>CM060903.1:299653479-301022646 GCA_030737815.1 Allium fistulosum
GGAACTGGTGGTCTCACAACACACTCAGGTGAGGCTGGGCACACTTATGTTGTTTAGGGTAATTAAGAGGTCCAAAGAGGGAGCAACATATAGCGCGCGCCTAACGGTGGTCGAGCGTGTGGCCTCGGTGCAGGGAGATAAGTCGCTATTGAGTTCCAAAGCACTAAACAGGTGTCTTTTGCTGTGGGATCCATAAGATGGGACTAGCTCACAGTTGCACAACAGAGATAGAAGTCCGATAAAGGGTAAAATTAGGACTTCAGCCTAATTAAAATAGGATTGGGATTTTAGCCTAATCAAAGCAGTTTTAGAAAAGTGCAAACAATCCAATCAAAACTATCTAAGCAAAGCAAGCAGTTAAACCGTATTTTATTCCGGCTTTATCTTTTCTTTTATTTCCCTTTATACTAGAACTGTTGCAAAGTCTATTATCTTTATCTTGCTTAAGAATACTAATAATTACTTTCATTATCAGACTTTTAGTCTGACCCACTCCTCTATTTTCCCTTCTCCCCCATAGGCCAGCAGAGGCAAGGGCAGTAGACTTTCAGCTTTGGAGTGATATTCTTGGAGATTCTTCATGTATTCTTCTTCTTTTCCAGTTTTCTTTTTATTTGAGTTCGGACGTGCCGGTACTGATGAAAGGGATGGTTTTATTTATGTACTCTGATAGTAAGACTGAGATGGTATTTTCCTTTTTATAAGACATGTATTTGGTATTTTGAGATATCTTATGTATTGGGTTTTATGAATCATTTTATGAAGTTTGATTTTGAATAATGAGATTACTATTTAAATGTTTCCGCTGTTTTATTTATTTTGTCCTGTGAATCTTAGTCACTATAAGTATTTAGCTATGCCTATAATGTACCATATTCTTTAGTGTGCCGTTTTTGGGTATACTAAGGGGTGTGGGGTGTTTCATTGTCCATGTCTGGTTTTAACACCGAAGTATATACTAATTAAATTCAAGCAATAAATTACAGCACGACGGTGAATTACTTAATAGTGCATTTTTAAATATTAATCATAATTAATAGTTCATTTATGTTATCTCTGACTATATCAAGTATTCCACAACCATGTTAAGATGAAGAAGAACATACCTTTATGTTTGCTTGAAATGCATCCACTTCTTGAACTTGAAGGCATACGTGAGTCATAGCCAATTTTCTTACCTAATGAAGTTGCACTGCTTCGGTGCACAAACGAGTCATGATGTTAGAAGTTGTCCTCGTTACTTTTTATGGTTCTCAAACTTCCATCAAAGTCTACAGAAAAAGATAGATATGATGCTCCTTCAAGGCTTTAGATTTGCATGGAACAAAGTTGTGTATGTTGAAATAGATACAATAAACCTTTCCATGCACTGATACCAACACAAAATTATAAAATCATCCAAATGATGTACAAACATCTTGATGCGAGCAACGAAAGTAGACATCCAAATTATGTAAAAATAAAATGAAAGGCCCAGATGTAAAAATATGAGATCAAAATCATTTAAAAGCCAACTCACATCAGCTTACAAAGCTCATCAACCATAATGGACAAACTGATAACCATCAACTTTTTTTTTGTGAATTAACTTCAAATCATGAAAATAGGTGCGAGCAATCAAAAACTTTTCAAATTTTCATCAGTTTATATATGTAGAATAGTATACCGCCTAAAGTAACTTGCACAATTTTAACCATGCCATATTGCCATATGAGTTTAACCCTCGTATGCTTTTTATTAGACATAAAGGTCTACTACTTCCATGGTTCAATCAAAGCTATTTTTCAGATGTTTGGGGACAAAATAATTTTTTTGGAAAAAAGGGTATTATTACTACTAGTGCTTATCGCCTTTAATAAAAAATTTCCTTTATAAAATAAATATGGTTACTTATTTATTATTTACAAAGGTTATGATGTAATGTAAACATAAATACAATTAGAGGTACGGAAAAGGGTTCTGTGTATCGCACTCCATAGTTATGTTACTTTTAAACCTAGTGGACCATACTTTGAAACAACTCCTAACACAGGCCTAACCCATTATCAATGAAGTTTATATTATGATGGATATTATGCAATACCGATAAGATTTATGAATTCTGGAAGATGAGATCAGTTTTTACCTTTTTAATAAGAAAATAGCAAAAACAACTTATTTGTAAAATCAAAATTGGTTTAATCTTCCAACTTCACTGGAGAAAATTCTGCTCAAATCATAGAAAGTAAAAGCAAATCATCTTGTTGTTTTAACCCAAAATACAAAAGGGATAGTTATAGAAGATTCCTAAGCCATTAATTCTCGATCCATATTTCTATTCTTTACTTATACTTTGTTGAGTGAAAAAATACATTTTGTGATCATATTTACCAATTTGAATAACATAGAGTATAATTTGATCATAATTTACATACAGAGAAATATTTTACTTATTGCCAAAGAATATCAAATGAGAAAATAATAGATTTGGTGACTAATTCCCGTAGGTATAAATTTTGAGTACAAAAGTTTCGTATAAAATTTAGATGTATTCCACAAACAACCAATAATGCAACTTAATAATGTATGATAAATAATAATGATCAAACAATAATCAAATATATATGAAAATGCATTATTCCAAAAACAAAAGGTTTGGGGACAATCCATATCCAAATGTGTTGGAGCTTTGTCCTGTAGATATAAAATATTTCAATTTTGAATCATACTTAACATCAATTCCTACATTCTTTATCTCTAAAGTTTTACAGCTAAAAAATCTTCTTATATTCGATACCTACTTGCAGATTAAACTTGAAGAAACGATGGATAACATATTCAAGTATAAAAATTAATAATTGTATGTTAAATAATAGTTGCACATACTCATATGCCTGTTGTATGATTTGTATTGCTCATGCCAAAAAGTAACCATGTTTAACAATATAAAAACGTTTCATCCATAATTGTGACTAATTATGTTATTATATGTATGTTAATGGTTTAATATCACTTCATAAGTAGGATAGTATAGGAAATATACATTTTTTTCATAACAACTTATGGAAAGAAAAGTGTGGATTAACAATAAAAAAGTGTACTGAATGGAAAGAGAAAAACTCACACATACTTATTTCTTTTAAAAAACATGATTAAAAATAATAATGTGCAACGGAAATCAAACTAATAAGTTTGTGGTGAATCTATATATGCATGAATATGGTCTTAAAAGTCATATCATCCGTGGAAATATTTCATAAAAAAGAGTCAAATAATTTTATATCTAATTACTAATAAAGATTGCATATATCAGGGATGTTGCCTTAACATCCTCATTCATTGCCTCCATTTTGGAATGAATGACCATCAACACCTCTAAGCCTATTTAACTTGCTTCTAAACAATTTGCTATAATCAATAGTTGCAACATATATCAAACCTTTAATAGATATAATATGTTGCATGTGAATATGTATTATAAAAGAAATTAAAAGAGTGGATAACAATGATGCTTCTAGATTGGTTAAGGATAATTTATTAATTTTACTACATATATAATCAATTATCTCCGACTTATTAGTATAATTAGTAATAAATAAATTACAACTTGTCTTTGGCATATTTGACGCATCTTCTTGCTATTTCATGCTCTTATCTTAACTGACTCATTCAAAAATTGAAAAAGAAAAAAAAACACGATGAATAATACAATTAATATTTCTTATATTTATGTTTAGATTGGTTATTACTTTACATGTTAAATTTCATAAAAACAACATATAACACACATTTCTAATAAGTATGACTTTCAACAACATGTAAGCCAACAAAAATTATATAACTATAATATATGAGAAAGAATGCATATATATATATATATATATATATATATATATATATATATGAAACATAAAGGAAACTTACTATAATCTTTCAAATTCAAGCAGAACCAACAATAGTCATATAATTGTGTTACTTCCATTCACTACTTTAAGATTATTGTATTGATCCACAATTAAAATCCATCGTGGATACTGCTAAATATTTTAATGTGCAATATAATGAATAGATGTATACATCAAGTACTTTATATAAGTGTTCAAAAATTTCTTAGGTTGTTCACAATGCTTATTTCCATATGTATAGTTTGAAAGTCATGCATTTTCAAGAAACCAAGGTTTTACCATGATATTTATTGGCTATCTATTATGAAATAAATTATTCACCCTTAGTATTCATTTGATCCAATAAGTTCCAACAAAATTTTGGAATATCAAATATAGCACCGACTAACAAAAATAAATAGTACAAGTGCAATAGTTAAGAAAATATATTAATAACACGTAGTCGTGTGAATAATTTGTGATATATTTGAAATAATTATGCTAACATAAATTCAAAGAATAACCTATTATCAAAAAATCAGCAATATAAATTAGTACAATTGGCAAGGAATGATGTGGTTTCAATCAAAATAAAAGAATAACACTATTAATTGATATTCTCATTTTGACATAAGAAATAACAAAAATAGGCTTAACGATAATGGTCTTTTAAACCTATTCATAAAAAAACTAAAGAAGGGACGAAATGAACATATATGAACTTTGAACCAAAAATTAGAAAAAAATTAAAAAACAGGAAAAATATTATAGAAAAAATATTTGCCGATTAATTGATCAAATATTCTTTTTACAGATAAATTGATCAAATAAAATCAGAATAATTAGTTACGTTCACCTGTTATTTTTGATGTTTTTACTTGTTTTTTAGAGTACTTGGAGGAGCGTTATATTGTTGGATGTCTTAATTAGTGTACTGGTAATTTGGACAAATGGTTCCCATGTATAGATAATCACCTAATAGTTTTTCTGGATAAGCAATGTTGTATCATAGATTTTAAATATAAGTGTAATGATCCGCCTTTCTTATACCTAAAGATGACAATACATTCTCGGTATTCGTGTGCTGATCATTTAAGTGTCCAAAAGACAGGTCGTTTAGGGTGAAAAAAAGAAAAGACGGAAAAGAATCGCATAAAATGTGACGAGTAATATATAATATGAACAAGTCTTTACAAAATGAAATTATCTTTATTTATACACAACATCAAAGTACACTATCCTATTATCGACCTGGATAGTTATAACTGTCTGTCCTTATAATTTCTGATAAATACAGATAGAAAACAAAGCAACAATAGCTAAAGAATATAAGATACGTGAATACGTCTTGGAGAATTCAACTCGTCTCCTGAAAGCTCCAAAGTGTCCAGCAAAATCTGGAAAATATGCTCGGGATGACCCAAGCATTATAGGAAAACAACGCCCGGTCAGTCTGGTAAAACCAGCGTGAGAAACTAAAATCACAAGAAACTTTATTCATTTACCTTGTAAAATTGTTTTAGAATCAAAGGTATCTCGTAAGACCACGCCGAACATAAATACGGATGAGTTTTTATCTTACGATAATCAAAACATTTTCTATAAAAAATCTAATGGTATTATAATAATGTCTAGGGTTAAAATATGTAATAACCAGTAGCTGTGATGCGCGTACATGATAGCAATAATAGGTATACAATCAAAAACTGAGACACTTATTGGATAATTGATTTCTATCAAATGGCAAGGTAAGGAATTACCTTTCTAAAATCTACACACCTCTAGATAAAATGTATAGTGACATCGAAAGCCTTTCGACCTCTGCCAACGCAGGACCGACCTACCTTTGAACCGGGTAGTACAGAATACGGTCCTCCCTTGGTTGTTATCAACAACCAAAATGGGCCTTGAAGCATACGTAGAGATATCAGCACTAGATCTTGGGATGATCATACCCTAATGGGTGCGACCCACATAACCCTCTCGCATCTTCTCTGTTTTAACCATTACCGAAATGTGAGGTTTGAGAGGTTACGCTCTTAACATATAGCAATCCATCTTGGAATTCTAACACTTCCCTCCAAGCAGAAATGCAATGCTAGTATGCAAGTTTATTCTGGGTTTGAACAAAACCAAAGGCTCTTCAAGGAGCATTATCTTTAATCATCATCAAGATGTCTTCCATGCGAATGCATATGTTTGTTCGAAGTGGTTTTTGGATAACGAATCCGATCCTGGTCTCTCCAAACTAATAACGATAATTTCTAGTTGACTCATTCCCGGTTCTTTTGGAAGTATACAACAAGTATTCAAGTCCTCACTGGGGAACTTGCATGTACAACCATACTTCCTAAGTCAAAACTGGTCAATATTTGATAGTTGGTTATTTAACTATCAAATACACAACAAACAAAAATCTAGAGATTTAGTTATCCATAACAACCGCTAAACCTCAAAACAAATCTTTATTTATTAAATCTCTTTTCAAACATTTATCAAAACATTCATATACTTATCTCACTGACATAAGTATATTTACAAACATTTGTGAAAGATTTCTTATTTCAAAATCATATTAAAAGGATCAAACAAATGTTATTTAAATTAGAGATATAAACAACCCCAAACACTACTCCTTCAGTGTTAAGGATGGAACGAAAGTTCCACACTACCATAATTAAGAAGGTCGGTTAAGGAAATCCAAATCTCAAATTCTTTTATAATTTACTTCAATAAATCTTTTTAATAAATCTCGTCCATTTATGAAATCTCCTTTATTTAAATTCCAAACCCATTTATAAAACTCTTTATAAAGCTCTAAGTTAATTTACAAATCCCTTTTATAAATATCAAAACCATTTAAATAACTCTTTATAAATATCTTAAATCATTTATAAAGCTTCTTTTATAAATATTCAAATTTATTTATAAAACTTTCTTATAAATATTCTCGATTTAAAACGAAACTCCTTTGATAAACAAAACAATTATTTAAAACACCTTTAAACAACTAATTATTATTTAAAAATATCCTTCCTTTAATTATCTTTAAACCATATGAACAAAACAATGATTTTAAACAATGATTTTAAAAAGTATCAAATTACTTCAAAATACTTTTGATAGAATAATTTCTTAATTATTCTTTAAATATCATATTTAAAATGGTAATAAACTTTAAGTGTCGTAATTAGTAATAAATTTACTTTGAAACCTTTTACATAATATAATAATTAACTTTAAACCATTTTAAAAATATATTTAAAATGATTGACTTCACAAAATCAGAAAGAGGCTTAGTGACCACAATGGTTCTCATTTAATTCAGTTTAACTTTCCAGTTATAATATGGGTATTTACGTAACATGCATACATGTAAAGGGAATCAGCCAATAACAATCAATCAACATATAAGTAAATGCCCAAGTTACCAAAATAGCAAAACTGGGTTTTATTTCTGCTTAAGAGAAATCAACATGATCTACTTGGTGAATTATGACAGAACTGTGATTTATTCTATCAACAAATGTCAAATACAATTTAATTAGTAGAAAGGTGTTTATTTCTGCTAAACAGATGTCATTGGATTTCATATTCAATTGGTGTTACTTAAGGGTAGTCGATAAGAAATCCCTTGGATTAAAAACATCTTTTAAAAAAGAGTTGCTTTAAGAACAAAACCAACCTTTAGAAATAAAATAGTTAAACATTTAAATTAAACAACATTTTAAACTCTTTATTTTAATAATAATTAAAAATAATTAATCAATAATTACCTATTAAATAAATAATTAAATAATAATTATCCTTAAATAAATAATTAAATAACAGTTAACCTTTAAATAAATAATTACCATGATTAATTTTTAATTAATAATTAAATAACAATTAAAACCTTTAAATAATTATTAAATATTAATTAATCTTAATCAACTAGTTAAATAATCCTTAATTAAAACTTAAATAATAAATTAAACCTTTAATTAAAATAATTAAATCATAATTAAGTTTTAATTATATTTTAACTTACATTTAACTTGATTAGTAATTAATTAATAATTAAACACCTTATAAATAAATAATTAATTAACAATTAACCTATAATAATTAATTAAAATAATAATTAATTAAAATAATAATTAATCCTTAAATAATTAATTAAATAATTATTAACTTTTATTAATTAACTAATCATAATTAACTTACTTGATAAATACTAAAGTACTAATTACCTTTGTTAACTAATGATTAGGTAGTAATTACCTTACTTAATCAATTAATTAATTAATCATTAAATAAATAATATCTTTTTTTACTTATAACATGTTTGAAAACACTTTTCAAAAAATACTTAAGTGGAAACAGTTTTTAATTGCAAAAAGTTCAGTTTTTATGAACTGCACCCATAACGACCATCGCTATAGGATCCGAAATTTTCAGAACTTTTTTAATATATCAAAGACTTTAAAATCCTTAGCTTCCATATACTCACTAATTTTATAACTTAATATAAGAGTTTGAAAAACAAGAGTTAGGTTTTGGGAACTAAATCAAAGTTTAAAACTTATAACTTTTCGAAAACAATTGTTAAGTGAAGTAGTTTTGAAAACAAAGGATTTTTAGGTCGCAACATAACAAATTATAATGCTAAACTTTCCTTTACATACATTCATGTATTCAAGATTACAACATACATAACCCATCCAAACACAAACATAACAAAGATCACAACTTTATATCCTTTACATCACTTTCAACTCTAGGTTTAATTTCCATATAACACATACGTATTAACATCCAAGCAAATAAGAATACATACATCAACATTCATCAAATCAAGCAATATATTTTCATAACCAAGATAAACAATAATTTAAAGTTTAGAACTTTAAATTAAATAAAAACTTTTCTCACTTAAAGTTATCCAAACCACTCTAAAACTCACTACTACTTGAATGCAACCTTAGATCTAGCTTTTAACTTCGAAAGATGGAGTTTTTGTGAGGCCTTAAGGCCATGGTGGTTCGGTCAAGATGGGCTAGTTCTCAGCCATGAGGTGTAAGTGGGTAGTGGAGGCTTAGTTTGGAGAGGTGGAGGTTAGAAATGAAAGAGAAGGTTTTAAAACAATGTTTTTTAGGATCCTAGAAATGAAAAAGACATGATTTTATATTTTTAGGCTAAGGAAGCCATGAAAGTGTTCATGAAGACAAATGGAGGACTTAAGTAAAATATGAATGAATATAAAGAAAATGAAAACAATATTCATGAAGTTGTTTTTATATAACATGGATAAGCTAAAATACCCTTATGCCCACATATGCATACCCTCCTTTCATGAAGTGCCACATCACCATGCCACGTCACCCTTGTTCGCCCTCCCAAATTTCAAATATTTCATATCCCCTCCACCTCATCACATGCCAACATCCTATAATTAAATATGTGTACTTATGTTTATACCTGATGTGACACTTACTTTTCCTTTTAATTTAATTTTATTTATTTCATAATAAATCTTATCATACTTAATATACTTAAGTATATACATTTATATCAAACATATCCTAATTAATTTTTAAGTTTATGTATATATCCATATTACATAGTTCATAATGGTTCTGACAATTTTTAGCCGATGAAAAGTCGAAAATTCAAAAAACAAATTCCGATCACATTTTTTATTTCTCTTCGAACTAAATTTTTTTGTAAACAAATTTGGAAAACTATTTCACCAATATTATTTATTATTTAAAAGGTTTTATTTTAATTCTAAAACCTATTATTTGAATATTTAAAATTAATTAAATATTCACTAATCAAAGCGGTGAAATTCCGGGTCGTTACACTCTCCCTCCTTAAAAGAATTTCATCCCTGAAATTTTACCACAACCCTACCCATAAACACTTAAACACTACTCATCAGTTTGTATGATGTACATAGATAATTTCTACAAAAAACTTTGATTTGATCACTCACTCGAATACATAGCTTTACCTCCGAACTAGTATCGCCTACTAGACTTTCTATTGCGGACTCTGATAAGTCTTCTTAATTAGAAACCTCTATCTTCCTTGCATAGCAATAAACTATGATAGAAAACTTTTGGTTCCACATTAAGACCCTGTTTCCTGGAGATTTGATTAGGCAACTAGTGCTCGGCATCCAATGGAACTCGGCAACAGAGAGTACTCGGTGTCAGGTAGTACTCGACATCTAGTAGCACTCGGCATCCAGAAGCACTCGGCATCTAGGAGTACTCGGCGTAGCACTCGGCATCCAGGAGTACTCGGCATTAGAAGGCGTTCGACGTATATGACCACTCGACATGGAAGTATCGTTCGGCCAAAGGGATCGTTCGGCCAAAGGGATCGTTCGGCCAGAAAGCATCGTTCGGCCAGAAGGCACGTTAGGCCAAGGAGGATCGTTCGGCCAAAGGGATCGTTCGATCAGAATGCATCGTTCGGCCAGAATGCATCATTCGGCCAGAAGGCACGTTAGGCCAAGGAGGATCGTTCAGCCAAAGGGATCGTTCGGCCAGAATGCATCGTTCGGCCAGAGAGCATTGTTCGATCAAGCACTTCGTTCGGACAGAGGCACGTTCGGCTTCGACTAACAACCATTCCACACTTCCCACACATCAAACATACCGTTCGGCACAGAAAGGGTGGTTCGGCATCATTGTGTTCGGCCTACTTGGTTCGGCATACAGCGACCACTATACTTGGGCTAGAGTGTTCGGCTACCGAGCCCACCTGGGAAGTCCAGCCCATCTTTGTCTATAAATAGAGGGGCAGGGTCACAGTGAAAAGGGACCTTTTTTGGGAGAAGACTGGGGAGACTCTGCCATTTTTCAGACTCATCTTCTTTACTTAACAACTTCATTCAAGCATTTGATCTACGAATTGTATTTGTAATCAATCATTAAGAAGATCAATAAAGTTTAACCTCAAAGTGGACGTAGGCAATTACGCTGAACCACTATAAATTTGGTGTTCTTACTTTCTGCATTTAAATTAGCATTGCCTTCTCTGTTTAATTTACCTTCATCACTTATTTCTCTACATAATCTTTCTCTACGAGGTTAGTGACCAATTTTGGTGCTTTCACTGAGAATTGAATTCTCAGACCTTAAGGATCTGCTTTGAAGCTACTGGATTGAACAAATCCCCCAAAGAAGATCCAACTCATTGATAGGACATCCGTTGATTCTACTCAGAGTTCCAACAAATAACTCTACAATGGCGAGACCACGTACCAGGTCAGCTTCTCATAATGCGGATGCCCATGAAACTGCTAGCGTACAACAAGCAGGACCTAGCAATCAACCAGCGATTCCGAGTGTAGGAATTGCCACCCAGGACCAAACTCCAGTTGTCACCAGAATAGAGTTCAACGACTTGATGAGAGAACTCAGGGAAAGCAGGAGACAACTAGGAGAGCAGATGCAAGCTAACGCCAACCTGATGGCACAACTCACTCAACAGCAGCAACAGAATGCTGGGGGCAATCCCGCCCCCCATTCCTCATCCGACAGCTCAACTTCCTCTGATGAACCTCCCAGGCGCAGGCGCCGTAAGACTGAAGCTGCATGGACGGGTGCTGCTGTTCAAACAGTTGGAAACCATGACCAAGTCGGAGCTGGAAACTTAGGAACTGGAGTACAGATGGAGGATGGAGGCCCAGACCATCAAAACGCTAATGATGTCGAACCTCAAGACGCACGATTTGCAGATCGCCAGGAGAGGAGGCATCAACATGGGCAGTCACGTAGAACAGACTCTAACCTTCCACCTTCCATACAGACACCAGACCTGACAGCCATGGTCAGGCAATTGATGAAAGAAAATCAGGGCTTGTCGAATGACGATTGGGGAGTATCAAGGAGTCACACTCCGTTCACAGATGTTGTGTTACAAGCGGCGTACCCCAGAAAGTTTAGTATGCCAACTATCCCTACGTATAAGGGAAAGACTGATCCCAGACAGCATGTCATGAGGTACGAATGGATGATGGATTCAGCCAGAGCAATTGATGCCACCAAGTGTAGATGCTTTCCAATTACTCTATATGGGATCGCTACTATGTGGTTTACTCGACTTCCTCCGCGGTCTGTATCCAATTTCGAGGAGTTGGCAAAGAAGTTTATTGAGCAGTTCAAGATACACACTACTCGTCCAAAGGACGTAATGTCTCTGTTAAGTGTAATCCAAAGTCTTGGGGAGTCATTGAAGGAATATTTACAAAGGTTCCATGTTGCGGAAACTGAAGTCAGTAATCCCAACGATCATGCAATCCTAATGGCTGTGATGAGAGGTGTGGATCCGGATTCTGAGTTTGGAGACTGGTTGGCAGGAAAACCTCCGACTACGCTAGAGCGTTTCTACTCAAAGGCACACCAGTTCATAAGGAGAGAGGAAGCTAGGTGGGTAAGACGAGATAAGGCACCAGGACCTGTCGAAGAGTCCATGAAAAGCAACGTTGCTGTGAAACAGTCCGGGGACAACTCGAGAAAGGTCCAAGTCAATGTCCAGAATAAGTCTGGGCAACCTAAGGAGTCCGGAGGAAGAAATCAATGGAAAAAGAGAGAAGCGGGGAAGTGGAAATCGAGAATTCCAAGCTACAACGAGTATACCCCGCTGAATGCGTCTCTTGAGAAGATTTACCTATCAACCTGCAATGCCTTTCAGTACAGAAAGCCGCGTCCAAAAGAATCAGCCGAGGAACAGAAACGGACCGGGAAATATTGCCGCTTCCACGAGACTTATGGGCACAATACGGAAGAGTGCAGACACCTACACGACGCTATCGAGAAGTTGATTAGGCAAAAGAAGTTGCAAGAATTTGTGAAGGATCCATAGGAAGGAGGATAGGGAATGTCCAACCCAGGCCGTGCACCGGCTCCGCGTCATCCCGAGGAGCCTGCCCGAACTGTGGGTAGACTAGTCATAAATACAATCATCGGTGGACCTCACCCCGCGGATAATAATTGGCAAGAGATGGAGCGGTACGCAAGTTCCCTGAAGCATGCAGATTTTGAGTGCTGTTCGAACATGGAGGATGGGACCCCTGCTAAGCAGCAGCGCGTAATGACAGACGATATAGTGTTCAGGAACAGAGATGCTGACCAAGTAGAGGCTCCAACCATCGACCCGATGGTCATATCTGCGACGATCGGACCGACCTATGTTAAAAGAATTCTGATTGATTGTGGGAGTTCTGTCAACATCATCTTCAAGAAGGCTTATGACCAAATGAAGATGGAAACCAAGGGCTTGAAACCATCCAAAGCTCGTATACACGGCTTTAATGGCGCAGCGACCGATGCAGTGGGGTATGTTGAGTTACCAGTTGAACTGGGACAAGGCGAGCGTCGGAGGGTGCGAATCCTACCCTTCGTAGTTTTGGATGTGGATTCTCCGTATAATGTTTTCTTGGGCCGACCGGCCCTGGTTGAGTTTAGGGCAGCATTAGCCCCGTGGTGCTTAACTTTGAAGTTCCCAACTGACAAAGGGGTAGGTATTGTTCACGGCGACCAAGCAGCTGGTCATTCCTGTTATGTGGCTGAGCTCCGGGAGGCCCATCAGAGGGAGAAAGGAAAGGTTGCGGACAATCCCGTCCGCATCCTTAACACGGATAATTGACCAGTAGTGCCCGAGCCCTGGCTCGAGCATAATTCTCGGATCTTCAGAGACATAGATCCGAGAGACGACGATGAGAAACCCAGGGAAGAAAAGGCAGCGCCGGCTGAATTAACGATTGACATTTCAGTCAGCCGCGAATCTTGATGTTTTCGCCTGGACGCATTCTGATATGTGTGGGATTTCTCCCGCCATCACGAGTCATATGTTGAACATAGACCCGAAATACGTCCCGGTTAAACAGAAGAGGAGAGAAATGGACCCGGAGAGGTCCGCTGCTCTCAGAGAGGAGGTGGACAAACTCAAAGCCAATGGGTTCGTCCGCGATGCCCACTATCCTGAATGGGTATCCAACCCCGTGCTGGTAAAAAAGGCGAATGGGAAATGGAGAACTTGCGTAGATTATTACAACTTGAACAAAGCATGCCCCAAGGACAGTTTCCCGTTACCTAGGAACGATCAGTTGGTCGACTCCACCGCAGGACATGAGCTGTTATCATTCATGGATGCATACTCGGGATACAACCAAATCCCGATGCATATTCCGGACCAAGAACACACCAGCTTCGTTACAGATGTCGGGCTATATTGCTATGTAGTAATGCCCTTCGGACTGAAGAACGCGGGAGCGACTTATCAGCGTTTGGTGAATTGAATGTTCAAAAACCAGCTTGGTAGGACGATGGAAGTCTATGTGGATGACATGCTCGTAAAGTCAGGACAGTCAAACGACCACATTCGAGACTTGGCTGAAATGTTCGACATACTCAGGTATTACGGGATAAAGATCAACCCTCTGAAGTGTTCCTTCGGCGTTGCGTCGGGAAAGTTTTTGGAATTCATCATCAACGCAAGGGGAATTGAAGCTAACCCAGAAAAGATCCAAGCTATTCGAGATGTGCAAGTGCCCAAGACTATAAAGCAGGTACAGAGCCTGAATGGAAAAGTAGCTGCGCTAAGTCGATTCATATCCAAGGCAACCGACAAGTGCATCCCTTTCTTTGATATAATAAAGAAAGGGAAGAGGAATTTCGAATGGACATCTAGTTGTGGGGAAGCATTCCGGGATCTGGTGAGGCATCTGGAGAGCCCACCGGTGCTGTCAAAACCAGTAGTCCACGAGATGTTGTACGTATACTTGGCTGTATCCCCGCATGCGATAAGTGCGGCTTTAGTTCGCGAGGAGGACCGGATCCAGAAGCCGGTGTATTATGTTAGCAAGCGCTTAACGGGGGCAGAAAGAAATTACCCTAAAATCGAGAAATTGGCCTATTGCTTGGTGATTGCATCACGTAAGTTACGCCCGTATTTTCAAGCACACTCAATCAGTGTTTATACCGATCAACCCTTGCGGCAGGTACTCCAACGACCAGAAACTTCTGGAAGATTGCTAAAATGGAACATCGAGTTGAGCCAGTTCGATATTGCCTACTTGCCACGGAGAGCCATACAAGGGCAAGCATTAGCAGATTTCATCGCTGAGTTTACCATACCCATAGAACCAGATAATCATGACGTCATTTCCCTCGTTCGATGGAAATTATACACTGATGGGGCATCAAACGACCGTTTCTCCAGCGCGGGTGTAGTTCTTATAACTCCGGAGAATCGATCGATCTGTTATGCTTTGAAGCTTGATTTCCCAGCTACAAATAACGAAGCAGAATATGAAGCACTGATTGATGGCTTGAAGCTCATCGGGGAACTTGGGATGAAATCAGTTGAAATCTTTTGTGACTCACGGTTGGTGGTTTACCAAGTGCGGGGAGATTATCAATCAAAGGGACAAAAGCTTGCTCCGTACCTTGTTCAGGTCCAAGAACTACTGTCGAATCTTGAGCATTATGACATTTCGCATGTCCCGCGCGAACAGAATAAAGAAGCCGACTTGTTGGCTAAGTTTGCGAGCACAGGCGATGCGCAGCAAATGGGATTGTATCCCGTTGAGGCCTTGCATGCCCCGAGCATAGACGAGATGAAAGTTGATTGTGTATTGGAAACGAAAATCGAGAAGGAATCGTGGATAACCCCATTCAAACTGTACCTGACGACCGGGACTTTACCAGAAAAAAGGAGCGAAAGACGGCAGGTCCTTCGAAAGGCCGCGCGATACGTGATGCAGGATGGACTAATGTATCGAAAAGGGTTCTCAGTCCCATTATTACGGTGCATCGCTCATGACGAGACACAAGCGGGTCTTAAGAGAGGTCCACGAAGGGGAATGCGGCGACCATACTGGGGGGCAAACGTTAGCAAAAAAGATCCTCCGCTATGGATATTAATGGCCGACCGCAAATCGGGATGCTGCAGACTACGCAAGGAAATGTGACAAGTGTCAAAGATATGCGAAAATCCCGAGGACTCCATCAACTGAACTCACACAAATGGTTAGTCCCTGGCCATTTGCGATCTGGGGAATCGATAAATCGGCTCTTTGCCCATATCCAAAGGGGGTGCGAAATACGCAATAGTTGCAGTCGACTATTTCACAAAATGGGCTGAGGCAGAACCTTTAGCCACGATCACCTCTAAGGAGGTCATTAATTTCGTTGTACGAAACATTATATGCCGCTTTGGCCTCCCTCGCACCATCATTACGGACAACGGGATGCAGTTTGAAAGCAGAGAGTTCAAAGAGTTTTGTATAAAGTATGGCATTGAGAAGAAGTTCGCCGCCGTTGCACACCCAAAAGCTAACGGACAAGTCGAGGCCGTTAACAAAATAATCAAGTCCATACTGAAGAAGCGTTTGGAGAATGTTGGAGGCAAGTGGGTAGATGAACTCCCGACAGCACTATGGGCTTATAGAACTACCCACAAGTCCGCGACCGGCCACACTCCGTTCACCTTGGCATACGGCTCTGAAGCTGTTATACCCGTGGAACTTGAAGTTCCATCACACCGAGTGACATATTATGATCCCAAGACGAACCAGGACCTCTTGTTGGAATCGCTGGACTACATCGATGAAAAGCGTGAAGAGGCCGAATTAAGGGCGGCAGCGCATAGACACCGAGTCAAGCATTACTACGACGGCAGAGTCCGCCCAAGGACTTTTGATGTGGGTAATCTCGTTCTGAAACGAGTTTTCCCGGTACCATCACGTATGAATCCCAGCTGGGAAGGTCCGTACGTCATTGAACGGAAGCTTGGAGAGGGAACATTCAAGCTAGCGACCGTTGATGGCACGACACTCCCCCGAGCGTGGAACAGTGAACATTTGCGGCATTATTACATTTAGCATGTTTTCTTTCTTGTTTTAGGCACTGTTATTTCCTGTATGTTTCCGTTCAGTCGTAACTTAGTTTCTTTTTAACTATGTAATCAAGCAGTTTAGTTGTTTTTCATTAATAAAGGCTTGAAGCCGTATTTTCCACGAATCACTAATGTTTCTATATCTCATAATCGGATGACGAACCACATTATCCTATACGATGTACAGACTCGTATAAACGATTTCAAATCTCCGAATCCCCAGAGCGCGGACCGGAGTACTCTAAGTCCCCAGAGCGCGGACTAGAGTATAAACGATTTCAAATCTGCGAATCCCCAGAGCGCGGACCGGAGTACTCTAAGTCCCCAGAGCGCGGACTAGAGTATAAACGATTTCAAATCTCCGAATCCCTAGAGCGCGGACCGGAGTACTCTAAGTCCCCAGAGCGCGGACTAGAGTATAAACGATTTCAAATCTCCGAATCCCCAGAGCGCGGACCGGAGTACTCTAAGTCCCCAGAGCGCGGACTAGAGTATAAACGATTTCAAATCTCCAAATCCCCAGAGCGCGGACCGGAGTACTCTAAGTCCCCAGAGCGCGGACTAGAGTATAAACGATTTCAAATCTCCAAATCCCCATAGCGCGGACTAGAGTGTAACGATGCAAACCTCCAAATCCCCTGAACGCGGATCAACTTACTCTAAAATCCCTGGAGCGTAGATTTGGAAAAAAGTCCAAGTACTCAAGAAATGTGGAACAAGAAGTATGCCACGTCTGGAAATGTTCAAACAACGCGAGAGTGGACTGAGAAGTAATGCAACTCATAAGAACTTGAGTTACGACCATAGTTAGTCAGCAAACCGAAGAAAAAGCAAGAGAATCATTCAAGTAGAAAAGAGACTAAACTTCATTCAATAGTTCAAAATGGGGTTACACAGTTACTCCTCCAAAACTTGAAGTCAAAAACCTAACTATACAAACTATAGAGGCAAGAGATAAAAGTAATTACAAGACTTAAGCAAGGAACTCGTTGAACGAGTGTAGCAATTATTTCTGCGGTTTCTTCTTCTTGTCTTCTTTTGTTTTTTCCGACGACTCCTCTCCCTCACGCTTTTTCTTGGATTTCTTGCTCACTAAAGAAGCGGAGTCAGGAGTAGGAGACGGAACATCCAGTGGTTTGGACCTGCCCGGGAGAATGATCATCAGAGGTCTATTCCGTGGGTCGGTAAGTTCCAGTATTTCAGGCTCAACTTTAACCTCGACCTTTTTCTTCTCCTCTTCGGCGAGGCGTTCCTTCATGCTTATCTTTGAGGTATGCTCAGAGGCGCCAGTGATTTCGATTTCATCACTACCTTCGGCAGGAGACGAAGTGTCAAGCTTATCATCAGCTAACGCCCCGATCACTTGAGCGTCAGGGCCAGGAGTTACTCCCACGTGAGCAACATCGCTTGTTTTCTCTACCTCCTCCTTGGCGTCATCGCTCCTCGGAGTTGGCTCGGGGTCAGAGCAGCCTGCATGAAAACATAAAGAATGAACATTAGAACGAATAACCACTGCTGGAAAATGACAAGATCTTTCAACTTCTAGAAAAGAAGAGTTTCCTACCGGGTTCTGGTTGGCTATCGGTTGCGCGTGGGGTTTCACTCTCCAGAATAGGAGATAGCACATGAACGCCGAGCCTAGGATCTTCGAGATCATAACCGGCATGCTGCTCGAATGGGTCAAGTGTCGGCCGACTGGCCGGTTGAGCAGCGGGAGGAGCAGCAATATGAGGAGCCGTAGTCTCAGCCCCAGATGGGCCAGCTTCATCACTTTTCTCTTTTGGAAGGGGAGAGCTTTTGCTATAAAGCGCCAAAGCTGCGGATAAATCCGCTGGCTCATTCCCCCTAAGAAACTCCTTCACCAAGGCATCCTCGTCGACCTCTTCAGAGCCCGACTCGATTTTCCTAATCTTCACTAAGGTTTCCCAGGCCTCAGCTAGGGATTCGAGAGAGCCCTCGCCCAAGAATGTTAAGTCACGATGCATAAGGACGCGGGTTCCATACTCAGGAATCAACGGGTCAAACATGCATTTGACCTCTTCCCTGCCGGCTTCTGCGGTCGCCTCGAGGCGAGAGTCCATCTCCTCTGCAGCTTTTCTTTTTCCCTCCTCACGGGCTTCGTCCTTCATTTTTTCAACCCTAGCAAGTTCGTCATCAAGCTTCGTTTTCAGGAGCCGAGTAGCAACGATTTCATCACAGTATTGTTGTGATTCTTCTTGAGCGGCTACCTTGTCCTCTTTCTCCTTGGAGAGTAATTCTTTCAGCTCTCTGACTTGTATGATGAGCGCGTCCCTTTCTTTTTGGACAGAATCTTTCTCTAGGGCAAGAGCACCGCTACGCTGGACTGCTTCATCAAGTTCCTTCTTGTGAGCCATCTCTAAACGAGTGACTGCCTCAGCAGTATCTTTCGCACTTTGCTCAGCGGCTTCCAGCTTTGACTTATACGAAGCGAGCTCTTCGTCTTGATGCTTGATGATGTTCTTATCACAGCCAGCCTCCAATTTCAGACGATCAATTTCATATTGTCGCTCAACAGACACCTCGGAGATCTTTTCAACCAAGTGTACAAACGTGTCGTGTTGAACATAGACGTTGTTGTTACAGGCAATGGCACTCTGCTTCACGTGCCCAGGGATATGATGAATAGCTGGGAGGAATTTCAGACCATCAAAGCAAATTTTTGGGAATTTGGCCTTAAGATCGACCATCTTCTCTGCTACAGTTGGGTCAACCGCGGGAGTAGGGGAGGAGGCATTGGAAGTTCTGCTCTTTTTCGTTGCTCCCGAATTTGCCTTGTACTCGACGAACCGGAGTGTTGTTCTCGAGAAGCATCGGGTTGGGACCCCTTTTGTGAAGACTTCTCTCTATCCGACTCAGTTGGAGGAAGAGGATCACGGGACTGTGAAGATTGGGAATATGCCTTCTTACGATAAGACAAATCACGGGGACGGTTGTCTCTATCTTCGTAATCATCTCTGTCCCTGCGTCTGCCCGAACCTGAATCCCGTCCGGAATGATGAAATATGGAAGAGCCGTTAAGGCGATCGAATCCGTGAGAGCGCCTCATGTCACCTACAAAGAATAGAGATAACAACGAGTTAAGAAAGATCCGGGAAACAAGAAAAAACTTGAAGTGTATGATGGAATGCGTATGTGCGTGTGTGTCCTAGTGTTCCCCCCGACGGACCAGTTCTTTTGTCTTTACTAATCGGAGTATTGTCTCCCTGGACTGGGAGTTGAACTCCCGGATTGCCTCTAGCGGGCGAAGAAAACTTGAGGGCTTCAGGATCGTCAAACCTGTAATTAAGTATATCATCGGGGATAGAGAGATTCGACAAACCCCTTAGAGAACTCTCCAGGTGCTGTGAGGAAGCCACTTTCTCTGGCGGGATTGGCATAACTTTTGAAGTGCCGCCAACTTTCTCCTTCCGAATCTTGTATTTTAACCTCTTCTTTCCCTTCGAAGGGGAGGATGACGTTTCAATGTCATGAACTTCGACCGCCGGATTCCAAGCGGGACCCACATTCTCGCCTTGAGTCTCAGGAGCTTCATCCTCTTTGTGCTCACCTTCTTCGTGCGTATCGGGAGTGCGGCGTGATGATGATCTGGCCTGTTTTTTCCCTTTACCGAATGCTGGCTTGGGAATGGAGACGCCCTCCGGGAGGCTAATCCGACGACCTGGTGCTAGCAAGCCGAACCTTGACAATGATTCATTCGAAATGATGGTTCGGATGTCTCGTTCCTCGGTAGAAAGAGCTCTAATGGCCTCAGCGGCCTCAGAATATCCCCGGCCCTCCGGACGCGGGTTGATACCTGAAAAGATGAAACGAGGAGTTAGAAAAAGCATGACTCCAGTTAAACGCGAATGATGACTCAGCGAAGAGACTTACTGCCTTCAATCCATCTCCTCGCAAAACCAGGAGGGTAACGCACGTAGAACCAGACCTGTTTGTACAGGGCGAATTTACTGCATGCTCCTGTCAAGATTTGGCATTTGTGGTACGGCTCGAGGAACATGAAGGAAGGGCTATCCTTCCGTTTCTTGATCATATAGATGTATCTGATGTTGCCAGAGGTTGGAGGCCTAGAGAAGACGGCCATGAAGAGTAGATAGGTCCCATATAGAAACACGTGACCGTTCAAATGCAGCTGTGACGGAGCAATGTCGATGTACTGCAACACATCCCGAAGGAATAAATTAAACGGAGGCACGTTGCCCATCCAACACATGAACTTGTTGTAGGTGGTATATCCGACTGGGGGCAGGTGAGGACGATCGTGTCGCGAAGGGACTAACACATCGGTGAAAGGAATCCCATGAATGGAGCATATCCGTCGAAGTGCGGCTTCATTGATCTTCGAAGCTTGTGAATCGATCGGGTTGTCTAAAAGAATTGTTGCCTCCAGGGCATCGGGTGCTAAGTTATGGGCAGGGGAAGTCGACGGATTTGAAATATCAGCGGCTTCTTGCCTTGATGACGGCCCAGGCCTGTCAGATATGGTGGCAGAGCTAGACTTCATAGACATCCCCAATAAATAATGAATCTGTTTAAGTGCCTGCGAAAACTATACTTGAAAAACATTGAACGTTAGAGTTAACAACATGAATATCCCCCCCGTGTGGTGTGTGATATAGTGCAAGCAATCGTGTAAAAGCGTTGAAAGTTTGATGGTCGCAAAGTTGTTGCTATAAAACTGAGCGTCAAGTCATCGCCTTCGGAGACCGTCATCGCTGACCGTCCCCAGAAGCCTGCCTTTTGGCGATTGCAATTCCAGATCCAGAAAACATATGATAATCTAAGTTCAGATTTACGTTTACTGAAGCTAAGAAGTTAGTGATCCGGGTCGGCTTCACGTATGCTAGAATGCTTGGGCCATGTTTCTTGTTTTGCTATACGAGTAGATATAGTTAAAGAGTGTTCAGCATTTGTGACTATTCGGCTAAGTCATGGTTCGGCTAAGACATTGTTCGGCTATGCCATTGTTCGGCTAAGTCATTGTTCGACTAAGACATTGTTCGGCTATGTCATTGTTCGGCTAAGTCATGGTTCGGCTATGTCATTGTTTGGCTATGTCATTGTTCGGCTAAGTCAGTGTTCGGCTAAGTCTTTGTTCGGCTATGTCATTATTCGGCTAAGTCAGTGTTCGGCTAAGTCTTTGTTCGGCTAAGTCATTGTTCGGCTAAACCTGTGTTCGGCTAAATTCTGGTTCGGCCAAGTCATTATTCGATGTGTAAGTCATGTTCGGCCTTGTTTTGTTCGGCATGTTTTAGCCTGTGTATGGTACGGTGTTTATGACTGTTCGGCTGAGATGACAATCGGCACGCTGTCCTTAACATTGGCCTCATCTCTTCCTCCATCCACACCGAACCACGAGGGCACATCGTTCGGCAAGTTGCACCAGACCATACCGCTCGATGCCCCTGATCATCTCCTATTTCCTCCATGTTTCTCCTTCCACCAATCTGGTCCGGCATAAAATACTTATGCCGAACCACGGTGTGACTACCAATGATTTCCTACCATCCTCGTCGCGTGACTCGACACTTTAGTCAAGGCTCGATTTATCCCATCAATTAAGGGAGTTCAAGCGTAAAGGCTGCAGTTAGGTGAGAGGATCAATACCTAGTGGGTAAGGTAAAGACTTGGGAAGAATCGGCTAGTTGTATGTTGGCTGGTAGCTTCGGCAGGTGCAAGGCAGAGGTTAGAAGTGTGAAAAGAGAAAGAACGGTAGAGGTGCTGGCTTTTATAGGGAAAACAGAAGAAGTTGAAGAGGCTACATCCGGTGGAACCGGTCAAAGTCATAACGTTCGGCATCGGCGTATAATGATGTCCGGCACTAAAGGCTCGTTCGGCCAAAAAGCATCGTTCGGTTACGAATGTCTCATTCGGCATTTAGAACACGTTCGGCACACACCTAAACCACTGGAATTCTCAAAAAGGCATCTCCGCTCGAGGTTAGTCAAGGATTTAAAACGAAATGAAAAGGTTACATGACACAAAGCGTACCACGTTCGGTCACGTGATACACTTTGGGGGGCAAGTGTTTCCTGGAGATTTGACCAGGCAACTAGTGCTCGGCATCCAGTGGAACTCGGCAACAGGAGTACTCGGTGTCAAGTAGTACTCGGCATCTAGTAGCACTCGGCATCTAGAAGCACTCGGCATCCAGGAGTACTCGGCATTAGAAGGCGTTCGGCGTATATGACCACTCGACATGGCAGTATCGTTCGACCAAAGGGATCGTTCGGCCAGAAAGCATCGTTCGGCCAGAAGGCACGTTAGGCCAAGGAGGATCGTTCGGCCAAAGGGATCGTTCGGCCAGAATTCATCGTTCGGCCAGAATGCATCGTTCGGCCAGAAGGCACGTTAGGCCAAGGAGGATCGTTCGGCCAGAGAGCATTGTTCGGTCAAGCGCTTCGTTCGGACAGAGGCACGTTCGGCTTCGACTAACAACCATTCCACACTTCCCACACATCAAACATACCGTTCGGCACAGAAAGGGTGGTTCGGCATCATTGTGTTCGGCCTACTTGGTTCGGCATACAGCGACCACTATACTTGGGCTAGAGTGTTCGGCTACCGAGCCCACCTGGGAAGTCCAGCCCATCTTTGTCTATAAATAGAGGGGCAGGGTCACAGTGAAAAGGGACCTTTTTTGGGAGAAGACTGGGGAGACTCTGCCATTTTTCAGACTCATCTTCTTTACTTAACAACTTCATTCAAGCATTTGATCTACGAATTATATTTGTAATCAATCATTAAGAAGATCAATTTAGTTTAACCTCAAAGTGGACGTAGGCAATTACGCTGAACCACTATAAATTTGGTGTTCTTACTTTCTGCATTTAAATTAGCATTGCCTTCTCTGTTTAATTTACCTTTATCACTTATTTCTCTACATAATCTTTCTCTACGAGGTTAGTGACCAATTTTGGTGCTAACAGACCCCTCACCAACTGTTCACTGTCAAAAATCAAGTGATAAATCCTTATCTGGAATTGTGTAAATGACCTCAAGTCATATACACGAATCTTGGATCGAGAACTATACGAGAAAGGAAAATGATCTACGTACAACCTACGTACTTATCTTATTGGTTCTTACTACCCAACTACTTTCTACCCTTCCCAAAATATTTCCTAAAAATTTCAACTTAGGTTCAAACATTTTTAAATGATACAACTTTATTTATTAAACCCTTTCATAAAATCATTTAAATTTATTAACTTGTATAATACTCTCCTACATCCTAAGAGTATATATAAAATATATGATTTTAATTCCATTCACCTTTTACTATTCAGATGTAGGCCTAAAGTAATTGGGGTCTCAAAACTGAGTCGATCAATTCAACCTCTTTACCCAATTGGTTTGGTAAGTAGCTAAGAAGTGTAGGATGCTGGTATCGAATCTCTGTCCTAGAGTCTACTTTTCTTAGACACTTTAAAGTAAAGATGTTTATTAGCCGACCCAATAACATCAAGTAAAATTTCACCTCCTAGATGTTGAAATCATAAGACACATTTTAATAAAACAAAGTCTACTTAACCTCCTTATTAAATTAATTCAGTTTTAAAACTTCATTTATTAACCTAATCTTTAATCAAAATACCTATCTATCTTGAAAATTTAGAAGCCAAATACCCGGGTTTTATTTCAAAAGAATCTTTTTGAAATGAACCCCTATACTTTAATCCATAAAAAATATACGTAGCCCGAGTAACCTGCAACATCCCCCTACTTGGAGGCCCAAAACTAACGGCTACGGATGTTGCTTCAACCATAGTTATTAATCATCGGCGATCAAATACGGCGACATTAGATACATTGATACACAAAAACACAAGAATATGGAAAAAAATTAAATAGCAAATAAATTCCACATTCCATTTCAAAATATTTCAAATTGATTATGTAATCCCAATTCGCAAATCACGTTCAGATAACATATAATTACTACAAAATACGCCAAGAGCGACATACGAAGATGCCCCCTTGGTAGATCAGAGTATATAGACATGCAAGGAAATAGTTTGCCGTTACAAATAGAACACACAGCGGAAATAAAAGAACTCTAATAACAAGCTTGCCTCCTACACGTCCACGGAAGCTTTATTCGCCTAAAGAACACTTGGAAACCTTAACTCTCAACCTACTCAAAATCAATTGAGTACTCGAGAGTTTAAGGGGAAAGAAAAAACTTTGAGTCAGACATAAAGCCGGATATGAATAATAATTTACCATCTCAAACCATTTAGATATCTAGTGAGACCATACCGCTTAGCGGAATGGGTTTTCCCCTCACTAGTATCCTAAAACATTTATAAAACCATATATTGTGCTCATGCATCCACAATGGTTAAAACATAGTATTTCAAAAACTTTATGATGATATGCAAAGCAAGTAAACAAATCTAGATTACCCATCCCCATTCATTCCAACTATCTGTCTCAATTATAGTGTTTAGGATTACTATTAACCTGTTAAATGTTTATGGACTATCTGTCCAATATTATAGTTTTCATGGGATCACTAAGAACATATTGGTAACTCCAATATCTTATCTCTTATCCTAGTTTTCATGGGCTAACTAGGAACCTGAAAGTCTACAGGGTGAATCGTGTAGTGTATATGCAAGTATATGTGACAAAATATATGATGCAACTAAAATAATATTAAACTAAGTAAATATAGAATAAGCACACCAGGATTTTATACTGGTTCGGACCTCCCATCCTACGTCCAGTCCCGAGGCTCCCCTTCAGAATTTGACTATCAAAAACCCTCGCTTCGCCCGGAGGAATAGGCTTGATTACAATGATTTGTTCTTGTCAAATGTGTGTTCTAATATAACACAGATGTTGACTAATTAGTAAAATTGCTTCCAATATATTTCTTAGGAATATTGTCTATGAAGAACTGAGTATATGGAAGAGTGAATACAAGTAGAGATTGCTAGAGTGCAGAGATCAAGAATATAGAATATAGAGTTAGAAAGCGTAAGTAAGTGAAGTAAGTTTCTCTTGATTCTTGATGCTATATATAGTTGTAGATAGGTATCTTGAGTAGTTACATCCATTAATGAATGCTCTATAGTTGCTTCTATTGACGATGAAGAGTTGCGGTAAAGAGAAGCGGAGATGTCCATTCGTATGTTGCGGTTGAAGTTCATTTCTGAAGTTCGAGTTTGAATTCAGACGTCTGGTATTTGTATCAGACGTCCGATACTATATATTTTTTGAATATAGTAGAAGATCAGACGGTTAAGTGCTATTACCAAACGTCTGGTGTAGTCTGTTTGTTGTTCCAGAGAACAGTTTTAGACGTCTGGCTTGTGCACCCAGACGTCTGATATGGTGCATATCAGTTTTTGTGCATCTTTACTTTTGCTTCTTTGTACCTATCGACTTGTAGTCTCTTGTAGTGTCCTTTGAGCCTCGTTCTTGTCTTTCTAGTGATGTTGTTCTAGCAAGTACCTGTATATATAAATATATATGTATATTCGATTTCCATTGTATAGTCGTTATCATCGAAATCGTAGATTGAATTTCCTAACAGAACCTATTAACCGACTGTCAATATCTTAATCCGGATATAGTTTTCATGGGCTAACTACAAACCAACTGGCCCCTGCCAGTATCAAATAATAGTTTTCATGGATGACTATGAACCTATTGGCCTCTGCCAATATCATACAGTTTTCATGGACTTACTATAAACCTACTGGCCCCTGCCAATATCTTTAATAAATATTTTAACATCTGTTAAGTTATATTCACTACGTGGTCAACCTAACTGGTTATTCTACCCTTTCCCCAAAATATAGTTATGGGTTAGTAACAATGTGAATAATATTTCCAAAATCTTTATTTATGCCATGGTTTTTCCTTTAAAATAAGAATGGGTTATTTGTTTTGAAACTTTAAAACATCACATTCGAAACCACTGGATGACCTCCTTCAAAAGCATAAAAACCTCTTTTCGAAACTCTAAGTATATACCTTTCAAAACCAATGATACCTTTCGATGGTATCAAGAAAACATTCTTTTAAAACATAACTTCAAAACAAATAAAGTACCCTTTCGAAAGCAATGGGTTTACTCTTTAAAAACATCCCTTGGGTCAAAATGGTTATATACTAAAGTATCTCTTTCATAATCAACTAAAATTTATTTGGGAAAAAGTTGATAGTGTCAGAACCATCTAGTCGAAAGCAAAGACCTCTAAAAATTAAAACTTCGAAGGTCAGAGTCGAAACCCCCTTTCGACTACATTACCTTCGAAACCCTCCACCCCTTTCGAAAGCAATAAGGAAGCGACTTAACTTTGGTTAAAACGGAGACAACCCTTCGACAGCATAGATGGCTTTAATAGAGTCGAAAGGTAAATTAGTGGCTTGGACTCAACTTGGTTGAAACCAATCCTGTCGGAAGCTCTTATTTAAGGAAAAGGTACCCCTTTTGAAAGCTGTTTATAAACTCCCTTTTGAAAGCATGGCTTTCGACTATGTTGAAAGCTTAAAGTAAAACAAGATAGGAATTTAACTGTAGAAAACAAACTAAAGGTTTCAACTTTATAGGGTATCGACTTAGCCAATAGCCCTTCAAAAGAAACTAGGCAGGCGTTTATCTTTCTTTAAAAATGAACCTTGGTTCCGACCCTGACGGAAGCATAGCTTTCGACACCCTACCTTCCGCTACTTACCAATTCACTTCATACCAATTCCATTGATACCATGTGCTTCGTTCCGACTATGTTGATTTCGACAAAGATGGTTTCAACTAAGATGGCGCGGAGGTAAAGGAGCCGAAAGGTGCCTCCGAGATAGGCGGAACCTCCTTTTTCTAAAATGCTGATTTATGGAAATTTCTTTATAACTAACCTGCCAGTTGTAACTCCTTGATTAGCTACTTTAAAACTTTTCAAATACTTTATGATTAAAACTGCCACATTTATCAAATGTAAACGGTTAAGCTTTTATAAAATCCAACATTTGCAGATAAGTCCTTCTCTTGAAATAATTTATTTCCCTTAGTAAATTAATTGGGAAAAATCCTCAAAAATCACAGAAAATCAATTTTATCAACTAATCAAACATATTAAAATTTCAGACCCAATTTCTTCCTAAAATACTCGAAATAAATTTTAAACCTAATTATAACATATTTTCCTTTAGAAATTCATAACAAATTTTCTATAGCTCGGAAAATTCTGAAAATTAAAAACCATCTCAAAAATCATGTATTATTTGTCATAAAAATTTTCCATGGCATACGGAAATCATAAACCCTTGGTTTTCCCTTAAAACCGAGCAAATCCATATGTATAAGAATTAAAATAATCCGATTACAACATAATTCAAGCATATCATCATCCATACCATTATAAAAATGAATTTAAACATAAATCCGGAAACACATAATCATAGAATAAAATAGAGATGGCATGAAATTATTATTCATCTTTGATATGATAAGGAATTTGAGATTTGTTGTTGATTAATACTGCCTAGCTTTTATCTTTAGCTTTAGATTATAATCTTCCTCTTTTCCTCCTTATTAATGGCCGACTCTTAGGGTTTTTGCGTTTGTTTTTTATTTGAGAAAATGATGTGAATGGACAATAGTGAGAAATATATAGCAGTGTGAAATAAAGAGGCAATATTACTAATATGCCCATGTGTGAACTAATTATCCTTTAAACCGATTAAAGCCCATTTATTTAATTATTAAGCACATCACTTTACATAATTTATTCAAATCTCAATCCTCTTATCATCATCATTATATTTAATTTATCTAATTAAACTACTCTAAATAATGTTATAAAAAATTAGGGATGTTACAGGTTCTCCCCTCCCCCTTAAAGAATTTCATCCTCGAAATTCAGTAAGGACTAAATACTAAACATAGCAATCATCTGTAACAATTCCTAACAACCATACTAGTCTAACTGACTAGCAACTATCTATATAAATCTAATATAGACATACTCTCAAAGCAGATCAGGATAAGTACCTCTAATCATGTCCTCTGTCTTCCAAGTACAGTCCTTCTTGTTGTCGCTCCACTGAGAATTCTAAGTCCTTACGCCTCTTATCTGTGCAACTCTTCTATCTTGACTGAGCTTCCTTCATCCTTCCTCGTATTATCTCAATTTTCTCTGATGCCTCTTTAACCAAATCTAGACCTAAGCCTAATCTGTCTCTAGTTTCCAACTAACATGTTGGTGATTTGCATGGTCTGCCATACAAAGCTTCAAACGGCATCATTCCTATACTAGTCTGGTAACTATTAGAGGAAAACTCAACCAAATGTAGGTGATCCTCCCAAGATCCACCAAAGTCTAATACACAAGCTCTCCGTAGATCCTCGAGTACTTTGTTGACTCTCTCTGTTTACTCATTTGTTTGAGGGTGATACGCAGTACTCATATTAAGCTTGGAACCCATCACTTTCTATAGACTCTTCTAGAATTCACTAGTGAACAAAGCATCTCTATCACTGACTATACTACTAGGAAATCCATGCGGTCTAACTATGTTCTTCAGGAACAAATTAGCTAAAACAGATGCTATTTTGGTTGACTTAATTGGAATGAAATGGACACTCTTGGTCAATTTGTCCACTATAACCCATATACTTTCATTACCTATATTTGACCTTGGCAACCCATCTATGAAATCCATATACATCGAATCCTATTTCCAAACTGGAATATCTAAAGGCTGAAGCAACCCACTAGGCTTCTGATGTTTAGCTTTCACTTGTTGACAGTTTGCATACTGCCTAACCCACATGCCAACATCCCTCTTCATGCCTTCCCAATAGAAGCTCCTCTTCATATCCTGATACATCTTGGTTCCTCCAAGATGAATCGTAAACTTGGATCGATGACATTCTCCAAGAACTTCCTTCCTCAAGTCCTCCATATTTGGAACACACAACCGTCCCTTCTTTCTTAGCCATCCTTTCTGGTCAAGGCTAAAATCCTTTAAATCATCGATCTCTGTTCCAACCTTCAGTCTTCTGATCCTTTCAGCCAATACTGGATCCTCCTTCTGCTTAGAAGTAATTTTCTCAATCAATACTGGCCGAACTTCTAAACAAGATAATCTGGCAGAATTTCGACTAGAACCAACATTCGATCTTAACTGCACATCGTAATTGACTAAAGCTTCTAAATCCTTCCACTCTGCCAACATAACTAACACCACATTCTGATGTTTTCTGCTAAAGGCATCTGCCACTTTATTACCTTTTCCTGGTGTGTACTCTATACCAAAATCATAAGTGGCCAAAAACTCCAGCCACCTCTGTTGCCTCATATTCAACTCCTTTCGAGAGAATAAATATTGTAAAGACTTATGAGCGGTATATAACTCAAATCTCTCCCGTAAGAGATAATGTCTCCAAATCTTCAATGTGAAGATCACTACGGCCAACTCCAAGTCATGAGTAGGATATTTAACTTCATGCAGTCTAAGCTGCCTAAATACGTAGGCAACTTTACCATTCTGCATCAACACCGCTCCTAATCCAGTTCCACATGCATCAGTATACACCACCAACCCTTGGTTTCCGTCTGGAACTACTAACATGGGTGCATTGGTCAACAAATGCTTTAACTTAAGGAATGCTTCCTGACATTTGTCAGACCAAACAAACTTCACTTCCTTCCTGGTTAGCTTAGTTAAGGGTGCTGCTATCCGCAAGAAATCCTTAATAAATCTCCGGTAGTAGCCAGCAAGTCCAAGAAAACTCATGATCTCAGTCACCGTCTCCGGTCTCTTCCAATTATTTACAGCTTCGATCTTATCTGGATCGACTAACAATCCTTTCGATGAAACAACGTGACCAAAAAACTTAACCTCTTTCTTCCAAAAATGACACTTAGTAAACTTAGCCTTTAGCTGATTCTGCCTTAGTGTCTCAAGCACCACTCTAAGATGAACTTCATGCTCTCTTTCATCCTTGGAGTATACTAGAATGTCATCTATAAACACTAGTACAAACCTATCCAAGTACTCTCGGAAAACTCGATTTATCAAATCTATGAATAAAGCATGTGCATTCATCAGTCAAAATGGCTCACCAACTACTCATATGAACCATATCTAGTTCAAAATGCTGTCAAGGGAATGCTGTCCTCTACCACTCTTAACTGATGGAACCCGGTTGTTAAATCCAACCGGGAAAACACTTTGGCTCCAGTCAACTGATCGAACATATCATCTATTCTTGGCAAAGGATACTTATGCTTGATCATCCTTTCGTTTAACTTACCATAGGCGATGCATATCCTCAACGACCCATCTGGTTTCTTTACAAACACCGCGGCTGCTCCCTAAGGCGAACTGCTTGGTCTAATAAAACTCCTTCCTTTTAGATCCACTAGTCGCACATTCAATTCCTTCATCTAGGTTGGAGTCATCCTACTAGGTGGTCTACTCACAAGTTCAGCTCCTAGCACAAGATCTATTCTAAACTCAACCGCTCTTCTAGGTGGTAATCCAGTGACTGACTCAAAGACATCTGCAAACTCTCTTGCAATCTGAACCTGACTTAACTCATCTCCTATCTCCATAGCATTAAGAATAGCACTAACACTCCGGTCAGTATTCTCTACTAAGAATATCACTCGGTTATGACTATCAGGGTGTCTCGGTGATATCCCTCTATCTTAACAAAATATTCTAGCCTCTTACCTACCCAACCAATCCATTCCCAAAATGATTCTGAAATCTACGAAATCAATAACATACAAAGTGCATGCAAATTTATGACCTAACAAATTAAGTTTTAGCCGGTCACATCTTAACCCTAGAGCCGCATACCCTCCTATTGGATTCGCAACCCTTAAGGAAGTAACAAGGTAGGTGGGTTCTAAGCATAATCTATCAACCAAACAATGAGATATAAATGAATGCGATGCACCAGTATCAAAAAGTACTCTAACTGGAATACTCTGAATCAAAAGTGTACCTTCCATCACACCCTTTCCTTCATCATCCGTAGTAGGCCTAGCTGGTCCTATAGCAAAAACTTTTCCTTTGTCCTCCCTAACTGGTTTTGGATACTGATTCTTGTAATGCCCAACTTGATCATAGTTGAAGTATTTAACATTCTTCTTACATGTAGCTTTCTTCCCATTTCCCGAATGACATTCATTAGCAAAGTGATCCTTCTTGTCACACTTATAGCAAACTACCTCAGCTTTTGACTTCTTAGCAGTTTCTCCCTTTTGGGCTCCCTTCTTTTTAAAGTACTTCCTCTTCTTCCCCTGAGAACCCTAAGTTTCCACTGACTTCTCTTTAGCTAAATCAGCAAGTAACTCCTCATGGCGAATGGCCATCTCCACCACTATATTACAAGGATCACGGACATGTGTCATGGTCATTCTAGCAAGCTCGAGCCTCAATCCCCCAATGAACTTCTCATTCCTTTTGATGCCAGTATCTATAACAGCATATCCATATCGAGACAACTCCTCAAACTTAGTAGCATACTCGACTACTGACATCTCTCCTTGCACTAATTCCATAAACATCCTCATTAGCTCAGACTTAGGAAACTCAGATACAAACTTATGTTCAAATCTCGTTTTGAAATTAGCCCAAGTTAACTGCTCTTCCGGAACTCTGGCAGTGACACTATTCCACCAATTTAGTGCTGACCCCTGCAACCGTCTAGGGGCCAACCTTCTCTTTTGCGCATCATTTAGACCCAAATCAGTAAATATACGCTTACAATGCAACAACCAATTCTGAACCTCTATGGCACTCTCCATTCTCAAGAATGGCTTCCCACCCAAACTGGTGTAATCTGTACTTAGCAAAGAAATATTCCCAACTGGAGCCACATGATTAGCTCCTCCTACATTTCTAGCAACTCCAGCAGCAGCCCCAGCTTGCATCAAACCGGGAAAGAACTGATACATCGCCCCCATATCTACTGGTGGATTTCCAGCACTCACATTGGCATTAGCATTTTGATTACTTGTATTAGCCTGTCGACCCGGATTCCTCCTGGTAGTGGGTCAAGCATTTCCATTAGTTGTGGTGCTTCCTCCACTGAGATTTCCTTTTCTGTTTCCTACTTCCATATCCCATTTCTCGTAAATCTGCATACGAGCCTTAATAAGATAAAGAAGAACGGTCTAAGAGAGCGGGGAATACGTACTTATATATATAATTATATATAGCTAATACAAGTATGTTACTATAATATTAATGTAACATCCCATATCTGGAGGCCAAAAGCTAAGCGCTACAGATGTTGTAGTCATCCATAGTATTAACTTCTGGTGACAAAATACGGTAATGATAAAGGTATCCATAATATCAAAAGCATATGACCATGAACAAAATCACAGATTTCAAAAACAACACTTTGCTGATTACATTTCAAAACAATAATTCGTATCCATGTTACATAATCCCTTAACATTTCCCAGGTAATGATTAAATATATCATTACAAAAATACGCCAAGAGCGACATATGACGATGCCCCCTTGGTTGATCAAAGTAATATAGTCATATCCAACTTATATACACAGCGGAATCAAAACAAAACTACTATTCCTAATTAGCTATTCGTTAGCCACCTGCTCATCTCCGGAAGCTTTATTCGCCAAAAGACTAAAACCTGAAAACCCTAACCCTCGGCGTACTCAAATCAATTTTGAGTACCCGAGAGTTTAAGGGGAAACAAAAACTTCGAGTCAGACATAAAACCTGTTGTAAATAATTCTGTTACAGCTCGGTTTATTGATATTAAGTGAGACCACGCCGCTTAGTGGAACGGGTTTTCCCTCACTAATATCCTCTTTAAAACTTATATTTTGCAAATCCTTTCCTGCAACCAACCTGGTTAATCAAACTGATTATATCAAAATAACAATATCCTTTATGATAATAAATGGACTATCTGTCCATAAAACAAGTAATATGTGAAATATCTACCCATATATAATAGCAAGGTCCATTATGCTACAAATGAACTATTTGTCCATACAACTGGGCTGACTACCCGCAAACTGGACTAACTGTCCGAAATCTAGGCTGACTGCCTGCAAAATGGACTAACTGTCCGAATCATTTTCTTAGGGTTAACTACCCTTAAATTTTCCTTGAAAACCCTTTCAAAATGATTTAGTCTTTCAAATCATATATATATATATACAAGGAAAATATATCTTTAGCTTTATTCTAAGCCATTTTTCCATGTTATATATACTTTACTCAAAATAATGTTGATGAATTTTAATGAGGATTAACTATCCTTCCAAAATAAGTTAAAGTTCTTTTTAACCTGAAATACTTAGGCTATATTGCTTATTCAATACATCGAAACCTTTGTTTAAAACCTTTCAACAAACTTTCCAAAGCCTTTGAAGGTAACCCGTTCGAAACCATTGAAAGACCCTTACGAAATCATTAAATATAGCCTTTCAAATGCATTGGAAAAACCTTTCCTTTCTTTTCTCCGAAAGCTTCAACATAGCAGACATCCCCTTTAAAACCTTTTAAATATTGCCTTTTGAAAACCTAGGAAAAACCTTCCTTTTCAACTTTGTCGAAACCTTGGGGAACCACCCCTTTCGAAACCATTCATTAAAACCTTCGAAATGGTCAAAACTCAATCCTTTCGAAAGCACTTTGGGTTTAATTTAAAACATGTGGAAACCTTTCGAAACCATTCAAAGTTAACTCCTTCAAAACCCTTTGAAAATATCTTGGTCGAAACCATTTGGATTCTGCCTTCAAGTAGAGCAAAAGGACCAGAAACCCATTAAAGTCGAAAGCATCTGTTTCGAAACCTTTAAAACTATCTCTTTCGAAACCATTTGGGTTTTACTTTACTTAAAGAAAAAGGGTCCTTAAAACATTTAAGTCGAAAGCTACTGCTTCGAAACCATTTCCTAAGTAATGAAGTTATGGTGTCGAAGCCATCCCTTCGAAAGCATTGGAGAGGTGGCTAGGTTTTAGAAAACAAAACAACCCTTTCGAAACCATCTGGTCAAAAGGTAGAAAGGTGACAACAATTTTTTTTTGACTCAATCGAAAGAAATTATTTAAAAACAGAGGCGCAACCCAATCAAAACCATTTCCTTTAAATCATTTGACTTGGTCGAAAGCTACTTTGTCGAAAGCCATTTAGTCGAAAGCCATTTAGTCGAAAGCAAGCAGGTCTATTTCTTTCATTTAAAAACAAATGATTGCCCCAACCCCTTCGAAACCCTTGGTTTCGACTCCCTACCTTCCGCTATCATCCAATTCATTACGTACCAGTTGCTTGATACCATATGCGTTGGTTTCGACTGTGTCGGAAGCGAAGATGAGGAGGCGGAACCAGGTGTCGACGCTGTCGAAACAGTGAAAAACTTGTAGCTAATTGTTCTTTTCAACTAACCTGCTTCATGTGTCTAATTGTGATTGGTTGCCTCTTTCTTTACCAATAAAAAGTACTGCACTTTGTAAATGGGGCTGCCGACTTTGTAGAGTTAATAATTTAAATCATTTTATAAAAAGCCTTGTCTCATCTTTTAATTATATAAAACATTTTAGTCGCATACCTTAAAATAATTTTATATAACCATTAAAAAACTTAGGAAAAATCTAGAAAATTCTAGAAAATCACATTATATATGTTTTCTAACATATAAAAAGTTCGAACCCAAATAATTAATTATTTACTCGTAATTAATTTATAACCCAAAATAATATTTTCTTGACTAGAAAATTCATATTAGTTCCACGAAAATTCAGAAAAATCTGAAAATTGAAACCCATCTCCAAAATAATATTTATGATCTTCATAAAAATTCGCAAGGCAATTGGATGTCGTTTTATAGGGTTTTTCATCTTAAAACATATCATAAATTCAATATGAATAACCATAATTCATCAACAAGTATATATATTCATTCCATCATTCAAAACATGGTAAACTATTGCAAAATATTTGGAATTCATATTAAAACCAAAAACATATTCAAAAATGAGATGTAAACATTATTCACCTTAGCCTTAAACATTTTGGAGATTGAGATGTGAATAGATTTGATTTGAATTAGCTTCTTTCTAGCTTTTCTTCTTCTCTTCCTTGTTAATGGTGGCCGACCTCTTTTAAAATTTTGAAAATGGAATGAACGTGTAAAATTATACACGGCCAAGGGTTGGAGGATATAAGAATGGTCTCTTCCCTATTTTACCCCTCCTCCATTTTAATTTAAACTCTTCTTTAGTTCATTGTTAAATGGCACGGCTGTCCTTAATTAAAAATCAAATCTCGATCCCCTAATCAACACATTATTTTATTTAATTTAGCTAATTAAATATTCTAAATATTGTTACCAAAAATTTGGGGTGTTACAGTTAACCCAAACCCCAATCTTATTATCTGATTCATTGGACTATGATTGGAAAAATCTTTTAGGTTTAAGTTTCTTTTTAAAGTTTCATAAACCTATGCTCTGATACCAACTTGTAACATCCCCCTACTTGGAGGTCCAAAACTAACGGCTATGGATGCTGCAGTCATCTATAGTTATTAATCCTCGACGACCAAATATGGTGACATTAGATACATTGATATACAGAAACACAAGAATATGGAAAAAAAATAAACAACAAACAAATTCCTCATTCCATTTCAAAATATTCCAAATTGATTACATAATCCTAATTCGCATACCACGTTCATATAACATATAATTATTACAAAATACTCCAAGAGCGACATATAAAGATGCCCTCTTGGTAGATCAGAGTAATAGATAGGCAAGGAAACAGTTTGCCTTTACAAACAGAACAGACAGCGGAAATAAAAGAACTCTAATAACAAGCTTGCCTCCTACACGTCCTCGAAAGCTTTATTCATCTAAAAGAACACCTGGAAACCTTAACTCTCAACTGAATCAAAATCAATTGAGTACCCGAGAGTTAAGGGGAAAGCAAAAACTTCGAGTCGGACATAAAGCCTGATATGAATAATAATTTATCATCTCAAACCATTTAGATATCGAGTGAGACCACGCCGCTTAACGAAACGGGTTTTCCCCTCACTAGTATCCTAACACATTTATAAAACCTTATACCGTGCTCCTGCATCCACAATTAATTAAAATGATTATTAATTTCAATTATCATTAATCAAAATAATTAATTAAACTCCATTATCATTAACTCAAATAATCATTAATTAAAACGATTAATTAAGTATAAAACATCATTAGCAAAAATGATTATTAAAACTAAAATAAACCAATTTTAAACATTATATATTAAATTGGTTAGTTAATTCAAAATCATTAGTTAAAATGATTATTATTTTAAATTATCATTAATCAAAATAATTAATGAATTTTAACATTTTGTTTAGTGGAAACATAAGCTCAAGTTCATACGACAGGGTTTGGGATGAAATTTAGTAAATGACGATATAGCGAAATCGCTATAACGATAATTTACAAGTTAAATGGAATATCAGGATTTATTTTAATTAACCATCAATATAACAGCATAATGATGTAAATAAATAATTATTGGCGAAAAACCCCTTAGTGTCTCTCTACAAATTTTTGCTACAAAACAACTGTTATGGATTATATATATATATATATATAATCATATGGGTTCATAACGATCAAATTAATATGTAATCCATTTTCCAACTGGGAATTCAACCAGACAATCATTCAAACAATTTAACTAACATTCAAGTAGTCAATAAACGTCATAACATCATTGATATGATATAATAAAATTTAATGTGAGTTAAACTCACATTAATTTTTGTTTTCGCCGAAACATTTCGATTTGGACTAAAACCGAACGGCCGTCCGATTTTAACCTAAACTTTCACTTGCTCCAAATCCAACCGAACTATCTCCATCGCGTAGATTTCGACAACACGAGTCCAACGCAAAAAACGGTGTTCGAATCCGACCTCGTAATAGCAAGATATTCAAATTATAAAAAATCGTGTTAAATAATATAATTATTTTTTTATAATTACATCATTAACAATTTTAATCTAATTACCATCTTCCTCTCCCAAAAACTAATCATGCACGTTCCCAGGTAAGCTCACGCCCGCGACTAAAAATTCGACCAATGCCCCCACCTCATTGCCATTACCGTCGCTTCCCTCCAGACGACAGCCCCTCCTCCGCCGCATCGCATGCCACAGGTGCCGCTACCTTAGATGCCGTCGTTCGCCAGAAATCAACCAAAGAAGTCGCGCCATTCGTGCCAAAAATGCCGCCACCTCGACGAACATCAGGCCAATTCAACCAATCATTTGCTATGTCTCATCACGACGAGCATCTTCTTAGTTGAGGTCGAGGACCATCTTGGCCTCTAGTGGTCCAGATCAACCACGGTCGTTGGACGAGGTTTAAATTTGGAAATAAAATAAGAAAGAAAAAAATGAACTGCTTTTCTCAGATGAATGTGTCTTTAAATGGTAAATGGAGGTATGGGCACGCATGTCGGGGTATGGGCACTAAGTATGGCTGATTAAAGAGATCGTTATATTAACATATAATATTTTATTTCAAATATCAAGTTTTAAAGTCCGAAAATTTTGACCTCCTATCGAGACGTGCCGCTAGGCATTTTATAAGTTATACCCTTATTTCGAACACAATAGAACTAGTTTCAAGCCCTAATTCGATCGTATGCGGAAGATAGCTTTTTGAATCCAATTATTATATTAAATTTTCGATATTAATTTCTACGCGTTTCGAACTTGCATGACCAAACAATACGTCTGATTGCCATGAAATTCGATGGCATAATATAATTCACTATTACGGTTCTAATGCAACTGGTTTCATCAAAATCCGAGACTATGCCTCGAAACGACATTTTCGCAGATTTAAATATCGTTTTTATATTAAATTATTGATATTTATCCAATCTATTTATATTTGTAAATAAATTTACAAATTAATTCACCAATATTATTTATTAATAAAAAGGAGTTAAATGAAATTATTAAATCCATTTAATTTACAATTCAAATATCTTAAACATGCCCTATATTTGAATTGTAAGTTATTAAATTATAAAATCCAATTATTTAAAAATTTAAAATTAATTAAACATTTAAAATCAACTGACCAGAATTTTGGGTTGTTACGTCACAACATAACAAATTCAAGTGCTAAAATTTCCTTTACATACATTTATGTATTCATGATTACAACATACATAAACCCATCCAAACACAAACATAACAAAGATTACAACTTTATACCTTTTACATCACTTTCAAGTCTAGGTTTAATTTCCATACAATACATATGTATTAACATCCAAGCAAATATGTATACAAACATCAACATTCACCAAATCGAGCAACATATTTTCATAACCAAGATAAACAATAATTTAAACTTTAGATAAAATAAAAACTTTTCTCACCTAAACCTATCCAAACCACTATAAAACTTACTAATACTTGAATATGACCTTAGATCTAGCTTTTAACTTGGAAAGGTGGAGTTTTTGTGAGACCTTAAGGCCATGGTAGTTCGGCCAAGATGGGGTAGTGCTCGGTCATGAGGTGTAGGTGGGTAGTGGAGGCTTGGTTTGGAGAGATGGAGGTTAGAAATGAAAGAGAAGGTTTTAAAACAATGTTTTTTTAGGATTCTAGAAATGAAAAAGACACGACTTTATATTTTTAGGCTAAGTAAGCCGTGAAAGTATTCACGAAGAAGATGGAGGAAGTTTAGTAAAATATGAATGAACGGAAAAAAATGAAAACAATATTCATGAAGTTGTTTTTATATAACATGGATAAGCTAAATAACCTTTATGCCCACATATACATACCCTCCTTTCATGAAATGCCACATTACCATGCCACCTCGCCCTTATTCCCCCTCCTAAATATCGAAAATTTCATGTTTCCTCCGCCTCATCACATGCCGACATGCTATAATTACATATGTGTGCTTATGTTTATACATGATATGACACTTACTTTTCCTTTTAATTTTATTTATTTCATAAAAAAATCTTATCCTACTCAATATACTTAATTATATATATTTACATCAAAACATATCCTAATTAATTTTTAAAGTATGTATATCTCCATATTATAGAGTTCACGACGGTTCCGACAATTTTTAGCCGACGAAAAGTCGAAAAAAGGAATTCCGGTCACATTTTCGATCTCTCTTCGAACTAAATATTTTTGTAAATAAATTTAGAAATTTTTTTCACCATTATTATTTATTATTTAAAAGATTTTTATTTTAATTATAAAACCTATCATTTAAATATTAAAATTAATTAAATATTTACAAATCAAGGCGATGAAATTTCGGGTCGTTACAATAAGTCTGTGTTTTAAAAGATTAAATTAGAGCATGCCATATGTGACAAGCTATTTACATATAAAATTAATATCATTCCATAAATTCACAGTAGTTTATATGTATCTATCTACACATACAAACCTGCACCTTAGAATTAATACATCAATTATTTTTGTTTAGGTGAATTAGTGGAACAATTTACTTATTCGTGACTAACTTATCAATAATTGATATCATGGGCATAAATCTGACAAGCAGACTATTTACTTATCTATCAACTAAGCGTAACCATATCTCATGGATTTAATTCTATACGTAAAGCAAATCATAATAAAGTTGCAGCAAAGTTAGAATTCAAATTGAAAAAAAACATAATATATTAGTCAAAAATGCAACCTTACTGTAAATGTAGAGTCAATAACCACAACACAAGCTTTCTTCCATTTCATACACACATAAGGGAAAATCTTTCTTCGAACTAAGGTTTATGGAACTTGATAAAGCCAGTATTGGCACAGATAATAGAACTTGATCATTATCTGATGCTGAAGCGCTATTCCAGAAAGTAGTTTGATATCCACAGTACATTAGTATTTTGAGCACAACTATTTTCAACTACCACTTTGGCATTAACACTAATAAAATATTACAACTCCTATTATAACTTGTTAGGATTTCAATGCACTTTAGGATTAATTAATCAGAAATCTTAGATCTGAATAGGTGACCCATATTGATTTGATTGAAAAGAAATCAGAGACAAGTAAACGAATTTGCGGAAGCCATACATTAATCCATAGTTACTGATTGGAAAAGTTAATTTGGTTTAGTTTTCCATATTGACACAAACCCTAAATCTTATATTAGATTCGAATCCATAGTTGATGCTTTCGTAAACTGATTAAGAAAAAGAGATAGATTTAAAAGTTAAGAGTTGGACCTAATCTTTCGAATTGAATAAACCGTAGATCTGAATTATTTCCAGAAGAGAATATGAAAATAACCAGAGCTTATGTAATTTGGGGACCATAACCCCTTATTTATAATATTGACATTTTCTAATTTGGCCCTTCAACAAATTAGACTTGCCCCAGTATCTACACATTAATACCATGACAATTATATCTTTAATCCTTTTAACTTTAATTCATAATTTGATCACTTTAATTAAGCTTTACACCAAAATAGCATAACACATTTTATTTTACATATGTGGCCCGCATGTTGGAATTTTCCAACAATCACCCCTGAGCTATATATTTAATAATCTTATAAATGTGTATGACTTTATGAGCTCCAAAATTTGCTATTTATATACCACAAAGTGTTTCTGAAACAATTTCATCCATTAACTATGCTAGCAAAGGATCAAAGCGACTTTTGTTAATTTTTGCATAACTAAACCCATTAATGGTCATATATACCAACATAACCAAACGACATAGATCAATCATGGATGCGTAATATGGAAATTACATGAGATGTGATCTATGCATGTCTATTTCCAACTGGTCCTTCTTTAGTGAGATCAAAACATTCAATATTTGAATAACCTAGAGTGTAATAAAAAACTTACTGTATTTCTAATCAGAAATAAAAAATTTGTATATGTCTATAGCTGAAGTATAGAGCAATTTGTCATATGATAGTACCAAATACAAACTCCCCTTGAACCAGAATATTCTTACATAAAAGTTACACTAATTGAGCAAGAGGCTCATAAAAGACCATGGGTGATAATCCTTTTATAAACGGATCCGCCATAATGGAGTTTGTCATAATGTGCTCTATGAATTACAATCTATTTTGCACTCTCCCCTTATTGGAAAATTATATGTTGTTTACTGTCACAATATTAATTTAATGGCCTTTCAATTTCTTTATTCAATAGTCCATAACTTTGTGACAAAATTTTGCAATTATTTTCCATCGTTGGATGACCCATAACAAAAAATAGTAAAGAAGGCTATAAGTGTCTGTACGACAACTCTCCTTACATGGTTCCACCCAAAAAATAATATTATTACCTAAAGTGGATCAGCGTCTAAATTTTTTGGATCATAATGCTTTATGATCTCCAACCAATCCGATCTTTTATTTATTAGCATATAATCTTTTTGTTCCTTAAAGATATCTCATAACCATTTTGGTTACTAACCAGTGACCCACTTTCAATGTTAGTAAGATATCTGCCAAATAATACATGCAATATCCATATGTATGTATGCCTTAGTGTGCATTAGACTCCATACCGCAAATGCATGAGGAATCTTTTGCATTTCTTCAGTTTCAGTGATGTTCTTATATTACTATATAAGATAGCATTTGTCTACTTTAGCAAAAGCCAATCCACTGATTCACAATTTGCATACCAGACATTTTTAAGCACTTATCCGCCTAGCCCTTTTGCGATAATCCAATATAACCCCATGAATAATAGTGGTGTATTTGAATCCCTAATACAAAAGAGTAATCCATAAGTGGGTTCCTTAAGTTGTTTCATCTATGTCTCCATTAGGAAACACGACTTAATATCCATTAGATATTGCTCAAAATTACAATATGCAAAATGCCTGAAAGTGATTCTAAATAGTATTTCACTAAAACCAAAGAGAAGTTTCTTTAAAAATAATTATTTTCCTTTTAGGAAAAGTCTTTTCTATAATATAGCCTTATACCTTTCAATATTACCCACTAGTTCTTTTTTGGTATTGAATAGTTATTCATAACAACGATCTTATTACTTAAGTAAGGGGAAACTAAAAATTTACTGTCCTTATAGATTCACACTTTATATCCATACCTTAAATCCACATTTCAAATTAGTACCTTGTATGGATTGATGTAAATCCAAAGAACCATCTTCACTAATCCAATATTTATCTTTATGGAGAAATACTACATAGTCATCCGAAATAGTATTTCTTCCTTTTCAAGTGAATTTCCTTAGTGACTTTGCACTTTGAGATTGTTGAGTTTGTTTTCTTGAAATAGTAACCTTAACTTGAAGAAAATTTTGTTTAACATTGTCTTATTATGGTTCCTAATTTACCTTTTGTTAATGAAAGGAAACAAATCATATACATTATCCGAAGAAGTAACTATAATTGAATCAAAGATAATGATTCTCTCTAAAGACAGTGATCCATGCTATATTTCTCCCCCCAAACTCAACATCCTCAAAAACTGTTGCATTTCTTATATTAAAACTTTTCCTTAGTGCGGGTTCATAAAACTATAACTTTAAGTCGCTTAGAATATCAATAATTATTTTCTATCTTTAGTGCCTCAATCTAGAATTATTTAGTAAGCAAAAACAAATAATCATATTAATCACCAAATCAAAATTTGAGACTTCATTATAGAAGGTATTTTGCATAAGTAGATATATATAAGCTATATTTTAAACATTAGAAGCTTTAATTCTAACAATGTTTGAATTTATTCATAAATTAATCTTATTATTTCTAAATGAATAATAGTAACCTACTTTATTCATATTAGAAATAGAAAACCGAAATCTGTCTAAATCAATATAACTGAAATCTCAATAACTTAAAAAAACTTGTATACTTTACTTTATATGTCTGTATATCTCATTAAAGAAACAATTATTAATATATCTATATGTTATTTCTTTTCTTCTAGATCCTTGGCGACTTCTTTATTCTTATCTATACATTTATTTATAATGTATATTAAATGAGTACTTTCGATCTTACATGCTTCAACCTCTCTTCTTCTTACCGCGCTATAAGTGCTCAATAAGAGGTTATTTTATTCTTATGAAAATAATAATTAATAATAAACTTAAAATGGTTATACTGTGAACAAAGAAAGTAACCCAAAAAATGTCTTGAGTGACTTTAACTTTTGAAGCAATATTTCCATATAGTACTCTTTTATTGTTATCCGGCTTTTGACCCGTCTATATCTGAACTGACTAGACAAGTTAGACTCGACTGTCATTAAGACCAGTAGCCTAGAGAGATAATTGTGGAGTACATAAATCAAGTATAAATGATAATATGAAGTCGTGATCGAACAGAATCAAGAGATATGCTCTACGGAATATTCTATGTATGGAACATAAACTAGTCTAGAAAAGCGATTGGGTATGATCCCTCTCAACCATAGGGATGGATCACTTTAGTTAAACAGAGCAACTCAACAAAAAACGACCGATATTTCAAAATCCAGAAGTCGGATGCATATGAAACTTTGGGAACAAGAATTGGGGAGCCTAAGGAATCTCCTAGGGATCACCCCCCAAAAGGAGCAAGCAAGTGGGATCGACCCTCTTCCCTCCAAAGGGATCGACCAGAATCAGACAACATCACATATTGCAACAATGAGTGATCCATAACTCAAGTTCTACTAATCCAATTGGCATGAAACCCGGCGGCTAAGCATAATACAACATGTAGAAGTCCCCATAGGGATCGCAGTCCCTAACTCCTCCAAAGTAGGGATTGGGCCCGATCGTTATTTTTTGGGATTTGGGTCATGCGATCCCTCCTATGGGCCCTTGTATGAATTTTCAGGGTGATATTTCGACGTCTTCCTCTATAATTCAGACTTGATTGTTCATTTTCAGGATCTTTACGTTGCTTGTTGCTTTGTATTCTTTTGTAATTAAGGATTTGTATCTGATCCCTCTTGTACTCAGTTTAAAAATGATTAATAAAGTTATCTCTTCAAAGTGGACGTAGGCAAACAATGTAGAACCACTATAAATTGATGTGTCTCTGTTATTAGTTTGTTTCTTATTACTTTACAGCTATATTCTCTTTGTTTACATTTATTATTCTTTATTTATTCCACTATAAAACCTCTATTAGGTATTTGTGCCAATTTTTTGGTGCAAACATTTATGTTTGCTTCATTTTGATTTTATAGAATCAAGCACTGCAAATTCTTGTTTTCCCTTATCGTTTTGACAAAATGCTTTTCACTCTTAGTAAAGAACTCCTTAAAATTGGTTATGCATACGAATTCCACATCCTTGAAAGCTGTTGAAATATTATACCTTATGATCATTTGACTCTTGCAATTTGAGTTATCCCACCTCTCAATGTTCTTCATAACACTATAAGAACATTCAACTGTAATAGGATGGTTGTGATCCTCCTAATTGCAATAGCTAGATCCACGAAGTTAAGAAAAAATAATATGTTCTCTTACTAATCCTTAAAGTTAATCCCAAACTAGATGAAAACATTATTAAAATTGGCAGACACTTTAGTCAAATTAGTTGAAAATTGAACAAAAAATAAAGATTGACTGTATATGCTCATATTCAGATGTTAGCCACAGTAAATTCAAATAATTTGTATGTCTCTTCTCAAGATACCTAGCACAACATTAATATCAATTCTTTAGACAATAATATTAACTGTAAGTGGTACTCTTGTTGTAATGATCAAATACTGATAATGAATTCAAGTCAAATAACAATCTTCCTTTGGACCGATTAGTTATTCACTTGTAAAACCTTATAATTGTCATATATTTATCATTACACATGTGTAGATGATTCGACCAAATATTAGTCTTCCTTTGGATTGGCTAATATCCGTATGAATAAATATACATAAATATCAAACATTTTCATGAATAACTAAAATAAGAGAGATCACTTTGCTGCATGTTATTTCAATTAGCTTACTTAGAACATAGGATATTTACAATTAGATGCAAAGAGACACAAAAAATATATTTGAATTTATTTCTTACTGTATGTACAATATCACTCGAGGGCTATAAAATACTTTTGAAAATGCCTTGGGTCTATATAACACTTGAAAAACTCATAATTATATTTGATGGATGTTTTTTTAACGATAATTATAATTTGTAACCTAAATGCTTTGATTCCTACCATGCGCTTTCCTATCTTATATAAATTTATCTGGGGGTATGGGGGCTTGGATCAGCGGACGGCTTTACTATCCCCTCCTCAGGAGTTTACCGGTCCGCCGGGTTCTCTTGGGTTTTCAAAAAAATAAAAATAAAATTGACAATAATTCAAAAGACATGAACTTCAATTCGATTTTGAAATTATAAAAATAAGAAAGGATGCTAAGGAAGTTATTAAAAACATTTTGATTTTGTTAAAAATAACATAGTGTAGTATTTGAGAAAACCAATAATGATAGGTTGAGTAAATAACTAAAGATTAGTTTGCAGTGGTTGGTTTACAAGTGCTTTTGCCCATTGCTAGCCGTCTGGATCCAGTACACAGTAGACGAAGATGGCCGAGGAAGGCAAAAAAGGTGGTCGGTTATTGAATGGGAAGGAAATCGTAGCTAGATTATTTGGTGGAAAACTGTGTTTTAATTAATCAGGATGAAAAAATATAACTAAATTAGAGAAGTGGAAATTGAAATTTATATTAGGTTTTGTGCATTTTTCTTTTGTGTTTAAAAAAGGTCGGAGAGGCAAGGTAATGAAGTATTTTGAAGTGATGGGTAACAGAGCGGACATATATATAGAATTCTTGTTTTTATGTTTATGCAATAGTAATGAGTTTGGTGTGTTCATGAAGTTAAAAAAGACATTCTTAACATGTTTTGATAAGATGACAGTATACCTAAGTGAGTGATTCACTAATCCCCTTGGTTGTTAAGGCTTGTTTAAGTGGCCTTAGTTATATGTTTACATGTGTATTAATATAATACAGTTATATATGGATATATTAATGAGTATGACATATCCATGAAATTAAAGGTGATATATTTAACTAGTTGAAATAATCATGCATTAAAGAGAATTAATGGACAAAAGTGGTCATGTCAAAGCGATTAAATAACTTCGCTAGACTGGAAATGTTTTGAGTATATTGATGAGTTAAAATTAGGTACATTGTACCTGAAAATAGGTTGTATTAGTAAATGGATTGAAAAGGTTAAATAACATATCACTTTCATAGCATTTATTCTTTGAAATATGTTAAAGATAGTAGCTTTGGCCATAGAAACATTATACAAGTGGCACAAATCATTAAAAGTTGATTTTATGCGGTGAACATTTTCCATGATTATATCAAGTATAACTATGACCATATAAGTTGGGGAGTAAAGTGTTAAGTAAAGAACAAACTTTAAGATAACATTTACTTGATTTTCAATTGCATTTCTAGAATTTTTTTAATCCCCAACTTATGAACTCACGTTGTAAATGTAAAGTTTGACATTTTCTAAAGTTGAACTTTTACTTTAACCTTTATTTTTCCAGTTTGGAAAAGGAGCTGCGATCGATGCTATTTGGCATCCTTTGGTTAGGCGCTTCCATATGTATAAACTGTCTTTTTCTTTAAGTTCGGTGTAGGTTTGGAGACCTTCCATCAAGGATCTTCCAAATATGTTGACTGCCAACTTCCAAAGGAAACAAAATTGAGTTGACCATGAAATAGTTGAAATATGGACAAGTACATCAAAGCATGGATTATATGATACCCAGTCAAAACCTATCGAGACTCATGATGCAGTGCATGCAAAGGAATTTTATTCAAGGTACAAAGCATTCATGATTGGTTGGAGAGTTTGGAAGTAGATTTGGATGTGGACAAATGCATTGGATGTACATGTATATTGTAGGTATGTTATTTTCGAGATGACATCGATCTCCTAAGACAATGTATGATAATAAAGTGTTTATTCAATCGCTCTTACGAAAGAGTTCGTAACTATGACTATTGGATCATAAAAATAAACATTTATCCTTAAATGTTTCTAGTCAAATGTGTTTCGAGAACAGGATATCGATACACTAGCTTAACTGGTGTACATAACACAATCCATACGATGGACAACGATTTACTCGTGATTGTTATCGACACTAATATGTTACTTACCTGTATTTGTTTTAAACAATTACATAATGAATCACATAGAATTTTTTACAGGTTATTGTATCTAATCAAACTGAAGGCCTCATATGACGATGTGAATAATATTTCGACTTGAGAGTACTGTGAAACTTATGAATAGAGATCTTACTTTGATTGTGGTCAATCACTTGATATGGGTTCACGTTTGGACCATAGTTGAGTATGTGTTGAGATTTATAAAGTGAAACATTACTCAAAAGAGGATCCATCTCTTCCAATATAAAAGGTCGGTAACCTTAGTTGGAATTTGGCTTGCACTCATAAATCTTTGCTCAAAGTTGTACGATTAATCTATAAATCTAATCAGATTGATCCAAAGGACTTTTAAGGTTGAACTTTGCAATCAGACAAGGATGTTATTAGAGTGCTGTCCGTTTACCGAGTTATAGAAATCCATCTGATATAGTGCTGATAAAGAGACATAATGTGCAAATATATCATTGTTTAAGGATGTAGCTTAAAATGGTTAGAAGTACGACTTCACCTTTATGATCAAAAAGCAATTGACCTTGAGTTTGCTACCGTACTTTAGAAAAATCTGTACATGTTTTAACATTTGAATTGTTTAAATATTATTAAAGGTTGACTTCACATTTGGGAGTCTCACAATGGTAACTCCCAATATTCATCGGAAACTAATTTTAAAATATAATCAATAATTCCATTAATTTTTTATGGAGATATTAACATAATGGTTATATTAATAAATTTATTTTTTATGGACATAGATTTTATTATGTGGATATTTAATTATTATGTATTTGTTTGATAAAATAGACAAACCTAAAATGATTCAACTAAAATGAGTATAAAGTTCAGTTTTGTTAACCAAAATAAATTAATTGCTTTATTAAGTAATTTTGCATATAGATACATAGTGTAAAATATATGAAAGGATAATAACTCAAATGATTGAATTTTTATGTAGAGGAAATGTCACTTAGATGAGATTTTTAAGTGACACAAATATCTACCGATTATAGACCGAATTTTATTTATTCGTTAACTGCTTTTTTTCTCCATGTTAAATTAAACCTCAATGGTAGACCTTGCGGCTTAGTCATTGAGATTGAGAAGGTTCTCGAAGAGAAGACACTACACATTCGATGTTATCACTACTAATGTGATCATCAAGGAAGATATAATTTCTAGTTCATTATAATGTATTTAACAAATTACACTAAATAATCTTGACCACACTATTATAAAAAAATATTTACGAATATACATGTATGTGTGTGTATATATGTATGTATGTATGTAACCATATTTGATTCAAATATTAAATATAAGTTAACTTAAATTATTTTGTGTGTGTGTGTGTGTATTATTATTTGGTTAGAAATAAATACAAAAATTATTTATATATATCACTTGTTTTCGCAATGGGGATTAAGTATGAAAATTTATTAGGAGATTTTATGTTTAAATACATACAACATATAATATAGCTTTTCATTAATAAAAAATTAATTTTTTAAATAATAATAATAAATATATAAATTTTTGGATCTCCATTTATAAATATTTTATAAAATTATTTATATTTTTTTCAAAAATAAATTAATTTTATAACTACTAGAATTAAAATAATATATATTATAAATTATAAATTTTGAATAAATAATAATAATACATAAAAATTAATTCCGACCTTATAGATATGTATTAAAGATATTTTAAATATATTTTTTATTTAACACGTTGTTCCTAATTTCTAGGTATTTTAAATTTTAAAATAAACACTATGCTATATGTACTATAAATTTTAAAAAATTATTATTAATAATAATTAAATATTAGTTCTAGCCTTATATGTATGTATTAAAGATATTTTAGGTATTTTTTAAATTTAACATATAGTTCCTAATTTCTAAATATTTTATTTTAAAATTAATATTACACTATACGTATTATAAATTTAAAAATAACTATAATTATTAAATATTAACTCCATCCTAAAAATATATCTCAAATTTGACAAAAAAAATTGAATATAATTTAAACATATGTGTATGTATGCACGATTAAATTAAACCTCAATGGTAGACCTTGCGGCTTAGTCATTGAGATTGAGAAAGGTTCTCGAAGAGGAGACACTACACATTCGATGTTATAACTACTAATGTGATCGTCAAGGAAGATATAATTTCTAGTTCATTATAATTTATTTAACATATTACGCTAAATAATTTTGGCCACACTATTATATAAAATATATTTACGAATATACATGTGTGTGTGTGTATACGTATGTATGTATGTAACCATATTTGATTCAAATATTAAATATAAGTTAACATAAATTATTTTGTGTGTGTGTGTATATATACTATAATTTGGTTAGAAATAAATACAAAAATTATTTATATATATCACTTGTTTTCGCAATGGGGATTAAGTATGAAATTTTATTAGGAGATTTTATGTTTAAATACATACAACATATAATATAGCTTTTCATTAATAAAAAATTAATTTTTTAAATAATAATAATAAATATATAAATTTTTGGATCTCCATTTATAAATATTTTATAAAATTATTTATATTTTTTTCAAAAATAAATTAATTTTATAACTACTAGAATTAAAATAATATATATTATAAATTATAAATTTTGAATAAATAATAATAATACATAAAAATTAATTCCGACCTTATAGATATGTATTAAAGATATTTTAAATATATTTTTTATTTAACACGTTGTTCCTAATTTCTAGGTATTTTAAATTTTAAAATAAACACTATGCTATATGTACTATAAATTTTAAAAAATTATTATTAATAATAATTAAATATTAGTTCTAGCCTTATATGTATGTATTAAAGATATTTTAGGTATTTTTTAAATTTAACATATAGTTCCTAATTTCTAAATATTTTATTTTAAAATTAATATTACACTATACGTATTATAAATTTAAAAATAACTATAATTATTAAATATTAACTCCATCCTAAAAATATATCTCAAATTTGACAAAAAAAATTGAATATAATTTAAACATATGTGTATGTATGCACGATTAAATTAAACCTCAATGGTAGACCTTGCGGCTTAGTCATTGAGATTGAGAAAGGTTCTCGAAGAGGAGACACTACACATTCGATGTTATAACTATTAATGTGATCGTCAAGGAAGATATAATTTCTAGTTCATTATAATTTATTTAACATATTACGCTAAATAATTTTGGCCACACTATTATATATAATATATTTACGAATATACATGTGTGTGTGTGTATACGTATGTATGTATGTAACCATATTTGATTCAAATATTAAATATAAGTTAACATAAATTATTTTGTGTGTGTGTGTGTATATACTATAATTTGGTTAAAATAAATATAAAAATTATTTATATATATAACTTGTTTTTGCAATGGGGATTAAGTATGAAAATTTATTAGGAGATTTTATGTTTAAATACATACACATATATAATATAGCTTTTCATTAATAAAAAATTAATTTTTTTAAATTATAATAATAAATATATAAATTTTTGGATCTCCATTTATAAACATTTTATAAAATTTATATTTTTTTCAAAAATAAATTAATTTTATAACTACTAGAATTAAAATAATATATATTATAAATTATAAATTTTGAATAAATAATAATAATACATAAAAATTAATTCCGACCTTATAGATATGCATTAAAGATATTTTAAATATATTTTTTATTTAACACGTTGTTCCTAATTTCTAGGTATTTTAAATTTTAAACTAAATACTATACTATATGTACTATAAATTTAAAAAAATAATTAATAATAATAATTAAATATTTGTTCTAGCCTTATATGTATGTATTAAAGATATTTTAGGTATTTTTTTAAATTTAACATATAGTTCCTAATTTCTAAGTATTTTATATTAAAATTAACATTATACTATACGTATTATAAATTTAAAAATAATTATAATTATTAAATATTAACTTCATCCTAAAAATAATTTGATCAAAAAATTGAATATAATTTAAACATATGTGTATGTATGCATGTTTATATATATGTATATTTGTATTTATATAAACATTTATATATTTACATATATTATTTCACATATTCGAATATAAACTCCCAAATATTAGATATTAATGTAATAACTTTTTATATAGATGCCCTTATTTAGTCATAGAGCAGTTGAATTCACGACTTATGCATAAATTAGTATAATATTATTAATTATATTTAACTTAATAATAATATTTAAAATCAAATTAATTTCTAATACATTAAATATTATTTAATGTAAGCAATATTTATTCATTATAACCGAGTAAAAGATCTTCTGCAACTTTAATAAAAGATTTATTGACTTGCCTCTTTTACCCTATTGTGTAAATGCACCCGTCCCAACAATGGTATTAGAGCCATTACGCGTTATCATGAATAATTAAATAATGGTTAAGGGAATTGACTTGAATATTCACATGATATTGGTATTTAAGGAAAGTGTGTTTATGGTTGAGAGTTACTTAATTAAAGAGCATTCTCTACCACTCCACCTGGCACTCACTTGGATCTTTTATGGTCTAAATTCAGTGTTGTTCCCTTAGTGTGAGGCCCAAAATGTTTGTTTCTTAGATCGATTCAAATAATCATATTTTAATATTATATAAATTTATAAAGGTTATATAAAACAGTAAAGGTTAAAATTAGTATTCAATTTTTTTTGAAGTAATTTGAACTATAAATACTATAATTCATAAGTTATGATATTAGTTAAAAGAGTACAATTAATAAAACATGCACATATATAAGATCTAGAATTACGTCACAAAATTTATATTTAAATTAATCTTTTATATATAATAAAATTGAAATTTTTATAGCTAAAATCAAGAATAAATAAATCCAACAATATATAAGGGATTTATGCATGTAACATGAAGTCATTATAAATATAGTGACTTTTAATATCATCGATACTCATAAACCCTTATTATCAATATCATTCATTTAACATTTTATAATTATGAATTTTTAAATATAATTGCTCTTTGTTATTTACACTCAATAGTAAAGTAGTAAGGCTTATATGTGATTTTTCAACACACTCAAGCCATGTTTCATACTATGGCCACATTATGAATGTTAATAGATTGGAAAGACAAATTATATACCTTTATTTAGCAGACTTGAGAGTTATATACCTATGTTTACATGACTATGAAATGATGGGTCGTGATGTCTAATATACTTTGTGGGTTGTTGAGCACACTCGAGATCACAAAGATGATTAGTAGCAAAATGTATGTTTATATTTGTATGATATGTATCAATAATTTGGTTATTCACCATTTATTGGACCTCAACTTGTTAAGCACACTCAAGGGTAAATGAGTCCTAACACCTACTAGAAGAATTTTCTAAAAATCTTGCATCTTATTTTGGGTTTTATGAGGTACATAAAATCTAGTAGGAGCCTTATAAGAAAAGTTTTATAAACCATCCTCATAAGTATACAAACATATTTAATAAAACTCTAATCTACTTAATTATATTAACGAGAAAATGTCCCTTGAAATAGACATACTAAGTGAATTGATCCATAATGATTGACTAAGAAATGTAAACTTACCCACTAATGAAACTTTAGCTCGTTGTTGCTTCAAAGATGAATAGTAAATCCATAACTAGTAGGATCAAAGCTTCCAAGTCTTGGTTACCTAACTGAGACTTTCTCAATACATTGCATTGCCTATCGAGAGGTGCATGAGAATATGAATGTTCATTCCATATTTTGTCATCCACATTGTATAGTAAACAATCTCATTGTGCTAGGTGCAAGCTTCGAAGAAAATATTTAATTCCATAATAGACGAGGGAATCAAAGTGCAAGATCATGTACTCAATACGATCGAATAAATTGAAAAATATACCGAGTTAGAATCAACTTTAGAATAAGAACTACCAATTAACCTTACTCTTAGATTGCTTACTCCTTGTTTGATATATTCAACTGTGGTCTCCTCAAATACGTTGATAATGGTCGAAGAATTTTTCTGAAAGGATCTGGTCTAGTGATTGTAGTGAAGGGTTTATCTTCTTCTAATGGTATGACCTCTAAGAAAGGGAAGCGAAAGTTTAAGGGTGGTTGTTACAAATCACAAAGTTGAAAAGGAAGAGTGGTGAATGTCATCACTATTCCAATAAGTAAATTGGAAATAGAATTATCACATTTGTTTAAAGACGATAATGGAAGAATTAGAATATTTTTTCCTTCCAAAATTAATTTTTTAAATTGTCTTTATCTAAATCTACGTCTTGAGTTTATGACGTTGGATGTGAAACTCATATCTTTAACTTGTTAAAAACTGCAGAAGTTGCAAGCCATCGACGGAAGATTTAATGGGCTTTTAATGTAGATAATGTTATTGTAACATTTGAAAAGTGGGATGCTACCTAAAACAATCGCTAGTAGTCACATTTTGACTAATTCCTATTATAAACCAAGGTTTTTTATGAAATAATATACATTTAACATTTGATCGAAAGTGGGTACGGTATGCAACGACCCGATTTTTCGACTTCCTAAAGTCGACATCAATACGCCCACTGTATCAATTGCTGAACCATCGAATGCCGAAAAACCGAATCGTTAATGTTAAAGAAGAAGAAGATAGGAGAAGAAAGAAGAAGAAACAGAAACAATATCAGAATCTTACAATTGCAGCGGAACAATATATAATAGATAAATGAATAATTTTTAAAGCAAAGAACTATACCTGTTCATACAATACATCATCAGAGTTTACAACAACAACACACAACACTGGCAGTTATAATAACCTGCCCATAGGATTGAATACACAGTGGAATGATAATAATATACGGAAGTACGTCCCGCCATCCAGCTCGCCTCCTGATCTCCACATCATACTTTTCTGACTTTGCTCCAGAACAACTGATAACCTGACTCTAGACTGCCCATATGGAAAATTATGGGCATCCATAGTTTAGAAAGGGAACAATAAACTCCGAGTCAGTCATGGGACTGGAGTGAGATCTTAAAACAGTTATTTATACAAAAAGGATCCGTTTATGCTTTTGGAAAATGAAACTACCATAAGGCCTCCCGCCATACACACAATGCAAACGCAGAATTGGAGGAGATTTCTCCTTATGATAGTCAAACATGCTTGATACGCAAAATATTTTAATATTATCATTAGTGCCTAGTGTGGAAAACATTTCGAAAGTATAATATTAATCTTGGCCAGCATACACATTTTGTAGTATGCCTAATATAGCTACCATGTTCCATAGCAGGTTACCGCCACATTCCATGGCAGGTTATACAACTAAAACTGTACAGGGCTCGTATTGTTTCTTTGGGTTTCCAACAAATGGTCAGGCCAAGGTACTTCCTACACCACATGGGGTACGCCTCTGAAGGGACGCCCCGAGAACTTAACCAACTCTCTGCTAACACAAGGCCGAGTTACCTCACGCTTCTGGTGCAATGAAGCTGTAACTAGATAACTCCACACACGACTATGCCATTCCCGGTCGTTACCGAACTTTATCCAAGGATCCTCAACACCAACAACCACAAAGTAATAAATTTGCAGCAACCACATAATTTAAATATCTAGGCTCCATACCATGATACCACCTTTTTCCAGAAGGAAATGGACATACCCTGAGGGCACTACCCCCAAACAACCTTGCCGCATCCTTCCTGTTTCGACCATTTTGGGTTGTGAGGTCCGACGAAGTCTCATCCACAAAGCTACGCTTTTCACAAAAGCCATGCTTCGATCAACAAATGATCAGCAACACTTAGCATGCCACATTACTAAATTGGGAATATATCACTAGTAAAAATCAACTACATAACCTCTGAGCTCATACATCTCAGAGAAGGGTGTTAAGCTAAGAGAATAAATTCTCCGCCACCAACAGAAATGTATTTGATAGAAACCAGCTTTACATCTCAAAGTGTAATGTCAGACATACATTCATACAAGTCCGTTCCAGGTTCGAACGGAACCAAAGGCACTTCAAAGAAGCCCTTGCAATCCGAATATTCACTAATCACGTCCGGACTCCCCATCACAAAGGGTGATAAAATCTCTATACCGGAGCAAATCGGTGCAGAGACATTCAACAGGCAATCCTTTCATTTTCGAAAATACTCGGTCTTCAATCACCGTCTTCAAATGAGATCCCATTTTGTCGTATCATTATTCGGAATGTGTTTTATGACATAAAGTCCTCTCCCGGCTTAACCGAATAATGAGCGTTTGTTTTTAAAACAAATTTAAGTGCCGTTTCAAAGGCCAATATTGATAGTCGGTTACTTAACTATCAAACAACATTCACAACAAATCATCAAGCCTCAATAATTTCCCAAATTGTTTATACCAATAGTTGGTTATTTTAACTATCAAACAATATTCACAACAATTATCAAATTTATATAATTTTTTCCCCAATTATTTATTTTCAAAATATCTTCACAAGATATATTTTAACACTTCAACACTTTGAAAACCAATTTTAAAAACAACTTTTCTTTTGCGGAATAAATTTCCAAATGTTATTTATTTCCACTGAAGATTCGCCGAGTCTGAATAATTCAAAACACTTATCCAAAAGTATATGTATATTTGGAAACACTTGAGATAAAAAACTATTTTTAAACACTTTATCTAAAATATTAGTTATGAAAATATTATACTAATATCTCATATAAACTTCAAGCCTAAACTAATTTCAAAAATGAAATTATTAGATAGAGTATAATTATTTAAATATCCATTTTCTAAATCAAATCTAAATTTGATCTTTAAAATAATCGCTTCTATAATTAGCCAAATAAATCTTTACTTTAAAGATTTAAAAAAATAATTTCCGAAAATAATTTCTCCAACAATATTCTTTTTAAAACCATCCTTAAAAATTTCAATTTATATTTATCAGCTACTTTGAAAACATACTCGGCTTTCCAGTGAAAATACACTTTCCATTTCAAAATGATCAATTTAAATCAATTAATAAATCCTTCTTGACTTATTTCAATTTACATTCCAAATCCGTAATTTCTTTCCACACTTTTTAAAATAAACCAATATTTATTTTTAAAACAAATAACCCATTCCTTTATAAATTCCCATTGTGAATTTACATTTCCAAATATCCATTGATATACAATTTTCAAATCGATTTCCAAATATTCACTTTCAAACACCAAATCAAATTCCAAATTTATTTCCAAATTGATTTCCAAAAATTTATTACCTTTTAAAATAAATCTTTACTTTAATTTCCAAAAATCGAATTATATATTCTGGTATTTTGAAATACCAGAATACATTCGGCCAAACCATAGCCTTTAATAAATTTCAATCACCAATATAATCATTCATAGATTATCAATAATCACATCACAACATATGAAATAAATTCAACAATTTGAGGAATCCAGTTGGATCCCTCCAACCTGTTTCCCTGCATCCACAGATGTTAGCACAACAATTAAATACCAATTCCACTTCGAGGTGGAATATTGCGGTATATGGGATTATATAATATCATCTACTATTATGCGGCGCATAGGGTCTCATTCGCTATATAACGCGGGAAATCAATCACTCCAAATATATATACTACCATATATAATATCACCCAATAGATAAATTATCAAATTCATCCAAGCACATCCAAAATTTAAATTAATTCATTTAAATTAACTAGCAAACAAATTTGAGTGAGAAGATCTCACCTTGCTTTTATTTTTGCAATCCATTCCCATTTCAGCTTGTTTTCTCCACGATTTTTTGACCAGAATGCTCGAACGCCCCTCTACGGCGATCCCAAATCGCGCAACCTAATTCTTCTTGATCGAACCCAGGCTGCTCGTGATTTTTTTACATCACTGCCCTCCTCCACGAGTGCCGCCACCCATCCATCACGCGACAGTCGCCACGACCTTGACTGCTTTGTAAGTAAACCCTAGCCACGGCGACTTCGGCATCTTCGATTCGAAACCATTGTTGCTTTGCCCTAACAATCGATGTCGTGCCTCGACCTAAATCGCGATGCATGTCGCGCCGCTCGTAGTTGCCACCCCACTAATGTCGAACCCTACGCCGCGCGAATCGCTACCTGCCTTGAGTGCGTGCGACAATAAATTGCCGATGATTGATTTCTGAAGGGGGGGTTAGCTTGGTATTATTTTTGTTTGGAATCGAATATATCTCTAAAGATAACGAGTTTCTTTGATTCGAACAGAAAGAGAGGGAGCGACCATTTTTCTAAGATAGAACAATTCGATTTGGGTTTGAAACGAATTTGTTTCGAACTGGAAAAGAGTTTTTCGATTTTTTTGTGAAAACGAATTCGATTTGTACACTAAAAATGTTCGGCTACTAGAGAAAGAGACGCGTGTTTATCAAACGAACACGTGGTTAAAATTCCTATACGTGTATGCAAGGGTTTGACACAGTATTAAAATGCAACAATATTATTTATTTAAATTCAAATTCAAATTTAAAACTTCTATTATCTCCAGTATTATCAATATGAATTTCCTAAGCCTTTAAAAAATATTTTTAACAAGCTCAAAACTGAAGATACAATATTTTACCCAGTTTCGATAATTAAATTGAATAATTTAATTGCCAAATATATCCTGATATTTGAATTTCAAGTTAAACTAACTTCCAAATATTTAAAATCAATTAAATATTTCTATTTCAAATGTTCAAAAATTCAGGGTCGTCACATGGTATTGTTTTTAGCGTAATTATTTTGAATATTCGTTATGGAAATAAACTTCTTGTTCTACTATGATATATAGTAAAAATTAAAATAATATGTTAGCTAAGGAAGACAAAATGTATATAAAATAAATTATAATTATCTTTAACACTGTAGACTTAGACATATCAATAAGAAATAATTGAAGAAGTTATGAAATGAAATTTGTGACCATCCGTTTGATTCTGAATGACATGATACTTATGAATCATGTATAAAATAAAAATGGTCAAGCACCTATTCAGTGGGAGCTACAAAGAGTTAAAGAACTCTTAGAATTGATGCATACAGGTGTATGTGATCGAATGTTTATAACTACCAAAGGCTGATCCATGTACTTCATTATACTCTTCTATGATTTGTCAAGATACAAACATGTGCATATTGATAAGTTCATAGAATAAGAGATGGAAATAAAACATGTAAAAGAATTAAAGCACTTAATAAGAACAGAAAGGTGAGCATCATGGAAATGTGTTCCAAAAGTACCTAAAAGAGAATGGTTCTTTCTCATGTTACTCCTCTCTATACTTCACAACATAATGGTGTTACAGAAAGGAGAAATCGAACTATGTTGGACTTGATCTATGATGAGTGAGGTTGCCCCATTTTTTGGGATATGGACTAAAGAGTGCGACACATATTTTAAACATAGTATTATATAAAACCAATCCTTTGAATCTATATAAGATATGAACTGGAAATAAATCACATCTTAAATAGTTTAAGATATATGGTTATCAATCCTATGTTAAGAACATATGTCCTATAACTCAAGTCTGGATCAGTTTTGCATCAGTTTATAGTTTATCCTAACTCATGAATAACTAGTTTATCATATAGAGAAACAAAAGTTAATTGTTTCAAGATATGTCACCTTCTTAGAAAATGAATTTCTCTTAGTGGAAATATTAAAGACTTGGATAAGATCTAGGATATTAACACAAAAATCGACTATACCCAAAGAGGAATAATTTATTAGAAGGTCTAATGGAGGATCTCACGCATCAGAGAAAAATTATCGGTTTCTCATTGATGGTAAGAATAAGGACCCCCTTTGTTACCGAAAAGCCTTGGAGAGCAATGACTCTGCCCTATAGGTTGATGCAATAAAGTTTGAAATGGACTTTATGTACACCAACAAAGTTTGACTTTGAAAAATGTACCTGTATGGATGATACACATTAGCTGCAAGTAGATCTTCAAAAAGAAGATTGGTGTAGATGGAAAAATGGAAACTTGTAAAACAAAGCCAATGGAGAAGGATTTCTTGAAAAATCAAAGTGTGGATAATGATAAAACTTTTTCGTCAGTCGTCATGCTTAAGTCCATTCGAAGTGAAATTTATTTTTGTATACTATCGGTATGGAACATGGAAAATGGACAATGACCATTAAAATAGCTCTTTCAAATAATGATTTAAAATTGATTGTTTATATATTACAGCCAAAGGTTCTTAGAGCATCATAGTCGAAATACAAAGGAAGCGTGTGTTCATAAAAAGGAAGGAAAAAGCTGCAATATTTCCAAAAATACCGGTAGATGACTTGTTACTAATCAATAATGATGTAACCATGTTACAATTAGTTAAAGCAAGGTTGCATATAGTATTGTTGATAAAGGATTTAATAAGATTAAGGGTGTGCACTAGGAGCAATTATATTGATTATATAACTTAACTCTTATAGTAAATCCTGTTAGAAATAAACTAAGCTTATGTCTTTATTTTATATTGTATATATTCTTATATTAGGATATAAGTAATATTTTAAATGAATTTAATATACATAAGTAGAAATACATAGGAAAATCATTTTATCAATTGTAGTTACGCATGCGTTTGTAAACATGAGTAGTGAATCGTGTCAAATAAATACTTGTCTTTAAATGTTCCTAGTCAAGATGCATTGAGAACGAGATATCAATTCATTCATAGAGACTAGTATACGTAACGCACTTCGTACGATGGACGATGAATTAATCATGATTGTTGGGGCACCAAAGGATTACATAGATGTGATTGTTTAGAATAATTATAGAACAACTCATCGAGAGTCTTATAGGTTAATTATAAAGTCAAATAGAAGATCTCATGTAATGATGCGTTATAGTCTTTTGACTTGAAAATACCATGAATCTTAAGCGTCTAAACTATACTTTTATCTTGGTCAATTGTATGATAACACTACAAGAAAAAAATATTTTGCACAACCCTAAATAACAGCGTTTTAATGTAAAATGCTTTTTTTGATACACTATTAGTTTATAACATAAAATTTAATAAACAAAAACACTGCATAATGAAATTGTTTTAAAGCAGGATCCAGTTGTTTTCGAGGCCGCCTTTCCCTCATTTTCCCCGCGAACCCCTCTTTCATTTATCATTTATTTTTTCCAATGAAATCCCTTCGAACTATTTTAACTCCCTTCCTTCGACTACTGTAAATTCCTCTTTCAATTCCCTTTGCAAATCCCTCTTTCTTCTTGATCGCCTAGCTACCGCAGTCTGCTCTCATCATCATTTCACTACTGTAGTAGGCTCTTACCATTGTCTTGCTTCAGGGTTCCTTGGCGTCGTTGCTGCTGTCCGTTGGTGCCATCTCCGTTGTTGTTGTCTTCCACTCGTTGCAGTAAACCTAGTTTGTAATTTTGATCCACCTTAGTTTGTTATACAACTGACACAAGCATAAGAACATATAAGCTTATCGGACGTAGTTAAGAACTAATTGTTAATTAGGTGGTTGTTTGATTATGTTTCTTGGAGGTCCATGTATATTCGCACTTTGATTGAAAATTTTCCTAAACCTTATATTTTCATATTATCCTTACACACACCTTGGTAGTGATGTCCTAATGTCATCGTACACCTCACATATAATGTTGAATGGGTTTTTTTTTACTAATGTGGGATGGAAATTTCCAAAATTATAAATCAAGTCACGGTATTTCTCAATCTAGATTACCCAAGGTTTTGGAATGGGAATCATTATTTGAAATAGCCGTGTTGGTTAATGTCAACTCCATCCACTTTGGAAGTTTGTTTGCTGCCCATCACGTAACTGAATATGTATTGTGATCTGGTTGTGTGTGGCTAATAGGTGTTCCAGCTTGATTTAAGCTTAATATAGAGTTAGTAGTGTGAACATTGTTTTTAAACTTGTTTTATTCTTAGCAAATTCGGTTTTGAGGGTTTGTTATTTTTAGAAAATGGTTAGAAGTAGTTTTTAAAATGTGTGGTTGTGGAGCAAATGGATGGTTCATGGTGTGTAGGAGGTTTTTTGTTGTTGTTGAATTTGTGGACGGACTCCATTCTCAAGTTGTATAAATAGGAGGTGGAGCAAAGTTTTAAATAAGAGAACATTACTTGTTTTTCCTCATTGAATGTAGAAGCTAATTGCATCATTGTAGTCCTAAAAAATCCACAATAAAATTCTTGTTTTCTTTGCTCTAAATCGAGCACTCACAAACTATCATCAATCTCTCTTTTGTGTAATTTTTTGTAACAGAATACACGATTTTTCCAACATCTGGTATCGGAGCCTGGTAAAGATCAATCATGGCTACAAACTCAAGCATATCTAGTGATGATGGAGCGCGTGCCCAAGAAAAAGGAGAAACGATCACTCTCAAGTACCCCATGCTCACAAAGAGCAATTATGCTGCTTGGGCCATCAAGATGGAGGTATTCATGATGGCTCAAGGGGTCTGGGATGCAGTGGAGGTTGAAGGGCCTGTTGAAACACGCAAAGACAAGATGGCCTTGGCAGCCATCTACCATGGTATAAGTGAAGATACCTTGCTTCAACTAGGCGCCAAGAAGACAGCCAAGGAAGCATGGAACATGCTCAAAACTATGAATCTTGGGGTGAGAAGGTGAAAAAGGTAAGAACTCAATCACTTTGGAGAGAGTTTGAAGCCATGAAAATGAATGATGGAGATAGTATTGATGAGTTCTCTGGAAAGCTCCAAATAGTTGTCAACAAGATGAGAGGGCTAGGCAACAACATTGAAGAAGAACTTATGGTGAAGAAGTTGCTGAGATCAACTTCACCAAAGTTCTTGCATATTGCATCTACAATTGAGGAATTTGATGATTTGAAAACTAAAACCACAGATGATGTTATTGGATCACTTAAAGCTCACGTAGAGAGGATGCAAGGACATGGAGCAAAGGGAGATGAAACTGTTCTTCTCACTCGAGTAGAGTGGAAGGTAAGAGAAGACAATAAATCTCAAAAGAAGTACTCCAGAGATCAAGGGAACAATAAAGGTGGAAGAGGCAGAGGACGTGGAAAAGGAAGAGGAGCTGGTGGCTCTAAAAGAAAAGATGAAGAGCCACAGCAAAAGAGGAAATTTGACAAGTCAAAGATCAAGTGTTATGGCTGTGGGAAGATGGGACATTTTGCCTCTGAATGTTCATCAAAGGAAAAAGAAGAGCAAGCCAACTTGACAGAGAAAGAAGAATATGATGAGCCTGCATTGTTAATAATTGAGACTTGTGAATTGACCAAATCACATGTCTCACATAGCAAGGAAGGAGTGTCAACTACAAGTGGAGGTGCTAAGAAGGAGTCAGGATGGTATCTTGACACTGGTGCAAGCAACCACATGACAGGTGACAAAAGTTGTTTCACAGAAATTGATCACTCCATCAATGGCAAGGTAAGATTAGGTGATGACTCAGTGATTAATATACATGAGTTAGGATCAGTGCTGTTTCAACGCAAAAATGGAGAGGACTTGATTCTTTCCAATGTGTATTACATACCCAAGTTAAAGAACAACATCATTAGTCTTGGCCAGCTTGATGAAAGTGGGAGCCGAGTGATCATTGAAGAAGGAGCCTTGAGGGTCTATGACAGTACTAATAGACTCATAATCAAGGTTAGGAGGCAACACAACAAGCTCTTCATTGCAAAGCTGCAGACTGCACAAAAAGTCTGTTTAATGGCTAGTATGACAAATAAAGCTTGGCTATGGCATGCCCAGGTATGGGCATCTGAACTTCCAAGCCTTGAGAAGGTTGACAAGCCAGAAGATGGTGGAGGGAATGCCAGAAATTGCTCAAACAAATCAAGTATGTGATGGATGTGTGGTGGGGAAGCAACACAGGACTTCATTTCCACATAAAGCAATGTTTAGAGCAAAGCAACGCCTTGAGCTGGTCCATGGAGATTTGTGTGGGCCAATCACACCCTCTACACCAGGGGGTAACAAGTATTTCATGCTTCTTGTTGATGATTATTCACGATTCATGTGGATATTTCTATTGAAGTGCAAGAGTGAAGCTTTGAGGCTTTCAAAAAGTTCAAAACACTGGTTGAGAATGAAGTTGCAAGAAAAGTAAAGTGTTTTAGAACAGATCGAGGAGGTGAGTTCACCTCCCTTGAATTCAAGAAGTTTTGTGATGATGAGGGTGTAAGAAGATACCTCACTGCACCATATTCTCCACAACAAAATGGTGTTGTTGAGAGGAGAAACCAAACTATCATGGAGATGGCAAGAAGCATTATGAAGAGTAAGAATGTGCCAGCTAAGTTTTGGGGTGAGGCAGTGAAGACTTCGGTGTATATTCTGAATAGAGCTCCAACAAAGAGTGTGGAGGGAATGACACCTTATCAAGCATGGTATGGGAGAGCTCCAAATGTGCAACACATGCATGTGTTTGGGTGCCTTGCTCACGCCAAAGTTGTGTCACCTCACCTCACTAAGCTTGCTGATAGAAGCATCAAGACCATCTTGCTTGGATATGAGGAAGGTTCTAAGGCTTATAGGTTGTTGAATCTGAGAAAAGACAAAGTTGTGGTAAGCAGGGATGTAGTATTTGAAGAAGAAAAAGGCTGGTCGTGGCAAGACAGTCAAGAAAAGAGGGAAATAGATTGTGAAGGAACATTCACAGTCCATATGAGTAAAGGAGAAAATGAGGGAAGTGATGTAGCACCAATATCCAACTCTCATGAGGGAGGAGGAGATGGATCACCTCATTCAAGTGCTCAAAATTCTCCTCTGAACACGCCCAGGTTGAGCACTAGTTCGAGTTCAAGTGGAGGAAATCACAAATTCAGATCCTTGCAAGAGATCTATGACGCAACTAGAGAAATGGATGGGGAGGTTAGTTTATGTTTCTTGTCCATTGAAGAGCCTTCAAATTATGAGGAAGCTGCAAAGAATAAGAATTGGAGGGAAGCAATGGCATCAGAAATTAGTTCCATATAGAAAAATAGGACTTGGGAACTGTCAGATTTGCCAAAGAATCTGAAGGCCATTGGTTTGAAATGGGTCTTCAAGTTGAAGAAGGATCCAGAAGGGAAGATAATCAAGCACAAGGCCAGGTTAGTTGCAAAGGGGTATGTGCAGAAATATGGAGTTGATTACAAGGAGGTATTTGCTCCAGTGGCAAGGTTGGTGACCGTAAGAACTTTACTTGCATACTCAGCACAAAGAAAGTGGGATGTCCATCATATGGATGTCAAAACAGCTTTTCTCAATGGAGAATTGAAAGAAGCAGTGTATGTGGTGCAGCCTGAAGGATTTGTTGACAAGAACTATCTAAACAAGGTGTTAAAGCTGCACAAAGCTCTGTATGGTCTAAAACAAGCACCAAGAGCTTGGAATGACAAGCTAGATAAGTGTTTGAAATCCCTAAATCTTAAGAGATGCCCTTTTGAGTATGAAGTGTACATGAAGAAGACAGGAGAACATTTCATAATTGTAGGGGTGTATGTTGACGATCTCATCCTCACTGGCTCCAGTGCTGAACTCATCAAGAAATTCAAGCTAAAGATGATGCAGAAGTTTGAGATGAGTGATCTGGGGCTTCCAAGTTATTACTTGGGAATAGAGGTGAAGCAAAACGAAGAAGTTATAACCCTGTGCCAATCAAGTTATGCAAGGAAGATCCTTGAAAAAGTGGGGATGACAGATTGCAACCTCTGTCATCTTCCAATGGAGCCAAGGTGCAAATTGAGCAAGCATGATGGAGAGCCACCAGTGGATGCAACCATGTATAGGAGCATCATTAGAAGCCTAAGATACTTGGTAAACACTCGTCCTGATCTTGCTTATTCAGTTGGAGTTGTTAGCAGATACATGGAAGCTCCAACTACTGCACACATGAGTGATGTCAAGCAGATTCTGAGATATGTAAAAGGAACACTTGACATGGGATGTGTGCATAAGAAGGATCAATCAAATGAAGGATTGGTTGGTTACAGTGACAGTGACCAAGCTGGGGATACTGATGATAGGAAGAGTACCATTGGAATTATGTTCTTTTTTGGTGAAAGTCCTATTACTTGGGTGTCACAGAAACAAAGGACAGTGGCACTTTCATCGTGTGAAGCCGAGAATATTGCAGCAATAGGGGGTGCCTGTCAAGGGATTTGTCTCACAAGACTAATGGAATGCTTGAGAGGAGATGATTAGGTGAAGCCAATATTGAAAGTTGACAACAAATCTGCAATTGCTTTAGTCAAAAATCCAGTTCACCATGAAAGAAGCAAACACATTGATACAAGGTATCATTTCATTCGAGAGTGTGTTGAAAATGGTAATGTTAAGCTGGAATATACCAAAACAGATACTCAGCTAGCTGATATCCTGACAAAGCCACTTGGAAGGCAAAGATTCATCGAGCTAAGGGACAAGATTGGTGTGAAGATCAACAAATGAAAACAAGTTTAAGGGGGTGAATGTGAACATTGTTTTTAAACTTGTTTTATTCTTAGCAAATTCGGTTTTGAGGGTTTGTTATTTTTAGAAAACGGTTAGAAGTATTTTTTAAAATGTGTGGTTGTGGAGCAAATGGATGGTTCATGGTGTGTAGGAGGTTTTTTGTTGTTGTTGAATTTGTGGACGGACTCCATTCTCAAGTTGTATAAATAGGAGGTGGAGCAAAGTTTTAAATAAGAGAACAGTACTTGTTTTTCCTCATTGAATGCAGAAGCTAATTGCATCATTGTAGTCCTCAAAAATCCACAATAAAATTCTTGTTCTCTTTGCTCTAAATCGAGCACTCACAAACTGTCATCAATCTCTCTTTTGTGTAATTTTTTGTAACAGAATACACGATTTTTCCAACAAGTAGAACTTCTTGACATGGTTTCACACATTGCAATCCAATTTTACTATACTATCAGTTCTTTTATTGGATTTTACCTGGAGCATTTTACTATAGGACTTTTGCATTGATTTCGATCTTATTTGTTTTACTGTTCCAGCTGCATTATGCAAAGATATGCTTAAATTTGCAAGTTTCCATATACAACCGCTCCATTTGTTGACTTCACCTATATATTCACGACAAATTCAGGTTTTGGCTTATTTGTGACACCTATTTATGTAAATGTATGCCCCATGTGCAAGTTAATAGAAGTTTAAAAGATATAAGATTACAATGGTGAATACTTGTATACATTCTTGAACCTCGCATATACTTGGTTAAACTAGCATAGTATCAGGCAGAAGTCACAAAATCAAATTCCTTATATTTCCTAAGTTCTGACATCTCTTAATTCGGTTTCCTGATATGTAAAATATATGTACAATTTCTTAGTTATTTACCTTCCTTCAGGAATTTTTAATCGTTATTTATGATATTTTTATAATTACTAATGGTTTGATGCAGCGCAACCCACAACCTTCAAAGGCATAAGTCGTACACGACTTAAGGAAACAGATATAAGTCGTCCACGACTTATAGAAGAGCCACGAGATAACAAATTAGAGCCACGAGTTAACAAATTAGCAGTGTGTGTTGAAGGTTTAAGTCGGCTACGACTTAAAGGAATTATTTGAGTCGTCCACGACTTAACTGGAAACAAGGGGGAGGAGTTATTTTGAGTTCACGATGTAACGAAGATGAAAGCTTAAGTCGTCCACGACTCAACAACGCTGAAAGTATAAGTTGTCCACGACTTAACAGACAGCAAGAAGAAGAAGCGGGTTACGACTTAGTTAAGTCGTTGAATGCTAAGTCGTAAATCGGGAACTCTATATTTCTTTAAGTCGTTTGTTGATGAGTCGTAAGTCGCGGCACCTGTTAACTCGTGAGCTTGGATAAGTCGTTGGATGTTAAATCGTAGAAGCTTGGAGCTGTAGATTCTTATGCCGCTTTAATCCATGTCGTTGATTCTTTTAGTCGCAGAGGAAGATATGTCGCAGCTGGTTAATTCGTTTGTGTTGGGTCATTGTACTTAAGTCGTAAGTCGTGGTGATTGTGTTGTAATCTGATAAGTCGTAAACGACTTATGGTGAGTCGTCTGTTTTGAGTCGTTTACTTTTGAGTCGTGTACTTTGTAAATAAGTCGTGAGTCGTGTTGTATTTTGTTGAGTCGTGAGGTTATAAGTCGTTACCGACTTAAGAGTTGTAATGTTTTGGGCATGTTGAGTTGTAGCCTATATATAGGCATGTGTGGTCATTTGTAAGAGGTTGTTGATTTTTGAATAAAATTCTCTTTTGTTAGCTTTGTGCTTTCATTCAAATTGGTAGTTGAGTGTAATCTCCTATCTCCTCTCTCGGATAATTGAGTGCGCTCGATTCAACGATTGCAGAAGCCGATTCGTGGAATCAAGTGCGCTTGATCAACGCTCGAAGAATTGAAGATCTCTCCTCACGGTATCGTGCGCGATCAACGTGTCAGAGATAGCTAGAATTCGATATCTTCGGATCAACGAATTTGGGCATTTCAGTATCTTCCAATCCACCGATTACTATATTCATCGATCTACATTGTTTTTGTAATATCCGCTGCGTCAGTTTTGGTATCAGAGCTTGTTCTAGCCAATCATAGCTAGATCGAGACTTGGAGCCTAATCATTTTGGAGTTTTGAAGAGATCAAGTGATAGCCGAGCTTGAAGTGAGAAGCCGAGCTAAGTAGAAGAGTGGGAGATCAAATTTGCCTCATTTGGAGAAGTTGTGTTCCTCGTGTTCATCGCGAAGTAGCAACAAAGTGGAAGTTTCGATCCATTTCAATTTGGATCAAAGTTCGAATTGTGTTTGAATTTGAAGTGTTTGTGAAGTTATCAAGTATGCCGCCGAGAAGAGCTAATCGTCACCAAAACGTAGAAGCTTTGTATCGAAGAGAAGAAGCTGATGAGATGGAGCAAAGAATCAATGAAAACTTTAGTGAAAAGCTTAACGAAGGAATTGGACGATTAGAGAAGATGATGTTAGAGATGAATCAGAATCGGAGAAGGGTTTCACCTGAATCTAACCATGGGGGAAGTAGAGTCTCACCACAATCCAATCGAGAAAGAAGTGTTGACAATGATCAAAGGCGTGGGAGGAACGTGGATGATCGTGAATGGAGGAATGTAGATAGAAGGGATGATGGTGGTAGACGTGATGGTGGTAGGGATGTGGGTGGACGAGATAGACAACGATATACATCTGATTTTGAAGAAGAGTATGATGGTGGTAGTGTTCGAGGACAAGGACGAGGACAAGGAAGAAATTACTCTGAGTATGATCACAAGTGGGAGTCGGGGATGAAGACTGAAATTCCTGAATTCAAAGGTGGTATGCAAGCGGAGGAGTTTTTGGATTGGGTGGCTAATGTTGAAGAGATTTTTGACTTCAAAGAAGTTCCAGAACATCGTAGAGTGAAGTTGGTTGCTACAAGGTTGAGGGGTAGAGCTTTGGCATGGTGGCAGCAAACCAAACTTACACGTGAACGGATGGGAAAGTCAAAAGTTGAATCTTGGGAGAAGATGAAGAAATTGATGAAAGCAACGTTCTTACCTTACAATTATCAATCTTTGATGTATCAACGTTTGCAGAATTTGAGGCAGGGCACAAAGAATGTTAATGATTACGCGGATGAATTCTATCAGCTTATTGCAAGGAATGATATTATGGAAACGGAAGAGCAGCTGACATCTAGATTCATTGGGGGATTGCGAATGCAGATTCAGGATATGGTTAACATTATTGATCCCCGATCTGTAGCGGAAGCACATCAGAAAGCGTTGGCTTGGGAGAAACAGGGACGACGAGGAGGTGGTGTGTTTACAAATTCCAATAATCAAGTGAAGGGTGTTAGTGGAAGTTCTAATGTTTCAAAAGTTGTTGCGAAACCAGTTGGGAATGAGGCTGGAAAGATGAAAGTCGGTAATGGTTTCAAGTGTTATAATTGCCAAGAAATGGGCCACAAAAGTAGCGAATGTCCAAAGCCGAAGAAGAGAGCTATGATAGCGGAGGTTGAGGATGAGGATGAAGAAGCTGAATGTTCCAATTCACCACCTGATGAGGAGGAAGAAGAAGTGACGGGAGACGAAGGTTACAATCTAATGATGAAGAGGTCCTGTTTAACACCAAAGCAAGAGGAGGATTGTAGTTGGTTAAGGAGCAATATTTTTCAGTCAACATGTACTATTCTGGGGAAAGTTTGCAAATTTGTTATTGATGCTGGAAGCTATGATAATATAATTTCTTCAGAAGCCGTGAGGAAGTTGGCGTTGAAGACTGAGAAACATCCGAAACCATACAAGCTAGCTTGGTTGAGGAAAGGCGGGGAGGTGAAGGTTGGACGAAGGGCTTGTGTGAAGTTTTCAATTGGAAAGAAATACAAGGATGAAATCTGGTGCGATGTAGTAGATATGGATGTCTGTCATTTGTTGCTGGGGAGACCGTGGCAGTATGATAGAGCGGTGCAACATGATGGGCGTACCAACAGTTACAGTTTCATGTTTGAAGGCACAAAGATTACTCTAGTTCCAAAGAAGCGACAACAGGAGGAAAACAAGTTGGAGGAGATTGAAGAGCTTAAAACTTTGTTATCTTTGAAGGAGTTTGTGAAGGAAGTAGAGGAGGAGCCTGAAGTGTTTTTGTTGATTGGGCGAGAAAGCAGTGAGGAGGTTGAAATACCAGAAGAAGTGAAACCAGTTTTGAAAGAATTTGACGATGTATTTCCAGAGGAGTTACCAACGGATTTGCCACCGTTGAGGGATATACAACATCAGATAGATCTTGTTCCAGGTGCTGTGTTGCCACACAGACCACATTATCGAATGAGTCCAAAGGAACATGAAGAATTGAGGAGGCAAGTGGAAGAATTGCTTGAACAGGGGCGTGTGCAGGAGAGTTTAAGTCCTTGTGCTGTACCAGCTTTATTGGTACCCAAAAAGGATGGAACGTGGAGGATGTGCACAGACAGTCGAGCATTGAATAAGATCACAGTCAGATATAGATTTCCGATGCTGAGACTTGATGATCTATTGGATCAAATTAGTGGGTCTGTAATCTTTTCTAAGATTGACTTGAAGAGCGGTTATCATCAGATTCGCATTAGACCAGGGGATGAATGGAAGGCAGTATTCAAGACGAGGGAAGGATTGTATGAATGGCTGGTAATGCCGTTTGGTCTATCGAATGCACCGAGTACATTCATGAGGGTGATGAACCAAATTTTCAGGCCATACATTGGGAAATTTGTGGTGGTTTACTTCGATGATATTCTGATCTACAGTGCTAGTACAGAAGAGCATGTTCAGCATTTGAAGAAAGTGTTAATTATTCTTCGGGAAGAACAATTCTATGCTGCAACAAAGAAGTGTGTTTTTATGGCAAAGAGTGTTTTATTTCTGGGGTATGTTGTGTCGGAAGAAGGAATACAGGTTGACCAAAGTAAAGTCGAAGCTATCAGAGATTGGCCGCAACCCAAGACGATAACGGAAGTTCGTAGTTTTCATGGGTTGGCTTCATTCTATCGAAGGTTCATTCCACACTTTAGTAGTGTGATGACGCCTGTTACAGATTGTATGAAGGGCAAGCAATTTGCATGGACGGAGGAAGCCGGAGTTGCTTTTGATCGGATCAAAGAACTCTTGACGTCTGCACCAATTCTAATATTACCATATTTTCAGCTAGTGTTTGAACTACATACTGATGCATCCAAGGGTGGAATTGGAGGAGTGCTGAGTCAGAGGGGACGACCTATTGCATACTTTAGTGAGAAGCTATCAGGAGCGAAGATGAGATATAGTACATACGATGTGGAATTTTATGCTGTTGTGCAAGCAATTAAACACTGGAGACACTATCTATTTCAGAAGGAGTTTGTTCTTTACACTGATCATGAGGCGTTAAAACATTTACAAGGGCAAGACAAGATTTCAGCGAGACATGCATCGTGGATTGCATATCTGCAACAGTTTACTTTTGTTGTTAAACACAAGTCAGGGGTGACGAATCGTGTTGCAGATGCTTTGAGTAGGAGGAGTCATTTGTTGACTACACTGAAAGTTGAGGTGACAGGGTTTGATATGTTGCCAGAATTATTTGTCGATGATCCTTACTTTGCAAAGTTTTTTGATAAAGTCAAGGAGGGAAAGACGGATGAGTTTTTGATGGTAGATGGTTTTCTGTTCAAGGGAAATCGATTGTGCATACCTGATTGTAGTTTGAGAATGAAGATTGTGAAAGAGCTGCATGAAGAAGGACATGTTGGGAGAGACCGTACATTACAATTGATTTCACAGTCTTATTTTTGGCCATCGATGAGGAAAGAAGTGGAGAGGTTTGTGGAGCGATGTCATATCTGTCAGGTTTCGAAAGGAATTGCGACTAATGCTGGTCTATATATGCCGTTACCTGTACCAACTAAACCATGGGTTGATGTGAGTATGGACTTCGTGTTGGGATTGCCGAGGACACAGCGTGGTAACGATTCCATTTATGTGGTGGTTGATCGGTTTTCGAAAATGGTACATTTTATTGCTTGTAAGAAGACGACGGATGCTGTTCATGTTGCTCAGTTGTTTTTCAAAGAAATATATCGACTTCATGGATTGCCAGAATCGATTGTGTCGGATAGGGATACTCGTTTTCTAAGTCATTTTTGGCTAAGTTTGTGGAAGATGGTGGGAACGAAGTTGAACTTTAGCAGCGCTTATCATCCGCAAACGGATGGACAGACCGAGGTTGTGAACAGATCATTGGGAAATTCATTACGATGTCTTGTGCAAGACAATCTGAAGAGTTGGGATGTGAAGTTATGCCAGGCAGAGTTTGCTCATAATCATGCTGTAAATCGAAGTACTGGGTTCAGTCCGTTTCAGGTAGTGTATTCGAGCTTACCGAAGGGACCGTTGGATTTAACGGTAATACCACACTCGAAGGGAACAGTTAAGAAAGCTGCTGATTTTGTTGAAGGGTTGACGGAGTGTCATAGAACCGTTCAAGAACGATTGGAAAAGGCAAATGAGAAATACAAACGATCTGCAGATCTGAAGCAAAGGAGTGTTGAATTTAATGAAGGTGATTGGATTTATGCCGTGTTAACGAAGGATCGTTTTCCAGTGGGTGCGTATAACAAATTGAAAGCCAGAAAAATTGGTCATGTAGAAGTCGTAAAACGAATTAATGAAAATGCTTATAAATTGAAGCTGCCAGATGATGTGTATACGTCTGACGTATTCAATGTTAAGCATCTCGTACCATATCACGGGGATGAGTTTGTTGTGGATGCAGAAAGTACAAATTCGAGGACGAATTTTTCTCAACCTGGGAAGGATGATGCAGCGCAACCCACAACCTTCAAAGGCATAAGTCGTACACGACTTAAGGAAACAGATATAAGTCGTCCACGACTTATAGAAGAGCCACGAGATAACAAATTAGAGCCACGAGTTAACAAATTAGCAGTGTGTGTTGAAGGTTTAAGTCGGCTACGACTTAAAGGAATTATTTTGAGTCGTCCATGACTTAACTGGAAACAAGGGGGAGGAGTTACTTTGAGTTCACGACGTAACGAAGATGAAAGCTTAAGTCGTCCACGACTCAACAACGCTGAAAGTATAAGTTGTCCACGACTTAACAGACAGCAAGAAGAAGAAGCGGGTTACGACTTAGTTAAGTCGTTGAATGCTAAGTCGTAAATCGGGAAGTCTATATTTCTTTAAGTCGTTTGTTGATGAGTCGTAAGTCGCGGCACCTGTTAACTCGTGAGCTTGGATAAGTCGTTGGATGTTAAATCGTAGAAGCTTGGAGCTGTAGATTCTTATGCCGCTTTAATCCATGCCGTTGATTCTTTTAGTCGCAGAGGAAGATATGTCACAGCTGGTTAATTCGTTTGTGTTGGGTTGTTGTACTTAAGTCGTAAGTCGTGGTGATTGTGTTGTAATCTGATAAGTCGTAAACGACTTATGGTGAGTCGTCTGTTTTGAGTCGTTTACTTTTGAGTCGTGTACTTTGTAAATAAGTCGTGAGTCGTGTTGTATTTTGTTGAGTCGTGAGGTTATAAGTCGTTACCGACTTAAGAGTTGTAATGTTTTGGGCATGTTGAGTTGTAGCCTATAAATAGGCATGTGTTGTCATTTGTAAGAGGTTGTTGATTTTTGAATAAAATTCTCTTTTGTTAGCTTTGTGCTTTCATTCAAATTGGTAGTTGAGTGTAATCTCCTATCTCCTCTCTCGGATAATCGAGTGCGCTCGATTCAACGATTGCAGAAGCCGATTCGCGGAATCATGTGCGCTTGATCAACGCTCGAAGAATTGAAGATCTCTTCTCACGGTATCGTGCGCGATCAACGTGTCAGAGATAGCTAGAATTCGGTATCTTCGGATCAACGAATTTGGGCATTTCAGTATCTTCCAATCCACCGATTACTACATTTATCGATCTACATTGTTTTTGTAATATCCGCTGCGTCATGGTTGAAATATCTTGAATTTATATGATGAGTTGCTATTTAAACTTCAAAATCTTACTAATGCTAGGTCATTCAGAACTGCACCTTCAACAATTCACATTCTTTTGCTCGCTATGCATGCCATGTATGCTGAAACATCTATAGATTATCATTCCATGTTGTGATAGTACTGTAGTTCATTCCTTGATTTTCGTCTTAAACCTTACATGAAATATTGTATCATTTATGAAAGATGTTATCTTAACAAGAGATTTATATAGTTTATGGCATTTTATTTGTTGTTTTTATCTATGAAATAATATCATTACGTGGCATAGCGGTTCATTACAAGTATGGTGATGCACACATGACCTAAATGGTTAAAGTTAAGATCCACTTTCTCCATGCATATAAATTCTGTCTACATTGCTGGAAGCACATATATTCATTACGAGCACTTCAATTATTCTAGTTGTAATTAGCCTTTTATTGCTTTTGTTTTGTTATGACAGAGGAAGAAAATAGAATCCTCATAGGCAAAGTTTAGATAGTTACGATTATACTATGGACCAGCACGTGGTAAGTTCTCTCCTCTTTACTCCTCTACTGCTATTACTACCAACAACTTATGTCCTCTACACATTCTTCATCTTTTTGTACATGATGGTTTGTTTCACCTGTACCACAATCGAAATTACAATTTATACTCTGCATTCTACTTCATATGCTGAAATACAATTATGGGTGGGTTGGAGAAAGTGATTTCCATTTGGTATTTGAAATTGTTTCATCTGAAGATGGTTTGTACAAAGTAAACAAAAGTGTGCCAGACGTTATGATTTCATATCTTCACAGCAATTATGCCACAATAGGTAAACTCTGTGTCTTTGTATTTCATCATATATACTGGAATCTTATATATTAGCCTGAAGTTTCACATAATCCCATATGAGCTTATGTAAATCTAAACATAAGGTACTTTTAAATTGAGCAACGATTGTAGGGTTCTTTTCATTTGCTGTTTTTATTAAAAAAATATATTTTATATTATTGTTAATATATTTTTAACGTGTTTGGCAGACAGTAATGTGTGAATCTATAGTCTACAGTTATTTTTATTGATGAACTTCCACTGCATTGATAATAGATTCTATTTATTATTATCAATAAAGCATGAATTACCATGTTGATGCATGTTTGTAAAATACTAGCATTTTAAAAAAATTGGAGTAATTCCACAGTGATGTGCAATATTTTTAGAGAAGGTGGTTCATTTTTTCTTTTAGATACGCGTACCTTTATTTTATTATTATATCTAAATAATGAAGTTTTATGCAATATGATTATCGTTCTCAAGCAAGCTGTAACGATCGGTATTTCTAATGATCATATATTTAAATATTTAATCGTTAATTAAATGAAGGTCTAAAAATATGATTTTTCGCATACGGTTGAGTTAGTACTCTAGACCACTTCTGTTGAGTTTAGAATGACGTTGCGAATTAAAATAAGTATAAGGATTATTATATTTGGAGATTGGATGATCCGATGGCCGAAACGATCTCGAAATACGCGAAATTAGCATTCCGAGGCGCACTCTTAGATGGCAACAAGATTAGCACCTTTAGATTCGGAAAAATGAGTAGATGTACGCAGACGAGTTTCATGGCATCGTGTGATCGTATGGACTCGAAACGTGCAATCATTTATTTGAGAATTTAAAATAAATGGAATACTATATTATATAAAGCCCAAATTGAATCTCTTCCTCCAAAATCATTTTTCACCTTTACTGTTGCATTCATATCCATGACCGATTTCCCCAAATACTTTCAAAAATCAAAATCGGGCAATATACTCAACTAAAAATCGCGATGCTTGATTCATTGAGATCGTAGCGAGGAGAGCTATGGACCTATAGCTTCGATGTGACATGTGATGGAAATGGCCGAGATCGACCTCTTTTGACCAGATCTAGGGTTTGACCTAGGTAAGGCTGTAGTTGGAGATAGGCAGACCGTAGATTATATTCGCGTTTTTTATGCCGAGACACACCTCGTTGCATCATTTAGAGGAACTTCGACCGCCGATTAGGGATCGCGACCGTATGGACATGGGGAAGAATGAAGCAGGTCGTGATTTTATTTGCATGATCGAGCTTCGATTTTTTGAGTCTAAATTGAAGAGATAGCGGAGGGGGTCGGTTTGGCAAAAGTGGTTTGAAATTTCCTTGATTATGGAGGGACAAATCATAGGGCAAAGAATGACATGCACGACCTGATGCTCGTGCGTATACAGGCAAGGAAATAAGAAGAAAGATTTAACGATTAACTAAGGTAATTAACGTTTCAACTAATTAATTAGTAATCTCGATTCTTATATTGATCATATCTTTTGCGTACGAGATCCGTTTTTCTTGCGTTGCGCTCGGGATGGTGAGATCTACATTTTGTCGCTGATTTGGACAGATTGATGAGGTGAGTGATATTTCTCTCACCATACTATATATGATTGGTTGTATAGTATTAGCTTAACGCTTGGGAATGATTTTTTGGTTTTTAAAATGCGATTTTCTTATACTTATACAGTTGTTAGATTTTTAAAAAAGAAAATAAAAATATTTTAAAATGATTTATAAAGAATATCACATATTTTCCCTCGACGTGCCATAGTTGGGGAATTACTAGATTTGAGCTATTATTGATATGATTTTCCATATTGGTTGATATTAATGGATTACACATGTTGTACGTATGCTGTTTTGGATGTATGTGTGGTTGTTGGATGTATGTTTGGCTTGTTTGGCTGTTTTGGTTGAAAATGCTGATTAGCGGTGATCGGGTTTTAAGTAGTATCTTGTACGTTAGGGTTTCGTACACGTGAAAACCTAATGAACAAGATATGATGTAGATGAGGGTTAGGATATGTGTCAACGGATCTGAGGTGGAAGACGAGTCTTCAGACTTCAGGATGGATGCTAGATGTTTTCGTTTGGTTTGTACTTACCCGTTCGGTTAAGTACAAGACCAAGGTGGTTGGTATTGACCATTGTAGAATGGTCAATGTCCATCACTATTGTTAATTGGCGATTTGATCGATCTTTGGCTTGAACATTGATGAGATTTCGTAGTGCGCGATTTGATGGTTTATTAGTGTGACCGACTTATAGTCTTGATGTGATTGCTCTATGGCGAGCGATTTAGATGGCAAAGCGATGATGTGGTGTTTGAGCATGAGAGATGGTACTTCGGATTATGACTCGATGGTGTGGAGTAGGTTTCAAGGTAGATTTTTCAGGACTTTGTAGATCATGCTGGAGATATTGGCTCGTTCGCATCATGGAGGATGGTGATGTACAACACGATGGACTGGTGGTATCTTCGGTTTGTGGCTCATGGGGGTAGCAGGTGCCGAGGATTAGTCATACAGTATCTTCAGTTTATGGCTCGTAGGGGTAGCAGGTACTTAGGATTAAGCACTCTGCAACCTTCGGTTTGTGACTCATGTAGGGAGTAGGTACCGAAAGGGTCCATGATGAGATTTGTGGAGTGTAAGAACATGGTGGGTTCCGAGATAGTGGAAATTGTATTGAGCTAGTAGGACTCGGATGGATGTATATATGCTAAGGGATCGTTGATGACTCAGAGTGTTTCCTGTTGTACTTGAAGCGGGGGTATTGTATAGTGGGGATGCCCATGGATCATGATGGGATCCGTATACCATGGACCCTTTGGGTCTAGTGCCCAACTTTGGCTAAGAGACACGTATCTAGCTTCAGGCTGTGAGATAAGAGAGTACGATGGAGAACCGAGACTTTCCAGTAATCTCTGGCATTATGGGAGTCATACGAGTTATCATATATCTAGAGCACATTGGGTGACAGTTCATTATGGTTGCTTCACTAGCCACTTATCATTCTAGGGATGTCACATGAGATAGGTATTGTGGTAGGGATACCTAGACACCCCAACTTGACTTAGTATGGAGTATGTATTGTGGATGGGGATATCTAGACATTTGGATAGTTTACTTAGTATTAGTAGGAATTGTGGATGGAATTACCTAGGAACCTCGACAGATACTGAGTATGGTGTACCCTTTTTATGATGTTGTAGGGTAGCATATCATCTATGTTATGTGTTGACTTTTTAGTTGCAAGAACAGGTTAGGTATGATTTGTGTACCTTTGTTCCATATACTATATCAACTTTTATAGTATTTTGAGATTGTTTATCGCTCATACCAAACTATTGTTTGTTCCGAAGTTTTATGCTTTGCTTCATATTATATGGGGTACTCTTAAATGTGTAGATTTAAAAGCAGGTGTGGATGACATATGGATTTCTACAGATAGACTAGCAGAAAGTGATGTATACTCATATTTGTTATTGTATTTCTGCTATGTGACACCGTGGAGCTTTGATAGCGTTTGAGTTACTATTATATGAGAAAATGTATCGAGTTAGTTTATTTACAAATAGTATAAACCATGTTATTGTATTGTATAACTCCGTGGACCTTATATCCTAATGATTGGTTCACATTGTTATTACTGTTTCTACTGTTTTATATCTGTGTTGACTATTATTTTTACTCCGATGCGATGTGAGATATACGACATGTTATATGATGATTTTTCATTTTTTTTCTTTTCCATTCTCTTCTCCACTATTTTCTCTTCTTTACTTCTTTTCTTTCCTTTGACAATCGTTCTACACCATAGGTGTAGGGCGGTCATTACATTTGGTATCGGAGCAAAGGTTACAGCTTAACCTTAGTTGATACCGTAATCCAGTAGAGATAGGGTACGAATTATCACCTTAGACTGGATCTATAGTGTGTATATACGAAATAGTTCGCATTTGTTATTTTTTTTGTTTTCAAAACTATATAGTATATAATTGGGTTGCACACACGAGCACTATTGATATAGTTTTCTTTATGAGAGACTGATCATCCTTATTATAGGTAGGAATGGTCTAACATGCGAGAAATACTGTTATTGACTCTATTTTCAGAGTTGAGGATTCTGAAGGATCGAGGTCACTAACCCTGATTTATAGGACATGTTCGTAGAGATGGTGCGAATCATTTCCTAGAATGCCCGTATTGTTCTGGATGGTTATGGTGCTCAAGTGCAGATGGTTAGAGTCGACTTTACCGAGTAGTGTATAGACTACGAGAGTCTAGGAGGCAGTGGAACAGAGTCAGCTATTGAAAGACATGTTTTGATGGTTACTTGTAAGAGGATCTTCGATGATTTGGAGTTAGAAGATTCCATGAGGTAGAAGTTAACATCTAGATGAATCCAGGAATGAATAATGAACGAGTGAATTGTCTTTATAGCTTCGATTCCCGAGGATCAATTTACTTGGGATTAGTTCATAGTTCACTTCGAAGAAAATTTATCATTGGATTGAGTGATTATCTTGAGAAGTGATTGATTGGTCATATTGACGAGTGCTTCAAGAAGATGATCGAGGAGGCTTTAAGATGAGAAAGCCTATACCGAGTATTGAAGGGTTGTCCCGAACCAACCGAGTAGGGATAAACTATGGAAGCATATGTATTGATTGCCATTCCAGTTTAGTCGAATGCTCCATTGACGAAAGAGATGGGAAATGACATTACCGTTTGAAATATGCTTTTCACTTATGGCATTTCCATACGTGTTTTATTTGACATCGAGATTTCATCTTCCTTCGTATCTAGATTTGATGGAGATAAGATTGAGACTTGAGATAATTACCGACCTTTGATTGTGACGGACCTAGTTAGGAGCTTAGCCAGCCTATACATAGTCTGTCAAGACCTTGTCTTATTAAGTCATGGATGTTTGTTATTGTTTTCTATTGATTTGTTTTGGGGTTTAGTTCGGTATTATAATTTGGGAATGGACTGGCTGAAGGGATACAGAATAGTGGTGGACTGTGAGAGGTCGTTGGTAACTATTGGGGTTATGGAGGAATGAACAGTTGTGATAGGCTGCCTTTAGAGGATGGAGTTATGGTAGCTTTTTATATTCACTCGATATTTCGCATGATGCGTTGTCATCTATGCCTGTAGTTAGGGAATGTCCGGGCATATTCTATGAGGTGATCGGATTGCCACCATATGGGGATGGAGTTCCTTATCGATCTGGTCAGAGGGGTTAGACCAGAAGTTATGCCTTTAAGGCATATGATGCCCAAAAAGCTTAGGAAACTAAAGGTGCAAGCGATGACCCATTGAGGTGATGGTTCGTTCAAGGGAGTATATTTGGGTAGAATGCACCTATAGTGTTCGTCGGTAGGGTGCATGGGTCTTTGGAGTTGTTTGTTGGTTGACGTGAGCTGGATGAGATGACGAACAAGTTTATACTTCCGTTTATTGATGACTTGTTCGATAAGCTCTATAACACGAGGATGTTCTCTTAGTTGGACTTTACAGTGAGGTTTCACTAACTGAGAGTATTTTGAGGGAACGTGTTGATTATAGTGTTTTGTACACTACCTTGTTTTTGGAATGGATTGGTTATGTTGTTCAGGCAAACCAATGTATCGGCATACTTTGTTGATCCCATGGACCGTGTTTCGAGTGGTCACTTGAGTGAGTTATGCTTGTGTTCATTGATGATACTTTCGTCTACTCATGGACGAAAGAGGAGCACAAGGAATGATTGATGATTGTGTTGTAGGTATTGAGAAGACAACGATTGATGATGAGATTTTGGTAGTATCACTTCTAAAGGAGAGAAGTGAGATGTTTGGGTCATGTTATTTCAAAGTAGGGCATCGCTGTAGATTTTGTAGTTATGATAGTCCATAATTTGAATAGACATAGGGCAGCATAATCGTTAACCTATTTGATGAGAGAGGATCGGACTTTTATTTGAGATGCGAGATGTATACACGCGTTAGTGAGTCTGACCGAGAGGTTGACGAGTGCATGGATGTTACTCATTCCGAGCGAGAATGAGGAGGCGATAGTACACACATAATTGTAATACTTAATTGGGTGCGGTATTGATACCAAAAGGTAAGTTTGTCATATGTTAGTTGACAGCTGGAAACTGCACAAGAGGAAGAATCCGACTCATGATTTTGAGTCGGTGGCGATAGAGTTTGCTTTAGGGATTTGGAGGCACTACCTATTAGGAAAGGAGTTTGAGCTATTCAGTGGTTCCACATTATCGGAGTATCTCTTTTCTGAGAAGGATCTTAACCTTTGCCAATGACGATGGTTAGAATTCCTAGCCTCTTATGGATTTGACATTTCCTATACGACCAAAAGGGAAATGTAGTTGTAGATGTTCGAGTGGAAGACATAACAGTTTGCGAGCGATATTCCTAGAGTGGGCATTGCTTGAGCTTATCATTGGTTATGACTTTTGAACTCGATGAGCTATGGCCAAGTGTGATGACTAGTATGGCCATCAGACCTACTTTTATTTAGTGGATTGGTACTGGTCGGAGGTGTTAGGCTAGAGTAGTGGAGGTAATGGCTAACTTAGAAGAGTAAGCAGTGTGGACCCGACTGAGAGTGTTCGTTCCGTAGGGATGAGAGATTGTTTGTTCTTGAGTAGTGGAAACATATATTTATAGACTACATCAATGGATTGCCGATGACTGAGGATAATATGATAGCATTTGAGTCATAGTCAATTGGTTGATGAATAATGCTAGATTTGTATCCCTTAACTTCTGTAGCACAACATCCGTGTTTGTTGAGTTATATGTGGGATGGATAATGTGATTCCATTGTGTGCTAAGTGCATTGTAAGTGGCCGAGATCCATTGGTCGATGGTGGGTTTTGGGAGAACTTAAAAGAGGCATTTGGGAATTCAACACCAAATCGATTATATGATATTGATACTAAACCGAAAGCTTCGAGACCTCGTAGGCCTATTCGTATCGATAGATGTGATACGAAACAAGTTAGGAGGAGGAAAGTGGAGAAGTATAGGTACAGTGGAATAAAAGCGAAGGCGATAGGATATGCGAGACCGAGAAGAGCATGATGACCGCTTATTCTAAGCTCTTCACTTGGAGAGATTTAATTTTTATCGTCGGTTTTCACAATGGATATCATATTTGATGTTTTATACTAGATAGTTTAGTATTCCGCATGCTAGGATAGGCATGGATGTTACTTTTTGATGATAGATGTCATGTATGCATGTTTAATTGGATTATTAGCATTTGAGACGATAGCCTCTGTTTGTATGGTTGTTAGACATGTGGGATAGGTTTGATATGACATAATTATTTGAGATGATTGCTATATATGATCTTGTATATTTAAAGATATGAGATGTATACATATTTTGTTGTATTGGGATTTTTCCTGGACCTAGCCGTGCAAAGGAGATCCTGTCGAATTTTTCCAAAATCTGAGAGGTTTTTGAGGGCTTAGGGGTTAGGAGACAATCTAATTGCTTTGTGATTTTGAGGACGAAATCTTTTTAAGGATGTAAGAATGTAACGATCCATATTTTTAATGATTGGATATTTATATAATTGATTTAAATATTTAATCATTAATTAAATGAAAGCCCAAAAATATGAATTTTCATATATGGCCGAATCAGGACTCGAGACCACTTCAATTGAGTTTAGATTGACGTTGTGAATTAAAATAAGTATAAGGATTATTATATTTGGAGATCGGACGATTCGATGGCCGAAACGTTATTGAAATACGCAAAATTAGCATCTCAGGATGCAATCTCAGATGACGACGAGATTGGCACCTATGACTCCGATGTGACATGCAATGGCAATGGACGAGATCGACCTCTTCCGATCAAATATAGGGTTTGGCCTAGGCAAGGCTGTAGGTGGATATAGGCAGATCGAAGATTATATTCGCGTTTCTTGTGCCGAGAGGCATCTCACCGCGTCATTTGGAGGAGCTCCTATTATCGATTAGGGATCACGACCATATGGAGACGGGAAAGAATGGAGTAGGTTGTGATTTTATTTAGATGACCAATCTTCTATTTTTCTAGTCTAGATTGAAGAGATCGCGGAGAGAGACGGTTTGGCGAAGGCGGACCGAAATTTCATTGATTATAGAGGGAAAAATCGATGGAGAAAAGAATGATGCGCACGGCCTGATACTCGTGCGTGTACAGGTAGGGAAAGAAGAAGGGTTAACGATTAACTAAGGTAATTAACGTTTTAACTAATTAATCAATTAATTAATAATCTCGATTCTTGTATTGATCATATCTTTTGCATACGAGGTCCGTTTTGGATACGGTTTCTTAAGTTGCACTCATGATGGTGAGATCTACATTTTGGCGTTAATTTGGACAGATTTTGATGAGGTAGGTGATATTGTCTCTCACCATACTATGATTGGTTACATAGTATTAGATTGACGCTCGGGAATGATCTTTTACTTTTAAAATGTGATTTTCTTATACTTATACAGCTGTTATATTTTTATAAAAGAAAATAAAAATATTTTAAAAATGATTTATAAATTTTTTTACATATTTTCCATCGATGTGCCATAGTTAGAGAATTATTAGATTTGAGCTATTATTGATATGATTTCCCACATTGGTTGATATAGATAGATTATACATGTTGTATGTATGTATGTTGTTCTGGATGTATGTGCGGTTGTTGGATATATGTTTGGCCATTTGGCTATTATGGCTTATTTAGCTGTTTTGGTTGAGAACGCCGATTAGAGGTGATCTGGTTTTAGGTAGTATCTTGTACGTTGGGGTTTTTTATACGCGAAAACCTAATGAACGAGATAAGCTGTAGAGGAGGGTTAAGAAACGTGCCGATGGATCTGAGGTGGAATACGAGGCTTCAAACTTCATAATGCATGTCGGACGTTTCCCTTTGGTTCGTACTTACTCATTTGGTCATGTATAAGACTAAAGTGGTTGGTATTGACCATTGTATAGTGGTCAATGTCCATCACTATTGTTAATTGACGATTTGACCGATGTGGCTTAGACGTTGATGAGATTTCGTGGTGCGTGATTTTATGGTTTATTCGTGCGAACGACTTAGAGTCTTGATGTGATTGCTCTATAGGCAAGCGATTTAGATGGCGAGACGATGATGTGGTGCTTCGACTTGAGAGATGGTACTTTGAATTATGACTCGATGGTGTGTAGTAGGTTCCAAGGTAGATAGTTCAGGACTCTGTAGATCATGTTGGAGATATTGGCTCTTTCGCATCATGGGGGATGGCGACAACATGATGGAGTGGTATCTTTGGTTTGTGGCTTACGGGAGGGTAGCACATGCAGAGGATTAGTCACTTAGTATCTTCGGTTTGTGGCTCGTGGGATTAGCAGGTACTAAGGATTAGGGACTCCGTAACCTTTAGTTTATGACTTGTGTAGGGAGTAGGTACCGAAAAGGCTTATCATGAGAGTCGTGGAGTGTAGGAACATGGTGGATTCCGAGATAGTGGAAATTGTATTGAGCTAGTAGGTCTCGGATGGATGCATATGTGCTAAGGGATCGTTGATGACTCGGAGTATTTTCTATTGTACTCGAAGTAGGGGTATTGTATGATGGGGACACCCATGGATCATGATGGGATCCGTATACCCTGGATCCTTTGGGTCTAGTGTCCAGCTTTGGGCCGCGAGACACATATCCAGCTTCGGGCTGTGAGATACAAGAGTACAACGGAGAATCGAGACTTTCCACTAGTCCTTGCCATTATAGGGGTCATACGAGTTATCGTATATAGAGCACACTGAGTGACAGTTAATATTGTTTGATAGATGCTATGTTTGTTATGGTTGCTTTACTAGCCATCTGTCACCCTTGGGATGTCACATGAGGTTGGTATTGTGGTAGGGATGCCTAAACACCCCGACTTGACTTGTATGGAGTAGGTATTGTGGATGGAGATATCTAGACACTTGTATTGTTTACTTAGTTTGGAGTAGGTGTTGTGGATGATGATACCTCGCCATATACTGAGTATGGTATACCATTTTTATGATGCTGTAGAGTAACATATTATCTATGTTATGTGCTGACTCTTTGGTTGCAGGGACATGTCAGGTATGATTTGTGTACCCTTTGTTCCGTATACTATATCGATTTTTATAATATTTTAAGATTGTTTATCACTCACACCAGACTGTTATCTGACCTGAAGTTTTATGATTTGCTTCTTATTATATCGGGACTATTAAATGAATTGATTTGAGAGCAGATGTGGATAACATATGGAGTTCTGCAGATGAACTAGCAGGAGGTGACATATACTCATATTTGTTATTGTATTTCCGCTGTGTGACACTGTGGAACCTCGACAGTGTTTGACTTACTGTTACATGAGACAGTATATCAGTTGCGTTTGTTTTCCAGTTGTATAAACTCTGTTACTGTATTGTATAACCCTGTGGATCTTATACCCTGATGATTAGATCACATTGTTATTACTGTCTCTACTGTTGTATATCTGTGTTGACTCTTATATTTACTCTAATGCGATGTGTACGACATGTTATGTAATGATTTGATGTTTCCTTTATTTTCTTCTTTTCCATTCTCTTCTCTTTTATTTCCTTTTCTTTACTTCTTTCATTTCCTTTAACAATAGTTTTGCACCATAGGTGTAGGGCGGTCGTTATACAAGCATTCATCAATTAGTTGCCTTCAGTTTTCACATTGGTTTTTACTTCAAACATTTGTCTACAAACATATTGTTTATAACCATTGCAGCTCAAATTTTGGCACCAAACTACAGGAATATAACTCAAACACTGCATACATTCAACTGTAACATAATTGTTTTCATTCGCAATCAGGGCTCCAGTTACTATGAAAATTCTTCTTCAACCATCATCATCGTGCATGAAATTGGCTATAGAGACTATTGGTTGTTATGCTACAGATTCATATATAGTTGCCTGTAGACACTGAAGTGAGTTTAAGAATAGTCAATATCTAATAATTTATTGGATTGTATTAATTTTTATTTATAATCTGTACTGAACTATATAGTAAATGGCTTGATATGTCTGCCCGGCAAGCATATATTAAGCAATTAATATTCAGTTAGTTGAACGTTTTTATCAACTTGAGAACGTTATTGAGCCAAACATTCACCTTTTAGTTTTTATATCTTATTTAATAGAGATTTAGTCTGCATTTAAACAAAAACTATATTCCTTATTTTTTTTCTTATGTTAATTTTGGGCTACTAGTATTCCAAAATTATAAACCAAAATATAAGTAGTGAACTTCTCAGTTAAATTGACCGTTAACTTGTTTGTGTAGGAAGAACAAGAAGAGGTAATAAATCTAAAGATAAGCAGGGGGAGGTAAAAAATTTAACGTAGGAAGACACAAGATAAATGCCATACACAGTTGAAGTGATTCAAGAAACCACGAGAGCTGCAAAAACAGCTAAAAATAAAGCCAAGGAGTAGGCACTAAATTTGAAGAGCGTTACTCAGTTCTACAACGAATATGCGCTTCCTTTTCAGCTTTGGGAGGTACAAATTTTTGCTCCTTATCAAAAAAATCTTATATTATATAGTACTCATTTAGTTTTATTTAGCTCACCGTATGAGAGTTGATGCACTTTGCTGAATTTAAATATCAAATTAACATTTGCAATATCATATTTCAATTTGTCCATTCAAGCCATTGATTATCCATCCTCGCTTTTGGGAAAGCTGTCCCAAAAAAAGTGTTTTTCACTTATGCTCTCTATGTAGGAAATCATAATGATGTTTATATGCATATGATTAATTTGTACTTTTCAGATGACATTCCTGCATATTTTATTCAATTTATTCCGACTTCATTATGTTTTGACATGATTAAGTACCACCTATTGATAAATGAGTTTTGTTATCATGTTTTGCACTAGAAGACAAAAAAAAAGAAATCAAGTGTCTATATTATCCTTACATAATTTTAAAAAGGTGAAATTCAGGGGGTATATATGGTAATTTGGGAAATCTTAACATGTGCCCTAAGGGCTCACGTTATCATTTCCCTTGATAAATATACCGTCATGAAAACTATTGAATATTATTTCATTTACTTTTTATCCTTGTTACTAATCCGTTTTAGCATGCAGTAAGAAAACGATATTGTTTTATTTTTCATATAGCAATCTTTTGGAAAGCTTTAATTGGAAATCTTCTCATTGTTGTTGTATTGTTAGAAATCTGCTATTACAAACTACAATCGTTTCATTTACTTTTAACGTTATGCAGTTTCTAATCTTAATGTGACCCTATTAATTAGGTCATAAATAGAACGTTTCATTTACCTTTAACGTTATGCAGTTTCTAATTTTAATGTGATCCGATTAATTAAGTCATAAATAGACAGTTCTATAATTAGAACATTAGGTCTGTGATTAATCTTAAGCGTTGAATTGGTATATGATGGACGTACCAAATTTAGAGTTAAATGTTATATAAAGGATTGGGTCCTCTCTCTCCCAACCGACAGATGTATTTTTCTCCATCAAGAAACACATAAAGAAATAGAGTTAGAGGGAGAAACCAAATTCTAAGAAGAAGAGTAATTATTAGAAGTCAGAAGAAGAAGATGACAACCATTACATCTTCCGCTGTTAATCAAGGTACATCATCTTAAACAAAAAATCATATTAAGTTTTGTTTGTGAAAAATTCGGTATTGGTGATCCTTGGGCTATTACTTGAATTGTTCATCATTAATCATGAAAGATCGAACAGTAAAGAATTTCTGACATTTGGTATCGAAGCCACCAATCAATAACTGAATATTTCCTATGATTGCAATTGATCTGTTCTATGCTTTACTCATGATGTTTAATCAAGTATGTGTTATAAGTCATTTATGCACATGAGATTTATGATTTTGTTAATCACCAAAGTGGTCAAAATCAGAATAATCATTTAGTGCATAAGTGACATAATGATTATTGATAGAAATTGCCAGTTATAATAATACCAATTAAAAACTGGCGTCACTAATGATAGAACCTGAGAACTTACCCAAAGGAAAGTCTTGTTCTATAACTAGTTGACATGATGAGGTTTAATAGATATCTTGATTAAATAAATATTGATCATCCAAAGATGTCAGTTCTATTTAATTGAATGTATTTATTACTTACTTGTGTTTTGGTATTTAATTATGTTAAGTATAAGATAGTATCTACCCAAAGGAGTGCTATATTATACTATTATGTACATATCTAAATCGCGTTAGCTATGAGCTTATAGTTATTTCAATTTTTATATATTTAATTTGCAGTAGTTCCCATGAATACACATGCTTCATCTGTTACATTGTTCACTGGTGTTAATTTTTCTGAATGGAGAGAACAAGTCAATTTCCATTTAGGTGTTCAGGATCTTGACTTGGCACTCCTTGAGGATAAACTTGCTGCTCTTACAACAGCTAGTACTGAGACAGAAAAATCACACCATAAAGCATGGGAACGCAGTAACAGACTGAGCCTTATGTTTATTAAGATGACTGTTGCTAACAACATCAAGTCAACAATTCCGCAAACAGAAAGTGCTAAGGAATATATGCAGTTTGTGGAAGAGCGTTTTCGTTCAGCTGATAAGTCACTCGCTGGTACTCTTATGGCGGAACTCGCGACCATGAAGTTTGATGGGTCGCGAACTATGCAAGAGCACATTATAGAGATGACTAATCTTGCAGCAAGGTTAAACTCCCTTGGACTTACAGTAGAAGATTCTTTTCTTCTCCAGTTTATCATGAACTCGCTACCTTCTGAATATGGACCTTTTTAAATTAACTATAACACTATAAAGGATAAGTGGAATGTCAATGAATTGGCCAGTAGACTTGTTCGGGAAGAAGGACGTTTGAAAAATCAAGTGAATCACTCAGTATTTGTGAGTAATAAAGCTGGTAAAGAAAAGAATGTAAAATCAAGTCATTTCAAGAAGAAAAAGGCACCTGCTAAGAATGGGCAGGATAAGGAAAAGAAGGAACTAAAGGATGTTCGATGTCATTTCTGTAAAAGGAAAGGACATTATCAAAATGACTGTCCGAAAATGATAGCTTGGTTCGAAAAGAAAGGTAATCATCTATCTTTCGTATGTTTTGAATCAAATTTAGTTGAAGTTTCTATTAATACATGGTGGCTTGATACTGGTGCTACAACTCATGTCTCCAATAATATGTAGGGATTTCTTATGACCCGAACCATAAATCCAAATGAAGATCGTTTTCTCTTTATGGGAAACAGAATGAAATCCACAATAGAAGGCATTGGGACTTATCGTCTAATTCTAGAAAGTGAATATGTATTAGACTTATATAGTACCCTTTATGTACCTTCATTATCTAGAAACCTTATTTCCGTAAGTAAGTTGGATATTTATGCTTTTAGATGTACGTTTGGATCTGGTTATTTTGATTTATATAAGAATACTGATAATGTTGCTTCTGGTATTCTAATTGATGGTTTATATAAATTGAAACTGAATGACACTTATGCGAATTCCTTGCTGAATGTAATAAATAATGTTAGATGCAAACATAACATGTTGAATGAAAATTCTGCTTTCTTATGGCATAAAAGACTAGGTCACATATCCAAAGAAAGAATGATGAGATTAGTAAGTAATGAAATTTTGTCAAATTTGAACTTTAGTGATCTACAATTATGTGTAGATTGTATTAAAGGTAAACAAACCAAACATAATAAGAAAGGAGCCACTAGAAGCAGCCAGCTTCTTGAAATAATACACACTGATATTTGCGGACCTATGGACACTCCAGCCTTTAATGGAGAAAAGTATTTCATCACTTTTATTGATGATTTTTCCTACTATGGTTATGTCTATTTTCTTCATGAAAAATCTCAATCTGTGAATGTCCTTGAGACGTTTGTAAAAGAAGTTGAAAGGCAATTAGATAAAAAGGTGAAAATCATAAGGTCTGATAGAGGTGGTGAATATTATGGCAAATATAATGAGTCAGGCCAATGTCCAAGTCCATTTGCAAAATTCCTCGAAAGTCGTGGTATATGTGCGCAACAATGCCAGGTACACCACAGCAAAATGGTGTAGTAGAAAGGCGCAATAGGACGTTAATAGATATGATTAGGAGTATGATGTCAAATTCTACACTACCTAAGAATTTGTAGTCGTATGCTCTCAAAACCGCTAATTATTTGTTGAATAGGGTTCCTAGTAAAGCTGTTCAAAAGACTCCTTTTGAATTATGGACTAACAGGAAACCTAGCTTAAGACACCTGCATGTTTGGGGTTGTCCAGCGGAAGCGAGAATTTATAATCCACATGAAAAGAAATTAGATTCTCGAACGATTAGTGGGTATTTTTTAGGTTACCTTGAAAAATCTAAAGGATATGTGTTTTACTGTCCTAATCATAGTCCAAGAATTGTAGAAACTGGTAATGCAAGATTCATTGATATTGGTAAAGTCAGTGGGAGTACTAGAAGAGAAATGGTGGAAATAAAGGAAACAAGGGTAAATGTTACATTGCCTAGAATAGTTCCTCCATCTACTATTACTCCAAATGTTGTTCCAGCTGTTGGAGAACAGCATGATGATGAACAACATATAAATGAAGAAGTACTTCCTGAAGGAAATGACTTACATAATGCTGATATGCATGAACCACAACAAGTAGCATTAAGAAGATCTCAAAGAGATCGTAGGTCAGCTATTTCTAATGATTATATGGTTTATATGCAAGTATCAGATTATGATATAGGAATCAATAAGGACCCAGTTTCGTTTTCACATGCTATAGAAAGTAAAGAGTCAAAGGAATGGATTAATGCCATGAAAAAAGAACTAAAATCCATGCAACAAAATGAAGTTTGGGATCTCGTTGAGTTACCACATGGCTGTAAAAGAGTCGGATGCAAATGGGTTTTTAAAACCAAACATGACTCTATTGATAATATCGAACGGTATAAAGCTAGACCTGTTGCTAAGGGTTACACTCAGAAAGATGGTGTTGATTACAAGGAGACATTTTCTCCTATTTCGAAAAAGGACTCACTAAGAATAATAATGGCATTAGTAGCACATTATGATTTGGAATTGCATCAAATGGATGTGAAAACAGCCTTTCTGAATGGAGATCTTGATGTGGATGTTTATATGGATCAACCTGAGGGTTTTTCTGTAAAAGGTAAAGAACAATTGGTGTGTAAACTTAAGAAGTCAATATATGGGCTTAAACAAGCATCCCGACAATGGTATATTAAGTTCAATACCATTATTACATCTTTTGGTTTTAAGGAAAATACGGTTGATCACTGTTTATACCAAAAGATCAATGGGAGCAAATTTATTTATCTAGTCCTTTATGTTGATGACATCTTGCTTGCTGCAAATAATTTAAGCATATTGCATGAGATTAAGGAATTTCTCTCAACGAACTTTGAAATGAAAGATATGGGAGAGGCATCCTATGTGATTGGAATAGAAATATTTCGTGATCGATCACAAGGAATATTGGGATTGTCTCAGAAAGGATATATCGAAAGGATTCTAGAGAGATTTGGAATGAGTAAGTGTTCACCTGGGAAAGTTCCTGTACAGAAAGGTGATAAATTCAATCTCATTCAATGTCCTAAAAATGATGTTGAACGAAAGGAAATGGAATCAATTCCATATACATCTGTAGTTGGTAGCCTAATGTATGCTCAAACCTGTACTAGATCGGATATCAGTTTTGCAGTCGGTATGTTAGGGAGGTATCAAAGTAATCCAGGAAGGGAACATTGGCAAGCTGCAAAGAAAGTGTTGAGGTACTTACAAGGCACGAAAGATCGCATGCTCATGTATAGTAGATCCAATGAATTGGAGGTGATTGGATATAGCGATTCAGATTTTGCTGGATGCATCGATACTAGAAACTCGACTTTTAGTTACCTGTTTATGTTTGCTTAAGGAGCCATATCATGGAAAAGTGCGAAACAAACTATTGTTGTTTCATCTACTATGGAGGCAGAATTTGTGGCATGTTATGAAGCCACAATTCATGCATTATGGTTGTGGAACTTTATTTCAGAACTTGCGGTTGTCGACACCATGAGCAAGCCGCTGAAAATTTATTGTGATAACTCTATAGCAGTGTTTTTCTCAAAAAAACGACAAGTACTCTAAAGGTGCCAAACATATGGAACTGAAGTATCTTGTTGTGAAAGATGAGGTTCAGAAACAAAGAGTGTTAATCATGCACATCAAGACAAAACTTATGATTGCAGACCCTTTGACGAAAGGGTTACAGCCAAGACAATTTAAGGAACATGTTCAAAGAATGGGTCTTGGTTGTATTAATAATAATTGATGTGTGACGTTCTGAGCTCCTTTGTGTGTTTCTAATATATAATTATGTGTCTTTTGTTTTAATGTGGTAGTACGTACTTTATGTAATTTTAAACAAGAAAGAGTCTTATAAAGATATTATGTTTAATCATTATGATATAAGACATTATGTGGACCATTATGCTGTTTTATATAAATTATGAGTATAAAATGATGGATTGCTGGTATTGTAGTATATGGAAGGGAATGCATTGAATTAATAATGCACAACCGCCATAACTCTCATCAATTTATCATAGTATGATGTTCAACACTTGATATTATGAATAATCGGGTCAAGTGGGAGAATGTTAGAAATCTGCTATTAGAAACTACAATCGTTTCATTTATTTTTAACGTTATGCAGTTTCTAATCTTAATGTTGTTAGTCCATAGGATAGTGGTTTTGATGACAACAACTATAGAAGTGTTATAAAATATATATGTGCAGGAAATCTATATGCAGGTATCAACAAAAGAAGACTGTACAGTAAAGAAGACAAAATTGATGAAGACAAAGATCAAGAGTTCAAGATTGAAGACTCATGAGATTCAAGATATTCAAGAGTTCAAGACAAATAATATAGTTAGGTTAGATATTTGTTAAAACTCCTTGAAAGCACTATCATTCTTTTTTATCCAATTTACTCGTGGAATGGAATCCACTTCGTTCTTGTTAAAGGGATGGAACCCTAGTGAGATGGAACTCACGAAATATCTAGTGGAACGGATAGTAGCCCTATTTTGTTATCCACTAATTTTGATTCAAAATGATTTTCAAAATTATCTCTTGTTTTATAAAATGATTTTCAAATATTCCTTTTCAAAAGAAAAACCTTCGTTCACATTTCCAAAAATGTTTTAGCCTCAAAATCATATTTATCATTTTGTTATATTTTGATTTCAAAATTGTCCTTGATATTTTAGCCTCAAAATCTATTTTAATATTATATTTACTTTAGTTTATTTACTTTGATTTTAAATATATTTTAGTATATATACATATATACATTCATAAGTATTTCTACTTCTAAATACCTTCTACAAATACATAGAGTCCATTTGAATAAAGTTGCATATGTTTTAAATCATCATTTTCAAAATAAAGCAAATCGTCATTTTTACTAGACCATGTCGACATCCTATTTACTCGTCATGTCGACATGCTTCCCGTTACAGCAAAGGTTGTTTTCAAAAGAAGTGTCTATTCGTTTAAACCTCTTCGAATGGACACATCCATTCATTCTCTATAAATAGAGACTGTTATGAACGTTTTCAAGTAACTACTTTCATTAGTTTCTCTCCTCTTTATTCTCTTATCTTATTTTCTAATCATCCTATCCATATTCTGCCGAAATCTTAAGTGAATCAAACCAGAATATCTCTAGTTTGATTCTCTGCCACTCTCTTCAAAGAATCTCAGTGCTTATCAGAGTTATAGATACATTTGTACTCAAAGAAACTTGTGTAGGGTTATAAAGGTGTGATCGTGTCCTTGGAAATCGATCGGGTGAACTTGTGTCCTGTGAATCAAGTGGTTCTACCCAGAGACCTGAGAATCTGGAGGGTGTACCTCGTTGCCTTGGAATCGAAGGATTGTAATCTAGATTATTATTGAATAGAAAGCCGTACGAGTTGTGCGGGACTGGATGTAGGGTAACACCGAACCAGTATAAAATTCCTGGTGTGTTCTTTCCTTTACTTGCTTTTTATTTATATTTGCATCTGTTTGTGATTCTGTGATTTGATCTGTGATTGTGTATTTTCATTAAGTTAGTTAAATCAATTTAAATCAAAGAAGTTTTAAAGAAATTCTTAAAACACTATTCACCCCCCCTCTAGTGTTAAATAGCCTTAAGATCATCTTCCGCGTCCCTTTCATTTGGTATCAGAGCAAGTTTTTCAAAGTATTCATAATCTGATTTTTGAAAAGTTCATGGCTAAGTTTGAAATGTTTCCTAAAAATATTTCTTTAATGATCAAATCATTGTGGTCTCATAAATTGATGCATGATAGTTATATAGAATCAGGTAATCTACAAAAGTTGCTCACTGTGCAGGAATCTTGCTTCATGGCGACAAATGAATCTATTCACAATGGACAAGCTGTGCAAATAAGGAAAAACAAGTGGATACTTGATAGTGGATGTTCAAGACATATGACAGGAAATCCAGAGATACTCAATGACATTATTTACAAGGATGGAGGATTGGTTAATTTTGGGGATAATTCAAAAGGTTATGTGGTTGGCATCGGCAATGTAGGTAATTCTGAAACCCCTATTATTTCAAATGTTTTGTTAGTTAAAAATCTACAACATAATCTACTTAGTATTAGTCAGTTATGTGATAAAGGATATAGGATTAAATTTGAAAAAGACAAGTGTCACATCGAAGATAATGAATCTAATATTATCTTTGAGGAAGTTAGAAAAAAGAATATCTATATTCTTAGTATGAAAATTTCAAATAATAATCTATGTCTTTTGGCCAATACAAGTGACCCTTGGACTTGGCATAAGAGATTTGGACATTTGAATTTTAAACTCTTATCTAGACTATCCAAACTTGATCTAGTAAGAGGCCTCCCTAAGATGCAATTTAAAGTAGATAGTATATGTGATGCATGTCAATTAGGAAAACTTAGAAAAAGTTCCTTTAAACTTAAAGATATGATCTCTACTTCAAAACCTCTTGAGTTACTTCACCTAGATTTATTTGGTCCATCTCAGATTCAATCAATCAACCATAGTAAATATGTCTTTGTAATTGTGGATGATTATTCCAGATATACATGGACAATCTTTCTGAAACATAAAAGTGATACTTTTGATTATTTTAAAAGTTTTTCAAAAAGAGTTCAAAACCAACTTTCTTCCAAGATCATCACTATTCGTAGTGATCACGGTGGTGAATTTGAAAATGAGAAGTTTGAGGAATATTGTAATCAGAAGGGAATTACTCACAATTTTTCGTTTCCAAGAACTCCATAACAAAATGGAGTAGTTGAGCGTAAGAATAGGACGATTCAAGAGTGTGCTAGAACTCTACTTTCTGATAGTAAATTACCAAAACATTTTTGGGCTGAAGCAGTTGCAACAGCCTGTTATATTTTGAATAGGATTCTAATTAGACCTCTAACCAATAAAACACCTTATGAACTTCTTTTCAATAAGAAACCTAAGGTATCTTATTTCAGAATTTTTGGAAGTAAATGTTTTATTTTAAATACAAAAGATAATTTAGATAAGTTTGATCCTAAATCCGACAAAGGAATCTTTATCGGATATTCTAACAGGAGTAAAGCTTATAGAGTTTTTAATCTAAGAACAAACACTATTGAAGAAACTTTACATGTTTCCTTTGATGAAAATTTCAAAGAAGTTGATCAGACTAATGATGAGGATGACTTAGTTATTTCTAATCATGAATCTGTAGATGCTACAAATGAAACTTTTCATCCAAATAAAAAAATTAGGCTTTTAAAAGATCACCCTGTAGAAAATATTCTAGGAGATATGCAATCTGTTGTTAAAACTAGGAATCAATTAAACAGTATGAGTCATGTTGCTTTTATATCCTCAATAGAACCTAAAAATCCAAAGGAAGCATCAACTGATGATTCATGGATTCTTGCTATGCAAGAAGAATTGAATCAATTCACCAGAAATGATGTTTGGGAACTTGTTCCTAGACCTGAGGATAAATCCATTATAGGCACTAAATGGGTATATAAAAATAAATTAAATGAATTAGGTGAGGTCGTTAGAAATAAGGCTCGACTCGTTGCACAAGGTTATTGTCAAGAAGAAGGTATAGATTATGACAAAACCTTTGCACCCGTAGCAAGATTAGAAGCTATTAGAATTCTGCTTGCTTTCGCTAATTTCAATAATTTCAAACTTTTTCAAATGGATGTCAAGAGTGCCTTTCTAAATGGTTTTGTAAAAGAGGAAGTTTATGTTGAACAACCTCCACTCTTTGAAGATACAAAATTTCCAAATCATGTTTTTAAATTAAAGAAAGCCCTGTATGGTCTAAAACAAGCTCCTAGAGCTTGGTATGATAGACTTAGGTCTTATCTTTTGCAATCTGATTTTGAAATAGGTAAAGTAGATAACACACTTTTTATTAAAAGAAACAAAAATGATATTCAACTTGTACAAGTGTACGTAGATGATATTATTTTTGGATCAACCAATTCTGACATGAACAAAGAATTTTCTGACATTATGACAAAAGAGTTTGAGATGAGTCATATGGGTGAACTTACCTTTTTCCTAGGATTACAAATCAAACAATTAGATAATGGTATCTTTATCAGTCAAGAGAAGTATGCGAGAGAGTTAGTTAGTAAGTTTGGCTTGACCAATGTGAGTGGAAAACCAACTCCCATGGCAACCAATATAGCGTTAAGTAAGGATGATCTATCCAAAGACGTAGATCAAACCTTGTATAGAGGAATGATTGGATCACTTCTCTATATAACTGCTAGTAGACCAAATATCATGAACGGTGTCTGTCTCTGTGCAAGATATCAATCTCAACCCAAGGGAACTCATCTAAAAGCTGTGAAACGTATCATTCGATATGTTAAACACACCTTTGATTATGGATTGTTCTACCCTAAGAATGATTCATTTGAATTAGTTTCCTACTATGATGCTGACTATGCTGGGTGTAAGTCAGATCGAAAGAGTACAAGTGGAACTTGTCACTTTCTAGGTCATTCCTTAATTTCCTGGTTCAGTAAAAAGCAGAATACTGTTTCCCTATCAACAACTGAAGCAGAGTATGTTTCTGCTGCTTTAGCTTGTTCTCAAGTTTTGTATATGCAACAAACCTTGAATGATTTTGGTATATCTATCACGAAATCTCCAATTTTCTGTGATAACACTAGTGCCATTAGTTTGTCCAAAAACCCAACTCTCCATGCCCGAACTAAACATATTGACATTAGACACCATTTTCTAAGAGATAACGTAAATAAAGAGAAAATTTCTCTTGATTTCGTTAATTCTGAAAATCAAATAGCTGATATTTTAACCAAACCTTTAGGAGAACCTGTCTTCACCAAGTTAAGAAGAGAATTAGGTATATGTTCTCTTTCTGAAATATAGTATATAGTATAGTAGTATACATAGGGTATATATGAATGATTTCTTAACCATAGCATTTTACAACACCATGTCGACATAGTATTCATGCGTCATGTCGACATGAAACGGTAAAAATGACAATTCGTTTTTCCCTCTAATTTTTGAATGGGTGGTTATTTAACACACCCATTCCGAGTTTCTCTTCCCTCCAATCATTATTTCTTCATTCTACTTTCTAGAAACATCAAATCCATGGCTTTCACATCCAATCCTAATCAAATTTCACCGGTTTCTTTCCCTTCTCCTTCACATGGCCCTTTCCAAAACTCCATACTCGCTCGTGTCATCAAAATAGAGGAGAAAGTTAATGATTCGCTGCAGATGTTAACTGAAATGCAAGTTCAACAATTGAGAATGGCAAGAGAGCAAGAGAAACAAGGGAAAATTCTGAGGAATCTTCAAAAATTCCTCATGGATAATCATGCCAATCCAATTGTAATTGAAGATTCTTCTAACATAGAAGCAAATGAAGAAGGAGAAGAAGACGAAGACGAAGAAGAAGAGGAAGAACCAATGGAGGAAGAAACTGATGATGAAGCAGTATGTGTAGGGGAAGTTTGTTTTGATGCTTATGGGAACATTGTGGAACAACATGGAAATTTCTGTTTCCATTACCCAAATTGTCCTGTCCACAAGTCTCCCATCATCAAAAACAACCGTTGAGTTGTTTATTTTCTTGTTTTAGTTATTTATGTGTTTATAAGTTTAAATAGTCATGCATATAGTAATATTGAAATGAATAAAATAATCTGTGGTTACACTTATTATTCTTATTCTTATATTGCTCATATATAACATTCTAAGTATACGATGTTTAGTGCATTGTTATATCTAGTTTCAGTATTATTAATGATAACACTATCATTAATATCATAGATTTAGGGGGAATTTGTGTCATTTTTTTGTTGATGACAAAGGGGGAGAAGTATAAAATAGGTTAGTTAGGCATAGATTAAGGGGGAGTTATTAGATTTAGGGGGAGTTATAAGGAGAATATAAATATTTTATAAACAAAGGTTGTCATCATCAAAAAGGGGGAGAATGTTAGTCCATAGGATAGTGGTTTTGATGACAACAACTATAGAAGTGTTATAAAATATATATGTGCAGGAAATCTATATGCAGGTATCAACAAAAGAAGACTGTACAGTAAAGAAGACAAAATTGATGAAGACAAAGATCAAGAGTTCAAGATTGAAGACTCATGAGATTCAAGATATTCAAGAGTTCAAGACAAATAATATAGTTAGGTTAGATATTTGTTAAAACTCCTTGAAAGCACTATCATTCTTTTTTATCCAATTTACTCGTGGAATGGAATCCACTTCGTTCTTGTTAAAGGGATGGAACCCTAGTGAGATGGAATTCACGAAATATCTAGTGGAACGGATAGTAGCCCTATTTTGTTATCCACTAATTTTGATTCAAAATGATTTTCAAAATTATCTCTTGTTTTATAAAATGATTTTCAAATATTCCTTTTCAAAAGAAAAACCTTCGTTCACATTTCCAAAAATGTTTTAGCCTCAAAATCATATTTATCATTTTGTTATATTTTGATTTCAAAATTGTCCTTGATATTTTAGCCTCAAAATCTATTTTAATATTATATTTACTTTAGTTTATTTACTTTGATTTTAAATATATTTTAGTATATATACATATATACATTCATAAGTATTTCTACTTCTAAATACCTTCTACAAATACATAGAGTCCATTTGAATAAAGTTGCATATGTTTTAAATCATCATTTTCAAAATAAAGCAAATCGTCATTTTTACTAGACCATGTCGACATCCTATTTACTCGTCATGTCGACATGCTTCCCGTTACAGCAAAGGTTGTTTTCAAAAGAAGTGTCTATTCGTTTAAACCTCTTCGAATGGACACATCCATTCATTCTCTATAAATAGAGACTGTTATGAATGTTTTCAAGTAACTACTTTCATTAGTTTCTCTCCTCTTTATTCTCTTATCTTATTTTCTAATCATCCTATCCATATTCTGCCGAAATCTTAAGTGAATCAAACCAGAATATCTCTAGTTTGATTCTCTGCCACTCTCTTCAAAGAATCTCAGTGCTTATCAGAGTTATAGATACATTTGTACTCAAAGAAACTTGTGTAGGGTTATAAAGGTGTGATCGTGTCCTTGAAAATCGATCGGGTGAACTTGTGTCCTGTGAATCAAGTGGTTCTACCTAGAGACCTGAGAATCTGGAGGGTGTACCTCGTTGCCTTGGAATCGAAGGATTGTAATCTAGATTATTATTGAATAGAAAGCCGTACGAGTTGTGCGGGACTGGATGTAGGGTAACACCGAACCAGTATAAAATTCCTGGTGTGTTCTTTCCTTTACTTGCTTTTTATTTATATTTGCATCTGTTTGTGATTCTGTGATTTGATCTGTGATTGTGTATTTGCATTAAGTTAGTTAAATCAATTTAAATCAAAGAAGTTTTAAAGAAATTCTTAAAACACTATTCACCCCCCTCTAGTGTTAAATAGCCTTAAGATCATCTTCCGCGTCCCTTTCAAATGTGACCATATTAATTAGGTCATAAATAGAACGTTTCATTTACCTTTAACGTTATGCAGTTTCTAATCTTAATGTGACCCGATTAATTAAGTCATAAATAGACCGTTCTATAACTAGAACATTAGGTCTGTGATTAATCTTAAGCGTTGAATTGGTATATGATGGACGTACCAGATTTAGAGTTAAATGTTATATAAAGGATTGGGTCCTCTCTCTCCCAGCCAACAGATGTATTCTTCTCCATCAAGAAACACATAAAGAAATAGGGATAGAGAGAGAAACCGAATTCTAAGAAGAAGAGTAATTATTAGAAGTCAGAAGAAGAAGATGACAGCCGTTACATCTTCCGCTGTTAATCAAGGTACGTCATCTTAAACAAAAAATCATATTAAGTTTTGTTTGTGAAATATTCGGTATTGGTGATCCTTGGGCTATTACTTGAATTGTTCATCATTAATCATGAAAGATCGAATAGTAAAGAATTTCTGACATGTATATCATGTCATCAGGTATGCTTAGAAATGTTAAGCTTTGCAAGCTACTCGGGTGGTGCTGATAGCAGAATATTAGAGAAACTTGGGCCAGACTTCTGGATAAAGCACTGTCAAGATGTGAGATTGCAATAGCATATGCAGTGCAAGGGATAGTTGGTTCAATCATTTTCCAGGAGATGATGCTTGTCTATCCTTAGATACATTATGTCTTCATCTTGAAAAGGCCGCTATGGTAATTTCTCACACTCGTATCTCATAATTCCAAATTTGTATCAATTGATTTTTTTTCATAGTATTTTCAATTTGAAATTCTGATAATTTGAACTCTCTTCAAATGTGAAATGCAACCTATAAAAGGAAAAGATTTTCATGCATCCAAAGGAAATAAAATGTCACAAATGAGTTGAGTTATTTACAAGCTTGTTTACTAGGAGTAATACCTTTGGCATGCCTTCGTTATAATGATATGTAAGCATATACCAACACATTATGTCTTTAAGGTTCCTTCTTTCTTCTTATTTTCTTTTCTTTTTCTTCTACTTCTTCCTTTTTTGGGCGTGTGTGTGTTTATAAAACCAATCTTGCTTTTTGGGCTTGTTGTTAGACAACGTTCTTCAAAAAGCTGCGAAAGTGTTTTACAATGCTTTTTAAAACGCTACGAAAAATCTCTTTTGTAACAATGTACTAATGATAGTGTTAAGACCATAATTGGGTATAAGTTGGACCATTTGAGTGAAACACTATTGAAGAGAGGATTCATCTCTTTCGAATAGAAGGTTGGTATCACCATAATTGGTTGTCAACTTAAAGTTAAATTCTTTAGCCAAAGCAAAGCTGTTAATCAATAATTATTATTGAATTGGACCACAGATTGTAGTGTTGAACTTCATAACTAATTATAGATGTTATTAGAATTTTAACCATTGACTGTGCTTTATATATTTGTGTGCTATAGTGATGATGAAGAGAAAACATGCATAATATATCATTACTAAAGGGTGTAGCTTAGTGATTGAAAGTTGAACTTTATCTAGATGATTCGTATGCGATTGAACCCATGTCCACTACCATGCTTCAGTAAAGTCTACACCTGCTTTAATATTTAAGTTGTTTACATACTATTGAGGCCCGAGTTCACACCCAGGAGTCTCATAACCGAAACTTTTTGCATGCGTTCGAAATTAACTAAAATAAAATAATTATAATGTGAAATTATTGTGGAGAACTTGATATAATTGTTATTCTAGTATAATTATTATGCTATTACATTATTAGAGGGCTGAAAATTTAATTAATAAGGTATATAACCGTTATATATTTACTTAGTTATTTATATAGATTGAAAATAATATTTATTAAATAATTAATTTGTACGGCAATCAAAACTATTAATATTGAGTAGTAACTAAAGGACTAGCTATATTGATAATAATTAATTTAATTGGGTTGATGAACCTAATTAATAAATAAAATCTGACCTAAGGTAGTATATAAAGGAGATATTTTTTGTAGCCTACAATGCTGCAAATAGACCCACAAAGCCTCCATTTAATGATAACATAATTGCTCCACCATTGAGTTAACTTTAATTAATGTCTTTGCACACCATTAATTAAATCAAAGAAGGAGTTCACTGAGAGGTGATACTGATGGTTTAATGTAATAACGATTGGTGAGGTCTGATAGGCAACCTCCTTTTGATCATTATGACATATGTATCAGTTTCATCAAATATAGGCAAACAAGATGTCAAACCATTCGCCTTAATGAGAAAAAACATGCAATTGATAGATTGCCGATCAGTTGGCAGAAAATCGTAGTCAAGGTCACGAACGCTCTGGTTTGACCATTGACTTACATCCGTCGGAAGAATCGCGGTGGTTAGGGTTTACGATCAATAGTGGCGATGGTAGCTCTCATCTCCTATTGTGGGGGTGGAAAATTAGGAATTAGCATTTCAGTTATCAAACCCTAGGCGGTGGTGCATGCGATCGAGCATGACATAGCGATAGTCAATTGACTTGTCTCGGCAAGTTGAAACTAATGGCGGTGGTAACATAATCTTTGTTAGTTTGAGCATGGAGATAATGGCGATCAAAGATTGTAGATCAACGTCGACGATGATATTGTCTCACATGTGTAATTTTATATTTTAGCCCTTGTAAAACAATTATTTACATAAGTTACCCTATAATTTTTAACTCTTATATCTTTCACATACGAGCTCCATTTTACGCGCAACTTGCGCCATTTGAATCGTATCAAAATTTTGGACATATTGATATTGTTTGACTATGCATTATACACTTATTCAACAAATGGCAAATTAACATTAATACATACATACATGTATATATATATATATATATATTAATAGGACGAGTATATATGCACGTCCAGGTGGACCTGCATTTAGTCATTTGAATATTTCAACTTTAATCATAACAGTTATACTATCATTTTCAAAGAGCACGTTTTTTATTCAAAAGGCATTTTGTTTTAGGTTGTTTTGTACTGAATGGTTTAGCTCGTTGTTATTTTTACAACAATAATAAGCATAAAATATATTATATTAGTAGAGGTTTGAATTGATTATCTGATGATTAACTGAAATTTGTATGCAATTGTACATATGTGGAATCTATATCCAATTTGGCTTATGAGATTTCTTTCATCAAAAGCTTTATTCTTTTGTAGTTTGCAGTTCATCTTGTTACTTGTTTTATTCCCCTTACCCTATTAGGAAGTTCGTACAATATCAGTTAATGCACTGAAAGTTATCGACGGTTTTCTCTGTTTTAAGTTGATGTGATAATGGTCATTCTGTTAATATGTTGATCCAAAGTGTCTGGTTTCTTGTTTGTTATACCAAACATAATAAAAAGAGATGACTTGGCTTCTTGCTTTCTTTTTCTAACACTTTCAGCCCAGCCTTGTAGTGTTGCTTGCATGTATAAGTCGAATATTGGTTTCCTATATGACCCTTCCATTTGTATTTATACGAATGATTCAGTATTCTATATTAATATGCTTGAAGGTGTAGAAAGATGTCTTTTAACTTAACTACTTACACAATAAAAATCAATTGTAGATGCCTTTTAACATATTTCTGTATAAATCATAAGTTGATAGTACAAAAAGGATGAAATTTGTTATTTTGATCCATTAGGTTCTTGACGCTATCCATTTGCAATTTGTAATATTATCCCAACATTCATATTCTTGACCTTTTACAGGAAAGAACCAAGACTGAAAGCAACCAAAATTAGAAAGAAGCAAGAATAACAACTGGCATTTATTCACAGAATCACAATATATTTTCTTTGGATTTGCTGCACCGCCCACAACCACAAACGTGCTCTCTAAGCTCGTTCTCCCACACCATTTTGTTTCAATTTTTTCCTTTACACTTCCATCGCTTGTTCTTGCTTGTAAAGAACCTCTTTCTTACTATCTATTTTTCTTAGCATCTACGATTAGCTGTTAATTTGTCATCAGATATTTGGACTTATATATCATAATATCTATAACATCGTTATTATGATCATGTTGTTTTCTTTTATTCATCACAACATATTCCATAATTCATATATTTACAGATATTGATCCAAATACTAATTACCATTTCCCTATTCAAAGATCAATTTATCAAGTCTTGAATTCAGAAAGAGTCCCCGAGGAAAATGAAAAAGGTTTAAAATACATTGGGACGATACTATTATGCATCAAAATAAATTTCTCTTAGGCAATTATTATTTATTTAGATTGCTAAGTTGTAACTTCTATCCTTAAGTTGCTAGTCTTTTTATAGCTCCAGATGCACTGTAGATTCCCTTTATGAAACAAAACGAAAGAAAAAAAAGTTGCATTCAGGTAAGGCACGTTGAACTGAAAATATGTGAATTCAATATAAAAATTATAACTCAGGCAAGATTCAAGTCCTACAAAGGTCAACTTAGTATAAGTTTCCACAGTTCTTCTTCAACGTGGAAAACCATCATCGTATGGAAAAAATCCGAGATGAATAATGATAAGAACTAAATAATTCGGGGATGAATGTAATGCATAGATCCTTGCGTTCATTACTCTGAGTAAACATTTGTGGGAATAACTTGATAGTTCTAGTACATTATATCTATATAGAACTATAAACAATATAAACCTCCTAATCGGAAAAATAAATTATATTCTTTGCCATATTAAATGAAAAAAGAACACTTAACTTTGTAAGCATGTCTAGCTTTCTTTATTTTTCCAACATCGTCTATGTATTTATTGATATATTTAATAGGCAATGCAGACAAAATATTGAAATTATACATACCCTATGTAAGATGTTAACTTCAAATGCAAACTATCATACAACAATGAATCAAGTAAACAATTTCTAATTACCATATATGACTGTGCAAACACTAATAACCATGAGAGCACACATCAATAACCCATTACATTCTTCAAACTTTTGGAACATGCTTTGTAAGTCCAAATAAACACTTGGTAAAAAAGACCTTGCCTGTTACAATTAACAAAAAAAACCAAAGTCAGTCTCTCTGACAAAAGTAAGACAAAAAGGCATGTATGTTATATTGTAATGGGTAAACAAAAATCAGATATAAAGTTCGTAACCAAAGTAGTGTTAGCTTAAATACTGGGTTAAAAATAATGTATCTTTAAGTTATTCATTCTCTCGATTAGAGATCAAAAGTACAAAATACAATAGTAATAAAATAAGTCATTATGGATGCAAAAAAACCCTAAAACATTGATTTTGAACCCAGAATGCTACATGTTATGTCCAACAACAGCAAGAAATGATGCAGGCTCCTATGCATGTCCGACAACCGAACTTTTCACCACACTGAGCATCTATGGTGATGGTACAACATTAGGTACTCCCATTTGAACAATCTCCTTCAACTCAACTTTAATTGTTTTGACAACAACACTAAGTCATCTACTTCTGACCAATCTATCATTCTATTGTTAATAGCTATTTATTTACCTGATCTAAGCATGGGGATTCATAAAGTGAAATAGTAGCTTTCTCATTTTATATTTAGTCATATAATTATATAATAGGTTGATTAATTTGGTCATAGGCTTAGCTCATAGAAGCGATCTATTCAAAAACTTAAATCTACCTCAAAGATGTCACACATGCACGTGCGCACGCGCACAATTTTAAGCAGTGGAGGGAATGATGTAAGTTGTGAAATTTTGTATTGATGATAAATATATTATATTTTTCAGAAACCTAACACCTGAAGTGAAAAAAGTCATGTGATTTTTAAGAACTTTATTACTCAATTAAATAAGTAATACATGCTAAACATGAGGTATTGATCTAAAACTTCCAAGGATTGAATTTCATTTTGTGGTTAACTATCAATGTGAACAAAAGTTAAAGAAAAAAGACAAAAAATTAGTAAGTAGAAAGTTCCTGAATGTAAGATAGTAGAAATTAATTTGAGAGTATACATTGACTTTGATTGGAGGTATACCCATCGAATCATTTACCCATGAAATTTGTCCAACTATTCATTTTCTTCTTCTCCCTCTACTTATAGTTCTTTTCATTTTCTACAGCAAGGAAATTACATAAAATTCAAATGTGTATATTCTGCTAATTTTCTAAAATTCTTAAGTGGGCACTTACCATCTTAGAAGCACAATCACTCTTCCCGAACTTCCCCATTTAGCCTCCACTTTTGAAGCATCTCTTTATCATTTCTTATTTCAATTACTATAAAATTTTATTGATATGTCCACAGACATACTTAAAATCATCTCTAAAATCATATGAATTTAGCTAACATAGTAAAATAGTTTAACAGTTAATATCGATTATAATCTTGAAGAGGCTTGAAATTTTAAAGTGACCCTTTTTTATATAACTGGGTTAATTAATGCAATAGGATTAGATCCCAAAACCTTTAAATATACAATTTAGAAACACATCATTGTCCCATAATGTACATTGAAATGATCTTGTTTGCTGTGGAGACGATACTCATATGATATAATATCTATAAATTTTTGAGGCATTTAAGATATAAGTATGATAGAGATGGAAATGGGGTGCTAACATAATTAAGGGTGTTGTGGAACCGTCTGCGAAATTCACAAAATATGAGAGGGGACCTCTGACCTTGCTCAGCATAAGGTGGTAAGTCCCTGTGTATGCATATACAAAACATGGAGATCTAGAAATATCGCTCGTGCGCACGTGCAAACACACACCTACACACACATGTGTGGGTGCGTGTGTTATAGATAAAGTGTGAGAAGTTTGATGATTTTTCAAACTTCCATATAAACTGTTGCCAGCTAGTTTATAGATTTTGTGCCTATTGTTACTTTTAGTCATATGGTAATCCAAAATAAAAAAAAAAATCTTCGCCATTGAACTAAACAGTTTGCAATATATGTAGTATAGTGCTGTTCGAGAACATCAATGTCAAGGGAAAAAAGGTGAATGTCCATCACTGTGATAAATTTTGCATGATTGATTATGATGTTTAGATCCTCCACTGATGTTATTCAATGTTTGATAATTTCCACAAAAGCATGCACAAACTTCTTATCTAAGATTGCACAATCTGTAATGAAGTACTAATTTCAAATTTGATTTAGGAAGTTCAAATGCCTAGTGTGCTAATGTACCAATAAAAGGGACTTAGGATCCGTTTGTAGCCTTTTTCTACCCTGTTGGAATTCGTCTTGCGTTCGGCACATCGTTGCTATGGCCCAGCAGTTTGCCCTGTGGGGATGAACTGACCAGCTTGTTCAATTGGCGTCCCATGCATTGCACGCTTCCGACACTTCGGACGCCAACTATATTTAAATTTTACTTTTTTATAAACACCCTTTCATTCACATTTCAAATACCCCTTTCATTCACATTTCGCTACGTAAGAATGCAATTTTCTTTCGCTAAACATTTCCCTTTCATTCACCTTTCAAATGCTATTTTCCCGTTCTCCTTTCGTTTCGCGCAAGAACCACCCTTAATTTCATAATGGAAACAGAATAAAATTACTTTCTACATATAGGATCAAGGTAGGATGTGCACAGATATTTCATAGTGGTTTTTTTCAATCGAAAATTTGTGAACAGCCTACATGATGAATTTCATGGTGAAAATTAAATAAATTACCTGAACTCTTGAATTCCTCTATAATATAATGTAGGAATCGCATAAAACATAAAACATTTTTGAACTTTTACTATGTATACCAGAGCTCCTTTTTGCAGTTCTGCCCACGGTCGAGCTACCTTTTGCAGTTCCGCACGTCGCCTATCGTGGATGCTATGCCTTCGGTGATGGTGATGCTGCCATTGTTGAATCGAAGGTAAGTGAAGCCGAGCCACGACCAAGCTACCTTTTGCAGTTCCGCACGTCGCCTATCGTGGATGCTATGTCTTCGGTGATGGTGATGCTGCCATTGTTGACTCGGAGGCAAGTGAAGCCGAGCTTGGGGAAGGTTGTTCGATTTTGAAGATTTCGGGTAAGTGAAATCGAGTTTGTGGAAGATTGTTTACAGTTCATGAATTAGGGTTTCATCTGGATCTGGGAATGGGGAATTTAGGAAGGAACAGAATTACGTTTTATGAGGCGAGAAAGCAGATGTGAGGAACGCGGGTCGAACTGATAAGGGTATTTCGGGTATTTCAAAAAGACACGGTTGAAACAATTCATTGAATTCTCATTATTAGTAGTAAAGATATGTATGAATTAACACCGTTAATTAGAAATCAATAACATTATTTATTATTTGAATATTTTACATTCGAACCAAAAAAAATAGACCTATATATACAACTATATTATATAATTTATTTAACACTTTTTTCTCAAAAAAAATTTATTTAACACTATATTGGAACAGATATTTTTCAATTTATGATAAACTGTTTATTGAATACCATGTGGAATAATTGTTATTTAAGTTAATCATAAGATTATTTTTACAAGGAATGACTGCCTAGTCCCTAGAATTGAAAGATGATGGAAGAAAAGTCCCTCTCGAAAAAGTTATAAAAATTAGGTCCCTATTTTTAGTTTTTAGCTAATTTATTCTACTTTTGCCCCTGATTTCGATGTTGGGCGATTTTCTGGGAGGGGACAGTTTGGTAAAAAATAACAAAATAGGGACCTAATTTACATGGGTTTATGAGTATGGACTTTTTGTGCATGAGCTTTGAGAATAGAGACCTTTGGTCCAAAACCCCTTATTTTTAATATATTACTCTAAAATAAATCCTATGCAAATTAACAATAAATGTCTTGTAAATCTTGTATTCAAATAAATGTTATTCTTATTAATAATTATAATAATACAATGTTCAAATGTTAATTATAATATATAAAATAATGAAATTAAAATTTCAACCACAAAATATTCATCATCTAATACTAATATTAATATGATTTAATGTAAGTCATAATAACACTATAAAAGATCTAGTGCATAATGAATTAAAAAAATTCTTTTGAAATTGTCCCCGTTGACCCTGATGTTTAATACACCTGATCCAACAATGGAATCAGAACCTGCATTGTGTATTATTAATAAATGACCAACACATAAGGCAACCTCTTAGTTTCCTCAAAAAATACAAGCCAATCTCTTGAAAAGTCCAATTAGATGCATGCTTAGGAAATGTTTTTTTAATTAAGGAGAAAGTTATTCCAATTAAGAATTATTTTTACGAGCAGTAAACCTCCTTACTCCTAGCCCAATGCAGCACGTCAAAATGGTCCACTTTTAGGGTTTTCCCTAAGTGTAAGGCCCAAATGTGTTGTGTTGTGGGTTGATTCAAATAAACTTATTTGAATAATATGTAAAGTTTGAATTTAAAATTGGTTTAAATTTAAATTTTATAAAGGTTGGGAATAAATTTAAAATTATTTTAATTTTGACTCCATAAAAATTATAAGTAATTTTAAAACTTGTTTTAAATTTGACGTAAATTTATAAATATTTTTTTTGAAAGGAATAATTTTATAAATATACCTTTCTCAGCCTTTTGGCTAAGATCAAGTGTAGTAAATTTATAAATATATGAATGAATAAATCTGAAATTGTTTTGAAACTAAAATTATAAAGGTTATAAATGAATAAAATCCAAAATTATTTTAAGTTATAATATGAACTATTAAAGTTACAGTCTATAAAATTTATATTTAATTTGTAACTAAAGTATTAATTATATATATATATATACACACATAAATATAAGCTTTAATCTTACAATATAAGTGTTATAATTAAATAATAAAATCTTATATGATGTATAAAGAATACAAGTAAGATGATCTAAAATTTAAAATCGAAATAAAACCTATTATAGTTATAAGAGTGAATATATATATATATATATGATTGTATATACATATAAAAGAGTTAATGATGTCTTTGAGTATTGTGAATACTTATCATTCCTTATAAACGATAATACTCGGTATTATTTTGTATTACTAATCTAAAATATTGTTTCTTTTTATCATTTACAATATAAATAGAGTATTATAAATATTTATAGTTATTGAGCACCCTCGAGCTATAAACTATTTACAGTGGTGTTCATATTGTCTCTAGACTAGTACAGACATTTAGTAACTTTGTTGGGCACCTTGGAGGGTTTCGAAATTATCCTCAGGTAATCACAAAATAAAAAGTCATGAGTATCTAATGTTCTTTATGATTTGTTGAGTACCCACAAGGTCATAAAGACTATTAGGAGCAAAATATGTACGGTTAGGAGTTATGTATGAGATATAATTAATAAAGTGTTATTTACCATTTATGGAGACTATAATTTGTTAAGAAGTCTCAAGCTTGTAACAACATGATAAATAAGTCCTAACACTCACTAGAGGGTTATACACATGATATAATTAATAACCCTCAAGGATTTTTAAGAGATGTAAAATCTAGTAGGAACCTTAGTTGGAAAATATAATAAACCATTCTAATAATTATAAGTAGATAAATAATAATATAATAATCCACTTTAATAAATTTGCATAGCTAATATAACTTATAAAACTGTCTATCAACTAAAACATACTAAATGAACTAAATTAATGATTGACGAAGAAATGCAAAAAAAATACTAACCAATAATTTAATCCCATGATGTCACTTCAAGACCCATGCAAGGGATGAATAATATAACCATTAAAATTTTCGAGTCTTGGTAACTTAAGTATGAATTTTCCCGAAGCTGCATATTTTCTTTTATGAGTTTTAAATCTGATACAATATACGAGTGCAGATATTCAATCCATATTTGATCACACAGTTCTATGGTGAACAATCGTGTTCTGCAAATATGAAATTTAGATGAAATCATTTTACTTGAAATAAGCAAGTAAACCATAGTTTGATATGTTACTAATATTCGATCTCCTTAATATGTTAAGACTGAGTGAACATATTTTTGTAAAGAAATCCAATATATTCTTGTAGTAACATGTTTCTTCCATTGAAAGGTTAGACCATTTAAAAGAGAAAGCAAAAGTCTACGATTGGATGTAACATTGGCGCAGTTGGGATGAAGAGGGGGTGATAAGTCTCCTCTGCTTCATATAGAGACATCAGAAACAAAATTGTATCAAATATTTGTAGATGCTTAATATGTAACAAGAAATATGATTCTACTCCAAATGTATTTGTTATAGAAGATTGTCCTCTATAAGGTCCGTTTCTCAGAATTTTAGATAATAGATCCAAATTTTTTGACTATACGTTAATTACAATAGAAGAAATTAATAGCCAATGGTAAGAGGTTTGCTGGAGCTTTTTATTTCGAATGCTGCTATTGTAGTAGCGGGAGCATACCATATAACACTTGCTAGTAGACCCATCAAGTTTTGAATGACACTTTTACATATACCAAATATTATTTATGAAATAATAACCATTTTCGATTTTGACTGAAAATAGATGCCGCTTTGTTTTAATATCAGTATTATGAATATTAGTTATGAAATGTTTCCCTTTTGTATTATGATGATAGTATTTTTTTTCATAACAGTAGTTATGCATTAGCAATAGAAAATACAAAAGCATCTATTTTATTGATTAAAACGAGTGATCCTCCCAAGAAGGAAAGCACTCACGTAATTTTATTCCACTCTTAAAAAGGTGCTGCCAACAAGCTAGGCAGCAACCACATCCCACGCACAATAGCTCCATAGCATAGACAGTCCAGCCCTTAACAACCTACTAGACCTGATTACAATCTACAAAATACATGAGTCTAGTGCATATATATGTATATAAAAAGCTTTATATACATATATATGTGAAAGAGGTAAAGCAAGAAAGATAGAGATATAGACTTAGTTATCTAGTAAGTGTGAAGTGTTCAAGAAGTCATCCTCATTAGAAGAATAAACAATGTCAGTGTTTAAGGCCATATTATGTCTTCCACTATTGTAACCAAATTTCAACATTAAGATGTGAATGGGACTTTTTGCTTTTTTAAGATATTCCTTACATAGTATATTTTTGGCCAATTTATAGCTAGGATTTGCAATCCAATTGTAATAGAACAATGCAATAGTGTAAGTCAAGTTATCGGAAGGAGTGTTAGCACTATTGAACATCCTTTGGTTCTTTTCAAACCATATGTACCGACATGTTATTATGAAGATAACATCTACTAAAATTATATAGCATTTAGCACATTGAAGTCTAAGGACATCCTAATGATAACCATAATTAAAATCGGTGTTGGTCCCGCTAAACTCAAAAATATAAAAGTGTTTACAAGTATAGAATTAGTTAGGAGACAATAATAGAAGTGTGATATGTTTTATAAGTTTGAATTACTAAGTACCATCCGGAGAAATCAAATCGTTTTGTTGTTCGATTTTCTCGTAGGTCTTACAAAGGCCGGCCTGCATATTAGCCCACATTATTCTAAAGCTCGCATCTCACTTGAACAACTTAGTGCACCTAGCGAAGCGGCTCACCCAACACCAAGGCCCATGCAAACCATAAAAAGCTAACTCGGTCGTTTTTTGACAATGGCACAGATAGCGGCCCGACATGCAAAATGGCCTGCAATGGTCGAACGGCCTTGACAATGGCCCACCACTCAGTAAGATTCACCACTAGCCTTCCACCTTATCCTCCCAGATCATATGAAGGCCTTTAGTCTTGACTTGGTAGGCTTTGGCCACAAGTGCATGATAAGTTTTGCAAAAAGAAGCAATGACTTTGCTCTCTCTCCCCCCTAAAAGATAGGTGCATACGACACTGTTCATCTGACAAAAGCAACAATGTAAAGTAACCACTCCTTGTCCTTAACTACCACCCTAGAAAAGCCAAGCTATACAACCACTATCTAATGCCATATCACATGTCCTTAACCAGGGCATTTGCGGGTATGGACCGCTAGCGGTGCACGTCTGAGGCACACGATATAGTTGACGTCCTAGTTGGCACTCACATTGGCCAGATGCTTTAGTCAACGACCCAGAGTAAATTCTAGAATTTGGCAGTGCAACATAACCGTCCAATGTAATCTCCGATGACTATAAGTACAACTTGCCATGCATTTTTACAAGGATTGAACATTTTGAGCTCTCAAGCATTTATTTTCTTATTATTGTCACTTATAATCACGACTATTGTAAGCGAAGAAAAGCAATAAGAAAATATTCATAGCGGACATAGATCAACTTAGAGCGAACCACTCTAAACCTTGTAACTCTTTACTTATTAGCAAATATATTTCATCATTTTACATTTTTAATGAAGGTATTAGTGTACCTTTACAAATATCAATTCTCAACTGCAATTTTAAGGTTAGCTATAACCAACAATTTGGCGCTAGGAGGGCCCTCCCCTAAGAGCTCTCATTTTTTTCACTTTACTTCTCCACAAACTCATCTCACATTCATACAATGCAAAACCATGGTGAGAACGACGCTGATAACTCCAATGGTTATGACACCAACGGAGTTGCTGGGGCTAGCGATGTTTGTCCCATTATAGGATTGAGCAATGACATATGGCTTAGAATGATAAACGATTTGATTAGCATTGGAAAATTTTCTTCTGACTTGAATGACCTTAGGGATAGGATGGACGCTCAAACTGTGAACTTCGACCCGGTTATCCCACCAACAATAGACTGAAACCCCATCTAACCTGCTGTGCCCAACACCTACAACATAATATAATGAAGTCCATGAGAGGGCCGTGTTAGTGACCCTCATTGGGGAGTGCTCTTGCCCTTCACAGAGATGTGCGTACTACATATGAGATGGGGTATGCCGGTGGTGTCCTAGAGCCAATACCAGTAGTGTACCGAGAATTCCAAACAGATGGTCGTTCCCCTTCGATAGAAAGACCGTCTACATTTAATCACCTTCAAACAGTATATGGGGCATGCGACCTGTGTTTTGATCATCTCAGTGGCCACGGGGGCCGCGGGTGAGTTAGAAATCTTAAACCAGAGATCCATCGGTCCACTCTGATCCAGAGGGAGGTACCCTGGTTTAGGTCTTGATAGAGATAGGCCCATCAGTTCAGATCACCCATAGTCAATAAAAATAGATCTCCTACCCCGGTCCACTGTCGTCGTTCACCCTCGTCTTACCATCACCGTAGATCCCCATCACCATTTAGATACCTGGGGAGTCCATCCCGGCTAGGGGACAACGCCTTCCACATCAAGCGGAGGCCAACCTCAAAGAAGAAAAGGTTGCCTTATGTCAACAAATGATCAGATCCAAGTCTGAAAAACTGAAGGTGAAGGCTTGTCAGACGACGAGAATGGAGAGCCCTTCTCTGAGGAGTAACTAAGTACCCATATCCACTAGAGGTATTCCTTGCCTCCAATTGAGAAGTTTGATGGAAGCATGGACCCGTTTGATTATATTATAGCTTTTAACACAGTAACCTATGCTAGCCAGCTTTCCAATAATGCCAAGTGTCTTTTGTTCTCCTCCACCCAAACTGGTTTGGCATCCCCACTAGTTCCTCCATCTCTAGGCCGGCATCATACACTCATGGGCCCAGCTTTGCGCTGACTTCAAGACTCACTTCTTTGCTTCAACAACAAGGATCGCGATTGTTAGCAAGCTAAGTAACATCACACAAGGCCCTAATGAATCTCTCCATACGTATGTGAATCGCTTCAACTATGAGTCAAATCATGCAAGAGGAGCAGACAAGAATAGCCTGGTGGTTGCCCTATGTTCCAGGGTGAGGTAATGGTTCATGATATGGAGAGAACTACAAAAACAACTTGTCTCATCCTTGACTGATTTCCTCTAAGAGAAAATGGAATAATGATAGTAGAAGAGGCCTACCTCTCCGTCAACAATGATGAGAGTAGGCAAAATAACAAGAATGGCCAACGGGAAGAGATAATAGTAGAACAAATGGTCGGTTGGAAAATAGCAAGAAGAGTTCAAACTCGGTATACAAATTTCATAACTTTGAATCATGACTTAGAAACCATCAACATCACCATATGAGATCGCATGCCATTTCAACAACTACCTCCCCCGCAGTCTGGACGAAGGGAGGAGCCCAGTGGTAATGGAAAGTACTGTGAAACTTATCAATTCAATAACCACTCCACCAATGAGTGCCGACATCTTAAGGATGAGATAGAGCAGTTGATCAGTGAGGGTATATTGGTATAATATGTAAGACAGGGGCAGAATAAAGGAATGCCAAGCCAAACTCACATGCCCAACAACAACGGGTAGATGACAATAATATAGTCGCAATCAATACTAAGATACAGTTAATTTATGGTGGCTCACACATGGCGAGGAGCAGTAAAGGAGCACAAGCTCGATATAGGAGAGACTTTATAGAGTTAGGAGTATGCCCTAGAGGCAATTACATAATTTATTACTTATATCTAACTCTGTGGCCGATCTTGTTCATAATAAAGGTATTTGATTTCTATTATATACTTTGTTATCAATGATATAATTAACTAAGTAATTAACTTAAAGTGTATAAATAAGAGAATCCTTAGATGAAATGTTATGTGATTGTGGTTGCAAATAGTTGTAATCATGAGTGATAAATCATAATGTGGAATAAGATTTTATTTAAATATTCCCGGCCAAGCTATTTCTAGAAAGGAAATCGATACATCCATTGGGAAGAGTACGTAACGCTCTCCAAATGTTGGGCAGTATATTACTTGTAGCTACTTGGGAGCACCAAGTAGTTATATACTCATATTTATTGGATAAATATGAAATGCCTTATCCAAGAGTTTCTTGTTTGTTAATAAGAACTAGGTTAAATGGAAAATCTTGAATTTTACACAATTACCTTGACTTGAGAATACTGTGGAACTTCAATGTGAATTCTCCATTTTGATTATAGTTAAATCATGGCATGACGTCCATTGAACGACTATAGTTGGGTCTGAGCTGAAGCATTGGAAATGAAACACTATTTAATAGAGAATTTGTCTCCTAGGTTGTATGAGGTTAGTATCGTGGTCAATTGTGGTGAACTCAATGTCAAAATCTCTGGCCAGAGTAATACGATTAATAATAAATGTTATCACTGAATCAAGGATTTTATTTATGGACTAACTGAGTTGAATAAGGATGAAACTGGAATTTTGGCTGTTACGACCGAATTTGTCCTAGTCTTCGAACAGATTTAAACGATTAAATTGGACGAGAAAAAGATGAAGAAATGAACCAAGGACTTGGGAAGCTTCATAAAAATTCAAGGTAAAGGAAATATAAAAAATGTGCAAAAAGATGCGACTTGGGTTTTTCAACTCGGCCCCCTGGATCGGCACCGAGTTGACTCGGGTCGGACACACAAAAACCCTAGGTCAGACTCCAAGCAAGCAATATAAAACTTGAGGACAACAACCTCAGGAAATCTGCATGTCAAGCCCCAAGCTAACATACAAATTTCTCAAGTCGAACTCCAAGTCAGTTCGGTGTCAATCTAACCAATCCATAAGCCTTGGATCGGCACCGATCCATAAAGTCATGGATTGGTTTGACCCTGAAACTTTAGTAGAGCGACGTGTGAAGATGAGGAACGTGGTAGAGCATGTTTCAAAGATAATTGCAGGGATTTTCATCTATAAATAGGAGGGGAGATGCACGTGAAAATGACTTCTTCTTTATTTCTGAATTTTTTCACTGAGCCACAAAACCTTGTTGGATCTCCACTAATCCAAGACCACAGATTTGTAAAATCACTATTTGAAAAAACTCCTAGAAATGAATAATAAATTTTAAGTGGACGTAGGCCGGGGAATTCACCGAACCACTATAAAAATTGTGTGTTCTCCTTTGCTATTTCTTGTTTTTCCCTTATAATTTTATTATTTATTACTTCATTGGGTGTTTATGCTATTTTTGATGAAAACATTGACCAAAACCAAATTCCATTTAAAACAAATGTGTGTAATCATTGTTAAAATGCACCACTTAAAAAAATTCCATTTGAAGTGATATAGTGTACACGTAGAGAAAGTGTGTAATCATTGTTAAAATTCACCACTTAAAAAAATGTGAAATTTGATTTTACCGAATAGGTCTGTAAGTGATGAATTCGACTAAACTTCACATCACAATCTAAGGTGACGTATGAATATTAATATAATAATTTTTCAAAATTAATTGCTAACTGAATTCACACCTTTGAGTCACATATTCGTAATTTTGAATTCTTGGAAAAACCACACGAGTTGATTAATTTTTAAAATGTTGTAAATTAGTTAATTAATATTTGATAAATATTGATTATTAATTTATTTATTTGATTTTTAGGAGTTGTTTGCGATTATTTGAATGCGTATATAAAAATTATATTTGCGTGCTCGATATATGATATCAGTGTACTTTTAAATGAGTTTAAATAAAAGATAACTGCACATAGGGATTTATCGAAATTTTGTGCCATTTAATGGCAATTTTGGCCAACCATATCATGTGGAGATGGAAGGATTTCGAGTTAGAAGAAATTGAGGAATTTATTAGGGAAGAATGAGGAACGTTTCATTCTTTCAGTTAAAACAAATCCATTAATTCATTTCCTTCTTTTATTCTTTTTATTCGCTTTTCTTTCCTCTCCTACTAACCATCCACTGACAAAATTTCAATCTCCTTTCCAGAACAAAATCAATTCCAAATGAAGAGAAGACATTTAGAAGCTAAGCGGTTCATCCTTCTGCTGGAAAGCTGGGTGTGGATCTAGTTAGAGATCTGAGGAGAAATCTCAAATCAAGACGTTACAAAGGGCAAGAACATTCAACTTCAATTCTTCTATGTAATTTATTTACTCATGGCATTTAATCTAGACTAAATTCACATATATATGCATATTGAACTGCCACTAGTTGAATTTAATTTTAAAAACTTTTGTGTATTGTCATTCAATTGTAAAACTAATTTGTGCTTGATTTATATTGTATTTTGATATTGTTTGTTGGATCTAAAATATCAATTATGTAGATTTGTTTTATGGCAAAATCTACTTTTGTTTTCACAATTTAAATCGCTTAAAGTTATGGATTTAATGTTTAAATTAGTTAAGTCATGTATGTTTATGTTCATATACTTAAATTTTATGTCATCCAAAAATGTAAATCATTATCTAGTTGAATCTTTTAGTTAATTTTTTTTCTATTAATATATTCCATGTAATGTTGTTTAGTTAATTACGTGTATTTGAAATTTGAATCTTAAATTACAATATTTACATGTGTGTATATGCACATATATAATGTTCAAATAAAGTTAATTACATTATTAAAGTAAAATGTTAATTGTGACAATAATCTCCTTTTACAATTTTCACATATTGAATGTGTATTTTCAAATGTTTATTAAATGCTTGTAAAATAGGAAATGTGGAATCAAACATTGATTCGCTCTTTATCCCTTTTCCTTTTGACCCTGATATGCTTGTATGCTTAGAATAAATTTTATGTTTGTTCCTATCATTAATCACCTATTAATTTATTCACTATATGCTTAATACAATTGTCACAAATGCATTTGATGTATTCATTCCCTTTTGAATTTCAAATTCAATTAACATAAATTTGATCAGTCATTTAATTTAATTAAGAGAGAGGAAAAAGTCTCTCTAAATAAAACAAAGCCTTTCTCTAATCAATGAGAACGTTCTAAGAGAGAGAATAAAGGTTTATTTCTCACAATAAAATAAAGTCCCACTCATTCATTTACTTGAATTGATTCGCATTAAATATATTTAATTAATTAGATTAATTAAATAAGGTAGTATATTTAAAATGAAATATTTTTTATTAAATAGCTAGATTGGATCTAGTATTAGACATTAGACTTCATAAGCCCACCATGATCCAAATAGGGAATCCTTTTTGAAATCTACCCATCTCTAATTAACAGTGAAGTTGTTGAATTGGATGAGATCCAAGAGTCTAACATGGAGATTGAACTAGTGGGAGAACCAAGTTCACTCGTATACAAAAACATGCAACCTATTAGAAGGTCTTATATAGAATCTCGTGCACCGGAGAGATATTTATGGTTTTCACGTGGATGGTGAGACGGTGGATTGTGTCTTAGATGACGAGACTCCTCTATCATTCCAATAAGCACTACAGAGTAAAGACTCTACACTTTAGTTTGAAGCTATGAAATCCGAGATAGGTTCCATGTATGATAACAAAGTTTGGACTTTGGCTAACATACCCGAAGGGATAACACCTATTGGATGCGATCATATTTTTAAGGAAAAGCGAAAGCAGTTGGACAAGTGGAAACTTATATAGCAAGACTAGTTGAGAAAGGATTTCATCAAATTTAAGGTGTTGATTATGAAATTTTTTTTTTACCCGTAGTAATGCTTAAGTCCATTCGAATAATGCTAGCTATTGCTACATTTTATGACTATGAAACATGGCAAATGGACAAAACGACAGCATTTCTAAATGGTTATTTAGAAGAGGTCATCTATATGTTGTGGCCCGAGGGTTTCAAGGTCAATGGGAGTAAGTGCAAGGCTTGCAAGTTGTTCAATCCATTTATAGACTAAAACAAGCTTCAAGAAGTTGGAATAAAAGTTTTGATAAGCTAATCAAACAATTTCACTTTTACCATAACATAGAGGAAGCGTGCGTATACCGAAAAGAATGCAAAAACGCAATTATATTTATGGTCCTATACATTGACGATCTTCTGTTGAATGGAAATGACGTTTCCTTCTTGCAATTAGTGAAAGCATGGCTTTTCAAGAACTTCTCCATAGAGGATTTGGGAGAAACAACCTATATAATAGGTATAAAGATTTATAGAGATAGATCTAAGAAGCTATTGGATTGTCACAATCCTTGTACATAAATACCAAACTGAAGAGGTTTAGTATGGAGAATTCTAAGCATGGAAATGTTCCAACACAATCTGGAATCGTCATTTCTAATAAGGACGCTCCTCATACCGATGAGGAGAAAGAACGTATGAAAGTATATCATATGCTTCGGCAATCGTTTCCAGAATGTAAGCTATGCTATGTACTAGACCAGATGTAGCTTATGCATTAGGATGCATAAACCGATATCAGTCTAGTTTTGGAGAAAAGCATTGGATAGACGTAAAATGTATACTTAAGTATTTGAGAAATCCTAAGGAATTATTCCTAATATATGGGAATTGAGACTGCCTTATGAAGGGGTATACTGACTCTAGTTTTTAGAATTATATTAACGATAGTAAGCAGTGGCAGGTTATTTCTTTAGTATAAATGGTGTGATTATCAGTTGGAAAAGTTCCAAACAAGAAACGGTAGCTAATTCCACGATGTAGGCTAAGTACATCGCCCTCAGTGAAGCAGTTAAAGAAGCGGTCTGGATGCCCAAGTTCTAAGTTGAGCTAGGAGTGGTTCTTGACACAGAGAATCCTAAAGGCAATGTTTTGTGACAACAATGCGGCGATGCAGATCTCAAAGGTGCCTAGAGCATACAAGAAATCACAACACATTCTTTGAAAGTTCCATCTAATTAGAGAATTCGTTGAGAAGAAAGAGGCCATGATACAAAGAGTAGATACTAAGGACAACATAGCAGAGCCATTCACGAAGGGTCTAGCTCGGTCAATTTTATGCAGGTTGATCTAAGGGATAGGAATAAGATTCCATAATTGTCCCCAAGTGCAAGTGGGAGATTGATAGATTTAGGAGTATGCCCTAGGGGTAATTCTGTAATTTAGTGTAAATTGTTAACTCTGTAATAAAATCTATTTCGAAATAAAAGGTGTTTTTCTTTCTATTATATACTTGTTATAATATGTTATATTAATTTATTATTTAATTTAAGTATATTTAATAGAAAATATATGAATGGCGTGTTTTGCGATATAACTGCAATGTGTTATAATTATGAGCAATTTATTGCAATATAATAAACACATCATTTTAAAAATTCTCAGGCAAGATGTGTCGAGATTGGATATCGTTGCATATGTTGAGACTAGAGTACGTAATGCTCTCCAAATGTTAGGTAGTATATTACTCATGGCTGCTGGGGGCACAAAAGGGTTATGTAACAATAGTTATTAAATAACTATGGAATGGCTCATCAAATAGTTTTCTATTAGTTAATATGAATAAGGTCAAATAGAAAATATCGATGTGATAATATTAAATAATTCTCTCGACTTGGAAATACTATCGAGCTTCAATGTGGAAACCCCGCTTTGATTATGGTTAAATCATGACATTACGTCCATTGAACGACTATAGTTAAGTCGAGTGGAAGCGTTGGAAGTGAAACGTCATTCAATAGAGAATTCTTTTCCTCGATTATATGAGGTTAGTACGACGGTCAACTAAATTAACTTAAAGTCAAAGTCTCTGTCCATAGCAGATCCATCAATAATAATTGTTATTATTGAACCAAGGACTTTGTGTTTGGACTATACAAGTTGAATATGGATGATATTGGAATTTTGACCATTACCAAATTCCATAAATTCTAATGTGATATAGTTTTGATGAAGAGAATTAGTGTAAAAAATTTTCATTGCTAGGAACGCTTAAAAGAAGTAAAATTGGATTTTATCGAAACTATTTAAGCGATAAATTTGGCCATAATGTCACATACTAGCTAAGGTGACGTATTAATATTAATATTCGAATTGTTTGATATTAATCGCTGACTGAATTTTCTACTAATAGTCACACAACCAAAATGTTGAATACGCTAATTACAACCTAGTTTGATTAAATTATAATTGCTATAAATTAATTGAATTAATTAATGTTTGTGAAGTATTAGTTGTAAAGTTTTATTTGATTTGTGTTGATCAGTATTGAAAATAGTGCGTATATAAAAGTAGTATACACATGTATTGATATACGATATAGATGTACGTTTAAATTTGATTTAATAGCGAATTATCTAATTGGGCTTGAATTGGAATGGAAGCCTATGTGGGTCATGATGTTGCTGGTTATAGTATGTAGGGGGGAGGAGATATTTTTGATATTAGATAGTTTGAATTGGCAGAGAAAATAATGGATCGAGATCCACAATTTGCTCCTTCCTTTCTCTCCTATTTAAATTCCCTTAACCCCTCACTTTAGCTATCTATTTTTTAGGCTCCCCTCTTATATTTTCTGGACCTAAGTACCCTATATCCAAGGTTGTAAAAATCGCTAGGTGGATGCTGAGCAGTTAGTATAAACTAGGGATTAATCGTTTAGACGGTGATTAAACAAGAATTAATTGGAGCTAGGAATTTTTGATAACTCATGTATTGTAGATAAAATTTTATTGTTTTATTTAGTGTCAATTGATACTGTTAGCACCAAAATTGGTCACTCACCTCGTTAAGAAAGATTGTGTAGAGAGATAAATGATGAAAGTAAATTTAAACAAGGAACAATATGCTAAATTGAATGCAAAGACGAGAACACCAGATTTATAGTGGTTCGGCGTAACTGCCTACGTCCACTTTGAGGTTAATCTTTATTGCTTTTTTAGATAATTGATTACAGATACAATCCGTTTGCCAACTACTTGAATACAATTGCTAACTAAAGAGGATGAGTCTTAAAAGTGGCAGAGTCTCTGTGAGAAATGCGGATTAAGGATCTTAAGGCTAGAATTAACACTAGAAGGGGGGTGAATAGTGTTTAAAGAAATTTGTTAATCTTTTTGAGTTTATCTTACTTTGTTAACAATGTATACACTAAACAGACACAGATATGAACACAGAATCAAACATAGATGCAAATATAAAGTAAAAGCAGTAAAGGAAAGAACACACCGGATTTTATACTGGTTCGGAGTTACCTCTACATCCAGTCCCGCAACACAAGTACGGATTTCCTTTCAAACTCAATTCAACAATTACAACCCTCGATTTCAAGGCTACGAGATACACCCTCCAGAATCACAATCCTCTGGGTAGAGATACTTGATTTCTGGGGCAACAAGTTCACCCAATTGATTTCCAAGGCTACAATCACACCTTTTCTCGCTTGATTGATTTCCAAGGCTGCAATCACACCTTTTCTCGCTAGATAGATTATAAAGAAGTCTATAACTCTGAATAGCACTGAGAACCTTGTAGAGATAGTGATGGAGAATCAAACTAGAAGTAATCGAGTATGATTCGATGTTGATTTCGGCAGAGTAATGGTATGATTTTGTATTAAGAAATGTGGAAGAAGAAGAGGAGTGAAAATCAGAAAAAGTGATTAAAAATTCGTTGAAACTGACCCCTATTTATAGAAGAGCAACAGCCATGACCATTCATGAAGAGTTATGGCGAATAGACACTTCTTTTGAAATTTGAATTTTGAAACCAACTGACACTATGTCGACATGGGGTACTTTGGCATGTCGACATCCCAAAGGGATTTTTGGTGTTTTGATTTTCTTTGAAAATAACCTCTATATTATATTAAAATTATTTTAAACTTTATAAATATACTTAACTATAGTTGAAATATATAAGTAAATATAAAGAACAATATATACATAATTTAACTATAATTTTATATTTAAATCTAAGTATAAATATTTAAAAGTTAAATATATTATTTGAAAAGATAGTTTAAAATCAGGAGTAATTTGACTTTGAAATTAAAGATGTTTTTGAGGCTAAAATTATTTAAAATCAGGATAGAGAGTTTTGAATCTTTTAAAAGGAAAGTTTTGAAATCATTTTGAAAACAAGATAATTTTGTAAAATCATTTTGAAATAAAATTAGTGGATACAAAACAATGTCCCACTAGATTTTCGTAGGTTCCATCCCTTTAACGGGCTCGAAGTGGATTCCATTCCACGAATAAATTGGATATTAAGATGCCAATGCTTTTCTACGAGTTTTAACAATATTCCTAACTATATAACTTATCTTGGAAACTTGAACTCTTAATAATCTTGATACTCATACGTCTTCAATCTTCGATATCTTGAATCTATACTGTACAGTCTTCATTCTTGATACCTGCATGGTTAGATCCTGCATATACATATATATCTAAACTTGTAATGTTAGTATTTATATTTTATATTCTATTCTAAGGTTGTTGTCATCAAAACCATCATCTCATGGACTAACAATCTCCCCATTTTTGATGATGACAACCTTTGTTTATAAAATATTCCTTCTATCCTAACAACGCCCCCTAAAACTAACAACTCCCCCTTAATCTATGCCTAACTACCCTATTTTATATTTCTCCCCCTTTGTCATCAACAAAAACTTACTCCCCCTTATTCTTGGACTTCAGTACCTGCATTGATAAACTATACAACGGAATATATAATATATAGATTAAGAAATAATGATACTTATAAGTGAAAGTGTATATTGATCGATAATATAGTTAAACTACGACTAGCAAGTGCGGAATTATAAATAAAAGTAAATGGCAGTAATAAAAATGACACCAGAGATTTTTATACTGGTTCGAACTTCTCGTTCTACGTCCAGTCCCAGACTGCTTCTGGAATTTCTCGAATAACCCTCACTTAACCCGGAGGAACAGGTATTACACCGCCTGAGCAACTGAACAGGACTTTCCGCCTAAGCAACCGAATAGGACTTTTCCGCCTAAGCAACCGAATAGGACTTCAATTACAATTTGGAAATTGTTTCTTGACTTGTGTGTTCTTTTAATAACACGAATATAGTCAATGTAGTACACCCTTCCTATAATCTTCTTGATATGATGATTTGAATGTGCAAAAATAGGAAGTAGAGATTGAAAACCACTTGAGATTATAACAATATAAGATCAGAAAAGATAGAAAGAATTGGTATTTAAAATAGTGGATTTTCATCTCTATTTATAGTATTGAATAGTTTTAATTCAATAGTTGCAACTATTAGAAGAAGTGCAACTCTTGGTGAAGAAGACAACTCTTCAGATTTTGATATTATATGAAGAGATGCTTCAGTTCGTCAAGTTCAGATGTCTGAGATAAAAGTGACAGATGTCTGAATAATTTTGAATTTCAAAAAAAATCAAAGGAAACACTAAACAGTTAATTTAGACGTCTGTCTTTTAATTCAGGCGTCTGTCTAGGATGACAGACGTCTGTTATTAAGTGACAGACGTCTATTTCATATAGAAATAGAAGAATTAACAACATAGTACTCAGACGTCTGTTATCTTAATTTAGACGTCTGAAATTGATGTCAGACGTCTGAATTAATATACAGACGTCTATTTCTGTACTGTTCTGTTCCTTTGTCTATTTTATTATTTTTGAACTTGAGAATATATATAATTTTGAAAATACCTTTTTTATATTTATTTTAAAGCAAGATTTTCAAAAGTATATGTGTGTGTGTGTGTGTTTCATCACCATATCAGAGATTGTACAAATATATCTCACTAGTTGTTATAAAGAGCTTTTAATCTTGTTGATGATAATAGCTTCTTTTGATGATTCCTGCAAGAATATTTGACACAATAATATATAGATTGAAATATATAGTTGTCGCATTAAAATCGAAGAAGTCAGGTTTCAACATTCTCCCCCTTTTTGATGATGACAACTATATAATTCATCGATTAGTTATAATCATACCTTTTGCTCCCCCTATCAATATGACCATATTATATAGCAGAAATATAATTATTTCTCCCCCTTTGTCATTAACAAAAAGAATTGTTGGGGTTGACTTGGATAAAAAGAATAATAACAAAACTGTGAATAACACACTAATTAAGAGATGTTAAACAAACCAAGCAAGATATAAACAAAACAATGTTTAGGATACATCATAGTTGATTTTTAAAAAAAACAGATAAAATTATACAATCTTATCATTCACCATTGTTTGAACCAAAAAAAAAAATATATATGAGAGAAGATTGAACCAAAAGAGACATCAAAAGAGAAACCAAAAGAGAACCATCTTCATTCACCATTCTCCCCAAGAAGGAGAAGAAGGAGGTGAGGATCCATGAGACTTTTTCCATAATTGACGAAGAATTGTCTTGATATTTCTCAATTCTCGTGCATTCTCTTCGACTTTGGCATCAAAGTAATCGAATCTAGAATTGATGGAAGAAAAGCCTTGTGCTATTTGTTGAGAAATTTTCTTTTGATTTTGAGAAATAATGATGTCGGATTTGAGCTTTTCATTTTTAGTATACGAGCGAGAAGTACCAGAAATTAGTTCTATCTCGAAATTTTCCGAATTTGGGCTTTGGATAAAAGCTTGCTCAAAAGCTTCATCTTCATCTTCTTCTTCATTTTCCCTTTCTTCATCATTCTTTTCTTTTTCAGTATTGTCTTCATTTCCATTATGTCCGGAACTACTTACTTTTGCTTTTCCTTTCTCTTTTTGTAAAGCAAGTTGTTCCGCTTTATAATCATTAAATGTTGGAAATGTTGGAGGAGATTCTGGTAATCCCATTAAACTGAAGAAGCGAATGTTGGATACCTTGATTTTTTCAAATTCAATTGATGGACTTTGAATAGAGAAGGCACTTAAAATTCGAGTAATATAGGGAGCATAGATAATTGAGCGTTTCTTGGAGTCATGATAAGTGCGAAAAGCATCATAAAAGTATTGAGCCCAATTGATTTGAGTATTGGATAGAATTGATTGAAGTGCTTTATCTTCATCATCGTAAATGACCTCATGGCTTCCTTGTCGGGGAAAAATTGTTTTTATTAGCATTCTAAGCAATAGTCGAGGTCGAGGACGAAGATGATTTGATCTATCTGTGGATTTTTCAGGTTCAAAAAGATAATATTCGATTTGTTTAAGTTCTTCTCCTTCTAACTTAAAGTCATCTATGTCGACCCCTTCCGAGCTACATTTTAAAATTCGTCCAATGTCAGAAGGAGTTATTTGCAGAATGTTTCCAAAAACGCTTGTCCAAAGCGTTCCTTTTTCTCGATGAATTCTAATTTTTGGATTGTTAACATTCGCTAGAAATAATAGTACACTAAGTCTGCAAATGTTGACTTGATTATCTTTGAAATCAATAAGGCTTGTAATCTGAGATCTATCAGTATAGAGCCTAAGTTTGTAGAAAGGAAAATGATCAAGATTATGAAAGATACCATGAAATGATTGAAGAGAACATAAATGCTTGTAACGAGCCATGCTTCGAGGTTCGTGGTATAACCAAGCTTCAATTTGATCTTCCGAAGGAAGAATGTGAGGAGGTTGATGAGATGAATCTCCTTTTTGTTTCTTAGGTTTGGGTGCCATTGAAAAATGAAAAACTAGGGTTTCGAGTTTGAGAGACGAGAAGAAAAAAAATAAACCGTTTGAAAAAAAACGTATGTAGATTTTCTTCTTAACAGGGTTTCAGACGTCTGAAAATTAAACAGTCGTCTGAAAGTCTGTAGAATAAAAACATAGACTAGAAGAACAGACGTCTAAAAATTTATGACAGCCGTCTAAGATGTATGACAGACGTCTAAATATAATAGACAGACGGCTCAGAAGGTTTAAAATGAAACAGAGAGCAAAAAACATTTTGCACTAAATTCAGACGTCTGATCTTTTTATGTTTAGACGTCTATTATGAATAATAGACGTCTGTTATCTTTAAACAGACGGCTAAAAGTTGACTGCAAAAGTATAGACAGATTTAGACGTCTGTGAAAAATGACTCAGACGTTTGTGTGTCTGAAGATAGAAAAAGTAGTTGTTTTTACAGACGTCTGTTGAAAAATATAGACGTCTGTATGTCTGATAAAAGATTTTCTTTAGTTTAGGCCTTTTTTTTTTAAAAAAAAATATAGATTATTTATTTCTATTGATAAGAACATAATACAAGAATAAGTCAACAAAACAAACATACAGACATATATATATTATCTATTTAGGAGTCTTATCTTTTCTTTAGTAGATGGAGATGGAAATAAATTTCTTCGCGAACGTTTATTTTCCGGCGTATATCCCGTATGATGACTTTGTGGTGGACATATCGGAATATAAGCTGGAGTTGGAGTCGGAAGTTCGGAAGACCCAGAACTAGGAGTTTCGAAATTAATTGAAGAAAACTCAGATGTATAGGAGGGCTCATCTGAAGATGAACCAGCCATGGAATATAAGAATAATGCAAAGTTCAAAAACATATTTGTATTTTCACGTTTGTAAAAAGAATAGATAAGCTGAATAAAAATTTTCTTTGGTAAAAAGAAATTTATAGACAACTAAAAGCAAAAAAATAAATGGTTAAGATTAAAAGAAGACAAAATTTAATGTTAACCAGAAACAATATGTGTGGTTAAAAAAAATTTAAATAAAGATAGAATAGCTGAAGTAAACATCATAAATTGTTGAGAGAGATAATACCAAGTTCTCGTCTCAATTTTACAAAAATGTTTTCATTTAAAGGTTTTGTAAAAATATCTGCTAATTGATTTTCCGAAGATATAAATTCTAGATTGATTATATCTTTTTCAATATTATCACGAAGAAAATGATGACGAATGTCAATATGTTTTGTCCGTGAATGATTTACTGGATTTTTAGATAAATTTATAGCACTAGAGTTATCACAGAAGATTGAAGATTTAGATAAGTTAAAACCAAAATCTTGAAGAGTTTGTTGCATATAAATTACTTGAGCACATGCCAAAGCTGCAGATATATATTCTGCTTCACAAGTAGAAAGTGATACGCAATTTTGTTTCTTACTGAACCAAGATACTAGAGACCGTCCAATGAAGTGACAAGTCCCACTTGTACTTTTTCTATCCGTCCGACTTCCTCCAAAATCAGCATCACTATATGATACTAATTCAAAAGGACATTCTTTCGGATAAAATAATCCAAAATCTTTGGTTTTGTTGAGATAACGTAAAATACGTTTCACTGCTCTAATATGTGATTCTTTAGGATCGGCTTGAAATCGTGCACACAAACAGACACTCATCATAATATCGGGTCTACTAGCAGTTAAATATAATAACGATCCAATCATACTTCGATATAATTTTTGGTCTACACTCTTGCCATTTTCATCTTTTTCAAGATGTATGGTTGTACTCATAGGAGTTGGTTTGGCAGAGGTATTTTCCATACCAAAGCGTTTGATTAAATTATTACAATATTTTTCTTGATTTATAAAAATACCATTATTAATTTGTTTAATTTGAAGTCCAAGAAAATATGTTAATTCTCCCATATGAGACATTTCAAATTCATTTGTCATTATTTTAGAAAATTCTTGACATAATTTATCATTAGTTGATCCAAAAATAATATCATCTACATAAATTTGAACAATTAAAATATCATTTTTCTTTTTCTTAATAAAAAGAGTTTGATCAACCTTTCCAATTTCAAAACCAGAATTGATTAAATAAGTTTTTAAACGATCATACCAAGCACGAGGTGCTTGTTTCAAACCATATAAAGCCTTTTTAAGTTTATAAACATGTTCTGGAAATTGTTCGTGTATAAACAAGGGAGGTTGTTCAACATAAACATTTTCTTTAATAAATCCATTTAAAAAAGCACTTTTAACATCCATTTGATATAATTTGAAATCATGAAAACAAGCATAGGCTAATAGAATTCGTATTGCTTCTAATCTTGCAACAGGAGCAAATGTTTCTTCATAGTCAATTCCTTCTTCCTGATTATATCCTTGAGCAACTAATCTAGCTTTATTTCTAGTGATATTACCATTTTCATCAGCTTTATTTTTAAAAACCCATTTAGTGCCAATAACTGTTTGATCAGATGGTCGTGGAACTAAATCCCAAACGTCATTTCTTTCGAATTGGTTTAGTTCTTCTTGCATCGCAATAATCCAATAATCATCAGTTGAGGCTTCCTTAATATTTTTAGGTTCTATATTAGAAAGAAATGCTATATGACCCATTTGATTTAGTTGATTTCTTGTTTTAACTCTTTCATCAATTTCTCCTATTATATTTTGAATTGGATGATCTTTTAAAATTCTTGGTGGAGATTTTAAATCAGTTTCAATTTGATTTAAAGAAGAGATATTTTCAGGTGAAATGTTGTAAAAAGTAGAGTTTGAATTTATTAAAATGTCTTCATCATCATTTGTTTTAATTTTGAAATTTTCATCAAATGAAACATGAAGTGTTTCTTCAATAGATTTAGTTCTTATATTATAGATTCTATATGCTTTGCTTCGTTCGGAATATCCGATGAATATACATTCATCTGATTTTGGATCAAATTTACCTAATTGATCTTTTGTATTTAAAGCGAAACTTTTAGAACCAAAAACTTTAAAGTAAGATATATTTGGTTTTCTACCGATGAAGAGTTCATATGGAGTATGTTTAGTTAAAGGTCGAATAGAAACACGATTTAGGACATAACAAGCAGTAGCAACGGCTTCTGCCCAAAATTGTTTTGGAAGTGTGGTTCCATTCAATAGAGTCCTAGCACATTCTTGAAGTGTTCTATTTTTACGTTCAACAACTCCATTTTGTTGAGGCGTTCTTGGAAATGAAAAGTTATGAAATATTCCCTTTTTATTACAGAACTTCTCAAACAATTCATTTTCAAATTCTCCTCCATGATCACTTCTAATATTTTTAATTTTTAGATTTTTAATATTTTGAATACGTTTAGCAAAGATTTTGAAATTCTCAAAAGTATCACTTTTGTTTTTCATAAATAAAGTCCAAGTATATCTAGAGAAATCATCAACTATTACAAAGACATATCTATTGTGATTAATAGATTGAGTCTGAGTTGGTCCAAATAAGTCTAGATGCAACAATTCAAGAGGTTGCAAAGTTGAGATGATCTTCTTGGATTTAAAAGTAGATTTAGTTAGCTTTCCTAGTTGACAAGCATCACAAATGCTATTTACCTTAAAATTCATTTTAGGTAATCCTTTTACCAAATTATTTTTGGATAATTTATTAATAGCTTTGAAATTTATATGACAAAATCTTTTATGCCATAGCCAAGGATCATTTTCTTTGACTAATAAGCACATATTTGTATTATAATTTATTTTCATATTTAAAATATAAATATTATGATCTCTTACTCCTTCGAAAATGATATTTTTGTTATGATCAAAAATATTGCATTTATTTTCAGAAAATACTATGTTAAAACCTTTATCACATAATTGACTAATACTAAGTAAGTTATGTTTTAAATTTTTAACTAATAAGACATTTGTAATAAGAGGTAATTTAGATGTACCGTCATTGCTCACATCGCCTTTGCCGATGATGTAACCTTTTGAATTATCTCCAAAAGTGACAGATCCCCCATCTGAGTAGATAATGTTAGTTAACATATTTTTATTGCCTGTCATGTGTTTTGAGCAACCACTGTCTAGAATCCATTTTCCTCTTTTCTTAATCGGTACCTGCAAAAAATATTGAAATTCTATTGGTACCCACTTCCTCTATAGGGTCCTAAGGGTTAAATCTTAGGAAGCCAAACCCAGTTGGGTTTAGAGTTCCCTTTAAAAATAAAATTTTCATTCTTATGTACAGACATAATAAAAGATTTAATGTAGTTTTTCTTAATCAAATTATTATTAGTTTTTGGAACCCAAATCATAATTGATTTTGGATGAATAATTTTTGAAGAAGATTTTTGAGCAGATATAGATTCCTTTTTCTTAAAATTAGTATATAAAGAACCATTATTTTTAGAATGCTTTTGTATTGGTTTTTTATATCCTAATCCCTTTTTATTTGAACAAGTTTGAGAATTCTCAATTATTTTAGAGAGATTCTCTCTTCCACTGTTAAATTTAGAAACATTTTTAGAAATATTTTCCAGTTTTGTTTTAAGATTTGATACTTCTATATCAAGTGTTTTAATATTAGAGTTTAAATCATAATTTTCTTTTGCTAATTTAACATTCTCATATTTCTGTTTTTCTATTTCACTGCTTAAATCAGTCAATTGAGATGTTATATTAACATAAGATTCTTGAGATTTTATTAACTCTTCCTCTAATATTTTCTTTTCATCTTTTAACATGACAGTTTCTATTTCAGATCTATTTAATTTTCTTAAAGCATCTTTATATTTACTCTTTAGAATTCTAAGTTTATCTAACAATTCAGAGTTTATTTCTATTAAATCGTCAAAAGTTAGATCACTTACATCATCATTTGTTGCCATAAAACAAACATTGGCTTGTTCTGAATCACTATCATTATCACTGTCTGATGAAGAAGATTCTGTATCATCCCATGTAACTGAGAAGGCTTGTTTCTTTTTATATTTGTCCTTTTTGAAATTATTCTCTTTCTTCCGATCAGGACAATCTTTCTTTATGTGGCCCTTCTTGTGACATTCGTAGCATTCAAGAGATGAACTTGATGGCTTATTAAAACCCTTGTTATTTCCAAATTTATTACTCTTTTTGAATTTTAAAAACTTTTTGAAATTCTTAGCTATAAATGCCATATCATCTTCTGATTCAGAGTCTTCTTTTTCTGCTTGAAAAGCGATAGTTTTCTTGTCCTGTGCTTGTGCTCGTCTTGCCTGCAAATTTACTTCATAGGACATTAGATTTCCTATTAACTCTTCTGTTTTTATGGTTGAAATATCATTAGCTTCCTCGATAGCTAAGACTTTTCGTTCCCATTCATCAGTTAAAGAGTTAAGGATTTTTGATACAACATCAGATTCAGTAAAAGTGACTTCTAAAGCTAAAAGAGAGTGATAAATATCCTGGAATCTAGAATACATTTCGCTAATACTTTCTCCTTGTTTCATTCTAAAATTTTGAAATTGGTTTTTAAGCATAGAGATCTTGCTTTGTTTTACTTTATTTGTTCCTTCGTGTGTAACCTTAAGAGTATTCCATATTTCATATCCAGTTTTACAGATACTGACTCGATTGAATTCATTTTTGTCTAAAGCACAAAATAACATGTTCATTGCTTTTGCATTTGCAGTAGCATCTAGTTTTTGAGTATTAGACCATGTAGCATACTCTGTAGTAGGGATATGATATTCAGTTTGAATAATATTCCAGGTTTCAAATCCACTTGCTTGCATAAAAATTCTCATTCTAGTTGACCAATAACTATAATTTAATCCGTTAAACAATGGTGGTCGTGTAGTGGCTTGTCCCTCAGTAAAACTGTTGCTAGTGTTATTGTCCATATTATTAAAATATCAGATAACTGTGTTATAGTTACGTGATGACCTTGCTCTGATACCAAATGAAAGTGTATATTGATCGATAATATAGTTAAACTACGACTAGCAAGTGCGGAATTATAAATAAAAGTAAATGGCAGTAATAAAAATGACACCAGAGATTTTTATACTGTTTCGAACTTCTCGTTCTACGTCCAGTCCCAGACTGCTTCTGGAATTTCTCGAATAACCCTCACTTAACCCGGAGGAACAGGTATTACACCGCCTGAGCAACTGAACAGGACTTTCCACCTAAGCAACCGAATAGGACTTTTCCGCCTAAGCAACCGAATAGGACTTCAATTACAATTTGGAAATTGTTTCTTGACTTGTGTGTTCTTTTAATAACACGAATATAGTCAATGTAGTACACCCTTCCTATAATCTTCTTGATATGATGATTTGAATGTGCAAAAATAGGAAGTAGAGATTGAAAACCACTTGAGATTATAACAATATAAGATCAGAAAAGATAGAAAGAATTGGTATTTAAAATAGTGGATTTTCATCTCTATTTATAGTATTGAATAGTTTTAATTCAATAGTTGCAACTATTAGAAGAAGTGCAACTCTTGGTGAAGAAGACAACTCTTCAGATTTTGATATTATATGAAGAGATGCTTCAGTTCGTCAAGTTCAGATGTCTGAGATAAAAGTGACAGATGTCTGAATAATTTTGAATTTCAAAAAAAATCAAAGGAAACACTAAACAGTTAATTTAGACGTCTGTCTTTTAATTCAGACGTCTGTCTAGGATGACAGACGTCTGTTATTAAGTGACAGACGTCTATTTCATATAGAAATAGAAGAATTAACAACATAGTACTCAGACGTCTGTTATCTTAATTTAGACGTCTGAAATTGATGTCAGACGTCTGAATTAATATACAGACGTCTATTTCTGTACTGTTCTGTTCCTTTGTCTATTTTATTATTTTTGAACTTGAGAATATATATAATTTTGAAAATACCTTTTTTATATTTATTTTAAAGCAAGATTTTCAAAAGTATATGTGTGTGTGTGTGTGTTTCATCACCATATCAGAGATTGTACAAATATATCTCACTAGTTGTTATAAAGAGCTTTTAATCTTGTTGATGATAATAGCTTCTTTTGATGATTCCTGCAAGAATATTTGACACAATAATATATAGATTGAAATATATAGTTGTCGCATTAAAATCGAAGAAGTCAGGTTTCAACAATAAGCATAATAACTTAATTAAAGACTATATTCATTTTAGTGTATATATATATATTTCACATACCAAACTTCAAACCAAATAAAATCAATCCACACAAAGTATCAATTCAAACCAAATCAAAAAAATTAATTCAAACAAATCAAACAAAGAAAGAAGATTAAACGTTTCGAGGAACATCTACCCATCCATCTTCTCCAAATATAGGGTCTGCTTTAATTGCATCCCAATTCTCATTGTCATTGGTGAGAGAGACAGGAGGATGTGCTTCATTATCATCCTTGTGTAGAAAGGAGATCATCCATCGTATTGCATCGAAGTGCCTTTCTTGCTCCTTGATCATCTGCATTTGACTCAACTCTAAGTGGCGCTGGTTTCGTAGAATAAAAGAGAGAATATTCTTGAATGAATTGAGTGTTTCTTCAAGATTTTCAGATAGATTGTGAATAGGATTGGCCATAATTGAATTAGAGAAAGAAATGAAGGATATAGATAATGAGAAATAAATTTCAGTGAAGATTTCTGGAAGGAAAGGGTATATATAGGTGTAGAAATTCGTTTGAAATGAATAGACATTTGGTAGTTATTCAAATTTCAAATTCAAAATCAATAATCACTTCTGACCAGTACATGTCGACATGGTCTTCTAGGGGATGTCGACATGGGTTAGTGAAAATTTATGACAATTTTGATTTTATGAATAATTGTGTATATGTATATATTTATATAATATACTAACAGTTATTCTAGAGATAAGATAAGATAGATAACAGAAAGGAACTTTCATTTCATTACGATAATACAAAGATTAAGCATAATGAACTACACGAACATTCGAAAAAAAACAAACTAAGACAGATACAATAAGATACTAAAAGATAAAACTAGTTAGAAGATGAAGATGATGAAGATAGTCCAAGTTTCTTGCTGACTTTTGAAAAGAACTTGTTCATCTTCGAAGAAATGTTATCCAACTTCTTACTAACGGATCATTTTAAAATCCGTTGATTCTCTACAATTATCTTTTGGTTTTTGAGAAGGGTTTTGTTGGATGGATTGGAAGGATATTCGATGCTTTCCAAAGAGGTTTCACCTTCTTCTTCTTCAATTTCCTTTTCATCCCCTTCTTCTCTTTCTTCCTCTTCCTCTTCTTCCATTTCCTCATGAGCCAAACGCTCTTCCTTTTCGGTAAGGGTTTCATAAGGTTGAAAAACATATGGGATTTTCATGAGAGAAATGTTTGAGATATTAAAAACTTTTCTTGAAATAAATTCTTCTCCTTTGAAATTTACTCCAAAATAGTTGAAAATCCGAGTAAGGTAAATTCCATGATATAAAGTGTATTCTCCCATTTCAAAATTTTTAGGACGAAGTTCATCCAAAATAACTTGCGCCCAATTGATATCATAATTTCCAAAAATAGTAAAAAGTGCTTTGCACACTTTTGAAGTAGGATTGTTAAAATTTCCCGATCTTGGGGTCAAAGTATGTTGTAAAAGAAGATTGATAATTCTTGCTTTAGGATGAAAGTTTCGATTCTTAAATTCAAAGTTTTCATCTCCTTCAAAAATATGATGAAATGTCTCACGATCATGTTCATAGATTTGAAAACTAGAAAGATCCATTCCCGTGCTTTTGCAATTGAGAATGGTACCCAAAAGGTCACAATTCAAAACAATTTGAGTGCCTTTGACATTACTCCAAATTTCATTCTCATTTCCAATATAAAAACCACGGTTTAAATTAGCATAGAAGATTTTGACAAGATTAGGATAGCAAACAAAATCATTTTGAGAAGAGCCAATAAGACTTAAAACACCATTGTTTGCAAAAAGAGAATCAATTTCATAAGAAGAAAAATCTTGAAAAATAGCAAATTTTCCGGGATGGACTTTGGCATAATTAGCATAATTGATGTATGCTTTAATTGCCTCCGGATCATGGAATAATTGCTCTTTGATTTTTCTGGAAATTCTCATGGTTGAGGGGTTGCTTGAAGAAGCCATTAGAGTAGAGAGTAGAGAGCTTGAAGATATGAAGAGAGAGTTTGAATTTGAAAATGAAAGTGAAAAGATATGATAAAAGATAGTGAATAAATAGACTTTCAAAGGACATATTCTCTGGTCAAAAGGTATCTTTTCAGAGAAGTAAATGAAGTGAAAAGGTGGAGGGAAATTCAAACATTTGAATTCAAAATTTGAAATTCAAATTCAGGTAGGCATGTCGACATCATGGTAGGGGCCATGTCGGCATGTGGCTTTGAATTTTCATGATTTTTCCTAAGTTATTTAATATACATATATATATATATAAATATTATTATTAATGTCTATATTTCTGAAATATTATTGTACTTATAATATATTTCAGAATGTGTTAAAAATAATAAAAATAATAATAAAATAATAAAATAATAGTAAAAAATAGAAAATAAATTTTAAAATTCAAACAACATATCAATTCAAAATCAACCAATCAATCAATCAATTCAAGCATGCAATTTCAGCCAATGTATTGTAAACGTGTACCTTTTTCAGAGTCCGTGTCTTTGGTATCGACTAAATCAAGAATTGCTGTGAAACACAGATTTGAATTATCTTTCTTCTGTTCATCGTCGCTGGAGGATGAGTCAGAGTCATCTAGAGTAGCAGTGAATGCATGTTTCCGTTTCTTTGCAGAATCATTGTTTGTAGGAGAGTTTTGCTTATCTGGATGCGGACAGTCTCTTTTGATATGACCTGGTTCGTCACAATTGAAGCATTTGATATAGTTTGGTACTGTAGTCTGATTATCGGAATTCTTAAAGTTGTTTCTCTTGGTACTATTCAATTTTCTGTACTTCAGGAATTTCCGAAAATTCCTGGTCATAAATGCTATCTCTTCATCATTATCACTGCTTGAGTCTGATCCGTCAATTAATGCATTGAATGCCATTGATTTCTTTTTAGATGCTTTGCTTTCTCTTCTCCCGATCATTTGAACTTCAAACGACATTAGATTTCCAATCAATTCTTCTATCTTTAAAGTACTGATGTCATTTGCCTCTTCAATTGCAAGTGTCTTTTGATCCCATTCTGGAGTGAGAGAATTTAATATTTTTCTGACTTGATCTTCTTCCGAAAATTCTTTTCCCAAAGATATTAAAGAATGCACAATATCTTGAAATCGACTATACATATCTGAAATAGACTCATTAGTATTCATTTTAAATAACTGAAACTGATTTGTGAGCATGGAAATTTTGGTCTGTTTAACTTTGCTTGTTCCTTCGTGAGTTACTTGCAAAGTTTTCCAGATTTCATATGCAGACTTACAAACTGACACTCTATTAAATTCATTTCTTTCAAGTGAACAAAACAGAATATTTATTGCTTTAGAATTATTTTGTGCAACAGTCTTTTGCTCAGTGGTCCACTGTGCAAAATTAGTTGTGGGTTCAGAATATTCAGTTTGTGTGATATTCCAAGTATCTAATCCTACAGATTGTAAATATATTTTCATCCTACATGCCCAATATGCATAGTTACTGCCATTAAAAAGTGGTGGTTTGGCAGTAGACTGACCTTCTACAAATGAACTAGTGTTGGTGGAAATAGCAGTACTAGTGTTAGTAGCCATTTTTAAAATTTTCAAAATTCAGATAATGAAACTTTTGAAAACAAGGCTCTGATACCAAATGTGAGAAATGAAGATTAAGGATCTTAAGGCTAGAATTAACACTAGAGGGGGGGTGAATAGTGTTTAAAGAAATTTGTTAATCTTTTTGAGTTTATCTTACTTTGTTAACAATGTATACACTAAACAGACATAGATATGAACACAGAATCAAACACAGATGCAAATATAAAGTAAAAGCAGTAAAGGAAAGAACACACCGGATTTTATACTGGTTCGGAGTTACTCTACATCCAGTCCCGCAACACAAGTACGGATTTCCTTTCAAACTCAATTCAACAATTACAACCCTCAATTTCAAGGCTACGAGATACACCCTCCAGAATCACAATCCTTTGGGTAGAGATACTTGATTTCCGGGGCAACAAGTTCACCCAATTGATTTCCAAGGCTACAATCACACCTTTTCTCGCTTGATTGATTTCCAAGGCTACAATCACACCTTTTCTCGCTAGATAGATTACAAAGAAGTCTATAACTCTGAATAGCACTGAGAACCTTGTAGAGATAGTGATGGAGAATCACACTAGAAGTAATCGAGTATGATTCAATGTTGATTTCGGCAGAGTAATGGTATAATTTTGTATTAAGAAATGTGGAAGAAGAAGAGGAGTGAAAATCAGAAAAAGTGATTAAAAATTCGTTGAAACTGACCCCTATTTATAGAAGAGCAACAGCCATAACCATTCATGAAGAGTTATGGCGAATAGACACTTCTTTTGAAATTTGAATTTTGAAACCAACTGACACTATGTCGACATGGGGTACTTGGGCATGTCGACATCCCAAAGGGATTTTTGGTGTTTTGATTTTCTTTGAAAATAACTTCTATCTTATATTAAAATTATTTTAAACTTTATAAATATACTTAACTATAGTTGAAATACATAAGTAAATATAAAGAACAATATATACATAATTTAATTATAATTTTATATTTAAATCTAAGTATAAATACTTAAAATTTAAATATATTATTTGAAAAGATAGTTTAAAATCAGGAGTAATTTGACTTTGAAATTAAAGATGTTTTTGAGGCTAAAATTATTTAAAATCAGGATAGAGAGTTTTGAATCTTTTAAAAGGAAAGTTTTGAAATCATTTTGAAAACAAGATAATTTTGTAAAATCATTTTGAAATAAAATTAGTGGATACAAAACAATGTCCCACTAGATTTTCGTAGGTTCCATCCTACTTAGGGTTCCATCTCTTTAACGGGCTCGAAGTGGATTCCATTCCACGAATAAATTGGATATTAAGATGCCAGTGCTTTTCTACGAGTTTTTACAATATTCCTAACTATAAAACTTATCTTGGAAACTTGAACTCTTGATAATCTTGATACTCATGAGTCTTCAATCTTCGATATCTTGAATCTCTATACTGTACAGTCTTCATTCTTGATACCTGCATGGTTAGATCCTGCATATACATATATATCTAAACTTGTAATGTTAGTATTTATATTTTATAATCTATTCTAAGGTTGTTGTCATCAAAACCATCATCTCATGGACTAACAGTCTCCCCAGTGTTCTCCCCAAAAAAGGTCCATTTCACTGCGCCCATGCCTCTCTATTTATAGACAAAGATGGGCTGGACTTCCCTGGTGGGCCTGGTAGCTGAATACCCCGGCCCAAACGGAGTGGTCTCCATATGTCGATCCATAGATGTCGAACGCCGAACTAGGTGTGAATGCCGAACGATCTTCTCATGCCGAATAGAAGTGAGGCCGAACACCCTGAATGTCGTGGGAAGTATTTGTGCCGAACGATACTGGAGGCCGATCCAGTGTATTTGTGTTGAACGACTGAATGCCGAGTAGAGCTTAAGCCGGACGATACTCTAGCCGAACGCTGTCAAGGCCGAACCATATCTTGGCCGAACGATACTGGAGGTCGATCCAGTGTATTTGTGCCGAACGACATTTTATGATGGAAAATTCTGCCATGCCGAACGTTCGTACATGCCGAACGTTATACCATGCCGAACGTCTCTCGATGCCGAACGTTCCTTGATGCCGAGCGCTTCCGAATGCCGAGCGCTTGCGGGTTGCCGAGCGTATCATGACGTCGAACGCCATTTGGATGCCGAGCGCTTCTTGGATGCCGGACGTAGCGAGACGCCGACCGAACCAGTTGAGCCGAACTACAGAGATGCCGAGTACTAAGTTGCCTGGTCAAATCTCCAGGAAACACTTGCCCCCCAAAGTGTATCACATGACCGAACGTGATACGCTTTGAATTATTTATCCTCCGTACTTCACTTTGATCCTTAGTCTATTCCTTTCGAAGATGTCTTCTTGTGATTACCAGGTGAGGAGGTGTGTGCCGAACAGAACAGCTGAAGCCGAATGCTCCTTGTATGCCGAACGACTTCGTTTTGACCGGTTCTAACGGTCATCGTCTCTTCGACTTCCTCTTCTTCTATATAAGGCCGGCCTGCTCCATCTTCTTCTCTTTTTACACTCACTTCTTCTAACTTATACTTGAAAAACTCGCCTGTTAACAGCCTCCAAAGACTTTACAGTCCTTTCCCATCCACTCGGCATTAATTAAAAACGCACCCTCAACTTCAAAATTCTCCCAAGTCTCGATCTACAAATTAGGTATTGATCCCCTTATTTAAATCCTTCCCCTGACTAAAAGTTTTAATAAGAGGCTCAAGTTCGTAAATCAGAATTGTAGCCGATAGGTGTTGCATGGATGAGAGAATCGAACTGCGATTAGGATGTTCTTTTAGTGCTAGATGATGTGGAGGAAAGTAGGAGTGGCCAATGATGAGCATACGAGGGAGTAGTTGGGAGATGTATTATGGTCCGACATGGTTTTTTTGTGCCGACCGAGATTGGAGGGAAGGAATGGAGGAGCAGGAATTGGCTAGAATGCCGAACAACATGATCCGGTATGACTCGCCGAACGATACATCCTCGTTGTTCGGTGTGGATGGAGGAAGAAAAGAAAATTGAAAGCGTTGTTTAAGGAAGGAATGCCTAGCGTTGGGGCTCGGCGTAACTTTGGTTCGGCGTGATCCACTATATGCCGAGCAGTGGAATGGAAGGATAGGGAGGAAGTACGAACTAGATAGGATGTCGAACGATACTTCGGCCGAACAGAACTTAGACTGAACAGCGCTTTGACCAAACGATACCCAGGCCGAACAATAGTTAGGCCGACCAAGATTTATGCCGAACGATAGATAGGTCGGTTGATAGTTTGGCCGGTCGATACTAAGGCCGAACAACGTGAATGCCGAACCATACTTATGCCGATCAAACATAAATGACGAACCACACTTAGGCCGAACAACACAAATGCCGAACCATATCAAGGCCGAACAATCATAAATGCCGAACCAACGATTGCCTTGCCTAATCACATAACAAAACAAGGACAAGGACTCTAACATACTAGCATATCAAACTGATCTGGACTATTAACTCCCTAGCTTCAGTAGACATAAACCTGAACTTAGATTGACACAATCGGATAACTTCTTTTAACGTTTTCTGAATCTGAAACAGTAATCACCATAAGGCAGGCTTTTGGAGACGGTCAGCGATGACGGTCTTCGAAGGCGATGATTTGAAGCTCAGTTTTATATCAGTAACCTTGTGACTTTCAAATTTTCAATGCTTATACACGATTGATTGCACTAGTTCACACACCACGTGGGGGGAATATTCGTGTTGTTAATTCTAACGTTGAACATTTTTCAAGTATAGTTCTCACAGGTGCTTTGCCAGATTCACTATTTATTGGAGATGTCTAAAAAATCTAGCTCCGCCACTATCTCAGATAGACCCGGGCCGTCTTCAAAGCAAGAAGTCGCGGACACTTCATATCCGTCGACTTCCCCCACTCATAATTTAGCTCCTGATGCCCTGGAGGCATCGATTCTCTTGGATGATCCGATCGATTCACAGGCTTCGAAAATTAACGAAGTCGTGCTTCGGCGAATATGTTCTATCCACGGAATCCCTTTCGCCGACGTGTTGGTTCCGTCGAGGCATGATCGCCCACATCTGCCACCAGTTGGGTATACTGCCTGTAATAAGTTTATGTGCTGGATGAGCAGCGTGCCTCCATTCAATTTATTTCTTCGGGACGTGTTGCAATACATAGACATCGCCCCGTCGCAGCTGCATCCAAACGGCCACGCGTTCATATACGGGACCTACCTCCTTTTCATGGCCGTCTTCTCTAGGCCTCCAACTCCCGGCGACATCAGATATATTTATATGATTAAGAGGCGGAAAGATAGCCCCTCCTTTGTGTTTCTCGAGCCGTACCACAAATGCCAAATTTTGACCGGAGCATGTAGCAAATTTGCCCTGTACAAACAGGAATGGTTCTATGTGCGTTACCCACCTGGTTTCGCGAGGAGATGGGTTGAAGGCAGTAAGTCTTTTTCCTGAGTCGACATTCGCGCTCTATCGGAGCTACACTTTTCCTAACTTCTTGTTTCATCTTTTCAGGTATCAACCCACGTCTTGAGGGCCGAGGATATTCTGATACCGTCGAAGCCATTAGAGCTCTTCCTGCCGAGGAATGGGACATCCGAACTCTCATTTCAAATGAGTCATTATCGAGATTAAGACTGTTAGCAGGAGGTCGTCGGATTAGCCTTCCTGAGGGCGTCTCCATTCCCAAGCCCGCATCCGGTAAAGGGAAAAAACTAGCTGAATCGTCATCACGCCATACCCCTGATGTACAGGAAGGGGAGAAAATCAAAGAGAGTGAAGCTCCTGAAACACAAGGCGAGAATGTGGGTCCTGCTCAGGATCCGCTGGTCGAAGTGCATGATATTGAAACGTCATCTTCCCCTTCGAAGGGGAAAAAGAAATCGACGTATAAGATGAGGAAGGAAAAAGTTGGTGGAACTTCCAAAATTACCCTTGTCCCAGCGGAGAAAGAAGCTTCCTCGCAACATCTAGAAAGTTCTCTGAAGGGTCTGTCGAACCTCACCATTCCCGACGATCTACTCAATTACGGTTTCGACGATCCAGAAGCCCTTAAGTTTCATTCGCCCGCTAGAGGCGACACGGGAGTTCAAACCCCAGTCCAGGGAGATAACACTCCAATCAGTAAAGATAAAGGAACTAGTCCGTCGGGGGGAACACTAGGACACACACGCACACACGCACTTCACCATACACTTCAATTTTTTCCATTACCCCGATTTTTCCTAACTCGCTGTTATTTTTATCCTATGTAGGTGACATAGGGCGCTCCCACGGGTTCGATCGCCTCCACGGTTCTTCTGTATTTCACCATCTGGGATGGGATTCAGGCTCTGGTAGACGTAGGGACAGAGACGATTACGAAGATCGAGAAAACCGTCCCCGTGAGTCGTCTTATCGAAAGAAAACATATTCCCAGTCTTCATACTCTCGTGATCCCCCTCCTCAAACTGAGCCAGACAGAGAAAAACTTCCGCAAAAGGGGTCTCAACCGGATGTTTCCCGAGATCAACATTCTGGTTCATCCAGCACACGGCAATCTCGGGAACATCGGAAAAGAACAGAACTTTCAAAGCCTCCTCCCCCGGTTATTGCGGTTGACCCAACGATAGCAGAGAAGATGGTCGATCTTAAGGCTAAATTTCCAAAAATTTGCTTTGACGGCGTGAAGTTCCTCCCAGCTATTCATCACAACCCAGGGCACGTCAAGCAGAGTGCCATCGCCTGCAACAACGACGTCTATGTTCAACATGACGCGTTTGTACACTTGGTCGAAAAAGTCTTGGAAGTATCCGTTGAGCGACAATAGGAAATTGACCGTTTGAATCTGGAAGTTATCTTCGACAAGGACATCATCAAGAATCAAGACGAAGAGCTCGCTTTGTTCAAGTCCAAGCTTGAAGCCGCAGAACAGAATGCTAAGGAGACTGCAGAGGCCGTCGCTCGTCTAGAGACGGCCCATAAGAAAGAACTTGATGTCGAAGTCCAACACAGCGGGGCCCTAGCTCTAGAGAAAGATTCTATTCAAAAAGAAAGGGATACACTCGCCCTGCAGGTCAAAGAGCTGAAGGAGCTTCTCTCTAAGGAGAGGGAAGAAAAGATAGCAGCTCAAGAAGTGTCTCAACGGTACTGTAACGAGATCGTTGATACACGTCTCCTGAAAGCAAAGATCGATGATGAGCTGTCTAAGGTTGAGGTGATGAAGAGCGAAGCTCGTGAGGAGGGTAAGAGACTAGCTTCCGAGGTGATCAACTCCCGTCTTGAAGCAGCTGCAGAAGCCGGCAGAGAAGAGGTCAAGTGTATGTTTGACCCGCTGATTGCCGAATACAGCGCCCGCATCCTTATGCACCGCGACCTGACATTCCTAGGCGAGGGCTATCTTAAATCTCTAGCTGAGGCCTGGGAGACTTTAATAAAGATCAGGAAGGTTGAGTCGGGCACTGAGGAGGTTGACGAGGAGGCTTTAGTGAGAGAGTTTCTCAGGGGGAATGAGCCAACGGATTTGTCCGCAGCTATGGCTCTCTTTGGTAAAGGCTCTTCCCCGTCAAAAAAGAAAGATGACGAAGCCAGTCCGTCTGGAACCGAGGCTGCAGCCCTTCCTCCTACTCAACCGGCTGATCGACCGGCACTTGACCCATTTGAGCAGCATGCCGGCTACGATCCGGAAGATCCCGGTCTCGGCGTTCATGTGCTATCCCCTATTCTAGAGGGTGAAACTCCGTGCGCAGCTGATAGCCGGCCAGAAACCGGTATAAAACTCTTCTTTTATAAGTCCAAAGATCTGTCGCTTTCTGTTAGCGGTTATAGGTCCTAATGTTCGTTCTTTATGTTTTTATGCAGGCCGCTCTGATCCTGAACCAACTCCGAGGAGCGACGACGCCAAGGAGGAGGCAGGGAAAACAAGCGATGTCGCTCACGCGGGAGTAACTCCCGGCCCTGACGCTCAAGTGATCGGGGCGCTAGATGATGATAAGTTTGACACTTCATCTCCTGTTGAAGGGAGTGATGAAATCAAAATCACTGGCGCCTCAGAACATACTTCGAAGATGAGCATGAAGGAGCGACTCGCAGAAGAGAAGAAAACGAAGGTCGAGATCAAGGTCGAGCCTCAAATACTGGAACTTACCGACCCGCTGAATAGGCCTCTGAAAATCATTCTCCCTGGCAAATCCAAACCGCTAGATGTTCCTTCTCCCACTCCTAACTCCGCTTCTTTGGCAAGAAAAAAATCCAAGAGGAAGCGTGAGGGAGAGGAGTCATCTGAGAAAACAAAGGAAGACAAGAAAAAGAAGCCGAAGAAATAGCCTCTATACTCGTTCAACGAGATTTTGCTTAGGTCCTGTAACTATTTATACTTTTTCGTTTTCGTAGTTCATGTAGATAGATTTTTTGACTCCAAGTTTTGGAGGAGTAGTTGTGTAACCCCATTTTGGATTATTGAATAAAGTTTAGTTTCTTTGTCACTTGAACGATTCTTTTGCTTTTTTAGCTTTCTGTATAACTGTGGTCGAAACTCAAGTTCTTATGAGTTGCATAGTTTCCCAATCCATTCTTACATTGTTCGAACATTCTTTGGAGTGGCATATTTCTCGTTTCACATTTTTGGGTACTTAGAATTTTTTCTAATCCGCGCTTCGGGGATTTAGAGTAATTTGGTCCGCATTCAGGGGACCCGGAGATTCGAATCATCTATACTCTAGTTCGCACTCCAGGGACTTAGAATACTCCGGTCCGCACTCAGGGGACTCGGAGATTGAAGTCGTTTATACTCTAGTCCGCGCTCTGGGGACTTAGAGAACTTTGGTCTGCACTCAGGGGACTCGGAGATTGAAGTCGTTTATACTCTAGTCCGCGCTCTGGGGACTTAGGGCACTCCGGTCCGCACTCAGGGGACTCGGAGATTCAAGTCGCTTTATACTCTAGTCCGCGCTCTGGGGACTTAGAGTACTCCGGTCCGCACTCAGGGGACTCGGAGATTCAAGTCGCTTTATACTCTAGTTCGCGCTCTGGGGACTTAGAGTACTCCGGTCCGCACTCAGGGGACTTGGAATTTGAAGTCTTTTATACTTTAGTCCGCGCTTTGGGGACTTAGAGCACTCCGGTCCTCACTCAGGGGACTCGGAGATTCAAGTCGCTTTATACTCTAGTCCGCGCTCTGAGGACTTAGAGTACTCCGGTCCGCACTCAGGGGACTCGGAGATTCAAGTCGCTTTATACTCTAGTCCGCGATATGGGGACTTAGAGTACTCCGGTCCGCACTCAGGGGACTCGGAGATTGAAGTCGTTTACACTCTAGTTCGCACTCTGGGGACTTAGAGTACTCCGATCCGCACTCAGGGGACTCGGAGATTCAAGTCGCTTTATACTCTAGTCCGCGCTCTGGGGACTTAGAGTACTCCGGTCCGCACTCAGGGGACTCGGAGATTGAAGTCGTTTATACTCTAGTCCGCGCTCTGGGGACTTAGAGTACTCCGGTCCGCATTGAGGGGACTCGGAGATTCAAGTTGTTTATACGAGTTCATACATCATACAGAATAATGTAACTCCAGCAGTTCATCACCTGACTATGAGATATAGAAACATTAGTAATTCATGGAAAAGACGGCTTCAAGCCTTTATTAATGAAAACCAACTAAATTGCCTGATTACATGGTCAAAAAGAAACTAAGAGATAACGGAACAAAAACATACAGGAAATAACTGCACCTAAAACATGAAAGAAACAAGCTAAGTGTAATAATGTCGCAAATGTTCACTGTTCCACGCTCGGGGGAGCGTCATGCCATCAACGGTCGCTAGCTTGAAAGTTCCCTCTCCAAGCTTCCGTTCAATGACATATGGACCTTCCTAGTTGGGATTCATACGTGATGGTACCGGGAAAACTCGTTTCAAAACGAGATCACCCACATCAAGGATTCTTGGGGGGACATTCTCGTCGTAGTATCGCTTGACTCGATGCCTATATGATGCTGCCCTTAATTCAGCCTCTTCACGTTTTTCATCAACGTAGTCCAGTGATTCCAACAAGAGATCTCGATTCGTCTTAGGATCATAATGTGCCACTCGATGTGATTGAACTTCAAGCTCCACAGGTATAACAGCTTCTGAGCCGTATGCCAATGAAAATGGAGTATGGCCAGTCGCGGACTTGTGGGTTGTTCTATAAGCCCATAGCGCTGTTGGGAGTTCATCTACCCACTTTCCTCCAGCCTTTTCCAAACGCTTCTTCAATATGGACTTGGTTATTTTGTTCACGGCTTCAACTTGTCCATTAGCCTTCGGATGAGCAACGGCGGCGAACTTTTTCTCAATGCCGTACTTTGAACAGAAATCTTTGAACTCATTACTTTCAAACTGAGTTCCGTTGTTCGTAATGATGGTTCACGGGAGGCCAAGCGGCATATAATGTTTCGTACAACGAAATTAATGACCTTCTTGGAGGTGATTGTGGCTAAAGGCTCTGCCTCTGCCCACTTCGTGAAGTAGTCGACTGCAACTATCGCGTATTTTGCACAACCTTTGGATATAGGCAAAGACCCGATTATGTCGATTCCCCAGATTGCAAACGGCCAGGGACTAACCATTTGTGTGAGTTCCGTTGGTGGAGCTCTCGGGATTTTCGCATATCTTTGACACTTGTCACATTTTCTTGCATAATCTCCAGCATCCCGATTCACAGTTGGCCAATAGTATCCGTAACGGAGGATCTTTTTCGCTAGCATTTGCCCCCCAGTATGGTCGCCACATTCTCCCTCATGAACCTCCTTCAAGAACCGCTTTGACTCATCATGGGCAATGCATCGTAATAAGGGGATCGAGAACCCCTTCCGATACATTACTCCATCCTGCATCACGTATCGTGCGGCTTTTCGAATGACCTGTCGTCTTTCGCTCCTTTTTTCCGGTAAAGTCCCGGTCATCAGGTATAGTTTGAATGGGGTCATCCATGATTCCCTCTCGATTCCTGTTTCCAACACAAAATCAACTTTCATCGCGTCTATGCTTGGAGCATGCAAGGTTTCAACGGGAACTAATCCCATCTGCTGCGCATCGCCAGTGCTTGCCGATTTGGCCAACGAGTTGGCTTCATTGTTTTGTTCATGCGGGACATGCGAAACGTCATAATGTTCGACGTTCGCCAATAGTTCCTGAACCAGAGCAAGGTATGGAGCAAGCTTTTGCCCCTTGCTTGGTAGTCTCCTCGCACTTGGTACACCACCAGCTGCGAGTCACAAAAGATTTCAACTGATTTAACCTCGAGTTCTCCGATGAGTTTTAAGCCAGCAATCAGTGCTTCATATTCTGCTTCATTATTCGTAGCCGGGAAATTGAGCTTCAAAGCGTAACAAATCGATCGGTTTTCTGGAGTTATGAGAACTACACCAGCCCCGGAGCAACGGTCGTTTGATGCCCTATCGGTGTACAATTTCCATCGAATGGGGGGAATAACACTGTGATTATCTGGTTCGTCAGATACAGTAAACTCAGCGATGAAATCTGCTAATGCTTGCCCTTGTATGGCTCTTCGTGGCAGGTAGGTAATATCGAACTGACTCTACTCGATATTCCATTTTAACATCCTTCCAGAAGTTTCTGGTCGTTGGAGTACCTACCGTAAGGGCTGATCGGTATAGACACTGACTGGGTGTGCTTGAAAGTATGGACGCAGCTTACGTGATGCAATCACCAAGCAATAGGCCAATTTCTCAATTTTAGGATAATTTCTTTCTGCCCCCGTTAAACGTTTGCTAACGTAATACACTGGCTTTTGGACTCGGTCCTCATCGCGGACCAAAGCCGCGCTTATAGCATGCGGGGATATAGCCAAGTATATATACAGCATCTCGTGGTCTACTGGTTTTGACAGCACTGGAGGACTTTCCAAATGCCTCACCAAATCTCGGAACACTTCCTCACAGTTGGATGTCCATTCAAAATTTCTCTTCCCTTTCTTTATTATATCGAAGAAGGGAATGCACTTGTCCGTGGCTCTGGATATAAATCGACTCAGCGCAGCCACCTTTCCATTCAAGCTTTGCACCTGTTTTATAGTTCTGGGCACTTGCACATCTCGAATAGCTTGAATCTTTTCTGGGTTCGCTTCAATTCCCCTAGCATTAACAATGAATCCCAAAAACTTCCCTGACGCAACGCCGAAGGAACACTTCAGAGGGTTGATCTTCATCCCATAATATCTGAGTATATCGAACATCTCTGATAAGTCTCGAATGTGGTCGTTTGACTGTCGTGACTTCATGAGCATGTCATCCACATAGACTTCCATCGTTCTACCAATCTGGTCTTTGAACATTCGATTCACCAAACGCTGATAGGTCGCTCCCGCGTTTTTCAATCCGAAAGGCATCACTACATAGAAATATAGCCCAACGTCCGTGACGAAACTGGTGTGTTCCTGATCCGGAATATGCATCGGGATCTGATTGTATCCTGAGTACGCATCCATGAATGACAACAACTCGTGTCCTGCAGTGGAGTCGCCCAACTGATCAATCTGAGGCAATGGGAAACTGTCCTTGGGGCACGCTTTGTTCAAATCAGAATAATCTACGCAAGTTCTCCATTTCCCGTTTGCCTTTTTCACCAGCACGGGATTTGATACCCATTCAGAGTACAGGGCGTCACGGACGAACCCATTGGCTTTGAGTTTGTCCACCTCCTCTCTGAGAGCAGCGGACCTCTCCGGGTCCATCCCTCTCCTCTTTTGTTTAACCGGGACGTACTTCGGGTCTATGTTCAACATATGACTCGTTATAGCAGGAGAAATCCCACACATGTTAGAATGTGTCCAAGCAAAAACATCAAGATTCGCTCGGAGGAAATCACTGAGATCTTCAGTCATTGCGGGGCTGAATTGTGATCCGATCTTCAGTACTCGCGACGGATCGTCTCGGCTGACTGAAATGTCAATTGTCAATTCAGCCGGCACTGCCTTTTCCTCCCTGGGTTTCTCATCGTCGTCTCTCGGATCTATGTCTCTGAAGATCCGAGAATCACGCCCGAGCCAGGGCTCGGGCATTACTTGTCAACTGTCGGTATTATGGATGCGGACGGGATTGTCCGCAACCTTTCCTTTCTCCCTCCGATGGGCCTCTCGGAGCTCAGCCACATAACATGCACGACCAGTCGCCTGGTCGCCATGAACAACACCTACTCCTTTGTCAGTCGGAAACTTCAAAGTCAAGCACCACGGGGATAATGCTGCCCTAAACTCAGCCAGGGTCGGTCGACCCAAGAATACATTGTACGGAGAATCCACATCCAAAACTACGAAGGGTAGGATTCGCACCCTCCTACGCTCACCTTGTCCCAGTTCAACTGGTAACTCAACATACCCCACTGCAACGGTCGCTGCGCCATTAAAGCCATGTATACGAGCTTTAGACGGTTTCAATTCCTTCGTCTCCATCTTCATCTGGTCATAAGCCTTCTTGAAGATGATGTTGACAGAACTTCCACAATCAATCAAAATTCTCTTCACATAAGCCGGCCCGATTGTCGCAGATATGACCATCGGGTCGATGGTAGGAGCCTCCACTTGGTCAGCATCTCTACTCCTGAATACTATATCGTCTGTCATCATGCGCAGCTGCTTAGCAGGGGTCCCGTTCTCTACGTTGGAACAACACTCAAAGTCGGTGTGCTTCAGGGAACTAGCATACCGCTCCATCTCTTGCCAGTTCTTATCCGTGGAATGAGGTCCGCCGATGATCGTGTTTATAATTAGTCTACCCACGGTCCGAGCAGGCTCGTCGGGATGACGTGGAGCTGGCGCACAACCAGGATTGGACGTTCCCTGTCCACCTTCTTGCAGATTTTTCACAAACTCATGTAACTTTTTCTGCCTGATCAACTTCTCTATAGCGTCGTGTAGGTGTCTGCACTCTTCCGTATTGTGCCCATAAGTCTCATGGAAGCGGTAGTATTTCCCGGTCCGCTTTTGTTCTTCGGTTGACTCCTTTGGACGTGGCTTTCTGTACTGGAAGGTATTGCAGGTTGATAGGTAAATGTTCTCAAGAGGCGCATTCAGCGGGGTATACTCGTTGTAGGTTGGAATTCTCGGCTTCCACTTCCCCGCTTCTCTCTTCTTCCCTTGATTTCTTCCTCCGGATTCCTTAAGTTGCCCGGGCTTGTTCTGGACATTGACTTGAACTTTTCCCGAGTTGTCTCCGGACTGCTTCACAGCAATGTTGCTTTTCACGGACTCCTGAACAGGCCCCGGTGCCTTATCTCGCCTTACCCACCTGGCTTCCTCTCTTCTTATGAACTGATGTGCCTTTGAGTAAAAACGCTCTAGCGTAGTCGGAGGTTTTCCTACCAGCCAGTCTCCAAACTCTGAATCCGGATCCACGCCTCGCATCACAGCCATAAAAATTGCATGATCATTGGGATTGTCGACTTCAGTTGCCACAACATGGAATCTCTGCAAATACTCCTTCAATGATTCCCCAGGAGTCTAGATTACACTTGATAGAGACATCACGTCCTTCGGACGAGTAAAGTGTATCCTGAACTGTTCTATAAACTTCTTCGCCAACTCCTCGAAACTGGATACGGACCGCAGAGGAAGTCGGGTGAACCACATGGTAGCGATTCCAAATAGAGTTATTGGAAAGCACCTGCACTTGGTTGCATCATTTGCTCTAGCTGAATCCATCATCGATTCGTACCTCATGACATGCTGTCTGGGATCAGTCTTTCCTTCATATGCCGGGATAGTTGGCATACTAAACTTTTTGGGGTACGCTGCCTGTAGAACAATGTCTGTGAACGGAGTATGACTTCTTGACACTCCCCAATCATCGTTTGATAAGCCTTGATTCTCTTTCATCAACTGTCTAATCATGGCTGTCAGGTCTGGCGTTTGTATGGAAGGTGGAAGGTTGGAGTCTGTTCTACGTGATTGATCAGGCTGATGCCTCCTCTACTGGCGATCTGCCAAATATGCATCTTGAGGTTCGACATCAGTGGCATCTAGACGATCTGGGCCTCCAGCCTCCACCTGCACTCCAGCTCCTAAGTTTCCAGCTCTTGCTTGGTCATGGTCTCCGGCTGTTCGGACAGCAGCACCTGCCTGCGTAGTTTCAGTCTTACGGCGTCTACGCCTGGGAGGTTCATCGGACGAAGTCGAGCTGTCGGATGAAGAATAAGAAGCGGGATTGCCCCCAGCATTCGGATGTTGTTGTTGAGTGAGTTGTGCCATGAGGTTGGCGTTGGCTTGCATCTGCTCTCCGAGTTGTCTCCTGCTTTCCCTGAGTTCTCTCATCAAGTCGTTGAACTCTATTCTGGTGACAACCGGCATTTGGTCCTGGGCGGTAGTCCCTGCACCTAGCATTGCTTGCTGATTTCTAGGTCCTGCTTGTTGTACGTTAGCAGTCTCGTGGGCGTCCGCATTATGAGAGGTTGATCTCGTACGTGGTCTTGCCATTGTAGAGTTATTGGTATGAACTCTGAGTAGAATCAACGGACATCCTATGAATGAATCGGATCTTCTTTGGGGGATTTATTCAATCCAGTAGCTTCAAAGCAGATCCTTGAGGTCTGAGAATTCAGTTCTCAGTGAGAGCACCAAAGTGTTAGCACCAAAATTGGTCACTAACCTCGTTAAGAAAGATTGTGTAGAGAGATAAATGATGAAAGTAAATTTAAACAAGGAACAATATGCTAAATTGAATGCAAAGATGAGAACACCAGATTTATAGTGGTTCGGCGTAACTGCCTACGTCCACTTTGAGGTTAATCTTTATTGCTTTTTTAGATAATTGATTACAGATACATTCCGTTTGCCAACTACTTGAATACAATTGCTAAGTAAAGATGATGAGTCTTGAAAGTGGTAGAGTCTCCCCAGTGTTCTCCCCAAAAAAGGTCCATTTCACTGTGCCCCTGCCTCTCTATTTATAGACAAAGATGGGTTGGACTTCCCTGGTGGGCCTGGTAGCTGAATACCCCAGCCCAAACGGAGTGGTCTCCATATGCTGATCCATAGATGCCGAACGTTGAACGCCAAACTAGGTGTGAATGCCGAACGATCTTCTCATGCCGAACAGAAGTGAGGCCGAACACCCTAAATGCCATGGGAAGTATTTGTGCCGAACGATACTGGAGGCCGATCCAGTGTATTTGTGCTGAACGACTGAATGCCGAGCAGAGCTTAAGTCGGACGATACTCTGGCCGAACACTGTCAAGGCCGAACCATATCTTGGTCGAACGATGCTGGAGGCTGATCCAGTGTATTTGTGTCGAACGACATTTTATGACGGACAATTCTGCCATGCTGAACGTTCGTACATGCCGAACGTTATACCATGCCGAACATCTCTCGATGCCGAACGTTCCTTGATGCCGAGCGCTTCCGGGTTGCCGAGCGTATCATGACGCCGAACGCCATCTGGATGCCGAGCGCTTCTTGGATGCTGGACATAGCGAGACGCCGGCCGAACCAGTTGAGCCGAAATACAGAGATGTCGAGTACTAAGTTGCCTGGTCAAATCTCCAAGAAACAGATACAAATTAGAATTTTGGGATTTTGGATGTGCATAGGAGTAGCCAAGGAAGCAAGATTGCCTAAAACTAGCACTTTGATGATTATGGTGTACTTGCGGACTAGTCCTTAGTTCAAAATAATTGTTCAAAATAATTAAATATACTACCTCCATCAATTAAAGTTTCAAAACACAAATTCAAATAAAAAATGCAGTGGTATGTTTCTCTTTCAGTTGGGTAGCTCTCTGGAAAAGATTGGATTCAGATCCAAAACGAGTCAATCAGATTCAGCAAAAGGTGTTATTACCGGGCTATAGTTAAGGTAACATTCTCATTTACATATATATAATCATTTGTCATAACTCATATTTATATGTGGTTAGATTAGATGTATATCACGAATCTTTATATGTATGTGCTGTCAGCATAGAATGTAAATATGTGTGTGTGTGTAAGCTTTTGACCAGAATAAAAAAATTAAAATTAACTTTTCGAATTTAAAATAATTTTCAAAAGTTATTTTTTCAGTATATAAATATATATTATGTATAAATTTTGTTAAATCATATAAATGATAATATTACAAAATTATATATATATATATATAAATTTATAAATCAAAATATATATATATTATTTTGAAATATAATACATTATTTTAATTTTAAAGTATATATTATTATTAGGGTCATTTCACCAGAAGGATAAACTTTGCAGTCCAATTAATTTCTAGGACACACATTCAAATAAATTACTCTCAAGGCCAAAATCAGTAGAATAATTACTTTCAAGGACAAAGTCAGCAGTCCAATTACTTTCAAGGACATAATTTCATAGGTTTTTAGGCCCTAGAAACTAATTATTTTACGTTTTGTCCTTGAAAGTAATTATTTCAGTTGTGTGTTCTAGAAACTAATTCCACTTGCTAAAGAGGCCCTTGTGGCTAATTTCCACTTATTATTATTATATATATATATATATATATTAATATAAAATTATACATGTTGTGAAATTAAATTTCAAAATTTGTATACACACACGCACGCGTGCGCTAAATTTTAAACAATTTCCATATGGAAATTATTTTGAAAAAAATAAACAAATTTAAAAACCTATGGTTTTAATAAAAAAATTGATTTTGTTAAAAGCTATTTGGCCGAAACTATATATATATATATGACTATATAAGTATTTATTTATATCTTAAATATATATATATATATATATATATCATTTCATATTTGATATCTAAGTAATAATTTTAATATACAAATACGCATACACACACACACACATATATATATAATAATTTAGTATAAAAAATTAGTTTCAAAATTATGTATTGACATTTTATTAAAATATAATTTTTTACAATATTAATTTAAATTTGAAATTAGAAGATATAATAATATCAAGTTCTAAATTTGAGATTTGAAATTCGAATTCGAATTCAAAATCATCTATATTTGCAATTATAAATATTTCTATTTTACAATGTTATATATATATATATATTATAAATATAATTTTATACCACATAACTTATACATATATATATTAGATAACACATATGTATATGGAGTGGCTAACATGTTTGTTGTAGTGTAAATCCCAGCACTTAGATACGAGTATGTTAAACCATGCACATTGTATATGTTGCACTTGCACATACATGAATATGTGTATATGTACACATATACACTTTATATAACACAAATATAATATCAAAATAAACCTTTATTTACAAATAAAATAAAATAACGATTTTAGTTAAAAACTAATTTGGACTTGATCTAAATAAGTTTAGACTTCATAGGCCCAATAAGATCTAAAATAGTTAAAAAAATTGAAATTTACTCATTTGACCTACTGTGTGTTGGCCTAAATCCAACAAATTTAATATAAAAAATAAACTCTATAAATGTTATAAAATATTTTTCAAAATTTGTTTTTGAAAATAAATTAATATTTCCAAAATTATTTAATAATTTAATTAATTATATTAATTAAATAACAAATTAAAAGTTAATTAATTAAATTAAACACATGTATTTATATATATGTGTGTGTGTGTATCTATAAATGTTATAGTTGAATATATACATATGTGTATATGTATGTATGTATGTATTTATCTTAAATTTTTTAAGGTAAATTATAAATAGACATTTTCGAATTTATTAACTATTTAATTCAAAAAAATTTAATTAAATAAAATTAATTATTAAATTAATTGATTAAATGTTAATTATTAAAATAAATCTACATATATAATGATATATATATATATATATATATATGATTGTGTGTGTAAAACTATAAGTGTTATAGTCAATATTCATCTTAAATTGTTTAGGATGAATAAATAAATTTTTTAAATGATTTAATTCATTAGTTAATAAAAATTAATAAAGTAAGTTAATTAAATATGAATTAATTAATGATATACATAAGAATATTATATAATTTAGTTAGATTATAAATGATTATAAATGAAATAAACTTATATAATATAAATGTATAAAACTTAAATGGAACTGTAAAAAATACCCATCTTAGGTTTAAGGAACAAGTAAATCTGTGCATTATGTATACCACAAATTCAAATGTGCTTGACACTTGAATGAAGAGGATATTTCATAAGAAATACAGAAATACATTGCTCAATAAATTGATACCACTAAATTAAAAGTATATATATTAAAAGTATATGAATCTTTAGTATATAAGTTGTCCTCTACAATTTATATATTAATGGATCACTAACATACTCTTAATTGTTGATTTTCCTCACGCTAGAAATGTAATGTGTAGTACTATTAATATATTGACTAGATGAGATAAGATACATGCATGTATTTATTGAGTTTCCTCAAAGTACGTGCATTATATTTTGATTATCATGAAATGGTGGGTACAAGTGAACGTTCTCTTTCGATTTGTTGAGTTTCCTCAAGGTCAGGATGAGGTTAGGACAAATATCATGGGTTAGGAGTTGTATATGATACAACCAATAAAGGTGTTATCCATTGCATGTAGGCCTATGATTTGTTGAGTTTCCTTAAGGTCTAAATCCCAAGGCTGGCGAGTCCTAACACCCACTAGAGAAATCGAAAGATTTTTATGTTTTTCTTCGAGTTTTGAGGAACATAAAACTAGTAGAGACTTATTAGAAAAATGAAATGGATACATTTAGCCTTTATAATATTGTAAGAATATATGTTATACAAGTTAAAATAATCTACTTCGATAAATTTTGTGCAACTAATATAATTGATAAAATGTTTATCAGTTAAAATATCCAATGAACTGGCTTAAAATTGATATAGAAATATAAGATATACTTACCAATAAATCTTTTGGCATGTTGTCAATTCAAGGCCCATGCAAGAGCAAAATTATACAACTACTAAATACATTTGTACCATGGTCACTTAGATGTTTATTTTCCCAAGGCTATGTGTTGTCTTCTATGAGTTTTAAACTCTAAAACGAAACAAGAATACAGACATTTGATCTGTATTCGATCACATATAAATGTTATATGATGAATAATCGTGATCCATGATGTACGAAACTTCGACGAAATTAGTTCATTCGAAATATGAATATAAACTATAATGCGAGATCATGTATTCAATACGATTGATTATAAGAAGAACCTTGTTGTGTTAGATGTAGCACTAGACCAAGAGCTACAAGATATACCTAGGAATTCGATCGTTGAAATGCGAATTTCATCAGTTTATGTAAAGTGCGACTTATTTGAGGATTAATAAATACATTTTTGTAAAGAGTTCGATACAATATTATAGTAAGGGTTTCCTCTTGAATGGTTCAACCATTTGGAAAGAAAAGCGAATGTATGAGAGTGGATGTAACTTAGGTTAGTTGGGATGAAGGGAGTGAATTGTTACCTCTGCTTCATGAAAAGATGTTGGACATAATAATTGTATAAAATAATAATAGATACTTGATAACGAATGAGAAATATGATTTTTATTCCAAATGTATGTCCTTATAAAAATCATTTTCTATAAGAGTTATTTCTTCAATTTCAAATATTTGGTCTAAAACTCTCGACTGCAAACTAGTTACAGTAGACGAAATAAATTGCTTATAATAAGTGTTTGAATGATGCTTCGTATTTCATATGTTGTTTTAAATAGTGTGAGTATGACATATAGAATTTATTAAAGGATGCATCAAGGTATGAAAAATTGATTTCGTAAATGTATACCAAATAATATTTATGAAATGGTAACCGCGTTTCAATGTTGAGTGAAAATAGACATAGTTTTGTTTTATATGAATATTTATTGTAAGGTAAAACTATAATAATGGTTGTTGTGACAAAAGTGATGCATTAACTATAGAAAGTATAAAAGTATCTAAAGTCTTTACAATTATTTTGGAATTGTAGACTAGTTATATCCCTGAGGAATAATTCAAAATCATATTATTATGAATCATATCGTATTGATGAATTGCATCTCAGAAGATGAAAGGTGAAACACCTATTCAATGGGAGTGATAAAAGAGTTAACGAACTCCTTGGATTGATACATAAAGGTGTATGTAGTCGAAAGTCTAATGATACCAAAATGGATCCACTTACTTCATTCCATTCACAAATGAATAATTATAGAAATGAACATGTGTATTTGATACACAAGTAATGTATTTATGCTAAGTTCACTGAATACTGAATGGAAGTAGAAACATAACATGTAAAGAAAATAAAAGAATTTGATTTAATCGGTTAAGTGAGTGTATCGAAAAGAGTTCCAAAATTACCTATGAGCGAATAAGATTCAATTTCAATCACTCCTCCCTATGATGTATCGATTCGGAGTAACCTAACTTTGTTGGAAAAAACCCATTGATGATGAGTGAAGTTAGTTAACTTCTTTTTGTTAGGATGTATACTTAAGAGTAAGTATATTGGTTTAATTTAATTTCATCTAGAGCATAGTTTATGAGATCATACAAGATAAAGGTTTATAAGAAACCCTTACATATCCTTGATCAAGGAGTTGACATGTAGTATAAGTCGAGAGCATGCACGTAATATTCGTTCATAAGGGATCTTGTGTGGATAACCCCAAAGGAGTTTGTGAAAGACCAATATTGATTGACCAATTTATGCTATGAACATAAGTTTAGTAAATTAAGACTAAATCAGAATTATACATTTATGGAGGCAGTTCATAAAATGTTAACGAATACCTATTCCATTACAATGAGAAATAATTATTGTTAAGAAATGCCAACTTCATGATGAAAGAATTTATTTTAGAAATTATTGGTAGTGAAATGAATTTGGATACAATTCAAGGATAAAACTGATTATAAAGGGTGAAATGTAATTAACTAAGCCTTAGCCGGACACAGCACATTAGAATGTCTAAGAAGAATTCTCACACATTAAAGAGAAGAAATGAGTTTCTTATAAATATCGAGAAAGGAATTTCCTCGGTTATTAATAAGTCATTCAGAATATTGACTCTAAAAATGGCATGATGTGCAAATCTGGAATGGATTCCAAATACAATATCAAAATATGATTTAGGTAACTATACCCGAAGAGATATGGTACATCAACTGCAAATATATCTTTGAGAAAAAGACAAATTCAATTAGAACATTGTAAGCTACACTGATTAGAAAAAGATCGTAATTTTAATTATTGAGATTAACATAATAGATTCATCATTCAACATGCTTGCTAATTGGTTTTTTAACCAAGCAGATTTCCAATAGAAGTTAGAACATCAAGACGAAGATGAAACAATTCACTAACTTGGAAACATGTCTCGAAGGGCCAAGAGATGAAGTCAAGAAGTTTTAAGAGGAATGGAACAAAGTGGAGAACTCAATACCGAGGGAAGAAACTCAGTACCAAGAGCTTTTCTCTACACGTTGGCCCTCCAAAACCTCTTGTACTTGAAGTATTACCTCTTGATTGCCATGAAGTGTTTTCCCTAAAGAATAGATGAGCAACTCCATGGATTATAAAAAAGAAAGCAGGAAAAGTCAAGCAGTAATAAGAAAATTGTCAAAAATAAATCGACCTTAAAGGAAAAGTGTTTGGAATGCAACGAATAGGAGGTAGGTAGCAACATAAAAGAAGTAGGGAAGGTTTTTTCCTAGAAAAACCTATCGGTGCTGAGAGATTTCCCTCAGTACCAAGAGCTTTTTATTGTCATCTAGATCGGGTTTGGTTCTCCTGCACTTCTGGACTTAGAACTGGACCTTCTACTTCTTGGGCCTTCGAGTCTACTGGTGAATTCCCCTATAAATATCAACCTTATAGCAACTAAGAAAGGACTTTTAGTACTTCTCCTTCTTCATCTCCTACCTCTCCTCTCCACAGTCACCAAACCAGACATTGTTGGTAGTTATAGGCTTAAGAACCTGTCAATCCTTTGTACTTGTGACTTCTAAATCTCTTTAATCCTCACAAACTCTCTCCCTCAAATAAACAATGAATAAAGATAATAATGGACATAGATTGGAGAGTGCCGAACCGCTATAAAACTTAGTGTTCTTACTGTTTTATTATATTTCTTCTAGATCTCTATGTTTCAACAGATTTTTGGGTGTTGTTCCACTTTTGGCGTCAAGATTTTGGTGCTTTCACTAAGAATAAGATTCTCGCGGTCAAATCTAGCTTTCTATTTTGGGTTTAGAGAGATCCAATGGTTAGATCCAAAAGATTTGCTTAGAAAAATTTGGAAGCTAGCTGATAGAAATCAATGGCGAATAGAAGAGGAAGATCATTTAAAATGATGTTAGTGGAGATGAAGAGAATTCTTGCCAAGTAGAAGTAGGAAACCAACAAGCAGTACCAGGATCCTCTGCTTAACATCATGTAATTACAGAGGGTGAGCTTCATAAAATGATGCTGGAACCAGAAGTTGGTTGATAGTCAGAAGGCTTTGATAGAGAAGACAGATGCTAATATGGCACTACTGCACCAGCAACTACAGAGAACTAGGAGGAATAGGGAAGAAGTTTCACCAGCCAGAGCTGAAGAAGTGAACTCATCTTTTTTGGGTGAATCCTGGCGGGATGAAAACCAAAAACAGAAGGAAAAAGTTGCTGGAGTGGCGAAGGAGCTTGCTAGAAGAAGTCGCAGTGTTCCCCCTAAAAGAAATAACTCGATGCTGGGAGGAATCGACTCAGTATCGAGAGGTTTTATGGGAAACCGAGGGATATGGGACTGAAGCTTTAAATTTGTCTGACTTGAAAGATGACCTGCATCTTGACGATGTTGATTACGAACCAGATGTTGGAGTTAATGATACTAGAGTTCAAACAGCTGCAGTAGAACCTACTAGGCATCGGCGGAAGACCAAAGGAGTGGTTCTCCCGGATTGGAGGACCTAGATGTCATTCAGTGAACTGAGATTGTTTGTACAGTAAACATTCGGCGCAGCCCCTAATAGTCGACCTTCGAAATAGTATGCCACCGAGGAATACATTGCAAATATGGTTAGATGGTTGGTTAAGGAAAGCAAAGGTAGAAATAACGAGGTCCAGGGTTTCGCACCAAGCAGGTCCCTTTACAAAGAACATCCTGAATGAAGAGTATCTCGGGAAGTTTATGATGCCAACAATGCTATCATATAACAGGACTACTGATCCTAGGCAGCACTTATTCAAATATGAATAGCACATCGATGGTGCCAAGGAAACGGATGTTGTGCAATGTAGATGTTTTCCTATTTTCTTGGAAGGATTTGCATCGATGTGGTTCACCAGACTTGCGCCGTGATCCATATCGACTTTTGATGAGTTGGCTAAGAAATTCTTGGAACAGTTTTGGCTTCATACAACCCGACCTAAGGATGTTATGTCCTTATCAAGTTTATCTCAAGGACCTAAGGAGTCACTAAAGTGGTTCTTCAATCGATTCAATATTGTTGTTATGGAGGTGAGTAATCTGAAAGAAGACTTGGTGTTTATGGCTTTGATCCGAGGTATACACCCGGACACAGCCTCTGGAATATGGCTTAAAATGAAAAAACCTACAACTATGGAGGAGTTCCACCAGAAAGCTAATTAATTTCTATAGTTGGAAGAGGTAGATTTAGCCGATGGAATGGCGGATAATGAGCAATCAAAGGAAGTTATTCAGAGTGACATGGCGATTAAGAGAGTTGGAGGAAGCTCTGGAAACGTCGCAGTTAATATTGGAAATTCCAACAATTAGAAGAAAAGAAATCAAGGCTCAGGTGGCAGGCATAATGAGAACAGCAAGCGCCTAAGAAACATGAGACCATAAGATTATACACTCCTAAACGATATGCTAGAAAACATATACCTTGCCATGCAAGGGACGGAACGATATAAAAGTCCACCAAGGAGAGAGGCAACCGGTGAGCAAATGCGCTCGGGGAAGTATTGTTGTTTCCATGAGACCCATGGACACAACACAAACGAGTGTCGACATTTGAAGGACCTTATTGAAGAACTAATAAGGAAGAATAAGCTCTAGCAGTACGTTAAAGAACCACAGGAAGGTAACCAAATTCCAAGACTCCCAGGTCATCTACGCCAAAGAATCAACCCGGACCAAGATGAGAAGGGCCTAGGCGAAATGATGGAAAATTGGTTATCAATACCATAATTGCAAAACCTTATCCAGTAGAGAAAAGCTGAAAGAAGATGGAACGGTATGCGAGCTTGCTAAAGAACGTACCACGGGAGGACTGCTTTATCATAGAAGACGAAGCTCCAACTAAACAACAAAGGATGATAATATATGATATTGTATTTAGAAATAGAGATGTTGATGGAGTTGAAGCACCAACTTTTGACCCCATGGTGATAACTACAAGAATAGGACCGACAACAGTGCATCGAGCTTGGTGGGTACCGAAAGTTCTATGAACATACTCTTTAGGAGAACATTCGATCAGATGAAGATTAACATGAATAAATATAAAGCATGAAAAACCAAGATCCAAGGGTTTATAGGCGAAGCTAAATAACCCATTAGAACAATCGACCTACCTGTAGATTTTGGCGAAGGAGATCGTAGGATAGTCCAGATTTAGAAATTTGTTATTATGGACAAATGCTCGACGTACGATGCTTTTCTGGCCCGATCGCCCCTAGCTAACTTTAGAATAGTACAGGCTCCTTGGTGTTAGATGATGAAATTCCCTACAGAGAATGGCATCATATCAGTTATTGGAGATCAGAGCGCATGAAGAGAATGTTATGTCATGGAGCTAAGGGAATCGAAGATGGGAGAAATGTAAGAACATTGAGAGGACTCTCCACATTCAAGACTCAGAAGCATAGCAACTAAAGCACGACCCTTGGCTCAGGAAGCATAGTAGGTTTGAAAAGTCTATGGATCCCAAGAAGGAGTCAGAAGAAGTGGCATCGACCAAGTTGACAGTGAATGTCCTAATCGATATAGATGATCCAACTCGGGTTCTAAAGAGTGGATCTCAGTTTAACATCAACTTAAGGAAGGAATTGGTTAATTTTCTCCAAGGAGATTTGGATGCGTTCGCATGGACTCTTCGGATATGTGTACGACATCATCAGAGATAGTGTGTCATGCACTTTCCAATGATTCGAACGTTACACCATTAGAGCAAAAAAGGTGTAGTATGGGTCTTCAGCAATCCACTACGTTGAAGGAAGAAGCGGAATTAAGGTAACTGGCCACCTTAAAAGGGTAGCATGACACTTCAATACCAAAACCTGAAACCGTACTTTCGAAGTAGGTGATCTCATTTTGAAACAAGTTCTCCCGGGTATAGGGGCACTTCATCCAAGCTAGGAAGGACCTTATGCAGTAGACCAGAAGCTTGGAAAAGGAACATTCAAGCTTGCAACTGTTGATGGTATCCCAATCCCGCGTGCATGGAACAGCAATCTGCTGCGGCACCACTACACTAAGTTACTTCTAGTTTGTTTTTGCAAACAAGCCACCAAAGGATATGGGGGTAATACAGTAAGCAGGACTAGCCAAATTTCATGTTCATGAATAAAGTTAGCTTCTTGAACCAATGGAACTGTATTCTTGTAAGTGAACTTTTCGTACTATGCGAGTGGTCAGAACATGCTCCTCTAGCCTGGGGTAATGGATGAGGAGCACAAACTATGATGGGATTGATTGGATAATTCAAATCTAATCTTCAAGAATCTGACATTACCGGAGATTGATAACGTCAGGAAGGTAACACCTAACCTTCAGGAATCTGGCATTGCACGGAGATTGGTAACATCAGGAAGGTAAACCATAATCTTTAGAAATTTGGTGTTTCCAGTGTCAGGAAGGTAAATTCTAACCTTTGGGAATATGGCATTGCCCAGAGATTGGCAACATTAGGAAGGTAAACCCTAACTTTAATAAATCTGGCATTGCCCGGAGATTGGCAATGTTAGGAAGGTAAACCCTAACCTTTAAAAATCTGGCGTTGCCCAAAGACTGGGAACGTCAGCCCTAACCTTCAGGAATCTGGTGTTGCTTGGAGATTGGCAACATCGGGAAGGTAAACCCAAACCTTTAGGAATTTGGCTCTGCCTAGAGACAGGCGACGCCGGGAAGGTAAACCCGAACCTTCAAGAATTTGGCGGTGTTCGGAGATTGACGACGTCAGGAAGGTAAATCGAACCTTCAGGAATTTGGCATTGCCTGGGGTTGGGAATGTCAGAAAGGTAAGCTCAAGCCTTTAGAAATTTGGCAATGCTCGGAGATAGGTGGCGTCAAGAAGGTACAACCACTTAGGGGTCGATCAGATAGTTCGACCCCGACCTTCAGGAATCTGGCATTGCCCGGAGATAGGCGATGTCAGGAAGGAGATAATTATTTTAGGGTCGATCGGATAATTCGATCCCAACCTTCAGGAAATTCGCCATTACCGAAGATTGGCAACATCGAGAAGGAACCTCTATTTAGGGATTGGTCGGATAATTTAAACCTAACCTTTTGAAATTCATCATTGCTTGAAGATTGACAACGACTAAAAGGACTAACTACACAACAGTCGATCAGATGAATCAATCCCAGCTAATAGGAATCGGCTTTTGCCTGGATGTAGGCAACAACAAGGAGTGCTTGAAATCAAGCAGTTAAACTACTGGTTCCTAGAGAAAGGAACTAGTGCCCACAACGAATTTCCGCAAATGCACTAGAAGCTTAGCTAGAAACACTCGGTAGAGGATAAGCAAGGATAGTCATTAAAAACCAATAAAAACAAATTATTGGATCCTTTTGATCTTGGATCAAGATTGGAAAGGGGCAATCAGACTAGGGCAGTTGGATAATTTGCCCCATGATGTTTAACTCCTGCTAGTGCTCAAAGTCTGGCTTTAAAAAAAATAGTTTCTATGAACAGGATTTAGTTCATGGCATGAATATATAAACAAGAAATAAATATCACAATTGATGATCCTTGGCAATAGGGAGAAACTTGAAACTTGTCCTATTTGTGGCAAAAATCTATTGAAGGAGACTCGACTTTAAACAAAACAGGAATAACCGTATAATTGGTTTAATCGTGGTCCTGCTTCGCCAAGCGAAAAAACTTGGCAACTAGACCACAACATTACATAACCAAAGAAATTGCAGGAATTTTATTTATATGCACAGAGTTGTAGTAAATAAGCATATTTGCATAGAAACAGATATATACGATATAGGAAAACTGTAGGATAAGCAATTACATTATATATACAAGTAGTTGCATATAATCTGATACAGAACATAAAAGCACGGAAAGTAAACTAGAAACAAAGATTACAAGACAAAATAATCTTTCATTACTTGAGTTTTTGTACACAGAAATCGCGGGCGCGACTCCTGCACTAACACGACCTATTTGAAATAGAAAGAAAAAGAAAAATGTACAACAAAACTAGCCACAATGACCACAAGGTTTAGAGATACCTTACTTGTTCCTCCCTCGCCTTATGCCAGGTTTCCTCCTCTGCTTCCATTCATCTTTGATTACCCTTCCTTTTGGGGTGTCACCCTCGAATTAAGAAGTCTTGCCCTCGATACCAGGATGAGGCTCATTGAACTTCTTGGCAGGGTCTCGGTAGGCTTGATCTTCAGCAACCTTAGCTTTAACGAGGAAAGCTTGGGTGTAAGACTAGCTAGCGTGGAGCAGTAGATTTTGTGGTGCCGACTTGGACTTGACTTCAATCCTTTCAAAGTCAGTCTTTAGTCTCTCCACCATGGAAGCATGATCGGTTGGGTCTATGGCATTGGTGATCACAACGCTTTCTCCTGGGGCACAGAAATATCCTCCAAGTTCTCAAAGGCAATAATTTTTCTAAATCGGACACTGGACTAGAGCCGGAAGGAAGAGCAGAAATCGCAAATCGCATAGAGATGGAGGTCGATGCAGTAAATATAGCCGTAGATCCTAAGCTTTGAGTGACTGGTGGCGAAGAAGGAAGAGTGGTTGACCACAAGTTGGCAAGTAGAATAATAACAGTTAGTGATGGATTCACGCGAGAACTAAAGCTTCTTGAACACAGGTGATATAAGAGATATACCTTCACCCGGAGTCAATTGAGAAGTAAGGGACTTAGAAAATTGCAATCTTCGGGACAGTATGGATTGGCTAGTTAACGAAGGGAGGAATATAGGGCTCAATAAAAGTAGCCACTGCCGATGATAGAACTGTTCGAGTGACCATGAAGTTGGCCCTTTCGCACTTTGGAGTATCCATCGCATGCTCTTTAGATATAGGAATTAACGATTCAGCTGGACCTAATACACTTGGGCCAACGGAAGCCTTAACAACAGCAGCGACGTCTTCTGCAGCAAGTACGACCTTTCCCTCCTCAAGCTTCACTATATCTTTGGCGTCGAGGGACTTAGTCTTTAGCTCTTCCTCGTGAAGTCTTTACCGGATGCGTTAGAGCGATGCATCACTCCCCCCAGCATCTGCAAAGGTTTCAACATATGTGCTCCCCAGCCACTTCGGGTTCTTGTGAATAACCACGCTTGAGTAGAAGTGATGGAGTGTATTATTTAGCTCTCCTCACTCATTGGCTAGTGCCTTCTTTATTCATTTTGCTCTAGGATGACGATGGCATTTCGACCTTAAAATCTAGCTTCTTAGCTTTCAATAGAAGCAGATCATTTACAAGCTTTTTGTTCTTAGTGTGAAGCTTTTGAATTTCAACTGCTTGCCCTTCGATAGTTTGGTCCCTGGCTTGGATGATTTCATTCTTCTTGGTAAGAGCTAGGTCCTTCTCAAAAATCTTGGTTTTCAGAGCAGCGTCCTCTTCGTGGGCAACCTTCGGTATGTTTTGCAACATAGTAACAGAATCATCATGGGCCTTTTTCATTTTGGCCATCAAACTCTCGGCACTAACCATGGATTTGAGAGCAGAGTCACTCTCAACCTTCACTTTCTCCAAGTCTTTCTTATGATCATCGATGATTCTTTCATATGCATGCTTCTTGGAATCAAAGGACAGGATGTTGGTGTAATTGTTATTGTTGACCGTGGAGAGAGCAAAGCAAAGCCTTTTCCATTTATTACCCTCATCAACATGCTTTTGAACCTGTTGGACATCCCAATCCATCTCTTCCTTTAGAGTGCTTTCAATATCCTGATCAAACATGATGCCATGTAGAAAGAAGTTAGAAAAAGTAGCCTGCACACGAGGCTGGGTAGCCGAAAGAGAGAATGAGGGAGTAGAGATTCCCTTGGAGTATGGAGGAGTGGTAGTAGCCAAGGACTTTATAGATGGAACTTATTGATGGGGAGGAAACTAAGATTTAGTGTGAGGTAGAGGAATTCCAAAGGAGGGACCATGGCGATCGTGCGATTCCTTGTGTCGCTTTATTTGACCTTGCCATAGCCCCTCTTTGGCCTGCCTTTTCTTCCTTTCCTTTTTAGCTCTCTGGTCCTCCTCCACTTCTCATTCCTTTCTCCTCGAACTTTCTTTATCAGACTCATGACACTTGGAATAAGGCGGATATGGGTCAGGGTTTGTCCTCTGAACTCGCTCGCATTGCATTGGAGCTTTTGATATTTGTCTCTAGCTATGAAACCTAAAACAAGAAGAAAAATGATATAAGTATAGGAGTTTCATAATGCAAGGGAATGTAGCGATGTGTATTCATGATCCTAGTGAAGTGCAAAGTGCCAGTTACCCCCTAAGTATCTTACAGACCGTGTTTACATAGAATTAAAGATGGTACCTCACCACCTTTATTTTAGATACCCCATAGTGAGAAGCTGAAGTTTGGAGAACCCTCGGTGAGGAGACTGCCAATAGAAATATTGAAATTGCTCAAACCACCAAAGACATCTCCTAAGGAATGACCTGGAGGAATTTCTTTGCCGAAAGGAAAGATGCTGCCTTGGCCTTTCAAAAGACTCGACAATGATGCACTCTAGACGGGGAGGTAGGATGTTTAGGGCCCTTAGGAGAAGTCTTGCCACATGATTCATCTCCTTCTTCCCTGGCGTTGTAATCACTATCGCTATCACCAGCACTCTTTTCCCCTTCACCGCCTTCTTTGTCCTTCATCTTCTCCTTTCCTTCTCCCCTCACCCCACTTTCACTCTTCTCTAGGATCGATGGCATCCTGTTCCCATCGTCCTTTCTTCTTAAGGCATCACCTGTAGCTGGTTCTTCTGCACCCCTTCCAAAGGGCTCCTCAGCATGCGTTGTACCCGACGGACCTTCAACTTCCCCCTGAATATTTCCGTCAAATCTGTAGGTGCGGGCGAAAGATCGGACCGGCACCTTGAATTCCCTTGGTTGAGGTGATTCAGGAACAGTGAACCTATTAGAGTTCAGAAGACCACGCCGTCGAAGGTTCTTGTTAGTCAAGAGATATGTTATGGTGCGATGCTAGAAGTCGAACTCCTTAAGAGCTATCAAAGTATCAGCATGCTCATTTCAAACATCTCGAGCTGGTATATCTATGAAGAAGAGGATAACAAGTTAAGCATCTGGATGGAAGGAATCCGAGTACCACAAGAGCAAAGAGGAAAGGAATTTACTTCTGAAAAGCCAACGCCCATTGATGCCATACGGGCACCGAACAAAGAAGTATTCATTCTTAAAATAAGAAAGTTTGTTGTGAAGCTTTTCAACAGCCTTGCAGTTGCACCACGCTTTATTGATCATATAAGCAGATGATTCATGCCTTTGCTTAAAGTGCAGAAGATAAGTTAACTAGTTGAAGTATGGAGGCCGTTGAGACCGATTCATGAAGAGCACGTATAGAGAGCTGAAGGGAGCATACACGTTTGTATGAACTTGGGACGGAGCCAGCTTAAGCTCTTAAAGAACCATGCACAAAAAAGGATTGAAAGGTGGGATAGCACCACCTAAGCACATGTATCAGTTGCATGTCGTGTATCCCTATGGAAGATGGTGTCCTGGTTCACCCTGCGTTGGGAGAAGTGCATTTCTTTTAGGAATCTGGTGTTAGTGACATATGCTTTGGAGCATTTTCAGAGTAAGAGTCGTACGTGGACGTCTGTTCTATAGGGTCATCCAAGATCCTTAGACTGACATATTCATTCAAGTGGGAGGTTGATTTTGCAGTAGGTTCACCGGTATAACTGCACCCTGTAACTCAACAATGATTGAATGACTAAGCCTGACAGGAATGGATGGTAATGCCGAAGTAATAGGTCTGTTGGTACAAATGGTTAGGTACGCTCTTATTTCAAATATTAAACCCATGCGACCAATGTCCAAAATCCAAAGGATGTCAACGTTGTTAACCAATAGGATTTTTATCTTTGACTGGAGCAAATGAAATGTTAATCTATGCATTGTGAGTCTTGTGTCCCGTACACAATGAATGGACCATCTTGTCAAGATAACCCGCTCGTGCTAGAAAACGAGTCACTTCGCACAATGAAACCATTGTCTGGAGCGACGTGGAAGTTTTCATTATATAGGAACACCGAGAATGCAGCAATGAAGGATGCTATGTAGTATAGGACAAAGATGTAAATCAACGGAATTGTTTGGATTTTGAAGCCCAACCAATACGACCATTCTCGAAAAAGAACCATCCTAGTGGAATTTGAACAATGGAATGCAATCGAATGAACATTGATAGGAGTCTAACATTGAGCATCATTTAGGATTAGCTCAAATCAGCACCTAGCCCTAAACATCAACCCACTCCAATCGATACCTCTCGAATTATCATCCCTGAACAATCACTATCTCAACTTAGAGCAATTGCCAACCTTAGGTAAATTCAAAATTTGGATTCAAGTTGAAAAGCATTAGGAATCAGTAATGAGAGCTTTGAGTTGGCGATGGTGGGAGTCAATGGCAAGAGGTTGGAATGGATTCGGACCTAAGTGCTTTGGAGAGAAGTGGCCAACTTGTGAATTGGAAAACTTGAAATCGACGGTGGTGAGCTAAGGTCGGCGGTGGCTAATTTGGGTCGGCAATGGCGAACAGAGGTCGACGGCGAGTAGTTGAAGTATGAAGGAACGAAGATCGAAAAGAATCAGTGGAAAAGTCTTGGTAGCAAGAGGAAATTGCAAGTATAAAAGCGAAGTAAGAAAATTTTCTAAGTGCTATATTTTTAAGCACTCGGGGGAAGTTAAAGCTCTCGGTACCGTGAGGAGTTTTTGAAGCCAAATCATGTGAAAAGCATAGTGAAGGAAAGAGCAAGCTTAATTGAGGTGTGGCACTATCTCCAGAGCGTAGATCTTGTCCTTAGCATGGAGAATGGAATTTTAGCAATACAAAGTAGTTAAAGGAATATCTGCACAACAGAGGCGATGCTATAAAGCAATTCCTAAATAACTAACCAAAACTAGATGATAACAAGTCAGTACTTATCTCAATCCAAAGCATGCTTTATTTTCAATGAAAGCATACTATGGGGTGCAAGAGTTAACTGCTTTTTAATTAAGTAGATTTCTAATAGAAATTATAACATCAAGATGAAGACGAAACAATTCACGAACTTGGAAACATTCTCGAAGGGCCGGGATTGGCACTCAAGCAGTTTCAAGGGGAATGGAGCAAAGTGGAGAACTCGGTACAGAGAGAAGCTACTCGATACTGGGAGAAGCCACTCGGTACAGAGAGCTTTTCTCTCCACTTTATCCCTTCAAAACCACTTGTACTCAAAAGTAATACCTCAGGTAATTGCCATAAAGTGTCAAAGAATAGATGAGCAACTCCAAGGATTATTGAGTAGAAAGCAAAGAAAGCAGGAAAAGGCGAGCATCAAGAACAAAATTGTCAGAAACAACTCGATCTTCAAGGAATTATGTTTGGAATGCAATAAATAGGAGATAGCTAGAAAAATAGAAAAAGAAAGGAAGGTTTTCCCCAGAAAAACCTATCGGCACCGAGAGGTTTATCTCAGTACCGAGAGCTTTTTATTGGCATCTGAGCCGGCTTTGGTTCTCCCTCTTCTTTGGACTTGGACCTAGACCTAGACCTTCTACTTCGTGGGCCTCCAAGTCTACTAGCAGATTCCCCTATAAATATCAACCCTATAGTAACCAAGAGAGGACTTTTGGCACTTCTCATTCATCATCTCCTACCTCTCCTCTCCATAGTCACTAAAGTAGATATTGTTGACAGTTCTAGGCTTAAGAACTTGTCAATCCTTAGTACTTGTGACCTTGAAATCTCTCTAATTCCCTCAAATCAATAATGATAAAGATAATAGTGGACGTAGGCTATAAATTGCCGAACTTAGTGGTCTTACTGTCTTTCTTATATTATCTTTTAGATCTTTATATTTCAATAGGTTTTTAGGTGTTGTGCCACTTTTGGAGTCAAAAGTACTTAAGTTAATTCATATTTAAATTGCAAAATTATTACTTAATATGACTTTGAATTTTGGTACATTTTTATTGAAATAGAAATTCCAAATAATGTTTGGGAATTGACTATTTGCATATGATAACCAAAATTTTATGATGTTTGTAGGAGCGATAATTGAGTTTGTAAGTGTTGGCTATGATCCAAGAATTGATACGATTGTATTACTCGACAAAAATCAGGATTGATCATATATTTTGAAAGAGAAATAAATAATTTGATTATCGATCAAAATGGAGAGGAAGTGTGTGCCTATAAGAATATATATTAAAGAAGTACTAAAATATTTCTAAAAATACAAGTAAAGGATGTTGGGATTATCCCGAATGATATACGTAGACATCATATTAAAATGTTTAATGTGAAGCATATGAGATGGGTTCTGTAACAACCCAAAAATTTTAGTAAACATTTTAAATTTATTTTATTTGAAGACTTTGATTTTTAATCATTTTTAATTGAATTTTGGAATTTTCCAATGTAAGTTGTATGTTGTTTACAATTTTAATCCCAATTTCAATAAAATAAATTATTTTCTGTATTCATTTTCTATTTTTCATAAGACCATTTATCTATTTTTATTTACTTTATTTTATTTTGACTTTTATTTTATTTATTTGATTTTTGATTGGTTTATTTTAAATAAATGGATTGGAAATTCAAAGAGACTAGAGTTACATACTTTAACTTGTGACTTTTCCTTTACTTTGTCTTTTCATTGCCATAGCCGTACCTTTACCTTATTTAGCCGTTCATTTCTTTTGGTAAATCACGTACAAACTTCTCAAAATCTCATTCTCACGTTCATTTCATTCTTGAGAAAAAAATGTAAGTTCTCATGGCTTCCTTCTTCCTTATTCTCTTTTTCATTTTTTATTTTTCTTTTGTTCTTCTTCATGTTGCTCGGCCACTACCCTATCCACACCTCCACCGACCACCACCATCACCTCCTCCTCCTCATCTTCTACGGCCAACATCCCTCCTCCTCTAGCCAGTCACTGCCGTGGCCACCATGATAAACATCTACCACAAAACTCCATGCATACACATAGCCGAACTCCTTATTCCATCACCACCTTCCTTTGTTCACCTCGGCCTCCACCACAAGCTCCACCACCATGTGCTCCTTCCCACAACCTGACATGACCCTTGGCCTACCACTGACCAGACCTGACCCTGTAGTTGCCACCAGACCGAGCCAATATAGTGTAGGGGCCGAACCCAAAGTAGTTGTGCACTTTGCCCTTTTGCCTTCACTTGGTTTGTAACTCCTACCCCTTCACATTCTAACACAGAGCCGTACGTTTAATTATCCATGACCGAGCCTACTTGTCTCAAAATTGACCATGGCCGAGCACAACCAAAGTGGTCAAGCCCACTTGCATGATGGCCGAGCCATTTGTTGGTTAAACCAATTGGTTCTTCACTTGTTTTATTTTGATTCAACATTTTGTGTTGAATATATGAATACTTATATAAATTCTATTTTTATTTGTTTACAAGATTTGGATTTGGGTGCTACTTCTCCATCCACTCGTATTTGATTCGTGCTTTATCGTGCTTTCGGGAGTTGTTTGTCTTGTGTTTGATTTGGATCTCTAGCTTTAGAGGTGAGTTATTCACTCTAGACATTCGTACTTATAGAATTGTGAAATGATGACAAGTGGATATGTAGAATTGATATGCTATGTTAATAAACCCTTACATGCATGTGATACGATTTATATGATGTTAAAATCTGCTTATAAACCTATCACATCATCTGACATGTTATATTTTGTTATACTATTTATTTTATTTCTGTTTCTCACACTGCAAGTTCCTTGTAAAATAGAATCACTATCGGTTGAAATGATACATACCCGAAGGGACTTTAGGATATGGAAAAATCGTTACGAGCTGAAATGATAGGCTTGGGCGATTTTTATTTATTTTTATTGACTTGGGATTGCGGGTTTGAAATGATAGAACCCGGATTTTTCTTTGTAAATTACGGATTGAAATGATATATTATCAGTAACACTTGACTTAGGTTAGAAAATATTATACAGACCCGTGGTTATTATATATATTTTCTAGAAAATTTTAAGTATTTTTAAATGTAAAATATGATATTTTGACTTAAATTTGGATTTTATTGATTTAAATAAAGTGTAGTGATTTTTCTATGAGTTAAAATGTGTAAGTAAATAAATGGTTAAATTGTAATTTGAAAATATAACTTAACTTGAAAATTTGAGATTTGGTTTGAAATGGAAGTTTAAGATAAGTAAATAAATGGAAATTAAGTTTTATTTATGAAATGGTATTTTAAAATAAATTATTAAGTTAATTGTTAAAAATACAAAGAATAAGAAAATAGTGCACTTTGATTTAATAAGTGAATCATTGCTAAAATTTGGATATTTATTAATGAAATTTTATTTTATAAAATCATAAGTAAAAGGTTATCCAAATGACCATTTTTGAAGTGAAAAAAATATGATTTTATAAGTTAAAATGGTTAAAAATCGAAATTTATTTGTTTCTGAAATTTTATAATAAATCTGGTATTAGAATTTGTAGCACTTCAGAAATGCTGTCGTTGCTGAAACTAATTAAAAATCTAAAGTAAATGATACTACAGTACTTGGTAAGTGCTGTGGTTGCTGAAAGTAAACTATAGGCCGAAATAACTTAAGTGATACTGCAGCACTTGGTAAGTGCTGCTGTTGCTGAAAGAAAACTAAAATCAGAAACTAACTAAAGGGCTACTGTAGCACTTGATAAGGGATGCTGTTTGCTGAAATGAAGAGATTTTCAAATGAACACTGAACTACTGCAGCAATTTTAAATGCTGTCTTTTCTGAAATGAACTGTTTTCAAATATAACTTACCGCAGCATTTTCTAAGTGCTGCAAATGCTGAAATTTCAGTATTTTGAAGTATTTAACTGAATAAACGAGCTTCAAAAATGCTAAATTTTTGGGAATTGAATATTTGATCTGAAAGAATAATGACTTTATTTTTTAAATGGTTTAAATGAATTATTTTGATTGGAAATATAAACCATTTTGAAAAGTATAACCACGGGTTATAATAACGATTGGTTGTTAAAGAGACCGGGATCGGATATGGACATACTCTCTGTCGATACCGAAAACCACTTTAACAACTGTGTACGCAGTGGAGATTCCAGAATGAAGTACGATGGTGGCACGATCCTATTGAGGTATATACGTGGACCCGACTCCCGTGAGTTGGCATAAGGTGGCTAAAACAGGAGCGATTGACGGGCCAATGAGGTAGCTCCTCTGCTCGGACATACTTCTTCGATACCATTCTATTACTTTTATGATTGATTGGGTGCACCCCTTTGATTTTTGGGAGTGTGGCTCGAGGTGGGCGGTAGTGGCTGCTATGCGTTACCTCCAGCCCGGATGCGTAATTAGTATATCTACCCTGGCATTGCCTTGTTATGCCGTGTCACCTACCCTAGCGAGCTTTACTACGAGTTTGGTTTTGTGCCGTAGCCTGTGGAGTATTGAGGGTAGCTCTCGATCTGGGGGTACGCTGATACTGGATAGACTACTGGGACTATTATGTGTTAAGGTGGAAAATGTAAAGCCTTAATGCTATTTAAAAGTAAGCTTATGTTACTTTAGACATTATTATAATAACGAATATTACTACATAGTAAATAGTTTAACGGATCCTTAGAGGATGGGCGGTCCCAAGCATCCTTTAAGTTACTTGTGCATTTCTATTACAGTTTACTTGAGTTGGTTTACATTGTATAAGTATGTATGTCCTGACTCGAGTGTTTGTGTTTTGCTTGACGCTCGGGTCAGCCTGAGCATTACAGCTTTGGAGTCACCTTCTGGAGCTAGAGATTTCTGGAGTTTATCAGTCTATCTAGTTGTCTTCCCATTTCAGTTATTTCATTCAGATTTGCTTATGTATTTGTGAACTTATCTATTCAGACTCCGTTGTATCTATTTTTCAGACTATGTATTTTGTATTTGTTTTGAGACTATGTATTGTAGTGGCTTCATGAACCACTATTTATTTTATTTTTCCGCTGCAAGTTATTCTGATATTCTGTGTCTATGATTCTGTGATTGATTTTATTTGCTCCAAATTTATTTACAATCTATTGTTTTGTATTATTCAAGTCTGACATGTGTGGATTTATTGTCGATTTGAATGGTGCAAAATAGTGGGTCGTTACAGGTTCCTTATGCTTAGACAATAGGAATTATCGTATATGATATGTAGTCTACTATATCGTTGTTTACCTATGTAATTGATGCATTGAGCAAGCATGAAATCGATTCAAGATTACAAAATGATAGGTAAGGGTATTATTGAGTATTTGCAAAATACTAGAGAATTGTTTGTAGAAACAAAAGATCCATAATGAAGGAATATTTGGACACAAACTCCATAAGTGATATTGAGCATGGTATGTTAATCCAACATTCATATTCAACCTTAATTAAAGAGCTTCAGGTTGAAATGTTTTCAAACATGAGTTGTGGCTAATTCAACCAATAAGCAAAGTACATCGCCTTGAATAGCACCGCAACAAAATCATTGTATACATATACAAATGCACAAATTTATAACCGAGCCAGGGGAGATTCCAAATGTTGATAATCCCATAATATTGTTATATGATAACAACGTCATGATACATATAACGAAAGAACCTAGAGCTCATTAGAAGTTGAAAAACATATTCTAAAAAGTTCCATATGATAAAGTTAGTTAATCAACATCAGAGAGAGTTAATTAACAAAGTAGATAATTCAAACAACATAACACATCTGTTCACTAAAGGACTAGCTCGATCGTTTTGAGAAGACTGACATGAGGAATGGAATAAAACCCATAATTGACCTCAAGTGCAAGTGGGAGATTGATAGGGTTAGGGGTATGTCCTAGGAAAAATTATGTAATTTGTTATATATATCTTACTATGTGACCGGTCTTTTTCATAATAAAGGTATTTGATTTTTATTATATACTTTGTTATATAGTGATATAATTAACTAAGTAAATAATTTAAAGTGTATAAATAAGAAAATCCTTAAATGAAATGTTATGTGATTAAAGTTGCAAATACTTGCAATCGTAGTGTTATCCCGCCTTTTGGCAAGGCTGTAACACCAAGGAATTGACTAGTAACCAGTGATGGCCCGTCCCAGAGGTCAGTTATATACGGGCTCACTACGGATATCGATGAATTTTGTTCGAGTTCGGATCGAGCCAAAATTGGTAGGACGTGACAAGCTAAGCCATGAGAGCCAACGTTTCGAATCTCAAGTCAATCCGAGTTCGTATGCTCAAGTTATGAGCGATACAAGATTGGATGAAAATCAATTGCCGGTCGACTCGCTCCTTCGACTCGCTTCGCAACACTCCGAAGAAGCCAACTTTGACTCGCTTCGCAATGCCCAGGGGTAACAACTTCGACTCGCTTTGCTCAAAGGCCAACTTCGAGTAAACCAGGTTCGACTCGCTCCACATCCCTCAGAGCTGCTCTCTTCGACTCGCTCCAGTTTGAAACCATCGAAAGGGGACGCTTCGACTTGCTCCGCTCAAACAACTTTTAGACTCCATTGACTTCGACTCCACTGCTCAAACTTCCCAAGATGCCACATTTTCGACCCGCTCGACCAGAGCTTGCTTCGACCCACTCGACCAAGCGCTTACTTCGACTCGCTCAATCAGTGAATAGTTCGACTCGCTCAAAGCGACATCCAGGACCGAGTGAGAATCAAGTGCCACGTTACTGAGTCGAACAGAAGCGAGTCGAAATAGGAGCGAGTCGAAGGAAACAGCCTATCGAAGACTCCATTTCGTATCGATCATATCTCCCAATCTACAAGTCCAAATGCTATGAAATTTTCACAGAAGACTACGTGCATGCTAAAGAATGTCCACGCAAAATTTTGACTCCATTGGATGAAATCTTGATCGAGTCGAAATCTGTTCGTGTCGATCACGGATCGGACCGAGACTTCACGGGCTTGGGCGTACGGGCCTGGTCACGTGCCAGAGAGGGTCTCCCGAGATCTGAGCGAAATATCAGCCTCCTACACCTATAAATAGACCCCCAAAGCCAACAGAAAAGGGGTTCTTCTTCCTCTTTGAGATCTCCAACGCCCGGACTCCGCCAGATCCAGATCTGAACTCAATTGCTGCTGCTACCAACAAAATTCACTGCTGCATATCATAATTGCCTGCTGTAAATCATTGTATTCATTTGTAAACACAAAAGAAAGATCAATAAAGAAAACTACTTCATAGTGGACGTAGACTATACGCCGAACCACTCTAAATTCTTGTGTCTCCTTGCACTTTAATTATTCTCATTTCTAAAATTTGGAGTTTTTGTTAGACAATTCCTCTTTTTTACATTTAATTTCTTCACTTTATCTCTTCGAAGACTTCCGAAGAGTGTTGTGCCCAAATTTGGTACAAACACTTTGGTGCTTTCACTGAGAAAAAACCCAATTATTCTCCTGCTCTTTGGATCTCCTATCTATATTGGATTGCATAAATCTAAGAAGAAGATCCAGATCTAGAACTTTGAAGCCCTTCCATTCTATTCAGATTTGCAATCAGATCTAGGAAAGGACTTCATCAATTCATTATGGTGAGCACACGTACCACCTCTACAGCTGCTGATCAAGGAGCACGGGACCGACAAAATCCCGTGCAATCACCTCCATCCAACCAAAATGCTGCAGGACCTTCAGATCCATCATGTCCAATCACTAGACAAGAATTCCAAACATTGCTTCAAGAGTTGACCCAAAGTCGACAGCATTTAGCGGAACAACTACACGCCAACACGGAGTTGACTAACCAGCTAAATCGCCAAAGGCGAAGAAGATCCAGAAGAGACCAAGGTTCTCACTCTTCCATAGAAAGTTCAGCCTCCTCCGATGGACAAACTAGATCCACACGTCCACAGTTAGGTGGAAGCTACACCCAGGCCACGGGACACCAACCTGCTTCGAACCTTCTGCAACCTAGAGCTGGACCATCCGCTAGCCTCCGCACAGAACCTTCAACTTGGGGAGGAGCTGCTCCTTATCATGTTACCGGCAACATTGCTACAACCAGTACTACCGGACGGGAAGGTGATGCTAGAAACCAAGATGATCCTCAACATAGCCAAAGAGAGCAGACTCCTGAACCTTATGTCCCAGAGGATGTTGAACCAAGGAGGCGAGGCATGGACCGTCGACCGCGTCCGTCCAGACTCGCGCTGTGGAACCCGACCACACCTTGGCACAACATGCTCCAAGTGTCCGAACGCCAGATATACCAGCGATGATCCGCCAAATGATCCGTGAAAGTCAGGGTCTCTCTAATGACGACTGGGGAATCTCCCAAAGTCATACCCCTTTCACCGATGATGTCTTATATGCTGAACCACCTCGGCACTTCAGGATGCCAGCTTTGCCAGTTTATGAAGGAAGTTCTGACCCCAATCAACACGTCCTAAAATACGAATGGCTGATGAATGCTGCTACAGCTGATGACGTAGTAAAGTGCCGTAGTTTCCCCATTTCCCTAGGAGGCATCACTACCATGTGGTTCACTCGTTTGCACATCTCTAACTTTGACCAGATGGCCACCAAGTTTGTCGAACAATTCCGTATACACATGGCGAGGCCCAAGGATTTTAACACTCTATCTAGTGTTACGCAAGCTCCTGGAGAAACACTTAGACGTTACTTGGAGCGATTCCATGCTGCGTGCGTAGAAATAAGCAATCCCAACGATAACTCTATCCTGATGGCTCTGACTAAAGGGATTGATGTTGATTCCGAGTTCGGAAGTTGGTTAGCTGGGAAACCACCTGCGTCATTGGACCGTTTCTATTCCAAGGCAGCCCAATTCCTGAGAAGGGAGGATGCGAAACAGTCTAGGAAGCAGGATGACGCAAGGCCCAACATCGAAGGTATCCAGAGTAACGTCGCTGTTAAACAGTCCGGGGATAGTTCTGGAAAAACTCAGTTGAACATCCAAAATAAACAAAATCAGCAGAGGGACAATAGAAACCAGAACAAAAAACGCGATCAGGATCGTGGACCACGGCATAGAGCTTCCATGTACGATAATTACACTCCATTGAACACATCATTGGAAAATGTGTATTTGCAAACCTGCAATACCATGCAGTATAAGAAGCCTGCCCCGAAACCACTAACTGAAAGACAAATCCAAACAGGAAAGTTCTGTAGATTCCATGAGAGTTATGGCCACAACACCAATGAGTGTCGTCACTTACAAGACCTCATTGAAAAAATGTTACGTGAGCGGAAGTTGGATCAGTATGTACGGGCGTCGCAATCCGGTGGTGCGGGCCCATCAAATCAGAATCGTGCACCGAACCAGGAAAGACAGGAAGAACCCGCTCGTGCGGACGGGAGGTTGGTCATCAATACAATAAGCGGTGGTCCTCACCCAGCAGATCGAAGCTGAAAGGAAATGGAGTCGTATGCCAGTTCTATCAGGCATGCGGACTTCGAGTGTTGCAGTAGTTTTGATGAGGAGGCTCCGGCCAAGCAACAGAAAACGATGACGGATGACATCTTGTTCAGGAGTAGAGACGTAGATAAAATCGAAGCTCCCACTATCGATCCACTGGTCATCTCAGCACAAGTAGGTCCCGCTTGGATAAAAAGGATCTTAGTTGACAGTGGAAGCTCTGTGAATATTTTGTTCAAACGAGCTTATGACCAAATGAAGATGGAAGCCGCAGACTTGAAGCCTTGTCAATCTCGAGTCCATGGTTTCAACGGAAGTGTCACAATCCCCACTGGGATGGTGGAACTGCCAGTAGAGTTGGGAGTTGGAGAACGTCGGAGAGTACGGATGTTGCAGTTCATTGTTTTGGACATAGACTCCCCTTACAATGCTTTCTTGGGCCGACCGACCCTCGCTGAATTCAGAATAGCCATTGCCCCATGGTGTTTGACCTTAAAATTTCCCACTGATCATGGAATAGGAATCGTTCAGGGAGATCAGGCCACTGCCAGAGCCTGTTATGTTGCTGAGCTGCGGGAGGCGCAGCGAAAGGAGAAGGGAAAGGGCGTAGAGGAATCCCTCTGCGTTCGTTTCGCCGATAATTGACAATTAACGCCCGGGCACCCCAGCCAATTCCTCAAGGACCTTGACCCGAGAGAAACTGAAGACGAAGGAGAATCTAAAGAAACTCAAGCATCCCCGGCCGAACTGACGATTGATGTCCCAATTGAAAATAACGATGATTCAAAAGTAATAAAGATTGGATCTCAGCTAAGCCAGCAAACTCAGGAGGAAATTGTTGAATTTCTGCGGGAAAATCTTCACGTATTTGCCTGGACACGTTCTGATATGTGTGGGATCTCGCCGGACATTGCGAGCCACACTCTGAACATTGACTCGCGGCATGTCCCGGTCAAACAAAAAAGGCGCGGTATGGATCCAGAGAGATCTGCCGCCCTTAAAGAGGAAGTAGAAAAGCTTGAAGCGAACGGATTCATTCGAGATGCGCTATATCCTGAATGGGTGTCAAATCCCGTGCTCGTCCGAAAGCCAAACGGGAAGTGGAGAACATGTGTCGACTATTCCGATCTGAATAAAGCGTGCCCCAAAGACAGTTTCCCGCTTCCTAAAATTGATCAGTTAGTGGATTCAACGGCTGGACATGAGCTCTTATCCTTCATGGACGCGTATTCAGGCTACAATCAGATACCGATGCATTTACCCGATCAAGAACATACCAGCTTCGTAACAAATCTAGGACTTTACTGTTACAAGGTTATGCCGTTCGGACTCAAGAACGCCGGGGCCACTTACCAACGGTTGGTCAATTAGATGTTCGCTAATCAAATCGGGAAGACAATGGAAGTATATGTGGACGACATGCTTGTGAAGTCATGACTCTCCACCAACCATGTAAAAGACCTGGAAACTATGTTCAACATACTTTGGGAGTACAAGATGAAGCTCAACCCACTGAAATGTCACTTTGGAGTTGCATCCAGAAAGTTCCTTGGGTTCATCGTTAACGTCCGGGGAATCGAAGCCAAAACCGAAGATTTGGGCAATCAGAAATCTTGAAACTCCCAAAACTATAAAGCAAGTCCAAAGTCTCAATGGAAAGGTAGCAGCATTGAGCAGGTTCATTTCAAAGTCCACTGACAAATGCATTCCCTTATTTGATCTGATTCGAAAAGGGAAACGAAACTTTGAATGGACCACAGAGTGCGAGGGCGCTTTCCAAGCACTAGTCCAACGTCTGTCCACACCGTCGATACTGTCAAAGCCTATTGATCATGAGAAGTTGTATGCATACTTGGCGATATCAGAAAACGCAATCAGCACTGCCTTGGTTCGAGAAGAAGACGGGATATAGAAGCCAGTGTACTACATCAGCAAACGATTGACTGGGGCTGAAAGAAATTATCCGAAGCTGGAAAAGTTGGCTTACTGCCTTGTCATTGCATCAAGAAAACTACGACCGTATTTTCATGCACATCCCATAGTCGTCTACACCGACCAGCCGTTACGACAGGTCCTTTCGCGGCATGAGACGTCTGGTAGGCTACTTAAGTGGAACATCGAACTAAGTCAGTTTGATATTACTTACACTCCAAGACGAGCAATACAAGGACAAGTCCTCGTTGATTTCATAGCTGAATTCACCATTCCAAAGGATTTACCCGGAGTCAGTGAATCCCCCGAATACGTCTGGAAGCTGTATACTGATGGTGCATCGAACGACCGGTGTTCGGGCGCTGGTGTTGTGCTCGAGACCCCCGAAGGTCGATCTATATGCTACGCCTTGAAGTTTGACTTTCATGCAACCAATAATGAGGCTGAATACGAAGCCCTCTTAGCTGGCTTGAGACTCGCCATAGATCTGAAAATTATCGCTATGGAAATTTATTGTGATTCACAATTGGTTGTGTGTCAAGTACGGGGAGAGTATCAGGCAAGAGATCGAAGGTTGGCTGCTTACTTAGCTCGAGTTCAAGAAGTACTGAGTCAGTTCGATTACTACGCCATTTATTGTATACCTCGGGAGCGCAACCAAAAGGCCGATTCATTGGCAAAGCTAGCCAGCACAGGTGAAGCTCAACAAATGGGACTCGTTCCCGTAGAAACGCTATTTTCCCCAAGTATCGACCGGACAGAAACAAACCGGGTATGCGAAATCGTTCCCGAAAAGGATTCATGGATGACCCCACTCAGAAATTACATTGAGCACGGGACCCTGCCGGAGCGCGGGAGTGAAAAAAGACAGGTCCTTCGAAAGGCCTCAAAATTTACCATCCAGAATGGACTCATGTACAGAAGGGGGTACTTAATTCCCCTACTCCGATGTATCGCTCACGATGAAATTAAACAAGTGTTACGCGATGTGCACGAGGGAGAATGTGGCGATCACACCGGGGGGCAAGCGCTTGCCAAGAAAATACTTTGCTATGGATATTACTGGCCTACCGTGAATCGCGATGCGTTGGACTATGCAAAGAAATGTGATAGGTGCCAGAAATATGCCCGAATCCCTAGGGCTCCTCCTACTGAGATAACGCAAATGATCAGCCCATGGCCGTTCGCAATGTGGGGCATCGACATCATCGGTGCTCTACCTCTGGCAAAAGGTGGTGCGAAGTACATCATCGTCGCGGTTGATTACTTTACGAAGTGGCTGAAGCCAAAGCTCTCGCTACCATTACAACGAAGAAAGTAATCAACTTTGTGGTTCGTAACATCATCTGTCGATTCAGTCTCCCACACACCATTATTACGGACAACGGAACCTAATTCGACAGTGCTGAATTCAAAGATTTCTGCAAACGATTTCACATCCAAAAGAAATTCTCCGTAGTTGCACACCCTCAAGCAAACGGACAGGTCGAAGCAGTTAATAAAGTCATAAAGTCCATCTTGAAGAAACGACTAGAAAAGGTCGGGAGCAAGTGGGTCGATGAACTTCCTATGGCTCTATGGGCTTACCGAACAACCCACAAGACCGCGACCGGCCACACTCCGTTCTCTCTTTCTTACGGTTCAAAGGCCGTTATTCCAGTCGAGCTAGAAGTACCTTCTCATCGTGTGACATACTATGATCCAAAGACAAATGCTATATTACTTGCTGAATCTCTTAATCTACTGGATGAGAAGCGTGAGGAGGCTGATTTGAGGGCAGCTGCGCATCGAAGTCGAGTCGCCCGATTGTACAACGCCAAGGTCCGTCCGCGAACCTTCGAACTAGGCGATCTCGTCTTAAAAAGAATCTATCCGGTTCCTTCACATATGAAGCCGACATGGGAAGGACCGTATGTTATTGAACGGAGGCTCGGAGATGGCACATTCAAGTTATCGACCGTCGACGGTCTTACCCTGCCGAGAGCTTGGAATAGCGAGAGCCTTCGCCGCTATTACACCTGACATTCTATCCTTATCCATTTAATTTACTTTCCTTTTCTGCAGTTTGCTTATGCATTTCGAAATTAGAACTTGTAATAAGGCAACTGACTTTGCCATACTTTCTTATTTCAGCAATAAAATGCAACCTCTTCGAGCCAGAGCTGTGATTTACTTGAAATACTTCATATGACCATCACTATGCACGGAGAGCTAAGTCTCATCATACGGTGGGATTTATTCAAATAGAGAGTGGCTGCGATGCAACCAATCACTCCCTAAGTGAAACCCAAGCTCGGGGGCAAGCCATCACATCAAAGTCAAAAAAGGGATTGATACATGACAATCCTTCATCAACTCCGAACTCGCAGAGCGCGAGTCGGAGTATAAACATTCAACTCCGAACTCCCAGAGCGCGAGTCGGAGTATAAACATCCTACTCCGTATTCCCAGAGTGCGAAGCGGAGTATAAACATTCAACTCCGAACTCCCAGAGCGCGAAGCGGAGTATAAACATTCAACTCCGAACTCCCAGAGCGCGAGTCGGAGTATAAACATCCAACTCCGTATTCCCAAAGTGCGAAGCGGAGTATAAACATTCAACTCCAATCTCCCATAGTGCGAGTCGGAGTATAAACATCCAACTCTGTATTCCCAGAGTGCGAAGCGGAGTATAAACATTCAACTCCGAACTCCCAGAGCGCGAGTCAGAGTATAAACATCCAACTTCATATTCCCAGAGTGCGAAGCAGAGTATAAACATTCAACTCCGAACTCCCAGAGCGCGAGTCGGAGTATAAACATCCAACTCCATATTCCCAGAGTGCGAAGCGGAGTATAAACATTCAACTCCGAACTTCCAAAGCGCGAGTCAGAGTATAAACATCCAACTCCGTATTCCCAGAGTGTGAAGCAGAGTATAAACATTCAACTCCAAACTCCCAGAGCGCGAGTCGGAGTATAAACATCCAACTCCGTATTCCCAAAGTGCGAAGCGGAGTATAAACATTCAACTCCGAACTCCCAGAGCACGAGTCGGAGTATAAACATCCAACTCCGTATTCCCAGAGCGCGAAGCGGAGTATAAACATTCAAATCCGAACTCCCAGAGCGCGAAGCGGAGTATAAACATTCAACTCTATATTCCCAGAGTGCGAAGCGGAGTATAAACATTCAACTCCGAACTCCCAGAGCGCGAGTCGGAGTATAAACATCCAACTCCGTATTCCCCGAGTGCGAAGCGGAGTATAAACGTTCAACTTCGAACTCCCAGAGCGCGAGTCGGAGTATAAACATTCAACTCTGAACTCCCAGAGCGCGAGTCGGAGTATAAACATCCAACTCCGTATTCCCAGAGTGCGAAGCGGAGTATAAACATTCAACTCCGAACTCCCAGAGCGTGAGTCGGAGTATAAACATCCAACTTCGTATTCCCAGAGTGCGAAGCGGAGTATAAACATTCAACTCCGAACCCCCAGAGCGTGAGCCGGAGTATAAACATCAGCTCCGAATTTCCAAAGTGCAAGTCGGAGTATAGACGTCGACTCCGGATTCCCAGAATGCAGAACGGAGCCTAAACACCAACTTCAAGTTCCCGAAGCATGGATCAAAATATAATTATCAACTCCAAACTCCCGGAGCGCGAGTCGGAGTACAAATGCCAATTCCAAGTCCCCAGACAGCGGGCATATGATTGAAACTCAAGCCAGCGTGACCAACCGCCAGTAAACAAATGAGGATCCCCGGAGTGCGGATATGATAGTCAATAATCGGACAAACGCAAATAAACCACTCAATCCCCGTTTGCCTTAAACGCCCATCCAACGGCACTAGACTCGGCATGCTAGGAGAAAAGGGCAATCACTGACTGATGTTTTACAACATGCCACCAAGACTGGGGGGCAAGACTTAAGCATCAACCATCGACTGAAGCAATGCAACATCAAAATTCGACTCGTTTCCCGGTCGCGAACAATGTCCACAATACCCGAACTTGGCAAACAGAAACAAACTTCATTCGGAAACTGAAACTTCACAAGTGCAGTCCAGACACTGAAACACTTAGACAAATACACAATGACAAAAAAGAAGTCAAAAAAGAAAAGTTTCATTTCTATTGATTATAGAAGAAGTTCGTGTACAAGTTTCCAAAAAATTCCTACTAGCAGGGGCCGAACCCGCATCTATACACGGCTAACAAAATGCAAATCAAAATACACCGGAAGAGCATACCTAGTCTTTCTTCTTCCTTGGCTTCCTCCTCGGTGCGGACCCGCTGGAGCCATCGCCAATCTTCCTCTTCGAGCCTTTTCCTTTCGGCGGTTGGTCTTCAGGCGAAGGCATTATGTCGACGTCCTCCTCCGAACTCGTGTGAATAATAATGCTCCCTACATGCGAAGTCGGAGGAACGGGATCAGGTGCGGAAGATGGAATGGGCATAACGCTAAGGAAAACGGCACAACTGGGAGATATCATGCTAAGAGGAGCAGGGCCCGGTGCTGCCATCCCACCTCCGAAACTGCCACCATGAGCTGCTGCCATTTCAGCGTCAATTTGAGCGAACATCTGCTCTTCAGTTATTGCTCGATCCCCGCTGAGAGCATCATCGGTCGACATTGATGAACTGGCAGCAGGATCAGTTCCACTCATGACAGATGGCAGGTCAGCAAGAGGATCGCCGTGACGACGAAAGAGTTCATCCATTAGCTGCTCGTCAAACATAATTGTACCTCCCTGCAGATCGTCAAGCGGAGTAGTTGTACTCATGGTGGTTGCCTCGGTCGCAATAGCCTCCTGCATTTGATATGATTCTTGAGTGGCAGGAGGCATGGCCGGTGCGGCATCGATCACTGGACAAAGAATAAAAGAACTGTTAGGACTTAACTCGATCGAAGATTCCGATTTAAGAAAAGTAGAATGTTCAGAGTACCTTCCTCAGTTCGACTTGTAGGCGGCAGGACGACATCAGTAACTTGCGCAGCAGATGAAGACATTTGCGGCTGATCTGGATTGTAAGTAGGAACAGCCTGGGGATCGACCGCAGACAAGGATTCGGGCTGGGTTGACACAGGAACTTCGAGACTTGCTTCATGATGGTCAACTCCAAAACCCTCTCCCACTTCAAAATGCTGAGCGTCAAGTTTTTCCTTCTCACGCAGAATCATCGACTCATGAAGAACCTTCTTTTCATCATCGTTCAGAATGCGATTCTCGAGTTTGAATTCATCTACGGACTCGCCCTGATGCGCCTCTTTCTCTTCCTCAACCAGTCAGCTCCAAGCATTGTGGAGATGAGTCGAAAAGTCATTGAGCTAGGCTAGGCCCCTGTGCCTCAGCATATTAGCATTGTAAACAACAAGGAGGTCTTCGATGTCGGCCTCTAGCCTGGACTCGGCCAGCTTCACCCTCTCCTCGACCTCAGTCTCCACCTTCTGGACTTTAGCCACGGCCGCATCCCGTTCGCCCCTGAGCAGGACAGCTTGTTCGCACGCCTCCTGGGCTGCGTTGTTTGCGTCATCTTTCTCCTTGGCCATATCAGCAAATTTGGCCTTGAGTTCATTAAGCTCCTTGACCGCTGCATCCCGCTCGGCGGTAACTGTAGTGTTCCGGTGGCCCATCTCCTCCACCAAGGCGACATGCGTCTGCCTTAATCTCTCCATGGCCACATTCGCTTCATCAGCTTTTTTGGTGGCCTCAATCTTAGACTTCCGAGAAGACTCGGACTCAGCAGTCAACACCTGAATAATCTGGTCCCTTTGAGCAAGGTCAGATTCCATTTTCTCGAGTGCTTTGGCTCGCTCAACAGCCACCTTAGAAGCCTTCTCCACAGCCTTTACCCACTCTTTGTACTGAGTGTAGATGTCATGAATGTACTCATGCATCGTGTTTTCCACTCCAGATGGCATTTCTTTCAAGTGTGGTGGGAAGACATAGCCATCGAAGCAGATGTTCGGAAATTCCTTCCGCATCTGAGCTAGTTTAAGGGCCCCCTCTCCTATGGGCTCGGTCGGGACCTGCTCTGTACTTAACGAGGCCGTAGTCTCGATTCTCTGAAGATGAGTTTCGGACCTAGAAGCGTGAGAAGACGGCCTGTGGCGAGGAGGCTCTAGTGGATTTGAAGTTTGAACAGGAGGAGGAGATGGAAGTCTAGGAAGAGGAGAGCGCGATCTAGACCGATGTCTGTACTCCCTATCTCTATCACGCCCGTACCTATCTTGGTGGGAGTACTCGCGGTCGCGATCTCTATCTGAGTCCCTCCTGCGGGAGTCATAATAAGAAGAAGATTTTCGGGCTGAACGAAGACTACCGAGCATCGGTCCTCTTCCAGACATAGCTCCTGAAAATGATAAACGAAGAAAGAGTTAGTAACTTCCAAAGTTGGACGAAGTACAGTTGTGAATCATGTAGTGTAGTGAAGTGTATGCATGTGCAATCCCCCGACCAAACGGAAATGTCGGCCGCACTCGTGGCAAGCGACCCACTCGGTTCAAAAGCACTATCAAGCCCCTCCGTCCCGGCGTCGTGTGGAGACAACACAAAATCCGAGATCGGAATATCTGCAAGCCCTGCAAAAGGACTCTCCACTTGCGGAGGAGTAGCCTTCGAAATTCTAATCCCCTGGAAAGGTAAAGACACGACCACGGATTTAAATCTCTTGGATTTAGGGCGTTTGTGAGCAGTGGCCTTGCCTTTTCTTCTTCCTCCCGAATCCAGGACATCATCAGAAGGCCCAGCTAGGAGCTCGGTATCAGTTGGCGTTCTTTCCGGATCAATTTCTTCGGCAATCACGACTGCGGGCTCTTTGCGCTTCACCCGTTTCTTCGAGACCACTCTGTGTATCCTTTCCAGATGTATGCTCTGTCTCCGTTCTATCAGCCCGACAGCCCTTAAATTCCTGTCAGTCAGGACTAAGTCTATGAGCCTCTCTTCGCCCGGAAACGCTTGAAGAATTCGAACAAGCTCCCTGAAATATGCGCCATCGGGACGAGAGATTGCAGCTGTAAGAAAGGAAAAGTATGTCTGTTTTGAAGTCAGTTACTAGTATCTCAATGATTCAAGAGAGAAGTGGCAACACTTACGTCTATCCAACCACCGCCCAGCAAATCCAGGGGGGCACCGAACGTAGAACCATTCGGTTTTATAATAACTTAGCCTTCCCCAGGAGCCCTGTACAATGTGGCAGCTCTTGACCGCTTCCAAGAAGGTGAAAGAGGGGTTGTCTCCACGGCTCTTGACATTGAATAGATATCGGACCTCGATCGGCTTCGACGGTCGAAAGAAAATCTCCAAAAAGAGAACAAAGATGCTGTTCAATAAGGCATACCCGTTGGGGTGTAGCTGATATGGAGCTATGCCAAGAAACGATAACATCTCCCTTATATATTCATTGAAGGGAGGAAGTGTCCCCGTTGTGCAAGCGTGATGGTTGAAAGCAGTAAACCCCTCCAAGGGATCGTGTGGCCTGTCAGTTGGCCCAGGAAGTAGCACGTCGTCAAGTGACAAACCATGCCTTAAGCAAATCCGTCCTAACATATCTTCGGAGATACCCAACGGCACAGAATCTGTTGGATTGAGAATAAACCGAGCACCCGGACGCTCATCCAGAGCTGGCTCTATGACTTCGGCTTTGATAACCCGTATCTCTATGATTGGAGGAATAGAACTCGGGAATTTTGGCTGCTGAGAACTTGAAGGATCCATAACTAGCTAGCTTATAAAAAATCATTGTTAAACTGACAAATAACACTCGTGCATCCCCCAGTGTAAAGTGTGTGAGCATGTTGTGCAGTACTGTATATTATTTGGAAAGATTAACCAGATTGAGGAAAACGTGTAAACGACGAGGCTTCGGAATTCAGTCGGAAGGACCGTCATTGCTGACCGTCACAACCATGCCATCCAGTTATTAGCTATCAGACCAAGTTAAAATGTATTATTATTTTAAGTTTCAGTTTCATCGACGAACTTCCATAGGCAATCAGGTGGGCGGTGAAACAATTAAGTCCAGTTAAGCAAATCTGAAGCTCGTCGGAGCTAAGTGGTCAAAGGCACTAGAATTTTCGGTATCGTCGAAATTAAACCAATGGTCAAACGTCAAAAGTTCAAGTTCAAGGCAATTATTTCAAGTTCAAATTCGAATCGTTCACTAAGGCTCAAGTTCGAATCGATCGTTCGGGAGTGTGCAGTTCGACTCGATCCAGGACCATGTCCTTCGACTCGGTCCGAAGCCACGTGCTTCGACTCGCTTCGAAGCCTCTACTTCGACTCGATCCTAAACCACGCGCTTCGACTCGATCCAAAGCCTCTGCTTCAACTCAATCAAGAACTACGCAGTTCGGCTCGATTTCCAGGCACTCCGCTTCGAACCGTTCCAAGACCTCTATTTCGACTCGATCAAAAGATACACTTTTCGACTCAATTCGAGGCCATCATCTCGAGTCCATCAGGCGCAACCCCTTCGTATCGATCCATGAATTCAGAGCGCTCGATTCAAAGTGAAGCTCCACCATCGATCGATACAAAGACCTTCGCCTCATCATCTCGAAACCCATACTCCATCGACCCGAAGCGGAGGCCAGAGAGCGTTTGATCGACCACAACTTTGATTGATTTGATAAGAAAACCCGAGCTTCATCGTTTACGCGTGGATTCGTTTATTGATTACCTAGATCTGAAAGTTAAGTTCAAATGGTTGAAGATAGGAATCGATTCGAAGGCAAAGGTTTTCTCTTGAAATGCTCTGGAGCGATACGAAGGCAAGGCAGATAAAGATGAAAGGTAAAAAGTGAAAAATGGCTAAGTACGAAGTATTTATATGGACTCAAAAGCAAGGGGAACAAACGATTCGAATCCCAGTGGAGTCGAACACGTGCTTCGACTCCCTCTTCAGTGCATTGACGCGGAGCTCCCTTTCGTATCGTTTGTCCTTGACTCCCTCTCCGGCGCGGCAAAACATGCAGTTCGAATCCATCAGGGAAGCGCATTTCGACTCTCTCTATTTCGACTCACTCAGTTTACAGCCATCAGGGAATCCCATTTCGACTCGCTCGACCAGTGCTTTGCCTCGACTCGCTCGACCAAGTGCTTACTTCGACTCGCTCGATATGGGCACACTGCGACTCGCTCAGTTCACAGCCATCAGGAAAATTCACTTCGACTCACCCCGTTTCGACTCGCTCAGTTCACGTCCACCTTCAAGTCGAACAAGCGCTTCGTATCCATCAATTTCCAACTCCATCAACTCGACATACTTACTTCGCATCCATGAATCCAATGGAAATTGTCTTCGATGTTTCAATCCTCCCCATCGATTCAGGAGAGGACCGTTACGAAGAAACATTCAAAAGTAATCGTCAAGCATTGTTGCAACGGATTTCACATCGGTTCAGGAGAGGATCAATACGGAATTCAAAAACAATAAACTGACAACGACTCGAGAACGTACAGACGTTAACGGGAGTCAGGTTAACGTATATGCATGAATGTCAAACTAGTATTCAATGTTCTGGATTTCCAGGAATCAGAAACACATCCAATAACGATTACAACCGCAAACGGGTAACCACTAGCATACAGCAATCAGTTGCAACAACACATGGTACAGCAGTCGACAGTCAACAGTTTACATTATTAAGAAGAACGGTCAAAGGTTACAGCTTTCATCAAGAAGACGATAACTATTCAGAGTAAAGATGGCAGTATTTCAAAGCACATCATGTTTCCACAAGACATACTTTGGGGGGCAAATGTTATCCCGCCTTTTGGCAAGGCTGTAACACCAAGGAATTGACTAGTAACCGGTGACGGCCCGTCCCAGAGATCAGTTATATACGGGCTCACTACGGATATCGATGAATTTTGTGCGAGTCCGGATCGAGCCAAAATTGGTAGGACATGACAAGCTAAGCCATGAGAGCCAACGTTTCGAATCTCAAGTCAATCCGAGTTCGTATGCTCAAGTTATGAGCGATACAAGATTGGATGAAAATCAATTGCCGGTCGACTCGCTCGTTCGACTCGCTTTGCAACACTCCGAAGAAGCCAACTTCGACTCGCTTCGCAACGCCCAGGGGTAACAACTTCGACTCGCTTCGCTCAGAGGCCAACTTCGAGTCAACCAGGTTCGACTCGCTCCACATCCCTCAGAGCTGCTCTCTTCGACTCGCTCCAGTTTGAAACCATCGAAAGGGGACGCTTCGACTCGCTCCGCTCAAACAACTTTTTGAATCCATCGACTTCGACTCCACTGCTCAAACTTCCCAGGACGCCACATTTTCGACCCGCTCGACCAGAGCTTGCTTCGACCCACTCGACCAAGCGCTTAGTTCGACTCGCTCAATCAGTGAACAGTTCGACTCGCTTGAAGCGACATCCAGGACCGAGTGAGAATCAAGTGCCACGTCACCGAGTCGAACGGAAGCGAGTCGAAACAGGAGCGAGTCGAAGGAAATAGCCTATCGAAGACTCCATTTCGTATCGATTATATCTCCCAATCTACAAGTCCAAATGCTATGAAATCTTCATAGAAGACTACACGCATGCTAAAGAATGTCCACGCAAAATTTCGACTCCATTGGATGAAATCTTGATCGAGTCAAAATCTGTTCGTGTCGATCACGAATTGGACCAAGACTTCACGGGCTTGGGCGTACGGGCCTGGTCACGTGCCAGAGAGGGTCTCCCGAGATCTAAGCGAAATATCAGCCTCCTACACCTATAAATAGACCCCCAAAGCCAACAGAAAAGGGGTTCTTCTTCCTCTTTGAGATCTCCAACGTCCGGACTCCGCCAGATCCAGATCTGAACTCAATTGCTGCTGCTACCAACAAAATTCACTGCTGCAAATCATAATTTCCTGTTGTAAATCATTGAATTCATTTGTAAACACAAAAGAAAGATCAATAAAGAAAACTACTTCATAGTGGACGTAGGCTATACGCCGAACCACTCTAAATTCTTGTGTCTCCTTGCACTTTAATTATTCTCATTTCTAAAATTTGGAGTTTTTGTTAGATAATTCCTCTTTTTTACATTTAATTTCTTCACTTTATCTCTTCAAAGACTTCCGAAGAGTGTTGTGCCCAAATTTGGTACAAACACGTAGGTACATAATCACAATATAAAATAACAATTTATTTTAAATATTCATGGTCAAGATGTTTCGAGAAAGTAAAGGAACTGGGCTAGTTGGAAGCGGGTGAAATATGTAGATTTCCAAAAAAAATCCTATTTTGGATCATAATGGCCTATGAAGTCAAATGGGTTTTTCACTAAATCCAATTTTGTTATTATTTATAAAATCAAATTTCATTAATATTGATCCACTTTGATTGATTAATCATATTAATTGGTTTTGAATTGATATGTGTTAACATTTTAACTAAATGTATTATTGGGAATGCATCATATATACATTAAAACATACAACAACATAAATAAACTAATATAAACACGTGTGTGTGTGTATACAAACTTACACACACACACAAAACATATATATCTAGATATTGGGATTTATACTTATTATATGTACATATATATTAAACTTACATATTGTTGACGCCAAAACTGGGCATCGAAATCCAATAGAATCTCGCAGAGATTAAAATGATGAATGAAATTAAAACATAGCAGAGAAAGTAAAAGAACACACGGGTTTTTATACTGGTTCGGCAATCTTGGACTACGTCCACTTTGTATTTTTATTAATCTTACACTTGATTATGATTACAATAAAGTTTGAATCGGCAGGGATCCATTAGTACAAGAATGAAGAATAAAAATGGCAGGGCCTGGGTAGTAGAAAGAAAGATCCTCTTTAAGGAGAATGACCATTGTATTTATAGGGGAAGATGTACATGGATCGGGCTGAAAATTCGCTAGTAGAATCTCGAGATCCGTTTGGGCCCACACAAACGATCGCGGGTCCCATCTCGATCATTGTAATGATCGGTACCGATCGTTGATTTGTGCTCCAATGCACATGCAATCATTTTTATGAGCTCCCCTATGCCTCTAGTCCATGGTTCCAAAGTTTGGTGTCATTTCCACTTCATGTTAGTGAGATATTGACCGATCTTCATTGAGTTGAATCGTTTTGACTGAAACGATCTAATCGACCATGAATGATGTATGTCGATCATTTGTTTTTGTTCATCTAGGCATGCGATCTATTTTGGGGGCTCCTTTCTTTAATATATTATTGTTTCCAAAGTTTTATATGTAATGGATTTATATATTCTTAGATATTGATCGATCATTGTTGAGTTAAGTTGTGGAATCGATGCGATACGATCCATAGTAATGAATATGTATTGTCCCTGATCCATCTTCATGGTGTAGTGATTTTTCATACTTGGAGTGTTCTATTGAGTTCGCCTTCAGCTTCTACTTTGCCACTACTTCATATTATCATTTGTTCCTAATTTCTGGGCTTCATGATCGTTAATCTGATGCATCGGTCTAGATGACCATTGATTCTATCTCGTTTGATCAGTCCAGATATATCTGGGCCAAAAGTTCGGATTACATATATACATTAATGATTTTACTTACATAACTAAAATATAAATGCCTAAGTATATACGTATGTTTGAGCATGCTACAATATATGTATATGGTTTGTATGCACATATTGCCGATACCACATACACATAGTTTACACATACACACACATGTAATATCCATTGCCACTTATATATATTTATATAAATATATATTTATAAAGGTATGAAATTAATTCACATAAACTAGATGTTTCATATAAGAGTAAATTAGAAGACTTGAAATGGAAAGGTAATTTACGTTGCAATTAAATCTAATCAAATTTGAGTTAATATGGGGATAATTATGAAGTGCAATTTTACTTTACTTTTCTTCTACAATTACCAATTTGATAATTAATTTAATACCATATTGAATTTCAAACTTAATTATAGCAAACATCCAAAACATTGAAAACCCAAAAGAAATTTAATTTATATCTATATATAAAAAAGCATATAATTAAAAATATTACAATTTAATTTATTGTCTCTAATGACATAATTAGATCAAAAACATAATACTTATATTTATGTACATACATATATGTAATAAATTGCAATTTAATTTTAAAGCATGAAATTGAATTAATTTAAAACAAAACAACCAGATAAAAGATTTAATAGTAACACTAATTTACAATTTCGAGGTATGAAGAAGAATTGGTAATATATGTATACATTTATGTACATATTTTCGCAATACAATCTACTAAAAATTAGATCCATTGTAAAAAGGAATAAACTATAACAATAAAAGTAACTTATAGAAACAAAATAGATTTACAACATACGGTTTTAGATTAAATAAACAAAAGGATATGTTTCAGATCTCAAATGAAATAAAATTTAAATTGGCTGGTATAAAATAATTAAACAATTATAACAATGGATCAAAATTTCTAACAAATTAATTCCATAATAATTAATCAATTCAGATCCATTTAAATCATCAATATTCAAACAAAACCAGACAAAAGAATTCACATCCAATCACATTACATAGAAGAGTTCTAAACATATCTTAATAAGCGGCTACAATATATATATACACACACATACACACACAGATATATATATATACACACACACACGTGAGCACGCGCGCGTGCAGTCATTATTTTAAATATCATGAATAAATTGTAAATAAGAAAAAAAATACCTAAAAATCTTGCCTTTTGTCTTACCATGATTTATAGCTTCTCCTTTAGAGTTCAAACAAATCTGCACCCCCACCTTGCAAGAGAAGGACAAACCTTCTTTGTTTTAATTTATATTGATGTTTGATTTGATGTTTTTATTAGGTTTTTTAAGGGAAGAGGATGCCGATCATTATTTTGGAGACGAATGAGGAAGGATTTTTATAAAAAAGTGAAATGAGGAGATTTGTTTTCAACGAGATAAAAGAATCTTTTCCCATTCTCTGTATTTAACTTTTTTATTTAATTTCAATTAATCAATCGCTTCATTTTCTTCATGTATTGGCTGGCCCTAACATGCAACCATAGCGGGAAAAGTTTTCAAAAAAACCCTTCATGTAATTATTTATTTTAAACCTCGTTTAAAAGGTATACCAATATCAAATATTGACATTTGCATATATAATTTTTATGCATGCATTTAAATAATTACTAGCAACATTCAAAACATAAAATAAAATAATTATAAGTAATAATTTTATTAATATTAATTATTTATAAATTACTTAACTCGTGGTTTTTTGGAGAAATCACAAGCGGTTATGCGACTAAGAGATGTGAATTCAGTCAACGATTAATATTGAACAACTCAGATATTAACGATCACACGTCGCCTTAGCTAGTGGTGTGACAGTTTGACAAAATTCATAGCCTATAGTCTTTTTTGTTAAAATCCAATTCACATTTACTTAAGCAGTAGCTTTTAGTAACGACTATTTATACTAGTTCTCTTCGCCAACACTATATCACCTTAGGATATATGGAATTTGGTTTTAGTCAAAATTCCAACATCGTCCACATTCAACATGATTAATCCAAATACAAAATCTTTGGTTCATTAACAAAATTTATTATTAACCATACTTCTATGGCTAGAGAATTTACTTTGAGTTAACTACAATTGACCGTTATGCTAACCTCATATAACCATGGAGATGAATTCACTATTGAATAGTATTTAACTTCCTTTGCTTTTACTCAGACCCAACTACAGCCATTTGACGAATGCCATGCCATGATTTAACTATAATCAAAGTGGAGTGTCCACATTGAAGTTCAACAAGTACTCTCAAGTCGAGCGAACTGTGTAGCATTATCACTTTGAGATTATTTATTTAACCTTAGTTGTATAAACCAACAAAAAACTCTCGAATGAGTCATTCCGTAGTTATTTAATAACTATCAGTACATAACCTCTTGGTGCCCCCAGCAGCTACAAGTAATACTTGCCTAACATTTGGAGAGGGTTACGTACTCTAGTCTCAACGAATGTATCGATATCCTATCTCAAAACATCTTAAATAGGAATATTTAAAATAATGTGTTGTTTTTAATATGGTAAATTTCTCATGATTACAACACATTGTAATTTCTCATTAATTGTATCATAATATAGCAAGTATATGAAAGAAAAACACTTTTTATCTTGAAGAAGATGGGTTATCGAGTTAAATGTGTAAAAAATTACAAAAATGCCCCAGAAGCATACCCTTAACTCTATTAGAAAGGATATTGATACTCCTTCGAGACCATGGTACGTGATGCTCTCAAAATATTCCGTAGTGTATTACTCATGGCAGCTAGGGGCACTAAGGGGTTACGTACTTGTAGTTATTGGATAACTATGAATGACTAGTTCGAGAGTTCTTATTGGTTAATAACAACTTGGTCCAATGGGAAATCTCCAAGTGATGATGTTACAAAATTCTCTCAACTTAAGAATACTATGGAACTTCAATGTGAATTCTCCACTTTGATTATAGCTAAACTGTGGCTTGGCATCCATTGAATGAGTATAGTTGGGTCTGAGTTGAAGCATCGAAAGTGAAACACTATTCAATAGAGAATTCATCTTCTTAGTTGTATGTGGTTAGTATCATCATCAAATGTATTCAACTCAAAGTAAAAATCTCTGACCAGAGTAGTACGGTTAATATTAAATGTTTTTATGGAACTAAGGATTTTGTTTATGGATGAACTAAGTTGAATAAGGATGAATTTGAAATTTAACTAGAACTAAGTTCCATATATTCTAGAGTGATATAGTGTAGATGATGACAATGTTTATAGATAATCGTTGCTAAATGCGCCGCTTAAGAAAATGTAATTTTACTGAAAATGTCTATATGCGATGAATTTAGCCAAACTATCACACTACTAGCTAAGATTATGCGTAAACATTAATATTTGAATTGTTCAAAATTAATCGTCGATTGAATTCACACCTCCGAGTCACACAATCATATTGTGAATTATCCGAAAAACCACACAATTTAAATAGTTTATAAAATATTGTAAATTAATTTACATTTGAGAAATATCGATTATTAGTTTATTTATTTGATGTTTAGGATTTGTTTGCGATTATTTGAATGCATATATAAAATTTGTATGTGCGTGCATCGATACATGATATTAATATAACTTTAAAAGGGTTTAAATAAAAGATAACCACATAAAGGGATTTATGGAAATTTTGTGCCATTTAATGGCAATTTTGGTTGGCCATATCATGTGGAGATGGAAGGGTTTTGAGTGAGAGGAAATTAAGGAATTAATTAGGGAAGTTTTAATAAAAGATCTGCTAATTGATTTCCTTCATTCTTTTTATTCACTTTTCTTTCCGCTTCTCCTAACCATCCATGGTCAAAATTTCAATCTCCTTTTTAGAACAAAATCAACTCTAAATCAAGTGAAAACATCAAAGAAGATAAAAATTAAGTGGTTCATCTTTCTTCTTCAAAGATAGGTGTGGATCTATTTAGAGATCTGAGGAGAAATCTCAAATCAAGGTTTACAGAAGGCAAGACTTTTCAGGTTCAACTCTTCTATTTTATTTACTGATGATGTTTAACCTTGCTAAATTCACATATATGTGTATACTGAATTGCTACTTTTTGAATCTAATTTTAAAACCTTTTGTGTATTGTCATCCAATTATAAAATTAATTTGTTCTTGAATTGTATTGTATTTTGATATTTTTTCTTGGATCTAAAATATTAGTCATGTAGATTTTTTTATTGCAAAATCTACTTTGTTTACAAAATTTAATTCACTTAAAGTTATGGATTTAATGTTTAAATTAAATAAGTCGTGTATGTTTATGTTCACTAAATTTTGTGTTATCCAAAAATGTAAATCTATATCCAGTTTTAGTTAAGTTAATTTTGTTTTTCTATTAATATATTCCATGTCCTTTTTATTTAGTCAATTATGTGTACTTGAAATTTAAATCTCAAATTACAATTTTAACTTATATGTATGTAGATATGTGATGTTCATAAAAAATTAATAATGTTATTATAGTAAATTGTTAGTTGTGACAATAATCTTCTTTTACAATTTTGTTTACGTGTTGAATATGTATTTCAAATGTGTATTAAATGCTTGTATTTAAAATAGTAAAGATGAAATCAAACATTGATCCCCCCTTTATTCCTTTTCTTTTTAACCCGGGTATGCTTGTATGCTTTGAATTAATTTTATGTTTGTTCCTATCATTAATCTCCTATTAATTCATTCATTGCATACTTCACACAATTGTTACACCTTCTAAATGTGAATGAATTTGATGTTTTCATTCCCTTTCGAATTTCAAATTCAATTAACATAAATTTAATCAATCGATTAATTTAATTGAAAAAGTGGAATGAAAGGTTTCTCTCTCTAAATAAAACGAAGCATTCCTCTAATTAATGAGAAGTTTGAAGAGAGAGAAAGAAAGGTTTCTTTCTCTTAATAAAATAAAGTCCCCTCGTTTATTTAATTGAATTTAATTCATACTAAATACATTTAATTAAATAAGACAATATATTCAAAATAAAATATGATTTTATTAAACAACTAGATTGGATCCAATATTAAACATTAAACATCATAGGCCCATCATGATTCAATAAGGAAAAAATTGAAATCTAACCATTTCACCTGCTACAGACCAACATGGTTCCTTCATAAATCACATCCAATAGCTAAGTATATTCAGCCATCCTCTGGACCCCAAAGGCCTTGGGTTGGAAAAGAAGGAGCTGACATCACTTTCACCATAGAAGACAAGAGAGGGGTTAGATTCCCCATCACGACCCATGGTCATATCTGTTAATGTCGTTAATACAAAGGTGCATCGGGCCTTCATTGATGGAGGTAGCCAAGTTAATGTAATGTTTAAAGAAGTTTTTGACAAAATGAAGCTTCTAGCCTCTAGTCTCAACCCTTGCGCTGTAACGACCCCACTGCTATTCCCATATTATTAAAGATCATTATAAATAATTTTGTTTGATAATACGGAGAATATGGCTTGTTAAGGGCGACCGACTATGAATATATCTATAAACTAACACTGACACGTCATACTTACGATTTTTCTTAATCTTGGGAATAAAATTGGACTCGTACAGTCTTAGTCCAAAGTAATAATCGTAATGGTTCCTCAGAATCAGAACAGTATATCATATAAACAATAGTCACGTACAACAACAGAATAATAAACATCATATACATACAAAAACTGAGAGTTTACAAAATATAACACTAGACTCATATAATATGCATCCAGTACAAATCTCTAACAAATCCCTAAACTCAAATATACATCTCATAACCAAACACAAAATCCTAAATAAAATAAACTAAATGTCAAAATGTTTATCTCCTTGCTAGCACAACCATCTGATGGTCAACCTATCCTATAACTTGAAAAGTCTCGGCCTGACCCGAGCATTAAAATAACACCTGGGTCAGACTATCTCTAAATATCCAAAAGGGTGAGAACAAGATATAACATAAAGATACATGACATATAAGTAAATCCAAATGTCAAGGATATAACAAGTCAAAGAATTAATTTAACTCAGAATTTATCTCAAGGCACAGGGATATATATATATATATTTAGGTCACAAACAAAGATTAGTTACTAACCACAGAATTACAGAATAAAGCACAATATTCCTAACCCAAAGAAACAAAATCCATACCGATCACCCGGATCGGCCATACCAGTCTTAATAATTGTCCATACCATGGCAAACAAATGTGGTATCGCTCTTACTGATCTGTTACCAAGGATCATCCATACCATGAAACAGAATCACAACCGATCATAAGGATCGTAATAACCATGACTCTAAGATTCTAGATTATTCACTACTATTATATATTTATGATTGTGAAGAAATCCATAAGTATACCTCCTAAGGATTTATCGGTCCCACCGAACACCAAAAGTTAGTAAACTCTAAAGTGTCAAATACTATCACTTTTAGTAATCACAAGAACTTAACCAAAATGTCCAATACTGGCTAGTAAAATTCAAGTATTTACTAAAAGCTAGTAAATCTCACTTATTACGGATATACCGAAAAACCTAAACTATATTCCCTTAAGGATCCATCGGTCCTACCGAACACTAAAAGATAATACAACCCTAAAGTGTTAAATACTTTCTAATAGCAATCACTATAATTTAACTAAGGAATCCTATACAACTTGGTGAGATTCGAGTATTCGCTAATGGGCTAGTAAGTACCACTCAAATATTTTATTCAATAAGTTGTACAGTATTTGATGAAGCATTTCTCGAGAGCATTTAAACCAATCGGTAACACTAAGTCGATTATTAGTACTCCACATATTATAGAATTAAGGCTGTCAAAACATTTATCTTATAAAAGTTTATAGTTTAGAAATCCAATATTATAATCTTCATATAGCAAATGATTTTTAAATACTTTATTTATAAACTAATCCTCGGACTTCTCTTTGAAAATTCATAATCTCATTTATTTCCCAAATATATATATATAGTTGTTCCATATTCTTTTTTCAAAAGACCCATAGTTCATAATTTATTTTATAAAAGCTAAATATATAAGTAATCTCTTAATTTTATCAAAATATAATACTTAAAATCCAACCTATGTTGGTGTTTAAACACTTGAAACACTTAGTTTATAAATTTACCAAAACCATATGATAAAGATCCATAATCTTTCTTACTAGCAAGATATGCTATAGGTATATAATTACTCATAAAACCATTTCTAAAAGAACTAGATTAATTTTGAAAGCAAGTTTGATATTTGTAAACTTAAATAACTATCTTTTATGAAATTATTTATATATAAAATTTGGTGTTTATATTTATAAAATAGATAGATATAAGTTTATAAAATTCCAAACCTTTGAATCAAAGTGATTCAAAGTTCATAGAGCACAAGCGAATTCACTACAACAAAATACTAGGTCATCACAAGATTATAGCCATGAAATGGGTCCATAAAGTTCTAACTTGATATATTCTCTAAACTTATGTCATAGATTAGAAAATCAATGGAAATAGGCATCAAATATCCATAAACAAACACATAAAACACAAGATAACAACAGCAACAACAAATAAGGCAGTGAATAGGGCAAGCGACGGGCGAGTCGGGGTAGCACTGGAGCTAAAATAGCTCCAGGTATGCACGCTACCGGTGCACAAGTGATGGCCCACCAGTCCATCGGTGGTGATACTACCTAGAGCTATCTTAGCTCCAGGTTGCCCCCCTGATAGTCCATTGGCAATGAATTCTTGGGCGGTGATTGTTTTGACATCTAGAGCACTGATTTTAGTCGCATGCAAGCATATATTCAACTACAACTTGATGTTAAAGGTGATCACAAGATAAAGGTTTCTACAAACTAAGAATTACATAACTTAAGATATAATTAACTCAATAAATTTGAGAACAATTCAATCATAGATTCAACTAATTACTAACAGCAAACATGCTTCCATTTAGAGATAGTGATGACTTGAAATGATTACCAAGACCTGGATTCTCCTAAGCAAACACTTTTCCGCTATAATCCTAAGTTAATTTCAGTAATTTGGAAAAAGAGATTACTAACAAGGCAAAACTAAAATTATATCCTTTAATAGATGAAACACAAGATGGAAGAGATTATCTTTCAATTAATTATCAAAGCCCTTTAATTAAAGCTTGATTTGGGGCTGAATTATATTTTTAGGGTTTATGAAATATAGATGGTTTATTCTCATATTTTACTACTTGGCTGAAATGAAATTAATGGGAAGAGGATTGATGTGTTTATGCTTATCTTAGGTTAATATATGGGCCAAATAGTTACCCTATAACCCAATAAGAAAAGGGTAATTTCATATTTTTATTTACTTTATATATACACTTATAAACCGACATATCCTCTAATTGGTTTTACAACTAGAAATCCATATTTCCTTATCACTTTAAAACTCTAAATTAATTTTAAAATGTCTCATTTCATTGTCAAAATCTTTAGTTATAAGATCAACAATACTTTAATTTTAAATTAGAATCCTCTCTAAGAAACAATAACTTCATTCTTTTTATTAATTTAAACCAATCATTCAAAACTGACTTTAATTACATAGTTAAATTTCAAAAATCACAATTTAGATTTTTATTAACCATAATTAAATTTAATTAATTATGTAATTAACAACAGGGTTGATATATGCACACTGCCCATTTATGGATTTGGAGACGTTAGCATAGTACCATTGTGCACAACTTCGCATATAGTGACTTTTGGCCAAGAACTCTTCATGACCGAGATTCAGGTAAATTTTGTTGTAGTGGAATGCCCGTCCGCTTATAATATCTTAATAGGTAAACCAGTACCGGTAGACCTAGATGCTATTGTAGCCTATTAACAGCTCACGATGAAGTTTCCGGACAAGAGATGCATAGGATGTGTTCGCATTAATCAACAAGCCACCATAGATTGCTATAACATATCACTAAAACAAGTAAAAAAGGGAGTTCTCATGATCCAACAAGAAGTAGCTACGCACAATGGCGGTAAACCCAAGAGAGCACAAGAGCCAAGAAACACTCCCGTTTATGCTAAGATCGCTTGCAACATTAAAGTCATCAGAGCATCAGCATCAACTATCGCCCCTAAGATAACGCTTGAGCCACTTAACGCTCCCATTTGTGCCAAAACCGAGATAACGAGACCGGCGGGGACCGTATTTCCTTGGTCAATCTAAACCAGACAAAAGAGCTAATAACAACATGGAATGAGTAAGTACACCCTCATTAGCAAGTAGGAAATGCAAACACCATAAATCATTCCTTTTTAACATCAACGAACTTATCTGGGAGAGGCGGGAATGACTATAGACCCTTGATTCTAGCACGTACGTCCATCCCAACCGAGGTAGTCATAGAGCGTAAGATACATGTGTTAGAGTAGTGTGATCTAGAGATAAGCGTGGATGAAAATGATGACAATCCACTTGAACTCCATGTGGAAGATTCAGACCCTGAGGGTGGGCCAATAACTGTACTCGAGACAATATCAACTGATAACGATGAACCTAGTAAGATCATCCAAATCGGGACAAGTATCAACCTAGGGATAAGGGGTAAGCTGATATGCTTTCTAAAGCAAAGCAAAGATGTGTTCGCATGAGGGCACTTTGACATGACTGACATAGATCCATCCATCATATGTCACATCCTGAACGTCGACCCAAAAGCTCATCCCATCCCAAAAAAAAGGTCACTCGACCTGAGAGATATAGAGTAATCAAGGAAGAGGTAGAAAAGCTCCTCGCTAATGGTTTCCTCTACAAGGCAGAGTACTCGGTCTGGGTATTCAATCCAGTACTGGTTCACAAATCGAGCAGGACCTAGAGAACTTACATCGACTTCTCACACCTCAACAAAATTTTCCCAAAAGACAATTTCCTACTACCTTGCATTGATCAACTTGTAGATGTGACCAGCTGGCATGAGCTCCTTAAATTCATGGACATTTATTCTAGGTATAACCAAATCGCTATGTATGGTCCAGATCAAGAGCGCAATTCTTTCATTATAAACATGGGATTCTACATCTATAGAGCCATGTGGTTTGGGCTCTGGAGCGTAGGTTCCACTACCAGTGGCTCATCAACTGAATGTTCTCCAAGAAGATTGGTCAATCCATGGAAGTATATGTGGACGACATGCTGGTTAAGTCCGAAAGGCTAGGGGCTATGTGAAGAACATAGCCAAAACATTCAACATCCTCGACCATTATAACATGAAACTTAACCAAAAGAAGTGCTCATTCGCCATCCACTTAGGACAGTTCCTTGGTTTTGTGGTGAACGCAAAAGGAATTTAAGCCAATCCCAACAAGATTCGAGTGATCCAAGATATGAAAATCCCTTGCACAGTTAAACAAGTGCATAGCCTGAATGGGATGGTCACGACACTTGACTGGTTTGTATTGAAAGAAATCTATAGGTGCATACCATTCTTTGACCATGTCAAAAAGAGAAAGTCATTTTTGGGGATAAAGCGAACAGTGCATCTAAGTGTCTGAAGACTTGAAGCAAAATTTGCCTATACACACATACTTTCCAAGCCCATGGATGGGGAGGATTTATACTTGTACCTTGCAGTTACTGACCACGCGATTAGTGCAATGGTTAGGGATGAAGAAAGAATTCAACGGCGAATATAATATCTAAGTGACTGATATTACTATGGTTCAGGGCTGGACAAGAAAACTGGTTCGGGATTGCTTGATATCTTGCTTCAAGTCTTGCTTCGGATCAGGAGAGTGCTGCTCCAGGACCGAACCTAGGAAATTCTAGTAGAAATGAAGTGGTGGTGATTTTTTGGTTGCTTCAGGTTTTTAAGGCTGCTGCTTTGGGTTTTGAGTGGAGAACTTCGGGTTTTCCCCAAAAGTGACCTGAGCCAAAATATGGATTTTTTTTGGAGTTTGTTTTTTGGCGAAGGCAAATGACTTTAGGATGGCTAAAGGCGAATTTGGGGTGCGTGTGATGACTGGTAAAGCTATGGCATGGCATTTCGATATGACGATGACTTTGGAACTTTAGCATAATGACTCTACAACTTACGATGGGGGTCGATAAGCATGCTGAAGACAATGACTCAACGATGGAGTTGTGATGGTGATCCATAAGGATGAGTTCAACAATGAGGACTTGTAAGTGGAATTTGTGATTGTATTCTACTGTGGAGATAGCCATGATGGAATAATGGTTGAGTTCCTTTATGGAGACACATGCAAAAGGATTGTTGATAACTCGAAGGTTTCTACTGCGCTTGTAAAGAAGGGGTATATAGGGACACCCACTTTGATTTGTGATCATATCTAGATCTTTACGATAGTAGATTATCCTTGAATTTTGTGGTCAGGGTCTATGTCCTAACCTTTTGAAGTGGCATGGATTCGAGAAACAAAGAAGCTAGGATTTGATTGAGTCCTTGGTTTGTGATTGTGTCATACGAGTTGTCATATATCCACCACACACAAATGATGGTGATGATTGTTTGATGGATGTTATGTTTACTATCGTTGTTTATCACTCTAGGGTGTCACACTGGATGTTGTACTTTGATTGTAGTACACTTATACGGAATTGATAATAGATTACCATATATCGATTGTTATGCGCTAACTCTTTAGATGCAGGGACATGTCAGATATGATTCTTCATAACCTATGCCCCTATTTACTACATATGGTTTTTATAGTATTTTTGAGATAATGTATCGCTCATACCATACTATTGTCTTACTCGAAGTTTTATGTTTTGCATCTTATTTTCTAGGGTACTATTAAATAAGTAAATTAGGAATAACAGGTCTGGATAGCGCATGGAGCTGTATGGAGTATGAGCAAGAAGCTATGAGCTTACTATCATTTATTCCACTATGTAGTAATATGGAGCTATACTAGTACTTGTATTACTTAGAGACAATTATAGAGTTTATTTTGGGGATTTGGGATGAATAAACTATTCTATTTTGGTTTTTGTATAATTTGCTAACTTGTTGCACTCTAATGTTCTTATTTATGGTTTATTTGATTATATCATTGGATCACCTGTTGTACATCTGTGTTATTATACTATATTTTTCTTTTGCACTGTGAGATGTTCTATAGGTTCTATGTTTGGATTTTCATTACTTTACACCCTTGGCTATCGTCTTACATCGATCGAGTACATCCATAACGTGTTATACAAATATATTGGGTATCAGTAGTGTAGGGCAGTCATCACATTTGGTTTCAGAGCTTAGGTTGCGCAGATGACCTAAGTTGATACTTGGATCCATTAGAGATATTCTATCACCTTAGAATGGATCAAGCGATATATGAGAGAGCGTACTTGTTAAATTTGGTTTTCAATGGTAGCATATATATAGTATATAAGTTGCATTACATTCACAAACTCCACCTATTCCTTCTTTAGAGACTGATCATTATTTTTATAGCTTGTAAGAACGAGCCCGCAAGCGAGGAATGTTGCTAGGACTTCCACTTCTAGCATAAAGCAGGGAGCGGGCGTTGGGATAGTTACGAACCCCAATATGCAGGCTATATTCAAAGATATTATAAGGAACATGTTGTAAAATGCCTAAGGATTTTCTCCGGCTACCATGGGTGGTGGTGCTCCGATGCAAGCATCAAGGGATGACTTTACCAAACCAAACAAGGATTATTCTACTTTGGATAGCAAGCCATTTCTTGGAACGGAATCGGCGATTGAAAAGCAGGATGGGTTGGATATGTACGACTGCATATTTGAGGATATGGAGTTGGAGGATGCGATGGAAAGGAAGCTAGCCTCTAAACGGGTTCAGAGACGAGCTAAGGGGTGGTGGAACACCATTAAGATTACCACTCTACAGGATTAGATTACCTGGGAGCAGTTTAAAGTGAGGTTTAAAAAGAAGTATATACCGACTGCCCAGAATTCGGTGCTCTTTTGGAAGTTTGATGATTTGAGACAAGGAAATATATCTATGTCGGAGTATGTGGCCGAGTTCTATATGCTGTCGAAGTACAACCCGTCTTTTATCGATACTTTGCTCAAGCAGAATGAAAGTTTATTATGGGCTTGGGACCACTTAGGAGAGAAGTTGGTGGGATATATTGACGAGTCCTTTGGGAAGCTTGTGGAGAAGGCTCTTCAACATGAGAGTTTGTATCCAAAGTCTAGGCAGGTTTTTGTTTCCAATGATGTGTGGGAAATGGTGTAGTATAAATTATACTAATGTGAATGGATCTTAAGGCTACTTTAACACTAGAGGGGTGTTGAATAGTGTTTTATAACTTATATGAAACTTCTCTAAATTATTTTAAAATTTAAATTCAAACACAAATAATCAACACACACACACACAAATATATATATATATATATTAACAGATACTCATAGATATATATAAATGCAGTAAAAATAATGTAAAAGTAAGAGAGATGACAACGGGAGTTTTATATTGGTTCGGATTAACCAATCCTATGTCCAGTCCTGTATAGCGAATGTATAGATTTCCTTTCCAATGCTTACTTTAATCAGGTAGCAGGCAAATCAAAGTACAATCTTGATCTCAAAGCAACAACACCCTACTGACTTTTTTCCCTGAGGATAGACTATCTTGATTTAATTGAACAATAAGATCACCCACTTGATTTAAACGGAAAGCAAGCACACCCACTTGGTTTGAACGGGCAACAAGCACGCCCACTTGATTTGAACGGGCAATAAGCACACCCACTTGATTTGAACGGGCAACAAGCACACCCACTTGATTTGAATGGGAAACAAGCACACTCATACAAATAATAATGGAGAGTTGTTGATTCCAAATACAAATGTTGCATTTTGGATACGGAATATCCTACAGCCCTTTAATAGCACTTTGATCTTTGAATTGATGAGAGAATACTTTTAAATTAGTAGATTGTAGAGATTGATAGTAGTAAAGTAGAGACTAAATTTGAGTGAATCTAAAGAGTATAGAAAGTGGATTTTGTGAAATATATAATTAGAATTTAGAGTAAGAAGAATATAGAGAAAGTAGTTGTGAAAATTCATTTTCTGGTCCCCTTTATATGGCTTTTTAAGGGATATGTCTATTCAAGAAGAGATGCAATCAATAATCACAACTATTTAAAATTCAAAAGGCACATCTTCAATGGTACAAATGTCGACATACCTATGTCGAGATACTTGTGCATGTTTAGAAAAACAGAAACACTTTTAAGGTGTTGCAAAATTCTGAACTTTTGTAAAATCATTTAAACATAGTTTTTAAATACTTTTAATACATAAAACTTGTATAAAATATTTGTAGAAATTTAGTTTAAAATTAAAATAAATATTTTGATAAGAGAGTAAAGAAAAGAAAGTTGTTATTCAAGGATTTCCATAAATTAATCTAATGTCTATTTACTATAATCTATAGTCTTGAACTCTTCTTGTCTTTATATCTAAACTCATGAGTCTTTAAATATCTTGATCTGTATTGTTTTTTACTGATTAGCCTTCAAACTCCATTATCCTGTACTTGTATAAACCTGTATAATATCATGCCAAATATTCTATACAACTTGTGAAAACATCAATACCTATATTTATATAGTTGTTGTCATCAAAATCAATAACTATGGTATTAATAGGATGAGCCAAAGCAGCAAGCAGGTGGGGAGGCAAGAAGAAGGGGAACAATAATAATGAGAGGAAGAAGCTTCAAAACAATGGTGACTAGAAGAAGAGCATGTGGAAGCCTATCTGCTTGTGGGGTGAAAGGCCATCTTGTTAGAGATTGTAAGGCGGAAGGTAAGAACTTCTACAATTGTAACAAGTCAGGGTATATTAAGAAGGATTGTACAGAACCACCGAGGAATAAGATGTTTATATCTACTTATGCTTTAAACAATGTTCCATCTTCGTTGAGTTCTCCATCAGTGAAGGAGAAATGGAAGAGAGTCATTACACAGAGTATGCTTTCTTTTTCTGATACACATATACGTTTTTTATTCAATACCGAGGATTCATATCCTTTCATATCTAGCGATTTGGTAGATAGATTGGGATTGAATCTCGAGATAGTTGACTGACCTTTGAATGTTACAAACCTTGTTGGAGGATCGACTAGCCTTTGGATGGTTTGTCGAGACTTAGCCTTATCGAATCATAGATGTTTGTTTGTGATTGCTTTATTTTGGGTTTTGTAGGGTTTGGTATTATTTTTGGGATGGACTGGCTACATAAGTATGGAGTTGTGGTGGATTATGAGTGCCCGTTAGTGACGATAGCGATGGATGATGGGCGTAGGTTGGAGATAGGTTGCTTATTTGACGATGAGGTAAGGGTTAGCGTTTTGTATTTGCTTAAGATCCTGCACGATGAGTTGTCTTATGTGCTTATAGCAAGAGACGATATATTTGAGGAGGTGACCGAATTGCCAACATGTAGGGAGATCGAACTCCATATAGATTTAGTGAAGGATGTCAGACTGATTGTTAGGCCATTGAGGCATGTGGCACCGAAAGAATAGAAGGAACTAGAGGTGCAAATGAATGACCTATTACGACGAGGGTTCATTCGATGGAGTATAACAAAGTGGGGAGCACCTATAGTGTTCGCTACTAAGGAGGACGATACTTTGAGACTATGTGTGGATTACCATAAGCTGAACAAAGTGACGAAGAAGAACAAGTATCCACTACTACATATTGATGACTTTGAGACGAAGTATAACCTTGCAATAGGGTTTCATCAACTGAGAGTGAAGAAGGAGTGTGTGTCGATCATAGCATTTCGTACATCGTTTGGATTATATGAGTGCTGGTTATGCCATTCGGGCTAACTAACGCACCGACATACATTGGTGATCTTATGAACCATGTCTTTAGGGATCAACTAAATAATTTTGTACTTGTGTTCGTGGATTATATCATTGTTTATTTAAGGATGAAGGAAGAATACAAGGGGCATTGGAGGATTGTGCTTGAGGTGTTGAGTAGGCATCGATTGAAGGTGAAGTTTTCAAAGTATCACTTTAGGAGGAGGAAAGTGCGGTTTGTGGGTTACGTTATTTTTGGGCAGGGTATTGCTGTAGATCCTACGAAGGTGGTAGCAGTATAGAATTTAAATCGACCCAAGACCGCTATAGACATGAGAAGTTTCCATGGATTGGCGGGATACTATAGACGTTTTATCAAGGACTTCTCTACGGTAGAAGTGTCGTTAACCAACTTGACGAAGAAGAATAAGACTTTTATATGGGACATGAGGTGTGAGCACGCATTCGTGATTCTAAAGGAGAAATTGAAGAGCGCACTAGTGTTAGTCATTCTGGGTGGGAATGAAGAGCTGACAATATCATAGACGCTTATGGTACTGGACAAGGTACGGTTGATGTAGAGAAAAAAAAGTTGTCGCCTACACTAGTCGACAATCATAACCACACGAGAGGAAGTAGATAACTCATGATTTGGAGTTGGCAAAGATAGCATTCACTATGAAGATATGGAGGCATAATTTGCTTGGGTAGAGTTTGAGTTGTATATAGGCTACAAATTGTTGAAGCATCTCTTCTCATAGAAGGATCTTAACATTCGTCAGCAGTGATGGTTAGAGTTCTTGACCTCCTACGACTTTGACATTTCCTATACACTTGGTAAGGGAATGCAGTCACTAGTGCTTTGAGTATGAGACATTCCATCTTGGGAGCGATGCTCATAGAGTGGAAGCAATTGGAGTTTATCGCTGGCTATGATTTTAAACCTCGATGTGAGCAAGAGCAGGAAATGTTAGCTAGCTTGATGATCAAACCTACTTTGACTGACTGGATCGATACTAGTCATAGGCAAGACGCTGGACTAGAGAAGATCATGACAAAGATAGAGGAAGGAGTGGAGTCTAAAGAGATGAAACAGTACGGGTTTAACCGTGATGGCAGGCTCCGTAAAGATGGGAGATGGTTTGTTCCTGATATCGACGGGTTGAGGGATGAGGTGCTATGAGAGTGCCATCATTTGAGATTGACTATGAATCCCGACGTTAATAAAATGTACCATGATATGAGACGGGCATATTATTGGAAAGAGATAAAGAAGAATATCAGAGCACTTACGTCGGAACGCATGAACTATCAGTTGGTAAAGGCAGAGCAGAAGAAGCCGAGTGGTTTGTTGCAACTGCTCGAGATTCTTGAGTGGAAATGGGAATAAGTTTTGATGGACTTTATCAATGGATTGTTGAGGACTAGAGGAGGGTACGATAACATCTAATCATAGTCGATAGATTGACAAAGACTACTAGAGTTATACCCATAAAATCCAATAGAATGACACCCAAATTGACCGAGTTGTATGTAAAGTGGGTCGTGCAATTCCATGGTGTGCCAAAGAGCATTATGAGAAACCGAGACCCTTTGTTCACCAGTTGGTTTTGGAAGAGCTTGCAAGAGGGTTTGGGATAAAGCTACATCTTAGTATAACTGATCACCCATAAACTGATGGCTAGATTGAGAAGGCGAATCGTATCTTGGAGGATCTCTTGTAAGCTTGCACTCTTGATTTCGATGGCTTATGGGATGATCATTTGCATTTAGTAGAGTTCTCATACAATAACAACTATCACTCCAGCATTAGTATGGCATCATTTAAGATGTTATATGGCTGAGCATGAAACGCTCCTTCATATTCATAAAAAGTGGACGAGAAACTGATACTTGAGCCAAATATGGTTAGGGAGACTTTGGAGAACATCCAGATCATTTAACAATGAATAAAAGCATCTCAGGATAGACAAAAGAGCTATGTTGATAGGAGAAGACGTGATTTAGAGTTCTCCGTCGGTGATGTGGTGTTTGTCAAGATCTCTCCGTTGAAGAATGTTGTTCGATTCGGTATTAAGAGGAAGTTGGCGTAGAGATTTGTTAGTCCTTTTCCAATACTCGAGAGGATCGGGAATCTGGCTTACAGAATCGACTTACCTTAGAAGATAACAAATGTGCACAACTTGTTCCACATCCCACACTTGCGAAAGTTTGTGGATGGCTCAGGCATGATAGTTGAACCAATCAACTTGATGATATCGAGATTGAACTGGAAGATTTGAGACCTCGTAGGCCTATTCATATCGTTGGATGTGATACGAAGCAACTTAGGAGGAAGATGGTAGAGATGGTGAATGTTCAGTGGAGTGAGAGCGAAGGTGATTTTACTTGGGAGACTGAGGAGAGCATGGGGACTGCTTATTTGGAGCACTTTACTTAGTGAGACTTTCTTTTTATCACATTTACCTTCACTTTTGATATCATATAAGGTAGTTTAGTATCATGCATGTTAGGGTAGACATAAATATCATTTCTTTCTTTTGTGTGCATGTTTGATGTTTGATGTATTTGCTCATGGATGTTAGGCATGCGGGGTGGCTAATTTGATTTTACTTTGTTTGTGTTGGGGATTTCGGGGGCAAAATTCCTAAAAGAGGGAGCGTGTAATTAACCATTTTTACACATCAAGAGGTCGTAAAATATTATTTTTTCAGCTCGTATTTGATCGTATAACACTATAACTCTGGGGGATTTCGCGTAGTGACATTTTTGATCCCAAGAAATTTTATCGAATGATTTTTCCCTTTAAACTTATAACGGCTATAAGTTTTGACAGAAGTCAAATTAGGACCCAAAACTACTTCCGCTGGAAAGATATAATAGTTTCTCTTTCTGAAGAGTTGTTATAATAGCAATTTGGACTATATGGCTAGTAGATATGGTTGTCTGAAATTTTGTAGTTTTTGGAGCAGCTTAATGGGTATTTAGTGAGATTAGAGATAGGCCCACTAACCCATTTGGGGTTTGAGACTAATAGAGGCTGAAGTAACCTTATTCAAATCATTTTTCCCATCTCCCAAATAGATTTATGCCTCCCCTAACCTTTTCTTCACCAAAACATTCACCTTTGTTCTCCAAATCAGGTATAAATAATAAATTAAGGGTAGATTAAAAAGGGTATCACTTAGAGACCTTCGTATCTATGTTTTTATAAAAGAAAAATTGGGGATTGGCTGTTTATTCTTGGATTTGACTCAATTTGCATGCAATACTTGGATTTTAATGGGCTTGGTGAGTGATTTCTCATCTCCCACCTTATTATATATGTATCTACATTTTTAACATGTTTGGATCCATTTTTACAGTCAAAATTATGTCATATTGCTGTTTTGAAACCCCGTCAGAAGGAAAAACATGAATAAAGTGATTTTTGGTATTCTAATCATGATATTTGGATGTGTGATTGCCTTTGTTGATGTTAGGACATGCCATGAATACATTGTATGATGATTCCTATGATTTGTTGGGTGATTGCATGCTTGAATGTTGTTTAATGCACGTGTGGTGTTTGTGTGTATGCTTTAATGGTTGAAAATGCTCATCGGAGCAAATCAGAGGTAAGAGGCATAGAACTGGACTTCGATGGATAGGCTCGAGGATGTTAGGAGTCGTATCGATGCATAGTGAAGGCACATAGGTCGAAGAACTGAGGGTAGCAATGAAATCAGTGTGAAATTCTGGAAAACTACAGCAATTATGTTTGGCATCACTTGTCTGGTGGTAGCTCGCTTTAGGACGACTTGGTGTCCGATAGTGGCTTGCTTTGGGTCATCCTGGTGTTCGGTGCTTTGAAGACTCGGACAATGAATGTTGTCCGGTATTGCTGTAGTTTGGTGGTGTGGAATATAAGATAGGAAATGCTATTCAATAGTGCCATGGTTCAGGGGTCGGACAAAAATATTGGTTCAGGGTTGCTTGGTATCTCGCTTTGGGTCTTGCTTCGAGTCAGGGGAGGTGCTGCCATAGGACAGGACCTAGGAAATTCTAAGCAGAAAGAGAGTGGTGGTGATTTTGCTTTGGGTTTTCAAGGCTGCTACCTCGGGTTTTTGAGAGGAGAATCTGGTTTTCCTTAAAAGTGACCCATGTTAAAATATGGATTTTTTGGAGTTTGATTTTGGGCGGAGGCGAACGACTCTAGGATGACTCAAGGAGACTTTGGGGTTCGTGTGGCGACTAGTTAAGCGATGGCGTGGCGTTTTGACACGAAGACGATTTTGAAACTTTGGCACGATAGCTCTGTGGGTTACAATGTAATGGATCATAAGGTACTTTAACACTGGAGGGGGTGAATAGTGTTTTATAACTTTTATGAATCCTTTTAACTTTGTTTCAAGATTTAAATCAAATTGCAAATTATCAACAAAGATCTATACTAATCAAGCAGTCATAGATGCAATCAAAGATAAATATAAAAGCAATAACAAAACGTAAAGTGACAGATATTACACCAGGAATTTTATATTGGTTCGAATTAACCAATCCTAAATTTAGTCTAGTATAATACTATATAAGTTTCTTTTCAATCGCCTACTTTAACCAGGTAGCAAGTAAACCTGAATATAATCTTGATTTTAATGCTACGAGATACACTCTTTTGCATTACGAGTCTGGGTTAAACTCTCTTGATTTACTGGGCAACAAGATTGCCCACTTGATTTGAACAGGCAATAAGCACACCCAATTGATTTGAATGGACAACAAGCATACTCAAACTAATAAGAGTAGAGTTGTTCATTTCCAATTACAAACAATTGTACTTGAGATACAAGTTATCCTATAGCTCTTTTGATAGCGGTTTGATCTTTGAGTTTGTAGAGAGAATACTTCCAAAATAGTAGATAATTTGTAAAGAATCAATCTAGTAGAATATGGATTGATTATATGTATTTTTGACGAATGCAGCGAGTAGTTTTCAAGAAATATTTCAAGAGAATAAGGAGTAAGAAGAAAGTAAGAAATATTAGTTAGGAAATACGTTTACACTCCTTTTTATATAGTGAATGAATTGATGTATCCATTCATGAAGAGGTGCATTCAAAAGATACTTCTTTTCAAATCTTAAGAAACAACCAATGATCGCTATGTCAATATATCTAGGATGGATATGTCGACATACCCTTGTAAATTATGAAAAAACGATCTTCTTTTTAAACTTCTATATTTTTGTAAAATAATTTAAACCAAGTTTTTAAAAACCTTGAACATATAAAAAAAAATATAAAATATTTGTAAAAATATATTTTGAATTTTAAATAATTTATTTTGATATAATATCAAAGATCGGATATTTGTGATAAAGATCAGAATCTGCTATCGGGGACCTTAACAATTTATTCTAATGACTCATACTGAGGTCTTGAGCTCTTCAAATTTTTATCTTTAACTCATGAGTCTTGATCATCTCTGAACCTTGAACTTTAGTCTTTATACTGATCAGTCTTCAAGTTTAATCATTCTATGTCGGTGTAATATTCCGCAATATATATTATACGACTTAGCAAAACATTAGTATCTATTTTTATATTGTTGTTGTCATCAAAATCAATATCCAAGGTATTAACAGTCCTCTTTTTTGATGATGACAACCATGTAAATATTTTTGTATATAAAATATAATATAACTCTCCCTGAGTTAAATAACTCTCCCTTAGTATATGCATGTGTTATATTTTATATTTTTCTCCCCTTTTATCATTAACAAAAATAGATGAAAAACAAACTCCCCCTAAATGTGATATACTAATAAATAATGGAGTCAAAATAAATATTTAAATTCTAAGCAATTTTTAGAGATTTAAAGTATAAACATAATTTTGGTTAAATTATATGTAAGGCATATATTTATGGAAATACTAGTCATTTCAAATGTGGTGTAGGATATATATTCAAGACATATATTAAATAATGATTAAATTCTAAACCATATACTAAATATTAAAGACAATAAATAAATAAATAAGACAAGACAAGACAAACTTCATTAATTATTCCAAAATATAAATCAAATTATTATACACTTCAAACATATAAGCACAAAATCTTAACCAAACCAAGTCAACGTTATATACAAACATCCAAACCTAACTATATTAAGTATTTACAAACTAATTAAATTCAAATATATAAGTTTTAAAATATACACCAACTTCTAAACAAATTGGAATACTAGATTTTTCTTAGAACTTCAACCCATCCTTTGGGTCCAAAGATTAGATTCGTTTTGATGACATCCTAATCTTCTTGTTTTGTGTTTGCTTTGGAGTTTGAGTATTCCGAGCTATTGTTGTGATCATCTTTAATAAGGGAGGAAATTAACCATCGAAGATCATCAAAGTGTTTCTCTTGTTCCTTTATCATTTACATTTGACTTAATTCCTAAAGCCTTTTATTTTAAAGAAGGAAATAGAGAGCATTTTTGATGGATTGAAGTGTTTCTTCTAATTTTTCACAAAGTTTTTGATGTGGATAACTCATTTTTGTAAAAGGAAATGTTTAAAATGAAATGAGATGAAGGGTAAATTAATGTATGAGTTTTTCTAGTAGAGAAAGGTTTAAATAGAGATGAAAGGACAGATTAAATAACTGATTTAAAGTTAGTTACCAATTTTTGAAAATTAAAAATTTTCAAAAACGGCCAGTATGTCGACATATCTGTGTAGGGTATGTCAACATATGTGCCTTAATTTGCATAACTTATTTTTTTGTTCTAATTTTTTGTTTATACTTAATACTATTCTATTTTAATGATTTGTAGAGAATAACGTAACATTATTGAACACTAAGAAGTAAATTTTCATTAACTAAAATAGGGAGATACATAAAGAAAAAGAAAATTACATGAAAATAAAAATAAAACTAGAAAAACATACAACTAAGGAATACAAAGGTAGATAAAAGATCTAAAAAGATGATGACGATGATGAAGAAGAGTTTCCACCAAGCTTCCTAATGATCTTTCCAAAGTATTTGTCCACTTTGTTCGAGATAGAAGTGAACGTTTAAGCTTCTTTTGGTTGTTGAGTAGCTTATCTTGGTTCTTGAGAATCTCTTTGTTGGAAAAGCAAGAAGTTTTGTCAAAAGCTTTTTACGGAAGTGTCAATTTCCTCCTCTTCTACTTCTTGTTCTTCATCCTCTTCAATTTCCATACCATCGCTTCCTTATCCTTCTTCTTGAATATCTCGCTCTTCCTCCCTTGACAATCTTTCTTCCTTTTCAGAAATAGATTCATAAGGTTCAAATTCAAGAGAAATGTGCATAAGAGAGACATTGGTTTTGCTGAAGACTTTGTGAGGCAAAATATTTTTACCTTGTAAATCGATACCAAAATAATTGAAAATTCTAGTAAGATACATACCATGGTAAAGTGTGTTCTTATGCTTGGAGATTTTATTTTGAATAAATTCATCCAAAATCACTTAAGCCCAATTTATATCATATTTTCCAAAAATAGCAGATAGAGCTTTGAGAACTATTTGAGTTGGATTATTGTAATTCCCTGTCCTTGGTGTAATACTTTATTGTAAAATAAGACTCGTTGGTCTTGCTTTAGGCCTAAGATTTTTGCCTTTAAGACCATACTCTTCATCATTAGAAAACAAATCCTGCATTATTTCTCTATTAGCATAATTAATTTCAAAAGTGGAGAAGTCATTTCCACTACTTTTACAATCAAAAATTTCACCAATAATTTCACAATTTAAAACAGTAGTAGTGTCAAGACACTACTCAAATTTGGCCTTCTTCTCCATGAATTTTTTTCTCATTCAAATTATCATAAAACATTTTAACCAAATCGGGGTAGTAATCACAATCATTTTGAGATAAATTGGTTAAACCAAAAATATCATTTTCAGTAGCAACATCTTGTAAACCATAAGAAGAAAATTCATTTAAATTACCTTCTCGAAAATACTTTTCCATAAGTAGCATACTCGACATAAGTTTCAATGGACTCTACATGATTATGAAGTTACTCTTGATCATTATGAAGTTGACTTTTGATCATTTTGTTACGCCTAATAGCTTTATATGAGGAAGGTTGATTTAAGGAAGACATTTTGAGTAGTTTTGAAGGTAGGAGAGTAAAGAATGATTTTTAATTTTGAAATAAAGTGTGAGTGAATGAAGGGATAGGAATGAGTTGTTTAATAGAGAGTGAACTGACATTTTTAGTTCAGAATATGCCTTTTCGATCTTTGAAATTAAGGCAAAAGAGAGGGAAATTTAAATTTTTGAATTTGAAAAAATTCTCCAATTTTCACCTGGTATGTCGACATACCCATGTAACATATGTCAACATATGGGCCGGAAATTTCAAAATTAAACTAAGGCATATATTCCTATATATATACACACACACACACACTCTTATATAAACTCGTTATTATTATTAATCTATATTTATTCCAAAATTTAATAATTCCAGATAAATGAAATAAAAATTAAATATAAAAGATATCGATTTTGCCGTTTCTTTTGTCGCTTCTGACTAATTTTCCATCATTGTGAAACACAATTGATATTTTCTATATTTGGTTCATTGTCACTTAATGCAGGTGTAGAATCATCCAAAGTTGCATTGTAAGCTCTTTTTCTCTTTTTGAATGAATAAGTGTTTGGTGTTTTCTTTTACTACAGGAAGTATCTTCGTAGATGGTCAGTTTCTCCACAATCGTAACACTTAAAAACACATCCATTTTTAGAATTTTGGTTTTTATTTTATGGAAGTTGTTCATCTTTCTGTACTTCAGGAATTTTCTAAAATTTCAGGTCATAAAAGCAATCCTCTCATCATTATCATCATCATGTGAATCCTGATCATCGGTTGTAGCATTAAATGCAATTGATTTCTTTTCGGTTGCCTTGTTTTCCTTTTTATCCTACAATTGTGCTTCATAGGACAATAGATTACCAATAAACTCTTCAATTTTCAGTATATTAATATCATTGGCTTGCTCTATTGCTAATGTCTTTTGATCCCACTCTGAAGATAGTGAATTAAGAATTTTTCTAACTTGATCTTCTTCGAAAATTTTCTTACCTAATGATACTAATGAATGAACTATATCATGAAATCTGGAATACATATAAAAAAATAGACTCCTTTGGTTTCATTTTATACAATTGAAACTGATTAGTTAGCATGGAAATTTTTGCTTGTTTCACTTTACTGGTGCCCTCATGTGTAACTTGCAGTGTTCTTCAGATTTCATATGCAGACTTATAAATAGAAACTCTATTAAATTCATTTTTATCTAATGAACAAAAAATATATTCATGGCCTTAGAATTATTAAGTGCTTGTGTCTTTTGGTCTGGTGTCCAAGTTGAGTATTCAGTTTGGGGTTTAGTGTACTCATTCTATGTAATGTTCCAAATATATAAAACACTAGACTGTAAATAAATCTTCATTCTACATGACCAATACATTTAATTACTACCATTAAATAGTGGGGGTCTCCTAGTTGATTGTCCTTCTACAAAAGTGTTAAAAAGTGAACTACCAGTGTTACTGGCCATTTATACTTTTCAAAAATCAAATTACAAAATTTTGAAAACCTAATGCTCTAATACCAAATGTGCGTTATGGTGCAACGGATCTTAAGGTTACTTTAACACTAAAGGAAGGATGAATAGTGTTTTATAAATTTTATGATCTTTTAACTTTGTTTCAAGATTTAAATCAAATAACAAATTATCAACATAGATATATACTAATCAAGCCATCAAAGGTGTAATCACAGATAAATGTAAAAGTAATAACTAAAGGTAAAGTAAAGGAGATGACACTAGGAATTTTATACTAGTTCGGATTAACTAATCCTACATCCAATCATATATAATACTATATAGGTTTCTTTTTAATCGCCTAATTTAACCATGTAGCAAACAAACCAGAATACAATCACGATTTCAAGGCTACGAGATACACCCTTCTGTCTTACGAGTTCAGGGCAAATTCTCTTGATTTATCGGACAATAAGATCACCCACTTGATTTGAACGGGAACAAGCACACCGAAACAAATAAGAGTATAGCTGATGATTTCCAAAAACAAACGGTTGTACTTAGGATACATGATATCTTGTAGCTCTTCTAGTAGCGGTTTGATCTTTCAGTTTGCAGAGAGAATGCTTACAAAACAGTAGATAATTTGTAGAGAATCAATCTAGTAGAATATGGATTGATTCTATGTGGTTTTGAAGAATGTAGTAAGTAGTTTTCAAGAAATATTTCAAGAGAATAACGAGTAAGAAGAAAGTAAGAAAAATTAGTTAAGAAATTCGTTTACATTCCCCTTTATATAGTGAAAGAACATATTTATCCATTCATAAAGAGTTGCATCCAAAAGATACTTCTTTGACCAACGGTCACTATGTCAACATATCTAGGAGGGGTATATCAACATACCCCTGTAGATTTTGAAAAAATGATTTTATTTTTAAACCTTTATATTTTTGTAAAATAATTTAAACATAATTTTTAATTAATTTGAACATATAAAAAATTTATAAAATATATATATATATATATATTATATTTTAAATAAATTATTTTGATAAAATATCAAAGATCAAAAATTTGTGATAAAGATTAGATTTTGCTATCAGGGACTTTAAAATTTTATTCTAATAAAGTCTTGAGCTCTTTAAATCATTGTCTTTAAACTCATGAGTCTCGATCATCTCTAAATCTTGAACTTTATTCTTTATACTAATCAGTTTTTAAGTTTAATCGTTCTATACCTGTGTAATATTCTGCAATATATACTATACAACTTGGCAAAACATTAGTATATACATTTGTATGGTCGTTGTCATCAAAATCAATATATGATGTATTAACATGCTATATAACTTACGAGGGGTAGAAAGGCGTTCCAATAACGACGACTCAACAATGGAGTTGTGATGGTGATCTACAAGGACGAGTTTAATGATGTGGACTTTTGAGTAGAATTTGCGACCATGTTCTACTGTGGAGATAGCCGAGATGGAATAATGATTGAGTTCCATTTTGGAAATGAATGCAAAAGGATAGTTGATAACTCGGAGTTTTCTAATTTTCTCGTAAAGATGGGGTATGTGGGGTTGCCCACCTAGATTTGTGATTGTATCTAGATCTTTGCGATAGTAGATTATCCTGGACTTTTGTGATTATGAGTTTGCTTCCTAGCCTTTCAAAGTGCATGGATTCAAGCACCAAAGAAGCCGGAATTTGATTAAGTCCCTGGTTTGCGATTATGCCATACGAGTTGCCATATATCCAACGCACACGAGTGATAGTGAGGATTATTTAATGGATGCTATGTCTACCATGGTTGTTTATCACCCTAGGGTGTCATATGATGTAGGTATTTTCGATGTATACCTAGATACTAGATATTGTACTTCTATTGTAATACATTTATATGGCAATGATAGTAGATTAGCATATATCGAGTGTTATGTGCTAACTCTTTGGATGCAGGGACATCAAGTATGGTTCTTCGTACACTATGCCCTTATTTACTATATACTATTTTTGTAGTATTTTTGAGATGATGTATCGCTCGCACTAGACTATTTTCTGACCTAAGATTTTATGCTTTGTTTCTTATTATCTCGGGTACTCTTAAATGAGTTGATTAGGATTAACAGGTCTAGATAGCGCATGGAGCTGTACAGAGTATGAGCAGGAGGCTACGCTTTTATATATCTATACTTTCGAGCTTACAATTGCTTATTCCGCTGTGTTATACTATGGAGCTATACCAGTACCTGTATTACTTTAGAGGTAGTTATAGTATTTATTTTAGAGCTTTGGGATCTGTAAACTCTTTTATTTCATTTTCTGTATAATCTATAAACATGTTGCACTCTAGTTTTCTTATATATGGTTCATTTGATTATATTACTGTCTCACATGTTTTACATCTATGATATTATATTATATTTTGTCTATACGTTATGAGATGTTTTACAGATTCTATGTTTGGATTTTCATTACTTTGCATCCTTGACTATCGTCTTACATCAGCCGGCTACCTCCATAGCGCATTATAAAGGTATACTGGGTACAGGTGGTGTAGAGCTATTGTCGTAAACTTTGTGTAAAACTTACAAAATTTTGCTGTATTCACTTTTTTCTTTAAATAGCATTCATAATTTTTTTCAAATTTTTTTCGAACCTTTTTGGTATGATAAAGGTTTATTATTGCATCTTAGTAGCTGATTGGAAATACCAGTGATCGACCATTGGGTGTTCCAAGTGCAGAAATTAGGGCTGCAACTATTTAAAATGGCATCTCTCTTCCTCTGTTTCTTCTAAACGAATTTATTATCTTTCTATGCAATTTCTAAACCTCTCTCTTTATATATATATATATCATATTCATTTCTTAATCAATTTCAACTTATTTGCTTTCAAATTTTACATTCTTATTGCTCAAAATCAATTTCTCTTATAAATCTAATCACTACTCTCTATATCTTATTCATTTATCTATCATATTCTAACCTATACTCAATTTTTGTTTCACCTCTAAGATACCGTGAGAGTTATAGGATCTTTGTAACCAAAGATACATGTTTATATTCAAAGATACATTGTTGTCTACTATTTACATTTGAATTTGCGACATAGACTTGTGCGGAGTATTTTGATATTGATTGTGTAAATCTATTCCTTTGGGTTCAGTAAGGGCATAATATCAGTGGAAATTGAATAAAGGATCTTTAGGACTTAACGTTGGACAAGAGGTCTGGTTTAGTTTAAATCGTATATGTAATTTACTGCTTTATTGAGTTTGATTTGTTTTACTCTGTATTTACTTCTCTTACTTATTATGTTGCATAAGTTAAGAAATTTATACTTAGGTCATATACAATCTACGTAGTTCTTTCATTTGGTATCACTGTAAGAATTTTAAAAACCGTAAAAGAATTTAAACATTTGATATAATTACTAGCAATTTTGCTACATTTCTAGAAGGTCAGTATACCATACATCCACCGCCATTCAATAGATCTCATTATGCATATTGGAGCACTCGCACGAGAATTTATATGCAAGCCAATAGTTTTGAAATCTGGAAAGCTATTAAGAATCAGTGGGAAACCTCTACTACTGAGTTTATTACATGGAAAATGCTCAGAAAAGAACAGTTTAGCAATGATTCTAAAGTGATGAATATTTTATTCGGTGCACTCGATAAGAATGAATCTGATAGGATTTGTATTTTTTTTGTTTTTTTTTTGATGAAAAGCAATATATAACAAAATGGAGAAAAAACGCCTTTCTCCGATGGCTTACAGGAAAACAATAAACAAGGAATTGCGAAGGACTGCAAAACATCAAAACCGCCAACAAACAGCGGAAAAGCAAAACTAAAACTACAAAATAAGAAACAACAGAAGAGTACAACAACACCACCCGAAGAAGAAGCAGTAGAATGGATAATTAGTCCACCACCATACACAAACCCGCCTTGTCCCAGAGGAAAAGGCCAGACCACCAAACCAATCCAAGAAGAGAGCTAATAGTAAAGCGCAATAACAACAGGACCAGGGGAACCCCATATCAAGGAAGGGAGCCAGTAGCAACGAAGATAAACCTCCTAGAAAAATCGAATAGAAGACGCCGATAGTGGACGGAGCCAAGCTGAACAGCCAATACGCCACCACCAAGCAACGAGCAGCAAAAATAAATAGGAATACCATCCGAACCGGCTGTACTACTGAAGAAAACCACCAAAGAGCGAGCAGATAAAAGGAAGCCGGTCCCCGAAACCAGACAACTAGATCACAACCCGGGCCAAAGAAAAGCCAAAGAAATCTGTAACTGGGAAACTAACAAACACATTAAATACCAACAGGAGGGGGGAGGGGTATAGAGCGTCGGGAGCTGGCCAACGCTCCAACGCAGAGATCAACCTATTCCCAAACGTGTGTGAGACAAATCACACGAAATAGAGAGTAGACCAACAAGACGCTCCGCTCGGGAGCTCAAACGACCCCTGAAGGGTCTACCACGGAAAGCGAGAAAGACGTCGTTCCTCACACTCCGAATAATAGATGGGGGGTCCATTCGAGAGTTCTCGAAGGTTGCCTTGTTCCGCGCGCACCAGAGGTGCCAACAGATGAGGCAGGGAATCAGGCGGAAAATGATAGCTCGAAGAGACTTGCCAGCGTTCCTAGACCACCATGAGTTACGGAGATCTGAGGGCGAGCTGGCCGACCGACGAATGCCAAGAAGGTTTCCGAAGTAATTCCAGCAACATCTGGCAGAAAAACCATTAAAGAACAAGTGATTCCGGGATTCGGAGTCCCCGTTGCCGCAGCATCTACATCAAGAAACGAAAGGAATACCGATAGATTGGAGGTTCTCGTCAAGTGGCAATCCATCATGCAGAATACGCCACATCAAAATAGAGATCTTAGGGGGAATACGAGAGTCCCAAATGAAGGAAAAAGCAGGGCGAATGGGTTCTTGGGTTCTAATCGAAGACCAAGCTTTTCGAATGGAAAAGGAAGAGCCATCCCATCCTGAAGATCCACCATGAGTGTCAGAAAACTGTTTCACCGACTGCATGAGTTTCCAGGTCTCACTAGCAAAAGACGGAGAGCCCGAGAAATTTGCGCCCGCAAGACTGCGGTATTTCGCATGAAGGAAAGAGGCCCAAAGGGAGTTGTTAGCACCAAATCTGTGCCATAATTTACAGGCAAAAGCTGCACATAGGTCCTTAGGATTGCGCAGACCCAGTCCCCCTTCTTTTTTGGGTCGACAGACCACGTCCCACGACACCCAGTGATGTCGACGGACACTGTCCTTGTTGCCCCAGAAAAAAGAAGAAGCCAGAGACCGATACGAACGAAAGAAAGAAGAAGTAGGGGTCATAGCCGCGAAAACATGAGTTTCCATCGAGTCCAAAACGGACTTGATAAGAACAAGCCTACCAGCTTGAGAGATTAGAGAAGCATTCCAGCGTAAGATTTTACCCCTTACTTTATCAGTCAAAGGGTCAAAAATAGCATTGATCTTTCTTCCGCGGTACAGGACAACACCCAGGTACGGAAGGGGGAGAGAGGCTTCCTTGAAGCTCGAAACCGACTCGATCCAAGTAGCTCGAGCGGGGGGCAAATCTTTCGCATGAACGAAACAGCTTTTGGCGGGGTTGACTAACTGGCCCGATGCCCGCTCATATTGATGAAGAAACCTGAGGAGCCGCTGGACAGATGAGACGCTGCCATTAGAGAAAATGACAACATCATCAGCGAAGGATAGGGAAGAGATTAAGGGGCAACCTCTTGGAATCCCGAAGCGCTGAATCTGGCCGTAGATAGTTAAGGATTGGAGACCGCGAACGAAAGCCTCTGCCGCGATCACAAAAAGAGATGGCGAGAGAGGGTCTTCCTAACGCAATCCCCTACCTGCCTTAAAGTACCCATAAGCCGAACCATTGATGAGCACCGAAAACCAGCAGTTGGAGATGAGCCTCCACACCAAGTCAATAAGAGGTTCCGGGAAGCCGAAAGCTCTTAAGACCTTGATGATGAAAAACCAGGACATGCGATCGTAGGCCTTTATAGGATTTGTATATGTAACACTCCATATGACATTTAGCACACCGTAAAAACCAATCTGAAAAATATAAGGTTAAACAAAGAAAATATCCATGCTTAAAAATCAGTTACAAAATTTTAGAATGAAGCCAAATGATAATATAGCAAACACGTACACATGTTTTCAATACATAATAACATTCTCTCGTTGCATTTGGCGAAATATTTACTACTTTGATATCGTTTCAAAAAATTAGGTTTTTTAGTTTATGAACAGGAGAGAAAGTACCCGCTATTGAAGTGGTCAGTGGTCTTTCCCAAATCAAAGTTACAGAATTAATTGGTACATTAATGCTGTACAAGGTAACTCTACAGGATAAATGAGAAAATATGCAAGAGAAAATGACTATAACATTTCAGGCCTAAGAAGGTTCAGACCATTATGATGATGATTTTTTCTTCGTGGTCAAATTTTTTAAAAATTCCTAAAATCCAGGCTAAAAACTTTGGAATAATAGCAACTCATCATGTAGAGTGTTTTGGGTGCACTAAGATGGGTCATATAAAGAAAGACCATCCTTAACTCAACAAGGATAAGAAAAGCTTCAAGGAAAAAAACGATAAATCCAATAAGAGGAAGAAGTAGAATTTTCAAGTCACTTAGGATGATTTGGAGACATCACCATTAGAGAGTGATAGTGATTCTGAACAAGCTTACCAAAACTAACATGGAATTAGTAGATAAATACAAATTCTTTAAAAAGGCTAAAAAATATATTGTACATAAATTAAATAAAGCAAAGTTGGAGATATTTGTGTTAAAAACGAAAAGATAATTTTAGAACTACAAAAATCTCGTGAAACCTTAGCATTTTAGATTTCTGTATTTAGTAATCTAAGATCATACTCTTACGACCCTAAAGTAGAAATATGGATACCAATATTTTTCATTTTTTGTAGGTGTAGCATCCCATATTCGAGGATCAAAAAATGAACGCCGATGATGTTGCATACAACTAAATATCTGAGATTAATAAAATGAGATTAATATTGAGGTTGTCTACTACTAAATATCCACATGTTGTATCTCGAATTATTTTAAAAGGATAAATGAGATTAATATTTTTTTCTACAACATAACAACTAAATAATTATATAAAATTTTCAAAATGTCTTGAATATTTTCCTACGCAATGATAAATATAATAGGATAAAAATAAATATGATGTGTCGACTTATGAAGATGTCGCACATTCATTTAATCAGCTGTATATTTTTGTTAAGCACAATGAAAAAAATTCTAATAGGTAAATAAAGCCTTCGGCTTCATCTTCACCTTTTCATTCGCAATCCAAATGAAGTCCGTCTAACCTAAAAACTACAACTAAACATGCTCAAGTGAGCACCCTTGTGTTTACGGAGAAAACAGTAATATAAATGGCACAAACAATAGTCTAGTGTGAATAATATTAGTACCTTTAGAAACATAACATATATGATAGTGTGACCACACTGCAAAATGGAACGGATTTTCTTCTCACTATCCCAAGCATAGACAACGTCATCATAATGTATATTTCATCATAACATGTAAATGGAATATCAATAGTTCAACTTAAATGTTTGACAAAATATCTACAGCGATATTTATCCCATCGTTAAATTATACATCATAGTATACTCTTCCAGTGTCACCTAAGCATCATGATAATGTGTCACTCTAATTTCATTAATTCATTCGAATAAAGAGTTAACCTCACCTCACACCTAGGTTACTATCTCTCTTTAGTTTTTTAATGCAACATGCTTCTGGGGATTTTTTTTTTTTTTTTTTTTTTAACAAGAGACATAATATATAAATTGGAGAAAAACCGCCTTTCTCCGATGGCTCACAAAATAGAAACAAGATGGGACGAAAACCATCAAAAGGAAAAACCGCACAACAAAAGCGGAAAAAAAACCAGTAAGCTGAAGACAGCAACAAATCCACACCAAGATAGTGGAGGAGAACGTGGAAACAATCCACCAACAAGCACAAACCCGCCTTTATCCGAAAGAAAGGCCAGACCTCCAAGCCGAACCAACAGATAGCCAAATAGAAAGCGCTACTCCAACATGTAAAAGGAACGCTCGGAAGATGGCAACCAGGGAAAAGCAGACGTCATCAACGCCAAACCAGTGGCAAGAAAAGATCAAGACCAGTCGCTGCCGCCGAACAACCACAGAGAAACCCCTAAAACTAGCGATCAAAAGGATGCCGGATCCCGAAATCAATAGCCAAAATGAAAACCAAGACAATCCGAAGCAGCCAAGCTACCACAGTAACCACCAATGAATCAGAGAAGAAAAGGCCGGTCATCACAGACTAGGCAGACAAACCCTGGATACAGCTCCTGAAAAACTAACAACCACATCAAACAAAAAAAGGGGGGGAGGGGCAAAGAGCGATGGGTGAAGGCCAGCGCTCGCACACGATGATCAGCCTATACCCAGTCTAGCGTGAGACGAGTCACACGAGATAGAGAGGAGTCTGACCAAATGCTCCGCACGGGAGTTTAAGCGACCCTTGAAAGGTCGTCCACGGAAAGCAATGAAGACGTCTTTCCGAACACACCGAATGATAGAAGGAGGATCCATACGAGCATTTTCAAACGTTGCCTTGTTTCGCGCGCACCAAAGGTGCCAGCAGATGAGACAAGGAATCAAGCGGAAAATGATCGCTCGAAGGGATTTACCGGCATTCCCAGACCACCAAGAATTCCTGAGATCAGAAGCAGAACACGCCATTCGGCGCATACCAATAAGGTTACCGAAGTAATTCCAACACGATCTGGCTGTAAAGCCACCAAAGAACAAATGATTAAGGGATTCGATATCCCCATTACCGCAGCATCTACAACGAGAAGCGAAAGGGATGCCGATTCGTTGGAGGTTCTCGTCTAGGGGCAAACCATCATGGATAATTCGCCACATTAGAGTAGAGACCTTGGGAGGAATACGAGAGTCCCAGATAAAAGAAAATACCGGACGAATGAGGCTTGGCACCCTAATCGACGACCAAGCTCTCAGAATGGAAAAGGAAGATCCATCCCATCCGGAAGAACCACCGTGACTGTCGGAACAAGCTTTAACCGACTGCATGTGCTTCCAGGTTTCACTAGCAAATGACGGGGAGCCAATGAAGTTAGAGCCCTCAAGACTACGGTATTTCGCATGAAGGAACGTAGCCCATAAGGAGTTGTTAGCGCCAAATCTATTCCAAAGTTTTAATGCTTCTGGGGATTACTTCATCTTCTGTCACACTAACCAATTAGTTGTTATGCAACAGTCTTGAATTATACTACCCGACAGGTGTTCTTGTCATTAATCTATGAAGCTTTCCTAATCTTGAAAAAACATTGGTATGTGTTACAGTTCATTCACTTTAATCGGTTGTTACATTGGACATTAGGTCCCTTCTACCGTTCGAATGTAATTCTGCTCATACTAGAGCCAACCTCGTTATACCCACTTTTATAACATCATAAGTTATCCATTATCACATACATAGGTGATCATCACAAGCAAGCATTAAAAATTATAATAGGGTTCTACATCACAAATTACTTACATCAAAATAAATATATAAAATTGTCCATATGATGTCACATTAAAACATAAAAGATTAAATTTTCATATTTATTATCATTAAAAATTTATTGATCCTAATTCATTACTCATCATCAATTATTAGCTAAAATATAGCTAATTTACCATTTTTATAAATTAAATGTATAAATTTATAAATTTCACTTCTAAGCTCAATTAATTATCTAACCAGTTTTAATTATAAATGATTTTTCAGCTTATTAATGCAACATTGCCAAAACTGAGTTAGTTCTCATCTCCCAAAAATTTACTTCGAGTTTCCCCTAGGGTAACTTTATTCATTCTCTTAGAATTGCCTCTGGTCGGCCATAACATCACTTACTTCGGGTCATCCTCTAGGGCTACTTTGGTCCACATCTCAAAGTCACTCCTAGTCACATCGTATCGCATTGCGTCCCCATCAGATCGTTCTTATTGCTTTAGTGACAAGTGCATACACACTGATGGTCTCATTGGCTTGGGGCCTCATCGATTGTAATGATGGGAATATAGGCTTGAGTCGCATGATAAAGTGATGGGGGCATAAAGGGTCATTCCTATGGTCACTTGATAGGTGCTTCAGGTCAAGACTACATCGGCCTTTGGGTTACTTCTGAGTTATCTACTTTAGCTCGTGATAGGAACTATGTCAATACCCACTTCGAACAAATGAGAGCACCATCCATAAATTGATAGGAAACATCGATTCTAACTTCATTTGCATGTGATTTTCACATCAGGAAAGGACTTTATTGGCTTTAGGGTTTCCATCAGGTCTACCCCAGATTACTTTGAGATTGCTTTTGGGTCTTTAGTGGGTCATCTCAACTTGCGATGGGAGAAGGCCACATCAACTCAGGGTTGCTTTAGACATCACTCCAGGTTGTCCCTGTGCTTGTTTCCAGTTTTACGTAGGGTCACATCACTTATATTATATGCTTATTGATGGTCCCTGTCGATTTATACTCTAGGGTCTGATAATTTTATATGGGTTGGTATCATCTTTTAAAGTCACTATGTTTCATTGTCTGGCATTGTAATTACTGAAATTGGTGATATAATAGCACTTACATCAAAAATTCACTAAATGTTGACTTTTAACACAATGTATCTAAAGTTTTTAGTGATAGGGAAATCATATATGTTGATGGTTACATCTTAAATTCAAGTGATAAGTACATAGGAGATAAGAACACAGTGACAAAACTGTAAATAAGTATAAAATTGGCTTATTATCAAACAAGATAATCTCTTTGGACTTAATCTTTACACTTGTCATATTCTCAATTGTTGTTTTTAAGTTGTAACAATAAAGGTTTGTCATATTCAACAATTGTCTCCTCTAATTTCCTAATTAGTTAATTAATTCCTTAATTAATATTTTAATTAAGGTAATTCATTTTCTTACCACTTAATTCATATCAATTACAAAAATTATATAAAAATTTCCAAAAATTCATAGAAAATCATAAACACGTTTTTACATTTTTAGTATAAAAAATAAAAATGTTAAAATTTAATATTTATTAACATTATTTTACATTTGAAAACTTTTATTTTAACATTAGAAAATTCATAATAATTGAGCTACACATGATAAAATAATGAAATTATAAAACCATCTTTGATTTAGCATCATAACATCATATCAAAATTTCAAATCATTTACCCATGTTTCACTTTCAATTTGGTCACTGTATGCATTTCTCATCATATTTCATATAGATTCATTCTATTATCATAAAAACCTATTTATAACTGTCATAAATCAGACTAACTATTATACCTTAATCTAATTAGATCTGGATTAAAAAAAATTGTAATATTACTTATCTGGAAGAAGAAAGTTGATTAATATTGTTTATTTTGAAAGCTTTCCTTAGTAGTTGACTTTCTTCTTCTCTTTTTCTCATAAAAATGTCGCCCAAAACCTTATGGTTATGCTTTATATTTTATTTGGTTTTGAGTGTATGAAATGAAGATAATATAATTTTTTTAAGAGATATAAAGGTTAATATCATAGGCTACGGATCTCCCATTGTCCAATCCATTAATTTTTAACATATCTTATCACGTTAAAATTCATATCATTCCACTTCATAAAAATAACTCTTCATGGTCAATAATTTACTTTTATAATTTGTCTTTAGTTTGAAATAATTTATTTCATTGCATCATACATAACTATCCAATATTTAATTTAATTAACCGCCCAAGTGTCGTTCACTTTATTAATAAAATTATCAATTGAGCAACTTAATTAATATTTCAAAATTAAAAAATATATATACTATAAAATTTCCATAATTAGTGCACACCCAAACTGTGATGTTACATTCTTCTCTGCTTAGAAGAATTTCATCCTCAAAATTCAAAAAGGACACACGAATGAACACACAAGCACATAAAATATACGATACAAATATAAAAAACACATCAGCCATCTACTAATGTAAAATCACTATGATGTATCAGTGTAACTACTAGCACATATCAAACCTACTACTGTCACTACTAGTCAAAACAAACAACCAAAATAGAATATTTCTAAATTAAAATCAAGCATCAAACAAATAAGGATAAGATTATTATTCTTATTCCATACTTCCCAAGTAGCATCATTAGTGTCATTGCTCCAATGAAAAGGTTTAATAACTTTGTTCCTTAACTCTTTCTTATCATGGCCCACTATTCCTTTCATTCCACGTAAGATCAAATCTAATTCACAAATAAATCTTTGTTGGCTCTTTGTTCCACTATTGTATTATAGTAGTGCACACATATTATTGGATGTGAAGTGTGAAAAACATTATGCACACCTGCCAACCTGCTAGGAAACTCGACTTGATAAGCGAGTTACAGTTCCTCTTAAGTGCATGGAATGGTCCTACATATTTAGGAGTCAATTTCCCCTCCTTTTCAAAGTGCATGACAACTCCATGGTCGAAACTTTCATAAAAAATATATTTGCTAACTGCGAGCTCCCTCTTTTTATCAGCATAGCTTTGCTACTCTGATTGCACCACTTATATCTTTTCATGGATCAAATCAATTTTCTTAGTAGCATCTCTAACCAAATCTGTCCCAAGAACGAGTTTATCACCTATATCTAACCAACATATTCGTGAATTACATGGTGTTTCATAGAATGATTCAAATGGTGTCATGCTAATACTAGTTTAGTTATTGTTGTTATAAGCAAACTCAACCAGATGTAGTTGATCCTCCCAAGATTCAACAAAATCCAAATAGCATGGTTTACTCTCTCGGTATGTCCATCTATTCATGGATTGTAGGATGTACTCAAATTTAGTAACCATGCTACTACAAAAATTTATCCATCCAAAAGAACGGAGTAAAGAATACGATAAGAGCGATCTATTGTATACACTCCCTTGGACCAACACAGACACGTTCCATATCATAATACAACTCAGAAATATGTATCATGTCTCAGCACAAAGAAATGTACATGGTAGTTTCCAGGTTCAAATAATGCAAAAATAGTTCACATATATAAAAAAAATAGACAGCGATCAAAAGGTAATATATACATAACTGATGTCAAAGTGCACATACATCACCAAATATACACATCTTGTCTACCCAAAATGATATACATATAGTCCATAACAGTACATCTCATATACATGAAATCATCATATAACACAAATGTGAAGAAAAAAACACTAGCATCACCATCATCCACATCTTCGTCACCAAGACAAGTCCCAAAAGAGAAACAAAATCATAGATATACATCATGTCAAATAAAACCTCAATCTGACTAGGGTTTGTTAAACAAATAACACACCTCGGGTCAATCACTACACCATAACAGTCATTTCGTAATACTTATTTTTCTCAATTGCCAATACTTATTTGTGTCGTAGATTAATCACAACAATATCCGTTATTAAGTTAAATGTGTCACCAAAAATACAAATTTACACTTTTTTATTGCTAACGCTATTTGTGTTGGAATCTAGTTAAATTGAAATTAACTAAATGTATGTTGTTGGGGCAATAAAGTAAATGAGCATCCTTTGGTCATCCGTACCCTGATTCCTTCCCATGCTTCTCAACGCTTTCATTCGGCCGCTCAAAAAAAACAAAATCACGGTCTTAAATCGTCATCTCCCAAATAGAGAAAAACCCTAATTTCCCAGTTTATGAACGGCATGTACAAATCAAATCCTCCACGTCGATAGGAGGTAAACCCCAAGGAAGAAGTTGGCAAGCCTGCTCGGCCAGGAACAGTTGCGACAGAAGGTAGTGGCAGGCCTGAACTTATGGTAAAGCCAAGGAAGCTTTCGCTTTAGGCCTCATCAAAAACATGGGCACCACTCTACAACTACTCAACGTGCAGGCAGAAGGAAAAAAAATCGGAACTCCAAATCGCCATGGGCAGAGCCAAATCAGACGTAGGCTACGGCAACTTTAGATTCGATGACAAATCCTGAGGACGTGGAAGGGAAGCGGCAACAGTTGATAGGTACTCCAACCTGACTTTTACGACAGCAGCAATAGTCACGAGGGCAGGTGCTATGTGTGGCCGTAGGAAGACAACAATGCGGGTGTGATGCTGCACAACAGTTGTCACAGTCGATTATCTTCTTCATCCACAGTGGGCTATGGAGGAACAAAATGCAAAAGGTGGCTATTACTGTTAGCTTCTACTAATTCTAATTTTTAGATTTCTAAATAACAGCTAACATCTTATTAAAAACTAAAATAAACCATAATATTGCACTTTTATTTAGTCATAGTTGGAACAATGGAACTGAAAGTATGTTGAGATGAATCATGATATTACATTAGTTTGATTTCTGTCATATTTCATAGTTTTAGTTCTACTCAACATATTTTGACAATGGATCTGAAAGTATGTTCATAGTTCATAGTTTCATTCTTTTTTATGAATTTTGCATTCTTGTGAAGGCACTGAAAGTATGTGTCAAAATATCTGGACAAAATTGCATGAAAGTTCATTTGCACCTCACGATTTTTTTTACAAAAGAGGTTCAATGCTCGAAAATCAACAAAATAGCCTTTCATTAATTTACACTACTTATGCACTAGGTTATGGGTCTTTATTTTGTATATGAGGACCATACATTCCATTAGAAAGTAAGGGTGGATATGAGTATGAGATGTATGAGAAAATTTGTAAGCAGAATGTGTAGTAATACAAGTAGGTTGTTATTCTGAACCAAAACAAATCGAATAACCCATGTGATAATAGATAATGCTGATGAGCATGTAATGATAGCATGATAAACATAGTTAATTCTACTTTGAAAACTAAAGTTTGTTCTTTATTGTATGTATGAGTTGATCTGTAATGTTTTACTCCTTTTCATTTCCATCTTATTATTTAATTTTGTGATATAGCACTAAAAAATTACCGTGTTGATGGTATTTCTTAATTTATACCGAACGCATAATTGAAGCATACAATATGTAATATGCTCCATGTAATGTATGGTTGTTGAATAAGAAACTTTAACTATGAATGAGATGACATTCAAATCTTACTCTCTGTATTTTGCATATGCCTGACTATCATAATATATAATATTTTTAATGTTTTATAGTGTTTAGAAATGTGAAAACAAGAAACTAGACAGGCTAAAAGGGTTTATGATTGTATTTTCATATAGTTTACTTTTCTTTTACTTTTTTGGCGTTGGATAATCAGCCGTGTACTTTTCTTTTACTGAACTTGCATGGATTTGACTATTTTTAACATTGAATTTTAATTTGTACTTGCATAAAACTTGCAAAATGGGCTAATTTTGATTATGAAGTCTTGATAGCTCACTATGTTGAATGAATTTGGAACGGTCTAGTTATAAAGTGAAGGATAATTTTCAAGCAAGGCAAGGAAGCTTCTATTAAGCACGTAAACGTAGTTTATGCCGAGACAAAATAAAGAATCAAGCGCGTTACATTCTTTTTTATTTATTTTATTCTTTTAAAAAAAATTCAGTTGAAGTTCAAAAATAGGAAAGCGTAGAAGCTAGTTGTACGATGATATGCACGTATTAAGGATTATCGCGGTTGCAAATAAAGGAAATACCCATGCATAGACTTATGCGTTTACGTCATGCATCCTGGATTGTATATTCAAATTGCCAAGTTCATTAGTTTTCAGCATTTTTCCTACATGGCCTACTGGATTTCTAATTGTTATTTATTCGTTTGTCAATCATAGTTATCAACATTATATTTTGGAAAAGAGTACTTTAGGACATTAACAAAAGGAAACGCACATTTCATGGATTGCAAAATTGGATACTCAAACTTAAAACATGAGCAATTAGAATAATCGTCGTATGTGTAATTTCCTGATGCATATGAAGGTCCAATGAAACAGTGTATGCGTAATGTAATATTTATTGGAAAATTTAAAATTATACATTAAACAAGGCGGAGAGAAATATTTTCAAGATAATTAAACTATAGAATGTAGTTTTACTTCGGTCTATTCCTTACTGTATTTTCAATCATTTAGCGATGCCATCAGCGCAAGATTTATATTGCTCATACATTACATGTGTATAGGATTACAATATTGCTCATGTTTTTGTTGCTCATCATATGAAATTAAAGAAAAGGTTTATTGTATTATTTTTTCTTTAGCAATATACTGAAATGTTGTCGCCATGAAACTGCAACATAGTCATAAGATTTTATGGTTCAGATTACAAATTTTATTTAAAGCTGGTAACTCAAATAGTGGAAGGGTTATGGAAAAAAAATTCAATTTAAGCATGTACATTTGCACCGAGGCCAGTGTGGCCTCAGTTGAAACAAAGGCCACAGTGGCCTCAGTTGAAACAACTGAAGTATGTGGCGTCAGTTTCAACTGAGGCCACACCGGCCTCAGTTCAAAACCGAGGCCACTGTGGCCTCAGTTTTGAACTGAATTTTTTTTTAATGTCCGTTAATCAAAAAATTGCTTTTCATTTGTGCTATCGAATACATTTGCTTGTTTTATTTAATGTTCTTTTATTGTTAAATCATGTGTTATCACCTTGATTACTATTTATCATTCTTTTTAGTATACATTTCAATTTAATATAATATTAAATGCATGTAGGTACTTATAGAAGAAGCAAAAGAAAAGAGGAAATTGGATGGTACAAGCTATGTGAATTTTCTGATGGAGGCTTTGTTATATGGCCAGAGTTTTGTATTCAGTATTTGTAGACTTTAACTATGAACTATGTCTTATCTCTTGTTATTGCAATTGGTACTATTATGGAATTGGTAAATTATGTATTGATAACTTAATTATGTATTGAACTTCTCTTTTGTTAATTAATTGATATTATGTTTTATTATTGTTTATTGATATTGATTGGGTTATAATTTGCTATAATATTTCATATTAGATATAGTCTAGATTATATCTTTCAACATTCACATTACTGATATGTATTTATTTGTTTGTATTTATTTTTAATGCTTATAAGCGTTGAAAGATATTGTTTCCCAACGCTTATAAGCGGTGGAAGATCTTTTTTCTCAACACTTATAAGTGTTGGCAAAAAAAATCTTCCAACGCTTATAAGCGTTGCAAATAAATGCCCACGCCCCTATAGCGATACATATAAGTGTTATTGAAATTCTTGACAACACTTATACTCGTTGGGAATCCTTTGTTTTGGTGTAGTAAATCTAGAATCTAGTTGTGAGTGAAGTAGAGTACATGTAATGATAGTAAAGATTGATGTACAGTGGGTAACATAGTATACAAAGTAAGTATCATACACAATCAGTATCACTCCTAATCCTCATCATATAATATACACAATGTCATACCATATTTTTTATATCCATATTTAATGTGACCACAATTGCAACTCTACTCGATTGTAGTTCACTCCTAATCACAATTACTAAGTGTCGCATTCAGTCATTGTTTATTCATTTTGAATTTGATCACTGTATATTTATTTGACTTGTTGAGTGTAGAATACACTCTGCCGAATGTTGAGTCGACGCTAAGTAATGCCATAACATTCCCCTCAAGCCTGAATGCATTAATCATTTACTCCTTTTGAATTGATCCTAGTCCATTTATATAATTCGTTGATAATAGAAATTTATTTGTTTAATGAAATAAATTTGTGATGCCCCGACCCAGTACTCTTCTCCTCTTCCCTGTTATGTTCCAACCTCGTTTTTGAGGCAATTAGCACCTCATTTTAAGCCAAATTCAACTCAATTTCAATTTCAAAGTAAAGGCAACCAAAACACAACATTCGAGTAAGAATTTTGGCATAGCTTTGTTTGTATTTAGGCACTTGTTAGTTTACAGTAAGCTAAATTAGATTGTAATAAAAAATTTAATCAAACTACCACCAACAAAGCATAATTAGGACTGTAATTTAGCATTTCTATAAACATGCAAGAGATTTTACACTTATATAAGTGAATGCTAAAGCTTTACTCCCCTTAGCTCTTTGCAATTAGCTTAATATAGCCTCTACTAGCCACGTAAACGCTTAATTCTTCTTTTTCAACATTAAAACTAATATGGATTTATGAGCATACACAAAGATTTCTTCATCTAAACCATTACTAGAGTTGTGAGGAGGGATGTAGGATGGTTTTTCCTTGATTTAGAATAATATTTAGTGAATTAGCTTCTTAATTTAATGAATAAAAGAGAGCTCTGGGGTTTTAAAGAGCAAGCCATTATCGTTCTCTTCATTTCTCTAAGTTTATAAGATGGAATGAGAGAAAAATGAGTTGTGCACTTTGTTTAGTTTTCCACAATAAACTCTAAATGGGCTAAGGATCCATTAGGCCTAACATATGCCCATTTTAATTTAAAATTTGTGTTTGTTTCTTAAATCTCATATATATGTAATTTATCATATTTAAATATAAATTTATACTTTAAAATTTTCAAACTTCCATTTTCAAATTCAAATTCTATTTTAAAATAAAAAATGCTCAATTTTAATTCATTTCCATACTTCTAAATTCTTTAAAACACATATTTGTTCTTTAAAGCATTAAACAATAAATAATTTGCTAATTTTGTCGATTTAAATCGAAAATGCAAAATTCTTATATAAGATTTTCATGTCCAAATTTTCATGCAAACCTTACTTATTTTCCATCACCATTTATTTTTGCAAACAAATAAATTTTCCACTTATATTCCCAAAATAAACCATTTTTACAAAAGTACTTTACTATATTCTCTTTAAATAAGCAATTCCACTTTTTATTTCACCAAATAATTTCAAAATACTTTTAAAAATATTTACTATGTTCCAAATTATAAGTAGCTCAAAATCAGGTTATTGCAAAGTAACATGTAGACTCTGCCAAAACTAACTGGTAAAGAAAGGATCTCTGTCACTTACAATACTGCTTTGTACCCATGCCACCTTATAATATTCCTTACATAAAACTTTGCTAAGATGGCAGTCGACCTTGTAGATTTGACTAGAATAAATTAGCGCTCTTGGTTAATCTATCCACCATCACCTAAATACTTCAATTACATGATGCCAATCTTTGCAGTCCATCAGCAAAATCCAACATTATGGAGTCACACTTCCAAGTGATACTTCCAAAAGTTTAAGCAATCCACTTGGATTTTGATGTTCAGGCTTTACTAGTTGGCAAGTGAAACATCTCTTAACACGTTTACCAACATCCTTATTCATCCCTTTCTAAAAGAATATGCGTTCTATATCCTTTTATATCTATGTACGTCCGAGATGGATGGTAAATTTTGAATGGTAGCTTTCCTTATAAACATCTTTTTGAAAGTTTCGAGCATTAGGTACACATAGCATTCTCTTCTTCTAAAGACAACCCTTCAAGTTGAACCCAAATAATTTAAATTCATCCAAATCAGTACCCATTTATATATGCCTGATCCTTTCAACAATAATGGGCCTTCTTTATGCTTTAAGACTATCTTTTCCATAAGATTTGGGCTCATTTTCAAACTTGCAATCATATTCGATTACCAGTAGACCTAATATTCGACCTAAAATGCATCATGGATGATGATAATGCCTCCAAAACATTGGTAATCATGCCCAATATCGCACTTTATTGCTTCTACTCAATGCATCTACAACTTTGTTCTCGATTATACTCTATCTAAAAGTCATAAGCTACCAAGAACTCAAGCCATATTTTTTACCTCACATTCAACTCCTTATGAGAAAATGGATACTTGTTGTGGTTAATAAACAACTAAATCTTTCTTGTAGTAAGTAGTGTCCCGAAATCCTCATAGGAAAAATTACTGTTTCAAATTTAAGTTGTGAGTGGGGTATCATTGCTCATGTGGTCTCAGCTACTAAGATGCGTAAGCTATCGCACAACCTCTTTGCATAAGTAAAACTCACAGTCCATGCCTGCTAGTATCGATATAATTTTCCAAATCCTGATTACCTTCTGGTATCACCAACGCAGAAGCGTTAATCAATAAATGCTTAAGTTCTGAAATAACTCTTTACATCTACTAGTCCAAATAAACTTCTTATTGTTTTGAGTCATCTTAGTCAGAGGTGCTACTATTCAGGAAATATCCTTAATGAACCTCTGATAATAATCAACCGATCCCAAGAAGCTTCTTACGTTCATCATAGTTTTTATACGATTCTAATCGTTGGTTGACTTAATATTCTATGTGTCTACGGCCTAACCATTTTTAGATGTAACATTTCTTGATAATTTCACTTCTCCCTTTCAAAAGTGTCATTTACAAAACTTTGCCTTCAACTTATTTTGTCACAATGTCTCCAATACGAGTCATAGATAAATTTCATGCTCCTTCTCATTCTTTGAGTACATCAAAATGTCATCTATGAACACCAACACAAACTTATCCAACTGATCACAAAATAGTCTATTCATCAAATGTACGAAGATTGCAGGGATGAACCAAAGGCATTACTAGTCATTCATATGATCCATACCTTATCCTAAAGGAAGTTAATAGAAGACTACGCTTACCAAATCTAAGTTGATGAAATCCTGTTGCCAAATAAATTTGTGAGAAAAATTTGTCTCTAATCAACCGATCAAATAAATAATCGAACTTTGGTAATACATACCAATTTCTAACTTTCACTTCATTCAACTTTCTACAGTCGATACATAGTTGAACAGATGCATCTGATTTCCTCATCAGTACTATGAAGATCCATAATGTGAATTACTTGGATGGATGAAACTTTTATGCTTAATTTCCACCAAATATCTCTTTAACTCCTTTATTTTCTTTGGTGGTATACCATATGGCTATAACGAACCGGATTTTCGACCCTCAAAAATCGACACTAATATGTCTACTGTATTATATGCCGAACATTCAAGCGTCAAAAATACCAATTTGTTAGGGTGAAAGAAGAAGATAGAAGATAGAAGATAGAAGAAAACTAAACAACACAGAATCTCATAGCACGACGAATAATATATAATACAACAATGATCTTTACAAAAAGGAAACACCTTTATTCATATATACAACATCAGAGTACACTAGACTTATCCTAAATTTGGATAATTATATAAACATGTCCTTACATTGACAAACATACAGACTCTATAATACGGTGGAAGAAAAATATACGTGAATACGTTTTGACCATCCAGCTCTTTTCCAACTCCAAAGTATCCAGCTAACCTGGGAAATACATGCTCGGTCTGGCCCGAGCATTACATGGAATAACGCCTGGGCCAGTCTGGTAAACCAGCGTGAGTAAAACTCGATAACAAATAACAACCAAATTGAATTCTACATTTGAAAACCTTTCAAATAAAGGGTATCTCGTAAGACCACACAGCACATAAAAACGGATGGGTTTTTACCTTACGATAACCAAAACATTTTATATCAAAATCCAGTGATATTATCATAGTGTCTAGGTTTAAAGTAAAATGATAAAATAGTTGAAATTCTTGCATCTCACATTCCAATATACTATGCTCTACAATCAAAACCGTAAGGCACGTATTGGAGATTGGATCCCAATAATGACAAGGTAAAGGACTACCTTTCGATGATACACCTCTAGAAAATGCACTGATGCTAACATAGAGCCGGCTGCCCCTTTAACATGGCGGACCAGATTACCTCACCCCTTTGACACCGATGACTTATACTACCACGGTGCTTGCGCGCAAACCAACTCTGAAAGGGACATCTAGAATGGGGTGACCACTCCTAATGGTAGCTAACTACATAGCTCTACCGCATGCCCTACTTTTGTCATTCCTCCGGTTGTGAGGCTTGAGGCTATGCTTTACCTTTCTGAATAGCAATCAATCTTGGAATGCTAACACTGCCCTCCAAACGTCAATGCAATGCCATCATTCATCCATACAAGTTCGTTCTGGGCCTAAACGAAACCGAAGGTGCTAACTCTACTACATCCATTTTGGAATCATCCTCAAGATTAGTAGCAGTAGCCCTTGCTCTTCAATGGCTCCGTCTTCGATCCCATGCTTCAAGATGTCTTCATTTCGAAACGCTTGAGTTGGATCGAGGTGGTTTTTAGATAGCATATCCGATCCCGGTCTCTTCGAAACAACTTTCGATATTTCTGGTAAACTCAACCCCAGTTCTTTAGAAAATAAACAGACAAATAACAAGAGCGGAGTTCACCTCCTAACCGTTTGTGGATGGATTTTCTTATCATTCGTCCTAGAAGAACGAAACAAGTTTATACGTACAGTATAGCACCTTCAATAGTAGTTGTACCATATAATTCTCGTGTTTCTCCTAGATATTTTCAAAGTTACATTTTATCCAGATTTGATAGTTGGTTATTTAACCATCAAATAAATAAACATCCAATCATGATTTAATTTCCATATGGGATCCACTAAGCCTTTGTTAATTCTCTTTAATTTAAAACCATTTTATAAAACCTGATCACAAGATCTTTTCAAAGCACTATTTCCAAACCTCTTACATTTCCTTTTATACTTGGGAAATATTTATATACTTATCTCAATGTTATAAGTATATTACCAAAACATTTTACTTTTCAAGCCTTGAAAACAAAATTATATACTTATCTTATCAATATAAGTATATTTCTTCTTTCCAAATCCCATGTTAAATAACCAAACATTTTTTCCCAAATAAAACATTCCGCTTATCAAAAATTCCCTTTTTAAAAGCTCATCTCATATTTCAATTAACTTATAACTTTCAAAATAAAGTTATAACCCACTTTTATAAACCTTCAAGTTAATTTATAAACCTCTTTCCAAATCTCTGAAATGATTTATAAACCTTTTTCCTATTTTTAAAAATCTTTATATAAACCTTTCTATACTCCTATATCATTTACAAAACATCATTTGTAAAACACTTAAAGTAATCCTTCAGTAAAAACCCCTTTTATAAACAAGTTATTACTTATAAATAACTTTACAACATAATAGTATAACTTGGAAATCATTTATAAACTTTAAACTCTAAATTGATTAAAGAATATAAGTTAATTCAAAACACACTTTACAAGAGGCTTAGCAATCCCAATGGTACTAGTTTAAGTTACCATTCAATTTTAATTCAATTCCCAAGCCACTTAATAATTATTTACATAAGCTACCATATATGTAAATACAGTTCATATCCAATCAAGGAATAACACGTCCATATAACTAGTTGGCATATACAAGTCCAAATAACATAACAATAGGATGGTGATTTATCCTGTTAGATAGATGTCTAAACAATTCAATCAATTTATAGCAGAACGAGGATTTATTCTGCTTAACACATGTCCATACAATTAAATCACTTACACTATAGCAGAATGGTGTTTTGTTCTGCTAATGGATGTCATTTAATTCTCCTAATCATATGGGTTCCTTAAGGGTTTGGACAAGAGATCATTTGATATGGAATCGAGTTACTTTGAAAAAGAAAATTGATTAAAACACATTCTGTTTAGTTTAAATCGCTTTTGAAAAGTTAAAAGTATATTTAATTAGCTTAAACCCTAGTTAAATCTTAATTAATCCAATTTAAATCAAGATTAAATCATAATTAAACTCTAATTAGGCTTAATGAACTTGATTAAGTACTAATTTACTTCATAATGCAACTTGGTTAAGGTTAAACCAAATTGTTTAAGAGTTAAACCCTAATTAATTAAATATTAATTAAATAATCCATTGATTAAATAAATAAATAATTAACCATTAATCTTAATTAAATAATTATAAATCACTTAATTACTTCTTAACCCCATTAATCACTAATTAAAACGTTATAAATCAATTAATAGTCATTAACTTAACTTAAGTGATGATTAACCACTAATCACCGTCTTAATTACCAATTAAGTGCTAATTACCTTTTAATTAACTAATTAATTAATTAATTAAATTACTAAACTTAATCACTTTTTAATGTTACTAATTAAGTTTGAAAAACTTTGTAAACTAATTTCAAAATAAAACAAATTTGAAATAGAAATTCAAACTTTTATCGAACTACATCCATAGTGCTATCGCTATTAGCGTAGTTCGCTCTAACATATTCTTAGCAAACCACTTCACAAACCCTTACTTTTTATGATTTGAAATATACTTTAGAAAGTTTTTTTTAACTTTAAAATTAATGTTACAAACTTTAATCCATTTCAAAACTTTAAACTTCGAAAACAAACTTCGATTCCAACCGGATCTCAGAGCCGTCGCAATTACACAAAGAAGTTAACTTTGTTTACCAACCTCATGCCACAGCTCATGTTTTACAATCAACATATTACTAACACCAACCACCCACATCATAGATTGCAAGTATACATCCATATATACATGCTTACTAACTTTATAATACAACATCGATTTCCATTACCAAATAAAACTAAAATCAACCATCCAAATTATAATCAAACAAAATGATTATCATTCAACTTCTACACTATATAGTCACCATATATAGTAACATAAATAAAGTTACCATTTACATTTAAAAAAAGAGTAGTTTACTCACCAAACTTCGGCAAAAACTACCCGAACTTAAGCTAAACTTGCCATCGACTCCCTAGCTTTGAAGGATGAAAGCTTTAGATGCTTTCAACCCTCAAAATGGGCTTGGTCCAGGTGTATGTAGGCTCGGCCAGAGGTGTGGGGTGGATATGGGGTAGTAGCTTGAGGGTAGAGGAGCTTCAGGTTATCATTGATTTGTCTAACATAAACCCAAAATTAGGTCATTTTTCCACTGGTTTTTGTGCCACCAACTCACGGAATTTGGAAAAGTAGTCAAAGTGAAAGTTGTAGTAATTTCTTTCCTTTATCATTCTGAAAAAAGAATCAGTCATTTTCGATTTGTCTTTAAGAAGTTATGATCAAAAGAAGAAGGGTAATTTTCGGACTTGAAATTTTGGACAAAAAAATTGCTTTGTAAAGAATTGGAGTTTTGATATAGCTATGATAGAAATTTGAAATAGTGGTCAATTAGAATATTGTAGCCATTAAATTTCACATGATTTCAATAAAAGAAAAAATCCATTTGAGTTCAAAATGAGGAAGAAAATGTTGGTGGAAAGAGGAGGAAAAATGTAGAAGCATAAGGGCTATTTATAAGCAAGATTTCACACCTCACCATTTTGTTAAGTCATATCACTCTCTTTTATGTATATATATAATTATTATGTTTAATCACATCACTCTTTTATATATATATAATTATGTTTAGTCACATCACTTTCTTATATATATATATATAATTATGTTTAGTCACATCACTTTCTTTATATATATATATAATTATTATGTTTAGTCACATCACTTTCTTTATATATATAATTGTTAATTAAAGCTAAGACATGACAAGAGATAATGTTGGTTAATGATTACAATCTAAGATGTGACAAGAGAGGAATATATATTTATATATATAAGATTATTATTTTTAAATTTATGAATCGTCACATCACATGCTAAACAAAATTAACATACGATAATCTATCCTTAAGTATATTATTATTTAGCTAATTAGCTCTTATATATGCGTATATATGGTACACAAAGACGCGCAACGTTACCGACAACTTTCCGGTGTCGGAAGGTCGAAATTTTGGAAAACCTTCTTCAGTCACATATTCTGTTTTTCTACGAACTATTTAATTTGATAAACAAATTTTGAAAATGATTTTACCACCATTATTAATTAATAAAAATGAGTTTATTTTCATTATAAAACCTATATATTTAATATTTAAAATCAATTAAATATTCACTAATCAAAGCAGTGAAATTCCGGGTCGTTACAGTAGCAGTCTATAAACCATTTGTGCTCTCGGCATAAGTTATATATGGAATTATATAGCCCTATTAAGTGAAAATCCTATCTGGGTTAAACCCATCTGGGAATTCTCTAACCAAAAAGATATTCACAACCTCATCTTCATTAGTTTCCAATGCGAATAAAGTACTAGTAGGCATGGGCTGCATGGCCCTTATCCCATGAAACTGGACTTTGAGTCTTCTATCAGTGCTTGAGTGTTGGAGCTTAACTACTCTATCGACACAAAAGTTCCTAGCATCATTATTGACCAATCAGTTCATACCTAAAATAACTCGGTATCCTATAAAGTCAAATATATATACCATAAGCAAAAGCGTGCCCGTCCAAAACAAAATCAACTCTATCACATTTCAATCTGAGAGTGGCATGACCTCCTATTGGATTAATCACACAAATGGATGTAATAAGGTATGTAACATTTATGCCAAGTATCAGAAAGTACGTTAATTGTAATATCGAAAATAAAGATCATACCTTTGATGTCGGTCCCCTTTCCCTTTTCCTCAACTATAAGGCCCTTCTATGGTCATTCCAAAGAAAAATCTCTAGTCGGTGCCAAATTTGAACATTCGTGCTTCTTATGTTCTATCTTGTTATAGTTGTAGCATTTTAGCTTCCATTTGTTCTTTAGTGCCTTGCATATAGATGCATATGACCCTTTCTACTGGCACATATAGCAAGTAAAGTCTGAAACATCTATCTTTTAGATCTTTCTCTTTACCTGATCCTTCTTCCCTTAGTATTCCTGAAATGGAGAAACTCACTTCTTCATTTCAGCTTTTGGTTTCTCCATCCCTTTATCTTCATGATAAATATCATCATATCTTTGTGCCATTTCAACAACCATCTCAAAAGGTGATAAGAGATAAGTCATCATCTTTGACTCAACTCTTTCTTTAGACCATGAACGAACTTCTCATTCTTCTTCAATGAAGTGATGACATACTACATACCATACTTTGCTAAGAAGGTGAAGCATTATGTGTATTGCACCAAAGATAACTCTTGCTACTTCAAATCCTAAAATTCGGTGGAGAAAGCACTCTTCTTAGACCTTGGAATGAAATCAGACTCAAATTTATCCTTAAACTAATCCGAAGTAGTAATCCCATTTAGGGTGTTACAATCTTCTACCAATCGAAGGCATCTCCTTGTAGTTGTTTAGAAATTAATTCCCTCTTTTGCTTATTGGTAAAGAGCATTTATGAGAAGTTTCAGTCACAAAATTTTCAGCCAATTCAATACCTCCACCACGGTCTCCTTTCCTATGAAAATCTTACCATCAAAGTTCTTATAGTCAAAATTCATCTTAGAAAAGTATTCCTCCCTTACTATCGGTCTTGGTGCAACAATCTAGGGCATGTTTGTCTTATTATCCCAACATTTATTCTCTAAAAAAACATTAATTTCAGAAGGTGTGTTAGTTGGAGTAGGCACTTGAGCTCCAACATTCTACATAGCTACCACTCTTTATTAAGGTTCACATTAACATTCTCACTCGGGGCTGCTTCCCTTGCTTTACCATTGGTCGGGTCCTAAAAGAACCTCCACTTGCATCCCCTCTTGGGTTTCCAACAATTCTAAATCCACTATTGGTCTCTATTCTTGTGTTGCACAAGTGGATTTCATAGGAAACTAAAGAAAGAAAGTGAAACAAAACTAAAAGATAGATATATCCACACACACACACACACACACACACATATGTACATATACATACACATACACACATACATACATAGATATATCAAAAATAACAAGTATGTTATATAACATATACCCTTCTCCAAAGTGTTTCCTATCATAACACTTAGATTCCTATTTATCTCTGTTTTAACTTGGGTGTGCTTAACATATGCTCTGACACTACGTTGTAACATCCCTCGTTTTGAAATTCAAAAATGAAAGTTGATGATGTTGTAGTCATCATGAAATAGTATATATTTTCATCAAAACAAAATGAGATCAATGTATATTTTCCTCACAACATAAGTAAATTGAGCAAGAAAAATAATTATAAAAAAAATTTCTACATGTCTTTAACAACATTAACCCAAATCATTTCACATGCATGGATAAATATAATAAGACATAAATAGAGACAACACGAAGACATATAAAGATGCCAGAGATTCATCTAACCAGTTATATAACCCTGCTTAAATATTACATGGTGAAAACAAAAATATCAATAGGTTAATACAGCCACCAACTTCCTTCCTGGCTTTTTTATTTGCAATCCAAAATGAAATATGTCTAACCTGAAGATTATAACTCAAGCTATTTACGCAGGCACCCATAAGTTTATGGAGAAAATAATAGTAAACAATAAGTTAGACAATAGTCTAGCATGAACAATATTAGTTCCTCCAAAACATAACATATATGATAGTGATGTTGGAATAGGTGCATTGGACATGGGGTTAAAAATGTGTGAATTTCGAAAGGTTTCCTTTCTTATACATTGTGCACTAGATCATTTTAAGGTATTGTCATGAATAATACAGTTTACATTATATCATATTTAATGTTGTTTGATAAAAGGGAGATTTACTTTGAATCAAAATTACTTTTATTGTAATAATTTTAGTAAAATATATTTAATGTAGAAATGAAAATTGTATGTCCATTATTATATAATGTCCATAAGGATACATATATATATAATTGTTTATGAATACTATTATATATAAGTATATATGCACATGACTATAGGGATTTATGATCACATTATATATATATATATATATATTAGAAAGCATACACCATATGAACATGTAAGCAGTATGCATATAAATACATATCATATACCAATAAATGTGTGTGTGTGTGTATAACATAAAATATTTATACACATAATTTTTTGTATATAACATAAAATATTTATACACGTAATTTTTCAATCTTAGCACACACTCTTAACTCTATTAATCTTCCACTTGCACTTGGAGTTAATTATGGTGTCTCATAACCAATACTCTCAATTTGTTCTACTAGACCAAACTAAGAAATGACCTTAATGAGTGGATTTGTAATACTATTATTTTGTATCTAAATTTCAATATACATCCTCATCGCAGATAAACTGTTTTATCATGTGTTAACTACGAAGAACGGGCGACCTTTCATTGAGTTGTTGGTTTGTGTTGCAATTTATATTGCATCGCTGTCATCACACTACAATATTGGATCAACAATGGTGGGAATTATCCCTAGCTTTCTTGTAAATTTGTGCATATATACTGCTTTCATTGCATCACTATACAAGGTAATGTACGTGGCCTTCATAGTTGAATTTCCACAAACTCTCGTTTGGAACCATTCCAACATAAATCCCTTTGTTAATGGTGAACATGAATTTGATATTGACTTACAATTTTCGATTTTACTTATAAAGTTTGATTCCTAACACATTTTCATAAGGACTTCTTTGTTTTCATGAACAATTCTCTAGTATTTTGTAAATACTGGAGAATATTATTAACTACCGTTTAGTGATTATAACTTTGATTTGAGAATATGTCTACTACACCAAGTGCAAAAGCAATTTCTGCTCTAGTACATGACATGGTATACAAGATGGTTCCTACCGTCAATGCATAGGCGATTCATATTATATTCGCTATAACGACCCGCTATTTTGGACCATTCAAATCGACAATAATCCACACATGTCTGACTTGAATAGTTCAAAATATCATATTGTTAATTTAAAATTTGGCAAAACTCAGAATATACAGTAAATAAATCAATCACAGAATCACAGACACAGAGTAATACAATAATATGCAGCGGAATAGATAAAATAGTAGTTCATGAAGCTACTATATAAACATCAGAGTTAAAAATAAAATACAACAGAATATCTCAAATACGGTGAAGTCTTCAGTACGAATAGATGACCTCTTTGAACAAATCAACTGGAAAGCTGAAAGCTGAATCAATGGTTGGATCTCCAAATGAAGCTCCAAACTCCAAGGTGAGTCTCAATTGCTGTATCACTCGGTCTGACCCGAGCGTAAAGCAAAACACAAAACACTCGAGTCAGGATTAACATTCTTATACTAATAAATCCAACTCAAGTGAAATATCAACTGAAATACAAGTAACTTAAAGGATGTTTGGGATAACCATCCTCTAAGGGTCTGCGGAACTATCTACAAGGTGGAAATATACACTATAACACCGTGGTCATTCCAAATTAATTTATACTTCAAAACCAAAATATCATTTCATTTCAAATATATCTATTTTCCAAAATAGTATATATATATATAGGTTAAATAATTTAAAAGTAAAGTATTTAATATTTCCTCAAGTCTCACAAATTGCTTCACATCAACTCAAATTCCAAATTCAAATTTATTCAATGCTCAATTCATCAATTCAATTCAGTTCTCAATAGACCATTTAAATTTCAATATATTTCAAAACTTTAATATTCAACATTTCAAAGTTAAATTTAACAGTTTCATATAGCTCTTGATTTAACTTTATTATTATTTAATCAGGGAATATTCACTTAATAAATTCAATATCATTTAACTAGCCTTAAATTTCATTTTTACTAAATATTTCCTTAAATTTATTTAAACAAGAAATATTCATTAAATTATTTAAATCAAACTCAAGTTATAAATCATATCTTAAATCCCAATTTCAATAAGTTTTAAATCGGTTTAATTAAATAAAATTCTTTACTAAATTCAAATTATCTTCCCAACCTTAACTTATTCAAATTATTACTGAAATCTATTTTGAAACATAAATTTAAATACTCAACCATATTATATGTATTTAATCAATCATTCCCATTTATATATAATAATTTAAGGCTCAACATTTATTAAAACCATATATTTCTTTCCAAAACCATAGAATTCATTTTCAAAATATTTATATATATAGACCAACGGTGTATGTATACATATTTATCATATGGTTAAGTGATACGGATATTTATCATTTCAATCCGTAAATTTAAATACATACGGGTAGATATCATTTCGACCCGTAATCCCAAATCCAATTCAAATGAAAATCGCTTGGGTTTATCATTTCAACCCATAACGATTTTCTCCTATTCTAAAGTCCGTTCGGGTATGTATCATTTCAACCCATAGGGAATTCTATACTAACAGGGAACTTGTAGAGTGATAACAGATATGAAAATAATATAACAGGCATATATATCAGCAATAACAATTTAATATAAACAACAGGATATGGTGTCATATCCCACAGGTGAACAGTTATAGATAATAGTATATATAACAATTTAAATAACTACAGCAACATATTTCAATCGTCGTTCCAATTGAAATCAAATTTAATAAATAAAAGAACGTTAAATCGTGAGTGATTACTCACCTTTCAAGGTTAGCGAAGAACGAGAACGAGATGAGATACGAATCCAAGCACGAATTCCCAAGCAAAGCACGATGGACACGAGTTCGATGGACAAAGCTGATAAATAGAAATTGAAGGGAACCAATCAGAATCAACACGATAGAAGCAAAATGATAGATATACTAATTATTATAATTATTTTCATTAAATCAATATTTAATTTAAAACAAATTAATAAAATTAATCATCAATATACATAAGATTGAAATAAATACTTTTATATTAACCCATATTTCAAGCCAATATCCACACAATCTAAAATTTTAAATCTTTATAAAAGTAACCTTTTATATATATAATATAAAAATCAATATTCACTTAATATCATATATACTCTTTCAAAATGTAAAGACAATGCATGCATGAATTCATATATGCTTATCTTTATACATAACAACATGCAGACTACAAAATTTAATGCAGACTTTAAATCAACACTTAAAACATATATATACACATATAGACCCTATGCTATAAAATACTTATATAATATAATATAATATAAAATGGTACGCTTCCAGCAAATGAAATACAATATATACAAAACATACACGTACAAACTACTATATAACAGATTTAATAGTTCATAAAAATATATCTATAAATATACACATTTTTAAAAATAGATACTTAACAAAAAGTATACTGACATATAAATATATGCTACTGTGACAAAAAAAGATACTCAGCAGCAATATACTAATATTCATACCTTAACACATGCACTAATATATTTTCTACTACAACCTTTTTAACTAATATTTTAATAAAACAACACACATATACTAATACATATACGCACGCAACACACATAAAATAATACATATAGATTAGAACATTTTATACAATATATATACACCTATATAATATAACGTATACCAATACATACTGTTAAAATATACATAACAAGCTGGAACCTATATGTACAGAATGCACGAATATATCATATAAAATTAGTTTGTACAGATAAATTTTCACAAGCCGATATATAAATATGTTTTACCAAACCTATTTCAAAATTATAAATATCAACTCAAAAATAACCGAGCATATTATATACGTACACTTCAAAACCAACCCATTTTTAAAGATCTAACCCAAAATATATATATATATATATATATACTATAAATATAAACAATATATATATAAATTATAACAACTGAAATCTTTTATAATGTATACTGTATGACATGCTTATGCAAACTGATAATTAAAATCTTATATAAACAAATGTTTACATAGGCACATATATATATATACACATACTCACATAATTCAGATCGATGGCAGCAAATCAGTGGGAGGAAGGGCAAACTGGGAAGGGAAGATAAGGAGGAGGGGAGGCGAGCAAGGATTCACGGCTACTCTGGGTTCTGTGGTTGGAGGAGCAAGGCGCGATCCTGGGTGGAGTGCCATGGTCGCCTGGACGCGGAGAAGGACAGGTGGGGTCGCATGGAGGGGACGGTGAGAGGAAGGGCGAGGCGTTTCGGTGAATAGCAGGGGATGGGCGAAGATGGGTTTGGTTGAACCGAGACTGGGCTGTGGGCGTGGCAGCGGCCGGTGGTTGTGGCGTGGAATGCAGGGGGCTCGGGTTGGCTGAGCGAGGTCGTCGGATCTGGTATAAGAAGGTGGTCACGGTCAGAGAACGGAGGCGGAGTTGGGTTTTGGGCGGAGGAGCGTGCGAGGCCGCAAGTTTTGGTGAAGCAATAGGTGGATCCGAGCGTGAGCAGGGGAGGGATGGAAAATAATTGAAAGGGGAGGAAGAAAAATGAGCTACAGGAATATAAAGTAGAAAAGCTGGTATATTAATTTTCTTTTGAAACATCAGAATGGAAAAAGGCAGAGAGGTAGGAAAACGTACAAGATGTAATAAAGAGAGATGATGGGAATGGTAACGTCTGTCCATTGATTCTGCAACATTTATTAAAGCAATTATCTTGCTTGGATGACACGGTTCAAAATTTGAAAGAAAGGGAATCAAAAGTTACGAATTTTGGTACCAGTACAGTATATAGTTTGATTGACCCCTTCTTGTACCGGGCGTCAAAATACAAAAAGAAATATACCGTGGTGATCAGCGCGATGAGACGATCAAAACGGTATATAGATACTAGTGGTACGATCATCCGATCGAAAGTCGATAATCGGTACCAGAAATGCTGCTATTTTGCCAGAATTAAGATAAACGGAGCAATAGAAATCCAAATTTGATGAAACAAAGATTGATGTTTCACTCAGAATATGATTTAGAAATTTACTGTATAAAATATTCAAGTTTGGAAAACATTTTATTTTCATCAATAATTAACTGATTTAAATTGAAATAGAATTTCACAAGAAAATAAACTTTAATATTATCAGATGAAAATTTACCAGTTGCTATATTAAAATAGAGTATTCCAAAATAATAAATTTTTATTTCCAAATTTTATTGTTTAAATTTCACAAAATTTCAATTAATTAAATAAAAAAATCACTAAAAGCTTTGGGTCGTTACACTCTCCCCCACTCAAAACTTTTCGTCCCCGAAAAAGGAAGGAGGTAGGAGAATAGAACAACTAGAAATAAAAGTAGATTGAAAGTCAAGATTAAACAATTAATTTGAACTATATAAATTTTACTTAAAATTTGAAAACTTCATTTGCAATTCAATTATTTTTAATACCTTAATACTTTTCAAACCCATTTGTAAAATTTCTTGCTTCCTTTTTAAATACCATTTATATGTTTAAATAACACCTTTATAAATATATGGAAACTATTTGAAAACAATTATTTACATTATTACTTATATTTACAAAGAAGCTATTTGAAAACATTAAATCTATAATTCATAAATTTATTAATTCTATCTAAAATACTTTTCAAATATTATTAATAAATCAATAATCATTTACTTAAAATATGTTTTATTTAATTAGTAACTTCTAAAATATTTATAACACTAAAAAAATTTCTATTAAACCATATAATATATAAATAAACAATATTTAAAAAGGATTAATTAAGTCAACAAGGGAAAAGGGAGGATTTGGAAAACAGAATATAGGTGAATAAATAAAGCTGAGCAGATAAGGTAAATTCAAAGAATAGTATCGGGCACGAATAATTGATTCAAACCATAAGAATTTCAATTTCAAATATTGATACAAAATTTCTTTGTTGGAAATACTTTTATAATAAATTGCCTTTATAACGAAATAAATTTCCTTTCGAAAATACTTTTATAACTCAATGTCTCAACAAGTTTATCCTTGTTCCTGTAGACTCTGGTAGTGCGTTGATCAGGCGCAAAACTAGAATTCTCCAGGTACTTAGTAGACTTGTTTCAACACCCAATGAAAATATTGGAAAAACTTTTAAAACAGATATGGAAAGTACAATCCAAACAAAAACAAACGAAACCTTTGTCTAACCATGGTTCGCAGATACACAATGGTTACGCCTGGTTCCCCCAGGAAACAATCCATATCTGTAAGCTTTCTCAGCCCTGCGAGTTACGCCATGATGACTAGTAGAATGCAGGATACACAATGGTTACGCCTGGATCCCCCAGGAAACAATCCGCACCCCCAGGCAAGACTCAGCCAAGCATTTGCGCTACTATTCGCGACCTACATAGATGCAAGATACACAATGATTACGCCTGGATCCCCCAGGAAACAATCCGTACCCCTAGGCAAGACTCAGCCAGGCAGTTGCGCTATGCAGTCGCACTCGTAAGACCATGGGTAACGCCATGGAATTCGAAGGACACTCGAGTATCATATCCGGAAAACCAAAAATCAGAGAGAATAATATCGATAGAATGAATCCAAAATGTGGCCACAAATCGGATATCAAGCAGAAGGCACTTTCCATATCTTTACTTCGAAAATATGTATCATATAGTACCTTTTCAAATCACTTTCAAATATCGTACTTATATAAAATCCATTATATATAAGATTAAATTTTCAAATCAAATACTTTTCCAAAATCAAAAGTATATCAAATCACACTTATATAGACTTTAATTATATAAGATTTCACTTTCAAATTGAGTACCTTTTCAAATCTATAGTTTTCGAATCAATTTCATACCCATACAAATCAATTTTATATAAGTTCGACAACTCCCAAATCAAGTGTTTAGTAACATAAGGTTCTCAAATTTCAATTTGTTTCAATATCAGTTCAATTTCAAAATCATATACAATTTCACCAAATTATTTCTTCTCAAATTAAATATCTTTAGTTTCAAAGTTTCCAAAATAATAGATTTAGAAAATAAATCCAAATTTCCAAATCAATATAATTTAAGTCAACCAATTCATTTCCAAAATCAAATGTTTTCAAAATCATCTTATACTTACATAAGGTCCATCTTATATAAGGATCAAATCTTTACAAAATAAATTTCGCTGTATGAAGAGCCATATGGGATTGAATATCTTTGCTTTTATGGGTTATATATCTTTGTAATTTAAATTGGAAATTTTCTTTTAGTAAGCAAAGATATTCTAACCCGACAGCTTTCAATTTCAGCGTTAAAATATATCACTGATATTAGAATATAAGATGTACATACATCATCATTTCGCAAAATCACATTTGATCGCTCGCTCGATCACACAAGTTCGCTTTCGAACTAGTATTGTCCATTCGACTCCCCTAATGCAGATTTCGATATGGTTTCTCGACTAGAAGCCATCAGTCTCCTTGCATAGCCATATACTATGATAGAGAATTCTAGAATCAAGTCCAAAATCCATATCCAATATTCGCCGTCAAGAATCGAATGAGAAATCCTAACACGAAATGGTGTAATTCACCTCGAACTTGTGTACTCAACCAGGGTCAAATTAATTATGCGAATAAAACAGCATACGTACAACTTATATATTTATTCCAACTTGTTAAATATATAGTTTCATAAAGATGTTACTAAGTTAAAACATTTAAACTAAATTTTATTCCAAATATTTTGAAGACCCAATTCTTTTCAAAGCATTTCAAATCTAAATTTCATATTTAGAAAAATTTAAAATTGCCTTATTCATTTACTTAACAAAACAGTTTCAACTTATTAAATCATATTACTACATACTTTAACATACATACCAAACTTATATACTTTATACTTTTCAAAATTCTTAGCTTTTGAAAAGTTAACCTTGATTTGGAAACCTTCAAAATAGTTGAAGAAATCATTTTCAAATTCAAAAGTTGGAAATAAGCAACAAATTAGTAAATCAATTTTAATAGATGGGGTTATATCAAATCCGAAACTCGAGGACTGAACACCGGCTCATTTCAAATCGTTTCAAATACATATACATATATCTTTCGAATATCAAATCATACTTCGGAATTTGAAATCAAAATGGTTTCACAAAATCACTCGCATAGCAAAGCTACTGAAGTGGCCTATCCCCCACTCTGAAACTCGAAAATCAATGTCGATGATGCGTGCACTCATCACCGAAATTATTTTCCAGCGACATAAGTGAGTTCTGGACTTCTATTTTCTCAAACTTCTTTTGAAATTTCTTCGAAATCATTCGAAACTCATTAAAATCATTTGAAACATTTCTTATTCGGAAAAATACTTTTAAATCATATTATTATTATATATTTCAAAATCTTAAAACCAATTTCAAAACATCGGGTTCAATTCTCGAATTTCAAATTTAAAATCCTTCAGTTATAAATCATTTTTAGATAAATCAAATTTCTTATATAATTTTTCAAAATTACAAATCCTTTCGAAACATCAAATTCTCATTTTAAAAAGGGTATATAATCTTTATCGAAAACATTTCACTTTTATATATAGAATATAATCATACTTATCAAAATAATAATTTCGGTTTAGAAAACAATTTCTAGAATACAAACAAACCCGATTTTCAAAGGATGATTTAAGAATGGATTTCAAACAACGATAGAGATTCAAATTAGAGGGACTCTAATCAATTAGGATTCTAATTCGAAGATAAGTTCGAACGAAAATGAGATAATTAGTTACAAAACAATAAATCGATATACTTATATAAATCGCGGGCGACCTTAACCGATCAACCGTGATTTCAAAAGAAGATCAGTGCAGAATTCTGAGGCAAATCAACATTCGATCGTCAGAGATAGTGTGACGACCCGGAATTTTTGTATATTTGAAATTGAGATATTTAATTAATTTTAAATATTCAGAGATTAATTATAAACTTAAATTTCAAATATAGCTGTTTATTGAGTAATTTAATAATTAAATTAAATTTATTTGAAGTTGGATAAAATAGTAAATCTGGCATTCTAAGCTAATTAAAAATATTTTGAAAGCTCGTAAAATTCGTAATGATAATACTGAAGATAATAGAAGTTTCAGAATGTAATTTCAAACTGTTTTGTTCAGTTTTGAAATTATATCGTTTGAATCGATATTTAAAAAAATAGCCTTCCGAGGCACAGTCTCGGAATTCGACGAAACCAGTTCCATTGGGTCCGTAATATTGTATTACTATCGGATTCCAATTTCCGTAGTGTTGGGAGTTGCCGTGTGGTCGTACGATACACAAACGCACTTAAATTTCTATCGAAAATGCAATTTAAATAATTTATATAAATAAGTTGACCGGTCAATTAACCTTTATATCAAAACTTTTTCGTGCCACTGTAGGATATGGGTGGAACACGCAATCATCTTCTCATGTTTCCCTTTTTCTTTACAAAGGTACAGGCAGACCCTTTAAAATAAAAATCACGTCTTCCTTTCATTTTAAATACAAAAGAAAAAAATATCTAAAGGGGCTACTGTCGTATTCTCGAAGCCACTCCTCTCTATAACATCACGTACTTTGTCTTCCCTCAGAAGCTAATGGCCGAAGTAGTAGTTATCTCGTTCTTTCCTTCCTGTAATCGAGCTAATTCGTTCATTCACACAAAAAGAAAACTATGGGAAGAAACCGATATCTTCTTCCTTCCTTTCTCAGATTTAAATGTCGAACTCCTCTCCTCATTTTTTTTTAAAATTTATCAAATCGTAGGGAGGGGAAATGATCTCGCGCTCGCAAGATCTGGGGCATAGCGATGAGGGGAGGGTTTGAACTTCGAATCAGCTCGCTCGAACAAGCGATGGCCACTCCGGTTCATATCCAAAACGAGCGAGGTCTTGGAAGCTCGATTTTTTTTAAGCGACGCATTCGAGTGGGCTGCGGGGGGGTTGTGAATGGATGGGCGAAGGACCGGAGGCAAGCTAGGTGGTTTCGCGTTCGACAAGTATGGCTTGGAGCTCGACTTGCTCGATTAGAAGGTGGAGACAGTAGTTGAACTTCAGCAGTTCTAGTAGTTGCGGTGGTAGCCTGAGTTCATTTTTCTACGAGGTACCAATCGATTTCTTATTCTTGTTTTAATATAATAATGATAATAAGGATAAATTACAGTAAGGTATAAACTTAAATTTATATACTATAAATTTGAGAATTTGTTAACCATAGGAATAAAGGAAATTCTGGAAATGATTTTTTACAGAAAACAGAAATTATAAACTGAGAATATATTTAATTTAAAATGGTATTGATTATTTTTGTAACCAGTTGAAAATAATAAAGACTTTATTTAAGTAATAAATTTGTTTACTTAACTTATTTATTCATTCTAGCAATGGTTAGTGGAAAATTAGTTTGAACTTAAGTGTTAGTTAATTAAATTTATATAAACGAATATTCGGTTTGTTCAAATATTAATAACATCATATAAATTGTTTATTCAAGGTCAAAAATCGAAAAAAAACAAGGCAATAATGAAGTGGATTGCAAATAAAAAGCAAAGGTGAGTTAATCTCACTCAGTTAAATTTAAATTTAAATTTAATTGGTTAAATTTAAATATTTGATTGAATAATTGCAATGATTGGATTGATATTGTTATGGATGATATGGTATATAGTAGTATATACCAATATATATATATATATTGGCATATGCATATATTGGAGTTGTTGATATTCCCGCATTATATAGCGGATGAGACCCTAGGCGCCGCATAATAGCGGATGATATTTTATAAAACCCATTACTGCGATATTCCACTTTGAAGTGGAATTGGTATTGTGCTAACATCTGTGGATGCAGGGAAACAGGTTGGAGGGATCCAACTGGATTCCTCAAAATATTTAATTTTGTTAAATATTCTGTGATATGATTTTTGATATCCTGTGATGAATTATATGGATAATGGGATGTTATGGTTTGGTTGGACCGATTTGGATAATGCTGAGTTATCAAAATCTCTAGAATAGAAATTTTGAAAAGAATAAAAGAGTAAATTTTTAAGTCAAATAATTCTAGTGAATTTGAATAACTTAAATAATGAATTGTAAAAGAAATAAAGAAATTTCTAAATTCGAACAAATATGATTAAAGGGGATTTTGAATTAACATGAGGATAATGAATGTTAAACTAAAGTGATATTATTGGAGAGAATAAAGAAATTATTTTTGAATGTAAGGATTAAATTTAATAAAGGGATAAAGAAGGAATTTTGGAAGTTTTAAATTGGTATTTTAAGTAAAAAGGGTTTAACTCAAAATTAAGAAATAAAATATGAAAGTTAATGTATTTGAAATAATTGAAGTAAATAGGGAAATTTATTTCAAAGTAAAGTAAAATGGAAATCAATTGGAAATTGATTTAAGTGTTTAAAAACTTGGATTTTTAAAAGAGAAATGAGATTTTGAAGATATAAACTGGGTTTATAAAGTGAAATGGAATATCAGTGGATATTAGAAAATATAAATTCAAGGTGGAAATTTATAAAGGAATATGGATTGGTTTAAAAATAAATGTTAGTTTATTTTTAAAGATGGAAATGAGAAGTGTATTTCTCTGGATAGCCAAGTACGTTTTCAAAGCAAATTTTAAATATAAGTTAAAAGTTCTAATTTGTTTAAAAGGGCATGTTTTAGAAAATTGATTTTTTTAAATGTTAATTTCCAAAGTAAGTATTTTCAAAAATCTATTATTGTAGTAATTATATAAAAGTGATTTGGTATTATGTTTTAAAAAGAGAAGTTAGCTTATATTTATAAAGTGGTTTTACTTTAAATATTCTTAAAATATATATTTTGATAAAGTATTAAAGTAGTTTTAAAATTTCAATGTTATAAAGAATATTTAAATAAAGTGTTTTTAAATTATTTTAAAATTAAAAGTATTTTGTACTTGGTGATTCAGTGGAAATAACTATTTGGGAAATGTATTCCGTAAGCGGAAACTGTTTGAAATTGTTTTCAAATGAGCTTTGAAAATTTGGAAATATATCTTGGAAAGATATTAGAAGCAAATAAATAATATGGAGATTATTTATTTTGTGATGGATGTGTATGGATGTTTGTGAACATCAATTGATAGTTAAATAACCGACTATCAATATTGGCCAAATGCGCTGATCGTTTCGAAGAGACCGGGATCGAGTTTCCGTATACCGGGATTCTAGGTCTGGAGACTCGAATACCACTTCGATCCGGTTTGTACGTTTCGTGTAACGATTTCGGAGTCGAAGATGGAGCAGTGAAGTGCAAGGGCTAGTCGCTACTAATCCTGAGGATATTTCCAAAATGGATGTGGTAGGAATAGTGCCTTCGGTTCCGTTCGAACCCGGGACGGACTTGTATGGACGAATGCTTTCGTGACATCGTCAGGTGGGCGATGGGCATTCTAAGGGATATGTTCTGAAAAGGTATCGTTTAGCCTCGAGCCTCATCAACCGGGAATGACTGAAAATCAGGGGTTATGCAGCAAGGCTTCGTGGGTAGCCCCCACTTGAGAGTAAGGTCATCCCTGTCTAGATGTCCCTTTATTTCGGCTTAGTGGTGCGGTTGCTGATCCCAACCGTGGGGTGATTTTATTTGGAATTATCCAGTAAGGGATGATTCCGGCCTTGTGTTGCAGGGGAGCGGGCGTACTCCTCGGTACTGTGATCTAGGCCACGTACTGTGACAGGTGGTACCCCAGTGCCTAGTCATTCGTTGGAAATCCATTTTCCCTACGTGCCTTGTACGAGTTTTGTTTGTATTACCCACTTTGTGGCTAGTATGCCGGAATTTAATAGATGTAACAATTTCGGCTATTTTAATAAGTATTTGTGAATAGACACTATTATAATATCAGAGGATTTTTATAAAAAGTGTTTTAGCTATCGTAAGGTAAAAACCCGACATGTTTATTTGTGGCGTGGTCTTACGAGATGCTTTTATTTTCAAAAGGATTTTTGAAACTTTAATAATCAATTGAGTGTGATTTTCTCACGCTGGTATTCCAGACTGACTCGGGTATTGTTTTATATGATGCTCGGGTCAGACCGAGTATTATAGGTTACAGGATATGATGCTGTGGAGCTCAGGAAACGAGATGGATGACGATACGTACTCACGTACTTGTTATTATTTTTCCGCTGTGTATTCAGTTGTATGTTATGGATGTTGATGTACTCTGATGATGTATTCTGATGATGTATTATATAAACAGATATAGTTTTTGATTTGTGTAAAGATCTGTTGATATATATTATATTTTATTCCGCTGCGATGGTTAGATTCTGATGTTGTTTTTTTCTATTTTTCTTCTTCTTAACTAAAATGGTTCGATTTTCCGGGTCTGGAAAGTCGGGTCGTTACAGTGGTATCAGAGCTTAGGCTAGCGATAACCTTGGCTCTGGTGGGAATTTTGAGAGTACTAATAGATATGAGCGCGTATTTGTTAGTGAATATAAAATGGTTTTATATTGTGTTGGTTGATTTATTGAGTGGCATATGAACCTTCGTCGGCACAGTCTGTACACCTGTATCGAAGGGGTTTCTAAACACTTGAATAGAACAGTCCGACACAATATTGTTTTAAAATGGGGTAAATGAAATAATTTTACCCAAATTATTTTTGTATATAAAAAGAAAAGTTTTTGTAAGCTATTTAGCTTATATATGGATGTTTGATTGTTAGGAAGTGATAATATTAAATTAGTATCATTTAAATATCAAATTGAATAGGAAATTGGAATCATAACCTAGGTTAAGAAAATAAATTCAGATAATAAAGTGAAATTTGTAACTGTGAATTATAAATATGATTTATAATTGGGAATAGGATTCCAGAGGAACATTTGAAAATAAATCGAGATGGATTTCAAATTGGGAATTTTGTGAAGTTTAAAATTCCTTTGAGTTTGGAAATGGTTTCAAAAGGGTTTTGGAGAAATAATAGTATTATTTCAGGAATATTTTTGAGTTGAAATCTTGTGAGATTTGGAAATTAAAAATATTTGAAAGTGTTTTTAAAGAGATAAAAGCATTAAATTCTCTTTCGGTCGCTGGGAAATAACTTCGGTGATGACTGCAGCATCATCGATGTTCATTTTCGGGTTTCTGAAAGAGAAATTGCTACCTAGATGTATGGGCTGGTGTTTGTTTGCAAAACTGAGTTTGGTTTTGGAATTGAAAAGGGTTTTGGGTATGGTTGATTTCAAAAGTGATTTTGAAATTCTGAGAAATTGTTTAAACTCTGGAATCTTATTTTAAATGTTTATGGAATGATGAGAAAAATAAAATATATATTAGTTAAATAAATTGTATAATCCCTAATTAAAAGTAAAAGTATAAATGGGATTGAATTTAAATAAATGGAAGTATGGATATAAATAAGTTGTGGCTTATAAAATTTAGAAGTGGAATAAATAAGCCAAAATAAAAGTTGTTTGAATTGTGAAAAATGGATGTAAATCCAAAACTTGAATTATAAAATAGATCGAACTTCAGTAAAATAGTTAAGTGATTTTCGAAGTAAAAATCAAATATTGAATTGTAAAAAGAAGTGTGCTAATTTGGAATAAATTAGAAAAGTGGATATGTTAATGGAATTTGAATTTGGTAATAAAAGTGGAAGTATAAATGAATAATGGAATTGGAGTGTAATAGTGATAATTTGAATTGTAAATAAATTCAAGTAAGCAGAAATGAGTGAAGTGGCATTGTTATTAATATAATACAATTCAGGAATAAGTATTGAATGTGGATTAGAGGTTATATTGGATTCAATGAATATACAACTTAAATTCAAATGGAAGAGAGTTAAAAATAAATTGAATTGGAATCAATTTAAATTGGTTATGAAACTTAAGCAATTATTTATTCTTATGGATATCATCAAAACTGCATAAAATAAACCGTCGTTTGACGTAAGTAAAGTAAATTGAAATTCTATCAGTTGATAGAAGTTAAATAAATTGATTTTGAGATCAATTGAATTAAATATAAGTTTGATTTGCTAAAATGAGCCGAATGTGAGAAATTGAGATGTGAACCATTTAAATTGGATGTAGTCGTACATAAATGGGTTGTAACAATTTAAATTAATGTTGGAACCAAAACATTGCTTATAAGTGTTGTTTAATCTACTTTCCTCATGGAAATTCTCTTGTTTGTTAGTTAAATATGTAAAATGTTGTTAAGTTGCATGATCTTGGTACTTACATTTTTGAAGTAAGTACAGGTTCAGGGAAGCCGTATAGCTGATTTTGGGTTGCACTAATTGCTAAATAAATCACTGCTTTGCTTAAAAAAAATTTGCTATAATAAGGTACGCTTACGCAAAAATTCAAAATAGGAGATATGAACTGCATATATTGATATATATTGTGATTTCCGGCCTGAGGCCGATGTATATATATATTTGTGCATCCTGCGATATCCCAGAAGTCCCTCCGTACAAGGGAGACTCTGCCAAAATTTTCCGTAAATTTTGGGAGTTAGAAAATTTTTGAAAATTTTCATTAACGATAAATAATCTAAATTTGCTAAGCAAATGGAATTGGAACCGAATAATTGAATCTAGTTTAAATATGAATGTAAAGTAAGTGAAATCGAAAGAACTAAGGAAAGTAAGCTTGCAAATAAACTTTTAATTGAGATTTAAATTAATTAGTAAGTGAAACTAATCCATATTCAAAAATGAAGTAAAACAAATCCAAGAAGTATATAAGATGTTTATATTGGACTTAAGAAATGAATGGTGAATTCTTAAGTAAATTTGGTATGGAGGAAAATTATTCTAGGTGAATAATTGAATGACGATTAAAAATTTGAAGATGTGAATGGGATAAGTGTGATAAGTGAATAACAATCAAATGAATGTGAATAAAAAGGAAATTGATATAATTGATAATCAATTGGAATTTATACGTAGGATGTACGTATATTATTTTATTCGCATAACTATTTGATCCGGATTCGAGCACAGAATTTTGAGATAGTTTTATCGATCCGAATCAGGATTTTTCACTCGATTTTCGACGGCGAACCTGGATATGGATTGTTGATTGATTCTGGAAATTCTCTATCATAGTTGGTGACTATGCAAGGAGAATGACGGTTTCTGATCAAGAAACCAGATCTGAGTCCGCACTAGGAAGTCGGGTGGACGATACTAGTTCGGAAGTGAAATTGTGTGATCGATTGAGCGATCGAATGTGATATTGCGTACGGATGATATATGTGCATCGTACGGGCTTAAGTAAAACAAATATGGGAAATTTGTAAAGAAAAGTATAAAATGACTTTGGGATTGTGATTGAATATTATTGCTTAGAAGGATATACAGGTGTATAAAAGCAATGGATAGATTGGGATTTTGATTTTAGAAGATAAAATTTAATGGCCCGACAAAAGGTATGTATTTGAATTTCTATATGAAATTTGATTGGGTTTTGGATCCAGCCACTTGGCTTTTTGTTTTCTTTTTGAGATTGGGAGGCCGTAGAGCCATTTTGTAGTAGTACCGAGCTAGCCGCGTAAAGGAGACGCTGGCGAAATTTTCCGGAAATTTAGGGAGTTAGAAAAATTTTGGAAAATTTTGATAATTTAAAATTTGAATTCAAATTTAAATTTGAATGGATACGTAGGTGGTATGGGTTGAACTTATGAATAAGTTTGGGAAGTTAAAAGATGATTAGGGTATCATTAATAAAAGAATTGTTATGGAAAGTTGTTAAAACTATTTGGATTGGGGAAATAGAACGGGGATTGAATCATTCTTCCTAACTAGTAATTTCGGGGACGAAATTCTTTTAAGGGGGAAGGAATGTGACGACCCGGAATTTTTGTATATTTGAAATTGAGATATTTAATTAATTTTAAATATTCAGAGATTAATTATAAACTTAAATTTCAAATATAGCTGTTTATTGAGTAATTTAATAATTAAATTAAATTTATTTGAAGTTGGATAAAATAGTAAATCTGGCATTCTAAGCTAATTAAAAATATTTTGAAAGCTCGTAAAATTCGTAATGATAATACTGAAGATAATAGAAGTTTCAGAATGTAATTTCAAACTGTTTTGTTCAGTTTTGAAATTATATCGTTTGAATCGATATTTAAAAAAATAGCCTTCCGAGGCACAGTCTCGGAATTCGACGAAACCAGTTCCATTGGGTCCGTAATATTGTATTACTATCGGATTCCAATTTCCGTAGTGTTGGGAGTTGCCGTGTGGTCGTACGATACACAAACGCACTTAAATTTCTATCGAAAATGCAATTTAAATAATTTATATAAATAAGTTGACCGGTCAATTAACCTTTATATCAAAACTTTTTCATGCCACTGTAGGATATGGGTGGAACACGCAATCATCTTCTCATGTTTCCCTTTTTCTTTACAAAGGTACAGGCAGACCCTTTAAAATAAAAATCACGTCTTCCTTTCATTTTAAATACAAAAGAAAAAAATATCTAAAGGGGCTACTGTCGTATTCTCGAAGCCACTCCTCTCTATAACATCACGTACTTTGTCTTCCCTCAGAAGCTAATGGCCGAAGTAGTAGTTATCTCGTTCTTTCCTTCCTGTAATCGAGCTAATTCGTTCATTCACACAAAAAGAAAACTATGGGAAGAAACCGATATCTTCTTCCTTCCTTTCTCAGATTTAAATGTCGAACTCCTCTCCTCATTTTTTTTTAAAATTTATCAAATCGTAGGGAGGGGAAATGATCTCGCGCTCGCAAGATCTGGGGCATAGCGATGAGGGGAGGGTTTGAACTTCGAATCAGCTCGCTCAAACAAGCGATGGCCACTCCGGTTCATATCCAAAACGAGCGAGGTCTTGGAAGCTCGATTTTTTTTGAGCGACGCATTCGAGTGGGCTGCGGGGGGGTTGTGAATGGATGGGCGAAGGACCGGAGGCAAGCTAGGTGGTTTCGCGTTCGACAAGTATGGCTTGGAGCTCGACTTGCTCGATTAGAAGGTGGAGACAGTAGTTGAACTTCAGCAGTTCTGGTAGTTGCGGTGGTAGCCTGAGTTCATTTTTCTGCGAGGTACCAATCGATTTCTTATTCTTGTTTTAATATAATAATGATAATAAGGATAAATTACAGTAAGGTATAAACTTAAATTTATATACTATAAATTTGAGAATTTGTTAACCATAGGAATAAAGGAAATTCTGGAAATGATTTTTTACAGAAAACAGAAATTATAAACTGAGAATATATTTAATTTAAAATGGTATTGATTATTTTTGTAACCAGTTGAAAATAATAAAGACTTTATTTAAGTAATAAATTTGTTTACTTAACTTATTTATTCATTCTAGCAATGGTTAGTGGAAAATTAGTTTGAACTTAAGTGTTAGTTAATTAAATTTATATAAACGAATATTCGGTTTGTTCAAATATTAATAACATCATATAAATTGTTTATTCAAGGTCAAAAATCGAAAAAACCAAGGCAATAATGAAGTGGATTGCAAATAAAAAGCAAAGGTGAGTTAATCTCACTCAGTTAAATTTAAATTTAAATTTAATTGGTTAAATTTAAATATTTGATTGAATAATTGCAATGATTGGATTGATATTGTTATGGATGATATGGTATATAGTAGTATATACCAATATATATATATTGGCATATGTATATATTGGAGTTGTTGATATTCCCGCATTATATAGCGGATGAGACCCTAGGCGCCGCATAATAGCGGATGATATTTTATAAAACCCATTACTGCGATATTCCACTTTGAAGTGGAATTGGTATTGTGCTAACATCTGTGGATGCAGGGAAACAGGTTGGAGGGATCCAACTGGATTCCTCAAAATATTTAATTTTGTTAAATATTCTGTGATATGATTTTTGATATCCTGTGATGAATTATATGGATAATGGGATGTTATGGTTTGGTTGGACCGATTTGGATAATGCTGAGTTATCAAAATCTCTAGAATAGAAATTTTGAAAAGAATAAAAGAGTAAATTTTTAAGTCAAATAATTCTAGTGAATTTGAATAACTTAAATAATGAATTGTAAAAGAAATAAAGAAATTTCTAAATTCGAACAAATATGATTAAAGGGGATTTTGAATTAACATGAGGATAATGAATGTTAAACTAAAGTGATATTATTGGAGAGAATAAAGAAATTATTTTTGAATGTAAGGATTAAATTTAATAAAGGGATAAAGAAGGAATTTTGGAAGTTTTAAATTGGTATTTTAAGTAAAAAGGGTTTAACTCAAAATTAAGAAATAAAATATGAAAGTTAATGTATTTGAAATAATTAAAGTAAATAGGGAAATTTATTTCAAAGTAAAGTAAAATGGAAATCAATTGGAAATTGATTTAAGTGTTTAAAAACTTGGATTTTTAAAAGAGAAATGAGATTTTGAAGATATAAACTGGGTTTATAAAGTGAAATGGAATATCAGTGGATATTAGAAAATATAAATTCAAGGTGGAAATTTATAAAGGAATATGGATTGGTTTAAAAATAAATGTTAGTTTATTTTTAAAGATGGAAATGAGAAGTGTATTTCTCTGGATAGCCAAGTACGTTTTCAAAGCAAATTTTAAATATAAGTTAAAAGTTCTAATTTGTTTAAAAGGGCATGTTTTAGAAAATTGATTTTTTTAAATGTTAATTTCCAAAGTAAGTATTTTCAAAAATCTATTATTGTAGTAATTATATAAAAGTGATTTGGTATTATGTTTTAAAAAGAGAAGTTAGCTTATATTTATAAAGTGGTTTTACTTTAAATATTCTTAAAATATATATTTTGATAAAGTATTAAAGTAGTTTTAAAATTTCAATGTTATAAAGAATATTTAAATAAAGTGTTTTTAAATTATTTTAAAATTAAAAGTATTTTGTACTTGGTGATTCAGTGGAAATAACTATTTGGGAAATGTATTCCGTAAGCGGAAACTGTTTGAAATTGTTTTCAAATGAGCTTTGAAAATTTGGAAATATATCTTGGAAAGATATTAGAAGCAAATAAATAATATGGAGATTATTTATTTTGTGATGGATGTGTATGGATGTTTGTGAACATCAATTGATAGTTAAATAACCGACTATCAATATTGGCCAAATGCGCTGATCGTTTCGAAGAGACCGGGATCGAGTTTCCGTATACCGGGATTCTAGGTCTGGAGACTCGAATACCACTTCGATCCGGTTTGTACGTTTCGTGTAACGATTTCGGAGTCGAAGATGGAGCAGTGAAGTGCAAGGGCTAGTCGCTACTAATCCTGAGGATATTTCCAAAATGGATGTGGTAGGAATAGTGCCTTCGGTTCCGTTCGAACCCGGGACGGACTTGTATGGACGAATGCTTTCGTGACATCGTCAGGTGGGCGATGGGCATTCTAAGGGATATGTTCTGAAAAGGTATCGTTTAGCCTCGAGCCTCATCAACCGGGAATGACTGAAAATCAAGGGTTATGCAGCAAGGCTTCGTGGGTAGCCCCCACTTGAGAGTAAGGTCATCCCTGTCTAGATGTCCCTTTATTTCGGCTTAGTGGTGCGGTTGCTGATCCCAACCGTGGGGTGATTTTATTTGGAATTATCCAGTAAGGGATGATTCCGGCCTTGTGTTGCAGGGGAGCGGGCGTACTCCTCGGTACTGTGATCTAGGCCACGTACTGTGACAGGTGGTACCCCAGTGCCTAGTCATTCGTTGGAAATCCATTTTCCCTACGTGCCTTGTACGAGTTTTGTTTGTATTACCCACTTTGTGGCTAGTATGCCGGAATTTAATAGATGTAACAATTTCGGCTATTTTAATAAGTATTTGTGAATAGACACTATTATAATATCAGAGGATTTTTATAAAAAGTGTTTTAGCTATCGTAAGGTAAAAACCCGACATGTTTATTTATGGCGTGGTCTTACGAGATGCTTTTATTTTCAAAAGGATTTTTGAAACTTTAATAATCAATTGAGTGTGATTTTCTCACGCTGGTATTCCAGACTGACTCGGGTATTGTTTTATATGATGCTCGGGTCAGACCGAGTATTATAGGTTACAGGATATGATGCTGTGGAGCTCAGGAAACGAGCTGGATGACGATACGTACTCACGTACTTGTTATTATTTTTCCGCTGTGTATTCAGTTGTATGTTATGGATGTTGATGTACTCTGATGATGTATTCTGATGATGTATTATATAAACAGATATAGTTTTTGATTTGTGTAAAGATCTGTTGATATATATTATATTTTATTCCGCTGCGATGGTTAGATTCTGATGTTGTTTTTTTCTATTTTTCTTCTTCTTAACTAAAATGGTTCGATTTTCCGGGTCTGGAAAGTCGGGTCGTTACAGTGGTATCAGAGCTTAGGCTAGCGATAACCTTGGCTCTGGTGGGAATTTTGAGAGTACTAATAGATATGAGCGCGTATTTGTTAGTGAATATAAAATGGTTTTATATTGTGTTGGTTGATTTATTGAGTGGCATATGAACCTTCGTCGGCACAGTCTGTACACCTGTATCGAAGGGGTTTCTAAACACTTGAATAGAACAGTCCGACACAATATTGTTTTAAAATGGGGTAAATGAAATAATTTTACCCAAATTATTTTTGTATATAAAAAGAAAAGTTTTTGTAAGCTATTTAGCTTATATATGGATGTTTGATTGTTAGGAAGTGATAATATTAAATTAGTATCATTTAAATATCAAATTGAATAGGAAATTGGAATCATAACCTAGGTTAAGAAAATAAATTCAGATAATAAAGTGAAATTTGTAACTGTGAATTATAAATATGATTTATAATTGGGAATAGGATTCCAGAGGAACATTTGAAAATAAATCGAGATGGATTTCAAATTGGGAATTTTGTGAAGTTTAAAATTCCTTTGAGTTTGGAAATGGTTTCAAAAGGGTTTTGGAGAAATAATAGTATTATTTCAGGAATATTTTTGAGTTGAAATCTTGTGAGATTTGGAAATTAAAAATATTTGAAAGTGTTTTTAAAGAGATAAAAGCATTAAATTCTCTTTCGGTCGCTGGGAAATAACTTCGGTGATGACTGCAGCATCATCGATGTTCATTTTCGGGTTTCTGAAAGAGAAATTGCTACCTAGATGTATGGGCTGGTGTTTGTTTGCAAAACTGAGTTTGGTTTTGGAATTGAAAAGGGTTTTGGGTATGGTTGATTTCAAAAGTGATTTTGAAATTCTGAGAAATTGTTTAAACTCTGGAATCTTATTTTAAATGTTTATGGAATGATGAGAAAAATAAAATATATATTAGTTAAATAAATTGTATAATCCCTAATTAAAAGTAAAAGTATAAATGGGATTGAATTTAAATAGATGGAAGTATGGATATAAATAAGTTGTGGCTTATAAAATTTAGAAGTGGAATAAATAAGCCAAAATAAAAGTTGTTTGAATTGTGAAAAATGGATGTAAATCCAAAACTTGAATTATAAAATAGATCGAACTTCAGTAAAATAGTTAAGTGATTTTCGAAGTAAAAATCAAATATTGAATTGTAAAAAGAAGTGTGCTAATTTGGAATAAATTAGAAAAGTGGATATGTTAATGGAATTTGAATTTGGTAATAAAAGTGGAAGTATAAATGAATAATGGAATTGGAGTGTAATAGTGATAATTTGAATTGTAAATAAATTCAAGTAAGCAGAAATGAGTGAAGTGGCATTGTTATTAATATAATACAATTCAGGAATAAGTATTGAATGTGGATTAGAGGTTATATTGGATTCAATGAATATACAACTTAAATTCAAATGGAAGAGAGTTAAAAATAAATTGAATTGGAATCAATTTAAATTGGTTATGAAACTTAAGCAATTATTTATTCTTATGGATATCGTCAAAACTGCATAAAATAAACCGTCGTTTGACGTAAGTAAAGTAAATTGAAATTCTATCAGTTGATAGAAGTTAAATAAATTGATTTTGAGATCAATTGAATTAAATATAAGTTTGATTTGCTAAAATGAGCCGAATGTGAGAAATTGAGATGTGAACCATTTAAATTGGATGTAGTCGTACATAAATGGGTTGTAACAATTTAAATTAATGTTGGAACCAAAACATTGCTTATAAGTGTTATTTAATCTACTTTCCTCATGGAAATTCTCTTGTTTGTTAGTTAAATATGTAAAATGTTGTTAAGTTGCATGATCTTGGTACTTACATTTTTGAAGTAAGTAAGTACAGGTTCAAGGAAGCCGTATAGCTGATTTTGGGTTGCACTAATTGCTAAATAAATCACTGCTTTGCTTAAAAAAAATTTGCTATAATAAGGTACGCTTACGCAAAAATTCAAAATAGGAGATATGAACTGCATATATTGATATATATTGTGATTTCCGGCCTGAGGCCGATGTATATATATATTTGTGCATCCTGCGATATCGCAGAAGTCCCTCCGTACAAGGGAGACTCTGCCAAAATTTTCCGTAAATTTTGGGAGTTAGAAAATTTTTGAAAATTTTCATTAACGATAAATAATCTAAATTTGCTAAGCAAATGGAATTGGAACCGAATAATTGAATCTAGTTTAAATATGAATGTAAAGTAAGTGAAATCGAAAGAACTAAGGAAAGTAAGCTTGCAAATAAACTTTTAATTGAGATTTAAATTAATTAGTAAGTGAAACTAATCCATATTCAAAAATGAAGTAAAACAAATCCAAGAAGTATATAAGATGTTTATATTGGACTTAAGAAATGAATGGTGAATTCTTAAGTAAATTTGGTATGGAGGAAAATTATTCTAGGTGAATAATTGAATGACGATTAAAAATTTGAAGATGTGAATGGGATAAGTGTGATAAGTGAATAACAATCAAATGAATGTGAATAAAAAGGAAATTGATATAATTGATAATCAATTGGAATTTATACGTAGGATGTACGTATATTATTTTATTCGCATAACTATTTGATCCGGATTCGAGCACAGAATTTTGAGATAGTTTTATCGATCCGAATCAGGATTTTTCACTCGATTTTCGACGGCGAACCTGGATATGGATTGTTGATTGATTCTGGAAATTCTCTATCATAGTTGGTGACTATGCAAGGAGAATGACGGTTTCTGATCAAGAAACCAGATCTGAGTCCGCACTAGGAAGTCGGGTGGACGATACTAGTTCGGAAGTGAAATTGTGTGATCGATTGAGCGATCGAATGTGATATTGCATACGGATGATATATGTGCATCGTACGGGCTTAAGTAAAACAAATATGGGAAATTTGTAAAGAAAAGTATAAAATGACTTTGGGATTGTGATTGAATATTATTGCTTAGAAGGATATACAGGTGTATAAAAGCAATGGATAGATTGGGATTTTGATTTTAGAAGATAAAATTTAATGGCCCAACAAAAGGTATGTATTTGAATTTCTATATGAAATTTGATTGGGTTTTGGATCCAGCCACTTGGCTTTTTGTTTTCTTTTTGAGATTGGGAGGCCGTAGAGCCATTTTGTAGTAGTACCGAGCTAGCCGTGCAAAGGAGACGCTGGCGAAATTTTTCGGAAATTTAGGGAGTTAGAAAAATTTTGGAAAATTTTGATAATTTAAAATTTGAATTCAAATTTAAATTTGAATGGATAAGTAGGTGGTATGGGTTGAACTTATGAATAAGTTTGGGAAGTTAAAAGATGATTAGGGTATCATTAATAAAAGAATTGTTATGGAAAGTTGTTAAAACTATTTGGATTGGGGAAATAGAACGGGGATTGAATCATTCTTCCTAACTAGTAATTTCGGGGACGAAATTCTTTTAAGGGGGAAGGAATGCGACGACCCGGAATTTTTGTATATTTGAAATTGAGATATTTAATTAATTTTAAATATTCAGAGATTAATTATAAACTTAAATTTCAAATATAACTGTTTATTGAGTAATTTAATAATTAAATTAAATTTATTTGAAGTTGGATAAAATAGTAAATCTGGCATTCTAAGCTAATTAAAAATATTTTGAAAGCTCGTAAAATTCGTAATGATAATACTGAAGATAATAGAAGTTTCAGAATGTAATTTCAAACTGTTTTGTTCAGTTTTGAAATTATATCGTTTGAATCGATATTTAAAAAAATAGCCTTCCAAGGCACAGTCTCGGAATTCGACGAAACCAGTTCCATTGGGTCCGTAATATTGTATTACTATCGGATTCCAATTTCCGTAGTGTTGGGAGTTGCCGTGTGGTCGTACGATACACAAACGCACTTAAATTTCTATCGAAAATGCAATTTAAATAATTTATATAAATAAGTTGACCGGTCAATTAACCTTTATATCAAAACTTTTTCATGCCACTGTAGGATATGGGTGGAACACGCAATCATCTTCTCATGTTTCCCTTTTTCTTTACAAAGGTACAGGCAGACCCTTTAAAATAAAAATCACGTCTTCCTTTCATTTTAAATACAAAAGAAAAAAATATCTAAAGGGGCTACTGTCGTATTCTCGAAGCCACTCCTCTCTATAACATCACGTACTTTGTCTTCCCTCAGAAGCTAATGGCCGAAGTAGTAGTTATCTCGTTCTTTCCTTCCTGTAATCGAGCTAATTCGTTCATTCACACAAAAAGAAAACTATGGGAAGAAACCGATATCTTCTTCCTTCCTTTCTCAGATTTAAATGTCGAACTCCTCTCCTCATTTTTTTTTAAAATTTATCAAATCGTAGGGAGGGGAAATGATCTCGCGCTCGCAAGATCTGGGGCATAGCGATGAGGGGAGGGTTTGAACTTCGAATCAGCTCGCTCGAACAAGCGATGGCCACTCCGGTTCATATCCAAAACGAGCGAGGTCTTGGAAGCTCGATTTTTTTTGAGCGACGCATTCGAGTGGGCTGCGGGGGGGTTGTGAATGGATGGGCGAAGGACCGGAGGCAAGCTAGGTGGTTTCGCGTTCGACAAGTATGGCTTGGAGCTCGACTTGCTCGATTAGAAGGTGGAGACAGTAGTTGAACTTCAGCAGTTCTGGTAGTTGCGGTGGTAGCCTGAGTTCATTTTTCTGCGAGGTACCAATCGATTTCTTATTCTTGTTTTAATATAATAATGATAATAAGGATAAATTACAGTAAGGTATAAACTTAAATTTATATACTATAAATTTGAGAATTTGTTAACCATAGGAATAAAGGAAATTCTGGAAATGATTTTTTACAGAAAACAGAAATTATAAACTGAGAATATATTTAATTTAAAATGGTATTGATTATTTTTGTAACCAGTTGAAAATAATAAAGACTTTATTTAAGTAATAAATTTGTTTACTTAACTTATTTATTCATTCTAGCAATGGTTAGTGGAAAATTAGTTTGAACTTAAGTGTTAGTTAATTAAATTTATATAAACGAATATTCGGTTTGTTCAAATATTAATAACATCATATAAATTGTTTATTCAAGGTCAAAAATCGAAAAAACCAAGGCAATAATGAAGTGGATTGCAAATAAAAAGCAAAGGTGAGTTAATCTCACTCAGTTAAATTTAAATTTAAATTTAATTGGTTAAATTTAAATATTTGATTGAATAATTGCAATGATTGGATTGATATTGTTATGGATGATATGGTATATAGTAGTATATACCAATATATATATATTGGCATATGTATATATTGGAGTTGTTGATATTCCCGCATTATATAGCGGATGAGACCCTAGGCGCCGCATAATAGCGGATGATATTTTATAAAACCCATTACTGCGATATTCCACTTTGAAGTGGAATTGGTATTGTGCTAACATCTGTGGATGCAGGGAAACAGGTTGGAGGGATCCAACTGGATTCCTCAAAATATTTAATTTTGTTAAATATTCTGTGATATGATTTTTGATATCCTGTGATGAATTATATGGATAATGGGATGTTATGGTTTGGTTGGACCGATTTGGATAATGCTGAGTTATCAAAATCTCTAGAATAGAAATTTTGAAAAGAATAAAAGAGTAAATTTTTAAGTCAAATAATTCTAGTGAATTTGAATAACTTAAATAATGAATTGTAAAAGAAATAAAGAAATTTCTAAATTCGAACAAATATGATTAAAGGGGATTTTGAATTAACATGAGGATAATGAATGTTAAACTAAAGTGATATTATTGGAGAGAATAAAGAAATTATTTTTGAATGTAAGGATTAAATTTAATAAAGGGATAAAGAAGGAATTTTGGAAGTTTTAAATTGGTATTTTAAGTAAAAAGGGTTTAACTCAAAATTAAGAAATAAAATATGAAAGTTAATGTATTTGAAATAATTGAAGTAAATAGGGAAATTTATTTCAAAGTAAAGTAAAATGGAAATCAATTGGAAATTGATTTAAGTGTTTAAAAACTTGGATTTTTAAAAGAGAAATGAGATTTTGAAGATATAAACTGGGTTTATAAAGTGAAATGGAATATCAGTGGATATTAGAAAATATAAATTCAAGGTGGAAATTTATAAAGGAATATGGATTGGTTTAAAAATAAATGTTAGTTTATTTTTAAAGATGGAAATGAGAAGTGTATTTCTCTGGATAGCCAAGTACGTTTTCAAAGCAAATTTTAAATATAAGTTAAAAGTTCTAATTTGTTTAAAAGGGCATGTTTTAGAAAATTGATTTTTTTAAATGTTAATTTCCAAAGTAAGTATTTTCAAAAATCTATTATTGTAGTAATTATATAAAAGTGATTTGGTATTATGTTTTAAAAAGAGAAGTTAGCTTATATTTATAAAGTGGTTTTACTTTAAATATTCTTAAAATATATATTTTGATAAAGTATTAAAGTAGTTTTAAAATTTCAATGTTATAAAGAATATTTAAATAAAGTGTTTTTAAATTATTTTAAAATTAAAAGTATTTTGTACTTGGTGATTCAGTGGAAATAACTATTTGGGAAATGTATTCCGTAAGCGGAAACTGTTTGAAATTGATTTCAAATGAGCTTTGAAAATTTGGAAATATATCTTGGAAAGATATTAGAAGCAAATAAATAATATGGAGATTATTTATTTTGTGATGGATGTGTATGGATGTTTGTGAACATCAATTGATAGTTAAATAACCGACTATCAATATTGGCCAAATGCGCTGATCGTTTCGAAGAGACCGGGATCGAGTTTCCGTATACCGGGATTCTAGGTCTGGAGACTCGAATACCACTTCGATCCGGTTTGTACGTTTCGTGTAACGATTTCGGAGTCGAAGATGGAGCAGTGAAGTGCAAGGGCTAGTCGCTACTAATCCTGAGGATATTTCCAAAATGGATGTGGTAGGAATAGTGCCTTCGGTTCCGTTCGAACCCGGGACAGACTTGTATGGACGAATGCTTTCGTGACATCGTCAGGTGGGCGATGGGCATTCCAAGGGATATGTTCTGAAAAGGTATCATTTAGCCTCGAGCCTCATCAACCGGGAATGACTGAAAATCAGGGGTTATGCAGCAAGGCTTCGTGGGTAGCCCCCACTTGAGAGTAAGGTCATCCCTGTCTAGATGTCCCTTTATTTCGGCTTAGTGGTGCGGTTGCTGATCCCAACCGTGGGGTGATTTTATTTGGAATTATCCAGTAAGGGATGATTCCGGCCTTGTGTTGCAGGGGAGCGGGCGTACTCCTCGGTACTGTGATCTAGGCCACGTACTGTGACAGGTGGTACCCCAGTGCCTAGTCATTCGTTGGAAATCCATTTTCCCTACGTGCCTTGTACGAGTTTTGTTTGTATTACCCACTTTGTGGCTAGTATGCCGGAATTTAATAGATGTAACAATTTCGGCTATTTTAATAAGTATTTGTGAATAGACACTATTATAATATCAGAGGATTTTTATAAAAAGTGTTTTAGCTATCGTAAGGTAAAAACCCGACATGTTTATTTGTGGCGTGGTCTTACGAGATGCTTTTATTTTCAAAAGGATTTTTGAAACTTTAATAATCAATTGAGTGTGATTTTCTCACGCTGGTATTCCAGACTGACTCGGGTATTGTTTTATATGATGCTCGGGTCAGACCGAGTATTATAGGTTACAGGATATGATGCTGTGGAGCTCAGGAAACGAGCTGGATGACGATACGTACTCACGTACTTGTTATTATTTTTCCGCTGTGTATTCAGTTGTATGTTATGGATGTTGATGTACTCTGATGATGTATTCTGATGATGTATTATATAAACAGATATATTTTTTGATTTGTGTAAAGATCTGTTGATATATATTATATTTTATTCCACTGCGATGGTTAGATTCTGATGTTGTTTTTTTCTATTTTTCTTCTTCTACCTCTTCTTCTTAACTAAAATGGTTCGATTTTTCGGGTCTGGAAAGTCGGGTCGTTACAGATAGAATCCGACATAACAAAAGATAGCAGCATCTAAACCGAGGGATATATAAATCTCCGGTGAATCAATGCCAATTGTAAAGAAGTTTCACCCCTTCACAATTCATTCAAAGATTGGCGGGATCGCCTATTCTTATAGAGATCATTCGAAGTGGAGTTATGGGATACTCCAGAATCAAAAGAATACCAATAGAGAGAGACAAGAATGAATTTTGGAACCGTAGGGAACGTTCCAAAGTTCAAAGGAAATCGAGTCAAAAGGAAGAGATTAAACTCGAACGAAAGTGATTTTGTAAATAAATTTACAATATATGCTAAGTTTCGCCTAGATCCAAAGCTCTGATACCAGCTGTAACGACCCGTTATTTTGGACCATTCAAATCGACAATAAATCCACACATGTCGGACTTGAATAATTCAAAACAATAGATTGTTAATTTAAATTTGGCAAAACTCAGCATATGTAGTAAATAAATCAATCACAGAATCACAGACACAGAGTAATACAATAATACGCAGCGGAATAGATAAAATAGTAGTTCATGAAGCTACTATATAAACATCAGAGTTACAAATAAAATACAACATAATATCTTGAATACAGTGAAGTCTTCAGTACGAATAGATGACCTCTTTGAACAAATCAACTGGAAAGCTGAAAGCTGAATCAATGGTTGGATCTCCAAATGAAGCTCCAAACTCCAAGGTGAGTCTCAATTGCTGTATCACTCGGTCTGACCCGAGCGTAAAGCAAAACACAAAACACTCGAGTGAGGATTAACATTCTTATACTAATAAATCCAACTCAAGTGAAATATCAACTGAAATACAAGTAACTTAAAGGATGTTTGGGATAACCATCCTCTAAGGGTCTGCGGAACTATCTACAAGGTGGAAATATACACTATAACACCGTGGTCATTCCAAATTAATTTATACTTCAAAACCAAAATATCATTTCATTTCAAATATATCTATTTTCCAAAATAGTATATATATATATAGGTTAAATAATTTAAAAGTAAAGTATTTAATATTTCCTCAAGTCTCACAAATTGCTTCACATCAACTCAAATTCCAAATTCAAATTTATTCGATGCTCAATTCATTAATTCAATTCAGTTCTCAATAGACCATTTAAATTTCAATATATTTCAAAACTTTAATATTCAACATTTCAAAGTTAAATTTAACAGTTTCATATAGCTCTTGATTTAACTTTATTATTATTTAATCAGGGAATATTCACTTAATAAATTCAATATCATTTATCTAGCCTTAAATTTCATTTTTACTAAATATTTCCTTAAATTTATTTAAACAAGAAATATTCATTAAATTATTTAAATCAAACTCAAGTTATAAATCATATCTTAAATCCCAATTTCAATAAGTTTTAAATCGGTTTAATTAAATAAAATTCTTTACTAAATTCAAATTATCTTCCCAACCTTAACTTATTCAAATTATTACTGAAATCTATTTTGAAACATAAATATAAATACTCAACCATATTATATGTATTTAATCAATCATTCCCATTTATATATAATAATTTAAGGCTCAACATTTATTAAAACCATATATTTCTTTCCAAAACCATAGAATTCATTTTCAAAATATTTATATATATAGACCAACGGTGTATGTATACATATTTATTATATGGTTAAGTGATACGGATATTTATCATTTCAATCCGTAAATTTAAATACATACGGGTAGATATCATTTCGACCCGTAATCCCAAATCCGATTCAAATGAAAATCGCTTGGGTTTATCATTTCAACCCATAACGATTTTCTCCTATTCTAAAGTCCGTTCGGGTATGTATCATTTCAACCCATAGGGAATTCTATACTAACAGGGAACTTGCAGAGTGATAACAGATATGAAAATAATATAACAGGCATATATATCAGCAATAACAATTTAATATAAACAACGATATGGTGTCATATCCCACAGGTGAACAGTTATAGATAATAGTATATATAACAATTTAAATAACTACAGCAACATATTTCAATCGTCGTTTCAATTGAAATCAAATTAAATAAATAAAAGAACGTTAAATCGTGAGTGATTACTCACCTTTCAAGGTTAGCAAAGAACGAGAACGAGATGAGATACGAATCCAAGCACGAATTCCCAAGAAAAGCACGATGGACACGAGTTCGATGGACAAAGCTGATAAATAGAAATTGAAGGGAACCAATCAGAATCAACACGATAGAAGCAAAATGATAGATATACTAATTATTATAATTATTTTCATTAAATCAATATTTAATTTAAAACAAATTAATAAAATTAATCATCAATATACATAAGATTGAAATAAATACTTTTATATTAACCCATATTTCAAGCCAATATCCACACAATCTAAAATTTTAAATCTTTATAAAAGTAACCTTTTATATATATAATATAAAAATCAATATTCACTTAATATCATATATATTCTTTCAAAATGTAAAGACAATGCATGCATGAATTCATATATGCTTATCTTTATACATAACAACATGCAGACTACAAAATTTAATGCAGACTTTAAATCAACACTTAAAACATATATATACACATATAGACCCTATGCTATAAAATACTTATATAATATAATATAATATAAAATGGTACGCTTCCAGCAAATGAAATACAATATATACAAAACATACACGTACAAACTACTATATAACAGATTTAACAGTTCATAAAAATATAGCTATAAATATACACATTTTTAAAAATAGATACTTAACAAAAAGTATACTGACATATAAATATATGCTATTGTGACATAAAAAGATACTCAGCAGTAATATACTAATATTCATACCTTAACACATGCACTAATATATTTTCTACTGCAACCTTTTTAACTAATATTTTAATAAAACAACACACGTATACTAATACATATACGCACGCAACACACATAAAATAATACATATAGATTAGAACATTTTATACAATATATATACACCTATATAATATAACATATACCAATACATACTGTTAAAATATACATAACAAGCTGGAACCTATATGTACAGAATGCACGAATATATCATATAAAATTAGTTTGTACAGATAAATTTTCACAAGCCGATATATAAATATGTTTTACCAAACCTATTTCAAAATTATAAATATCAACTCAAAAATAACCGAGCATATTATATACGTACACTTCAAAACCAACCCATTTTTAAAGATCTAACCCAAAATATATATATATATATATATATACTATAAATATAAACAATATATATATAAATTATAACAACCGAAATCTTTTATAATGTATACTGTATGACATGCTTATGCAAACTGATAATTAAAATCTTGTATAAACAAATGTTTACATAGGCACATATATATATACACATACTCACATACTTCAGATCGATGGCAGCAAATCAGTGGGAGGAAGGGCAAACTGGGAAGGGAAGATAAGGAGGAGGGGAGACGAGAAAGGATTCACGGCTACTCCGGGTTCTGTGGTTGGAGGAGCAAGGCACGATCCTGGGTGGAGTGCCATGGTCGCCTGGACGTGGAGAAGGACAGGTGGGGTCGCGTGGAGGGGACGGTGAGAGGAAGGGCGAGGCGTTTCGGTGAATAGCAGGGGATGGGCGAAGATGGGTTTGGTTGAACCGAGACTGGGCTGTGGGCATGGCAGCGGCCGGTGGTTGTGGCGTGGAACGCAAGGGGCTCGGGTTGGCTGAGCGAGGTCGTCGGATCTGGTATAAGAAGGTGGTCACGGTCAGAGAACGGAGGCGGAGTTGGGTTTTGGGCTGAGGAGCGTGCGAGGCCGCAAGTTTTGGTGAAGCAATAGGTGGATCCGAGCATGAGCAGGGGAGGGATGGAAAATAATTGAAAGGGGAGGAAGAAAAATGAGCTACAGGAATATAAAGTAGAAAAGCTGGTATATTAATTTTCTTTTGAAACATCAGAATGGAAAAAGGCAGAGAGGCAGGAAAACGTACTAGATGTAATAAAGAGAGATGATGGGAATGGTAACGTCTGTCCATTGATTCTGCAACATTTATTAAAGCAATTATCTTGCTTGGATGACACGGTTCAAAATTTGAAAGAAAGGGAATCAAAAGTTACGAATTTTGGTACCAGTACAGTATATAGTTTGATTGACCCCTTCTTGTACCGGGCCTCAAAATACAAAAATAAATATACCGTGGTGATCAGCGCGACGAGACGATCAAAATGGTATATAGATACTAGTGGTACGATCATCTGATCGAAAGTCGATAATCGGTACCAGAAATGCTGCTATTTTGCCAGAATTAAGATAAACGGAGCAATAGAAATCCAAATTTGACGAAACGAAGATTGATGTTTCACTCAGAAGATGATTTAGAAATTTACTGTATAAAATTTTCAAGTTTGGAAAACATTTTATTTTCATCAATAATTAACTGATTTAAATTAAAATAGAATTTCACAAGAAAATAAACTTTAATATTATCAGATGAAAATTTACCAGTTGCTATATTAAAATAGAGTATTCCAAAATAATAAATTTTTATTTCCAAATTTTATTGTTTAAATTTCACAAAATTTCAATTAATTAAATAAATAAAATCACTAAAAGCTTTGGGTCGTTACACTCTCCCCCACTCAAAACTTTTCGTCCCCGAAAAAGGAAGGAGGTAGGAGAATAGAACAACAAGAAATAAAAGTAGATTGAAAGTCAAGATTAAACAATTAATTTGAACTATATAAATTTTACTTAAAATTTGAAAACTTCATTTGCAATTCAATTGTTTTTAATACCTTAATACTTTTCAAACCCATTTGTAAAATTTCTTGCTTCCTTTTTAAATACCATTTATATGTTTAAATAACACCTTTATAAATATATGGAAACTATTTGAAAACAGTTATTTACATTATTACTTATATTTACAAAGAAGCTATTTGAAAACATTAAATCTATAATTCATAAATTTATTAATTCTATCTAAAATACTTTTCAAATATTATTAATAAATCAATAATCATTTACTTAAAATATGTTTTATTTAATTAGTAACTTCTAAAATATTTATAACACTAAAAAAATTTCTATTAAACCATATAATATATAAATAAACAATATTTAAAAAGGATTAATTAAGTCAACAAGGGAAAAGGGAGGATTTGGAAAATAGAATATAGGTGAATAAATAAAGCTGAGCAGATAAGGTAAATTCAAAGAATAGTATCGGGCATGAATAATTGATTCAAACCATAAGAATTTCAATTTCAAATATTGATACAAAATTTCTTTGTTGGAAATACTTTTATAATAAATTGCCTTTATAACGAAATAAATTTCCTTTCGAAAATACTTTTATAACTCAATGTCTCAACAAGTTTATCCTTGTTCCTGTAGACTCTGGTAGTGCGTTGATCAGGCGCAAAACTAGAATTCTCCAGGTACTTAGTAGACTTGTTTCAACACCCAGTGAAAATACTGGAAAAACTTTTAAAACAGATATGGAAAGTACAATCCAAACAAAAACAAACGAAACCTTTGTCTAACCATGGTTCGTAGATACACAATGGTTACGCCTGGTTCCCCCAGGAAACAATCCATATCCGTAAGCTTTCTCAGCCCTGCGAGTTACGCCATGATGACTAGTAGAATGCAGGATACACAATGGTTACGCCTGGATCCCCCAGGAAACAATCCGCACCCCCAGGCAAGACTCAGCCAAGCATTTGCGCTACTATTCGCGACCTACATAGATGCAGGATACACAATGATTACGCCTGGATCCCCCAGGAAACAATCCGTACCTCTAGGCAAGACTCAGCCAGGCAGTTGCGCTATGCAGTCGCACTCGTAAGACCATGGGTAACGCCATGGAATTCGAAGGACTCTCGAGTATCATATCTGGAAAACCAAAAATCAGAGAGAATAATATCGATAGAATGAATCCAAGATGTGGCCACAAATCGGATATCAAGCAGAAGGTACTTTCCATATCTTTACTTCGAAAATATGTATCATATAGTACCTTTTCAAATCACTTTCAAATATCGTACTTATATAAAATCCATTATATATAAGATTAAATTTTCAAATCAAATACTTTTTCAAAATCAAAAGTATATCAAATCACACTTATATAAACTTTAATTATATAAGATTTCACTTTCAAATTGAGTACCTTTTCAAATCTATAGTTTTCGAATCAATTTCATACTCATACAAATCAATTTTATATAAGTTCGACAACTCCCAAATCAAGTGTTTAGTAACATAAGGTTCTCAAATTTCAATTTGTTTCAATATCAGTTCAATTTCAAAATCATATAAATTTCACCAAATTATTTCTTCTCAAATTAAATATCTTTAGTTTCAAAGTTTCCAAAATAATAGATTTAGAAAATAAATCCAAATTTCCAAATCAATATAATTTAAGTCAACCAATTCATTTCCAAAATCAAATGTTTTCAAAATCATCTTATACTTACATAAGGTCCATCTTATATAAGGATCAAATCTTTACAAAATAAATTTCGCTGTATGAAGAGCCATATGGGATTGAATATCTTTGCTTTTATGGGTTATATATCTTTGTAATTTAAATTGGAAATTTTCTTTTAGTAAGCAAAGATATTCTAACCCGACAGCTTTCAATTTCAGCGTCAAAATATATCACTGATATTAGAATATAAGATGTACATACATCATCATTTCGCAAAATCACATTTGATCGCTCGCTCGATCACACAAGTTCGCTTTCGAACTAGTATTGTCCATTCGACTCCCCTAATGCAGATTTCGATATGGTTTCTCGACTAGAAGCCATCAGTCTCCTTGCATAGCCATATACTATGATAGAGAATTCTAGAATCAAGTCCAAAATCCATATCCAATATTCGCCGTCAAGAATCGAATGAGAAATCCTAACACGAAATGGTGTAATTCACCTCGAACTTGTGTACTCAACCAGGGTCAAATTAATTATGCGAATAAAACAGCATACGTACAACTTATATATTTATTCCAACTTGTTAAATATATAGTTTCATAAAGATGTTACTAAGTTAAAACATTTAAACTAAATTTTATTCCAAATATTTTGAAGACCCAATTCTTTTCAAAGCATTTCAAATCTAAATTTCATATTTAGAAAAATTTAAAATTGCCTTATTCATTTACTTAACAAAACAGTTTCAACTTATTAAATCATATTACTACATACTTTAACATACATACCAAACTTATATACTTTATACTTTTCAAAATTCTTAGCTTTTGAAAAGTTAACCTTGATTTGGAAACCTTCAAAATAGTTGAAGAAATCATTTTCAAATTCAAGAGTTGGAAATAAGCAACAAATTAGTAAATCAATTTTAATAGATGGGGTTATATCAAATCCGAAACTCGAGGACTGAACACCGGCTCATTTCAAATCGTTTCAAATACATATACATATATCTTTCGAATATCAAATCATACTTCGGAATTTGAAATCAAAATGGTTTCACAAAATCACTCGCATAGCAAAGCTACTGAAGTGGCCTATCCCCCACTCTGAAACTCGAAAATCAATGTCGATGATGCGTGCACTCATCACCGAAATTATTTTCCAGCGACATAAGTGAGTTCTGGACTTCTATTTTCTCAAACTTCTTTTGAAATTTCTTCGAAATCATTCGAAACTCATTAAAATCATTTGAAACATTTCTTATTCGGAAAAATACTTTTAAATCATATTATTATTATATATTTCAAAATCTTAAAACCAATTTCAAAACATCGGGTTCAATTCTCGAATTTCAAATTTAAAATCCTTCAGTTATAAATCATTTTTAGATAAATCAAATTTCTTATATAATTTTTCAAAATTACAAATCCTTTCGAAACATCAAATTCTCATTTTAAAAAGGGTATATAATCTTTATCGAAAACATTTCACTTTTATATATAGAATATAATCATACTTATCAAAATAATAATTTCGGTTTAGAAAACAATTTCTAGAATACAAACAAACCCGATTTTCAAAGGATGATTTAAGAATGGATTTCAAACAACGATAGAGATTCAAATTAGAGGGACTCTAATCAATTAGGATTCTAATTCGAAGATAAGTTCGAACGAAAATGAGATAATTAGTTACAAAACAATAAATCGATATACTTATATAAATCGCGGGCGACCTTAACCGATCAACCGTGATTTCAAAAGAAGATCAGTGCAGAATTCTGAGGCAAATCAACATTCGATCGTCAGAGATAGAATCCGACATAACAAAAGATAGCAGCATCTAAACCGAGGGATATATAAATCTCCGGTGAATCAATGCCAATTGTAAAGAAGTTTCACCCCTTCACAATTCATTCAAAGATTGGCGGGATCGCCTATTCTTATAGAGATATTCGAAGTGGAGTTATGGGATACTCCAGAATCAAAAGAATACCAATAGAGAGAGACAAGAAGGAATTTTGGAACCGTAGGGAATGTTCCAAAGTTCAAAGGAAATCGAGTCAAAAGGAAGAGATTAAACTCGAACGAAAGTGATTTTGTAAATAAATTTACAATATATGCTAAGTTTCGCCTAGAGCCAAAGCTCTGATACCAGCTGTAACGAACCGTTATTTTGGACCATTCAAATCGACAATAAATCCATACATGTCGGACTTGAATAATTCAAAACAATAGATTGTTAATTTAAATTTGGCAAAACTCAGCATATGCAGTAAATAAATCAATCATAGAATCACAGACACAGAGTAATACAATAATACGCAGCGGAATAGATAAAATAGTAGTTCATGAAGCTACTATATAAACATCAGAGTTACAAATAAAATACAACAGAATATCTTGAATACAGTGAAGTCTTCAGTACGAATAGATGACCTCTTTGAACAAATCAACTGGAAAGCTGAAAGCTGAATCAATGGTTGGATCTCCAAATGAAGCTCCAAACTCCAAGGTGAGTCTCAATTGCTGTATCACTCGGTCTGACCCGAGCGTAAAGCAAAACACAAAACACTCGAGTGAGGATTAACATTCTTATACTAATAAATCCAACTCAAGTGAAATATCAACTGAAATACAAGTAACTTAAAGGATGTTTGGGATAACCATCCTCTAAGGGTCTACGGAACTATCTACAAGGTGGAAATATACACTATAACACCGTGGTCATTCCAAATTAATTTATACTTCAAAACCAAAATATCATTTCATTTCAAATATATCTATTTTCCAAAATAGTATATATATATAGGTTAAATAATTTAAAAGTAAAGTATTTAATATTTCCTCAAGTCTCACAAATTGCTTCACATCAACTCAAATTCCAAATTCAAATTTATTCAATGCTCAATTCATCAATTCAATTCAGTTCTCAATAGACCATTTAAATTTCAATATATTTCAAAACTTTAATATTCAACATTTCAAAGTTAAATTTAACAGTTTCATATAGCTCTTGATTTAACTTTATTATTATTTAATCAGGGAATATTCACTTAATAAATTCAATATCATTTAACTAGCCTTAAATTTCATTTTTACTAAATATTTCCTTAAATTTATTTAAACAAGAAATATTCATTAAATTATTTAAATCAAACTCAAGTTATAAATCATATCTTAAATCCCAATTTCAATAAGTTTTAAATCGGTTTAATTAAATAAAATTCTTTACTAAATTCAAATTATCTTCCCAACCTTAAATTATTTAAATTATTACTGAAATCTATTTTGAAACATAAATTTAAATACTCAACCATATTATATGTATTTAATCAATCATTCCCATTTATATATAATAATTTAAGGCTCAACATTTATTAAAACCATATATTTCTTTCCAAAACTATAGAATTCATTTTCAAAATATTTATATATATAGACCAACGGTGTATGTATACATATTTATCATATGGTTAAGTGATACGGATATTTATCATTTCAATCCGTAAATTTAAATACATACGGGTAGATATCATTTCGACCCGTAATCCCAAATCCAATTCAAATGAAAATCGCTTGGGTTTATCATTTCAACCCATAATGATTTTCTCCTATTCTAAAGTCCGTTCGGGTATGTATCATTTCAACCCATAGGGAATTCTATACTAACAGGGAACTTGCAGAGTGATAACAGATATGAAAATAATATAACAGGCATATATATCAGCAATAACAATTTAATATAAACAACAGGATATGGTGTCATATCCCACAGGTGAACAGTTATAGATAATAGTATATATAACAATTTAAATAACTACAACAACATATTTCAATTGTCGTTTCAATTGAAATCAAATTTAATAAATAAAAGAACGTTAAATCGTGAGTGATTACTCACCTTTCAAGGTTAGCGAAGAACGAGAACGAGATGAGATACAATTCCAAGCACGAATTCCCAAGCAAAGCACGATGGACACGAGTTCGATGGACAAAGGTGATAAATAGAAATTAAAGGAAACCAATCAGAATCAACACGATAGAAGAAAAATGATAGATATACTAATTATTATAATTATTTTCATTAAATCAATATTTAATTTAAAACAAATTAATAAAATTAATCATCAATATACATAAGATTGAAATAAATACTTTTATATTAACCCATATTTCAAGCCAATATCCACACAATCTAAAATTTTAAATCTTTATAAAAGTAACCTTTTATATATATAATATAAAAATCAATATTCACTTAGTATCATATATATTCTTTCAAAATGTAAAGACAATGCATGCATGAATTCATATATGCTTATCTTTATACATAACAACATGCAGACTACAAAATTAAATGCAGACTTTAAATCAACACTTAAAACATATATATACACATATAGACCCCATGCTATAAAATACTTATATAATATAATATAATATAAAATGGTACGCTTCCAGCAAATGAAATACAATATATACAAAACATACACGTACAAACTACTATATAACAGATTTAACAGTTCATAAAAATATATCTATAAATATACACATTTTTAAAAATAGATACTTAACAAAAAGTATACTGACATATAAATATATGCTACTGTGACAAAAAAAGATACTCAGCATCAATATACTAATATTCATACCTTAACACATGCACTAATATATTTTCTACTACAACCTTTTTAACTAATATTTTAATAAAACAACACACATATACTAATACATATACGCACGCAACACACATAAAATAATACATATAGATTAGAACATTTTATACAATATATATACACCTATATAATATAACGTATACCAATACATACTGTTAAAATATACATAACAAGCTGGAACCTATATGTACAGAATGCACGAATATATCATATAAAATTAGTTTGTACAGATAAATTTTCACAAGCCGATATATAAATATGTTTTACCAAACCTATTTCAAAATTATAAATATCAACTCAAAAATAACCGAGCATATTATATACGTACACTTCAAAACCAACCCATTTTTAAAGATCTAACCCAATATATATATATATATAGTATAAATATAAACAATATATATATATAAATTATAACAACCGAAATCTTTTATAATGTATACTGTATGACATGCTTATGCAAACTGATAATTAAAATCTTGTATAAACAAATGTTTACATAGGCACATATATATATATATATACACACACACACATACTCACATACTTCAGATCGATGGCAGCAAATCAGTGGGAGGAAGGGCAAACTGGGAAGGGAAGATAAGGAGGAGGGGAGGCGAGCAAGGATTCACGGCTACTCCGGGTTCTGTGGTTGGAGGAGCAAGGCGCGATCCTGGGTGGAGTGCCATGGTCGCCTGGACGCGGAGAAGGACAGGTGGGGTCGCGTGGAGGGGACGGTGAGATGAAGGGCGAGGCGTATCGGTGAATAGCAGGGGATGGGCGAAGATGGGTTTGGTTGAACCGAGACTGGGCTGTGGGCGTGGCAGCGGCCGGTGGTTGTGGCGTGGAACGCAGGGGGCTCGGGTTGGCTGAGCGAGGTCGTCGGATCTGGTATAAGAAGGTGGTCACGGTCAGAGAACGAAGGCGGAGTTGGGTTTTGGGCGGAGGAGCGTGCGAGGCCGCAAGTTTTGGTGAAGCAATAGGTGGATCCGAGCGTGAGCAGGGGAGGGATGGAAAATAATTGAAAGGGGAGGAAGAAAAATGAGCTACAGGAATATAAAGTAGAAAAGCTGGTATATTAATTTTCTTTTGAAACATCAGAATGGAAAAAGGCAGAGAGGCAGGAAAACGTACTAGATGTAATAAAGAGAGATGATGGGAATGGTAACGTCTGTCCATTGATTCTGCAACATTTATTAAAGCAATTATCTTGCTTGGATGACACGGTTCAAAATTTGAAAGAAAGGGAATCAAAAGTTACGAATTTGGTACCAGTATAGTATATAGTTTGATTGACCCCTTCTTGTACCGGGCCTCAAAATACAAAAATAAATATACCGTGGTGATCAGCGCGACGAGACGATCAAAACGGTATATGGATACTAGTGGTACGATCATCCGATCGAAAGTCGATAATCGGTACCAGAAATGCTGCTATTTTGCCAGAATTAAGATAACGGAGCAATAGAAATCCAAATTTGATGAAACGAAGATTGATGTTTCACTCAGAAGATGATTTAGAAATTTACTGTATAAAATATTCAAGTTTGGAAAACATTTTATTTTTATCAATAATTAACTGATTTAAATTGAAATAGAATTTCACAAGAAAATAAACTTTAATATTATCAGATGAAAATTTACCAGTTGCTATATTAAAATAGACGTATTCCAAAATAATAAATTTTTATTTCCAAATTTTATTGTTTAAATTTCACAAAATTTCAATTAATTAAATAAAAAAAATCACTAAAAGCTTTGGGTCGTTACATTCGCCATATTGAAAATTATAATATGATGTCTATGTACATTGAGTGGGGTAATCACAACATCCCATTATATTGAGTATAAAGGACACATCTTCCAAATACTTCATCGAGAATTCAATAACCCAACATTAACTGATATTAACATAGGTTCATTATTAGCAATCAACATCATTTGTTTACTTAAATTATTAGAAATGTTTAGTATGGTTTATTTTCTTTCTTATGTACACACGCTTCATCTGCATTTTGTATGAAATCAAACCATTTGATTTCTCTGTCAAGATAGCTCCTTAGCTTATAGATGCTTTTTACAGATCATATGTTGATTTTTCATACAAAAGAAGATTATGTGTTGATCTTAAAAAAGTACACAAGCTTTATTATCGCTTTCATTGCTTTGAGACATTTTGGCAATGGTGTACAAATAGTCTCCTCTAAATCATTATTTAGAAGGTCTATTTCAGCGACCATATGCCTAAATTCATAGTCATACCATGCCATAACTTGTGATTAGAACCCGAATAGACTTATGATTGACGAAATTGCTTCATCGATTTCAACATTTAAAATCGATATGTCACATCAATGTTGCTTTATAAGTTATATATTTACAACTACATCGATCTTCTTCTTGAAGATTCACTTATGGTCTATGGATCACATCCTTCCGGATACATCTTCCAAAATCAAATTTGGTAGCGTACTTGGAATCCATCTCAGATTTGAAGTATCACTCTATACGACAAAGTCCATACTCTCCATGTAACCAAGAAGATTGTGATTATGAACCATCCATTTTCTCACATCGATGAGAGACTCTTGGTCTTTCTTTGATGGGTGGAAATTTTGTATTAGACACTATTAAAATGTCTTTTGGGCTTGATTGAATCACTATTGTCTACATGGTTGATTACTTAGTTTCCATGTTAGAATCTTATATTACATCCAAATTTATTGCACTACCACTAATTTCTTTATAACAAATTCTTTTGGTGAGAACATGACATGTTTTGAATGTCAACATGGTTGGCTCAGTTTGTTGATAGTTTAGACTATGAAATTAAAGGTCACGAGTTCGATCTTCGAAATTGACATTTGTTAGCATTAAAGAACTATGTTCAAAACACATGGCAAATCTTGAAACAACGTTTTTTTTATAAGTTTCATGTTATACTTGCTCTCGTTTCAAATGCCGCTAATAGATCTTTCATGTTTTCGATACAGGTATGCTATTTGAAACAGCGCTGTTGAATTTTTTTCCCCCCTTTAGTGTAGACAGTTAGGGATGGCAATGGGGCGGGTCTAGGGTCCAAACCCGGTCGACCCGCCCCTGTTTTGAACCGTCAAGACCCGCCCCATTGGGTCATTGGGGCGGGTAGACCCGTGACCCGTTCTTGAGTACTCCGGGTCTAGGGTCGGGTCGGGGCTTGGCCGACCCGCCCCAACCCGACCCGCACTACTAACATCTTATGAAACCGCTTTATTACTATAATGATTTATTAATCTTTTTAGATATAAGTGATTCTAGAATGGATATTAAAATGTCCCAGTCAATATCTATAGAAAAAATTAGAGTATTAAGTTGTGTCATTGATAATTATACAATAACATATGTATATATTTTCTGAATTATTATTGTAGACATCATTTTTATTAACTTCCCATAGACACATTGTTATTTGTATTTCATGTATATTTGGTGATAACGGGTATAAACAAATAAATATATGCACGTTGCTACATAATTTTGAATCAATGCATAGAGACTCATCGGGTCTTGGGGCTGGTCGGGTCTACCCTGACCCGTACGGGTCTCGGGTACGGGGCAAAATACCAGACCCGCACCGGGTCTACGCGGCGGGTCTGGGGCAAGGTCTAAAAAATCCGGGTCGGGTATGGGGCACTAAAAACCCGCCCCAACCCGCCCCATTGCCATTCCTATAGACAGTACACATTTTTTTAATATTGTTGAGAAAGTGAATTGGAGGCAAGCTAAGGGTAGTCTCTTTTACTTGCCCGTTGACTAGAGAGTTCATATTTTTTATTTTGGATTTAATAGTTTGTGGGTCCCACTACCACTTGATCAGCCAATTAAAGACGGAGTATCAGCACATTCGATCCTTAACCGACTGCCGATTAGGGCTGTCAATGAGTACCCAAAAATCCGAAATCTGTCAGTATCCATATTCGAAATATGAAAAATTATCCGATATCTGAAAAAAAGAATACAGATACGGATATGGTCATACCTGTATCCGGTAATTATCCGTCCGATTTTTATCAAGATTATAGTTATTTTTTATGCATTTTAGTACATAAAATAATTGTCGTTTATTATTTTATCCAGGTAAAAAAATTAATGTATATAAAAATCAATTTTTACCGCTTAAAATTATTATTTTTAGTGTATTTATTATTTTTTATACATTTCGTACAAAAATGGATTTATAACATTTTATATTTATTTGTTAGATTTATTGGTTATGAACTGGCCGAACAATATCCGATAAATATTCGATATCCGTCCACGTCCGTGGATACGAATATCCGTCCGCATCCACGAATACGAATATCCGGATATCCGAAAATAATTTTGAATACGGATATGACACTATCCGTATCCGAATTTATCCGTTTATAGCTTACCGCTGATGGCAAAAGTGAATTATCTAAACGAGTGGACTTTTCAACAGAAACACAAATGATCGGATTATAATTATTTACCATATTGAATGCAACAGGACAAACCCCTTAATACCTCTAACTCAGTCTGATTAATGAACTTCGCGTTTATTCAAGCTAAGGTTCAACTCTCCAAGTTCATGAACTTCAGAATCAACTGACTACACTATTCATCAAGTTAGCAGACTCAGCATAAGCAAAATTCAAAACAAACAACTAAAACACCATTATTTATATACATTGCCATACAAATCGGTTCCACTAATTACGTACAAACAGTACTGACACTCTCAGTTTCAATTATCAGTCAACCTATACACAGAATCAACACACCTCTCCACGTCCCATAAAAACGACCCAAAAGCAACCGCTTCCATCACTAACCTCCTCAACCCTTTCCCCGTTACACCAATAACAACCTCACCATCTTCCTCCTCTCCGTCACCTCCAAACAAAGCCCAAGTATGCTTCTCGATCAAATTACTCGCTTCTCTAGACCTCAACTTCGCGCATATCTGCAACGTTTTCGAATCAAACCTCATCATGTAACCTCTAAGCTCATCATACGAAGCCAACATATCATCGTTGTTCAAACATTTGAGTGCCACTAGATTCATGGAAGGAAGACTGAGCTCCAGCCGATGCCTTAGCTGCACCGACTTCAAAAAATAACCATACATGATCGACGCAGCGTATATTCTTCCCAACTGAAGCCTTTTGATTCGCACCGTCGTTAGTTTAAGGATATTGGAGATGTGTTCTCTTACCATTTCCAGCATTTCGGGCTCGTAAATGGATTCCAGCTCTGGGATCTTCGATGACCAGATTTCCAGTTTTCCATTTGTGGTGCAGTTGGAAAGGTTCGGGATCATTGGTACTTTTATCTCGTAGAAATTGTGGACTATCAGAAGGTATATAACTTCTTCGATTGCTATTTGACATTCGTGTTCCTTCATTTTTGATATTCTTTCGTGAAGGCATGATTCTGGGGAATCGATGCTGCGTTCGTAGCGAGCGAGGGCGTTGTTTCTGATCAAAGCTAGTTCTTTCAACTGTACCGATGCTGCAAATGAAAATATGTGAGGGTGGTTTTTTAGCATGCCGCAGAGGAATTTGCCTTCTGGGGTATGTGGCTCGAGTGGTGTTCCTATGCTTCTTGACTCGTATCCACTGCTTGACTCTGCTTTGATAGCTGTTAGTAGTGGTGGAGTTCTCGAGGATAAACGACCATTACCCTGATCCATAATAATACATAAATGATTAGAAAAACATCAATGAAATAGATAGTGATGGTCCATTACTTTTGGTCATCTTGAAAGACACGGTCATTCTTACGTACGTAATCTACTAAAATAGAAAGATATCAATATATCCATTTGAATCAACAGATCTGTTTTTCTGTTTCCAAAAAATAGTTGAATCGAAAGAGAAAATCAAGTTTTATGTTTAAACGTTGAAGATCCAACATCAAAATCAGTTTCAAAAATATAACATACTATGTTGAAAGGAAAATCAACGCTTTCACATACTTGAATCTGATTTGATAACCTACATAAAACAAATTTTCTAGCATACAAGCACATATCCCATTCTGAATCTATGATTTAAACCTTGTTTCGTTTAAAATCTAATTTTATGATTTGAATCTTATTTTGAAAGTCTTGGTTATACAAATTTTCTTTTGGATGATAGTTTCAACCTATAACAAGTGAGCATTTATTGGCAAGCAAGAAATGTTTCAAACTGAATTTTCGAAATATATATTTAGTTACATTTTTTTTACACCGAATGTTTTATCTAACTACTATCCTTATTTAATCTTCCAAGGTATTGTTTCATTTGATGAGATTTGTTGGTTCAAACTACACACACACACACAAAAGTGTGATATTCACTGCATTGCACATTAAGTTATAAAACTGTTAGGATTTTTGTTGTGTATTTGGAGAAGAAAGAAGTGGAGCATTAGGTGATAAAATGTTGAGGTATTTGCTAGAATGCTTCGACATTGCTTCGATGCTACACTCAGGGCTGGCCCAGGGAAGCCCACCGAGTCGGACTAGGGTAACCCCCGGGCTGGGGCAATGGAGATAAAATAAAATTATACATAATTAATTTGTTAAAAAGAATGCAATTTCACATAAAAAAGTGCTTTGATTCAGAGACAGGTTGTGCAATTGTCATCTCTATAGCCATAGATCAAGTCTGGCAGGGGCAACAATTTAATTTTTTTTTTGTTGGACTTTCTAACACGACTTTCAATTTTGGGCTTTCATATTTTTCAGTTTTCTAATTTGATTGTCTAATGGTCAAGGCTTGTTGCTTGTGATACACTCCAAATTAGATGTGATGGTACAGCTATAAATGGGTGCATTCCAATTTCAATTATGATATATGCATTCTCAATGTATCAAATGACTTAAATGTTCAAATATGCCAAATGCTTCGAATTGTCATAATTTTACCTCTTATACTGTATTAACTATACTTTGCAAAACAAACATGAGCGGACTACTAGAAGCAAAATGCCGATGTAGTCTTAGAGTTGCGATGTTTTATTGAGTGGTTATTTTTGCATTTAGTTTGTTTTTGTGGTTCTCATCTTATTATAATGCATGAATTATATATGAATTGATTATTGTTCTAATAATATATTGTAAAAAGAGAGTAAAATATGATTCTACTGTTCTACATTTGATTTTCTTCTAATAATAACGCTAGTTCCGCTAAGTAAGACATGATTTTTTTTTTAAATTTGAAATTCAAATTCGGTATTTATGTTCAGAATAAAAAATACAGTCATATGAACAATGACTGGCTCGACGTTAGTTTAATTACATATGCTAAAAAGGACATTTTAAAGAAATTGACAATGAAATTACTATTCACTGTTTCCAATCTGTGAAACCTCAAGAGGAACAATTATAATTTGGGAGTGGCTGTCAAAGTAATATATTGCTTATGAAAACTGAAACTTTGATTTATTAATACAAATTTTTGGTGCATTATAATTGAGAGGGTATAAGACAAATAACAAAAATACTATTCTGGTGGATAATATTTTTTGATGAATAATTTTGGGTCCGCCCTTGATATGGTATGATGTTACTTCAAAATACATGCATTTTCTAAAATAAATAGTTTGATTAAATTTGCTCGATATATTATAATGGTTTTAGTCAGAGAAAGTGCATTAAAACGCTTCCAACAGAGAATGAACTTGTGACTTTTGATACATAAAACTTATAGATAATGATATGTATTATTATTATTTTTAAGTACAAACTGAAGAATTATTGAGTGCCACACCAATAAAATCGATTGAGCTATTATATTGTACAACGTACCTGTTGAATATTTCTTATTTCACATGATACTAAAAGTACTGGCTTTCTTGAATAAAACTTAAATCCACATTGATTTAAACAAGTAGAATGATCAAAATTTCAGTGTGAGGCATGTAAATAAGGTTTCCGCTCACCCATTTAAGAAAAAAAGATGAGTTTAACTCGTTGCTGTATTCACCATGGTAATACCTAGTTTGCTCTACCTTGCATGTAAATCATAGGGATATGTAATGTGAGCTCGTATGTCCTAACCAACTATGTTGCCGCTATGAGTTTGCAGATATCTATTAAATGATGATTAAATCAGTTCTGAACTGAAGTCGCAATAATCCCATATGTAGTTATCACCACTTTTGAAAATATCATAGCATGAATATTTTATCCCAGGTACACCTTATAGATAAACCAGATATACACAGTTACGTTTCGGAAAAAGTGATATAAATTAGTAAAAGGGTTAACTTAGTTACTGTATTTTGGATTGGAATATTATCCTAGATTGTTACAAATATAACGTCAGCGAGTGTAAACCAAAGATTGTCTTATCTTTGATGACACGTAAACATGGCTTGGACACTGCAACAGAACATGCATAAAGATAGTAATGTAGAGAAAAACTGAGCAAATCTATTAAAAAAACAACCTCTATAAATTTGTTTTACACAGTCCAAACCTGCGGAAAAACTATGCATAATTCTTGTTGGGTAAATTGTTCAAAAACATTAGATTTCCCACCAAGGGATAAATAGCATTTCGCTTTACTTCATGAATGATTTATGGAATATACTGACTTGGCTAAAGTATCCAGGATCAATCTTTGCTTCCATGTATTAGCCCACATACAGGCTTTCTAGATCACATGCTGTATGTAATTAATTCCGACCACTATTGTTAACACAAGGACTACAAGATCTAATAACAAGTATGGATATATAAAAAGTTAAACATGTTTATGATAGTTAATAGTAGAAAAATGCTTTTAAGTTCTAACCCGGACATTTTAGCAGACTTGAATCCAATCATTGCACTGGCTTATCTGGCTTAGGCGAGTATGGGACTTACGGATCAGGCATATATCTGATGCTGATTAATATAACATGCATATGCATTTCATGTGTCTGTGATACATCAACTATCAATAATAGCCCCAATTATATACAGAATCATCAGCGAGCAGGCAGCACCCAAAATGATACTTAAAATATCCCACAAACAAATAACATAATCAAAGCGAATATAGAGCAAAAACAAAAGTCTCATACCATCAGCTTAGGCGTTTCAATATTTATTTTTTCGATTTTTTTTTTAATACAAAAAATAATTTGATAATTCGTCTGTTACCCTGTATTCGTAATATTTTTGAGCATAACCAAACCGAAATCTGAATCCATATTACTTTCCTCAATACGAAACCAAATGTAAAAAGAAGACGAAAATACCTGTGTAATCAAAGGAGGATTAGAAAATAATCCAAGAGATTTACTGAAAGTGAAAACATTTTGTATTCGGATTCGTGATGTCTTGATTTCGAATCGAGATCCAACCGATGAAGAATCGCTGAAAAGGTTGGATTTAATGCTAAGTTGAGCACGAGCAGCGCAGCACTCCATTAACAACAAGCACAATTCCTAAGTCACTTCACTGACGTTTTTCCCCAATTTTAATAGATCAAAGCTGTCTATTTTTAATTACTTGTCCAAAAGAAATATGGAAAAGGACAAATAAATAATATTATTATTGCAACTTGTGCGTCTATCCAGTAGAGTGCCCACAGCAACTTTTGTGTGGAAATATCCATAATAGATGTTGCTGATGCAGCAGCATTATCTTAATCTTTGCATTTGACGGTGTATGTTGATGGGTTTGAATATCATGGAAACGAGTTCCGTTCGCGAATATAATTATTAACCTCGCACCACATGTTCTCCTTGTAGCAATCTTATATTTATTATACATAACTAGCATAAAACCGTGCTACGCACACACGGATTGCGAGTATATTTTTTGCAAATCTGAGTGAGTATACATTTTATGATTATCTCATGTAAAATCATTATTTTTTAAAAATATTTTATATATAAATATTCTTTATAATTTGAATATTCAAAATTATTTATCTAAAAATTATATTTGTATGTCATTGTGTACGTTTGTATAACTGCATTTATGCATCATACAAAAAAAGATTAAAATAATTACATAATACATCCATAAATAATTATGCAGGTGCACATATCAAATTTAAGCTATAAACCTAAAATATTTATTTGAGAGATCGTTATTAATAAAATAACTCTTACACAATGATTTAATTCAAGTAACTATGCGTACATACAAAAACATAAAAGAATTGTATCACACATGCGCTGTCGTTGTACAATAATGGAAAAAATTATAAATTAGTCTATATGTAATTAGTAGACATAAAAGGAATAATGTCAAACACTTAAAAAATTGAGCTATAAAACATATTACAACAAAACTAAAAAATCTTAGAAGTGTCCAATGATAATACATAATTATCTAGTTTACTCTTTCAAGAATTGTTTCATATCTCATGATTTCAGTTACTAAGGAAACTAATATTACTAGTCATCAAGATGAAACTACAGTACAAAGATTGGTATTACAATATAATGTGTTGAAAACATTAAAATATGAAAGAACAAATTAAATGAGAAATAACGACACTGGAACTTCCCAAATCTTTAAATTGGATCATTCTTTCATTTCTTCTTTACTACTTCCTTGTCTTTATTACTATCAAGTAAACAACAAAAGAATTAGACAAAAAAACAATTACTGAGTTAAGAATTTATTCAATATTCAAAATTTATAAAATTCATCACAATCTTATATGAAGGTCTAAAACAAAATGTATGTAAGTAACAGAGTTGGTGTATATGGGTTTTTGAGGAATGTCCATGTCTACTTAAGGTTTAACATGGCTAGAATGTAGAATATAATCTGGAATATATGTATTTATTTAGAGGTTTTGTAACGATCCGTAAATTTTAATGGTTTTAATAACGTAATTAACTGGATTTTGTGAAATTTTTAAATAATAAAATTTGAAAATAAAAATTTAAAATTTGGAATACGTCTATTTAAACATAGCAAATGGTAAATTTTCATCAGATGATATGAAAGTTTATTTTATTATGTAATTCTATTTCAATTTAAATCAGCTAATATTTGATGATAATAAAATATTTTCCAAACCTGAATATTTTTACATAATAAATTTGTAAATCATCTTCTGAGTGAGACGTCATATTTCGTTTCTTCAAATTTGGACCTCTCTTGCTCCGTTTATCTTATTTTCGGCAGATTAACAGCATTTTTGGTACCGATTATCGACTTTTGATAGGATAATCGTACCATTGATATCTGTATACCATTTTGATCGTCCCGTCGTGCTGATCTTTGAGGTATATTCAATTCTGTGTTTTAAAGTTCGGTATGAAGCGGAATCCATGTAAATGGTAACTGTATCCGTAACCAGTTTGTGGCTTTTGGTTTCTTACACCATTTCACTTTCCACCGTTTAAAACCAATTGCCATTTACATTTCATATTCCCAGATATTAATATCAGCCATTTCATATTCCACCTTTTCAAATTACATTGGCCATTTCATTTTTTTTCTTGATTCGTTCACATTTCATTTCGTTTTACTCTGAAATGAAGCTGCTCGTTCATTTTTTTCTTTTGCCCTTCCCAACCCATTCACTTCATATCTCTGTTATAACTAAAAAAAAGAAGAAGGAATTCTTCCACCAAGCCACCCATTTTGCCGAGCAGCCAACCTCCTGCATCCATGGCCACAACAGCAGTTCAAACCCACCTTCCTGTTTCTTCCATCTCTTCGAGCAGTTTCTCCTCTCTTCCTCCTCTGTTGCATTCGTAGGTTTAAAATGTGTAAGTTTCTTGTGTTGATCTTTTCCTATGTTCTATACTATTGTTACCTTTTGCTATATGTCAGATTTATATTTATTTTTAAACTGTAATATCTATATTTGATTTTACAATATGTTTATAGTCTCTGTTTAACATAAATTGAATGTGCTTGCATTTTCCCCATATTAAGTTATATTCTGTTAGTTTATATGTATTTTAAACAGTTATATATATGTGTTTGTATTTTGTAGTAAGTTTGCACAGTGTTTATATATAAGTTTATGTATATATATACTAGTATTTGATTTTAAATAGATATATGTATATATTTATTTTATAACAGTATTATATATATTTGTATTATGTTAGTTATATTATATATACATTAGCATATATATTAGTATATATATATTTTGTTGTTGCACGAATTTTGCAAGCTTATATATATATGAGTATAAACTATAAATTTATGATAGCCTGTATATATATCAGTTGCATAACCAATATAGTTTGCATATAATAGTATTTTTGAACAGCTGTTTACATGTATAAGCAGTCAGAATATATTAGACCATATATATGCTGTATCTATATTATATTGGTTGATATACTATTTACTGTTTACAGATATATATAGGTTATACTTTATATGTTATACAGTTTTTTACAAGTTGCATACAACATGTTCGATTTTATGTATATACAATATATGAGGGTTATAGATTTGTATAGTATTCTGTTTATATATAATGTGTGTTTAAAATTATATATGGCTTGGATATATATAAAGATTTTATTTCTAAATATATGTGTAAGGATTTATAAAGATCTTGAGATATATATGAATTTTGATTTTGACATAGGTATATAGGTTTAAAATTAATACTGATTTTCAATATATCTATATATATATAGTATAAAGATTTTATGTTAATACATGTTTAAATTTCGATTTTTGATATAAATATAGCTATATATATATTGGTCTCATCAATCTCTAGCCATCTGGACTAATATTCCCAATATCAAATTTATCGCAGCAAACTCCTAACTTGTCGTTGTCCCGCTCGCTTGATCTTTATACTTGTCTGTGTCTATCCGCCTCCATTCTCGTTCGTCTCTAACCTCAAAAGGTGAGAAATCACTCACAATTTACATTCTTATATTCATTAAATTTGATTTCAATTGAAACGACAATTGAAATATGTTGCTGCTAGTTATTTATATTGCTGTATATATGCTATTACCTGTATTTGTTCACCTGTGACATCTGAAACTATTATTTGTTATTTATATTGATGATATATGCATGTTATATTATTATCATATATGTCCTCACTCTGCAAGTTCCCTGTTAGTATAGAATTCACTATGGGTTGAAATGATACATACCCGAACGATCTGTAGAATAGGAGGAAATCGTTATGGGTTGAAATGATAAACCCAAGCGATTTTCATTGAATTGAATTTGGGATTGCGGGTTGAAATGATATATACCCTTTATATATTTAAATTGCGGATTGAAATGATAAATATCTGTATCACTTAACCATAGGATAGAAAATTTTATACAGACACTGTTGGTATATATATAAATATTTTGAAAATGATTTCTATGGTTTTTGGAAAGAAATATATGATTTTATAAAATATTGATTTTTGATATTATATAAGTGTTATTTTATATATAGTTAAATCCTTGATTTTAAGCTATGTATAAATTTGTTTTAGTATAAAATAAGTATAATAATAAAGTTTGATTTTATTAAAATATAATATGGTTAAGTATTTATTTTATATTTTAATATAGAGTTTATAATGATTTTTAATAAATTAAGGTTAGGAAGATAGATTTGAAATGGTATTTAATTGAGAAATTTATTTAATTAAATCGATGTAAAACTTATTGAATTTGAGATTTTTAAAAGATATGATTTTATAACTTGATTTTGGTTTAAGGGGATTTAAATGAATATATCAAGTTTGAATAAATTGAAGGAATATTAAGTTATTTGAAAGTTGAAGTTTTATTTAAAATGATATTGGATTTATTAAGTAAATATTTCAAAACTAAATAATAATGAAGTTAAATTAAGATATATATGAAATTATCAAATTTAGTTTGGAAATGTGGAATATTTAAAGCTTTGAAATATATTGAAATTAAAATGGTTTATTTAAGGTTCAAATCTGCATTTGAAATCGATAAAATTTTGAAGGGTTTATTGAGAAACTGAATTGAATTGAAATTAATGAATTGAGATTGAATTAAATGTGGATTTGGAATTCGAGTTGATTTGAATTGATTTATGAAATTGAGGAAGCTATTTTATTATATAAAGTATTTTAATTTATATTTAAACTATTTATATATTTTACTTTATAAATTTAATATAAACTATCGTAATATATTAATTATTTTATAAATTATTTTAATATAAATTATTTTAATATAAACTATTTTAACTTATAACTATTTTTAAATAAACTATTTTATTTTATAAACTATTTTACTATATGTACTATTATTAATATCTAAACTTTTAAGGGAAAGTGTTATGATTTCACAGTATTATGATTTCAAAGTGCTATGATTTCCAAAGTGTTATGATTCCAAAGTGTTACGATTTCAAGTGTTATGATTTCCAAGTGTTATAACTTTGAAGTGCTTTGATTTTTGAAGTGAATATTAATTTAAGTGAGAAATGATATCGTATTGATATGGTTTCAAATAGATATGATATTCTGGTTTTGAAGTACGATATTTTTTTAATGACCACGGTGTTATACATTTGGTTGTAATAGCGTATATTTCTACATAGTAGATAGTTTCACGGATCCTTAGAGGATGGGTATCCCAAACATCCTTTAAGTTACTTGTATTTCAATTGATATTTCACTTGAGTTGGATTTATTGATATAAGAATGTTAATCCTGACTCGAGTGTTTTGTGTTTTGCTTTACGCTCGGGTTAGACTGAGTGATACAGCATTTGAGACTCACCTTTGGAGTTGGAGCTTCACTTGGAGATCCATCTATCTATCCAGCTTTCAGTTATTCAGTTGACTCCACGGATACATTCTGATTTTGTATTTGACTATTGTATCGAGACTTTTTTTGTATCTTGTCTAACTCTGTTTATATATATAGTAGCTTCATGAACTACTATTCTTTTATTTCCACTGCTTATTGTTATATTACTCCGTGTTTGTGATTCTGTGATTATTTATTTATTATATATGTTGAGTTTTGCCAAATATAAATTAACAATCTAATATTTTGAGCAATTCAAGTTCGACATGTGCAGATGCGAATGGTTGAAAATACCGGGATGTTACAGTTGGTATCAGAGCTCTGGTTTTAGGCAAAACTTAGCATATATGGTAGAATTTAATTACAAAATCACCTTCTTTCGAGCTTGAATCTCTTCCTCTTTGACTCAGTTTCCTTTGAATTTTGGAACGTTCCCCTCGGTTCCAAAATCTATTCTTGTCTTCCCCTATCTAAATCCTTTTGATTTTGGACCATCCAATTGTTCCACCGAATTATTTGTAAAGGGGTGAAACTCCTTTACAACAGCATTGAGTCACCGAATATTTTTGTATCCTTGGTTTAGATGCTGCTATCTTTTAATATGCCTGAATTCTATCTCTTGTGATCGAATGCCGATTTGCCTCAGAATTCTGCATCGATCTTAATTTTGAAGTCACGGTTGACCCGGTTAAGGTCACCCGCGATTAATATAAGGCTATCCATCTTTATCGTTTGTAATTTAATTATCATATCTTCCTATCGTGACTATTTTCGTGATTTGAGTTCTCTTTGATTAGGACTCTTATAATATTGAATCTCATATGGCGTTTCATACAACGAAATTGATTTTTGAAAATTTTTGTTTCTTGTATAAGACGGACTTTATATAAGTATAGGGTGATTTTCAAAACTGTTGATTTTGGATGGTATTCGATTTGAAGAGACAAACCTTATATATAATGGAATTTATATAAGAATGATTTGATATATTCGAGTTTACAGATTTTGGAAAGTACTTTATCCGAAAATGAAATCTATATATAATGGAATTTATATAAGTGCGATATTTGAAGCTTTGATTTTTAAAGGGTACTATATATGGTATATTATATTTTGAAGTAAGAGGTATGGGGAAGTACCCTCCGCGAAGAAGTATAGTATGATATGCTTCGACCCAGATGGACTTGGGGAATCCAGGAATGGATTCGACCGATAAACCCTAATATACTTGGGTGAATTCAGAAATGGATTCGAACCGATATGGTTGTCCGGACTTAAACTCATGAGTTTCTCGATTTTTTTCTAGGGTAGATGGTTCTTTAGTTTACCCAATGGAGGCGCTTTCGATCCTGGGATCTGTTGTTTATGGATCTTCCGGGAAGGAAGTGCATCCATTGTGTAAATCATTGAATCAGCAACGTACCACTGCAGCAGGGGTCGATGGTCCCTTGTTTACGAAATGGCTACGATATTTTTTTAGAATCCGGAAGGTGGAAGGATCTTCTAGAAAGTTTTGTGCCCATTGCGTAAATACTGGATCAGCAGCGGGCCACTACTATCGTATTATTATCATTTGACATCAGATTTTGAGCGGTACTTCTCATACTTGTTTTTAAGTATTTTTCACTGGGTGTTGAAACAGATCTACTAAGTACTTGGAGATTTCTAGTCTTACGCCTGATCAACGTGCGACTAGAGTCTACAAGAACGAGGATAAACCTGTTAAGACATTGAGTTATAAAAGTATTTTGATAAAGTATTATATAAAGGATATTTTAATTATTATTATTTTCTAAATAATTTAAAATTTTAAAATATTGTTTATTTATATACTACATGGTTGAATAGTAGATTATTAGTGTTTTAAATATTTTAGAAGTTATTAATTAAATAAAACATATTTAAATTAAATGATTATTGATTTATTAATAATGTTTGAAAAGTATCTTGAGATAAAATTAATAAATTTATGAAGTATGGATTTAATGTTTTCAATAGCTTCTTTGTAAATATAAGTAATGATGTAAATAATTGTTTTCAAATAGTTTACATATATTTATAAAGGTGTTATTTAAATATTTAAATGGTATTGATGAATGAAGTAGGAAATTTAACAAATGAGTTTGAAAAGTATTAATGTATTAATGATAATTGATTTGCAAATGAAGCTTTCAAATGAATATGTCAAGTAAAGTTTATATAAGTTTCTTTGAATGTATAATTTAATGATATTATATAAATGGAAGAAATTTTTTTGATTTGCGAAGTTTATTTATAGTAATATACTTGACAAATAAATTTGAATCTCTACTTTGGAGGTATAGTTTGGAATATTTACTTGATTTCGAAGTACTAATATTAAATTTATTGGTTTATTTACTATTTGAAATTTTATATTAAACCATAATAAATGTTTTTCCATGATTTGAATATTCATTTTTAACAAGTGTGTAAAATTAATTATGAAGATAAGAAATTTTATACTTTGATTTAGAAATTTAATGTAAGATTTGAAATATACTATTAGTTTCAGTTTAATAATCCAGAGTTTATACTTAAATAATAATAATAATAATAATAATAACGAGTCTAATAAATTATCGAATTTAAGGAACTTTATTTTAAAGCTTATTATAATGTTTTGATATAAATTTCTAACATTGTTTTTTACTTTTGGAAAATTTCTGCATAATGCTATAAGGATGTTTTAAATATATCTTATATTTTACTAAGTGAATGAGCTAAAATGTTTTAATTGAATTTTTTAGATATATTGGAATATTTCTTTTCTCTTCAAGGGCGAATACCAAAAATTTAAATTTTTATTCAATAACCAAATTAGGGTATAAACTTAAATAAGACAATAGAAGCTTAAGTAATATTTTATGAAATGATTCATTAATGACTTAAATCTTTAATGGAAAATAAATTATGTAAGTGATTGATCTTTATATAAATAAGTGAATGGAAATCAATTTAAAACTAAATGAAATTTTATGATCTGAATTTACAGTTGAACTAACAAATTTGAATCGAATGATTATTTATGGATATAATAAATGGGTTTAACCAAATTGTTGAATATTAATTAATTTAAATTTATATGGTTTAAATTAATTATTTATTTTGTTTTCAATCTATTTGTCTTTCTGGTTGTTTCTATTCTCCTACCTCCTTCCTTTTCGGGGAAGAAAAGTTTTGAGTGGGGGAGAGTGTAACGACCCGTAAATTTTAATGGTTTTAATAACGTAATTAACTGGATTTTTGTGAAATTTTTAAATAATAAAATTTGAAAATAAAAATTTAAAATTTGGAATACGTCTATTTAAACATAGCAAATGGTAAATTTTCATCAGATGATATGGAAGTTTATTTTATTGTGTAATTCTATTTCAATTTAAATCAGCTAATATTTGATGATAATAAAATGTTTTCCAAACCTGAATATTTTTACATAATAAATTTGTAAATCATCTTCTGAGTGAGACGTCATATTTCGTTTCTTCAAATTTGGACCTCTCTTGCTCCGTTTATCTTATTTTCGGCAGATTAACAGCATTTTTGGTATCGATTATCGACTTTTGATAGGATAATCGTACCATTGATATCTGTATACCATTTTGATCGTCCCGTCGTGCTGATCTCTGAGGTATATTCAATTCTGTGTTTTAAAGTTCGGTATGAAGCGGAATCCATGTAAATGGTAACTGTATCCGTAACCAGTTTGTGGCTTTTGGTTTCTTACACCATTTCACTTTCCACCGTTTAAAACCAATTGCCATTTACATTTCGTATTCCGAGATATTAATATCGGCCATTTCATATTCCGCCTTTTCAAATTACATTGGCCATTTCATTTTTTTTCTTTTTTTCTTGATTCGTTCACATTTCATTTCGTTTTACTCTGAAATGAAGCTGCTCGTTCATTTTTTTTATTTTGCCCTTCCCAACCCCTTCACTTCATATCTCTGTTATAACTATAAAAAAAAGAAGAAGAAGGAATTCTTCCACCAAGCCACCCATTTTGCCGAGCAGCCAACCTCCAGCATCCTTGGCCACAACAGCAGTTCAAACCCACCTTCCTGTTTCTTCCATCTCTTCGAGCAGTTTCTCCTCTCCTCCTCCTCTGTTGCATTCGTAGGTTTAAAATGTGTAAGTTTCTTGTGTTGATCTTTTCCTAGGCTCTATACTATTGTTACCTTTTGCTATATGTTAGATTTATATTTATTTTTAAACTGTAATATCTATATTTGATTTTACAATATGTTTATAGTCTCTGTTTAACATAAATTGAATGTGCTTGCATTTTTCCCATACTAAGTTATATTCTGTTAGTTTATATGTATTTTAAACAGTTATATATGTGTTTGTATTTTGTAGTAAGTTTACACAGTGTTTATATATAAGTTTATGTATATATATATACTAGTATTTGATTTCAAATAGATATATGTATATATTTATTTTATAACAATATTATATATATTTGTATTATGTTAGTTATATTATATATACATCTGCCTATATATTAGTATATATATATTTTGTTGTTGCACGACTTTTGCTAGCTTATATATATATGAGTATAAACTATAAATTTGTGATAGCCTGTATATATATAAGTGTTTCCTGGAGATTTGACCAGGCAACTTAGTACTCGGCATCTCTATCGTTCGGCTCAACTGGTTCGGTCGGCGTCTCGCTACGTCCGGCATCCAAGAAGCGCTCGGCATCCAGATGGCGTTCGGCGTCATGATACGCTCGGCATCTCGAAAGCGCTTGGCATTCGGAAGCGCTTGGCATCAAGGAACGTTCGGCATCGAGAGACGTTCGGCTTGGTATAACGTTCGGCATGTACGAACGTTCGGCATGGCAGAATTGTCCGTCATAAAATATCGTTCGGCCTAACTATTGTTCGGCCTAAGTATCGTTCGGCCAAGACATGGTTCGGCCTTGACAGCGTTCGACCAGAGTATCGTCCGGCCTATGTTTTGTTCGGCATTCAATCGTTCAACACAAATACACTGGATCGGCCTCCAGTATCGTTCGGCACAAATGCTTCCCACGGCATTCAGGGTGTTCGGCCTCACTTCTGTTCGGCATGAGAAGATCGTTCGGCATTCACGCCTTGTTCGGCATTCATGCCTTGTTCGGCATTCAAGCGTTCGACATCTATGGATCGGCATATGGAGACCACTCCATTTGGGCCGAGATATTCAGCCACTAGGCCCACCAGGGAAGTCCAACCCATCTTTGTCTATAAATAGAGAGGCAAGGGCACAGTGAAAAGGACCTTTTTTCGGGAACACTGGGAAGACTCTGCCGCTTTCAAGACTCATCCTCTTTACTTAGCAATTGTATTTAAGTAGTTGGCGAACGGATTGTATCTGTAATCAACTATCAAGAAAAGCAATAAAGATTAACCTCAAAGTGGACGTAGGCAGTTACGCCGAACCACTATAAACCTGGTGTTCTCGTCTTTGCATTTTTTTAGCATACTTTTCCTTGTTTAAATTTACCTTCATCATTTATCTCTCTACACAATCTTTCTCAACGAGGTTAGTGACCAATTTTGGTTCTAACACTTTGGTGCTTTCACTGAGAATTGAATTCTCAGACCTCAAGGATCTGCTTTGAAGCTACTGGATTGAATAAATCCCCCAAAGAAGATCCGACTCATTCATAGGACGTCCGTTGATTCTACTCAGAGTTCATACCAATAACTCTACAATGGCAAGACCACGTACCAGATTAGCCTCTCATAATGCGGACGCCCACGAGACTGCTAGCGTACAACAAGCAGGGCCTAGCAATCAGCAAGCAATGCTAGGTGCAGGGACTACCACCCAGGACCAAATGCCGGTTGTCACCAGAATAGAGTTCAACGACTTGATGAGAGAACTCAGGGAAAGCAGGAGACAACTCGGAGAGCAGATGCAAGCTAATGCCAACCTCATGGCACAACTCACTCAACAACAGCATCAGAATCCTAGGGGCAATCCCGCTCCTTATTCTTCCTCCGATAGCTTGACTTCGTCCGATGAACCTCCCAAGCACAGACGCCGTAAGACTGATACTACGCAGGCAGGTGCTGCTGTCCGAACAGCTGGGGACCATGACCAAGCAAGAGCTGGAAACTTAGGAGCTGGAGTGCAGGTGGAGGCTGGAGGCCCAGATCATTAAGATACCAATAATGTCGAACCTCAAGATGCACATTTGGCAGATCTCTAGCAGAGGAGGCATCAGCCTGATCAATCACGTAGAACAGACTCCAACCTTCCACCTTCCATACAAACGCCAGACCTGACAGCCATGATCAGACAATTGATGAAAGAGAATTAAGGCTTATCAAACGATGATTGGGGAGTGTCAAGAAGTCATACTCCGTTCATAGACATTATTCTACAGGCAGCGTACCCCAGGAAGTTCAGTATGCCAACTATCCCGGCATATGAAGGAAAGACTGATCCCAGACAGCATGTCATGAGGTACGAATGGATGATGGATTCAGCTAGAGCAAATGATGCAACCAAGTGTAGATGTTTTCCAATAACTCTATTTGGGATCGCTACCATGTGGTTTACTCGACTTCCTCCACGGTCCGTATCCAGTTTCGAGGAGTTAGCGAAGAAATTCATAGAACAGTTCATGATACATACTACTCGTCCAAAGAACATGATGTCTTTATCAAGTGTAATCCAGGCTCCTGGGGAATCATTGAAGGAATATTTGCAGAGATTCCATGTCGCGGCAACTGAAGTCAGTAATCCCAATGATCATGCAATTCTTATGGCTGTGATGCGAGGCATGGATCCGAATTCAGTGTTTGGAGACTGGCTAGCAGGAAAACCTCCGACTACACTAGAGCGTTTTTACTCAAATGCACATCAGTTCATAAGAAGAGAGGAAGCCAGGTGGGTAAGGCGAGATAAGGCACCGGGGCCTGTCCAGGAGTCCGTGAAAAGCAACATTGCTGTGAAGCAGTCCGGAGACAACTCGGGAAAAGTTCAAGTCAATGTCCAGAACAAGCCCGAGCAACCTAAGGAATCCGGAGGAAGAAATCAAGGGAAGAAGAGAGAAGCGGGGAAGTGGAAGCCGAGAATTCCGACCTACAACGAGTATACCCCGCTGAATGCGTCTCTTGAGAACATTTACCTATCAACCTGCAATACCTTTCAGTACAGAAAGCCACGTCCAAAGGAGTCAACCGAAGAACAAAAGCGGACTGGGAAATACTGCCGCTTCCATGAGACTTATGGGCATAATACGGAAGAGTGCAGACACCTACACGACGCTATAGAGAAGTTGATCAGGCAAAAAAAGTTACAGGAGTTTGTGAAGAATCCAGAGGAAGGAGGACAGGGAACATCCAACCCAGGTCGTGCACCAGCTCCGCATCATCCCGAGGAGCCTGCCCGGACTGTGGGCAGACTAGTCATAAACACGATCATCGGCGGGCCTCACCTTACTGATAAGAACTGGCAAGAGAAGGAGCGGTATGCTAGTTCCCTGAAGCATGCAGATTTCGAGTGTTGTTCCAACATAGAGGATGGGACCCCTGCTAAACAGCTGCGCGTGATGACAGACGATATAGTATTCAGGAGCAGAGATGCTGACCAAGTAGAGGCTCCTACCATCGACCCGATGGTCATATCTACGACAATCCGACCGGCTTATGTGGAGAGAATTATGATTGATTGTGGAAGTTCTGTCAATATCATCTTCAAGAAGGCTTATGACCAGATGAAGATGGAGACGAAGGATTTGAAACCGTCTAAAGCTCGTATACATGGCTTTAATGGCGCAACGACCGATGCTGTGGGGTATGTTGAGTTACCAGTTGAACTGGGACAAGGCGAGCGTAGGAGGGTGCGAATCCTACCCTTCATAGTTTTGGATGTGGATTCTCCGTACAATGTGTTCTTGGGTCGACCGGCCCTGGCTGAGTTTAGGGCAGCATTAGCCCCGTGGTGCTTGACTTTGAAGTTTCCGACTGACAAAGGAGTAGGTGTTGTTCATGGCGACCAGGCGACTGGTCCTGCATGTTATGTGGCTGAGCTCCGAGAGGCCCATCGGAGGGAGAAAGGAAAGGTTGTGGACAATTCCTTCCGCATCCATAATACTGATAATTGACAAGTAATGCCCGAGCCCTGGCTCGGGCATAATTCTCAGATCTTCAGAGACATAGATCCGAGAGACGACGATGAGAAACCCAGGGAAGAAAAGGCAGCGCCGGCTGAATTGACAATTGACATTTCAGTCAGCCGAGACGATCCATCGCGAGTACTGAAGATCGGATCACAACTCGGCCCCGCAATGACTGAAGACCTTAGTGATTTCCTCCGAGCGAATCTTGATGTTTTCGCCTGGATGCATTCTGATATGTGCGGGATTTCTCCCGCTATTACGAGTCATATGTTGAACATAGACCCAAAGTACGTCCCGGTTAAACAAAAGAGGAGAGGAATGGACCCGGAGAGGTCCGCTGCTCTCAGAGAGGAGGTGGACAAACTTAAAGCCAATGGGTTTGTCCGCGACGCCCTCTACCCTGAATGGGTATCGAATCCCATGCTGGTGAAAAGGCGAACGGGAAATGGAGAACTTGCATAGACTATTCCGATTTGAACAAAGCATGCCCCAAGGACAGTTTCCCATTGCCTAGGATTGATCAGTTGGTCGACTCCACTGGAGAACACGAGTTGTTATCATTCCTGGATGCATATTCGGGATACAATCAAATCCCGATGCATATTCCGGACCAAGAACACACCAGTTTCGTCACAGATGTTGGGCTATATTGCTATGTAGTGATGCCTTTCGGATTGAAAAACGCAGGAGCGACCTATCAGTGTTTGGTGAATCGAATGTTCAAAGACCAGCTTGGTAGAACGATGGAAGTCTATGTTGATGACATGCTCATGAAGTCACGACAGTCAAGCGACCACATTCAAGACCTATCATAGATGTTCAATATACTCAGATATTATGGGATGAAGATCAACCCTCTGAAGTGTTCCTTCGGCATTGCGTCGGGGAAGTTTTTGGGATTCATTGTTAATGCCAGGGGAATTGAAGCGAACCCAGAAAAGATTCAAGCTATTCGAGATGTGCAAGTGCCCAGAACTTTAAAACAGGTGCAAAGCTTGAATGGAAAGGTGGCTGCGCTGAGCCGGTTTATATCCAGAGCCACGGATAAGTGCATTCCCTTCTTCGATATAATAAAGAAAGGGAAGAAAAATTTCGAATGGACATCCAACTGTGAGGAAGCATTCCGAGATCTGGTGAGGCATCTGGAGAGTCCTCCAGTGCTTTCGAAACCAATAGTCCACGAGATGTTGTATGTATACTTGGTCGTGTCCCCGCATGCTATAAGTGCGGCTTTAGTCCGCGAGGAGGACCGGGTCCAAAAGCCGGTGTATTACGTTAGCAAACGTTTAACGGGGGCAGAAAGAAATTACCCTAAGATTGAGAAATTGGTCTATTGCTTGGTGATTGAATCACGTAAGCTGCGTCCATACTTTCAGGCACACTCAGTCAGTGTTTATACCAATCAGCCCTTACGACAGGTACTCCAACGACCAGAACTTTCTGGAAGGATGTTAAAATGGAATATCGAGTTGAGTCAGTTCGATATTACCTACCTACCACGAAGATCCATACAAGGGCAGGCATTAGCAGATTTCATCGTTGAGTTTATTGTATCTGACGAACCAGATAATCACAGTGTCATTCCCCCCATTCGATGGAAATTGTACACCGATGGGGCATCAAACGACCGTTGCTCCGGAGCTGGTGTAGTTCTCGTAACTCCAGAAAATCGATCGATTTGTTATGCTTTGAAGCTCAATTTCCCGGCTATGAATAATGAAGCAGAATATGAAGCACTGGTTGCTGGCTTAAAACTCGTTGGAGAACTTAGGGTTAAATCAGTTGAAATCTTTTGTGACTCGCAGCTGGTGGTGTACCAAGTGCGAGGAGACTACCAAGCAAGGGGACAGAAGCTTGCTCTGTACCTTGTTCTGGTTCAGGAACTATTGTCGAACCTTGAACATTATGATATTTCGCATGTCTCGCGTGAACAGAACAAAGAAGCCGACTCATTGGCTAAATTCGCAAGCACTGGCGATGCACAACAAATGGGATTGGTACCCATTGAAACCTTGCATGCTCCAAGCATAGACGCGATGAAAGTTGATTTTGTGTTGGAAACAGGAATCGAGAGGGAGTCATGGATGACCCCATTCAAACTATACCTGACGACCGGGACTTTACCAGAAAAAAGGAGCGAAAGACGACAGGTCATTCGAAAAGCCGCACGATATGTGATGCAGGATGGAGTAATGTATCGAAGGGGGTTCTCGGTCCCCTTATTACGATGCATTGCCCATGATGAGACAAAGCGGGTTTTGAAGGAGGTTCACGAAGGAGAATGTGGCGACCATACTGGGGAGCAGATACTAGCAAAAAAGATCCTCCGCTATGGATACTATTGGCCAACTGTAAATCGGGACGCTGTAGACTACGCAAGAAAATGTGACAAGTGTCAAAGATATGCGAAAATCCTGAGAGCTCCACCAACAGAACTCACACAAATGGTTAGTCCCTGGCCATTTGCAATCTGGGGAATTGACATAATCGGCTCTTTGCCTATATCCAAAGGTGGTGCAAAATACACGATAGTTGCAGTCGACTATTTCACAAAATGGGCCGAGGCAGAACCTTTAGCCACAATCACCTCTAAGAAGGTCATTAATTTCATTGTACGAAACATTATATGCCGCTTTGGTCTCCCTCGAACCATCATTATGGACAACGGAATGCGGTTTGAAAGCAGAGAGTTCAAAGATTTCTGTTTAAAGTATGGCGTTGAGAAGAAGTTTGCCACCGTTGCGCATCCGAAAGCTAACGGACAAGTCGAGGCCGTAAACAAAATAATCAAGTCCATACTGAAGAAGCGTTTGGAAAAAACCGGAGGCAAGTGGGTAGATGAACTCCCAACAGCATCATGGGCTTATAAAACTACCCACAAGTCTGCGACTGGCCACACTCCATTCGCATTGGCATACGGCTCGGAAGCTGTTATGCCCGTGGAGCTTGAAGTTCCATCGCATCGAGTGACATATTATGATCCTAGGACGAATCAGGATCTCTTGTTGGAATCACTGGACTGCATCGACGAAAAACGTGAAGAGGCTAAACTAAGGGCGGCAGCACATAGGCACCGAGTCAAGCGATATTACGACGACAAAGTCTGCTCAAGGATCTTTGATGTGGGTGATCTCGTTTTGAAACGAGTTTTCCCGGTACCATCATGTATGAATCCCAACTGGGAAGGTCCATACGTCATTGAACGGAAGCTTGGAGAGGGAACATTCAAGCTAGCGACCGTTGATCGCGTGACACTCCCCCGAGCGTGGAACAGTGAACATTTGCGACATTATTACATTTAACCTGTTTCTTTCCTGTTTTAGGCGCAGTTATTTCCTGTATGTTTTTATTCCGTTATCTCTTAGTTTCTTTTTGACCGTGTAATCAGGCAATTTAGTTGGTTTTCATTAATAAAGGCTTGAAGCCGTCTTTTCCATGAATTACTAATGTTTCTACATCTCATAGTCGGGTGATGAACTACTGGAGTTACATTATTCTGTATGATGTACGAACTCATATAACCGACTTCAATCTCCAAGTCCCCTGAGTGCGGACCGGAGTACTCTAAGTCCCCAGAGCGCGGACTAGAGTATAAACGACTTCAATATCCGAGTCCCCTAAGTGCGGACTGGAGTACTCTAAGTCCCTAGAGTGCGGACTGGAGTATTAACGACTTCAATCTCCGAGTCCCCTGAGTGCGGACCGGAGTACTCTAAGTCCCCAGAGTGCGGACTGGAGTATTAACGACTTCAATCTCCGAGTCCCCTGAGTGCGGACCGGAGTACTCTAAGTCCCCAGAGCGCGGACTAGAGTATAAACGACTTCAAACTCCGAGTCCCCTGAGTGCAGACCGGAGTACTCTAAGTCCCCAGAGCGCGGACTAGAGTATAAACGACTTCAATCTCCGAGTCCCCTGAGTGCGGACCGGAGTACTCTAAGTCCCCGGAGTGCGGACTAGAGTATAAACGACTTCAATCTCCGAGTCCCCTAAGTGCGGACCGGAGTACTCTAAGTCCCCGGAGTGCGGACTAGAATATGAACAACTTGAATCTCTGGGACCCCTGAGTGCGGACCGGAGTACTCTAAGTCCCCGGAGCGTGGATTACAGTATAAACGACTCCAATCTCCGAGTCCCCTGAGCGCGGACCGGAGTACTCTAAGTCCCCGGAGTGTGGACTAGAGTATAGACGATTCGAATCTCCGAGTCCCCTGAATGTGGACTGAATTACTCTAAATCCCCGGAGCGTGGATTTAGAAAAAAATCTAAGTACCCAAGAATGTGAAACGAGAAATATGCCACTCCAAAGAATGTTCGAACAATGTAAGAATGGATTGGGAAATTATGCAACTCATAAGAACTTGAGTTTCGACCACAGTTATACAGAAAGCTAAAAAAGCAAAAGAATCGTTCAAGTGACAAAGAAACTAAACTTTATTTAATAATCCAAAATGGGGTTACACAACTATTCCTCCAAAACTTGGAGTCAAAAATCTATCTACACAAACTACGGAAACAAAAAAATAAAAGTAGTTACAAGACCTAAGCAAAATCTCGTTGAACGAGAATAGTGGTTATTTCTTCGGCTTCTTTTTCTTGTCTTCCTTTGTTTTCTCAGATGACTCCTCTCCCTCATGCTTCTTCTTGGATTTTTTGCTTGCCAAAGAAGCGGAGTCAGGAGTGGGAGAAGGAACATCCAGCGGTTTGGATTTGCCAGGGAGAATAATTTTCAAAGGCCTATTCAGCGGGTTAGTAAGTTCCAGTATTTGAGGCTCGACCTTGATCTCGACCTTCTTTTTCTTCTCTTCTGCGAGTCGCTCCTTCATGCTCATCTTCGAAGTATGTTCTGAGGCGCCAGTGATCTGGATTTCATCACTCCCTTCAACAGGAGATGAAGTGTCAAACTTATCATCATCTAGCGCCCCGATCACTTGAGCGTCAGGGCTAGGAGTTACTCCCGCATGAGCGACATCGCTTGTTTTCCCTGCCTCCTCCTTGGCGTCGTCGCTCCTCGGAGTTGGTTCAGGATCAGAGCGGTCTGCATAAAAACATAAAGAACGAACATTAGGACCAATAACCGCTAACAGAAAGTGACAGATCTTTGAACTTATAAAAGAAGAGTTTTATACCGGGTTCTGGATGGCTATCAGCTACGCGCGGAGTTTCACCCTCTAGAATAGGGGATAGCACATGAACGCCGAGACCAGGATCTTCCGGATCGTAGCCGGCATGCTGCTCAAATGGGTCAAGTACTGGCCGACCGGCCGATTGAGCAGAAGGAGGAGTTGTAGCCTTAGCTCCAAATGGACCAGCTTCGTCGTCTTTCTCTTTTGATAGGGGAGAGCCTTTACTATAAAGAGCCAAAGCTGCAGACAAGTCCGATGGCTCGTTCCCTCTGAGAAACTCCTTCACTAAAGCCTCCTCGTCGACTTCCTCGGTGCCCGACTCGATCTTTCTGATCTTTATTAAAGTCTCCCAGGCCACAGCTAGAGATTCAAGATAGCCCTCGCCTAGGAATGTCAAGTCGCGGTGCATAAGGACGCGGGCGCTGTATTCGGCAATCAGCGGGTCAAACATGCACTTGACCTCTTCTCTACCGGCCTCTGCAGCTGCTTCAAGGCGAGAGTCAATCTCCTCAGAAGCTTTTCTCTTGCCCTCCTCACGGGCTTCGTCTTTCATTATCTCAACCTTAGCAAGCTCATCATCGAGCTTTGCTTTTAAGAGCCGTGTAGCAACAATTTCGTTGCAGTATCGTTGGGACTCTTCTTGAGCGGCTATTTTCTCTTCTTTCTCCTTAGAGAATAGCTCTTTCAACTCTCTGACTTGCAGGGCGAGCGCGTCCCTTTCTTTATGGATAGAATCTTTTTCTAAGGCAAGGGCCCCACTGCGCTGGACTGCTTCATCAAGTTCCTTTTTATGGGCTGCCTCTAGACGAGTGACGGCCTCGGCAGTGTCTTTTGCACTCTGCTCTACGGCTTCAAGTTTCGACTTATACGAAGCAAGCTCTTCATCTTGACTCTTGATGATGTCCTTTTCGAAGATAGCTTCCAGCTTCAAACGGTCAATCTCCTGTTGGCGCTCAACGGATACTTCGGAGACTTTTTCGACCAAATGTGCAAACGTGTCATGTTGAACATAGACGTCGTTGTTGTAGGCGAGGGCACTCTGTTTGACGTGCCCTGGAATGTGGTGAATAGCTGGGAGGAAATTTAGGCCGTCAAAGCGGATTTTTGGAAATTTAGCCTTAAGATCGACCATCTTCTCTGCAATCGTTGGGTCAGCCGCAGTAACAGGGGGAGGAGGCATGGAAAGTTCTGTTCTCTTCCGATGTTCCCGAGATTGCCGCGTGCTCGATGAACCGGAATGTTGATCTCGGGAGACATCGGGTTGAGACCCCTTCTGCGAAAGTTTTTCTCTATCTGGCTCAGTTTGAGGAGGGGGATCACGAGAATATGAAGACTAGGAATATGTTTTCTTTCGATACGATGACTCATGGGGACGGTTGTCTCGATCTTCGTAATCATCTCTGTCCCTACGTCTACCGGAGCCTGAATCCCATCCCGGATGGTGAAATACAGAAGAACTGTGGAGGCGATCGAACCCGTGGGAGCGCCCTATGTCACCTGCATAGAATAAAAATAACAATGAGTTAGGAAAAATCGAGGTAATGGAAAAAATTGAAGTGTATGGTGAAGTGCGTGTGTGTCCTAATGTTCCCCCCGACGGACCAGTTCCTTTATCTCTACTGATTGGAGTATTATCTCCCTGGACTTGGGCTTGAACTCCCGTATCGCCTCTACCGGGCGAATGAAACTTAAGGGCCTCCGGATCGTCGAAACTGTAGTTGAGTAGATCGTCGGGAATGGTAAGGTTCGACAGACCCTTTAAAGAACTTTCCATGTGCTGTGAAGAAGCCTCTTTCTCTGGCGGGATGAGCGTAACTTTGGAAGTCCTGCCAACCTTCTCCTTTCGTATCTTATACGTCAATTTCTTTTTCCCCTTCGAAGGGGAAGATGATGTTTCAATATCATGCACTTCGACCAGCGGATCCTGAGTAGGACCCACATTCTCGCCTTGTGTTTCAGGAGCTTCACTCTCTTTGATTTTCTCCCCTTCCTATACATCAGGGATATGGCGTGATGACGATTCAGCTAGTTTTTTCCTTTTACCAAATGCGGGCTTGGGAATGGAGACGCCGTCAGGAAGGCTAATCCGGTGACCTCCTACTAACAGTCCGAATCTCGATAATGACTCACTTGAAATGAGGGTTCGGATGTCCCATTCGTCGGCAAGAAGAGCTCTAATGGCTTCGACGGTCTCAGAATATCCTCGGCCCTCAGGACGCGGGTTGATACCTGAAAAGATGAAACAAGAAGTTAGAAAAAGCATAGCTCCGATAGAGCGCAAACGTCGACTCAGGGAAAAGACTTACTGCCTTCAACCCATCTCCTCGCGAAACCAGGAGGGCAACGCACATAGAACCATTCCTGTTTGTACAGAGAAAATTTGCTACATGCTCCGGTCAAAATCTAGCATTTGTGGTACGGCTCGAGGAACACAAAGGAGGGGCTATCTTTCCGCTTCTTAATCATATAAATATATCTGATGTCGCCGGAAGTTGGAGGCCTAGAGAAGACGGCCATGAAAAGGAGGTAGGTCCCATATATGAACGCGTGGCCATTTGGATGCAGCTACGACAGGGCGATGTCTATGTGTTGCAACACATCCCGAAGAAATAGATTGAATGGAGGCACGCTGCCCATCTAGTACATAAACTTATTACAGGCAGTATATCCGACTGGGGGCAGATGAGGACGATCATGCCTTGACGGAACCAACACGTCGGCGAAAGGGATTCCATGGATGGAGCATATTCGCTGAAGCGCGACTTCGTTAATCTTCGAATCCTGTGAGTCGATCGGATTATCCAAGAGAATTGATGCCTCCAGGGCATCAAGAGCTAAATTATGAGCGGGGGAAGTCGACGGATTTGAAGTGTCCGCGACTTCTTGCTTTGAAGACGGTCCGGGCCTATCTGAGATAGTGGCAGAGCTAGATTTTTTAGACATCTCCAATAAATAGTGAATCTGGCAAATCACCTGTGAGAACTATACTTGAAAAATGTTCAACATTAGAATTAACAACACGAATATTCCCCCCACGTGGTGTGTGAACTAGTGCAATCAATCGTGTATAAGCGTTGAAAATTTGAAAGTCACAAGGTTACTGATATAAAACTGAGCTTCGAATCATCGCCTTCGAAGACCGTCATCGCTGACCGTCTCCAAAAACCTGCCTTATGGTGATTACAGTTTCAGATTCAGAAAACGTTAAAAGAAATTATCCGATTATGTCAATCTAAGTTCAGGTTTATGACTGCTGAAGCTAGGGAGTTAATAGTCCGGATCAGTTTGATATGCTAGAGTCCTTGTCCTTGTCCTTGTTTTGTTATGTGATTAGGCAAGATAATTGTTGGTTCGGCACTTATGATTGTTCGGCATTTATGATTGTTCGGCCTTGATATGGTTCGGCATTTGTGTTGTTCGACCTAAGTATGGTTCGACATTTATGTTGTTCGGCCTAAGTATGGTTCGACATTTATGTTTGGTCGGCCTAAGTATGGTTCGGCATTCACGTTGTTCGGCCTAAGTATGTCTCGGCATTTATCATTGTTCGGCCTCGATATGGTTCAGCATTTGTGATTGTTCGGCAAAGCATCGTTCGGCCAAGATTCTGTTCGACCGAGACAACGTTCAACATCCTATCTAACTCATACTCCCTCCATATCCTTCCATTACACTGCCCGGCATGTGACAAGTCATGCCGAGCCAAGGTTACGTCGAGCCCCAATGCTCGACACACCGTCCTTAACAACAACATCATTCTCCTCGTCTTCCACCGTCCACACCGAACAACGAGGATGAATCGTTCGGCGAGTTATGTCAAACCATGTTGATTTGGCATTCTAACCAACTCCTGCTCTTCCTCTATTCTTTCCCTCCAATCTCGTTCGGCATGAGGGATCCATGCCGAACCACAATACACTACCTAACCATTCCCTCGTGCATTCGGCTCTGGCCACTTATTTTTCCCTCAACGATACCAGTACCCTAATCAAAGTTCAACGCAACACCAATTGGGTTCTAATTTATGACTTTATTCGTAGGAAGGATTTAAATAAGGGAGTCATACCTAGTTATGAGATCGAGACTTGCGAGGATGTCGTATAGGTTGAAGAGGATTGTCGATCTTTAGCGTCAGTTAAACAGGATTGGTTCGCGAGTGAAAAGTAGCAGAGGTGTTAGTAAAGAAGAAAAGAAGGTGAGGAAGTCCGGCTTTTATAGGGAAGAAGAAGAAGTCGAAGAGACGATGACCGTTAGAACTGGTCAAAACGAAGTCGTTCGACATACAAGCAGCGTTCGGCTTCAGCTGTTCTGTTCGACACTCACATATCGTTCGACACACACCACCTCACCTAGTAATCACAAGAAGACATCTCCGAAAGGAACAAGCTAAGGATCAAAGTGAAGCATGGAGGATAAATAATTCAAAGCGTATCACGTTCGGTCATGTGATACACTTTGGGGGGCAAGTGTTTCCTAGAGATTTGACCAGGCAACTTAGTACTCGGCATCTCTATCGTTCGGCTCAACTGGTTCGGTCGGCGTCTCGCTACGTCCGGCATCCAAGAAGCGCTCGGCATCCAGATGGCATTCGACATCATGATACACTCGGCATCTCGAAAGCGCTCGGCATTCGGAAGCGCTCGGCATCAAGGAACGTTCGGATAAATTATTAATTTTTTTGAAATTAAATAATTATTTGGATAACTTTCAGATTTCTTAGTTATGCATGACAAATTTGTTTGGATAAATTAATCACACATTTCTAGTTGAAATATTATTATTTAAATAAAAGTTTTAAATTTGAAAACACTTAAGTGGAATATTTATAATGATTTTAAAGTGATTGGATAAGAATTTAGAATATGAAGAATTTAGTTTAAAATAATTGATGAGTGGACAAAGAAAACTTGCAATTTGGAAATATGGACGATGTAAATGAAAACATTATGATAGAATAAGAAGAAGATTAAGTTATTTTATTTTACAACAATATAATATGATTTGAGTTTAAAAGTCACTTTGGACACATGTGTACATGTCCTTAAGCATAAAAATAAAATCAAGTAATATTTTGAGTTATACACACACACACACATACATACATACATATATATATATATATATATCCACCATGTAAAAGGTAATTTAAGAAGGAATTTTATAGCATTATGGAAATCAAGTTCATTCAACCAATTTGAATATTTATTTTATCAAGCATTATTCTTTTTTTTTCACATATAAAGTTTACGTATTTTACTTCTTTTATTTTGTTTATTCAAGATGCTTTGTAAAAGATCAAGTTAAATCAAAATAAATGGAGTAGTAACTCATTTTGACATTAATTACCTCATTAGTTGTCATATTTATAGCATTTATTAGTGAATTTATCAATTGAATTTATGCCATAAATTTAGTTTGATTGAATTTAAATTAGTGACAACTCACACTAAATCAAATTTGGCTAAAATATTAAAGGTTATTCTTAATTTTCTCAAATAATAATCATATTTTCAGTAGATACTTCTTACATAATCATCTACTAAAAAGGTAATATTAACAAAAAGAATAAGAATAAAATACATATCCTTTCCTTTTTTCTTAGAAAAAATAGATGCCTATTATTTTGATTCATCCACTGAATTTAGCTATATCACCAAAACAATTTCTTTTGACATATTATCCTGTAGAAAAAGATATGATATAAAATAGGAATTATTAAATGGAGAATCTCCAAACCTATAGTCATTTATATATAAAGTTATAACTCTTTATATTAATAATGTCCATCTATCATTTCAAAATCTCATACCTTAATTTAGTATAAAACCTTGTACCTTAATTTGATATCTAATCAAAATGAAAGACACTAAGATTCCTCTAAAGATATAATTAGAATCTTGAATTGAAGGAAAGAAATTAATACCTTAGAGATGAAAAGACAAATTTTATGGTGCAATAATGTACATGAATTGGAAAATAAGAAGAAAGAGAAAGACGGATTATATAAATGACAATTTAGTAATTTTAATAAGATTTTATAAAAGGAGAATGTTTTGTTCGATTCTTTCCTCAATAAAACCTTTTTAATTTAAAAATTGACTCTTTCCATTCTCTGTAGTAAAAATGATTCACCATTTAACAATTCACTATAAATAATTGTTTCTCTTTCTACTAACGTAAGGATTACTTATATTAATCTTATTTTGTAAAATTACAACTAATAAATAAAAAATGGAGATATAAATCAATATCTATTACTAACAATGCAAGCAATTTTTACCATTAGCGCAACATTCAACCACCATGGATAATTTTAAAATCCAATGTCATAAAAGATAGAGGGAGAAAGGAGAAACGGTTTTTTAACAACAATTAAAATGCTTTAGTATAAATAGAATAAGTTATATCAACCACTAAACCATGCTCATAAGCTTTGTACCTTTTTCTGCAACATGTGAACCACTATAAATGGTTGTAGCGACCCGTAGTTCCATACCCTTTGAGTTGATAATAATTCATCCTTGTTCAACCCAAATTGTATGAAAAAGTGAATAACTAGGGTAAAGAAGAAGAAAGAGATAGAAGAAAATAAACAACAACACAGAATCTCACAATCGCAGTGGAACAAAATATAATATATAATAATAGATTTTTATACAAAAGAATTTGTAACAGTTTATATACTTACAATCATCAGAGTACAACAATCCATACATCAATCTGAGCAGTTATAGTAACTTGTCCTTATGCAGCGGAAATAAAACAAAGTACGGAGATACGTCTCTGTCATCCAGCTCCTCTCCTTAGCTACATAGCATCCTATCCTGAATCTGTAATACTCGGTCTGACCCGAGCATTATAATAAAATAACACCCGAGTCAATCTGGAAAACCAGCGTGAGAAAACACACTCAATTTGAATTATTAGAGTTATCAAAATCCTTTGAAAAACAAAGGTATCTCGTAAGACCGCGTCACACATAAACACGACGGATTTTTCCCTTACAATAACCAAACATTTTATAGAAAATCCAGTGATATTATAATAGCGTCTAAATACAAATACTTATTCAAATAAACAAAATTGTTACATTAATTAAATTCCAACATACTAGGCTCTACAAACAAAACCGTAAAGGCTCGTATTGGATAATGAATCCCATACAATTACTGGGCCACTAGGGTACCGCCCATCATAGTACACCTCTAGAAAAATGTACCGAGGACCTTGCCGAGATCCCCTGCTACACAAGACCGGCCTACCCCTAACCTGGATAGACCGAATATGTTATCACCCCGGGTTTTCCCACCCTTAAAAATCGAGCACTCCCTTTTTCATGCACAACCATATCCATCATTTATATATTTACGAGGATATATAGAAAAGTGATGACATACCATAATTGAGTGCGACCCACTTAGCCTTGCTGCATCTCCCATGTTTTAGTCATTCCCGGTTGATGAGGCTTGAGGTTAACGATTACCTTTCAAGAATAATTCCACTTAGAATGCTCATCGTCCTCCAATGACGATGTTCTGATAGCATTTGTCCATACAAGTTGTCCTGGGTCTGGACAAACCGAATCACCATCTTCATCATCTTTATGGTATTCATTCGTAACGTTCAAACCAGATCGAAGTGGTTTTTAGATAATTAAATCCAATCCCGGTCTCTTTGAAACGATTAACGAAATTGGCCAATATTGACAGTCGGTTATTTAACTATCAATTAAACATTCATAAGTAGACATCTGGCCTTATTACACATTTTCCAAAAATATTCTTTTCCAAATACCTTTACAAGGTATATATTCCAATTCCTTTCCATATTACAATATTTGAAAACAATTTTTAGTACTTAATTCCATAACAGGATATCCCAAAACATTTCAACACTTAGGAAAATATTCTAAGTCCATTTTCCAAAATCATCTAAGTATCAAAACTTAGGAATTTTCTTAGCTTATCTCCTACATTTCCGAAACTATTAATAAATTTCTTCTTACAATTTCCAAACCGATTATATTTATTTATAATCCCATCTAACCATTTATAAATTCTTTATTTAACTCGAATTCATTTTTTTCAATTTTCGGTATTCCAACATTTAGGAAATGTCTTAAGTTCCCAGCATCCCATTATAAGACTTCTCTTATAAAACCTTCCCGTTAAATAAACCTGTCTACAAATCTCGAGAGAATAAAGTAAAAATCATTTCAAACTCTTATATATATAAACTAAGTATTTTTAAAGAATAATAATTTATTTTTAAAACATGTTCAAGTAATTATTTAAGATAGCAAAACACTTTTATAGTCATCAAATAACTCATTTTTAGATTAAAAAATCAATTTTCACAGCTGATTTTTAAAAGTTAGAATTTACTAAAATAGATACTTAATATTTGAAAATCTACTTACTGAAGTATTTCAATCCTAACTAGTTTAAAATTTCATAGTTTTAAATAATAAAATTTTCCTTTTAAAAACAAACTTAACTTCTTAAAATTAAAAATATATTTTTAAAACCTCAATAACCAATTCAATTTTATAAATTCCTCTCGAATCACATCACATCACTTCCATTCCGATCTCCTTAACCATTTTTTACTTTTCAAAAATAGTATCCACTATTTTTCTCACCCTATTTACATATTCTAATATAAATTCACCTATGAATTTTATATTCTCAATTTAGCAATTGATATCGCTTACCTTATTTATAAACATCGTTTATAAATTCTTATACTCCTTTGAGTTTTACTTGTTTATAAAAACAATCTTATTTATAAATTCCATTTTATAAATCCATTTCTTTATAAATCTCATTTATAACTTTCAATCTATTTTTAATATCGACTTTAACTCTTTTTTATTATATTTCCAGAATATTATTTGTAAATTCTTTTATATAATTCATTTTAAAAAAAATCTCCATTTAAACAATTCACGAATAGTTAAGTATAACCAAAAATCAAATATAATTTTTTCTAACTCAATTTCTTTAAAATACCCCCCAATTCCAATATAAATATTTTATATCAAAAATTCCCTTTAATTCCTTAAATTTTAAAAATATATTTATTGTATTTAAAATACCAAAATTCAAGCCAGTGCTACAATAGCATCCAAAAATTCGAACCTCTACAATAATCTATAATAGATTATTCACACAAACCATATATCACAATATATGAAATTAAATTCAATATTTTGAGGAATCCAGTTGGATCACTCTAACTTGTTTCCCTGCATCCACAGATGTTAATAAAACATAAAAATATCAATCCCACTTCGAGGGGATATCGCGGTATATAGGGTCATCCGCTATTATGCGGGGTGCATAGGCTCTCATCCGCTATAATGTGCGGGAGTATCACTCCAACTACTAATATATATACTACTATATATATATATAACATTCAAACTGATAATAATTTATACATCCATCCAATCAACCAATAATTTAAATTTTCAACATTTTAAATTAAACTAGCAATCCAAAAATGAGTGAGACTTACCCACTTTGATTTTTATTTGCAATCCGTTCCAATTTGAAATCAAATTGAATAGCGTTCAATTTAATTTAAAATTCCAACTATCTTCAATAAAATCCGAACCAATTTTTATTGCGAAGAAATAGTTATACCTTTTATAAGCATTCGAATTTAATAATATAATTATTTGAATTGATTAAATCATCATAGTTAATTACCCTCATAAGCAAAACAAGCTGAGCAATCAAGGTCGTTGCTTTCTTCTTCCGTCACGCTTACGTGCTCCAAACACCAAGCTTCACCAGCTCGAACAACCTTCTTCGATGCACGAAAACTCGAATCGATTGCGCTGCAGTCTTCCTCCTTCTGAGTTTCATCTTCCCGACCCCATTGACACAGGCGTGCGTGCTTCTTCTCGAACGCGACTGGGAGCTCCACCTCGGCCGTACATATGTCGGACCCCTCCAAACGCAGCCGCAACCTCTCACGCTCCTTCCCTTGTGCTACAAGCATCGCGCTTCCCCCTAGAATCAAACCGCGAGCCCTGGAATCAATCACGACCTAGTCGCTTCCTGGAATCACTTCGATCGTATATGATCGCCTCTCCCTCCTGATCGCATGCGAGCTTGCCTCCTCCATCGCCATCGAGATTCGTTCGGTTCTTTTTTTTCTTTTGATATCGATCAATTTTATTTCGAACGATTTTTTATCTGGTTTTTGATTTCGAAGAAGGAAGGCAGTCACCATTTTTTTAAAATAGATAAGGGGGAATGCGGTTTAATATTGGAGGAAGAGTCGGCTTCACTGAGAAGATTTGAATTGATTTTTTATTTAAAAGTTTAGTTCGATTTGAACGAATGAAAACGGGGGGCGTGATTTAACTTTGAAGGGAAAGGGTAGTGTTACCCAGGTAGTTGGCTCGGCTACAAAAGACTGGCTATAGAAGTTAGTTTGAATGGTCCGACCTACGCACACGGTTCGGCCTGTAGACATGGCTTGGCTGGAATTTAGGGGATGTATGCCGTTCGACCAAAGGGGGATGTTGTGGTAAATTTCATGTGTACGACTTGGCTTAAGATGGAAGTTTATCGTTCGGTCAATTATCGCTCGGTGTAGAAATATTCCAACCCAAAAGGCGCATTGTCATTCGTCGCTTGGTCTGGATATTACCCTAAATGTCGTTCGGTCTATATGTTTCAGTTAACAGCGCTCGGCATCCTTTGTTCGACCAACATCGCTCGACATAGAAGGGTTCGGCCCAAGTGAACAGGACAGAGTATTCTTGAAAGCCTCGCTCGGTCAACGTTGCCCGGCAAGTTTCGTTCGGCCAGCGTCGTTCAGCATCTCTTGTTCGGCCGATGCGGCTCGGCATGGGTGGTTCGGTCGAGGAAGCGCGAACACGTGTCGCTCGGCTTAGACGGTCGGCGCATGCTGCTCGGTATGGAAGGCTCAGCATGCATCACTTGGTGCCTTCTAGAAGAATTGTTAGGTTGTCAGGCATACAACAATGTGAAGCGACCGGCGTGACTTCGCTTCGGGTCGACCTGCTATTTGCTTCGAGGCTCCTGAAGGTTTACTTCGAGTCGCTTGACGATCGGCCAGACACTTCTCGTCCGGCATACCTCGCTCGGCATACGTGGTTCGGTGCACAGAAGACACCCATTATGGGCCGAAGTACTTTGTTCTTGGGCTCGTGAAGGAAGTCCAGCCTATGTTCGTCTATAAATAGAGGAGCAGGGGCACAGTGAAAAGGACCTTTTTTTGGGAACTCCTAGAGACTCTGCCATTTTCAAGACTCACTTATTTTCTGTTCAAACTTGTATTCAAGTCGTTGGTGTACGGATTGTATCTGTATTCAATTATTTGAAAAAGCAATAAAGATTAAACTCAAAGTGGTCGTAGGCAGTTACGCCGAACCACTATAAATCTGGTGTTCTAGTTTCTATAGTTAATTTTGCATACATTCCTCTATTTCAATTTTCTATCTTCATTAATCTCTCTACACAAATCTCTCTTTGGGTGTTAGTGACCAATTTTGATGCTAACATTTTGGTGCTTTCACCGAGAACTCATTCTCAGGTTATTAGGATCTACTTTGTAGCTACTGGATTGAAGAAATCCCCCGAAGGAGATCCAAGCCATTCACAGGAAGTCCGTTGATTCTACATAGATTTTCTACTAATAACTCTACTATGGGAAGACCACGTACTAGATCATCCTCCCACAACGCAGATGTCAACGAGACTACTAGTGTCTAACAAGTAGGACCCAACAATCAACAGGTTAATCTGGGCACAGGGACTGTCACCGCCCAAAACCAAATGGAAGCTATCACTAGGACAGAGTTCAACGAGCTGATGAGAGAACTCATGGAAAGCAGGAGACAACTTAGCGAACAGATCCAAGCTAACACCAACCTTATGACTCAGCTTACTCAACAACAACATCAGAATGTTGGAGGAAGCCCCGCTCCTTACTCCTCATCCGACAGCTCTTCTTCGTCCGATGAACCTCCCAGGCGTAGACGTCGCAGAACAAAAACAACGCAAGCAGGTGCTGCTGATCGATCAACCAGGGATGCTCCAGGTTCCCTACCTGGAGCAATGGCCCCTCACTTACACCAAGGAAAACACACTCAAGCTGGAACGGGAAACTTAGGATCTGGAGTACGAGTGGAAGCTGGACAACCGGCACATCAAGGTCCTAATGATGCTAGTCCCCAGGATACACACTTGGTAGATCGACAACAGAGGAGACACCGACCAGAATGGTCTCGCAGGACAGACACCAACCTGCCATCTTCCATACAAACCCTAGACCTATCAGCTATGGTCAGACAGCTTATGAGAGAGAATCAAGGCTTACCAAATGATGATTGGGGAATATCCAGGAGTCATACTCCGCTCACAGATGCTATCTTACAGCTGAGTACCCCAGAAAGTTTAACATGCCGGTTATTCTGGCCTATGAAGGAAAGACTGATCCCCGATAGCATGTGATGAGATATGAATGGATGATGGACTCAGCTAGAGCAAACGATGCAACTAAGTGTATATGCTTCCCAATAACTTTATCTGGAATCGCTACCATGTGGTTCACCCGACTTCCTCCGCGGACTATCTCCAACTTTGATGGGTTAGCGACAAAATTTGTGGAACAGTTCAGGATTCATGCCACCCATCCCAAGGACGTGATGTCCTTGTCCAGTGTGATTCAGGCTCCAGGGGAGCCATTAAAAGAGCATTTGCAAAGATTCCACGTTGCCGCAACTGAAGTTAGCAACCCCAATGACCATGCTATTTTAATGGTCGTGATGCGAGGAGTAAATCCGGCTTCAGAGTTTGGAGATTGGCTGGCGGGAAAGCCTCCGACTACGCTGGAATGTTTTTATTCAAAGGCACACCAATTTATAAGAAGGGAAGAAGCTAGGTGGACGAGGCGAGACAATGCACCCGTACCTGGCAAGGAGAAAGTGCAGAGCAACATTGCTGTAAAACAATTCGGTGACAACTCTGGAAAAGTACAAGTCAATGTTCAAAACAAGGCTGTAAAGGATCTGGTGGGGGAAATCCTGGAAAGAAAAGGGAAGCCGGAAAGTGGAAACCAAGGATCCCAACTTACAACGAATACACTCCTCTAAACGCATCTCTGGAGAATATTTACTTGTCGACTTGTAATACCTTCCAATATCGAAAGCCACGACCAAAAGAGTCCACCGAGGAGCAAAAGGGGACTGGGAAGTATTGCCGCTTCCGTGAAACTTATGGGCATAATATCGAGGAGTGTAGGCACCTCCACAACGCTATAGAAAAGCTGATTCGACAGAAGAAGTTGCAGGAATTTGTCAAGAATCCGCCGGAGGGTGGACAAGGAGCATCAAACCCCGGTCGCGGGCAAGCTCCACGCCATCCTGAGGAACCAGCTCGGACTGTAGGAAGACTAATCATAAACACGATAGTCGGAGGGCCTCACCCGACAGACAAGAGTTGGCAAGAGATGGAACGTTATGCTAGTTCCCAAAAGCATGCAGATTTCGAATGTTGTTCAAACATGGAAGATAGTACCCCAGCTAAACAACAACGAATGATGACGGATGATATAGTGTTTAGGAGTAGAGATGCCGATCAGGTGGAGGCACCTACCATTGACCCGATGGTCATCTCAGACACTATCGGGCCAGCGTTTGTGAGAAGAATACTGATTGACTGTGGAAGTTCTGTTAATATCATCTTCAAAAAGGCATATGATCAGATGAAGATGGAAACAAAGGACCTAAAACCATCTAAAGCCCGTATTCATGGCTTTAATGGTGCGGCTACCGATGCTGTGAGCTTTGTTGAATTGCCAGTTGAGCTTGGGGAAGGTGAACGTAGGAGGGTGAGGATTCTGTCGTTTGTTGTTTTGGATGTCAACTCTCCGTATAATGTGTTTCTGGGTCGACCAGCCTTGGCAGAGTTTAGGGCAGCTTTAGCCCCGTGGTGCTTAACCTTGAAGTTTCCGACCGATAAAGGCAATGGTGTTGTGCATGGTGATCAGGCGACTGGTCGTGCATGTTATGTGGATGAGCTGAGAGAGGCCCGGCGAAGAGAGAAAGGAAAGGTTGTGGACAGCTCCGTCCGCATCCGAGCCACTGAAGATTGACAAGTAATGCCCGAGCCTTGGCTCGGGCAACATGATCGGATCTATAGAGACATAGATCCAAGAGATGATGATGGAGAACCTAAGAAGGCAAAAGCAGCACCGGCTGAATTGACAATTGACATTCCAGTCGGCCATGATGATCCATCGTGAGTACTTAAGATTGGATCACAACTTGACCCCTCGATGATCGAGGATCTTACTGATTTCCTTCGAGCAAATCTGGATGTTTTCACTTGGACACATTCTGATATGTGCGGGATTTCTCCTACCATTGCGAGTCATATGTTGAACATAGACCCAAAATACGTGTCAATAAAGCAAAAAAGGAGAGGGATGGATCCGGAGAGGTCTGCCACTCTTAGAGAGGAGGTGGACAAACTCAAAGCCAATGGGTTCGTCCGCGTTGCCCTCTACCCTGAATGGGTATCTAACCCCGTGCTAGTGAGAAAAGCGAATGGGAAATGGAGGACCTGTGTTGATTACTCAGACTTGAACAAGGCTTGCCCTAAGGATAGTTTCCCTTTACCTAGAATTGACCAACTGGTCGATCCAACCGCCGGGCATGAGTTATTATCATTTATGGACGCGTACTCGAGATACAATCAAATCCCAATGCATGTCCCAGATCAGGAGCACACTAGCTTTGTCACGGATGTCGGACTGTATTGTTATGTGGTGATGCCTTTTGGGCTGAAGAACGCAGGAGCAACTTATCAGCGCTTGGTGAATCGGATGTTTAAAGACCAAATGGTAGAATAATGGAAGTCTATGTGGATGACATGCTCGTGAAGTCACGGCAGTCAAACGACCACATTCGAGACTTGGCGGAAATGTTTGATATACTCAGATGTTATGGGATGAAGATCAATCCATTAAAATGTTCCTTTGGCGTTGCGTCAGGAAAGTTCTTGGGTTTCATTGTTAACGCACGAGGAATTGAAGCTAACCCGGAAAAGATTCAGGCTATTCGGGACATACATGTACCAAGAACTATAAAGAAAGTGCAGAGTCTGAACAGAAAAGTGGTCACATTAAGCCGATTCATATCTAGAGCGACATACAAGTGTATTCCCTTCTTCGATGTGATAAAGAAGGGGAAGAGAAACTTTGATTGGACGCCCGACTGTGGGATGCATTTCGAGCTCTGGTGAGGCAACTGGAAAGTCCCTCGGTGCTGTCAAAGCCTATAGATCACGAAGTGTTGTATGTATACTTGGACGTATCTCAACATGCCATCAGTACACCTTTGGTTCGCGAGGAGGACCAAGTTCAAAAGCCGGTGTACTATATCAGTAAACGTTTAAAGGGGGCAGAAAGAAATTATCCAAAAATTGAGAAGCTAGCCTACTGCTTGGTGATTGCATCATGCAAGCTTCGCCCGTACTTTCAGGCACACCCGATCAGTGTTTATACCGATCAACCTCTACGACAGGTGCTCCAACGACCAGAAACCTCAGGAAGGTTATTGAAATGGAATATTGAGTTGAGTCAATTCGATATCACTTACCTGCCGTGGAGGGCTATTCAAGGACAGGTGTTAGCAGACTTTATTGCAGAATTCACGATGCCTGTCGAGCAAAGTAACGAAGACATTATTCCCCTCATTCGATGGAAGTTATACACAGATGGGGTGTCAAATGACCGCTGTTCCAGAGCCGGTGTTATTCTTGTGACCCCTGAAAACCGATCTATTTGTTATGCTTTGAAGCTTGATTTCCCAGCTACGAATAACGAAGCAGAGTATGAAGCATTGCTCGTTGGCTTAAAACTTGTCAGGGAGCTTGGGATAGAAACGGTTGAAATCTTTTGTGACTCTCAATTGGTGGTGTACCAAGTGCGGGGAGATTATAAAGCAAAGGGGCAAAGGCTTGCTCCATACCTCGCTCGGGTTCAAGAACTTTTGGCAAACCTTGAATATTTCGCATGTCCCGCGTGCACAAAACAGGGAAGCCGATTCATTAGCAAAATTCGCAAGTACTGGCGATGCACAACAGATGGGCTTGGTTCCTGTTGAAGTTTTGCGATTTCCAAGTATATACGAGATGGAAATAGACTTTCTGCTAGAAGCAGAAATTGAAAAGGAGTCATGGATAACCCCATTCAAGCAGTACTTGTTACACGGAGCTTTGCCTAGAAAGAAGAACGAAAGACGACAAGTCATTCGCAAAGCCTCAAGATATGTGATGCAGGACGGAATAATGTATCGGAAAGGGTTCTCGGTTCTATTACTTCGTTGCATCGCTCAAGGCGAGATAAAACGGGTCTTGAAAGAAGTTCATGAGGGCGAATGTAGCGACCATACTAGAGGGCAAACACTGGCAAAAAAGATCCTCCGTTATGGATACTATTAGCCCACTGTAAATCAGGATGCTGCAGACTACGTAAGAAAATGTGACAAATGTCAAAAGTTTGCGAAAATCCCGAGAGCTCCGCCAGCGGAACTCACACAAATGGTTAGTCCCTAGCCATTTGCGATTTGGGGGATCGATATAATCGGTTCCTTACCAATTTCCAAAGGTGGTGCAAAATATGCAATTGTTGTAGTCGATTACTTTACTAAATGGGCGGAAGCGGAGCCTCTAGCCACGATCACCACCAAAAAAGCAATTAATTTCGTTGTACGAAACATTATATGACATTTTGGCCTCCCACGAACTATCATCACGGACAATGGAACTCAATTTGAAAGTAGAGAGTTCAAAGAATTTTGCCAAAAGTATCACATTGAGAAAAGGTTTTCGGCGGTCGCTCACCCTAAAGCAAATGGACAAGTGGAAGCCGTAAATAAAATAATCAAGTTAATATTAAAAAGGAGATTGGAGAAGGCTAGAGGCAAGTGGGTGGATGAGCTTCCGACGGCGCTCTGGGCTTACAGAACCACCCACAAGTCCGCGACTGGCCATACTCCATTCACCTTGGCATACGACACCGAAGCTGGGATACCTGTGAAACTTGAAGTTCCTTCTCATCGGGTAACTTATTATGATCCCAAGACGAATCAGAATCTCCTATTGGAATAATTGGAATTTGTTGACGAAAAACGTGAAGAAGCTGATTTAAGAGCAGCTGCACGTAGGCACCGAGTTGCTCAATATTATAATGAAAAAGTTCGACCGAGAATTTTCAATGTGGATGATCTCGTTTTGAAGCGATTTTTCCGACTCCATCACATCTGAATCCCACATGGGAAGGTCCATATGTCATCGAACAGAGGCTTAGAGAAGGAACTTTCAAGCTAGCGACCGTAGATGGCGTGACACTTCCTCGCGCATGGAATAGCGAGCATTTGCGTCGTTATTACACCTAGTCTATTTCCTTTCGCATTGTAGTTGCAATTATTTCCAGTGTATGTTCGTTTTATTGTTTTTTAGTTTTTGACATGTAATAAGACAATTCGGTTAGTTTCCATCTGTTATGATTAATAAAGGCTTGAAGCTGTCTTTTCTATAAACTATTGATGTTTCCGTATGATACAATTCTGTAACAAAAATTAAATTACATTGCTTTGTCTGGCGCCCAAAATGAAAAATCTCTAAGTCCCTATAGTGCGGACTAGAGTACTCTGAGTCCCCGGAGTGCGGACTAGTGTATAAACGACTTGAAAAAAATCTCTAAGTCTCTGGAGTGTGGACTAGAGTACTCTGAGTCCCCAGAGTGCGGACTAGAGTATAAACGACTTGAAAAAATCTCTAAGTCCCCGAAGTGAGGACTAGAGTACTCTGAGTCCCCAGAGTGCGGACTAGAGTATAAACGACTTGGAAAAATCTCTAAGTCCACGGAGTGCGGACTAGAGTACTCTGAGTCCCCAGAGTGCGGGCTATAGTATAAATGACTTGAAAAAATCTCTAAGTCCCCGGAGTGCGGACTAGAGTACTCTGAGTCCCCAGAGTGCGGACAAGAGTATAAAGGACTTGAAAAAATCTCTAAGTCCCCGGAGTGCGGACTAGAGTACTCTGAGTCCCCAGAGTGAGGGACTAGAGTATAAACGACTTGAAAAAACCTCCAAGTCCCCGAAGTGCGGACTAGAGTACTCTAAGTCCCCAAAGTGCGGACTAGAGTATAAACGACTTGAAAAAATATCAAAGTCCCCGGAGTGCGGACTAGAGTACTCTGAGTCCCGAGAGTGCGGACTAGAGTATAAACGACTTGAAAAATCTCCAAGTCCCCGGAGTGCGGACTAGAGTACTCTGAGTCCCCAGAGTGCGGACTAGAGTATAAACGACTTGAAAAAATCTCTAAGTCCTCGGAGTGCAGACTAGAGTACTCTGAGTCCCCAGAGTGCGGACTAGAGTATAAACGACTTGAAAAAATCTCAAAGTCCCCAGAGCGCGGACTAAAATTGAAGTAATTCAGAAAAGTCCGAGTCACGTGGAAGTGAGCAAGTACTTGCCTGACCCACATAACTTTGGATTTCAAACACAAGACGAATGGTGAAGCTAATCATCGAACATCATCAGAAAAACAAAAAATTTATTCACTAATCCCAAAACAGAGTTCCACTACAATTCCTCCTAAACTCAGAGTTAAAAGTCTATTAACATCGACTACGAAAATAAATAGAAATAATTACATGATCTGGTCTTATTCACGTTAAACGAAGCATGATAGCTACTTCTTCGACTTCTTCTCCTTCTTTAGTTTCTCTGAAGACTCCTCCCCCACGCGTTTTTTCTTGGACATTTTGCTCACTATAGAAGGGGTGTCAGAGGAAGGAGGAGGAACTTCTAACGACCTGGTCCCACCTGGAAGGATAACTTTTAAAGGCCTGTTCAGTAGGTCATCGAGTTCAACCACTTGAGGCTTAGTCTTAATTTTAGTTTTCTTTTTCCCCTCTTCGATGATCCCTTCCTTCATGCTCAACTTCGAAGTATGTTTGGAGGTTCTTGTAATTTCAACTTCATAATGTTCTTCTGAAGGATAAGGGTTTTCAGACTTGTCTTCATTGAGCGCCTCGATCACTTGAGCGCCAAGTCCATGAGCCTCTTCGGTTTGAGTAGCCTCTCCCATTTTTTCTTCCCCCTCTGTGGCGACATTGCTCCTTGGAGTAGGTTCGGGATCAGGATGGCCTACATGAATTCATAAAAAACAAATGATTAGAATACATTTATCACTCGCTGAAAACGAGAACCCTTTGAACTTTGGAGGAAAAGTTGTGTACCAGTCTCTGGTTGATTCTCAACTGTTTGGGGAGTTTCGCTTTCTGGAATAGGAGATAGAACGTGAATATTAAGTCCAGGGTCCTTTGGGTCATAGCCAATATGTTACTCGAAGGGGTCAAGTGATAGGCGACTAGACGGCTGAGTAGGGGGAGGAACCGGAGATTCGGTTCCGGATGGACCAGCAATGGCATCTTTTCCTTTTGATAAGGGAGAGTCTCTGCTGTAAAGAGCCTTCTCCGCGGACAAGTTCGAAGGCTCATTCCCCTGAAGAAATTCCTTTACTAAAGCGTCTTCGTCAATCTCTTCCATTCCCAACTCAACCTTTTTGATTTTAATTAAAGTGTCCCATGCTTCGGCCAAAGATTCGAGATAACCCTTGCCAAGAAATGTTAAGTCGCGATGCATGAGAACTCGAGCATTATATTCGACTATGAGCGGATCAAACATACACTTGATTTCCTCCCTACCAGCCTTAGTAGCCTCCTCAAGGCAGGAATCAATTCCTGAGAGCGCTATTCTTTTACCCTCCTCACAGGCTTCATCCTTCAACACTTCGACCTTGGAAAGTTCTTCATCGAGCTTTGTTTTCAAGAGTCGCGTAGAAATGATTTCGTCGCAATATCGTTGCAACTCCTCCTGAGCAGCAATTTTTTCTTCCTTCTCTTTGAGAAGTAGCTCTTCCAACTCTTTGACTCGTTAAGTGAACGCATCTCTCTCCTTTTGAACGGAGTCTTTCTCTAAAGCTAGAGCGCCACAGCGTTGGACAGCTTCATCGATCTCCTTTTTGTGTGTGGCCTCCAGGCGACTGACTGCCTCAGCAGTATCTTTAGCGTTCTTCTGGGTGGCCTCAAGTTGAGATTTATACGTGGAAAGCTCTTTATCTTGGGTTCTGATTATGTCTTTGTCATGGATGGCCTCAAGCTTCAGACGATCGATTTCGTGTTGGCGTTCCATAGAAACTTCAGAAACTTTTTCTGCCAAGTGAACGAATGGGTCGTGTTGGACGTAAACATCATTGTTCCAAGAAAGGGCACTCTGTTTAACATTCCCCGGAATAGGATGGATGGCTGGAAGAAACTTTAGTCCGTCAAAGCATATTTTTGGGAATGTCGCTTTAAGCTCGGCAAGTTTCTCCGCTATCGACAGATCAGATGCAGGAGTAGAGGAGGTTTGCTTTGCCGAAACTACGGACTTCTAATGAACCTCCTGAGATTGCCTAGTACTTGAGGAACCCGAGTGTTGGTCGCGAGGAGCTTCAGATTGTGGTCCCCTTTGACCTGATTTATCCTTGCCTTGTTCCGGTGGAGGTGGGGGATCGTTGGAGTACGATGAGTGACTATGAAGTTTCCTTCGAGAAGATGAATCTCAGGAGCGATAATCTCTATCATTGTCGTCACCTCTATCTCAGTGTTTTCCATATCCAGGATCTCGGCCGGAAGGATGAAAAATGGAAGAGCCGCGAAGGCGGTCAAATCCATGTGAGCGTCCCATATCACCTGCACAGAAGTTAAGTGATGACAAGTTAGCAAAAATGGCATGGCGGCTGAAGTTTAAGTGAAAGGTGAAGTGTTCGTGTTCGTGTGTGTCCTAGCGTTTCCCTCCAACGGACCAGTTTCTTTAGATTTACTTATCGGAGTTTTTTCTCCTTGGTGATGGGCTCGAACACCTTCACTGCCTCTCGCCGACGAATGTAGTTTTACGGCTTCCGGGTCGTCGAAACCGTAGTTGAGCAAATCATCATGAATTGTAAGGTCGGACAAGCCTTTCAATGAACTCTCTAAGTGTTGTGGAGACGTCTCTTTCTCTATCGGAGTAATTGTCACTTTCAAAGTTCTGCCCACTACCTTCTTCCTCAACTTGTAAGCTAGTTTCTTTTTTCCTTTTGAAGGGGGAGGTGGTTCATTAGTGCTATGTGCTTCAAGTGCTGGTTCCGGAGCAGGACTTACACCCTCACCCGGAGCTTTAGCCTCCTTTATTTCACCTTCCTCGGATACATCGGGAGTCTCTCTTGTCGAAGGCACCGAAGGCCCAGCTTGCCTTTTGCCTTTATCCAAGGCAGGTCTGGTTATGGTGGCACTGTGAGGAAGACTTATCCGATGACCTTCCACCAACAATCCAAATCTTGAAAGCGATTCATTGGAAATGAGGAATTTGATGTCCCGGTCTCCCGCGGGAACAGCTCGAATAGCTTCGACGGCCTCAGAGTACCCGGAGCCTTCAGGACGTGGGCTAATACCTATAAAAATCGAAAGAAGGTTTAAAAAGAATGCACTTTCTGCCACGTACAATTGTTGATCTAGAAAAGGAACTTACTCCCTTCCAGCCATCTCCTCGCAAAGCCAAGGGGGCAGCGCACATAAAACCATTCCTGCTTGTATATGGTATATTTGCTCCACGCCCCTATTAAGATTTGGCACTTGGAGTGTGGCTCGAGGAATATGAAGGATGGGCTATCAGACCGTCTCTTGAAACGATAGATGTATCGGATATCCCCGGGCGTGGGTAGTCTGAACAGAACACTCATGAAAAGAATACACATGTCGTAGAGGAACGCATGACTATTGGGATGTAATTGTGCTGGGGCAATTTCCATATACTGCAGCACATCACGAAGGAAGGAGCTGAAAGGTGGCACACTACCAACCCTGCACATGAATTTGTTGGAAGCCGTATACCCGGCTGGGGGCAGGTGGGGACGATCTTGTCCCGATGGAACCAGCACGTCATCAAAAGGGATTCCATGGATTGAGCATAGTCGGCGAAGAGCGTTTTCGTTGATTCTCGAAGCTTGAGAATCGGTTGGATTGTCGAGGATAATGGCTGCATCTATGGCATCAGGAGCTAAGTCAATAGTCGCAGTCATTGGACCCGGGATATTTTGTGCAGGAGTCATCGATGGATTCGAAGTTTCCGCTACTTCCTGTCGAGAACTTGGCCCGGGTTTATCTGAAATTGTGGCAGAGCTTGACTTTCTAGACATCTTCAATGAATGTTGAATTTGATTAAACACCTGTTTGAACTATACTTGAAAGATAATTGATATTAGTCATAACGACAAAAGTGCTTCCCCCGTGTGGTGTGTGAACTAGTGTGATGGTTCATATAAAGAATATAAGTAAATTAGGTTTCTGAAAAGTAAAGTGCAGCACGGTGAGCTTTAAGTTGTCCTCTTTACAGAATTTTAAGTTCACGTTTATTATAGTTTCAATCGTGAAGTTATCAGTCCGAATCAGTTCGATATGCTTGTTTGCTTAAGTTCTTGTCCTTGTTGCTAGTCCTATGATTAGGCATGGGAGATAAGTGGATTTGACATGTGTTGTGTTCGAGGTGGAATGATTTTGACTGTCATTGCCTACTTCAAGGCTTAATGCCCGGCGCCTCTCAAAGTATACAGCCGGACGACCCTATAAACCAAAGAAGCCGACCCACTCACTCTCCCTCACTTCCTATCTCTTTAGCAACCGAACAACCCTCTAAACCAGAGAAGTCGACCCACTCACTCTCATGCACTTCCTATCTCTCTAACAACCGAACGACTCTCTGGACCAGACACACCGACCCACTCACTCACCTCCACCTCACTTCCTCAGATCGCGTCAACACTCTCTTTCCCTAAACCGAATGACTTCCCATTACACTACCTCCTTAGCATTACTCCCACGAGGGGATGATCGAGCGACAGACATCCACCCAAAACGCTAATACCGACTCGCTCGTCCTCTCTCCTCTCTTGTTCCCTGATTACCAAGTAGCTTCAATCACACACTTAGCCCTATCTCACAAACCTAGCGACCACTCCTCATTCAGTGGCTTGACAAAGAAAACCTATGTCCAGTTCTATCTCCCTCGTCTACAACATTTTCTATTGATAAGTACTCACGAACTCGAGCCTCATGCAAAACCCCTAATTCGGAAAAGTCAGTTGGATAAAGAATTCATACCTAAGAGAACGAATCGAAGCTTGGGGGGCTATTGGATTTAGGATTGAAGTTCGTTTAGATTTGTTATCGGGGGAGTTAAGGAGCAAATGTACTGGACTCAAGATGAAGGAGGAAGATCGAAGAGGTAGTTGAAGTTTGGAGGAAGGTAGGTTGTGAGATCCTGTAGAGTGAAGTGAAAGTAAAGAGAAAAAAGGAGAGAAGTGTTGGCTTTTACATATTAAGAAGGGGAGGTGAACATGCATCAACCAGCAGAACCGGTCAAAGACATCTCGGTGGCTCGGTGAGCAGTCATACCGAGCGACAACTGACTTGCCGAACGTGTGGTTCGGGGCACAAACATCGACCGAACCACATCAAAGACATGGTGCGATGAAAAGCTCAAACGTGGCTCGGCATTCAAAAGATCGTGAGAATCAACTGGTAAGAAGTCGGAGCAAGGTTTTATGGAAGCACGTGGATTGCTCATGGTACAAAGCGCATCATGTTGGCTCACACGATATGCTTTGGGGGGAAAATGTTACCCAGGTACTTCACTCGGCTACAGAAGACTGGCTATAAAAGTTAGTTTGAATGATCCGGCCTACGCACACGGTTCGGCCTGTAGACATGGCTCGGCCGGAATTTAGGGGATGTATGTCGTTCGGCCAAAAGGGGATGTTGTGGTAAATTTCATGTGTACGACTCGGCTTAAGATGGAAGTTTATCGTTCGGTCAATTATCGCTCGGTGTAGAAGTGTTCCAACCCAAAAGGCGCATTTTCATTCGTCGCTCGGTCTGGATATTACCCTACATGCCGTTCGGTCTATATGTTTCAGCTAACAGCACTCGGCATCCTTTGTTCGACCAACATTACTCGGCACAGAAGGGTTCGGCCCAAGTGAACAGGACAGAGTATTCCAGAAAGCCTCGCTCGGTCAACGTCGCCCGACAAGTTTCATTCGGCCAGCATCATTCAGCAACTCTCGTTCGGCCGATGCGGCTCGGCATGGGTGGTTCGGTTGAGGAAGCGCGAACACGTATCGCTCGACTTAGACGGTCGACGCATGCCGTTCGGTGTGGAAGGCTTAGCATACATCGCTTGGTGCCTTCTAGAGGAGTTGTTAGGTTGTCAGGCATACAACAATGTGAAGCGACCGGCGTGACTTCGCTTCGGGTCGACCTGCTATTTGCTTCGGGGCTCCTGAAGGTTTACTTCGAGTCGCTTGACGATCGGCCAAACACTTCTCGTCCGGCATTCTTCGCTCGGCATACCTCGCTCGACATACATGGTTTGGTGCACAAAAGACACCTATTATAGGCCAAAGTACTTTGTTCTTGGGCTCGTGAAGGAAGTCCAGCCTATCTTCGTCTATAAATAGAGGAGCAGTGGCACAGTGAAAAGGGACCTTTTTTTGGGAACTCCAGGGAGACTCTGCCATTTTCAAGTCTCACTTATTTTCTGTTCAAACTTGTATTCAAGTCATTGGTGTACGGATTGTATCTGTATTCAATTATTTGAAAATGCAATAAAGATTAAACTCAAAGTGGACGTTGGCAGTTACGCCGAACCACTATAAATCTGGTGTTCTAGTTTCTGTAGTTAATTTTGCATACATTCCTCTATTTCAATTTTCTATCTTCATTAATCTCTCTACACAAATCTCTCTTTGGGTGTTAGTGACTAATTTTGGTTCTAACAGGTAGGTCTGCGTGTAAGGTGACTTTGATTTTGATTTACCTTTATTATTATTATTTTAAAATCAAAATATCTCGATTTACGCAACTCAAAATTTCGAACCCCTATCGAGGTGTGTTGCTAGGCATTCAGAATGTTATACCCATGTTCCGAACGCAATGGAAAAGGTTTCAAGTCCTAGTTCGATCGTATGGAGAAGATAGCTTTTTGGACCCAATTATTATATTGAATTTTCGATATTAATTTCAGCGTGTTTATATCCCGTACGACCAAACGATAACTCCAAATGCTACGAAATTTGAAATCTTATAATAATACACTATTACGGACCCAATGGAACTGGTTTCGACGAATTCTGAGACTGTGCCCCGGATCGCTATTTTAAATCATCGATTAAATCGATGATTTTCTATTTTTACGAAATCGTTTGAATTTCAGTTTAAAAACTTATTAACTCAATTAAAATTCCAAATCCAATATTTAAACCATTTAAATATTCAAAATCGAACAACGAAAAATCCGAGTCGTTACAATGGTCTTGAAATTAAATACCCTAAAAGAAGGAGAAAACATCGAACCACAATGGGCAATTAATACATAGTTATGATAAAAAAATTCAGAAGCAAATAATATAAAATTCAAGCTTATGAAACATAAAAGCTATTTTTTATCGTAATGTAGAAACATACGCATAAGTAATAATTTTTCAATATTAGTTGGATCAATAAAAAAATTACTAGGATGTCTAAATAGATGTTAATCAATCAACAACATAAGTAGAGTAAAGCCTTTCATCCTAATTATATATCAGATAAAATAATTAAAAGATAATAGAGAATGAAGATGAATGGGGAAGAAATGAAATTAAAATAATGGAGAAATGGATTTGAAAGGGTGTAAAAGGAATACTTAGAGCAATAAAATGACATTAATTCAAAAGGTTAAGGAATTTAGAAAGAACGATGAATATGAAAAAGTTAAATTTACTTATGATAATATGTAATAAAAACATATTAGGAAAGAGACGGGAAGATAAAATGAAGTGAGTAGGTTACAAAATAAATATGAATGTGATGTAAGAATGGGAAATATGTAAAAAAAAATTAATTGCCAAAAAAGGATTTAACTCTCTAAATTATGAAAAAAAAGAATGATTAAACATTAAAATACTTATATTGTAGAATGGATTGTTAGGTATGATAACAAAAAACATATATTTGATAGGTACATATATAATATGTTGTGCATTATATTTGATTGATACTAACAGTTACAACAATCAAAACTTTTATAATTTCTTTCAAAACAGACAATGTTCTAATGTACTATTTCATTGAACGTGGAAATTCTTATTACCAATTGCAATGAATTTTCTAAGGAAAATGAGATATAATGGTTACAAACGAAAGGAATAATATCATCAAATAACAAACTAATAAGATCAATTTTGTTTAGATATTTACTTTTGTGCATAACATCATATTATTAGTTGACTTCCTCTCTATCCTCGTATCCCTTAATACATTAATGTCCTACCAATAAATCTTCTAGAGTTAAGGAAGCTCAAACATCGACTACGCATTGTATAACTTTAATGCTTCCAACTGCTGTGAGAATTGCGGAATACGGATCTTAAGGTTGGAATAACACTAGAGGAGGGGGGTGAATAGTGTTTTGTGGATTTTCTAAATCTTTTTGAAACTTATGTAAATTTAATCACCAACAAATGCAATTCACAAACACAGATATAATCACAGAATCAGACACAGATGCAAATAATAAATAAAAGCAATAAAGGAAAGAACACACCAGGATTTTATACTGGTTCGGAGTTGCCCTATATCCAGTCCCGCACAAACGTATGGATTTCTTATCAAAAATAATCTCCCAGATTACACCCTCGATTTCAAGGCCATGACGTACACCCTCCTGTATTCGAGTCCGGGGCAAACTCTCTTGATTTACCTGGCCACAAGATCACCTAATCGATTTTCGGGACAACGATCACACCCAATTGATTTCAAGGCTCAACTGCAACTTTTACTCAATAGTTTGATTTACAAATAATCCTATAAATCTGAATAGCACTGAGATCTTACAGAGAGAGTGGCAGAGAATCAAACAAGAGATAATCAAGTTTGATTCACTGGGTATTTCGGCAGAGTATAGTTTGGAATTCTTTAGAATAAATGTGGAAGATGAAGAGAAGAGAAAACAAAGGAAATCTGGTTAAAAATTCATTTAGAACTACTGGTATTTATAGGAAATCAACAGTCATATCTATTCGTGAAAGGATACGACGAATAGACACTTCTTTTGAAAATTTGAATTTTGAATTTAACAGACACCATGTCGACATGGGGTATCCCATGATGTCGACATACCCTAGTTAAAAATAATGTAAAATTTGTTTTGAAAATGATATTGAAAGGAAAACAAGATGAAATGATTCTGGAGTAAAATAAACTAATTTCCCTATGTTTTAAAATAAAGAAGAGTAGAAAAATATATTTTTAGAATGTGTATATAAATTTAATTTTAAATCTCAAGTATATATATATATATATTATAAAGAATATTTAAAAATCAGAAGATAGTTTTAAAAACAAACAAAGTTTAAAACAAGATTTTATTTAAAAACAAAAACAAAGAATATTTTAAGGCTAAAACATTTTGAAAAACAGTTTTGAAAATCATTTTGAAAAACCATTTTGAAGTAGTTTTGCAAGCTTCTTCCTGCAGAATATCTCATCACATCAGGACTCGAGAACTTGTACAAAACCAAGATGTTTGTGGGTTTGTGAGCCACTTGTCATAGGTTTGTAAGCTACTTGTCGTGGGTTTGTAAGCCACTAAGAAGGTAGATATGGGTTACATCCCAAATGAAATATGGAATGAAGATTTTCGTGCTATTATGAAGTTTTAACATAATTCTAGACTCAATACTTATCTTGTACTATTAAAATCTTGAACTCTTGATAACTTGATTTCTTGATACTCATGAGTCTTCAATCTTGATATCTTTGATATTTAAATTCATTAGTCTTGTATCTCTATACTGTATAGTCTTCATTCTTGGTACCTGCATGTTTATATCCTGCATATACATACACACACACACACACATATATATATATATCTAAACTATAATGTTAGTATTTATATTTTATAACAAGTCCTAAGGTTATTGTCATCAAAACTATCCTTCTCAAGGACTAACAACTGCATATTCAAATATGTGCAAATAATATAGTATGGATTACAAAACATGATATAATAAAGGTTCATATAATATATAATTAAGTAAAATTAAAAAGCAATCTTAATGTACCACAAAATCAAAAGTTATTTGAACTTATATAGTAAATTTTCCCACTAAATTAAATTTCAATGAAAGTAAGTTAATTGTTTAGTTCTCTAATTAGTTTAGATTCAAATTAAATGAAATTAATAACTATTTATTCTTTTTGTTAGTTACATGGTAATATTACTCGATATGAACCTTTATATTTGAAGTTGGTTTATTTATAAACATTGATCTTATCTACATCTTCAATCCAGTATTATATATAATAAATCAGAGTAAAATATTTAATAGCATAACTTTTAACTAACTCTATAGAAAATAATAGATAATTACCTTATCTGTGAGATCACTAAGAATTGAATAAAGATCAACCTTACATCTAATAGATTATATAGAACTAAAGATTATTTGATGTCCATGTAGTAATAAACTAGTTTGTGTTTTTTTGGACACAAGGACAAAATTCAAAAAAGAATTAGACTAAAGGATAACAAGTGTTTTTTTAAACTGAAGGACAATGCTAGTTTTTTATACTATAAAACTGAATATAATGCTTAAAAACAAAATTAGCATTTGTCCTTTAGCCTAATTTTTTTCCAAAGTTTGTCATTCAACATAAATTATAACTCACATTTGTCCTTTAGCCTAAAAATAAAGCTCGATGTTCTTAAACTTATTTTTTTTTCAAGTTTGTCATTTTCCCTAATTGCCCCTTTTCCGTCAGAAAAGTGCAAATACCTTGCATTTTCTATTTTTCAAAAATAGGGACCTAATTTACATATTTTTATAGGGACTTTCTTATAACAACATCAAAAATAGGGACCTGTAGGTTTTTCTTGTAAAATAAATGAAGGAAACAAACTCATAATTGTACAAAATGGAAAAAAATTAAAAGAAGACACGATTTGAGGCAAAAAAACCCTAAGAAAAGATATAAAATTAGTAATATAGAACAAAAGCAACAAATTCAACATCGAATTAGATGAAAAGAAATAGAGAAAAATAAAAGCTAAAATTTTTAATCGATCTCAATGGAATCAAACAAAACAACAAATTGATCACTAAATTAAATGAAAAGACAAATAAAAAATTAAACTTATTAATCAATCTCAATTGAATTAGAGGTTTTTTTTATAGGTCTTTAAATATCGTTTCCATAAAAACAGTGACATTGAAAGTAAGTGTATATATTTTATATAAACTCTAAAGGTTATTTCTAAAGAATGTATTTAATATACTAGTTTAAAAGAGATTTCCTTTCATACCAAAGGTTTTTAATACACACACACACATAATTTTAAAATAAATTAGAATAATGAAATTCCTTAAAGCTGCAATGCTATCAAAATTCCAGAAATCATGGAAACGAAGAAAGCTATCTTCAATATTTTTATAAAATAGAAATTATACGGTGCCACAAAGTAAAAGAATAAAGGAATTGAAATAGATAAAACCTCATCTTGAAAATCTTTTAAACATATTTAAACAATTGAAATAATGAACTCATCAAGAATGCAACTTCTTGAGCCAACATCGCTCTATAAAATATCATTCCATAATATGAAATTATTTTAGTGATCTGAGTTGCTTTTCGAATACTCCAGCCACACAAACAATGCATGTACTTCTATATAAGTTAATAAAATTTAATTTGCAATCGAACATAGTTCCATTTTCAAATTGACATCTTTCAATCCACACAACAATCCTTATATCACCAAACAAGTAATTTTCAATCTAATTATTCGATAAACAAGATAAATTATCGCATGCACCCATATTTCAATATACTCATTCATATACAAAAAATATTCATTGAAATATAAAACTAGGGAAGGACATGCAATGCAAAGCAACATTCATATTACAAGATAACAGCGTGAGTTGAAGTAACTCGCCAATATGTTGTTCCAAACCCAATTTTCAATTACGCAAGCCCTTACTGCCTTTGAACAAACATCGCCAAACATCGTCGCCCGACATCAACACTTCCAGCCCTGCCTGAATTCGCCATCGCCAAGCTCGATAACAGCCCAAGAAATGACGCACCTCAGCTTCACCCATCATTAGTTGCCCATATTCATCCCTAGAACCATCGTAGTTCCTCCACGTCTTACATTAGGTCCACGCCATCTACTCCTCCTTATCATCGGCATCCACCCCGACCAGAGACTTATAATAACCCACACCTCTGAATACAAATCATGCCGAGAAATACAAGCTGTTGGGAGTTAAAACATTATAGAGCATAATTATAAAGGCGGAGTTCTAAGATATTCTACACTTTAAGATCTCATAGCGGAATGAATTAAAATATAAGTACACAAAATAGACATCTCAGAAAAACGGTTTCTAAAATACTTGTTTGCATATACATTGTTTCCAAATTGCAATATAAGTTTACAAACTTCTAATACAACAATAACTATAAGAGAACGACATAAAATATTAGAACTCCAACGCGAAACTCCTTTCTCCACGTCCTTTGTCCAATCATCTATTAACCTATCATCCTTTGGTGGTGGAAAATGAAAAGAAGGGGGTGGGTCAGACAAAAGCGTAGTGATTGAGTACAAGACTAATAAGATGATTAAGTGCAACTGGCCTTAAATCTACTTTAAGTGATGTGGAGTATAAAACAGTGTCCATAAATTCCTAAGGTCTAATATCTACGGATTCTTTATCTAACTCAATGGGTCAAACCTACAGGTCTAACCTTATCCCACTAATTGGCCAAATCGGGAACTACTCTCCCTTCACAACTTCCATAACACTACGCCCAAAGAGGAAAAACCTCACAGTGCAAACTCACATAGTGATCCATCGTCTTTACCCCTTTTTCGCCTCCTCAATCATAGTGGCATATTGCCTCTTATTGTACTAGTCCACCATATATGAACTCTCGTTAGTACCGGGCCCAACTTTCTTATACTTGATATCTATAGCCACTTATTGTATTGCGCATGCGTCCACCAGTACCACGTCCCAAAAATCCATGCGCAAGTCTGTGCAGTACTTGGATCTTCCGTTAGTAACGAGCTATCTCAGATAGTGTTCCCACCAGTGTCGTGTCCACCCGTACGTAACACTACTGAGCCTATTGTGAAATACATCATCCCAATCCAATACCACTAATGTGAAATACATCGCCTCAATCCAATACCAACAATGCGAAATACATCGCCTCACCCTTCTCAATAGAGAACCAAATTTCCCTATTTTCTAACGTATGTAACTTAGCCCAAATTATTTTAACAAATCAGTTCATTAGTTACATAATTCTCAACTTCATTATATAATTTTTATTTATAAAATTTTAGCCTTAGGCTAAGGTTCAATTTGGCGATTTTCTACTGCGACGGTCGACCCTAGACTACACCAGGTCGACCGCTGCCGATCGAAATAGGCTATCCTTGGGTCAACCGTGCACAATGAATTTTTTCCAGTTTGTCGATTTTTAGTGTGTTGATTAAATTTGTTTATCCACGTCATTAGTTTGAACACTTAAGAGCATAGTTTACCCTAATTATTCAATCTGCCCAAATCCACATTTTCAAATTTCCAATTTTAAATTAAATTACGGTTTTCAACTAGGGTTCACAATTTAACATGTCCAATTTAACAGTTTCATAATTTGATTCCAATTTAAATAAAAGGATTTACAACTTAGCAATTTAAATTTCAGATTAAAAGATTAATTAGGGTGTTTACAAATCTAATCAACTTAAAATAGATTAAAATCAATGGTATTAACAAAATTACTAAATCTGTGCCTACTCACCTCTGTCCTTAGCTCTAGATTTGAGAAAACTGGCTTGCAATCGATAGCTCTCCTCTAGATCTCCTTAGCCTCCTCTTTGATTGCTTGATTCACTCTATTTTTCTCTAGATTTGATTAAGGTTTTGATTTGGGTTAATTTGATTTTTAGGGTTTCAGAAATTAGGGTTTAAGTAGAAATGTGGGTAGAGTTTTGTTACCGATCAACTAACACAAACTTTAGGGTTTAGGTTAGAGATTAATTTATAGTGTTAGGTTAGAAACTAAGGCTATTAGATCAACTCAGTTGTCCATCTAAACCACTCATTGTATACTTAATGTGCAAGCAATCAACTAGGCCATTCGTTCGTTCGTTCCATCCACGATTAAACACTCGATTTAACAAGGTTCGGGTCAACCACCCTTAGGGTTGGATTGACCGTCATCAGTCGACCTAGCTTATGTATGGGTCGACCTAGCTGTTTATATATATATATTGTTTTCTATTTTTAATTTTCATCTCTCGTTCTATCGCTCGTAACTCTCTCATACTAACTCGAATTATGCAAGTTATATATGAAGATTGTCCGGAAAATCGCTACAGACACGATGGTACAAGTTCCGTACCTAAATTCGAACATCTATGAAAATTTTGTTTTAAGCTCTTTATTTTATTTTATTTAAATTTTTTAATTCAATTCGATTAAATTTTCTTATTTAAATTTGGTAAAATCTTCGGAGTATTACATTCCCCCCTAAAATGATTTCATCCTCAAAATCTCTAAGGATGGAAAAATGTAACTCACATATGGCAACCAATAACTACAACCATTTACCCATCCATCATCCACTAGCAATCACGGTCCTTAGAAGGTTTCTACTGCAGTATGTAAATATGTAACGTGAAATGCACATGAACCTATACTAATGCAAAAGAGTTGGCGGTCTACAGATTTAGTCGACCTCGTGTCATTCAAATGCTCATGCCATGCATCTAAATGTATGCAACATCCTAAATGAGTATACTTGGGATTATATATGTATGCTCAACCATTACATCCATGTTCAACATCCACATTGCACAACAATAATTAAACATCTATACGTATCATATCTAATAGCTAGACAATATATAAAAGATAATGTGGGTGTGTACACTACCTAAAGGATATACTTTCCTAGACGTGTAAACAAATACAATACATCCAAATACATCCATTAGCATCCATCATCCATAACATGTCCTATTGACACATTGCAACCATTCCTACCATCAAATGGTCTCTATCTCAACTAGAACATAAATACAAAAGTAACATATGCTTTCCTAACTAAAGATGGCTTGACTACGGCATCTACACCACATAGAAACATCCATAAGTACCTAGTAAAGACTTCCCAATAATAAAGTCGCATTCTATCTTTCCTTGGGGATTTTCTACTTGTCTCTTCTCTACCGTGGACTCGGCTCCACGGACTCTATATGGAATCGACTCCATGGACTACCCTATGTATCTCTTATCGGTACTTGCTTCATGCCTACTTAGTGCAGACCTTGCCCTTCTACCAATTGAATCCCGACTACACTAACCAACTTTCACCACTGGTATAATTTTCAATTCAATTATATGTGCATCAGTAACCTTCAAAAGTTCTTGCTACTAACCTAAATGGTGTAATATTGCACAATGCTAAACAACTTGGGCATTAGTATGCTCTTGCTAACTGTAGCTCCATAAAACCTCTAATGTACAACATATTGTCTTATCTCTTTCAGTGGTGTGCCTAATCCCCTCCATGTCTAGATACCAAGTGAGATGACTCAATTGTGAATTCTACTTCTTCTTCCTATGGTACTTCCCACTTAGCCCTTTGTTATACTTCCACTTCCCTCAAGGTTGTCCAAACTGGTGATTTCCTATATCAAAAATAAAAAAAACCTTTCAAGTTCAACTCAAATCAAGTCATTTCTATTTACCTTCAGGCCATTTCCCAAACTGTCAAAGGTCATGGTACCTAGGTATCAGGTTTATGGTCTACATGTATCTATTCAAAGTTCTACAAATGAAAGTTTGGTCTATTTTCCTATTTAACCTTAAAATATAAATCCTAAAATTCAATAGAGTTATAATCTAAGATCATGCTAACCAAAGTAATAACTACTTAAGGGTTACTTTATTCCTATGCGGTTGTTATGCATACTACCATGTATTGAATGCCAGTCTCTCATAAATTTTCTTAAGAAAATAATCTTCCTTCATTCCACGTGATGATCATGAACAATCTTTTTTTCCTCATTCAAATCTTACCAAAAAATTTCCCGATCTTCTTTTATATGGAAAAATCGCCTTTGCATTCTCAACGCATGCTTATAACAATACCTTTTCTTGACTGAGATTCAAATTCTTGAATTTACTATCCATTGCAAAATCTTGACTAAATTTGTATCTAGGATATCCATTTTACATTTGGAATTTTCAAAAAATTTCCTTTTCTATTCGTTGGTGTCATCTCACAAATGGGACATTTACCAAACATAGTTTCTTTTCACTCCATTCCAATCACCCTATATTGAGGCATCTAAATATGAAATGATCCTTGCATTTTTAATCCAATTGACATATAACAAATACTTTGGTTTATACTTGGGGATTATTGCATTTAATGCATTGGAACTGCACTTTTCCCCATAAAGGAAATGTCAATGTTGTAATTTTTCATAGATTATCTAAAATATGATTTGTGCTACGTTTGGAATTACAAAGAATTATCTTTTCTGTTTATTATTGAAGTAGACAGCACAAAATACGTTAACTCTCCTTTTTTTGTACATCTCTTTCATTTGGGTATATTCCTTATTATTCCAAACGATACACTTTTATACTGGAACTGAATAATTTATAGAAATTTACATTGCTACATACTTCATTCCAATGAATTTAAATACTACTTGAATCTCATTCTCATTTTATAACAACTTACAATTTAATATTTACTAATCCATATCAATTGTCCAAAAATTTACTACAGTGACTAATTCTACATTTTACTTGCTCAAGTCATGTAAGTCTACAAATTTGGAACTTAACATCAGTTTCTTTTATGAAGGTTCTCATTAATTTAGAGACTACTTTCCCCTTAATTTACACATTCCAGAATATGCTATGCTTAACCCTACCATTCCAAGATTCACATCTAGGCATCAATGGAACACAACTACTATAACGTAAATTCAATATCACGTGTAAAATACATATCTTCTTGTTCTTCTCCACCTGGTCTGCCCATAGCCTATAGGGGACAACACACCACCTAGACTGCCCATAGCCCACAGGTATCTTATTCCACATAAACGGTACTGATCAATACCATGCCATTATAATGTTGAACCTATTATTACTATCCCATTTAGACTGCCTAATGTAATCAAGAAAAGGCATGTTTATTACATAATACTCTTAAGGATTGAGGTAGACCTTACTTATCCCTTTTACACTTCAAACCGAAAGACTTATTGCATCCGTAGTGTTCTTGATACAACTAAAACATCATGACTTATTCATTTCTTATTCTGAAATAAGTTTATTCAAATCATACTTTTCAACCGTCCAAGTCAACCATCACTTAAAAAGGTTACTAAGTTCCCATGTTATTTTTTATCTCCATCTCAACCATTTTAAAATTTCCAAACCCCGTTATCAACTTAATACTTGTAGGTTGTGTAATCTTATTCACTTAACTCCAATTTAACTATTTTCTTTTAAGTTAAGTGATATTATAGTTTTAAGGGCTTATTAATTTTGCATAAAATATGTTAAAATAAAAAAAGATTTTGATTAAAACGGGTAAAGTAATAGTGTCATGATTACTACTTTTCATTCTTACCGTTTAAATCAAAACTTTTGATTTTACCATTTCACATATCTAGTAAGTTGTCTAAAATTTTAAAATTCTTCATTCATTTTAAACATTTTCTTTTACTAGGATCATGGAATTCTCTCAAATTATCAATAACGATCAAACTTAACTTAACAAAAATATACATAACAACACACATTTTTAACATCTTCTTTTGTAAATAAGAGATTTTTACAAAAGCGTATTTTTAAAGATAATGTAGTACTTTTAACTTATTATTATTATTTCTTTATTATTATCATTATTATATTTTCAAAGTATAATAGAAACAATTATGAAATATAACCATTTTTCGGTCACAAAAGGGGTTAATTATGATAATGTACATAAAAGTCAAAACAAAAGTTCTAAAACAATTATTGGAAAATAGTTCTTCATCAATTTCTCTATACTTCTTAAATAAATTCCATAAAGTTTACCTGACTATTTATATAAAATCATAAACCAACTCTTTCTTCTCTTTTTTTTAAAATTATTAAACATTTATTATTTCACATTTTTCAGAATATTTTTCACTATTTTATCACTTAAATTAGAGCAGACAGTAGCAACCTAATTACAACAGCCCATAGATTCCTAATAATGCTTTAGTGCATAGGGTTCTGTCTTCCTTTTTCAAAAATTGTTACCTCAAGTTCATTCTTAAATTTAGTGTCTAACTTCAATATGAAAATGCTTCAGCCATACATTTATGTAAATTTAAGCCTTTTCTACTATTACCAATATCAAAATAGGATTTCTGCTTTAACTGGAGAAATTTTTGTTAAATTTGTAAAGTCCTCCTCATGAGCCCCTTATACTATCAACATCATATTCCTTTTAAATAGGTCTCATGTTACTAATCTTCTTTACCCATCCGTAATTCTATAATTTACTTATTACTGCTAGTTGGTATAAAACCTCCACTAGCTTTTCTAAAGCTAATCTTTTAAAACTTGTACTCATTATTACTATCTATGATTAGGAATTATTTTCAACATTCCCCAAAGATAATATAGACACAAATAAAGAGAATGGCCATATATATATACACACACATTGGATCTTTGGAAAACTTTTTGAAATTTTTTATCTATATATATATATATATCGATATATTCAAAATCCATTTTTGGAAATTTTTGGAAAACATTTTGAAAAACCTTTTTTTTCAAAATGCCTTTCAAATACATTCTCTCACTATGTGCTTAAATCCTAGAGAATCCTAAACCTAAGCTCTATACAAGATGTGATAACCTGCACCTCTCGACATAAATCATGCCGAGAAATACAAGTTGCTGGGAGTTAAAACATTACAACACATAATTATAAATGTAGAGTTCTAAGCTATTCTACACTTTCATATCTCACAGTGGAAGGAATTAAAATATAAGTATACAGAATATGCATCTCAGAAAAATAGCTTCCAAAATACTTGTTTACATATACATTATTTCCAAATTGTGATATAAGTTTACCAACTTCTAATACAATAAGAACTATAAGAGATAAACAGAGAATATTAGAACTCCAATGTTAAGCTCCTTTCTACACGTCTTATATCCAATCATTTGTTAACCTGTCATCCTGTGGTGGTGGAAAATGGAAAGAATGGGGTGGGTCAAACAAAAGTCTAGTAAATGAGTATAAAACTAATAAGATGATTAAGTGCAACTGACCTTAAATCTACTCTAAGTGCTGTAGAGTGTAAAACGGTATTCGTGAATTCCTAAGGTCTAATGCCCAAGGATTTTTATCTAACTCAATGGGTCAAACCTACAATTCTAACCTTATCCCAATGATCTGCCAAATCGAGAACTACTCTCCCATCACAACTATCATCACACTACACCTAGAGAGGAAAAACCACATAATGCAAACTTGCATAGTGACTCATCGTATGCACCCCTTGTTCGCCTCCCCAATCATAGTGGCAAAATGCCTCTTATTGTATTGTGCCAAGGTCCACCATATATGAACTCCCGTTAGTATTGGACCCAACTTTCCTATACCCGATATCTATAGTCACTTATTATACTGCATCGACATCCACTAGTATCACATCCTAAAAATCCATGCGCAAGTCCATGTAGTACCTGGATCTCCCGTTAGTAACAGGCTCTCCCAGATAGTGTTCCCGCCAGTGCTGCACCAACCCGTACGTAACACTACCGTGTCTATTCCGAAATACATCGCCCTAATCCAATACCAATAATGCAAAACACATCACCTCAATCCAATACCAACAATGCAAAATACATCGCCTCACCTTTCTCAATAGAGAATCAAATTTCCCTATTTTCTAACGCATGCGACTTAGCCCAAACTACCTCAAAAAATCAGTTTAATAATTACATAAATTTTATCTATCAAATTTGTCCCTTAGGCCAAGGTTCAATTTGGCCATTTTCAACTACGACGGTCGACTAGAGACTACCCGAGGTCAACCGCTGCCGGTTGACCTAGACTATACTTGGGTCGACCTTACACGGTGAAAATTTTCCAGTTTATCAATTTTTAGTGGGTTGATTAAATCGGTTTATCAACATCATTTGTTTGAATGCTTAAGAGCATAGTTTACCCTTCAGCTAGCCTAAACCTACATTTTTACATATCCAATTTCAAATTAAATTAAGGTTTTCGACAAGGGTTCACGATTTAACATGTCCAATTTAACAGTTTCATAATCGAACTCCAATTTAAATAAAAGTGTTTATAACTTAGCAATTTAAATTTCAGATTAACAGATTAATTAGGGTATTTACAGATCTAATCAACTTGAAGTAGATTAAAATCAACCGTATTAATCAAATTACTAAATATGTGTCCACTCACCTCTGTCCTAAGCTCTAGATCTAAGAAAACTAGCTTACAATCGATAGCAATCCTCTAGATCTCCTTAACCTCCTCTTTAAATGCTTGCTTCTCTCCTTAATTTTGCTCTAGATTTGATTTTTAGGGTTTGAAAAATTATGGTTTCAGTAGAAATTTGGGCAGAGTTTGTTACCGATCGACTAACACAAACTTTAGGGGGTTTAGGTTAGAGATTGATTTATAGTGTTAGGTTAGAAAATAGGGCCATTATTTCGACTCAGCTGTCCATCTAAACCACTCATCGTATACTTAACGTGCAAGCAATCATCTCAGCCATTGATTCGTACGTTGCGGCCACGATTAAACACCTGATTTAACAAGGTTCAGGTCGACCACCACTAGGGCTGGGTCGACCTGGCCTATGTCTGGGTTGGCCTTTTAAATTATTTTTTATATTTCTTGTTTTATATTTTTAATTTCCGTCTTTGGTTCTGTCGCTCATAACTTTCTCATACTAACTCAGATTATGAAAAGTTATATATGAAAATTGTCCGAAAAATCGCTACGGACACGATGGTGCAAGTTCCATAGTCCATATGAAAATTTTGTTTAAAGCTCTTTATTTTATTTTATTTAAATTTTCTAATTCAATTCAACTAAAATTTCTTATTTAAGTTTGGTAAAATTTTTGGGGTGTTACTGGACTCACGTGCGTGCTCCACCTTCACCAGTCGCCATCGATGCTCGCCTTCGATCGCGCTTTCTTTTTTTTCGTTCGTTGTTTTTTTTTCTTTTCTTCTTAATCACCATTTGGGGATTTAGGTTTTGGTCGAGAACCAAGTCTTGATTTGAGGAAATAGAAATAAGGTGTATGAGAATAGAGAAAAGGGATGGGCTTGACCCTTAAACTTAAGTCAATTTGGTTTTTAGATAAATCTCTCTCACCTTCGCATTTAAGTAACTTTATAAACTATATATATTTATTGATACACTTTTTTTAATTCAAGTTGATCTTTTATTTTGTTTTACCATGTATATTTTAATAAATTATACAAGATATGTAAATCCAATAATTATTCATATTCATCGATTATTGACTTTATTGAATATCAAATAAAACTTATTTTCATCTATTTCAAGTATATAAAACTATTTGCACTTTAAAATATGTTATATTTATTAAAACATTTTATTTGAATTTTAATATATTATCTTAAAGGGAATTTATTAACTAATTCAATTGTATTATAACACAATCCTTTATTAAATAGACTTGAATTGAATAATAATTTAATTTAAAAATAATATTTATCCAAATCGAATTCGAATACTTTTATTTTAAGTAAATTTGTAGAATATTACGGCTTTAAAACGGTGCTATTACAGACCTCCCCCTTATAAAAATTAGGTCCTTGCAATTCCTTACGGAAGACGTCAAACACAACTCAACCCATTATCTCTTCGTATTCTACTATCAAATTGAACTAGCTTAATTCTCTAAGTGGTTAACATTAGAACTAAACTTATCGTAAGTTATAAACTTAAATAGACTGATTTATTGATTTCCATTTCTTGGCATATGAAAAATTATTGAAAGTTTTCCAAGTGTTGGAATTTTTGAAATATTTCTGCAGAGTCCTCTTTGTACGGAGAACTGTTGCAATTTCAAAAATATGATATATATATATATATATAATATACAATGAGCACATGGTCAGAAACATAATATATATCAATATTAATAGTTTCTACATTTTTAAAAGGTAGTTGTACATATTTATTGCATTTTAAGCAAGTTATTCAACTTATTTGTGAGCAAAAGCGAGCCAAAGTCATCCATTAGTCCAAATAAGCTCTAATGGTACCTATTCTCAACTCAATTGGAACATTAGTTGCATATATATAAAAGGTAAGACAAGAATGCATTCATTTGCTATAATATCAATATGATACTTTTCTTTAAGCGACTATCAAACAAAAGTTTTAAAGGGTGAAAACACCAAATTAGGGATAGATCTCAAAAGTAAAGTGATGTTATATCTTTCTAAAACAATTCCCGGATCACAAAAATATCAACTACATCATAAGTTGTATTTTTTCCACAAGAAGGTAAAATCTGAACTTATATAAAAACGCATAGTCACTCTATTAAATGCACTTTTTCGTTTACCAAACTTCAAAACTCTCTAAATAATAGTTATTGCTTTAGTTCTTAGCTTTTCAGAAAGTGCAAGATTGTATAAATCAGACAAACCATTCAAAAATTATGAACAAAACACTTTAGCATTGCAATACTGAAATTTATTCTCCTGACCAGATTTTTGGGTTGAATATAAACTCAATGTAACACTAAAAGATTTCAAAATTTTCGAAAGTGATGAATACGAAAGTTTTCTACATTAAATTATCTTTCAATAAAAAAAGAATTGTCAAAATCGAATAGCTAAATCAAAAGTTATTTCCATATTTTTGTTAAGCACTTTCCAAAATATAAACTTTTTAAAACAAACTCCCCTTTCCTAAAACTATCTATGTGCTCTTCACCCTCATATACTTTGAAACCTTATTATTATTATTCCCAAAATAAGAATTCTATATCATAAAAAAATTCGAAAAATATCTCATAGAGCCTTGAAAACTTTCACATAATCTTTTCTTTATTTGCTTCTACTCTATTACGTCAAATAAGCCAAAATAATTCAAAATTTTCAAGTTTTCTATTTTTTTAAATTATTATATATATGTCAATATTATTTTATAGTTTACTTGAATCCAGAAATCAAAATTTTGAATTAATTATGGATTTTTGAAAACGCTATATATATATTCTGGAATTTAAACTTTTAATATATAAAAAGCTTTAAAAAATGCCTTTCATTCATTCCAGAGCTTAAATTTCTTTTATTCCATAACATAAAAATCCATACCATTTAATAAATTTCCTTGCATGTTATCATTTGTTTTTTTTTCAAAATGATTTACATATTAAAAAATTTCAAGAATCTAATATTTTATGACAAATTCAAAATGTCAATTATTTATATATCAAATAATAAAATAATTCCTTGTAATATTATATTCGATTATTCAACAACCTTTGACAAATTATAAATTCTCATTGAGAAATTTTTTAATTGAATTTCTAATTCACACACACACACACACACACACACACATATATATATATATATGTATGTATGTATGTATGTATGTATATATATATATATATGTATGTATGTATGTATGTATTCATTCCTCAATCTCCTTCCTTTTACCAAATTATAAGCTCTCTTTATTTTAAAAAAAACTTACATTCCAAACTTAATTTTGCAATAGCATTATATAAAATATCCTCCATAACTTGTATATACCTCTTTTTTTTCCCAAAAATCGATTAATACTTCCATCGTCACTTTTTCCGCAAACCATCCAGTTTGAAAAAATTTAAATCTTTTAGAACCCATATATTATCCAAGACACTATTTAAAAAAAATTACATATGAGTATAATATATCAACCACAATAATAAATCAAGTTATACATATTTGAAATCTTATTTTCGAAAACTAAGAGTTGCAAAAGTTCAAATTTTCATTTTAGCAAATCTAATTTATAAAGTCAAACAACAACTTCTCTTTCTTTATTTCCATATACCTATTTTTATTTCCCATAAATAACTATATTCTCCAATATGATTTTTAGATATATTCTAAAGCATTTCCATTCTTTATATATATATACATGATAGAGTTAGGGGTATGCCCCAGGGGTAATTATGTAATTTTTTACATATATCTGACTTGGATCAATCTTGTTCGAAATAAAAGGTGTATTTATTTCTATTATATACTTGGTATAAAGTGTTATATTAATTAATTAAATTAAAAGTACATTTAATAGAAAATCCATAAATGGTACATTTTGTGTGAGTAGTTACAAAGTGTTGTAACTGTGAGTAATTTATCACAATGAAAATAAATATACCATTTTAGTCAAGATACATTGAGACTGGATATCGATGTATCCGTTAAGACTAGAGTACGTAATGACCTCCAAATGTTGGAGACTGTATTACTCATGGCTGTGGGGGCACCAAAGGATTACGTACTGATAGTTATTTATGAAATGACGATAGTTTTCTGTTGGTTAATATAACTAAGGTCAAATAGAAAATATCGATGTGACTGATTTACACAGTTCTCTCGAATTAAGAATATAGTGGATCTTCAATATGAAAGCTCCACTTTGATTATACTCATATCATGACATGACGTTCCATCGACTGACTATAGTTGGGTCGGGTGGAAGTATTGGAAATGAAGCACCATTCAAGAGAAGATTCATCTCCTCAGTTATATGGGGTTGGTATCACGGTCAACTCAAAGTCAAAGTCTCTGGCCAGAGCATTTCAGTTACTAATAATTGTATTATTGAATCAAGGACTTTGTGTTTGGATTATAGAGTTGAATATGGATGATATTAGAATTTTAATCACTACCAAATTCCATAAGTCCAAGGTTATATAGTTTTGACGAAGAGAATTGGTGTAAATAAATGTCACCACTGGATAACACTTCATAAAGTGAAATTGGATTTTATCGAAACTAAGCAAGCGATAAATTTGGCCAAAATGTCACACCACCTGCTAAGTGATGTGTGAACGTTAACATTTGAATAGTTCGACGTTAATCGCTGACTGAATTTACTCCTGATGAGTCATACAACCAGAAAGATGAATTCTCTTTAGACTAAATGATTTGATTAGTTTATAATTATTATAAATTAATTTATATTTATGAAATATTAATTATAAAATTTTGAATGTGATTTGAGGAATAAATATTATTGTATATATTTATAATAGTTATAAAAATATAGATCGATATGTGATATCGTTAAGCAATTAAATTAGATTTAATTAATAATATTTAGTTGGGCTTAAAGTGGGTTTAAAGTGGGTTTAAAGCCCATCAAAAGGTTTGGAAATTTCTACCAAAACGATGGCAATATGAGCCATAAGATGGTACAACAAAGGCATGGAGATGGAGGGCTAAGATGGATGAAATTTGGTAAAAGAAGATGTAGGATATTGATCTTAAAATATCTCTAGCTTCTCCTCTATATAAGCATCTCTATCCTCAACCTTTAGGGGACTTATTGTTTGCCTCCAATATCTATTTTGGAAGTCGAATTAAATCTCCTAGTGCTTTAACACAACTCAAATAAAATCAATTCAAATTAATAGCTATTCGATAGCAAAGGGTCTACGAATCAAAGACTTGTAATCTAACAAATATGGAAGGTTTCAAGAGGAAGGAAATTCATCGTTACAAGGTATACTTAAGGGCACTAGTTTAGGTAAGTATTTAGTTTTATATATGATGCATAACTTTGTATAACTCAATACTGTTCGTGTGTGTGTGCGCACACACACAGTTATCATTGAATTATTTGTTATGTGAGATTCTTACAAGTATTGTTGTTGTAAAATATATTGATTGGTTATGTTTATAAAAAAACAATTTTTTTATAGTAGATTTGATACCATAGCTAAAATTATTTTATTAATTTATTTATACACATATAATATAGTAATTAATTTAATTATACGACTAATACTAAACTATATAACTATATCATATAAAAATTGAACTAATATTTTTAAAATGTATATTTATATCAGTTATAATTTTTAATAACTATAAAAATAGTAATTATTTAATTATATTTTAGTATTATTCAATCATTTAACAAATTAAAAAATTATATAAAATAAACTATGTTTTGAAAATTTGATCTTAAATTTTATAAAATTAATCTATCCTAATAGAAGCTTTCGGTCAAATAATTAAAAAAAAATCAATCTTTTTTAATATTTAAAAAAAGTCATTTTTAATTAAGGCGAAAGTAATTAATTAATAAAAAGTAATATATTGACTCAGAAAGATCTTAAAATTTTTCTTGAGCTATAAAATATGATTCCAGTTTTTCTGGAAATTTAAAATTTGATATATATATATATATATGTATGTATATTATATTCTCTATCATTTATATATGTGTATATATATGTATGTATAAACCATTCTAAATCATGTTTACATTTAATATATATATATATATAATACATATAATTATGTTACTTTAGTACATACATATATTTGTATATATTACATACATACATACATATATATATATGTCTTAATATAATTTTTTTTTGAACTTATATCTTGTATACACACATAGTTTATATATATATATATTATTTAATACTATAAAATTTACGTATATCTATAATACTTTCTCATAATATACTTATATATATACACATACTCTTGGTTTTATATATAATAAGTATAAATATATACAGTTCTTTAGACATCATATAATACATATAGAATGAGCTAACATGTCTGTTGCGATATAAATCCTAGCATTTATATACGGGCATGTTATACCCTTCACAGAATATCATGTTACACATGCACACACATACATATCTGTATATGATACATATGTATATTTATAAATAAATTAAATAAATTAAATATATTTTTGTAAACAATTAAAAAAATTAAATGAAATATATGATTTTATTTAAATTAAATTTAGAAAAGTTCTAAATAAATTAGACTTCATAGGCCAAATATAGATCCTATATGGTAAAAAAAATGAAATTCACCCATAACATATATTGCAGGCTGACCCAGTTCCAACAATGGTATTAGAGCCCAATAACCTATGCGGTTTAAATTAATCATGTTAGAGTTAACTATTAAGCTCACAGCCCAAAAGTTGTCTTAATAGAAAAGACCCAAATTTGAATTGGGCTAATTTTCAAAATTGTTTGAAAATTAAAGTATAAGATTTTAGTTAAATTTAAAATAAGATATAAAAATATTATAAAAGTTATAATATAATAAAAAACTTCAAAATGTTTGAAAATAAATCTTAATTTCAAAGTTTTAAAATTTATTAATAAGATTAATAAAATAAATTAATTAATAATGTATGCATGTATTATATATGTTATGTTGTTTTAAAATGTTTAAAATAACATAAGTATACATGTACGTATATGAATTGAATTTTGAAATTAATATAATTTAATTAAAATTGTTTAAATAAATAGATTAAATAAAGGTTAATTAATTAAATAAATAAATTAAATCTTAATTTATTGAATAAATTAATTAAAGGTTAATTTATTGAATAAATTAATTAAAGGTCAATTAATTAAATGAATATAAGCATATATAAGATGTATGTGTAATATATAAGATGTATGTGGAGCTATGATTTGTTAAGCAAACTCAAGGTCGGAATTCCAAGAGAGACGAGTCCAAACACCTGCTGGTGAAGTTGAAAGACTTCTAGGTTTCGTTTAGGGTTTGGTGAAACATAAAAGACTAGTGGGAGCCGTATCAGAAAAATGAAATGATAAAATTTACCTTTCTAATATTGTAAAAATACCTTTCTAATATTGTAAAAACATATGGTATATAATGTTAATAATAATCTACATCGATAAATTTGTGCATTTAAAATGATTGATAAAACGTTTATCAATTCAGATATACAATTAAATTGAATTAAAAATTGACAAATAGAAATATAAAATATACTTATTAATAAATGACTATTGCATGTGAATGTTTCCATACCTATGCAAATGCCTAATTTTACAACTACTTAATACGTTCGTAATTTGGTCACTTACGCGTTTATTTGGTCTAGACCGTGTATTACATTATATGAGTTTCGAACTCTAAAAGCAATATAAGACTATGGATATTTGATCCATATACTATCGCATATAAATGTTATATGGGGAACGATTATAGTTCGTAATGTACGTACTTCGATGAAGTTAGTTCATTCGAAAATAAGCTAATAAATGGTACTGTGAGACAGAGTATTCAATTTTATTGATTATAGAAAGGATCGTATCGTGTTAACTGTAACACTAAACCAAAACTACAAGATAAATCTAAGAACTTTATCGATGAATTATCAGTTTGATCAGTTTACGCAAAGAGCAACATATTTGATGTCCTTAAAGGTTAAGGATCATCGAATGTGTTTTGTAAATAGTTTGTTATGATATTGTAGTAAGAGTTTTCTTTTGAATGGTTTGACCTTTTGAAAGGAAAACAAATGTATAAGAATAGATGTAATTCAAGGTACAGTTGGGATGAAGAGAGTGAATAGTCACTTCGTCTTCATAAATAAACAATGGAAACGAGAATTGTAATAATAGTGATTGATACTTAACATTGGAATAAGAAATATGATTTCTATTTCATAATGTATTTACATATAGAAAATTGTTTTCAATGGGATCTATTTCTTTGAGTTTAAGATATTTTATCAAAGAGCTCTCCGCTGTAAACTAGTTGCAGTATATGAAATAAACAAACTATATTAAGTAAATAACGGACCTCCAAATTTAGTATGCTATTATAGTAATGGTGGAAATAGTGGGAGTATGCCATATAACGCTTGTTGATTGCATCAAATTATGAAAATTGGTTTCGTAAAACATATCGAACATGATTTGTGAAATAATGACTATTTTTGGGTATCGACTGAAAGATAGACATAGCTATATTTCAATATAAATATTATGAATATTCGTTATGAAATAAAACTATAATATGGCATTTGTTTTCATAACAAAAGTGATGCATTGGAAAATACAGAAGCATGGAATATTATTTACAGTTATTTTGGAATTATAGACTAAGTCGTAGTTTTGAGAAATAATTTTATTATATGATTATGAATCATATAATACTTGTTAATTATATCTCAAACGATTAAGGGCTATGCACCATTTAGTGGGAGCATCATAAGAGTTGATTAACTCTTTGGATTGATACATATAGATGTATACAATCGTAGGTCTATTAATACCAAAACGGTTCCACATACTTCGTCATATTCACTGATGAGTTATCACCAACATGGACATGTGTATTTGATACATATATAGTATGTCAATGTAAACCTATAGAATATACAAAAGAAAAGTAACATGTGATAGGAATGATTCGAGTTGATCGAATAGATGAGTATATTAGAAAAGGTTCCAAACGTACCTAAAAATGAATAAAGATTTATTCTCAAAATTCACTTCTTCCTGTAACACATAATGATGTATCAATATGGAGTAATCTAACTTTATTGAAAAAAGTACGATTAACTGTGAGTAAAGTTAAGTTAATTTCTTTCTATAAGGTCATGTACTTAAGAGTAGTATACAAGGTTAATTTTATTTCATATAAATAATAGTTTACAAAATCATACAAGATAAGGGTTTATAAGAAACCACAATGTAACAACCCGTATTTTTCGATAATTAAAAATATTAATTAATTAGATTTTGAAATATTTATATTATAAGAACTTAAAATTTATGATTTAATAATGAGAGAAATAACTAGAATGTAATGTTAGTAATGTTAATTTAAGGTAATTGATAACTATTTAATGAAATTTAAATCAATTGAAATAAATTTTGGTTAATTTGGTTATAATTGTAGGTAATAAAATAAATAAAATGATGTATTTAAAGGTGAAATTGTATGTAATTGATTGAGATAGGTTAACATAGATATAAAATCATTGTGGTAAGCAATGTATAACCCTTGGTTGTAACTAATAAGATAATGGATATGAACTATTATAATAAACGATTGTTTTAATCATCTTCTCATTAATTTATCCATTTGAATATTGAATGGGTAATTAATGGAATTAAGGAAATTGAATGTTGGATTTAATGTTGGAATTATATGTTGTTAATTGAAATAGGTTTATTGTGAATTAGGAAATCAATTTATTAGTACAAAATTTTATTGGGTTTTGTTCGTAAACAATAGACTTGGAAATGTGTTTGATTTATTAACGTATAATATTTGCTTTAGTTATCATTTGTTATTTAATCCGTTTAAATTAATTTAGAAATCGATAAAATTTTATATAATTGAATATTGCAATTAATATGTTGAAAGATGATAACTGTAGAATATTGATGTAATAAATGGTAAACTAATGTTAATTATACTCATAAGATAATAGTTGATTCAATAATAAGGGCGAAATCAAAATAAATGAAATTATTTGAATTTAAATTATAATTAACTGAACATTTATTGCAATTGCAATTGAACGCTGAAATTGTGCAATATATTTATTGGAATTAACATGGAAAGTTTATTTAAAAAGATTATAAAGTTATATGTAATAAACAATGATGAAAATTGTTAACAATTTACTTTGAATTTGAAAAGTGAATAAACCAATTTAATAATAATTATTTGATTAACGTGAAAATAGCCATTTTGACCATTGTCTTGGATTTCGATGAAGCCAGTTTCATCGGATCCGTAATGGTGAATTATTGTAGGATTTCAAGTTTCGTAGCAATCAGACTTGTCGTTTGATTGTACGGGCTCGAAACGTGTAGAAATAAATTTGAAATAAGCTGATTTTAAAAGCTAACTTATTCATACAATGGAATTAGGACTTGAAACATATTCCATTGAGTTTAAAAATATCGAAAACATCTATTTTGATATATGGGATGACCAACTTTCGTTTCGGAAGCAGAACGGGTCTTCCGGGTCGTTGTTGTCGTTTCGAACCAATTCGATATGTTGTTCATTCTTATCGGGCCTTGTCCATATAAATGGCTTTGTTTCTCAAACCCTAGTAGTCTTTCAGTTATTCTGTAGGTACAATTCTATATGCCTATTCCTTTCTTCCAATGGCAGAAACAAAATTCCAACTACAAACCCTATTTCAATTTCAAAACCAATTTCAAAATTCAAACTCTCTGAACCCTATCATATTATATATCATTGGAAAGCTCTCGACAAGCGCAATCCACTGCAGCAAATTTTTTTTTCATTTTGGTTCACGTTTGGCCAAAAATTGGCGATGTATTACCGGCAGTTCAGATTAGGGTTTGAGATTGGACGGTGGATCTTCGTCCTGGGAGCGATCGGAAGGCACTGCATCTAAGAGGGCGTTGAGGGGAGTTAATCTGTATGGCTACTTTGTGTCAGAGGTCATCAGAATCACCAAAATTGGCCAGGGAAGTGTGGTGGCAGCGGTCCGGACATGGGGAGCCAGAGGTGGCCGTTAGGAGCTCGCATAGGCGGCTCGAGGTGGGTTTTCCAGAGGCGAAGTCAGATGATCGTGGTAGGGCATGTGGTTGGCGGCGATCTGAGCATGGAAGGTGGCGGCTACAATGGGTCGAATGTGAATCTCTTAGGGTTCCTGAGCGTGGTCCTCGGCATGGTGACGTGGCCCTATGGGTTGAGAGAACAGTAATTCTTTTTTTGGTTTATTTTATTTTAATTTTAATTGTTGAATGTTCTAATATCTATAACTTTTGCATACGAGCTCGAATTCACGCTCGGTTTAATCCGCTACGATCGTATCAAAATTTCGGATATTATGAAACTGGTTTGGACGAATTTTGAGACTGTTAGATTTTGGGCTATTTTTGGATTTTAAAAATCGACGAAAAGTCGAAGGTGAATGTTTTAACCCAGTCACGAATACTAAATTATCTTATGTTAGTTAAATTTAATTTATGATGTGATTAGAAATTGATTGGTTGCTGTTTGGTATACTTTAAATTGTCATTCCAGTTAAATCTGACTTTTATTGAATTTAATTATCATTTAATTTAATATTGAAATTTAAATTGCCAGTTAAATACCTGTAAATGATAACCAGTAAATTTTTGTTAGTTATTGGTTAAATTGAATGATGATTTTGCTGTATGTTCAATTGTTGATATTTGGATGATTTGATGGATGTTATCGGTTGACATTTTGGATGATTGGATGTTTATTTATGGCTATATCATTGTTATCCCTATGGGTTGAAATGATACATACCCAAACGATCTTATAGACTAGGGAAAATCATTATGGGTTGAAATGATAAACCCGAGCGGTTTTCTTTGATTTGGAAATGTTGTTTTTGATGCTGGTTGAAATGACATATACCAATATAATTTCTTGAATTTGGATTTTATTTGGAATTGAATTATTTGAGGGGTTTAAGTTTTAATTTGAACTTCAGATTTATTCTAATTAAAATGATTAGGAGTGGTATTTCGAATTATTTGAAATCTTTTGAATAGTTATATCCACGTTGTACACTTAATAGGAGATGGAAATCCCGTAACATCTCTGAAGCCATTGCACTAATATTTCTATTTTGCTTATTATGATTTGACTTACATAAGATCTTTTAGTTCTGACTCGAGTGTTTTGTCTTTTCATTATGCTCGGCTCAGTCTAAGCTTTTCAGTGTATGGAAGACTATTTTCTAGAGGACGAAGACGAAGATTCAGTATATTATTATTATTTAGTATGATTATTCCACTACATCCTGTGTTCCACTGCATTATTTGTTTATTCCTGCTGTATAACTCTGATTTGAATTGTAAATGTGTAATCATGTGTTAATTTGTAAAACAGCTTCATGAACTGTTTATTTGATTATTCTATTCTGTCATTCCGCTGTGAGATTCTGTGTTTTTTGTTTTTCCTTCTTTTTTCTTTTATTTTCTTATTTACCCCATTAACAATCCTCCCTTTTGAATGGTTTGAATTAGACATGTGTGGTTTATTGTCGATTTAAACCGTCCAAAAGGTGGGTCGTTACAGTTGGTATCAGAGCTAGGTTTAGACATACCTTAGCCTATTGGGGTTAACTCATTGGAGATATGGTAGTAATATCCTAGAATGAGTTGTTTGAGTGTGTATATATATATGAGAGCACTTATTTGTTAGTGTTATAAAATGCTTTATATAAGTTTTAAAATGAAATAATTTTTCCTAATATTATATGTTATATATAAAGGAATTTTTTTATAACTAATATAGTTATTTGTAATGTGTTGTTTAGGAAATGATAATATTTAATTATTATCATTTATTGTTGATTTGTTGTATTTAGTCAGTTCATAAGCATTGGCTATTATTGTTGATTGAATTTCTGAGCTAAACACTAGTTTAATAATGGCGTATTTAAGGAAATAAAGTGAATGATTATATTAATATGATTTCTAAGTTTAGTCTTAATAAAGAGAATTTAAATTGAAAATTTAGAACTAACTTCGATGTCTTAGAAATTGGTTTCCTAATATTTTGTAAATAATAGTAGTATTATTCAAAAGTGAATAATTGGGATATTTGGGTACGAAATTGAATTTTTTTGTTGTGAATTATGTTGTTTGTTGATTGGCGGTTTCAACTATTGAAATAAATTGAAATATCCGGATATTTTGAATAGTCGAAAGCTTCTGAATTAATATATGTGTTGATACTTAGTAATTGTGTTGAATTATGCAGTTGAATTTGATAACCTTAATTTAAAAGCAATTGAAACAAGGTTTAATTTGTTATATCTGTGTTTAGTAAATGAATAGAATGGTTGTATACATTCTTGGCATGTAATGTAATAATATACAAATGTGAACTTTAAGCCTCGGCATGTTTAAATCGAAATTGTGATTAAGGAAAAGATGTAAATAAAAAAAAGTGAACTTGAAAACTGATCGGATAAACAAATATGAACTAAAAGTGAAATGATTATAAATGAAGTCATGAATGTAAATTTCTTATGAAATAAATGGATGTTGCTAGAAATACTTATAATTATAGTTGTGATAACTTTAAACTCGAGTAATGTTTTATAAAAAGTTAAACTTTTATAAATTGGATATAAACTTAAGGAAATTTCTTATGAAATGATTCGCAAAGAAATGTAGTATTAAATGAGAAATATTACATGTGAAATTGAATGTAATTTAAATTGAAGAGAAATATAAGCAATGCTATGGGAATGAATATATTAATGATTTATATTACATGGAGAAATTATGTGAAACAAATATTAAAGTATGAAGTGATATTTGTGTTAATCAATGAGATTAATAATGAATTTAAATTAAAATGTAATTGTGATGAAACAAATAGAAATAAATACGTAAGTTGTACGTATATTGTTTTATTCGCATAATTAATTTGATCCGGATTTGATTACACAAGTTCGAGGTGAATTACACCATTTCGTGTAAGGATTTTTCATTCGATTCTTGATGGAGAATATTTGATATGGATTTTTGGTTTGATTCTAAAATTCTCTATCGTAGTATATGGCAATGCAAAGAGAATGATGGTTTCTAGTTAAGAAACCTTATCGAAGTCCGCATTAGGGAAGTCGAATGAACAATACTGGTTCGAAAGCGAACTCGTGTGATCGAGCGAGCGATCAAATGTGATATTGCGTGATGATGACATATGTACATCTTATGGTCTAATATAATTGATATGCTTTGACGTTGAAATTGAAAGTTGTTGGGTTGGATATCCTTTGTAATTTAAATTGGAATTTTTTTGCAAACTACTATTAAATTAAAACCATTTTACAAAACTATTTTTATTTTTATTTTATTTTATATATAAAACTATTTTACAAACTATTTTTATTTTATTTTATACACAAAACTATTTTATATACAAAACTATTCTAAATTCAAAACCTTTTATAAAGCAAGAGTGTTCAATCCCATATGGCTCTTCATGCAGCGTAATTGATTTTGAATTTTTTTTATTCTTATATAAGATGGACTTTATATAAGTGTAAGGTAATTTTGAAGACTATTGATTTGGAAAGTATTCGATCTGAAAATGAAATCTTGTATATAATGGAATTTATATAAGTGTGATAGTTGAAGTTATGATTTTGAAAGGGTACTATATATGGTATGTTATATTTTGAAGTAAAAGGTATGGGGAAGTACCCTCCACGAAGAAGTATAGTATGATATGCTTCGACCTAAATGGACTTGGGGAATCCAGAAATGGATTCGATCGATAAACCATAATATACTTTGGTGAATTCAAAAATGGATTCGAACCGATATGGTTGTCCGAACTTAAACTCATGAGTTCCTCATTTTTTTAGGGTAGATGGTTCTTTAGTTTACCCAATGGAGGCGCTTTCGATCCTAGGATCTGTTGTTTATGGATCTTCCGAGAAGGAAGTGCATCCATTGCGTAAATCATTGAATCGGCAGTTACCACTGCAACAGGGGGTCGATGGTCCCTTGTTTACGAAATTGCTACGATATTTCTCTGGAATCCGAAAGGTGGAAGGATCTTCTGAAAAGTTTTGTGTCCATTGCATAAACACTGGATCAGCAGCGGGCCACTGGTATCGTAACATCATCATTTGACATCAGGTTTTGAGCGGTACTTTTCATACCTGTTTTTAAGTATTTTTCACTTGATGTTGAAATAGGTCCAATAAGTACATGGAAATTTCTTGTCTTACGCCTGATTAACGTACGACCAGAGTTGGCAAGAACGAGGATAAACTTGTTAAAACATCGAATTATAAAAGTATTTTGATAAAGTATTATATAAAAGATACTTTGGTCATTTTTTTTCATTTCTAAATACTTTAAAATGTTTAAAATATTGTTTATTTATGTACAACATGGTTTAATAGTTAACTATTATTGTTGTAAATTTTGTGAGAAATTATTAATTAAATAAAACATATTTAAAGTTAATGATTATTGATTAATTAAAGATGTTTGAAAAGTATTTTTAGATTTAAATGGATAAAATTTATAAATAATGGATTTAAGGTTTTCAATAACCCCTTTTAAATATAGGTAATGATGTAAATAATTATTTTTCAATAGTTACACATATTTATAAAGATGTTATTTCAGATTTTTTAAAATAGTATTTATAAATGAAGAAAGAAATTTTATGGATGAATTTTTGTAAAGTATTAAAGTCTTAAAGATGATTGATTTGCAAATGAAGTTTTCAAATGAATATTTCAAGAAAAATTTATGCAAGTTTCTTTGAATGTATAAATGTAAAGATATTAAACGATTTGGGAAATCTATTATAGTAATATGCTTGAAAAATAAATTGGAACTGCTATTTTGAAGTATGGTTTGAAATATTTACTTGATTTCGAAGTACTAATAGTTGTATGTAATATATTTGTTTTGTAACGACCCGTATTTTTTGTTCTTCGAATTTAAATATTTAATTTGTTTAAATATTCGGATTTAAATTAAATTATAATAAATTGTCCGCTTCAAATTTAGATCTAATTCTCAATGACTTATTTATAATTTAAATTTTAGAATTTTTCCATAATTTTTAATTTAGGAAATAAATAAATTTTCGTTTGACGTTTTTTGCGCCAAACGTCGGTTCTTTAGAAATTTTAAAGAATAAGTTAACCGATTTATTTTATTGCTGTTTTGTGATCGCGTAACATTGTTGTGCACGAACGTATTTTTTTAATTTTTGTCGTTCACGGTTCATACGCGAACGTGTTATTGTATAGCCTCATACCCTAAAATATTTTACACTAAGTTTTTGAAAAGAATCATATCTTTGCTCAATATATTTCTAATGTCCTGTTCATGCTTTTGACTGCATAGCGTTTAATGTGCGTCCTTGCTTTTCCTTAGTTCCTAGGTAAACAGTACTATATACATGCATGACACAAAAGGAAAGGGAACATTTGCTCATTTTTTAATGCTATAACAAAGATGGACAGAATATAAAAAGCCTTTTTATTCTTTTTCTATAACTCTGTTATATAGTTTTCTCCACTTTTGAACAATTATCATTTCCTCTTCTCTTCTCACTGTTGCGTGCATAAAATACATTTTTTCTTCTTCTTCCGTGCTTCACACTTCTCTGGAAACTAAAATGTAAGCACAACAACCACCAAAGCACTTGATCGAGCTAAATGTGAGCTGCACTATAATCATTCATATGGAATGCAGTACACCAAGATTACTGAGCATGTATACATTGGATCATGTATACAAACAGAAAGGGATGTGCACTTAGGCACTCATGGCACGGGTTGGATTTTGGTGGGCCGGGCCATTCTTAGTTTGGGCCTTGGAGTTTGCAGGGGGGACGTATGCATGAAGGTGTGTTTTGGTTGGAACGTGGAGGGTGGAGGCGGAGGCTTCATTGCCTGGGAGTGTGCATGCGAAGTGATTATGTGGGTTGTTGAGCTTGCACGCAAGGAGGAAAAAAAAGAAAAGAAAGAGGAGCAGCGGGCGCATAGTGAAAGAAAGGCGGACGTGGCAGCGGTCATGTGGGTTGGCGGGGGAAAGGAGGCGTTGTGGCTTTGATGTGGAGTAGGGAAATATGTACATGGATATTGAGTGAAGGTGCGTGCTTGAAGATGGAAGGAATTGGAGGGAGATATGTTAGGAAAGAAGGCTACTGTTCAATTAACTAGAATTTGCACTTGAGTCCTAAATAATGTGTTCAATTGCACTAAAGGGGGAGCATTCTTCGTTGGATTCGCCTGTGTATTTTGGAAAAACCGGCCGAGCCCAATAGAATGTGGGCATAAGCATGTGAGAATTATTTTAACTTGTTTATTTATATATATATAAATGTTGGTTAAACTAAATTGCATAATTTGCTAGTTCCGTAATCCGTTTTGCACACGGATTTATGCGTTGGACTCGTATTGGCGAGTACAATGTTTTGGTGTAACTTTTGTATAAAATTATGACGTATTAATACGAACGTATTTAATCACATAATTTTAAAATAATAACATCGTAATTTGGCCAAATAAAATACCGTTGAGTTAATTTGATTGAATATGGAAATTTGACATCTGTTTAGCGAGATAAAACACCGTTCCACTAATTAAATTAATTTGACATTGTTTAGCAGAATAAATCACTGTTCTATTATTATTAACTGGATAGGTCATATTTGGATATTTATTTAGTAGAAGTAAACCCCGTTCTGCTATTACATTGGTGTGGACGCTTAATTGCAATCCAATTGGTTAGTATTGGATAAGTGTGGTATTAACGGTTAATTGTTAATTGTGAGTTAATTTACATATGTGATGTGATGTAAATACCTGATTATAACTTAGATAGTTATTGAAATTAATGGTGACTTGATTAAGTACCATTGGAGTTGCTAAGCCTTTTTTCCAATTTTGGAAGTTGATTTTTGAACCAAAGTTATTTTGAGAATGATTATTATTTATTAATGATATTTTAAAGATAACTAATAATTATTTGATAATGATTTAAGGTTAATTATTTTATGATTCTTAAAAGTTATTTAAAAATATTTAATTATTGTTTCAGGGTTAATTAATTATTTAAAATGTTTAAAAGTATATATTAATTAATTATTTTAGGTTATTTTGAAATAATTGGATTTAAAAGTTAATTATTATTTAAGAATTAATTAGAATTAAATTATTATTATTTCAAAGATAATTTGTTCAAATATTAATATTGTTTAAAAAATAATATATTATATAGTAAAATGTTATAAAAGGGTATTTTCCTAAGTTAAACTTGGAAATTATTATAGAAATTTTATAAGCATTATTTTGAGATAATTATTTCGGGAAGTAATATTATATTTTCATAGCGTAATTCAAGGGGTAAAGATTGCTTACAGTTTGGGATGTTTTCGCTGGGATAACGACGTAACCATTGTGCAAACTGTGATCTATGATTGATTGCATGGTGGAAATCGGGAGGAGAGATTGCCTAAGTTAAGTTTGGTTTTTCTGGGATAGAGATGCAACCATCGAGCTACGATCCATGGTCGATACCGAATGGTGCTTTCCATATTTATTTTAAAAGGTTTCAAGTATTTTTGGAAGATATGATTTGTTAATATATTTATTCCGGTGAGATAAGTATATGACTGTTTTTGATAAAGAGATTTAATTTAATGAAATTAAATTAAATGAGGCTTAGTGATTTCAGTGGGAAATGAAATCTATGTTTGGAATGTTTGTTATTTGATAGTCAAATAACCGACTATCAAATCTTGGCCAAAATATGTAATTCTTCTTAATTTTGGTGGTACGGAATTATTCCCTATTTAACACCGAAGGATTTTAACTCTGGAAATATCTAGGAGAAATGCGAGAATTATATGGTACGGTTACCATCGGGTTGCTATACTATACGTATAGACTTGTGGATCCTCTAGGACAAGTGATAAGGAGATCCGTCCACTTAAACGGTTAGGAGGTGATCCCCGATCTTATGTATTGTTTGATTATTTCCTAAAGAAACGATCTTGAGCATTCCGGAAATCGACGAATGGTTTTTGGAGCACCCAGGAAATGGAGAGTGTACTCATAAGAGATGACTCAGAACCTAGGATCTACTCCGAAACCATATACGGTTAAATGGATGAGATGCGTTATGTTTTGGGATGTTGAAATCCATATGTGGTTCCACGACTCGTTGGAGTGTGGGAATCTGTATGAGATTTAAAGATCTGTTGAGATGTGGGAATCTGTATGTGATTCCGAGGCCATTGTAGTGTGGGAATCCATATGGGATCCCGCGATCTATTTTCGGAGCGGTGCGTAAGCTGGAACGCCGGACGTAGCCTCATCAGTGTAAAAGACTAAAACCAGATATATGAGGCATGGCCTGTAGGGTTGGCAAACCCATAGGGTGTGATCGGCTCCTTTTCTAGCAATACTGATATCTTCAGTTGTTTTGGCATGCCGGAGCGATGCACTCGGTCTTAGCAAGACCAGTTATGTTTTTTCTATGATACCCCGGCTAGACGGGTATGATGCTTCGGAAGGATAACTCTGAAGTACTAAGGGCGCCTCCGTGGAAATCCTACACAATTAGCGAACGAGCTTTATTGGATCTTGATTTTATGACTTGTATTGCTGTGATGTACACATCACATGCATCACAGCTACTTGTTATTATTATTTTTGGCGATTAAACACTATTATAATATAAGATGATTTTCTATAAAGGAGTTTTGATTTTCGTAAGGTAAAAACCCGTCCGTGTTTATTTGCGGTAAGGACTTACGAGATACCTTTGTTTTGAAAAGATTATTAAACTTAAAAATCAAGTTGATTGTCTTTTCTCACGCTGGTTCTACCAGACTGACCCGGACGTGGTTTTTCCTATATGCTCGGGTCAGAAGGAGCATATTTCTAGGTTTGGATGGATATTTTGGAGCTTCAGGAGAGGAGCTGGAGGCCCAGAGACGTATTCACGTAGATGATTATATTTTCTCGTTGCTTACATTGTTTTATATCATTCAGCAATTGTAAGGACGGGTTGTTATAACTGTTTGTGCTGAGATTCCGTGTTTGTTTGGTTCTTCTTGTCTTCTATCTTCTTTCTTTTCCCTAATTATCCGCCTTTCCATTCGATTTGGGCTGGACATGTGTGGTATTGTCAGTTTAAGTTGTATGGAAAAGTAGGAAGTGAAATTTTATAAATATTGATTGCAAAATAGGATTTATAAATAAAAGGAATTTAATTGGAACTTGAGAACTTAAGTTCTAGGGTTGAAATTTGTTTTCAAGGGATTTTGGAATATAATACTAGTATTATTTGGAACTATTTTGAATAAATATTCTCAAATGTGATTCAAAAGAAATATTTTAAAAGAAATTTTAAAAGGAAATAAGTTCTGTACTCCCTTCTCTATCGCTGGAAAATAATTTCGGTGATGAGTGCACGCATCATCGACGTTCATTTTCGAGTTTCAAAGTGGGAAGGCCGTTGTAGTAATTTTACTACACATTAGTTTTGATAAACAAATCCTAATTTTGTATGTCTAAATATGATATGATATATATAAAAGCTATGCATGTGTGTGTGTGTATTATCTCATATGATTTGAAATGAGCCCGGCATTTAGTTCTTAAGTTTCTATAAATTAGTGATTTCAATTACTGTAATGAAATGAAATCTTGACTATATTAATAATTGGAAACTTCTAAAATGAGAAATAAGAAATTAGATGCTAAGTGATTAATGAAAAATATAAGAAATTGGAAATTTGAAACTTGTAAATCAAAGGATATGAAAATTTAGAAGACATAATTATTGAGCAATTGTTAACTAAAATGAATAAGATAAACTTGTGTAACATTCAATTACATTCTATAATATATATATATATATATATATATATAACTTACCTAAATGTTAAAAAGTTGAAATGTTAATAGAAATATGTAATGGAATATTTCACAAGTAAAACTTAAATAATGAAAGGGTTCAAATGGAACTATTTCCATGAATAAGAATTTTGATGTACAAGAAATGTTATAAATGTAAGTTAATATTGGGAAATGCTTATTATTAAATTAAATGGTAAAAAGTAAATACTGTTTAGGCAAATGATTATAAACTCAAGAAAATGACTGAAATGATTTACCGATGAGTATTAATATTAAATGGATATCAAACATTATAAGTAAATAATAAATGAGAAATAAACTGCAATAAAATGTATGTAATACTTAAATAATGGATTCATTGATCATTTTAAATATTGAATGGAGATAATTTATGTAAGTAAATGAATAAAAAGGACATTATGAATGAATGAAAATAAATGAACAGTAAATGATGTGAAAAGAAACCAATTGAATAAATTTAAATAATGTGTTGAAATTCTTGGTTGTTTTGGCTTATGGGATGTTGGAAAAGGATACTTCTAATTATTTAAGGTTATATGGATAATCTATTAAGTAATTATCCAAGGCTGTTGAGCATAGGGTACACTTGATAGTTTATTTACCACCTTGCACAAATAAAAGTTTCCGAAATAAACAAACCATTGGTTTTGGTTGCTACGGATGTATGATGGATTCTTTGGTTGCATAATGATTGTATTGTTTGTTTGTATATGTTGATTTGCTTTTGTTGCCAATTGAAAACTACTAAATATTTGTCTTGTACATAATTCTCACTATTTCGGATTATACAAGTGAAATACAGGTTTATGGAAGCAATAATTACTGCTTTTGGTTTCATAAATAAAGCGTGTTGGCTCGACAAATGGGTACGTTTTTGGATTACGGTTTTATAGCGATATTATATTGTTTTCCCGTGGTTTGGGTTATTTTATTTTTGAAATATGATATATTATTGTAATTATTGATATTACTATTTTTTTGGACCTCTCCGTACAAAGGAGACTCTATCGAAATTTTCCATGAAATTTTGACTTAGATATTTTATGAAAGTGAGATATTTTCAAACTTTTATTAAACTTTTATATGAAGATTTAATTATTTATAAGTTGATATATTTAATTTAAAATACTTAATTATGTAAATTAATTGTTTATAAATTGAATACTTTGAATAAAATATATTAATTCCTTAAATCCTCTTTTTTCCTTTTTGAGAACGAAAAGTTTTGAGTGGGGGAGAGTGTAACGACCCGTATTTTTCGATAACTAAAAATATTAATCAATAAGATTTTGAAATATTTATATTGTAAGAACTTAAAAGTTATGATTTAATAATGAGAGAAATAAATAGAATGTAATGTTAGTAATGTTAATTTAAGGTAATTGATAACTATTTAATGGAATTTCAATCAATTGAAATAAATTTGAGGTTAATTTGGTTATAATTGTAAGTAATGAAATAAATAAAATGATGTATTTAAAGGTGAAATTGTATGCAATTGATTGAGATAGGTTAATATAGATATAGAATCATTTTGGTAAGAAATGTATAACCCTTGGTTGTAACTAATAAGATAATGGATATGAACTACTATAATAAACGATTGTTTTAATTATCTTCTCATTAATCCGTTTGAATATTGAATGGGTAATTAATGGAATTAAGGAAATTGAATGTTGGAATTATATGTTGTTAATTGAAATGGGTTTATTGTGAATTAGGAAATCAATCTATTAGTACAAAAATTTATTGGGTTTGTTCATAAACAATAGACTTGGAAATGTGTTTGATTTATTAACATATAATAATTGCTTTAATTATCATTTGTTATTTAATCCGTTTAAATTAATTTAGAAATTGATAAATTTTTATATAATTGAATATTGCAATTAATATGTTGAAAGATGATAACTGTAGAATATTGATGTAATAAATGGTAAACTAATGTTAATTATATTCATAAGATAATAGTTGATTCAATAATAAGGGAAAAATCAAATTAAATGAAATTATTTGAATTTAAATTATAATTAACTGAAAATTTATTGCAATTGCAATTGAACGCCGAAATTGTGCAATATATATATATATATATATATAAATATATATATATATCGAAATTAACATGGAAAGTTTATTTAAAAATATTTTAAATTTATACGTATTAAACAATGATGAAAATTGTTAATAATTTACTTTGAATTTGAAAAGTGAATAAACCAATTTAATAATTATTATATGATTAACGTGAAAATAGCCATTTTGGCCATTGTCTTGGATTTTGATGAAACCAGTTTCATCGGATCCGTATCGATGAATTATTATAGGATTTCAAGTTTCGTAACGATCGGACTTGTCATTTGATCGTGCGGGCTCGTAATGCGTAGAAATCAATTTATTGAAATCAATTTGATAAGTTGATTTTAAAAGCTAACTTCTTCATACAATGGAATTAGGACTTGAAACCTGTTCCATTGAGTTTAAAAATATCGAAAACATCTATTTTGATATATGGGATGACCTACTTTCGTTTCAGAAGCAGAACGGGCCTTTCGGGTCGTTGTTGTCGTTTCAGACCAATTCGATATGTTGTTCATTCTTATCGGGCCTTGTCCATATAAATAGCTTTGTTTCTCAAATCCTAGGAGTCTTTTAGTTATTCTGTACGTACAATTCTATCTGCCTATTCTTTTCTTCCAATGGCCGAAACAAAATTCCAACTACAAACCCTATTTCAATTTCAAAACCAATTTCATAGTTCAAACTCTCCGAACCCTATCATATTATATATCGTTGGAAGCTCTCGACGAGCGCAATCCACTGTAGCAATTTTTTTTTCGTTTTGGTTTTGGCCAGAAATTGGCGATGTATTACTGATCGTTCATATCAGGGTTTAAGATTGGACGGTGGATCTTCGTCGTGGGAGAGATCGGAAGGCACTGCATCGGAGAGGACGTCGAGGGGAGTCAATCTGTACGGCTACTTTGTGTCAAAGGTCGTCAGAATCGCCAAAATTGGCCAGGGAAGTGTGGCGGCGGCGGTCCGTACCTGGGGAGCCGGAGGTGGCCGTCAAGAGCTCGCATAGGCGGCTCGAGGTGGGGTTTCCAAAGGCGAAGTCAGATGATCGTGGTAGGGCATGTGGTTGGCGACGATCTGAGCATAGAAGGTGGCAGCAACAATAGGTCGAACGCGATTCTCTTAGGGTTCTTGAGCGTGGTCCTCGGCATGGTGACGTGGCCCTATGGGTTGAGGAAACGGTAATTCTTTTTTTTGTTTATTTTATTTTACTTTAATTTTAATTGTCGAATGTTCTAATATGTATCACTTTTGCATACGAGCTCGAATTCACGTGCGGTTTGCTCCGTTGTGATCGTATCAAAATTTCGGACATTATGAAACTTTTTTGGACAAATCTGAGACTATTAGATTTTGGGTTATTTTTGGAATTTAAAATCGACGAAAAATCAAAGGTGAGTGTTTTAATCCACTCACGAATACAAAATCGTCTTATGTTAGTTAAATTTAATTTATGATGTGATTAGAAATTGATTGGTTGCTGTTTGGTATATTTTAAATTGTCATACCAGTTAAATCTGACTTTTATTGAATTTAATTGCCATTTAATTTAATATTGAAATTTAAATTGCCAGTTAAATAGCTGTAAATGATAACCAGTAAATTGTTGTTAGTTATTGGTTGATTTGAATGATGATTTTGTTGTATGTTCAATTGTTGATATTTGGATGATTGGATGGATGTTACCGGTTGACATTTTGGATGATTGGATGTTTATTTATGTCTATATCTCTGTTATCCCTATGGGTTGAAATGATACCTATCCGAACGATCTTATAGACTAGGGAAAATCGTTATGGGTTGAAATGATAAATCCGAGCGGTATTCATTGATTTGGAAATGTTGTTTTTGATACTGGTTGAAATGACATATACCCATATAATTTCTTGAATTTGGATTTTATTTGGAATTGAATTATTTGAAGGGTTTAAGTTTTAATTTAAACTTCGGATTTATTCTAATTAAAATGATTAAGAGTGGTATTTTGAATTATTTGAAATCTTTTAAATAATTATATCCACGTTGTACACTTGATAGGAGATGGAAATCGCGTAACATCTCTGAAGCCATTGCACTAATATTTCTATTTTACTTATGTTCATTTGACTTACATATGATCTTTTAGTTCTGACTCGAGTGTTTTGTCTTTTCATTACGCTCGGGTCAGTCTGAGCTTTTCGATTATATTGTTATTATTTATTATGATTATTCAACTACATCCTGTGTTCCGCTGCATTATTTGTTTATTCCTGTTGTATAACTCTGATTTGAATTGTAAATGTGAAATCAAATGTTATTTTGTAAATCAGCTTCATGAACTGTTTATTTGATTATTTTATTTTGTCATCCGCTGCGAGATTCTGTGATTTTTTGTTTTTCCCTTCTTTTTTCTTTTATTTTATTATTTACCCCATTAACAATTGTAACGTCCCAGATTTTCACGTTCGAAAATCGACATCCATACTTTACATCGTACTCGAATGTCGTAGATTCGAGCGTTCAAATCCGAGTCGCCGGAGCTTATAACAACATTAAGTAAACAACACAGCGGAAATAAAAGAATATAGATATACAATATCTGATACAATATCCAGATACAGTGATGATACAATGAATATCCATATACATCAGAGATATGATACAACAAATAGCAGCGGAAAAGAAAATGATAACATCAGCAGCGGATAATCTCCATCTTCAAAGCACTAATCCAGAAATAGCTTGAACTCCCAATAACGATACACCAAGATAAGCAAGTGCAGTCCGATCCAAAGACTGAACTAGCTCCAGATAACCTACTAATCTGACTATCTGAAAAACCAAACTCTAGACTGCTCGTGTAGAAAAATTTTGAGCATCCAGAGTTTAGGAAAGAAACAATAAACTCCGGATCAGTCATGGGACTGGTGTGAGCAACAAAAACAGTTTATCTTTAAAACAAATAGCAGAGAATTTTAAAGTCAATTCGCAATGCTTTTGGAAAATGAAACTACCATAAGACCTCCCACCACACACACAATGCAAACGCAGAATTGGAGGAGATTTCTTCTTATGATAGTCAAAGATGCTTACTACGCAAAATCAAATCATTTGATATTATTACTAGTGCATAGTGTAGAAAACAATTTCGAAAGTAGAATATAAATCTTAGCCAGCATAGACATTTCGCACTTATGCCTACTATAGCTACCATGTTCAATAGCAGGTTACCACCACATTCCATGGCAGGTAATACAACTAAAACCGTACAGGGCTCGTATTGTTTTGTTTGGATTTCCAACAAATGGTCAGGCTAAGGAACTTCCTATTCCACGAAAGAAACGCCTCTGGCGGGACGTTCCGAGAACCAACTGTTCTCTACCAAACAAGGCCGGCAACCCCTTTTCCCAAGGGATAAAAGAAACCTCAGATATGCCACCCCCGGTCCTTTGGGACCTTTATCCGAGCGCTCGATAACCAACATCACACATCATAAAGAAAGTGTATCCACATGAGTAAGTATCTGGGCTCCATACCATGATACTACCCTTTTCCAGAAGGAATGGTCATACCCTAGGGGAGCTACCCCTGAAAACCTTGCCGCACAATTCCTGTTTCGACCATTACCGGGTTGTGAGGCTCGACGAAGTCTCGTCCACAAAGCTACGCTTTTTCAAAAAGCCACGCTTTGGGTCAACAGATGATCAACCTATGATCACAAAGATAAATGATCAAACAAAAGATCATATCACAAATGATCAAACATTGATCATCACACAGCAACACTCAGCATGCCACATTACCAAATTGGGATATATCGCTGATAAATTTCAACTACATAACCTCTGAGCTCGTACGTCTCAGAGAAGGGTGTTAAGCTAAGAGAATAAATTCTCCGCCACCAAACAGAAATGTATTTGAAAGAAATCAGCTTTATATCTCAAAGTGTAATGTCAGACATGTATCCATATAAGTCTGTTCCGGGTTCGAACAGAACCGAAGGCACTTCTCACGAAGCCCTTGCAAATCCGGATAATTTCCAATCACGTCCGAACTTCCCGTCACAAAAAGAGTGATATAAATCTCTATACCGGAGCAACTCAGTGCAGAGACATTCGACAGGTTGTCCTTTCATTTTCGAAAATATCCGGTCTTCATCACCGGTCTTCAAATGCCATCCATATACGACGTATCACTATTCAGAATGGGTTATACGACCCAAAGGTCCTTTCTCGGCTAACCCGAATAGTGAGCGCAATTAAAAAGCATATGGATATGGGATTTCAATTAAGTCACAGCTTATTACCCAAAATCTTGCTTCAAATGGTTTAAACAAATTACCATTTTAATCTTTTTAAACAAAAAGATTCAATTCACAAAGTTCAATTGAATTTCACAGATTCATTTACAGATTTTCCAAATCGATTCCCAATTCAATTTAATTAATTCGTTAAATCTTTAAATCAAAGATTTAACTAATAGCTTTCAAAACAATTTCATTTCAAATGGTTTAAACAAACATCATTTTTAAATCTGTTAAGATAACAGATTTAATTCATAGCTTTCAAAAAGAATTCATTCATAACTTGGAAAACCATTTTTCAATTCAATCTTGAAATTTCTCTAATTAAACTGGAATTTCATTTCTTATCTGAAAGCTTTTAATTCTTTTAAAACAAACAGTTTTTATTTTGGAAATCTGATTCATTTATACGAGTTAAGGTTCTTCTTGGGTTAAAATCAAATTCTCAAACCAATATTTTAAAAGTGGTTTAAATTCATATAAGACACATTTATAATCTCTTTAATCAAAATTCCAGTCATTGAATTCAATTCCAAATATTGAATTCAAATTTAAGTCAAATTATTTAAATTTCAAAACTTAATCAAGTTATTCGAAAATAAGACTTATCTTTGAAATTCCATTTTTAAAAGCTTTTCACTTTAAACCCAAATTTCCAATCTCAAAATCAATTGAAATTAAAATCTCAATTTCAAAAACATCAAATTTAAAATATCTGTGACTTAACCGATTTCCACGTGAAATCCATATTTGTGTGTGTAAAAGTGTAGTCTAGGGGTTTCACACAATAGTGCAACATCAATGAATCATCACAGATCAAAATACAGAAATATAATTTTGATAAGTGGTATTAACTATCCCACTTATCGTTCATTCACAGATCACAGATATATATCACAGATAAGCAAATTACAGATCACAACATAAATCAGGATGTATCACAAAGCATCATATATCAGGGATATCAACAATTCAATCATTCAATCAAATCCAATCATCCATAAGTAAGGTCAGTAAATTGTCTGATTTATTCAAATCAGATAAATTTCTTATGAATAGATTACTAATTCTGGTTAATTAACATTAATAAATTATAAACCATTTTGATTAATTTTTTCTTTAATCATTTATTAATTAACCATTTATAATAAATTAATTAACCTTTATTTAATCATCTCCATAAATTTCACTAAGTAAATTCACTTATCCAATTATTTTCTTAAGTTAATTAAACTAATTTAATTAACTCCAATTAATCAAAATATCCAAAATCAATTACAATGAGTAATTTATCCTTAATTACTTTCATTAAGTAATTACATTTAAATCAATTTATAATTGATTATCTAATTTATTAATCTAATTAACTATCAAAATTAATCACATCAATTTAATTACTTAATAATCCCTAGTTAATTGTCTTCATTCACTAATAACATTTCTTAACTACTTTTAAATTAATCTCCAATTTACTTAAAACTTGAAATCAATTTTTAACTTAAAATAGTCCCCCTTAATCAGTTCATAGATACTAAAATTCGTTTTACATTATAAACTCGAAATTTATTCTGCATAACCCATTTTTTTGAAACAACACGTGAATGCCCAGGCTCACTCGGGTAGTTACTCGAGTTCCCCATCGTTTCCCCCCCAAGTCATTCCTCTTCCTCGCGTACCTTTCTCTTTTTTTTCTAAGTTTTAAACTACAGCTTCAACAACAGGAAATGCGTGCTCACCCAGGCTTCACTCGAAGCAAACCATCCTTATACTCGAGTAACAACTCGAGATCCCCCATCATCAACCTCCTGACACCATCACCAAGTCGTGCACATGCACGGCTTCTCGCCGCTGCTCCGGCGAACCCCACCAACGTCGACAAGTTGCAAATTCCCCATAAACCCGAGAACCCAACTCGATTCGCCTTCAAAAAATTCTAGTCGAATTTTAACAGTTCGATCGAAATACTGCACTCGACCCAAATGACAAAACCACCTCGCCACCATCGCTCACGCCACCTGAGATGCCCAAACTTCGCTCATATCACGACACCCCCCTACGCTAACCTACCCCTCGATCTCGAGCAACTCGACGCATTGTCGAGTGAGGACGAGCCCAAGTTCTCAACGCCATTTTTAACAGTCCAAGAACCCTAGTTTTAATTTGTTCTCCTATCTCTTGCAATAGAAAATTGTTTCTACATTTTTCCTGTGATCATCAATGCCCATACTTCCCTCAAGCAAGATTTAAACACTCGAAATTGGTTTGATCATCAGAAATTTATGAAAATGCAACCTTTGCTTATATACGAACTGCTCTTTAAATACTAATTTAAAAGTCTTCATTTGTGTTGTAAAAATCTTCTTTTTGCATGTAGATTCAAGCTATAAGATTAAATCAACATATAACAATATTCGAATTAATCAAGGATTTGTTCTTTTTACTGTAAACTAAATGTTACAGAGTCAACTTCTTCATGATCGAGTATGAAACAAATTTTAATCCATAGATGATGTTTTAAACCAACTTAGTTATTGCAAACAAAAATCAATCAGGGATTGAAGAAGTGGATTTTAAAGTTTTACTTGATTAAACCTTGTCTAAAAAAAAACAGAGCTGAAGATGACAGACAAGTGTTTCCAGAACAAATAGAATTAGCAAACATGAAAATTTTCATCTGTATATATATATATATATATATCCACATAGCATATTACCTGCTATAACTCATCTACTCAGTTTGAATCATGGTTGAATCTTAAAAAAACATGTTTACTCACCAGCATCAAGAAAAAAAATCAAAACAGATTAGGCTTTTTAAAACATAGGAGTTGCTCACCTTGTTTACCCAGAAGAAGAACAGAGAAAGAACAGAGAAGCAATGCTTGGACTTGCATGCTTGATTTGTTTAAAGCTTCCAGGTTGAAGACTTTTGAACTTTTCTGTTTTGATTTTTTCTCATTTCTGGTTTTAAGATAATATTTACTTCATATTTTTCTTAGTTTTAATTTTCGAAACTGAAATGATGTTGTTTGGAATATAGAGAGAAGCTACTAGTTGATATTGTTTTGTACAGGTTATGATATGGTTTTATTTTGTACAATATGTTTTGCCTTACTTGCATTAAATGACTTTGCCTATATTGTACACTTACATACCTATTTAATATTGTTTGTTTACTTTATTTCCTTTACTTTCGGCTGAGAGATGATATAGGTATGTTGCATTAAATGAAAGGGTCCTTTTATCTTTGTTTATGCTTGCTTACATTTTTATTTTACAGGCACTATTCTACTTGCCTTTTTGCTTGAATCGGCTAAGAGATGATGTTGTTTTGGTTATATCCACTAGAGATATTTGTTGTCTTGTTACTTTGTATTTAATTTATATTTATTTCTAGTCTACATAACTAATTTGCCTTGCTTACTAAAATGTTGTTTTAATTATTTTATTTTCATTTTATCTTGTAATATAAATGACATTCTATATTTTAAAATTATTTTTAAACTATTTACTTGAAACTCAAATTCAACATATACAATAATTAAATTTAAATGATTTATTTACAATTTAAACTCAAGTCAAAATATATATCTATATATTTATTATTTTCAAATTCACTCATATTTGAATTGGGGAAACTCGCTCCAATTTTCTAATTAAATTAACAAATTTTTATCCAAAAATTTATTTAATTACTCAATTTAATTCAAAAATTCAATTAATTATTAATTTAAATAAATTTAAATTTCGGGGTCGTTACAACAATCCTCCCTTTTGAATGATTTAAATTAGACATGTGTGGTTTATTGTCGATTTAAACCGTCCAAAAGGTGGGTCGTTACAGTTGGTATCAGAGCCAGGTTTAGACATACCTTAGCCTGTTGGGGTTAACTCATTAGAGATAGGATAGCAATATCCTAGAATGAGTTATTTGAGTGTGTCTGTCTATATATATAGACACACACACACACACACACACGAGAGCGCATATTTGTTAGTTTTATAAAATGTTTTATATAAGTTTTGAAATGAAATAATTTTTCCTAATATTATATTATATATGTAAGAAATTTTTTATAACTAATATAGTTATTTGTAATGTGTTGTTTAGGAAATGATAATGTTTAATTATTATCACATATTGTTGATTTGTTGTATTTAGTTAGTTTATAAGCATTGGCTATTATTGTTGATTGAATTTATGAACTAAACACTAGTTTAATAATGGTGTATTTAAGGAAATAAAGCGAATGGTTATATTAATATGACTTCTAAGTTTAGTCTTAAAAAAAGGAATTCAAACTGAAAATTTAAAACTAACTCCGATGTCCTAGAAATTGGTTTCCTAATATTTTGTAAATAATAGTAGTATTATTCAAAAGTGAATAATTGGGATATTTGGGTATGAAATTGAAATGTTTTGTTGTGAATTATTTTGTTTGTTGATTGGTGGTTTCAACTATTTAAATAAATTGAAATATCTGGATATTTTGAATAGTCGAAAGCTTCTGAATTAATATATGTATTGAAACTTAGTAATTGTGTTGAATTATGCAGTTGAATTTGATAACCTTAATTTGAAAGCAAGTGAAACAAGGTTTAATTTGTTATATCTATGTTTAGTAAATGAATAGAATGGTTGTATACATCATTGGCATGTAATGTAATAATATACAAATGTGAACTTTAAGCCTTGGCATGTTTAAATCGAAATTATGATTAAGGAAAAGCTGTTAAAAAAAGTGAACTTGAAAACTAATCGGATAAACAAATATGAACTAAAAGTGAAATGATTATAAATGAAGTCATGACTGTAAATTTCTTATGAAATATAAATGGATATTGCAAGCAATACTTATAATTAAAGTTGTGATAACTTTAAAGTCGAGTAATGTTTTATAAAAGAAGTTAAGCTATAAATTGGTTATAAACTTAAGAAAATTTCTTATGAAATGATTCGCAAAGAAATGTAGTATTAAATGAGAAATATTACATGTAAAATTGAATGTAATTTAAATTGAAGAGAAATATTAGCAATGTTATGAGAATGAATATATTAATGTTTTATATTAAATGGAGAAATTCAGTGAAACAAATATTAAAGTATGAAGTGGTATTTGTGTTAATCAATGAGATTAATAAAGAATTTAAATTAAAATGTAATTGTGATGAAACAAATAGGAATAAATACGTAAGTTGTTCATATATTGTTTTATTTGCATAATTAATTTGATCCGGATTTGAGTACACAAGTTCGAGGTGAATTATGCCATTTCATGTAAGGATTTTTTATTCGATTCTTGATGGCGAATATTTTATATGGATTTTTGGTTTGATTCTAAAATTCTCTATCGTAGTACATGACTATGCAAGGAGAATGATGGTTTCTAGTCAAGAAACCGTATCGAAGTCCGCATTAGGGAAGTCGAATGAACAATACTAGTTTGAAAGCGAACTTGTGTGATCAAGCGAGCGATCAAATGTGATATTGCGTAATGATGACATATGTACATCTTATGTTCTAATATAATTGATATGCTTTGACGCTGAAATTGAAAGTTGTTGGGTTGGATATCCTTTGTAATTTAAATTGGAATTTTTTTGCAAACTACTATTAAATTAAAACCATTTTACAAAACTATTTTTATTTTTATTTTATTTTATATTCAAAACTATTTTTATTTTTATTTTATTTTATATACAAAACTATTTTTATTTTTATTTTATATACAAAACTATTTTACAAACTATTTTACATACAAAACTATTCTAAATTCAAAACGTTTTATAAACCAAGGATGTTCAATTCCATATGGCCCTTCATGCAGCGTAATTGATTTTGAAAAAAAAATTTGATTCTTATATAAGATGGACTTTATATAAGTATAAGGTGATTTTGAAGACTATTGATTTGGAAAGTATTCGATCTGAAAATGAAATCTTGTATATAATGGAATTTATATAAGGTGATAGCTGAAGTTATGATTTTGAAAGGGTACTATATATGGTATGTTATATTTTGAAGTAAAAGGTATGGGGAAGTACCCTCCGCGAAGAAGTATAGTATGATATGCTTTGACCCAGATGGGCTTGGGGAATCCAGGAATGGATTCGACTGATAATCCCTAATTTACTTGGGTGAATTCAGAAATGGATTCGAATCGATATGGTTGTCCGGACTTAAACTCATGAGTTCCTCGATTTTTGTAGGGTATATGGTTCTTTAGTTTACCAAATGGAGGCGCTTTCGATCATAGGATCTGTTGTTTATGGATCTTCCGGGAAGGAAGTGCATCCATTGCGTAAATCATTGAATCAGCAGTTACCACTGCAACAGGGGTCGATGGTCCCTTGTTTACGAAATGGCTACGATATTTTTCTGGAATCCATAAGGTGGAAGGATCTTCTAAAATTTTTTGTGTCCGTTGCGTAAACACTGGATCTGCAGCAGGGCATGTGGTTGGCGGCGATCTGAGCATGGAAGGCGGCGGCTACAATGGGTCGAACGTGAATTTCTTTGGGTTCCTGAGCGTGGTCCTCGGCATAGTGACGTGGCCCTATGGGTTGAGAGAATGGTAATTCTTTTTTTGTTTATTTTATTTTATTTGAATTTTAATTGTCGAATGTTCTAATATGTATAACTTTTGCATACGAGCTCGAATCACGCGCAGTTTGCTCCGTTGCGATCGTATCAAAATTCTGGACATTATGAAAATAGTTTGTATGAGTTCTGAGACCGTTAGATTTTGGGCTATTTTTGGATTTGAAAATCGACGAAAAATCAAAGGCGAGTGTTTTAACCCACTCACGAATAGTAAATTATCTTATGTTAGTTTAATTTAATTTATGATGTGATTAGAAATTGATTGGTTGCTGTTTGGTTTATTTTAAATTGTTATTCTACTTAAATCTGACTTTTATTGAATTTAATTGCCATTTAATTTAATATTGAAATTTAAATTTCCAGTTAAATACTTGTAAATGATAAGCAGTAAATTGTTGTTAGTTATTGGTCGATTTGAATGATGATTTTGCTGTATGTTCAATTGTTGATATTTGGATGATTAGATGGATGTTATCAGTTGACATTTTGGATGATTGGATGTTTATTTATATCTATATCTCTATTATCCCTATGGGTTTAAATGATACATACTCGAACGATCTTATAGACTAGGGAAAATCGTTATGGGTTGAAATGATAAACCCGAGCGGTTTTCATTGATTTGGAAATGTTGTTTTTTGATACTGGTTGAAATGACATATACCCATATAATTTCTTGAATTTGGATTTTATTTGGAATTGAATTATTTGAAGGGTTTAAGTTTTAATTTGAACTTCGGATTTATTCTAATTAAAATTATTAAGAGTGGTATTTCGAATTATTTGAAATTTTTTTAAATAATTATATCCACGTTGTACACCTGATAGGAGATGGAAATCCCATAACATCTCTGAAGCCATTGCACTAATATTTCTATTTTACTTATGTTGATTTGACTTACATAAGATCTTTTAGTTCTAACTCAAGTGTTTTGTCTTTTCATTATGCTTGGGTCGGTCTGAGCTTTTCAGTGTATGGAAGACTATTTTTTGGAGGACGAAGACGAAGATTCAGTATATTATTATTATTATTATTCATTATGATTATTCCACTACATCCTGTGCTCCGCTGCATTATTCGATTATTCTTGCTGTATAACTCTGATTTGAATTGTAAATGTGTAATCAAATGTTATTTTGTAAAACAGCTTCATGAACTGTTTATTTGATTATTTTATTTTGTCGTTCCGCTGCGAGATTTTGTGTTTTTTGTTTTTCCTTCTTTTTTCTTTTATTTTCTTATTTACCCCATTAATAATCCTCCCTTTTGAATGGTTTGAATTAGACATGTGTGGTTTATTGTCAATTTAAACTGTCCAAAAGGTGGGTCGTTACACGCAACATATCCTAGGTCAAGGAGTTGGTAGGTTGTGCAAGTAGAAAGGCTGGACGTAATAATTGTTCGTAAGGCATCTTGTATGAATTTCCCAAAAGAAGTTTGAGAAGGACTGTCATTAGATGACATACTTATGTTTTGAACATAAGATATGTAAACTAAAACCAAATTAGTTTTATATATAAGGAAATTCATAAAAATTTAATGAATATCTATTTCATTGCATCGAGAAACAATTGTTGTTTCAAGAAATACCCACTTCATAGTGAAGGAGTTTCTTTGAGAAAAATTTTGGTAGTAAAATGGAATTGGATACGATCCATAGATAAAACTAATTACATGAGATTAAAATAAATTAATTAACCTAAACAACACATCATATTAGAGTGTCTAATAAGTATTCTTGCACATTAAAGAGAACTATGCGTTTCTTATTAATGTCGAAAACATATAATCCTTGGTTGTTTAAATAAACCATCAAGAATGTTAACTCTATGCTATGGTATGACGTGCAGATCCGAAATATATTCCAAGTACATTATCAAAATATAATTTTGGTAGATGTACCCGAAAAGATACGATCAACCGGTCGCGAATGTAATGTGCCTTCGAGAGAAAGACTAATGCAGTTGGAATATAATGAGCAACATTGATAAGGAGAGCATCGCAAATTTCAATTGTTGAAATTAGCATAATAGATTTGATATTTGACGTGCTTAAGTTAATTCAGATTTACTTACAAAATTATCACTCAATATGACTTTATGTTTGGTACGTATGTATTGAAAAAAAATTCTAAATAATGATTTAGAGTAAGCTGTTTACACATAATAACCAAAAATGTCTCAAAGTCAGTGAGAGCGATATTGAGTTTGTGAGTCCTTGGATATGATCCAAGAAATGATAGAAATTATCATTTTATAAGCATCAAAACTGAACAAATATTTTGATAGAAATGTCAAATAATCAAAATGCAGAGGAAGCATATGTTTATAAGAAAGAATGTTAAAAGGTAAATTGATATTTCTAAATTATAAGCAGACAACACGTTGTTGATTTCAACGGTGTACTTGTGTTAAAATCAACCTTAGTTGTTTAATGCTCAATTTTGGATTGTAAATGTCTTTTATAGTGAGTATAAAAGATATTGGGAATGTCCCAAATCGATATGCAAAGACACCTTATTAAATTGTTAATACAGAACATGTGAGATGAGTTCCTTAGGCATTGGCAATAGAAATTATCATACATTTTATGTTGTCTACGATATCATGATTTTTTATGTATTTGATACATGAAGCAGATATCAAATCCAAATTGATATCACTGTGGTAGTTTGCAGTGTTCTCGTGTATTGCAAAATAGTGGAGAATTGTTTATAGAAAGAAGAAACTCGTTATAAAGGAGTGTTCAGACTTAAAATTCATAATGATATTGAGTATATAGTATGTCAATAAAAAATTCAAGTTAAGAATCTTTAAGTAGGAAATGTTTCAAATAGAAGAGATTGCAGCTGATTCATTGACTTGAATAGTGCCAAAATAAAACAATGTGTATGTGTATAAATGTACAAATTTATAACTGAGCCAAGGGTGGTCCAAATGTTGAAATCTCATAACATTGTTATATGATAAAAATATCAAGACATAGTCTGTAATAGAACTTAGAGCCCACTAGAAGTTGAGAGACATATTCCGAATGGTTCCACTTGATAAAGGTAGTATATCGGCATCAGAGAGAGTTAATCGATAGAGTAGAGGATTAAAACATAATAGCATACTCGTTCGCTAAGGACCGACCTAATTAGTTTTAACGAAACCAATCGGAGAAGTTGGAATCAAATTCCATGATTGACCCCAAGTGCAAGTGGGAGATTGATAGGTTAGAGGTATACCCTAGGGGCAATTATGTAATTTGTTACATATATCTAACTAGGTAATCAATCATGTCGAAATAAAATGTGTTTTTCTTTCTATTATATACTTGATATAATATGTTATATTAATTAATTAATTTAATTAAAAGTATATTTAATAGAAAATCCATAAATGGTATGTTTTGTGATAGTAGTTACAAAGTGGTGTAACCGTGAGTAATTTATCACAATGAAAATAAATATACTATTTTAAATGTTCCTAGTCAAGGTGTGTCGAGACTGGATATCGATATATCTATTGAGGCTAGAGTATGTAATGCCCTCCAAATGTTGGACGGTGTATTACTCATGGCTGTTGAGGGTACCAATAGGTTATGTACTAACGGTTATTTATGGAGCGTCTCACACGATAGTTTTCTATTGGTTAATATAACTAAGGTCAAATAGAAAATACCGATGTGACTGATTTACACAGTTCTCTCGACTTGAGAATAAAGTGGATCTTCAATATGAAAACTCCACTTTGATTATAATCATATCATGGCATGGCGTTCCCTCGAGTGACTATAGTTGGGTCAAGCGGTCGTATTGGAAGTGAAGCACTATTCAAGAGTGGATTCGTCTCCTTACTTATATGAGGTTAGTATCACGGTCAACTCAAGTCAACTCAAAGTCAAAATCTCTCGCCAAAGCCTTTTAGTTAATAATAATTGTTATTATTGAACCAAGGATTTTATGTTTGGACTATATAGTTGAATATGGATGATATTGGAATTTTGACCATTATCAAATTCAATAAGTCAAAAGTGATATAGTTTTGACAAAGAAAATTGGTGTAAATAAATGTCACAACCAGGTAACGCTTAATAAAGTGAAATTGGATTTTACCGAAATTAAGTAAGCGATAATTTTGACCAAAATGTCACACCACCTACCAAGTGACGTGTGAATGTTAACATTCAAATAGTTCGATGTTAATCACTGACTGAATTTACACCTGACGAGTCACAAAACTGGAATGATGAATTCTCTTTAGACCAAACAATTTAATTAGTTTATAATTGTTATAAATTAATTAAATTAATTAATATTTATGAAATATTAATTATAAAATTTTGAATACGATTTAGGAATGAATATTATTATGTTTATTTATAATAGTTGTAAATATATCGATATGTGATATCGATAAACAATTAAATTAATAATATTTATTTGGGCTTAAAATGAGTTTAAGGCCCAAGAAAGGGTTTGGAAATTTCGACCAAAATGAGGGCAATATGAACCATAAGATGGTGCAACAAAGGCTTGGAGATGGAGGGCTAAGATGGAAGAGAATTGGTAAGAGATGATGTAGAATATTTATTCTAAAATATCTCCAACATCTCCTCTATATAAGCATCTTTATCCTCAACCTTTAGGGGACTTTTTGGCTGCCTCCTCTCTCCATTTTGCTAGCTAAATTAAATCTCCTAGTGCTCCAACACAACTCAAATAAAATCAATTCAAAATCAATAGCTTTCTTTAGCAAAGGGTCAACGATTCAAAGACTTGCAATCTGATTAATCGGGAAGGTTTCAAGAGGAAGGGAATTCATCATTACAAGGTGTACTCAAAGGGCTATAGTGTAGGTAAGTATTTTGTTTTATATATGATGCGTAATCTCTATATAACTAAATATTGTTTATACACACACGTACATACATATACACACACATTCTCTGTTATCATTGAATTGTTAGTTAGGTGAGATTCCTATAGGCATTATTGTTGTCGCATATATTGATTGGCATGTGTATAAAAAACAATTGTTTTATAATAGATTTGATACATACAGCCACAATTATTTTTTTCATTTATTATTATTTTATTAATTTATTCATACATATATCAATATATTAATTAATTTAATTATATGACTAATACTAAACTATATAACTATGTCATTTAAAAATTAAATCAATACTTTTAAAATGTATATTAATATAAATTATATTTTTTTTATAACTGTAAAAAAATTTGGTAATTATTTAATATTTGTTTAGTATTATTTAATCATTATACAAAATAAAATTATATATAAAATAAATTATATTTCAAGAATTTGATTTTAAATTTTATAAAATTAATTTATCATTATAGAAGCTTTTGCTCAAAAAATTAGATTTTTCAACCATTTTTATTATTTTTAAATTTTTTTTATAATTAGGCCAAATGTAATTAATTAATACAAATAATAATATTTTGACTCAAAAAAATCTCAAATTTTTTCTTAAGCTATAAGTTATGATTTCGGATTTTATGGAAATTTAAATTTTGAAACATATATATATGTATATATATATCTTATATTTTCTATCATTTATTTATTGTTGTTTAACTAATTAATTCAGAATATTATATATTTATATATTAATATAATAAAATTGTAATTAAAATTTTACCTGAAGTGTATTTGATCTAGAACATTTAAAAGTAAGATTTTTAAATCTTTAAATTTATTTATATATATGTATATAAACCATTCTAAATCAGATTTACATTTAAATTATATTTTTTGTAAATGTTTTTTTGTAAATGTTTTTTTGTAAATGTTTTTTTGTAAATGAAATTTAAATTATATATATATATATTGCATATAATCACGTTACATTAGTACATACTAATATATATATATATATCTTAACATAAAAAATTGAACTTATATCTTGTATACACACACTCAGATATATATATATATATATATATATATAATTTAACATTATAATATTTATGTATAAATATATCTAAAATATTTTCTCATAATATATACTTTTATATATATACTCTTGGTATTATATATATAAGCACAAATATATACCAAATATATACACATATTTGGTCAACATACAATACATATAGGATGAGCTAACATGTACATTGCGATGTAAATCCCAGCATTTATGTATGGGCACGTTATACCCTTCATGGAATATCATGTTACATATGCACACACATACACATATGTATATGATATGTAGGTATATTGATAAATAAATTGAAAATAGATTAAATAAATTTCTATCAATAATCAATAAATTTAAATGAAATATATGATTTTAAATTTAATTTAGAAATGTTCTAAATTAATTAGACTTCATAGGCTCAATAAAGATCCTATTGGGTAAAAAAAATTTAGCTCACCCATAACTTCTATATTGGGCTGGCCCAGTTCCAGCAATATGTATGCATGCATGCATGCATGTATATATGTATATATATTCTTGCAAGAAATTTTCACTTCTATCTATTTTCGATACTTCAAAAAGATTTATTATATCTATAAATATATCCTTAGAAAATGGTTTTGAATCTAAATTTAACAAATACATCATTTGATATATAAAATCCCTAAATTTAAGTAATAATAAAATATACAACGTCGTCTTGCCACAACTTTTACTGATTCATCTCGTCAATTGGCTGCAATGTTGATTGTTTAGAATTTTACATCAATAATGCCTCACCATTACTCAACTTCCCACTAACCCGGTAGCTAAGTATGTCGTTCAAAAATATTTAAATTTGGAAAACATTATACGTATATATATATATATATCCTAAATTAAGCATTACTTTATAAATCAATATAAAACTAAGAAAATCATTTCTTGTTACATTTCCAAAATATTGTGTCGATTCTGCCTCGTTTAAGCATTTAGAAGTTCCTATCAATATGTTAGCTACTTGTATCGACCAGAATAAATAAACAACTCAACGGACCAATTAACACAAAACCAATCATTAAAATTATTGTCAACCACATATAAATTAATACTCATCCTTCTAAAATCATTTGCTTGCTTATGTAATAATATTAACTTTTATATTTACATACATACCCACATCCATTATCAACCATTTGTATTCAAAACAATACACCATAACACATTCGTTGATTCACATAAGCGTGTATCCATTCAATCTTTATTATATCTTATTTTTTATTATATATATATATTTCCAATTCCACATTTTAGTTATACATATATTACCACTATTAATTACTTTAACGTTTTTTCCCAATAGTTTTGTTTTGGAAAAACCTCTAGTTTTTATTAACAAATAAGATTTAAATAGATTCGGATAGGTTTATAAATTTTCAAGTAAAGCCTTCTTATTCAATCCCACATTTTAAACTAAGTATAAATAGAACAAACAACATACATTCTAATCAAACAAACAAACCATCGCCTTCAGTGAAAAGATATTTTCCAGCTTCTGTTGCGTATTCTGATCATTGAAGGATCCTTCTAATCCATACAGGGACAAGCACATAATAGAGATAGGGATAAGGATAATATATTATATGAAAATAATAAATACATCCCCAAATGATTACCCAAGCAATCATTGTATACTCTTACTATTCCTTTAATATAGAGTAGCTACCACACACCCAAGGGGAAACAAAGATTGTAAGTCACTCTAAGGCCAAGATTCGTGTCTCTTATATCCTATATTATTCCAACCTTCTCTGATACCAAGGTGTAATGCCCCACCTCTATACCCATACTAACAAAGGGTATTATGTAGTAATATCGTCTTCTAATACAAAGAATAAGGTTGGATTTGAGCGACCAAACATGAGCATTTCCTTGGACTAACACCAACACGTTTTAATTTATCTCATGAATCAATAGGACGTGGACATTATCAGCACAAAGCAATAACAAGTTGGCTAGAAAGATCGGAACAATATACAATACATCACAAAGTACACATAATCATAGAACACAACGGAATATATAATATAGACATAAGGATACACACACACACAAGTGAGTCTACAAAAGTAGAAATACTAGACTCGCAAGATACATATACATGGAAAAGTAAAAGGCAAGTACTAAAAGAATATACATCAATAGTCACTAACTCAACCAAAAGTCATACATGGATACAAGGTCTAATACATAAGACATCTAAGTTTCTATCTCCAAAGCTAATCCAGCTCCTAAAGTCAATGAGTCCTTGTATCTGAAATGCCTTAGTCTGACTTGAGTATTAATAAATAATAAACGGGTCATACTATCACTAATTCAATAAATGTGAGATCATAGGTGCAAAAAAAGTAAATTCCAACAATATAGTTATAACTATACAATATGCCAACATCCATACAATAAATGGATACATCATATAATTCCCCATATCAATAAAATTCATCATGCTTGTTACAAGCAATCATCTCAAATATGGTGAAACAAAGGCCTCACAAATCAAAATCACAAACAAGCCTGAAAGCAAGTTAAAACCAGAAGACGAGTGTGGAAGTGAGTCGAAACCAAAAGATAAGCATGAAAGCAAGTCGAATCAAAACACGAACATAAAAGCAAGTCAAAAACAAAATCTCATTAAATGAATCGTAAATCAAAGGACATGCCTGAAAGCGAATCATCATAAGATAAGCCAATACCCGCCGATCATGCCTAGATGCATGCCATAATAAGACGATACTTGCTATACATGCCTAGAAGCGTGCCAAAATAAGACAAGCCAATACTTGCCAAACACGACTAAAAACGTGTTATTTAAAAGACAGGCCAATACCCGTTGATCAAGAAACACCCACACGCCTTAGTATTCCCAAAAAGGGCACACCAAAGGATGTGGTGCGTTATAGGTATAGCTAAAACATCACAGAGACTAAGATTCACAAGACAAATAAGTAAAAAAAGGGGAAAACATTTAAGTAGTAACTCATTATTCATAATTAAACTTCATAAAATAAGTCATAAAAGCAGAATATGTCTCAAAAACCAAATACTCATGTTTTATGAAAAATACATCTCAGTTTCAGAATCAAAGTACAAAAATAATAAAAATCATCCCTCTCATAAGTGCCAGTACATCAAAAGCCAAATGAAAAGAAAAATGAAAAGAAGAAGAATACATGAAAAACTCCGAGAATATATCTCCAAGCAATCTGAATCTACCGTCCTTGACTCTGCTGCCCTATGGGGGAAAAGGGGAAATAGAGGAGTGGGTCAGACAATAAGTCTGGTGAGTGAAAGTAATTACTAGCATTTCTAAGCAAGATAAAGATTTATAGACTAATCAACAGTTCTAGTTTAAAAGGAAATAAAGGAAAGATAAAACTCGCATAGAGTACTGTTTGACTGTTTGCTTTGATTATTTCGATTGTTTGCACTTGTCTTAAACTGCTTTGATTAGGCTGAAATCCTAATTCTACCCTTTGATCGGCCTATTCTATCTCTGTTGTGCCACTGTGAACCAATCATGTTGGTCACAGCAATAGACACCTCTTTAGCACGTAGGACGCAGTAGCGAATTATTTACCCTAATCAATCCCACACGCTCGGTCATCGCTGGTACACACTAACTGTCGCCCCCATTTGACCCATTATTTACCTAATCAGCATAAGCGTGCCCAGCCTCACCTAACTGTTGTGAGACCATCAGTTCTAGTCCTGAAAGGGAATGCTGCCCAGCCTCACCTAATTGTTGGGAGACCATCAGTCCTAGACCTAAAAGGGAATGCTACCGATACTAGTCCTAACAAACAATCTTCTAGTTTTGCGCCCCTTTCCCAAATCCCCATATTTGAGCCTCTATCTATTGGCCACTTATTTACCCTAATCAGCATAAGCGTGCCCTAGCCTCACCTACTATTGTGAAACCATCAGTCCTAGATCAGAAAGGGAATACTGCCGGTACGGACCACTACTCTATATTTGTTTATTAACTTAATCCAAGATCTAAGTTTTAAAATAAGCCTCTTCTGTTATCTCTTTCTTTCTAATTATAACCTATGTTATAATTGTTAGTCTTCTATTTTCTCTTTTTAGTTATAACCGCTTGTTGTAATTATGCTTGCAAATATCTTAAATTTTCCTATTTCAGTCCATCTCTATTTTTATTTCAGTTCTTCTTTTTTTTTACATCTGATTTTTGTAAATTTAGTTTTTTTCTATTTTAATCCATATTAGCGAATTCTTCTCTTTTTATTAACTTATTCGTGTCAAAAAAGATTAAATCTCTATAAAAAGAAACTAACATTTACAAGCTAAATTCTAACTTTAAAATAGATGTAAATAAATGTAAATAACTATAAATAACTGCAAATAACTGTAAATAACTGAATAAAATAGCTGAATAAAAATAGCTGAATAAATTAAACTGAAAAGAACTTCTAAAATTTACTTCAAAACTAACTGTAAATAACTTATATAAAAACTGTCTCAAAATTGTAGAAAAACTACAACTATTAATAACCCTATTATTTTAAATTACTTAAAAATCTAAAATAATTACAAAACACTCACCTGTGGTCCTTAGCTCTAGTCCTTGGCCTTCCCGGACCCACTTCTAGGGCGTAGTATATTTTTAATCAAAAAGATTTCCTCCCTAGAAATTTTTTCTATTTAGGGTTCAGCCTCTGGCAATGAACCCAAATGGGAGAAAATCTGAATGTGAAAAATAGCTAGGCCTAGGGTTCCATTTAGAGTGTAACTTAGGGATCTCAGACCGTTGGATTTGAAGATTAAATCTGGTGCAATCACGTCATAGGCTCTCTAGGAACCGTCGGATGTAGCTACAGACGCACGAGATTTGACAAAAAAAAGCAAAATATGGTTATCAGCTCGTACCTAGACGTTTTCCATCCAGGCAGAAACGCGGGTCGACCCATAGGTCGACCTGACCCTAATGCGGGTCGACCTATGAACGTGTATTTTTTTTTGTTTTCTTTTTATAAAATTCTGACTTCTTATTTCTTTCGTAACTTCTTCATACTAGCTCGGATTTCGACAAGTTATATATGGAAATTGGTCAAAAAATTACCATGGACCCAATGGTGCAACTCCCGTAGCTCAATTCCGACAATTTCACAAATTTATTTAATTATTTAATTAATTCGTTAATTAATAATTATAGCTCAAATTTTGGGTTGTTACATTCTCCCCTCCTTAAAGGATTTCGTCCCTGAAATCTCCAAGGACGGAAGAATGAAATAAATATTTTCATCCAAATTCTACAACCATATATTCAACCATCATCCATTACATTCATTGTCCTTAAGCTTTCTAATGCAACTTATGTTATATGCAATAATGTAGTGTCAATGTCCCTAACTAATGCAAAAGATTAGGCGGTCTACTGATTCAGTCGACCTCCTTTTATGCAATCATGTCTGTGCCGTGTATCCAAATGAATGCAAATTCCCTAATGACAACTGATAGTCCTATATGCGTGCTATACCCATAATCCAAACACAACAATCATATGATAATCACTCATTATAGCAACCATGGAAATAAAAATGCAGGTGCACACACATTCATATGCATACGCTTTAGTGACTTAGTTAGACCGATCCCTAAGAAATAATAGTGCCTAGTGAGTGTATATGCGTATATTAGCATCCACTAGCAAACACTTGCAACCACTAGCATCCAACATACATAACATGTTCTAGTAACATGTTTACATTCAGTCCTACCATCCACAGGTTAAATCCTAAGATCTACCCTTCCAAAGGATACTAAAGGAAATAACCTATTCAAAACTAAAGATGGAAATAGGAAATTCAAAACGTACAATCGAAAAGATGTGGATAAGAGGTACGTATTTTCTCCTCAGCCTCCCATGTAGCATCCTCAATACTATCTCCCCACTGCACCTTAACCAAAGGGACTTCCTTATTCCTAAGCTTCTTGATATCATGTCCAACGATCTAGGTAGGAATGCGATGAACCGATGCTTCTCTCTCCACTTCAACTTCCTCAAGTAGGCTAGGTTCCAATACCTCTGCTGAATCATGTAAGCACTTCCTCAAGTGCGAAACATGAAAAACATCATGAACTCCAGCGAGCCTCTCCGGTAGCTTTATCTGATATGCCATCTTCCCTACCCTTTCCACAATATGGAACGGTCCTACGAATCTGGGAGCAAGTTTCCCAATTGATCCAAACCTCACTGCCTTTCTTAGCGGAGATACCTTAATGAAAACCAAATCTCCTACCTCGAACTCAATATCCCTTCTCCGCTTATCTGCATAGGATTTCTGTCTATCTTGGAGTGTCTTCATTCTTCTCCTAATCAAATCAATCTTTTTCGAAGTCTGTCTAACCATGTCGGGACCAACTAGCAATCTTTCTGTAGACTCCAACCAACACGAAGGCGACTTGCAAGGTCTTCCATAAAGGGATTCAAAAGGAGCCATCCCATTGCTAGCCTGAAAACTATTGTTATATGCAAACTCCACTAAAGGAAGGTGCTCCTCCCAAGTTCATCCAAAATCAAGAATGCACATCCTCAACAAATCCTCAAGAACTCTATTAACTCTCTCCGTTTGGCCATTCGTTTGAGGGTGATAGGCTGTTCTCAATCTAAGCTGTGTCCCTAAAGCCTCTTGCAAGCTTCTCCAAAACTCGCTAGTAAAGATAGGGTCTATGTCACTCACTATGCTAGAGGGAGCTCCATGAAGTCGGACTATCTCATGAACGTATATGGATGCCAAATAAGGTGATATCCTCTTACTCTTAACCGGAATGAAGTGGGCGCTCTTAGTCAAGCGATCTACACTAAATACTGGTATTCCCCTTCCTAGATCGGGGTAAACCATCTATGAAGTCCATCGAAACACTATCCCACTTCCATTCAGGTACATCCAATGGTTGAAGCAATCCGCAAGGCCTCTGTTGCTTCGCCTTGACCCTTTGGCATACAAGACACTAAGCCACAAACTCTACTGCATCCTTCTTCATGCCACTCCAATAAAATACTCTCTTCATGTCCTTATACATCTTATCACCACCCAGATGAATAGTCGTTCGAGAATGGTGTGCTTCTGCTAGAACCGCTCTCATCAAATCACCAGTGCGGGGATCACAAAGTCTTCCATCTCTCCGTAGCCACCATTTACTATCAATGGAATAGCATTGGAGATGTCTAGAGACCTCTCCTCTGCTAATCCTATCCAGAATATCCACAAGCTCTGAATCCTCTCGCTATCTTGAGCCAATCTGATCTATGAGGGTAGGCTTAACCTCAAGTGCTGCCAATAATCCATGAGTAATGTTCGTAGAGGGCTTAAAATCAAAGGTGGAAATAAACTCTAGGCTCTTCCACTCCACGAACATTAGACTAAGGGTTGCTCTCTTCCTACTTAACGCATCCGCAACCACGTTCCCCTTTCCAGGGGTGTAAGCTATCTCAAAGTCATATGATGCTAGAAACTCCATCCAACGCTACTGCCTCAAGTTTAAATCTTTTTGTGAGAATAGGTACTTCAATGATTTATGGTCAGTGAAAAGCTCAAACCTCTCTCCTAGCAAGTAATGTCTCCAAGACTTGAGCGCGAAAACAATAGGAGCCAACTCCAAATCATGGGTAGGGTAGTTCTTCTCATAAGTTCTTAACTGTCTACTTCCATAGCATACTACCCTGAGTACCCTCCCCTCCTTCATCAATAATACTCCAAGGCCAGTCCCACGTGCATCAGTGTATACTGTAAAAGGCTTAGCTCCATCAGGTAAAACTAACACCGGTGCACTGGTAAGGGCCCTCTTTAGCATCGTGAAGGAATTCTCACAATCCACGTTCCACACGAATGTCGTATTTTTCTTAGTGAGGCGAGTAAGTGGTGCTGAAATCTTAGCAAAATCTCTAATAAAATTTGTAATGGCCCATTTTTTCGCACCCTTTGAATCGACAATAAACCACACATGTCTAACTCAAATTGCACGAAAAGACGGATCATTAAGGGTAGAAAGAAAATAAAGACAGAACAGAATCTCACACGAAGGGAATAACATATATTATTTCAATAATAATCTTTACAGCGGAAATTTTTTAAAATACAATATCAGAGTCTAACCTAGATTCAGCCTGGACAGTTATAACTCCTACCCTTACAAATGCTGACAAACAACAAAACAAATGAAATAGATGTAGCGGATAATAGAATACGTCCATGCGATGATGAAGATCTCCAGCTCTCCTTTGGAAACTCCAACCATCTTCAACTCAACCTAAAACTACTCGGATCTGACTCGAGTATTAAAAATACCCCGATCAGGCTTGATAAACCAGCGTAAGATACTCGAAATTTAAAATGACTATATTATCAAAACCTTTGAAAAGAAGGGTATCTCATAAGACCACGTCCATACATAAATACTAATGGGTTTTTTTACCTTATGATAACCAAGACACTTTATACCAAAATACACTTGATATTATTTTTTTATGACATTCCTTTGAAAACACTATTCAAATAAACTTATTCAAATAATGCATTAATACCCAAACTAAGTCTAAGGTAATATCCCGGACTGGGTCAACGGAATATACCGAACAGAATATATGATACCAAAAAGGGGTAGCTGAAATGTTTGCAAGTCATTACAGCTATTTTGGGAATACAATCAAAATCGTAAATCTCGTATTGGGATTGGATTTCCAACATGATAGGAAACTAGTGGAAAGATCAATCTATATCCACGGCTTATGTCCAAGACTCAAACGCCGTTATACAACAACACAAATCGCTAAAAGTGGATACAATCTGCGAATAACATCCAAGGACTCGGACTTCGCGCATCCCTACCATGAGGCCCAGACGTATCTGGAACATGGGGCTTAGAACATCTGATAACCCAAATTACTACTATCCGAAATGCAAGCATACATCTGACCACATAGAATCCCATCATAACCGGGGTGTGAGGCTCGCGAGGCTACGCTCAATTTCTTCAAAGCTACGCTTTTCATACAAAACCATGCTTTGATCAAAACAAGTTCCACTTTGAATGCCACACTGCCATTCCTTTGATCACTATTTCACTTCGACAAACATACAACCTCTGAGCTCGTATGTCTCAGAGAAGGGTGTTAAGCTAAGAGAAGTTGCCTTCTCTGCCACCAAGCAGATGTACATTTGTAAAATTCAAACATTGTGTCTTAGAAATGCAATGTCGGACATTCGACCATACAAGTTCGTTCTTGGACTGAACAAAATCGAAGGCACTCTCCTACTACCATTAGTAGCGAGTAGTCCTTGCAATCCACAAAATCTCCACAACGAGGAGACCACTGCTATAAATAACTCTATAATGGGAGCTACCCAGAGCATGTTCAACAAGCAGTCCTCACGCTATGAAGATCCACGGTCTTCAATAATCGTCATCTTCAACATATCTTCACTTTCGAACATATACATTGGTTCGAAGTGGTTTTCGGATAGGAATTACCCAAATCCGACTCCAGTTCCTTCGAAACCAATTATCGATAAAAAGATGTTTAGTTCATATGTGTATATCAATCATCAACCAATTACTTCATCTTTTATTTAAATCAAATATCTTTCTTAGATATATTCTTTTCAATTTATTCCATTTTCTTTTCAAATGTATATGGAATCATTAAGCCTCGTTTATTAAATAATTTGATTTATTTAAACCTTTCTTAAATCTTGGAATAATTCCAAATCATTTTCTCTTTTACTTAGGAAAACCTTTCCAAATCATTCTTTTAATCTTAATCAAAGATTTCTTATATTCAAGTTATAACTTTTACCTTAGGGAAAATATTCCCAAATCATTTATTAAATCTTAATCAAAGATTTCTTTCTTAACTTCAAATCATATTCTTGCAAATCGAAGATTTTCATAACAGAGCACTACTGCCACTTTAAATATGATAAATTTCACCTCTAGGGACTAATGGCAAGTTTCACCTCCAGGGACTAATGGCAAGTAATCCTACATCATGAATATCTTTGTCTTCAATATGTTTTATTTCGAAAATTAGTTTGAAGGGGTTTTCGGATAGGAATCACCCAAATCTGATCCCAGTTCTTCGGATAGGAATCACCCAAATCTGATCTCGGTTCCTTTGTACTAATCATCGATAAAAGATGTTCAGTGGTTAACTAACATTCAAAGAATTTGTTTCTTTTCTTTTGGAAAAACTTAAATATGATCTTTTTAGAGCATCCGAGCTTTCCTTTCAATTTATTCCACCCCTCTCCTAAAAAGATAAAACATATGCCAGACAAGTTCAGGGCACTGGTTGCTCCATCCCTAACCTTAGTTAAACACCTTGTTTTATCTTCCCAGATCTCATAGGTGAGACAAATGTACTAGTCGTTTCCGCGTACTCAGTTATTAATCTTCATTTTAGAAGTGATTTATTAAACTTCCAAATCATCATTTAAAACACTTAATTATTCTTTTAAAATCATTCACAAAAGATTTAGGAAAGAATTGTTAAGTTTAAAACTACATTTCAAAAGGTTATAGAATTCGCAGCATAAAAGTGCTGCGGAAAGTGCTATATAAGCTTATTTGATTTAAACAACTTATTAATATTTGAAAATTCATATTTTCCATTCCAAATCTATTTTAAACCATTTTAATAGATTTATCAAATTTATTTCATATTTTTAATCATTTAAAACTATCATTTATAAAGAAATCCAGTTTTGGATTTTGAACTGCAAAACCATGATGTTTTTAGAAAATTGTTTTGGACATATTTCAAAATATACTTAATGAAATCTTGGTTTTCTTTCTTCGTTGGAAAACTATTATCATTGTGGACCAAAGAATTTTTATTTCGAAGATATCCGACTTATAAATCATTTTCTACAATAATTTGAAGTTACGGGTCAAAATTTACGAACTACCGCTACGCGACGAGCTCTATTTTGACCAATTTTATGATTTGCTTCAGAACTTGTCCGAAACACTTCAAATTTGTTTTAAATCACATTTAAACTATTTTAACTCATTTAAAATCATTAAGAGGCTAAATAACTTCCATACACATATTCCTATGGATTTAATTCTCATTTAATTAACTATGCTTACTAACCATTTCTCTTATCATTTATCAAACCAAGTTATCATCCATATCACAAACATACAATCAACCATAAAATCAACCAAGTTATCAAACATTTAATCATCCAATATATTTAAACTTTTAAATCATTATACTTGAAATAATTTATAGATTTATTAGTAAATAAGAGTACTCAAGATTAGTTCCACTCCACCAATCTTTTATGTAAATTCCCGAATTGATTCCGGCAGCACTTTCTTCTCTTTTTCTAACTCCGAAGCTTCCGAACTTGCTTGCTTTCCTCTAAAGGGGCTCGGCTTGGACTTGTGGAGGAGGGAGGTGCACACGGCCTAGCTTGGGGAGGTTGGAGAAGATCGGCCTTGGCTTGGAGGTGGTGGCCGTGATTTGTAGGTGAAAAAAGAGGTGGTTTGCATTAAATTTTGAAGTGGAATACTTTATTTTCTCTTTACTTTTTTTTCTATATTTTTTTTCTGTTTTCTTAAGGCATGGAAGCCATTAGAGAAGCTTTTAGAAAGCTTGAGAAAGGAAGAAGAAGATGTAGAAATGTGTAAAAAGAAAGTGGAAGGATGGTGGTTTATTTATAGTTGAAGTTTACTGCACAATTACCTTTTTACCCTTAACCAAAAAGACCAAAATACCCTCCATATCAAATCAAATTTTGTCTCCTTTAACACACTTTTCAAGACATGATTTAACTTGTCATTAATGTGGAAAAGAAGTGAAAGGATGGATGGATTTGATTTTGTACTAAAATGTAATGATTTTGCATTTTTCTTTTTATTAACAAAATTTACAAAAATAAAATGCTCCTTTTCCATGCATGATTTGATGGCCAAGTACATTAGCATTAATGAAGAAGAGATATATGCTTTGATTTGTGTGAGATTTGATTTGATTTTGCAAAAGTAAACTTACTTTGTCATTTTGTGCTTTATTTAACTTTAAATAAATACTTAAGTTAATTAATCCTTGGTTAATATAAGAGATGTGTATTTTTTTGTTAATGTGTTTATAAAATACTATTTAGGTTGCAAAACGTTTGCACAACTTATATCGATCAAAATGTTGATTTTCGATAAAATATTTTACGGTCATATTTTGACGTTTTTGTTAGACTATTCATTTATATGAACAAAAATTAAAAATAAGTTTGTTATCATATTTAAATAAATTAAACAAGTTCATTTGAGTTATAAAACCATATTTAATAATATTAAAATTTAAATGTAAAATACGACGTTGATTTGTCAACGTGCGACAAAATTTGTCAATTCTTATAAAACAAGTTTATATGTTTATAAAACCATTATTAATAAAATTTCTATTATTATCATATCATTATTTAACTATTAAAAAGATTTATTTATCATTTACAATAAATGTTCAAAGGTATATTAAATTTTATCGAAATTCGGTCTTGTAAATTTTGTCAATTTTGTGATAAAAGTTCCAAATCTTAATTCACTTCTAGAAATAAGTTTGTCATTCTTATTTATTACTTGAAATATGATTATTTAAGTTTACAAATTTAATAATCAATTAAATATCCAATTTCCAAAACGGTAAAATTACGGGTCGTTACAAAATTCCTATAATAACCAGCCAAACCTAGGAAGCTTCTAATTCCGGTAGCGTTCTTGGGGGCCTTCCAATCTTGTACTGCTACTAACTTAGCGGGATCCACAACTAAACCCTCTCTTGAGACTACATGCCTGAAGAAACGCACCTCCTCACGCCAATAGTGACACTTCAAGAATTTTGCTTTCAACTGATGAACACGAAGTGTGTGGAGAACCTCCTCAAGATGAATAACATGCTCTTCCATACTCTTGGAAAACACCAAAATGTCGTCCACAAATACTACAATGAACTTATTCAAGACATTTCGAAAAACATGGCTCATCAAATCTACAAAATAGGCTGGGGCGTTGGTCAGCCCAAACGGCATAACCAACCACTTAAAGAATCCATCGGGTGTCCTAAATGTTGTCTTATCGATGCTATCGTCAGCGACCCTAAGATGATGAAATCCAGTGGCTAAGTCAAGCTAAGAAAATACTGAAGAACCAACCAATTGATCGAAAAGATCGTCTATCATAGGAAGTGGGTAACGGTTCTTCTTCGTGAGCTTATTCAACTCTCTATGGTCTACGCAAAGTCGAAGGGAACCATCCACCTTTGTAGCGAAGACGACCGATGCTCCCCACTCAGATATGCTCCATCTGATGAAAACTTTCTCCAATAGCTCACTAATCTTCTTACTTAACTTCTTCCTCACCCTAGGAGCCATATGTCTCACGGGCAATGCCACTGGCTTAGCATTGTCATTCAGATAGATCCTAAAGTCGATCTCTCTCTTAGGGGGTAGTCCCCTAACCTCCTCAAAAACGTCTGGGAAATCTCTAACAACTGGAACTGAATCTAACTCTCCTAGTGATGAATCAAGGGAATAAAGGAAGCTCAACATGACTGACCCCTATGGGTCGCAAGAAACCTCGAGAGTCCGTCCGCTACATGTCTCTAGTCTAACGACTCTCCTCTCGTAGTCCAATATCGCACCATAAGTGGATAACCAGTCCATCCCCAAAATCATCCTGTATCCCAAAAATCCCAGTACATAGGCGTCACAATCAAACTCTACGCCTAGTATAAAAAATTTCAAGCCCCTACAAATTATGGACAAATGTGCTGATCCTCCTATGGGGTTTGAAACAACTATAGGGTCTACTACTGGAGAAATATCTAAGTGCAAACAATCAACCAAGGAACTAGAAATGAAAGAATGAGATGCTCCGGAGTCAAAAAGAGTTTGAATAGGAAAATCTGAAATAAAGATCAAACCTTCTACAAAGACTTTCCTACCTCGATCTGGTCCACTACTAGAAGGTGCTGCAACTATGACACCTCCCCTTCATCGTGTCCTTCTTACAGTCCTTTGTGAAATGCTCAACCAATCCACAACTATGACATTTCTCGCCTTTCTTGATTTGTCCCTTTTAAGGTCCTCCTCCTTTCTTCTTGTCCTTATCCTTTTTGCTCTTCCACCACCGCTTCTTAGAGTTTTCTGATTTAGGAACCTCCTTAACCTCTTCTTCCTTAGCAACATCTTTCATGAGAGCCATTTCCACAAGTGACTCATGCGTCGCTCCCATAAGTACATGTGTCAATGCCAACCCTTGGAGGGACTGGTTCAAACCCTTAGCAAACTTGATGGCCTTCTTATGTGGTGTATTAACAAGCTCCATCCCAAACCTCGATAACTCATTAAACTGATTTATATACTCTTTCACCGAAAGACTCCCTTGCTTCAGACTAATGAACTTCTCCAACTGCATGGTTTCCTCGGCTTGCGACAAGAACTTTCTCTCAAACCTTTCCCGAAATCCAAACCAACCAATGTCTTTACCCTCCATCTCGATGATCTACCACCAGTAAGAAGCTTCTCCCTTCAGCTGCCAAGATGCAAGCTGAACTCTCTATCGGTCCTCCAATCCTAACAGCCTAAATATCTGCTCCGTATTCCTCAACCAAGTTCATGCCTCCATGAAATCCTCCATGCCAGAAAACGTCTTGCCTCCTACAATAGCGAAGTCCTTACATAGCTTAGAAAAATCGGCTGTTGCAAGTGGATTAATGGGACCTCTACCCGCCGGTGCTGCATTGGGCGCTTTCACTTGCACCTTTGGTGCCGTAGCTTGGAGGTATCTACGGAACCAGCCAGGGACTTGGACACCCTCTAGAAGATTTAGGGTGTCCTCTATTCTATGCAAAGAAAAGAAAATTTAGGCTCAAAAGAATCGAAAGAAGATTGAACTGGACTTTGAGGGTTTTTTTAGTAAAAACTCTCTTATACTTGAAAACCATTTCTATAAGAGTTTCTTTCTGAAAAATACTACTTTTAAAACAAGTTTTTAGGAATCCTATAACCTTAGGCTCTGATACCAAGTGAAACACCCCACACCCCTTAGCATTCCCAAAAAGCGCACACCAAAAGATGTGGTGCGTTATAGGTATAGCTAAAGCATCATAGAGACTAAGATTCACAAAACAATTAAGTAAAAACAGCGGAAAACATTTAAGTAGTAACTCATTATTCAGAATTAAACTTCATAAAATAAGTCATAAAAGAAAAATATTTCTCAAAAACCAAATACTCATGTTTTATGAAAAATACATCTCAGTCTCAGAATCAGAGTACAAAAATAATAACAATCATCCCTCTCATAAGTGCCAGTACATAAAAAGCCAAATGAAAAGAAAAATGAAAAGAAGAAGAATACATGAAAAACTCTGGGAATATATCTTTAAGCAATCTGAATCTACCGTCCTCGACTCTACTAGCCTATGGGGGAAAAGGGGAAATAGAGGAGTGAGACAGACAATAAGTCTGGTGATTGAAAATAATTACTAGCATTTCTAAGCAAGATAAATATAATAGACTAAGCAACAGTTCTAGTTTAAAAGGAAATAAAGGAAAGATAAAACTCGCATAGAGTACTGTTTGACTGTTTTCTTTGATTATTTCGATTGTTTGCACTTGTCTTAAACTGCTTTGAGTAGGCTGAAATCCTAATTATACCATTTGATCGGCCTATTCTATCTCTGTTGTACCACTGTGAACCAATCATGTTGGTCACAGCAAAAGACACCTCTTTAGCGCGTAGGACGCAGTAGCGAATTATTTACCCTAATCGATCCCACACGCTTGGTCATCGCTGGTACACACTAACTGTCGCCCCTCGTTTGACCCTTCATTTACCCTAGTCAGCATAAGCGTGCCCAGCCTCACCTAACTGTTGTGAGACCATCAATCCTAGTCCTAAAAGGGAATGCTACCCAGCCTCACCTAACTGTTGGGAGACCATCAGTCCTAGACCTGAAAGGGAATGCTGCCGGTACTGGTCCTAACAAACAATCTTCTAGTTTTGCGCCCCTTGCCCAAATCCCCATATTTGAGCCTCTATCTACTGGCCACTTATTTGCTTAAAAACAACTGAATAAAATAGCTGAATAAAAATAGCTGAATAAAATAGACTAAAAAGAACTTTTGAAATTTACTTAAAAAACTAACTGTAAATAACTTATATAAAAACTGTCTCAAAATTGTAGAAAAACTACAACTATTGAGAACTATATTATTTTAAATTACTTAAAAAACTAAAATAATTACAAATCACTCACCCGTGGTCCTTAGCTCTAGTCCTTGGCCTTCCCAGATCCACTTCTAGGGCGTAGAATATTTTCATCAAAAAGAATTCCTCCCTAGAAATTTTTTCTATTTAGGGTTCAGCCTTTGGCAATGAACCTAAATGGGAAAAAATTCTGAATGAGAAAAATAGCTAGGCTTAGGGTTCTATTTATAGTGTGACTTAGGGATCTCAGACCGTTGGATTTGAAGATTAAATCTGGTGCAACTACATCATAGGCTCTCTAGGAACCGTCGGATGCAGCTACGGATGCACGAGATTTGACAAAAAAGCAAAATATGGTTATCGGCTCGTACTTGGACGTTTTCATGTCTAGGCAGAAATGCGGGTCGACTTGACCCTAATGCGGGTCGACCTATGAACGTGTATTATTTTTTTTCGTTTTCTTTTTATAAAATTCTGATTTTGTATTTTCTTTCGTAATTTCTTCATACTAGCTCGGATTTCGACAAGTTATATATGGAAATTGATCAGAAAATTACCACGGACCCAATGGTGCAACTTCCGTAGGTCAATTCTGACAATTTCACAAACTTATTTAATTATTTAATTAATCCGTTAATTAATTATTATAGCTCAAATTTTGGGTTATTACAGATCATGCTTGGATGCATTCCATAATAATAGAAGCCGATACTTGCCGGACATGCCTAGATGCGTTATACCTCAAAGATCATTATTGATCCAAAGTGTAATACACTTTCAATTAGTAATTAAAGGAGTATCGCCCAATGTCCCATAACCACTTTGCAATACTTAAATATTTACTAAAAGATCGTAAATTCCACTCAGTAGAAATATTAAATATTAAATACTTCCAATTAGTAATCAAACAAGTGTCTCCCAAATGTCCCATAACCACTTGGCGATACTCAAATATTTACTAAAAGATCGTAAATTCAACTGTATAAAATATTATATCGTAGAAGTCAAATAATTAACTGATAAAGTGGTACATGGTGTTTCATAGCACTAGTACTACTAAAACGTTTAAGTTAAATTCTCATTTAATAGAAGTAATATAAAATATTTCTTTTAAAATTGTTTAAATATTGGTCTAATGATGGTAAATCGATATGTTTTCAAAATATGCTACTATTTACTTATGGAAAACCACTACATGTATATAAAGTTTTATAATCATCGTTTAGAAGACTATTATCATTAGAAACTTTGTAGAAATCTTTCTTCATCAAATTCTTCTACATATATTGAAACCCAAATTTGAATTTAAGTATATATATTATATATAAACTTTAAAATTTATTTTTAAAGAATATATTTAGTATACTAGTTTAAAAAGGATTTTTTTCATAGATACGAGTCCATATAATTTTAAAATAAATTAGAATAATGAAATTTCCCCAAAATTGTAACCCTATCAAATTTCCAGAAATCATAGAAATGAAGAAAGCTATCTTTAATATTTTCATAGAATAGAAATTATATAGTGTCACAAAGTAAAAGAATCAAGGAATCAAAATAGATGAAACCTCATCTTGAAAATCTTTTGAACATATTTAAACAACTTAAACAATAAACTCATCAAGAACGCAACTTCTAGAGCCAACATCGCTTTATAAAATATTATTCCATAATATGAAATTATTTTAGTGACCCGAGTTACTTTTCGACTACTCTAGTCATACAAACAATGCATGTACTTGTATATAAGTTAATAAATTCAATTTGCAATCAAACAAAGTTCCATTTGCAAATTAGCCTCTTTCAACCTACATAATAATCCTTATATCACCAAATAATTAATTTTGAACCGAATTATTTGATAAACAAGATAAATTATCGCATGCACCCAATTTCAATCGATTCATTCATACACATAAATATTCATCGAAATCTAAAATTAGGGAAGGGCATGCAATGCGAAACAACATTCATGTTATAGGAAAGTAGCATGAGTTGAAGTAATGCACCAATATGTTGTTCCAAACCCTATTTTCAGCTATGCAAGCCCATGCTGCCTTTGCATAAACATCGCCAAACATCGTTGCCCGGCATCAACACCACTAGCCCTGCCTGAAATCACCACAACCAAGCTCGATGATAACCCAAGAAATGAAGCGCCTCAGCTTCACCTATCACTAGCCGCTCATCTTCATCTCTAGAATCACCGTAGTTCCTCCACATCGCAACCCAGATCCACGCCATTCACTCCTCCTCATCATTGACTTTCACCATGACCGGAGAATTACATGCGTGCTCAACCTTCACCAGCCACCATCCATTCTCTCCTCCGATTATGATTTCTTTTTTTTCGTTCGCTATTTTGTTTTTCTTCTTGTTAATCCCAATTTGGGGATTTAGGTTTTGGTCGAGAGCCTGGTCTTGATTTGTGGAATTGTGAATAACATGTATGTGCATGTGCAACATAATAAAGTGTAAATAGTTCGACATTCTCATATATAGATGTTGGGATTTATACCGCAACAGAAATGTTAGCCCCTCATGTATGCAAATGCGTTGTGTATATATGTATATATGTATGTATGCATGTATGTATATCTGTGTGTGTATGTGTATCTGTGTGTGCGCACGTGCGCATCAAAATGCAAATAAATACCAAATATATATATTATAAAATAATATTTGTAAGTAAATTTATATAAAACAGTTAATATATATAGTGGTGTGTGTGTGTATAAGTATAATTAAACTACAAAATTATTTTAAATGTTAGTTAAAATAATTCTTGGTAACATAAAATTATATGAAATCTGTAAAGATTTTTTTTTATTCAAAATAATTTATATATGATACACACACATAATTATTTTTAACTAAATATTGATGTAAATAACAATAATAAAATTTATACAAATATATATGTTTGCAATAATGCTCTCGGCTAGATTTTTTAATAATAAGTTATTGTTATTTTTAATTCGTAGGAAAATTTAATAAAAAAATTTATTTTCAAAAACAAAATGCATATTGTATGTTTTAAAATTTTGTACAAATTTTTTATATTATCTGTGTGTGTATGTGTTTTCACTGTATAATCAATTTCAAATTAAATAAATAGTTATGTTTATTTATACATAATATTTATATATGAAATTATTATATTATTTTGCCGAAAACATTATGTATGTATGTCTATATATAACATGCATTATATAATCTTAATCTTTCAAATTTAGATTTTAGATCAATTAAAAGCATTTGTTAATATTATTTTATTTTTAAGAAAATAATTTTTGTTATCTTAGGCCTTGAGCATTTAGGCAAATATACATATGGAAAAAATTAATATACATGCACACACACAGATATATATATATATATAACCATCACCATGTGACAACATATCGATATACGGTTTCGTTATATTGATATCTAACTAGATTAACATATAATATAATGAACACGTTAACATTCAAATATAATAGTAAATAAGGGATTACACCATTCATCAAAGCCTTTAATTCACACCTTGAAACGATGAACAAAAGTCCTTGAATCCAATTCCAAATTTTGAAGTTGCTAGCTTCTGAACTACTTTATCACCAACGATCGAATCGAGCTAATAACTTGCTTTTTTGTGTTTGAATTCTTTGGGGCTTTAAAGGGGGTGTGGTGGCCTGGAATAGTAGCAGGCGGAGAGGGAAAAAGTCTTTTTAAAGTGGGGATAAGATGGCTTATGCAAAGAAAGGATAACAGAGCAAAAAGTGAATCAAGATCCTCTTTTGTCTCTTACACATTCCTTTCTTTTTAACCATTCAAAATCTCCCATTGAAGCTATTATATGGCCACCCCTCTATGCCTGCCTAAAGTTGCCTAAACCATGCCCCTTATGGGCCTTAAAACCAATCAAAATACAAACAATATTCATTACATTTAAATCTAATTTAAACGTGCACTAATACGTATCTCGACCAGTTATTTATAGCTATCATATATACACTGTTTAATATTATTCAATACACACTAAATAAAATTTTATAAATAATATTTCATAAATATTAATTAATTTTTAGGAATTACAAATTAATCAAATCAGGTGGTAATAGGAGAAGTCAACGTTTCGGTTGTGAGACTCGTAGGTGTAAATTTGGCTAGTGATTAATATCGAACAATTCAAATATTAACCTTTACATGTCACTTAGTAGGTGATATCATGGCCAAATTTATCGCTTTCTTGACATCGATAAAATTCTATTTTACGTTATTAAGCGTTTCTAGTAGTGACAATTATTTACGCTAATTCTTCGTTAAAACTATATCAGTTTGGACTTATGGAATTTGGAAATGGTCAAATTTCCAACATCATCCATATTCAACTCTATAGTTGAAAGACAAAGTCCTTGGCTTAATAATAAAAATTATTCATAACTGAACTACTCTAGCCGGAGACTTTAATTTTGAGTTGACTTTAGCTGATCGTGATACTAACCTCGTATAACCTAGGAGATGAATTCACCATTGAATAGTGTCTCACTTCCAATGTTTCTACTCGACCCAACTGTAGTCATTTGATGGACGTCGTGCCACGATTTAACTATAATCAAAGTGGGGGTTTCCATATTGAAGTTCGATAGTATTCTCATGTCGTGGGAATTTTGCAATACTATCACATTGATATTTTTTGTTTGACCTTGGTTATATTAACCAATAGAAAACTGTCATGTGAGTCATTCCATGTACTATCAGTATGTAACCCTTTGGTGCTCCAATAGCCATGAGTAATACATTGTCCAATATTTCGATAGTGTTATATACTCTAGTCTAAATGAATATATTTGTTGGAACTAGACTAGCCCGCAATGGAAGAAAATGGATGAATTCAAAAAAATTACCATTTTGGATCTTTATTGGGCCTATGTTGTCTAAATGTATATTAGATCCAATCTAATAAAATTTTAAATAAAATTTTATTTTTTCCAAATTGTTTAAATGAAATTTAAATACAACTTAAATTTATAGGTATTATAATGAACGTATCAAATACATTCATTTGTGTGAAGTGTAAGTGCAGTATACAAATAGTGTTTATAAGTGTACAAGGAACATGTATAAATGAATTTAGAGAATTAAACATTTTGTTTTCCTCTCTTACCCTATGCAATTAATAAAGGGAAGATATGACAATATATAAAGGGAGAGAAACCTTTCGTTTATCTCCCTCTTTAACTGTAATAATTAATGTATTAAATGACATTTATAACTTATCAACCAAATTTACACATGGCTTTGTTATCCAAGTTTTGATTTATGAAATATATGCATGCATCCATAATGATTATAGATATATACATACATGCATATATAGTGAAAAATTATTAGTTGTTTAAATGCTGTGAAATCCAAACTTAACATTAGCGGCAAAAATTTCAACTAAAAAAAGGCTTGATAAAAAAATATTACTTTATTGCATAAAATCCTGTTAATTACAAATTAGAATTAAACTAAAGCATGTATATTTCCATATACATGATGATTACAATTTAATAATTTAGGTCGAAACAACATATACTTGCAAACATTGTAGCATATGATATATGTACATATACATTTATACAAATAAGTTTTGATTTTAAAGTTAACAGTTTTCATTAAACCTTTTAATTTAGGAATGAAACAATGTATTAGATGAGACTTTAAATATAGAAAACCACAAAGAATTAAATTTGCACTAAAGTTCATTCATTAACCTTAAATCAAAGATTTTTTAAAACTAGGATTGAAATAATTATATACAACTATTTGTCTTGTGGAATTAAAGATCTATTTCAAATAACAGTAGGTAACTTAACATATATAATCCATTTGCATTTAAGTATGTAATTATTATATAATTATATGAAAAAATCTCATTCAAAATCAATTTTCAATTTCACAAGTTTCTAAAATAAAATAAATAAAATTGGGACAAAGTAGGCATGTGTAAAATTTGTGACAAGACATTAAAGATCTAAACAATACAGAGAATAATGAAAAGTTATCAAAAGTAATATGGGATTAAAAAAAAATCAATTTATCATGAACATACATTAAAGGGAGATGATGAATAAACATATAAATCAAGACAATACAATAAGCATGTTTCAATCAAAATTGGCATAAGGCAGATTTAATTTACATATGGCAAGTTGAATAATTAAACAAAAGGTGAACTATAGAAAAATCTAATTATATCAACCATATAAATACATTGATGAATTTTAAATAAGAAAACTACCTTTGGATGTACCAATAAATCACACCTTGAACAATAAATATAAGCTCCTATATGCCGAAACCAGCCTTCAAATTTTGCAAAGATCAAGAGGGAAAAACCACCTTTAATGAATTGATTTGATTAGTATTTGATCTCAGGAATTTTTGAAGCCCTATAAGCTCTCATATTTTCAACTATTAAAGAGGAAGCAGAGAACCAAAAAAGTTACAAAAAGGAAATGAATAGCCAAAAAGGTTATGAAAAGAATGAAATAAAGAAGGCAATTAATGCCAATTAAAGAGAGACATTTTTCCTTCTTTATATTATTCTTTTTCTTTTATTAATTCTTTTGAAAAACTTATCCCCTCTCTCTTATATGGCCGGCCCAAACATGGAGGAATTATGAGCCTCAGGTGATCCCAAATCCACTTAGCATTTATTTCATTTAAATCCAATTTAAACAATCTATCAATATTGTATATCGATATGTGCATTTATAACTTTTATTTACACACTTTATTAAATGCTAATGGTATATGAACAAATAAAATAAAATTTAATAATCAATATTTTAGAAATATTAATTAATTTAATTAATTTACAATGATTATAAATTAATTAAATTGTGTGGTTTAATCAGAGTATTTTTTATTACGGTTGTGCGACTCAAAGGTGTTAATTCAGTTAGCGTTTAATATTGAACAATTTGAATATTAACATTCACATGTCACCTTAGCTAGTGGTATGACATTTACACCAATTTTCTTATTTAAGCGTTACTCTCTAGTGACAACCATTTACACCAATTTTCTTCGTCAAAACTATATTACTTTGGACTTATAGAATTTGGTACTGGTTAAAATTCCAATATTGTCCATGTCCAACTTTGTAGTCCAAACACGAAGTCCTTGCTTTGATAATAACAATTATGACTAACTGAACTACGCTGGTCAGAGACTTTGACTTTGAGCTGACCGTGATACTAAACTCATATAACCGAGAACACAAATCCTCTCTTGAATAGTGTTTTACTTCCAATGCTTCCGCTCGATCCAACTATAGTCATTTGATGAATGTTGTCCATGATTTAACTATAGTCAAAATTGGAGATCAACGGTATTCTCAAGTCAAGATAACTATGTAATTTTGTCATGTCGATATGTTCTGTTTGACCTTAGTTATATCAACTAATACAAAACTATCGAATGAATCATTCCATGGTTATCCAATAACTATTAGTATGTAACCCCTTGGTGTCCTCAGTAGCCTTGAGTAATACACTGTCCAATTTTTAGAGAGCGTTACATACTCTAGCCTCAATGGATGTATCGATATCCAGTCTCGATACATCTTGACTAGGAATATTTAAAAAAATATGTTTAATTTTGTTGTGATAAATTACTCATGGTTACAACACCTTGTAACTATTATAGAAAAACATACCATTACTGATTTTGCATTAAACATACTTTTAATTAAATTAATTAATTAATATAACACATTATATCAAGTATATAATAGAAAGAAGACACCTTTTTATTTCAAACAAGATTGGTTATCGAGTTAGACATATGTAACTAATTACGTAATTGCCCCTAGGGCATACCACTAACTCTATCAATCTCCCTATAACGACCCACTTTTCTGTACATTCTAAGCTGACAAATAACCGCACATGTCAACTCAAATTGAACAAAAAGGTGGATTGTTAGGGGTCAGAAGAAAAGATAGAAGATAAGAAGAAAACTAAACAATACAGAATCTCACAATCGCAGCGGAACAAAATATAATAGATAATAACATATCATTTTATATACAAAGAACTATACTGTTATTTATACATACCATCATCAGAGTACAACAATCAACGAAACAATACTAGACAATTATAATAACTTGTCCTTACAAGTGCTGAATATACAGCCTACACACAGCGGAATATAATCAAGTATGTAGAATACGTCTCCGACATCCTCTAGCTCGTCTCCTGAGCTCCATAGCATCCTAACCTGAATTTGTAATACTCAGTCTGACCCGAGCATTATAATAAAATAACACCCGAGTCAGTCTGGAAAACCAGCATGAGAAAACACACTCAATTTGAATTATTACACTTATCAAAATCCTTTAAAAATAAAGGTATCTCGTAAGACCATGCCACACATAAACACGACGGGTTTTTACCTTACAATAACCAAAACATTTTATATCAAAATCATCTGATATTATATAGTGTCTATAGAAAGTAAATTAGAAAATAGCTAAAATGCTTACATCTCACGTTTCAGCAATATTTGATATACAATCAAAACCGTACAGGCTCGTAGTGGATATTGGATTCTAACAATGACTGGGCTACTGGGGTACCGCTCGCCATAGCACACCTCAAGAAAAATGTACCGAGATCGAACCTAACGATCCCTGCTAACACAGGACCAACCTACCCCTTACTGGATAGTACCAAATATGTTATCACCCCGGGTGTGCCCACCCTAATCGAGCGCTCTGTTTTCCATTCACAACCATATCCATAATTTAAAGGTGATAACATACCCTACTTGGGTGCGACCCACTTAGCCCTGCCGCATCTCCCATGTTTTAGTCATTCTCGGTTGATGAGGCTTGAGGCTACGTTTTACCTTTAGAATAATATTCATACTTGGAATGCTAACATTTCCATTTCCGTTGACTACTAATTGCTTTCCACAACAATACAACCCTTGAGCTCGTACGTCTCAAGGAAGGGTATTAAGCTAAGAGAAGTTGCCTTCTTTGCCACCAAACAGATGTACGTTTGTTAAAATCAATGTACGTAATCATTAGAAATGCACTATCAGACATTCGTCCATACAAATTGTCCTGGGTCTGGACAAACCAATCTTTTCAAAATTCACCATCTTCAGAAGCTTCACGATATCACAATTCATAACGCAAAAATTGGACCGAAGTGGTTTTCGGAAGATTAAATCCAATCCCGGTCTCTTCGAAACGATCAACGAATTTGGCCAGATTTGATAGTCGAATATTTAACTATCAAATAACAATCATTCAAACATATATTACATTTCCCATGGAACCCACTGAGCTTTACCTTCATTAATTTACAATCACTTTTCAAAATACTTGGAAATCCTTTCCATATACTTATCTCATAATATAACTATATTCGTAAAACGAAATATTTTCAATACTTAGAAAATAAAGTTCTTATCTTAGCAATATAAGTATAATTTCAAATCATTCCTTTCGAAACTTGAAGAACCTTTCCCATATACTTACATAATGGTATGAGTATCTTAACCAATTATCTAGTAAGATTTACTTATCTCAAAATCATATTAATAGGGTTAAACACACGTATCCTTTAAAATGAAAATATAAACATTCCGAAATAAACTTCTCTCTTTAACCATTCCTTTTTTAATTTAGAATATCTTCTTATAAATCTCCTCGTTTAATTACAAAGATACTCTTTCCAAATCTCCTAAACCATTTATAAAATTTCTTTGTAAACCATTAACCTCTATTCCAATCATTCAAAATATATTCCCTTTCAAAAACCCAACTTTTTCACTTATAACTTCTTAAAATACTCTTTACATAAAAATATCACTTTAAAACCATTTTGTAATAACAATAACATAGATTGAACCCTTATAAAGAATTACCAGATAATATATTATAATAACTCCCAAAACAACCCTTAAAATTCACCTAAGTAATTAATCTAAAACAATATAGTTTAAATAAAGTAATCGATGCTTTATTATCCATTTATCAACTAATTGTATTACCATAAATAGATAATACCACTTAAAATCTCAAAATAACCCTTACACAATTAAATCAAAACGGCCAACATTTCTATATAAACCAATCTTCAAATCATTTCTAAATAATAACTTAACATAAAACACTTGTATATATTTACCAAATAACATTTTTCTTCAGATTATAAAATCTAAAGTTAAATACAATCGGAAACCTTTCAAATTTCAAAACAAGCTCAATAGCTCCAATGGTACTTAAACAAGCGACCATTATATTCAATTTATCTATCCAGGTTAAATTATCAATATTCACATGATCCATTTACAAATATATACATCTAAATCCATGATTAACAATCAATCCGTTAAACGACACTTATTACATATTGATTGACTGTCAGTTAACATTTGCCCAAATTCTATATCTTAGCATATCAGAAGTTTATCATGCTTCTAACATATCATTCAAACCACATTTCCATTTAATACTAGACGGTGTTTATTTGGCCAAATAGATAACACCAATATATTCCAATTCAATTTTACGTTATAATTAAACAACGTAATTCAAAAACAATCCATTCATCAAATTTCACACATATATGATTTAGTACTGGAAATAAACTCAAAAATAAACATAAACAATTTAATAGCAATTTGAGTTGCTATATCGTCACCCTAGATCCGGTTGAACCAATCTAATAGCATTTCAAGATGCTATATCGTCATCCTAAATTAATTTTACCAACCACCAATTTCAACAATCAAACAACATAATAAATTTTATTTGCTATAAACCATACTGATTAACCAAATGAGTGAGTTTAACTCACCTTGAGTTTTAAATTTGCCAAACGTTTCAAATTTTAAATTAAATCGAACCCGTTCGATTTAACCTAAAATTTTAAATTGCTCCAATCATCTACAAATCAGTTCAATAATGTAGTGCTCGTCGCTACGATTCCAATGCTACTTGTTTCGTCCAATTCTGACAATGTATGAAAAAGATATGCTATTTTAAAGTTTACACGAATTATAATATAAATAATTCACAAATTCTTTTTTTCATTTTATACCAGAGTAAAAATCTAGCCGTTGATCTAACTTTGAGAAAAATCGAGTCTCCCTTCCTTCATCTTCTATATCGCGTTCGTTCTTCATCTACACGCATCTAACCAAGTCAAGAAACCCATACGTCGTACGTCTACATCATCGTCGGTCCCACCTCGATCCACTAGAGATTGATCAGACGCCTTCAATTCGAAGCCCTACACGCCTAGAACCACCGCCCTCAACGACGAGCAGCTCAGCCCTCCCCTTGACGCTTGAAAACCCATAAAACGTCGTGCCTATTCATGGCCATAGCCGCCGATTCTCATCGCCGAATCAGATCATGGCCGTTGGTACGTCGAGCTCGACGAGCTCTTCAACTTCCTAGTTGGAACTTTTTGATAATATTGCTTGGATCAAGAGATAAACGAGGAAGTATACGGAATGTTTTCAGCCATTAAAAACTATTGTGGTGGCTGCGTGAACATTAGGTTCGGGTTTGATGGTTTGGTTATATATACACACACATATAATTCACTATTTAAAAACCTCGTTCTCACTTGATTTTTCCGATCTCCAGATGGAACATGCTAACTGACGTTTATAAGGTTTTACTCCTATTTCGAACACAATGGAACAAGTTTCGAGGTCTAATTTGAAAGTATACGGAAGTTACGGCTTTAAACGACTGATTTTAAATTAAATTCCTTAAATAAATTTCTGCGCGTTTTCAGCTCCCACGAGCAAACGACAAATCTGATTGCCACGAAATTTGAAGTCAGATAATAATACACTATGGATCTAATGGAACTGGTTTCGTCAAATTTCGAGACTGTGCCCCGGAAGGCTATTTTATCGAGTCGATTAAATTGAGCGATTTTCAAAATCGACAAAATTACTTGAAATTCCAATTTTAACAACTTACTAACTCAATTATGATTCAAATAGAATTTATATTCATATTAGAAACCATTTCGATTAATATTAAATCACAAATTCAATTATTCTCACTATATCCATATTTTAAATTACATTATTAAATTTATATATATATATATATATAATTCCAAATTTTAATTTATCGACTTTTAATTCCATTCAAAAGTCCACTATCACCACTCTAATTCAAATAGAGTTTTAATCAACTTTAAAAATCATTTCCATTCACATTTAATTCCATATTCGCCTAATTATCCAATTTCAATATTAAATTTTACTATTCACCAAATCCATTTAATCGCTATATATATTGAATTTTTAAGCCATTTCACTAATTCAACCAAAATATCCATATTCAAAATCAATTAGTATTTCAAATTCAACATTCAAATATAAATTAAACGTTCAAAACTAATTGACCAAAATTTCGGGTCGTTACACTCCCACTTACATTTGGAGTCAATTCTGGAATCTTTATCCCATTCCTCCAATCAATTTGATGAGAATTGGTGAAGTTAGACCCTTTGTGAATTGACCTGCTATGTTGGTTTAATTATCAACTTTGTCAATCAACCCTTCAGATGCTGATAAAACACTTTTATTATGTAGAACTATTCGGATTATGTTTCTCGACTTTAAGTGAGCTCTTATTATTACATTGTTACCATTTAACAATGATTAGTATTCTTTATACTTGAAATCACCCCTAATTTAGTTATAAATTTGTGCATACACACACACATACACATATATACTTCTCTTTTATTATGGCGCTTCAAGGCAATGTACGTAACCTTTTCATTGAATCGGCCACAACGTTTCATTTGAAACATTTCCAACTTAAAGCTTCTTGACATGAATTTATTATTGACATATTATACTCAATATCATTTATCAAATTTGAGTCTGAACACTCCTTCATAAGAAGTTCGTTGTTTATGTAAACAATTCTCTAGTATTTCATAAACACGCAATAACACCTCGAATAAACATTTAGTGATATCAATTTGGATTCAAAACACACCACTCATCAGACAATAACACAATATAAAACATTTTAATAACACTAACAAATACACGCTCTTATAAATATACACACTCAACTCATTCTAGGGCATCACTAACCCTATCTCTAATGGGTCTACCCCACTAAAACCTACGTGTTCTCTCAATCTAAGCTCTGATAGCACGCTATAATGACCGGCCTTTACGACCTCAAAAGTCGACACTAATACATCCACGGTATTTAAGCGACGAGCATCCAAGTGCCGAAAAGACAAATTATTAGGGTGAAAGAAAGAAAAGACAGAACATAATTTCATATCGTGATGAGTAATATAGAATATACAATAGATCTTTACAAAGAATACCGTAATATACATACATCAATCGGAGTAAATTAATCTATCATGAGCTTAGACAGTTATAATATCATATCCCCACAATTACTGATAAACACAAAACAAGAAATGCAGCTAAAATAAAGATACGTGAATACATCTTGGAGGCATCCAACTCGTCTCTTGAAGTTCCAAAGCATCCATAACTAAATCTAGGATATGCTCGGGTTGACCCCGAGTATTATAAGAAAATAACGCCCGGATCAGTCTGGTAAACCAGCATGAGAAACACAAATCATATTGGTTGTTATACTTATAAAACCCTTTCAAAAATAAAGGTACCTCTAAGACCACACCGAACATAAACACGGAAAATTTTTTACCTCCTGATAACTAAACCATTTTATAGGAAGTCTTATGATATCGTAATAATGTCTAAGGTTTAAAATAAATATTAAATCATAGTCAAAATGGTTACATTAATTACATTCAACAACATATTTAGTATACAATTAAGTTCGTAAAGGCATCTATTGGAAAATGGATTCCACACAACAACAAGGTATCGGGGAACCGCCCGCCATATTATATCTCTTGAAAAATGTTCCGAGGGCCTCACATGGACCCCCGTCAACACAAAACCAACCTACCCCTTCCCGGATAGTACTGAATATAACCATCCTACCAAGCTAGGCCCTAATGCATACATCTGAAAAATAATATTGATCTAGATCAGGGATGATCATACCCTAGTGGTAGCAAACTGCATAGCCCTACCGCATATCCCTCATTTTAGTCACTACCGGGTGTGACACTTGAGGCTATGTCTTACCTTTTTTGCAAATCCCACTTAAAGTGTTAACACTGTCCTTTGGACAACAATGCAATTCCAACATTCATCTATACAAGTTGTTCAGGATATGAACAAACTGAAGACAATACTTCTACTACATTCCCAGGATTAGTAGCAAGTAGCCCTTGCACTTCAAAGAACCTTGTCTTCAATTTCATCATCTTCAATATATCTCCAATTTGAATGCTTATGCCAGGTTGAAGTGGATAACTCAAGCTTATCCAATTCCGGTTTCACTGAACCAACAATTGATAGATTCAAAACTGGCCAAGATTTGATAGTCGATTATATAACTATCAAATAAATAAACATTCCAATCAAAGATTTAATTTCATATGGGAACCAAGCTTGATTAAGCACATAAGCAACCACTAAGCCTTTTTAATTAATCCTTTCATTAATTAAAACCACTTTGTAAATACTTGTATTAAAATACTTTTATAAAGATATATTCACAAACACAAATCTTCTATACTCTTTTCAATACTTGGAAAATATTCATACAGTTATCTCCACAGTATAAGTATATTCACAAACAACTTCACTTTCAATAACTAGAAAACTTTTTATATACTTATCTTAACGGTATAAGTATATTCACAAATCTTAAGAAATATTTAATATCTCAAGTGCATACTTAAACCGGTCAAAAACAATTGTCAGTTAAAACATCGTTTACTATAAACTCAAATTCCTTTTCTGGTGTAAGTAAATGGATCGTAAGGAAATTAGACCAAATATACTTGCCACCACCTTCCGATTTCACATTTGTATTATCCATCAATTAACAGTGAAGTCAGACAAGTTAAAAAAACTATCCTTGCCTCGACACACATTCTTAATTCTCACAAATTGAGATGAGTTTCCATACCTCGAAATTTAGTTTTAAGTACGAAAAGAATACTTTCCATACTACCATAAGTTAAGAAGATCATTTATGGAAATCAAATTTCGTTCCTTTTATTAAAACTCCTTTTTATAAATGTCTTTTATATTTATAAAATTCCTTTTATAAATCTCCTTTATATATTTATAAAATTCCTTTTATAAATCTCCTTATTTTAAATCTCATATATTTATTACAAATCTTCGATTCCAAAATCGGACTAAATACTTTCCATAAAATGATCATTCCTATTATCCTGCTTTTTGGCAAGGCCGTGATACCATGGAGTTAGCTAAATGAATTTGTGATCATCAAGGCTGGAAGTCCGGAGAGATGGTTATCAGGTTCAGACATCAGATATAAGCAAGGTTATGGATGATAGACCAGCGGGTTCAAGCGAGTAACATCCAAGAAATGGCTAAGTATGGATTTGTACTCCCTCTAGGTAGGGGAGAGGATCATATCAATATGGTTAAGAATGGATCAGATCAGATCAGATCACTATGGCTATGGATCACGGGGATTGGCAGTACAACTCAACGGTGGTCAATCAATAACTCAACAATTCAAGGGGAATCAAGCAAAACTATGGAAACACGAGGAGGAAGTGGAGGGGGACGACCACAGTCAATCGCAACTTGCCATATGGCAGGCACCACGATCGGTGCTGATCCCTAGGTAAGGCCTAGGTGGGCCCTAAATATTCTGGATTAGTCTGTCTTGGCTTCGGTCTTCTGCGCGTGGATTTTTAGTTGGATATTTGCACGTCTTCTCCTATAAATATAGGATCATTGGCTCATAGCAAAGGATCTTCGTTTGGCTCTTGTTCATTTTTTTCTCCTTCCTTCCTCTATTAATTGTCTAAGGTTAAAAAAACTATATTTGTAATCCTATGGTATAATAATAAGATTATTAGAGTGGACGTAGGCCAGAATTTGCCGAACCACTAAAAAATTACTGTGTTCATTTACTTTTTTGCTATTGAATCTGTGATTTGCACATTTAGTTCTCTGTTTGGATATTTAATATTGGATTGGTGGAGCTTTCACATTATTTGGGTGTTGGCAGCCATCTTTGACGTCAACAATTCCATATACCACTATAAATTCACAAATGTGATATTATTTTCCTTTAATAAAATACACTTTATAAATCTATTCTTTTATTTCTAAAATACTATTTATAAATCTAACAACCTATGTAACATTTTATATAAAGCGTATCACAAATATTTATTCCAAAATATTCTTATCTTCTTTTAAAATAGAATCACTTTATTATAAAGGATAAATTCCCCTTTGTTTTTCTTGATAATAAACATTCATTATACTATTAACTTTTCTATAAAATAGATACTTCCAAAATACTTTTTAAAACATTTCCATATAAATTAGAAGAGACTATCAAAAGGTCGAAGTAAAATAAAGAAGTTTGAAACCATTTCTAAACAACATACCATAAAAAATTCCAAAATCACATTTTAAAAAATCGTTCTCCAAGTCAAAACAAATTTCAAATCCAAACAGAAATTAATAGTATTTCCAAAATACTATAATGAGTCTAATAGCTACCATAGGACTTACACAATGCTACTACTACCATTATCACTAAAAAGGTTCAACATATAACATATATCAATGTCACGTCCAATACATTTGGTATTCCACAATTTATACAACAAGCATATAATTAAATTAAAATCAACAGTGAGGAGGAATCTGGATTCCTCTATAAAATTCTCTGTACTTCATTTTATATGTCATTCGCTTTTCAAAGCGTAGATTCAACCAAACCAAACCAATAAATCATTCAAGCATAAAAACAATAATTTATATCTATCATATTTCATATAGCGTTTATCCAAAGGTGAGTCCGATTCATCACAATTCCAGTTGACACTTTCGCGTTTCGATTTGATCTAAAATCGAACAATTTTAGCCTAAAATTCTACTAGCTCCAAACTTAACGAAATCAACTCCAGTGCATAGATAACGCTCTTACGAGTGCAATGCAAAAGATCATGTCTCGATTGGACCTCGTATGAAGAATTTATTGATTTCATAATGTTTTGGATTTAAAATATTCATTAATTACGTAATTAACTTCATTAACTTACTACCTACTCTAATCTCTTTCTTCCTCCAAACTCTTGCTTCTGTACGCGTACAAATCCTTCATCATGCACACATGCCACCTCTCCTCCCACACTCAATGAAATCAAACACCGATAATTCCTACGCGCTCCACATCGCGAGAGCTCCGCAATGCACACACCCACGTCGACCTCAACCTCATTCCCCAATTTTCGACCTACTACCTTTGTATACGACAATCAAAATGTCGCACTTCACCTCCCATGACCGCACATGCCCAAATGGCTACCATCTGTGCTCCATCACATGAGAAACCCATTGCCACCAATGCCATAGCCTAACGCCACCTACATCGACTTCGAGACGAACCCCTAGTTCTCCTCCTTTATAACGATCATCCCCAACGACAGCCGCACCTTCCCAAACTTGTATAGATTTGAAGCACCCGCCTCCACGAGTTTAATGGATCCTGTTTTATATTTTTTTTAAAGTGAGGCTTTTGATTTTGAATTTTGAAGGATTGGCTAGGTTAGAGTATTTATTGTAAAAGAAGAAGAGGGAAAAAGAAAATGGAAAGAGGGAAAAGTGAAAAAGGTGCAGAAAACTCTAAGTGTAGGGTTTAATTTATGTTATAATTTTCGGCACTTCGCTATACAATATCTCATTCGCATACGAACTGCGAACGATAGAAATAGAAATATAATCACACAAAACAATACTTTTGGAACCGGCTCAGCCCGCAGCGGTAAAAATGGGCGAAATTCAATTTTTTTTACCATTTTGGATCATTAATGGGCCTATGAAGTCTAAATACATTTAGATTTTATCTAAATTTTCTTTTAAATAAAATCAATTTTTTATTTAATTTAGTAAGCAAAGAGTTTTAGATTTAATTCAAATAAAATTTAATATAATGAATGTATCAAATACATTCATGTATTTAAGTGATAATGACAGCATATGAGCAGCACATAAAAGCATGTAAATAAACATGTAAAAGTTCAAAGAAAGAAATCTTTAATTTTTTTCTCTTAACATAAATAATTAATTAGGAAAAGATGGACCAAAATGTAGAGAGAGAAAATTTTCATTTTCTCTCTCTTTAATTAGGTTAATTGATCAATTAACATTTAATACAGAATTAACACGTGCCTTTGTTGTCCAAATTTTATTTTTAAACATGTAAATAATAGTAACACATGTATATATAAGTTCAACTTACACTTATACATAATATATTAAAGGGAATTTCACTAATAGACAAAAGTTGACTTATATTAGCAAAAAACAATTAATGAATAGAGGTAAACATTTATGAAGAAAATATAGAGGACTTTCCTCCTTCCTTTACTCATTCAATCAATGCCATTTCAAATCTGTAATTAAACTCTAAAACATATACGTATATAAAACTAATTTTGGCCATTCTCATATTTTGAAATCTAGAATTAACGAATATAAATCAAGTTTCAATTTAGGAAGAATTTTAAAATTAAAATATTGATTTTAAATCAAAGTAATTTTTTAAACATTGAATAAAAACTACACATTCACACATATATGTAATTAAGTGCAAGCTACTATAAAATTAAAATAACAACAAATATGAAATGTTTGTGATTTAGCATGTGTTAGAATTAGAAGTTAACAAAATTTATGCAAAAGTCCGATTATGTTTTTATTCTACTTTCAAACGAAAGAATACATTAACAAAAAGATTTAAACAAAACATATAAACATTATGTTCAATTTATAGGTGATTTCAAAAGGAAAACATACGTAATTTATATTAGTTGAGATAAAATAAAATCATATAAATGAATGGTTTCAAACATGAACAAAGGGGATAACTTCGGCATATATAAATTCACGGTAAAATTTTAGATCTAAAATATAAGAACATCATGAACAACTAATTAAAAGAACTATAATATGTCATAGTTCTAATGTGAAGAATATGCCACAACTCTAATGTTAAGAATAATGACATGTAATCAAAATGGAATAGCACAAAATGGATCTAGATCAAGATTGATATTATACATATATTATTAAAGGTGTTGTGACAAGGGAATTAGGTCATGTTAAATAAAAAAATTATATTCAGATGTAAAATGCAAGAGATCTAATCATATGAATAAGAAGATTATATGAATAAATAAAATGAAAATTTTACCTTAAGATGTAGCCAAAGGAACGCACCTTGAATGATGATATCTCCTTAGATCTTCAAGATCTCCATCCTATATTTACAAGAAATGGATGAACCATTTTTTTTATTTGATATTTTTTTATTTGAAGTTGAAAGATTTTTGGAAATTTGATTTTTTTTTTCTGCCATGAAAAGTCAGGAGCAGAGAAAGAAAAAGAATGAATGAGAAAGAATGAATTGTATGTACAGAATGACTTAGAGAATATGTTTTCTTTGAAAGAATGAAACTTTCCCATTCTTTAATTAAAACTTCCCTAATTAATTCTCTTAATTGTTTCACTCTCTCCAATCCTTTCTTTTCATATGATGTGTCATTGAATGACATAAAATTTCCACAAATCGTGTCATCAAATGACATAAAATTTCCATAAATCATTTCATGCAATTATCTTTAAATTACATTGATATCATAAATCAATGCGCGCAAATATAACTTTTATAAATGCATTAAAATAATTACAAATAACTTCCAAACATCAAATAAATAATAATTAATATTTCTCAAATATTAATTAATTTAATCAATTTACATCATTTTAAAAATTAATTAAATCATGTGGTTTTTCATAGAATTCATCATTACGGTTGTGCGACTCAAAGGTATAAATTCAGTTAGCGATTAATATTGAATTATTCAAATATTAACATTCACACATCATTTAGCAGGCGGTCTGACATTTTGGCTAAATTTATCGCTTAACATCTTTTGGTAAAATCCAATTTTACTAATTATAAGAGGCACCCGATAGTGACAATTATTTACACCAATTCTCTTCATTAAAACTATATCACAATATGATCTATGTAATTTGGTAATGGTCAAAATTCCAATATTGTCCACATTCAACTTTATAATCCAAACTAAAATCTTTTGGTTCAATAATAACAATTGTTATTAACAGATATGCTCTGGCCAGAAACTTTGACTTTGAGTTGACTTCAGATAACCGTGATACTAACCTCATATAATCGTACAGACGGATCCTCTCTTGAATAGTGTTTCACTTCCAATGCTTCCACTCGATCCAACTATAGTCTTTCGATGGACATTGTGCCATGATTTAACTATAATCAAAGTGGAGCTTCCACATTGAAGATCAATAGTATTCTCAAGTCGAGAGAATTGTGTAATTTAGCCACATCGATATTCTCTGCTTGACTTAACTTATATTAACTAACAGAAAACTATCTAGTGAGTCATTCCATAGTTATCCAATAATTATTACTACGTAACTCCTTGGTTCCCCTAGCAGTCATAAGTAATACACAGCCCAATATTTGGATTACATCACTTTGCAACTACTATCACAAAACATACCATTTATGGATTTTCTATTAAATATACTTTTAAGGATATCAAATAAATTGCACTTTACGTAACCTGATCAAACAGACATTTCAGTGATCAAATTCTTAGATCTATCTTGTAGCCTTTGGTCTAGTGTTACATTTAGCACAATAAGATTATTATTATAATCAATCATATCGACTATACAATCTTACATTACAATTTACTTCCTTATTTCAATGAACTAATTTCATCGAGGTTTCGTACATTATGAATAGTGATCGTTCACCATATAATATTTATATGCGATCGTATATGGGCCAACATGCAAAAATTTATTGGTAAGTATATTTTATATTTCTTTGTCAATATTTAATTCGGTTCCTCTGTATATTTTAATTGATAAACATTTTATCAATTATATTTAATGCGCAAATTTATCGAAGTATTATTTTAATTATACATAGCAGATGTTCTTACAATATTAGAAAGGTTAAATGTTACCATTTCATTTTTCTAATAAGGCTCCTAGTAGTCTTTTATGCTTCTCCAAACCTTAAGACGAAGTATAAAAGTCTTTCAACTTCATTAGTGGGTGTTAAGACTCGTCTATCATGAGATTCTGATCTTGAGTTTATTCAACAAGTCATATCTCCATAAAAAATGGATAACTCTCTATCGGTTGTATCATATATAACTCCTAACATATGGTTCCTTGTCCTAATCTCATTTCGACCTTGAGTTTTCTCAACAAATCGAAAGAAATTATCCACTCATACTATAATGCCCTATGTTTTTATGTTGATTAATTAAAAATTAATTAATTAAATAAATAAAACAGTAAGAAATAGGATTTTTGCAAATGTCAAAATTTAGCTATGAAACTTGCACCACTATGTTTATGGTGATTTTCCGATCAATTTTCATGCATAATGTTTTTCGATCGGAGTTCAAACAGAAAAGTTATCAACGTTTAAAGTGTTACTGTCGGAATAATTATATATGTAAATATGGTAATAAAATCAATTAAGGCTAATTAGATGTTAATAAAAGTTAACATTAAACTAAATCTTAGAGATTGTGTAATTAGTGGAAACAAAAGATAAAAATTAAGAATAAAGGAAAGTAATCAACACAATCAACTAAAAGAAAGGGAATTAACGTAATGATAGGGTCACATCTAATTACCTTTCGCCGCTTTCTAGGGTTGATTCGATTGGGTAATGCATCGCCAAAGTTGTTTGTTAGTTGATTTGATAGGAGAAGGCTAGATAACCCATAATGAGATTCCTTCAAAATATGGATGGGGTGGTTAGCGGAGCCAAGTCCATGTTATAGGAAGTAGATAAAGTAGAAAATCTCCAAAGTGAACATGGCCTAATGGAGTAGAGGTTATCGGTGCGCACTATAGGATTTCCTCGAGTTATATGGTGATCGTGATATAGCGAGGCAGTGGATCCCAACGAGGTGCGAAATGAGAGATACTAGCGGGGACAACATCTAGGTCCATTAGGGGACCATGGGATATATATGGTTATAGTTATATACATAGATATAAATCTATGGAAGGTAGATGGGAATGGTCTGTACGTGGATATGAAGTCAAGATAACTAATAAAATGTAAACAGACATAACATGAGATAGTGAACAATCGGTATAAGCTAGTGTTATGTACAAGATGTCTAATTTTACCAATCACCAGAACATTATTTTGACCTCCTCCTCATTACAACCCACATGATAGTTAGAGGGACATGTAATGGTGCTTGGCATGTTCGGTGCTGACGAGGACATTTGACCTTTGAAGTGTCAAATCTTGGTCAGTAATTATGTAATCTATTATATTTTATTATTTCGCTACAAGCTATTTCGTTAGAGCTCTGATATGCATTTTTTGTTTTATTTGCAAGATACCAAACCAAAGATCCGTATTTTGGTCAATTTGGCTTTTCGATATAGCAAAAATTCAGGCCCACTAGGGTGCGGTTTGTTACATTTGATATCAGAGCTTAGGTTAGTCGATCTTGAAAAATTAGGAAACGTTGAGTGAATGTATTTGTATGTTTCTAGTAAATAAAATATACATTAAATTCTAAGAATTCCAACTATAGAATAGATGCATATGGAAAGCCCCTGAAGCTGGATGGTACATGACTCCCCAGTCGGACCTTAGTAGCACAATGATTTTAGATCCCCATATGATTGCCAATTAATGATGTACAATAGGTCCAGATAAGGGGAAAATAAAAATCTATATAGACAGTGGCAGATGGAGAAGTTCCAAAAGAAGGGTGTGAAATGTTCACTCCTAATTGATAATTAAATTTTCAATATTGAGAAGGAAACAAGTTCTTATATTGAAGGAAAGATGTTCTTATGTGAACAGTTAGATATCCACTTTGAGTCCAACCCAATAATAATAAGTTTTTAAAGAATTGTGAAAAAGCATAAATTGTATACTTAAAAAGGATTTTTAATGAAAATGGTTGAAAAAGTAAGTAAATATTGGATTTTGGAAAAAATATTTATATAATAAAATGTTTTATTAGAAGAGTATATATATGTGCGTATGTGTGCGTGTATCCTTAATTAAATTGAAAAAAAAGTATAGAGTATATATAGCTCACAAGTTTCTTTATAAAGAAAGAAAAGTGTAAATATAAAGTTCTAGTATAAATTGAATTTGTTAAAGTCTAAAAAACTTCAATGAAGCAAATTTTCTAGAAAGCTATTTCTTTTGACAGGAAAATAGTAGAGCAATATAGCTCGTGGGTTTTCTATAATGAAAATTTTTAAGTTGTAAAATAAACTTTATGGGTGGACAGTAGGAAGTGGCATGAGTTTGGAAAATGGGTAAATATTACAGAAAAGAAGATTTGGAATCCTAAAACAAAGCCATAGGCAAACACATTACACTGGTTCAAGTGAGAAGATGGTAAATTAAGAGAAACAATTGGAATTAGTGCAGTTTAGGCTGAAGAGTTGAATAATAGAATGGTCATGAACTATAAATAGAAACGATATTTTATTTATTGTAATTAGGTTGGGATTTGACATATATTAATTCTTCGGAATGAAAATGGATAACAATATAAGTTTCTACGAATCACTCAAGTTACAAATAAAGGTGTTTTATATGAAATAATAAGGAATAATATAATTCCTTGTAATTCCACACAAAACATGAATCATCTTTTAGGTGATTCATAGAGAATTATAGTGTTAACAATTCCTTTTGAAAATAGGAAAAGTATTTCCAATGCATTAAAATATAGGATCCTTAAGTATAATAAAAAAAGGAAAAAAGAAAAGAAAATGGAGTAGTTAGAGGTTATGTAGGAGATCATGAAAAGAAATTTTGCTAGTAATCTAATTAGGAGCAGCATAAGAAACTAAAGGCAGAATAAAGAAAAATGGACATTTTCTATTGTTGTGTTCATTTATTATAAGTATCTTTGAAAAGCTCCCCCTCCATGACATTAGAGACTCCACTAAATGTTAGAAGTAGAAATGGAAAGAATAATAGGTTTAGAGTTATTCTTATCTACTCCAATTTTATTGTTTAAATGTTTATAAAGGATGTTTTGGAAAAATTACAATGTTCATTTTTAGAAAAGAATTGTTTGGTGTAATGAATAAGTTTTTGAAAAAGAACTTATTAAATAGTTTGATTAAAAATTCCAATTTTTTAGAAGTAAAGGTTAAAAAGATCTTTAAAAAGAAAAGGTTGATTTGAAAAAAAAATTTAATCAAGTTTTGTTAACACTCTCTCTTAGGTTTAATAAACAAGTTAAATTCAAAAAATTAAAATTAAAATTCTTAAATGATTGAAACACCATATATTTTTGAATTTGATAAAAGGTTTTAAGTGGTGCTTTTTAAAAGACAAAGGATTTTGGATTGAATGTTTCAAAAACTTTGAAGTTTCTATTTTTTTTTAAAATGTAATGACCAAACCAAGATTTCAAATATGGAGTAGATATGAATTAGTGCTTAGGGAAGATGGGTAAAGAATAAGGCTACGAAGAAGGTAGCAATGATTACTCGAGGAATACTTGGTTAGACATGAGTGTAAGGTTTAAGAATACCATTAAGGAATTTGGATTAAAATAAGATGGTAACAAAGGATTATGAGGTAGCAAACACTCATGAAGGATATTGGCAAACTCAAAGTTAAGATATGAGGATTTCTGAAAAATGACATGTTAGGAAGGTCCTTTCAAATCAAAAGTGAGAGGGCCATGACATCGTTAGTGTTAGTTAATGTTTTGGGCTAACTTCCAATAGTTGTTTTAGTTAGGTTATGTTGTAAGCATTAGTTATCTTTATTGGAGCTAAAAGCACGTACGATATTATAGGAAATGCTCCTTTTATTTTGTTTTCAATGTGGACCGCAATGTTATAAGAAAACAATAAGATAAGGAAATTTCAAAATTGATAAACAACTAATACATTAGAAAAGAAAATAGTAGCGACTGAAAGTTAAGAATTAAATTAAGAAAATTTATTTAAATAACACTAAATGGAAATGAAATAAGATTGATAAATTTCAACAAGCGAAGGGCAAGGGAGGAATGTTGAGTAGCCATGGGCCAGTGTCCATGTATCTCAAAGGTTGGAATTTCTAATCGAACTTGGTTACTGGTTGCTATGATAAATAAAATAAAAGTTTTTGAAACTTAAATTTTACCACGTAAATTGAGAGAAGTCCACCATGGACATTGGATTGTTGACTAAACCCCAATTTCTTGAGACGTGAAAATTTTGTTTTGAGAAACCTATGCATATGTATACTTTTGAAAAATAAAATATTTTAAAAAAAATGTAAAAGATTTTTTTGAATATTTTAGAAAGTTATGTAAAAATGTTTTTGAATAAATAGAAATTTTCAAATTTTGAAAATGCCACATACTTAAAGTTGGGGATGGTTGATAGGTTGGTTAGTAAGGATTTACTACGCAGTAGAAATGACAATAAAATATAATACGGTTAGAAATAAGGAAGAAAGCTGTTATAATTCACTTTCTCCATGTCTTGTTAGTAACCAAAAAATTGATTTTTGAAATAAACTCTATTTTAAAAACTTAAAAAGAAGTTGACTTATGCAAACTGTACTTGGAAAAGTTGGAAAAAGAATGGAGGCAGAAGAGAGGATTCCAATATACATGGGAAAGGGATACATAAAGAAGGATGGAAATATGCATCTAGACCCATTTCTAGCATAAGAAAATAGGTTTTTTCTAAAACTTGGATGTTAGCAATGGTGTGCTAAGATACTAAACTTGGATGTTAGTAATCGTGTGCTAAGATAATCAATATTTTAGAAACATTAATTAATTTAATTAATTTACAATGATTAAATTAATTAAATCGTGTGGTTTATTTAGAGTATTCATTATTACGGTTGTGCGAATCAAAGGTGTAAATTCAGTCAGCGATTAATATTGAACAATTTGAATTAGCGTTCACACGTCACCTTAGCTAGTGGTGTGATATTTTGACTGAATTTATCTCTTACACATCTCTTAAGTAAAATCCAATTTTACATATTTAAGCGTTACCTGGTAGTGACAATTATTTACACATATTCTCTTCGTCAAAACTATATCACTTTGGACTTATGAGATTTGGTAATAGTCAAAATTCTAATATTGTCCATATTCAGCTTTATAGTTCAAACACGAAGTCCTTGGCTCAAGAATAATAATTATTTCTAATCGAACCGCTCTAGCCAGAGACTTTGACACTGAGTACTTTAGTTCACCGTGATACTAACCTAATATAACCGAGGAGACGAATCCTCTTTTGAAGAGTGTTTCATTTCCAATGCTTCCACTCAACCTAACTATTGTCATTCGATGGATGTCGTACTGTGATTTAACTACAATCAAAGTGAAGTTTCCACATTGAAGATCAATAGTATTTTCAAGTCAAGGAAACTGTGTAATTTTATCACACCGATATTTTTGTTTGAACTTGGTTATATTAACCAACAGAAGACTATCAAGTGAGTATTCCATAGTTATCCAATAACTATCAGTAAGTAACCCCTTGGTACCCCTAGCAGTCATAAGTAATACACTTTACAACATTTAAAGAGCATTATATACTATAGTCTCAATGGATGTATCAATATCCAGTCCCGATACATCTTGACTAGGAATATTTAAAATAGTATGTTTAATTTCATTGTGATAAATTACACATGGTTATAACACCTTGTAACTATTATCACAAAACATACCATTTATGGATTTTCTATTAAATACATTTTTTATTTATTTAATTAATTAATTAATATAACACATTATGTCAAGTACATAACAGAAAGAAAACAGCTTTTTATCTCGAACAAGATTGGTTATCGAGTTAGATATACATAACAAATTACATAATTGCCCTTAGGGCCTACTCCTACTCTATCGGTATTGATATCCAGTCTTGATACATCTTGACTATGAATTTTATTGTGTTAAATCACTCATAATTACAATTGCAACTACTATCACAAAACATACCATTTATGGATGTCTATGAAATATACTTTTAAATTAATTAATTAATATAAAACGCTGTATCAAGTATATAGTAGAAAGAAAGCACCTTTTATTTTGTATAAGGTTGTCGAGTTAGATATATGTAACAACTGCATAATTGCCCCTAGAGAATACTCTTAACTCTATCGATCTCCCACTTGCCCTTAGGGCCAATTATGGAATCTATATTCCATCCCTTCGATCAGTTTGATGAGATCTAATCGAGCAAGTCCCTTTATGATTGGATCTGCTATGTTGTTTAAATATCTACTCTGTTAACCAACCCTCTTCGATGCTGGTAATCTACCTTTATCACATAGAACTATTCAGATTATGTTTCTTGACTTCTAGTGAGCTCTTATCATTACATTGTTATCGTATAACAATAATGTAGTATTCTTAGTACTTGGAATCGTCCCCTTGCTCAGTTATAAATTTGGGCATTTGTATTATATATTGCTTTAATTATGGCGCTATTCAATGCGATGTATTTAGCTTTTTTGTTGAATCAACCACAACTTACTCTTTGGAACATTTTTAACTTAAAATTTCTTAATTGAGGTTTGAACATGAATTTAATATTGACACGTTATCGTTGATATCACTTATGAAGTTCGAGTCCAAACACTCCATAAGGAGTTTATTGTTTCTGTAAACAACTCTCTAGTATTTTGTAAATACTCGAGAATACTATAAACTACCATTTAGTGATCTTAATTTTTGATTTGATATTTTCTTCATGCATCAAATACATAAGAAAATTACGATATTGTAGACAACACAACACGTATGGTAATTTCTATGACAACCCGCACCTTGAAGGGCCCGAATTCCAACTAAATCGAAACCCAAGTACACTAGAGTACGGATAATTGGTTTTGGTAATCTATAATAAACATAAGTATATCAGAGAGCTAGCTATATAAACTCACAGCAGAGTAAACAGATATAATAGAACATATATATCGACTAAGACCACTACCTTGGAATCAATATCATTCCTTGGATATCCAGTCGCCTTGTTAGTGCCAAGCATGAATGAGAAGACGTCTTCATCTACCATTCCCATCTTGCACCAGCAGCTTGTCTCTCTAAATCCATCCTATGAGTTGTAATAAGGAGGGGTTAGAACAACGTTCTAGTGACTGGAAAATTACATACTTTATCTATAACACTAATTTATACCGATTGATTTCTATTTAAGTGTTATGTTCATTAATCATGGCTATTCCATGTAATTTCATCTACGCATATGATACATCTAACCTTCTCTGAGGTATAACTATATATATAAACCTACATGCATATATACCTAAACGTTGTACTACCTAAAAGAAAACCCCGACCAGTTAATACTTCTTAAATAGGGAGGCGACAAACCCAACAACCATTTAATACCTCAACCCCGTAGCAGGCCCTCCGTAACGTAATCTTTAGCCAATCGGCTCTAGCTATAGATACGGATGACCCTAGATACGGCTTTATATTCTAATTTGTCGTCTTATTACATATCTCAAAGACTTATCTAAGGGATAACTTGCACACCTCCGACAAACAAAAAACTAGTTAAATAATGAGGTCTTTCCGTATGCCATCTAGATTCTACACTAGTAAAAAGCGAAATCCATCAAGGCACAACCCAAGTCTTTGCTAACGACCGCTCGAGACCGTTGGTGGTCACATCCTATATGCCAGCTTACTACATAAATACCGGTCCGGCAGCAACACTGAAATAGCTCGCCGACCTCTCACAACCGAAATCCTGTTTAGAGTAACTCAATCCAAGTCCAGGAAGATACCCATCCTAGTTACTTAATACCTCTTATTTGAAATAAAGCAGACTCTATTTCTCTATTAAGTACCATCGTCAGTTACTTGACTCTTCTTATAAAGGGAGGAGGCAAACCCAACGACCATTTAATTCCATCAACCCTGATGTAAACCCCTTAACATCCCTAAAGGTACTGAGCCATTTAATACTTCAAATTCGAGGCAAACCATTGGTATATTTTCCCACACCTATAAGAAAACGTATATGCCATCCAAACGGGTACAATGATTGGAGATGTCCCACAACAGTAGTAAGTATATGCAACTGGTAGTAGCCTCTAGGTGAAGGGTAAACTTCCGTTGTGTAACTCTACTGATCTCGCATTCCAACCCATTCTAAACCAAACAAATTATCCTAGGCCTAAATATATTGGGCTAGGCTCACTAATTAATGCACGTCCTAAACGTATTGTTGAGGCTATATAATTTCCTACTATAAAAATTATGCTGCCTCCTAGTATTTTATTCTTATCTTATATGCTTATTATGTATGTTCCCTATTTCCCTCTTACGTTCCATAAATGTTAATTGTCTATAATAAAGGGTCATTATTATTCTAATTGGACAATCGACATTTATTTATTAGTTCTAACTCAACCTATTATGCCTATTTTATTTTCTCATAAATGTCATACTAAATCCTATAACTAGTCCCATTAAACGCATTTATGTCCCAATTTAATTCATGTAACTCCCTATTAACTGTACATTTATTACCCTACTAATTTGCTTGTCCATAAATTTTGGAGTAACCATCCCCTTTCCATTCAACCTCTTCGTCCTATGGTTTACTACCTACTAATAACTTGTCGTCCTAATTATAACTAATACGAATATCGTCGTATATTAAGTTATATATATATATATATATTAATCGGTATGCGCGGTTATACGTGTATATATATGTTTGTATATGCATGTGTGTGTGTGTATTGCTATTTCTAGCTCATTAATTCCTATACTTGGGAATTCCAGAACATACATTTGTATGTACATTCTATAAGGAATATTTATTTTCACATTTTAATCTATTAGAGCTATCGTTGCCTAAAAGGATTACTGTTATAACTTTCCATGAATTACCCAAAAATGAGACTTTTGCTTCATTTGAAATTACAAGCAAACGTCTATTTTCTTTTATTGAAATAGATAGTGCAAACTACGAAGAAGAACATTCGTACTTTACACATCTCTTTCATTTTTTGTATATTCCTTATTATTTCAAACATCACACTTTTTATACATGGAGTTAGATAATTTATGAAAATTATACGGAAATAGATACAACTAAATTGTACCCACACCACTCCCAATAAATTAAAACATAGATATTCACATTTCAAGTCAAATTAGGGCAACCTAAAACAATACTAACCATTTATAACCCAATCATATTAAATTTAGAATAAATCTTCCAATATTATCAACTTTCTACTTTAATAAATCTGGGGACTGATTTTCAAATTTTCAGATTAGAGTGTAAATAACATTCATATTCCAATTACCTAACTTACAGAATACATAGGCGAGATTTCAATTGAATACGTTCTTTCTAAGCTACAACTCAACATATCTTGCATAGGCATAATAATTAAATAAAAGTCAACGATATAAATTTCAATGTTATATATAAATCATATTATTTTCCCACTCACCTTTCTAGCTTTCCAAATCTCCCAAATCTGAATGCAACCCTTTAATCCGACTCCTATCCCTTTCTGATCCAAAAATATATATAATAAGATATATACTTACCCATTGGAAATATAGATCTGAGAAGAGATTTGAATTAAGTGGATTAAGATTTATAATTATAAAATCTACTTTTTTCCGTGGTATCATTTTGCTCCTTCTCTTCTTCTCTTTTATTTTTCTACCCTTCTTCATTTATACATATACATATACATATAACATAATATTTTATAATTAATAAAAATAGTGGAGAAGAAAAAATGGCAGAGTTTCGCTGCTTTCGTTGGAAAATATGAGAAGAAAATGAGGGGTTAGGCTATTATTTATAGACGTCGAATCAATCGTATCCGTTAGATTTAAAATAATTAAATCTGGGTTGTTCGGTTAAGGTTCAACCCTAGCTACCACCGTTCCAACTGATCGACCTGCCCAAGGAGGGGGTCGACTGGTGGGGTCTATGTAGTTAAATATAATTTATTTCCTTTTCATTTATATTTAATTATTTTTGTTCCGAAAACATCAAACGCTAATAACTTCTTTGTTTGAACTCCGATCGCAAAACTTTAAGAATAAAATTTGCTCAGAAAATTGCCACGAATGCAACTATGCAAGTTTCATGGCCAAATTCTGATGTTTGCTAAAATTTCATTTTTGAGACTTAATAATCATTTATTAATTACCTTTAATTCTTTGGGATGTTACACTCCCTATTGCTAATGCATAAAGAATCCATCTTACATGTTCCATATTACACATTTTAATATGGTGCCTTTGCATATCGTTTTGGGACATTCCAAGCATACTTTACACTTAATACAAAATATATAATTTACAAATCCAATATCGAGTATTAAACAACCAAATATTGCTGATTTTAACATAAGTACGTCATTAACCATCAGTAGTATGTTGTTTACTTATAGTCTGAAAATATCTATGTACCTATTAGTTTTATTTCTTATGGACACACACTTCCCCGGAGTTTTGATTGAAAATCAAACTATTCGATATTTCTATTGAAATATAATTATTCAGTTCTGATGCTTATAAAATGATACTTTCGTATCATTTCTTTGATCATATCCAAAACCCACAAACTCAATATCGCTTCTACTAACTTTGCGACACTTTAGTTGTTAAGTGCAAGTAGTCTATTCTAAATCATTATTTAGAAATTTATGTTTCAACACATATGTACCAAAACACAAAGTATATCAGGCAAAAAAATTGTGAGTAAAATTCAAATCAATTTGAGCATACCAAATGGTGAATCTATTACGTTAATTTTAACAATTGAAATTTACGATTTTATTCTCATCAACATTGTTCACTAAATTCCAACTGCATTATCTTTGTCTTGAAGATACATTGCGACCAATGGATCATATCTCTTCGAGTATGGGTATCAAAACCATATTTTGATAATGTACTTGGAATCCATTTCAGATTTGTGCATTATACCATATCGTAGAGTTAATACTCTTAATGGTTTAATTGACAAATGAGGATTATTTATTCTTTACGTTGATAAGAAATTCATAGTTTCTCTTCGATATACAAGAATACTTATTAGACATTCTAATGCGTTGGGTTAGGTTTGGTCAATTTCATTTCATCCCTCGCAATAAGTTTTCTCTTTCGATTGTATCCAAATTCATTTTAATACCAATAATTTCTAAAAGAAATCCTTCGCGATGAAGTTAGCATTTCTTGAATCAATAATTGTTCTCGGTTTAATGGAATGAGTTTTCATAAACATTTTATGAATTTCCCTATATATAAAACTAATTTGTTTTTTAGTTTATTATACCTATGTTCAAAACATTAATTGGTCATCCAATGACTATCATTCCCAAAATTCTTTTGGGGCGATTCATATAGGATTTCTTATGTAGAATTATTACGTGCAGTCTTTCGACTTGCATAATCTGCCAACTTCTTGTCCTAGGATACGTTGGGGTTTCTTATAAACCCTTATCTTGTATGATTTTGTAAACTATTCTTTAGATGAAATTAATTTTAACCTCATGTACTACTCTTAAGTATACGACCTTATAGAAGAAGCTAGCCTAACTTCACTCACCATTAATCATCTTTGTCCAACAAGGTTCGATTACTCCTTATCGATACGTTATTATGTATCATAGGGAGGAGTGACTTTTGAGATTGAACTTTATTCATTTTTAGTTATGTTCGGATCTCTTTCCAATATACCCGCATATTTGATAAAATCGAATCAATTTTACTCTCATTTGCATGTTATTTTATTTACTTTCATTTTATAATCTATGAGCTTACCTTAGACATACTACTTTTGTATCAAATACACATGTCCATGTCGGTGATAACTCATCAGTGAATATAACGACGTACATAGAACCGTTTTGGAATTAATAGATTTTCAAATGCATACATCTATATCTATCAATCTGTAGAGTCCATCAACTCTTATGATGTTCCCACCGAATGGGTGATTTGCCCTTAATTGTCTGAGATGTAATTTACTAGTATCGCATGATCCAAAATCATATAATCAAAAATTATTTCTCAAAACTTTGGCTTAGTCCAAGTTCCGAAATAACTGCAAATAAATTTGGATACTTCTGTATTTTCCAATGCATCACAAATGCCAAAATTTTATTTTATAATGAATATTCATAATATTCATATTGAAATAAAACTATGTCTACTTTTCAATCAATACTGAAAAATTATTATTATTTCATAAATAATGTTTGGTACGTTTTACGAAAATAATTTTCATAACTTGATCCAATCAATAAGTGTTATATGGCATGCTCTCACTATTTCCCCCATTACTATAATTGCATATAATATACAAAGCTCCATTCAACCACTTAATATAGGCCATTCAAATCATTTACTATAACAATTTTACAGTCGAGAATTTTCAGATCAAGTATCTTAAATTTAAAAAAATAAGTACCATAGAAAACAATTTTCTATATGAAAATACTTTTGGAATAGAAATCGTATTTCTCATTCCAAAGTTAAGTATCTATTAATTTACAATTCTTTTAAATGAATTTTTTTATGAAGCAGAAATGACCATTCACTCCTGTTAGTGAGATTTTTGTCTCACCATGCACGTATGAGTGTGAAGTAAATTTAGCAGTAATTATTTCAAGGATTTAGAATCAGCAAATTTAAGTAATATTACTTTTAACTTTAGGTAGTAATTATGCACATAGAAGCTACCACAATTATGTAGTTGCACTTTAACTATTTGTTAAAATGTCAAGTTGAACTAGTACTTAATTCAAATAAGGACAGGACAAAATCTAACACTAAAATTTAGGTAAAAACAAGCGAAAATGTAGAAAAGTAAAAGACACGGAGAATTTACATGGTTCAGATATTAAGGAATCCTATGTCTACGGGGAAATGTCAATTTCTTCTTTATATTTCTTGAGATAGATTTTATTGGCGAGAGTACAATGTTTTTGCTTTTTCAACCTTAAAAATAACAAATCAAGAAGAAGATTCCTTTCATGCTATAGTGCCTTTTCTAGTTAGAGTACAAAGATGCATGTGGATTACCACGTTCCTTCTTCCACTCTTTAGATTTCCGCTCTTGGATCATGCCACATGTCATCCATTTTCGTTGCTTATTTAGTGTGCATGGATTGCAGGCATCTTATTGATAGGATATCGTGATTTGAGAGGTTGAATTTTTGGTTTTGGCAGAAGATCTAAAATTGAAGCGGGAATGTTTGAATTTGAAATGGGAGGTTCCAAATTTGAACGAGCTCTGAATTCCCTTTCTTTGAAGGGTGAACGACCTATGCATTACTTCTTTTTGCGAGTGTAAGAACGGCGAGCTGCTGTCCCTTTTTTCTTTGGGGTAAACTGTGATGCTTTTACATCTTTTGCCTCAAAAGATGGTTGCTCCTTTGATTTTCCCTAAGCATTGATGATTTTTACATGGTTGGGTAGGCTGATTATGCCGCTACTTGTGAAAGCAATCGTTTTATGCGATTCTGTGCCGAGCTGCTCTGAGTGACGGACCACACGGATTGTTGATAAGGAAGACTTATATCTATATCGTTTATTCATGAGCATGGATCTGCGTTGGTGCACTGTTTGAGCGGCCCTATGTGCAGCCCTTGGATTGCTTTTGACTCCGCATGGTACTGCTAAGGTAGCCTCCAGCGAGTGCAGTGCAGATCCGTTCTTGGAGGTATTAGCAATGTACATGCTTTGGGAAGGATATGGGGTTCATTCGTCCCTTTTAGAGCAGCATAGTCCTTCTCTTAGACCTCATATTTCAATGGTGGTGCACTTCCAATGGTAGTGCATTGTGTCATTTCACTCTTTTTTTAGAAAGCTAAAAAAAGGCGGGCAGCACATCCCTATTTTCCTTCAATGCAAGATTGTTAGTATAGTCCTACTATCCATGTACATTGGCTCGCGTCTTTTTAAGTGAAGTGTGTTACGCTTTGACGCCATTTATACAACTTCTTGTGTCGCAGTGCAACATTAATGTTTTACTATTATCTGGGATTCTAGTTACGTCATGTATTGTAGTTGTAGATCGTCTACTGCACCTTATAACCGTGTTCGGTTTTGGTTTTGGTATCAAAATGTAACACTGGGATTAAGGGGATTGGCGCAGTTTGAATCTTTGTTGTTGTCTTATAATTTCTGAGCATAATATACTCTTAACTTTGCTTCATTCTTTGCCTTTCTTCTTTGTAGTCCATCTTTTGTTGTGACGACATCCCATTTTGATCTTGGTGCTTATGTCATATTGCCTTCAACAGGATTCGAGAAATATGGGTGTAGCACTTGCCTCCCAAGTATGCGCCGATCGTAAATTGATGTAGATTTGTCTTTATTGGCCCTCACATCTCGTTATTTCCATCTAATTCATTTCTTTCTTTTCATTAAAGGGGGTAATGTCTCGATGGCAGTTTCACAGTAAAAGCTTTTGTGCACATGTCATTTCCTGAATCATTGTCACATCGCCCTCTTCCGTTTTTCTTATCTCTCGATGGGAAACCTATGAGAGATGTGCGTTAAGTTTGGAGTAAAAAAGTGTCACTGTAAAGAGGATTGATAGAAAAAAACTCACTTCCTTTTAACCACAAGCGATTGAATCCTTTCGAACATCGGATGAAGAAATATTCGGTTTTGAACATCGGACGCTTATTATAAAGATTCCCAATCACCTTGCACCTAGTCCAGGTTTCCACAATAATGAAGGAGGGGCAATCTTTTCTCTTCTTGAGTTTGAGCAAATACGCGAGCTCCCTGAAGTGTGGAGGGCGCTTAAATCATTGCATGAACAAGACATATAATGAGCTCAATAAGGTAAAACCATTTGGGTGAATCTGAAAGGGTACAAGCCCAATCTCTCCTAGTAAATCTCTCAAGAAAGAGTTGAAGGGTGGAATGACACTGCTGAGACACATGTACCGGCTGCAAGTTGTGAAATTAGGAAGGGACGATGTGCAAGTTTGTTTCTTATCGGTAAGCGAACATCTTCGGCATAAACTCCATGCTACAAGCAGACATTACGAAACATCTTTTCAGTCATGATGGTGGGCACCTGCTCCGATGGGTTAGTTATAATTAACCCTAAGGGCAAGTGGGGTGGAGCAGTGGGATCTACTAGCACCATCTGGCTCTCAACCCCTGGAGACGTAGGTTGGTTCAGTCTAACTGAAATAGATGGAGAAATTGAAGTAGTGGTAGAGGCATCCTCAGAGGGAGTTGATGGTCCTTCACTAGATGTACGACCTGCCGATTGGCAAGTCATTCTAGATAGGAGAACTTGGCATTCAACGCGGTCAGGTGAAACTTAATTTGAAACATAAACACTCGTTTGACCAATGCTTAGAATTTAATGGAAATCAATGTGTATTGATACATCGAATTCTAAGTGTTGACTAGAGAAAATGCAGCGTGTTATCTGGATGAAATGATTCTAGTGTCTTGGACATTGCAAACGAACCATACATCGTATATAGCTTACTCGCATTTGAAAAACAATATGCATCAATCTTTGAAATTATCTTTTCGAACTTACCCATTATTGATCTACGATCGATAACGGATCCGATGTCCGGAGTGACACGGAAAGTCTTTCTTTTCAAGATCACTAGAAGTGCCATAACAAAGAAATGGAATGGGGAAGTCATCCGATATGCCCTAGTTCAAGGTTAATTGTTGTATTGAGGTTATTTTGATGATTGAACCCGGTTGGTTTTATAAGGCAAACGATTAGAATTGGAAAATCAAGCTCTTATTCGGAATCTCACATGTTTGATCGAAGTAAACCCGATTTCTTGACTACATCACTAATCAAACTCATGTGATTACGGTTGTTTTCCGCCTTGTTCACCATCAACTGAGGTCCAATCCACTCCATGACCATCTGCATCACGTCAAGATCCACCAGTACCCACCTTGGATTCCAGTCGAATGAAATTGGGCCTAGGGCTTGATTTCGAATCGGGACCGTGAATTCTAGGCAAATTTTCTTGTGGCAGTGGCAGTTCTTAGTGACAGTGAGTAGACCGACAAGGCAGTGGCTGGTGGTGATGAAGTAGGAGCAAGTCGATGGAGTACTCGATCAAAGGATGAAGGCAAATCGACACTTCAGGAACTCGAGTGTAGGGTTTATGAACTTGGCAAGCAATAAGATAATGTGAGAAGGATTTAAAGGCATATAGGCATATAAAAGAAAATTTTCAAAGTTTTCTCAAGTACAGATGTCAGTGCCGACATCAGAGGTCAGTACCGACATCCCATATAACACCCAAAGTGTGTCAAACTTCCTACAATGGGCTTATCCGACAATATGAAGCTGTATGAAAATTTCTATATCTAAATGATATGGCCAACATCGAGAATGAAAGTTCTAATCCAAGTTGAAGAAAACAACGAACAAAAATCGATCAACAGAAGCCAAATAAAAGCAACATTTCAAGACGACACTTAAATAGCTAACTAGGATTTACAAGATAGCCATCCGGGACTTGTCTCCCTCAAAGCACACTTTGTTTCCAACAAATGCATACTCTGAGGGGCAAATGTTAATTGGGTTTTTAGCAACATAATGATCGGTAGGAGTTAGAATGTCAAGATGAAGACGAAACAACTTGAAACCTTGGAAGTACACCTAAATAGACTAGGGAACAACTCGAAGAAGTTTCATCACCATTAAACAAAAGGCGAGAAGTCGACACCGACTTCTAGAGGTCGATGGAGACATTTCATGCTCCCACATTTCTTCACCACGCTTGGTAAAGGATCTTCTTTACCTATTTCATGTGTGCGCAAGCAATATCAAAGGATTCTGATCACCTGAATACTAAGATTGGAGAGTTAGCAATCAGAACAGCAAAATAAACCAAGCAATGAAAGAACCATCACCACTATCAACCAAATATCCAAACAAACTACATAGAACAACTCAAAATCAAGTAGCAAGACAAGTTCAAAAAAGTTCAACCTCCTTTGAATTAACTACAGAGGTCGGTATTAACATGATAAATCGGTACCGACATCTCTGGTTAATCCAGACGAGGTCGCGGTTTCTCACACTCTTCTAGGCTAACTTCTAGACTATGCTCCAACTCCCCATTTGGCCCAATGTGATTTCTACCGCTATAAATACAATCCATAGAGCAACTAACAAAGGATCTGGATTTCGTTAACACTACGTGGGATTTTTGTCAATCCTTAAACTCTTTCCTCTCCACAATAATCACCAGGGCAGCTTCTTTAGACAATTCTAGAACTTAGAATTTGTCTAACCCCTATACTTGTGATTCTTTCCCTCTTAAACTCTTGTTAATCGCATGCAAACAAAAACAAATCAATAAGCAAAGTTATAAAGTGGACGAAGGCTTAGTTAACAGCCTATAAAATTCTCAGTGTCTCTCTCTTATTTCTTTTACTTTATTGCTATTTTCCATAATATTTTCCTTTTTCTATTAGGGAGGGTGCTTTCACATACTCATCTAGGGTGTTGATTTTTTTTTTGATTAATAGCTAGGTTAATGGAATCCTAGTTATTAAGAAAATATCTAGAGGGGTCATATACTGAGTGAATTTGGTTGGCTGCATGCTTCAGCTTGATTCAATCATGAAAGAGACTAGTGTTTATGTCCCTAAGACTATCATTAAGCAGATTTTTTTGATTCACATTCTTATTGAAGAACATGTTGTAGATTTACAATGATATTGTGTTCTAGTGAGGAGCGGGTGAAATTGCTGGGATTTGCTTTATATGCTACCACAAACCAAAAGGTTGAGCACTTATAGAGTCGGATTACTTTCCACTATTCTCAAAAGTGTCCTTAGACAAAAGTTTTATTCTAGCTTTAAGGGTCTTGAGCTTAGTAGAGAGAATGCATATTGGGTTGCTAGTGATCCTGGTGGTCCAAACCTACAAAATAAGATTGTTAAGAGAATCATGTTGAAACCAATGGTTAAAAAATTTAAAAGGAGGAAAATAGCAACACCCCATAAATTTAATAATAATTAATTAAAAAGGAATTAATTAATAATTAGCAACGTCGAAAATAGAATTTTTACAAATGTCCGGATTTGGCTAGGAAACTTGCATAGTTGGGTTTGTGGCGATTTTCTGATCGGTTTTCATATGTAAGGTTTTCCAATTGGAGTTCAAACAGAAAAGGTATTAACGTTTAAATATTTCAGATCGAAAAAAATTATATATGTAATTAAGAATAAAATGTAATTAATTAACGTTAGTTAATGTTAACAGTTACTTAAAGTTTAAGCAACATTAACGTTAATTTGAACATAAAAAAATTATCTCGAATAAGTCATATAAGGAATTAAATCAACGTAACAAAAGGCAGAAATTAATTAACCAAAATACACCAACCAGTTGACTCCTTAATTGGTACCGGTCGAGTAATAGCAGTCGACCGGTGGCACCATAGTAGTTGACCGGTGGATGGCGGTGGCTCTGAATTTGACATTAGTCGAATGGCTCGGATTTAAAAGAATCTAATCTAATGGCTGGCATTGATTCGAACCCTTATAAATACGAGCCTAACCCCTCACTTCGGTTCTCATATTCTCTAAAGCACGACGAAGCTCTGTCATTTTCTCTTCTGCACAAATTCTTAAATCTAAATAAAATTGTAGACTATATACCTATATAAAGTAGAGAATAACATGGAATAATAGAGAAGAAGAATAAGATCGAATAGAATCGCCAAATCTAAGGTAAACTATAAATCCAAACCTGAATTAAATTCAAATCTATTCTCAGATATAAATTTCAAATACGTATGCATGTGCTTGTAGTACATATTTCATTAGGAAGTAAAAGGGAGTCAAACAAAATAGCAGGGTTTAGATATGGAGATTTGGAAAGCTTAAAGTTGAATGAGAAATTATATATGTTTATATATTATTGGATTTATTTCATTGTAAATCTATTCCTTGTATGCCACGATTTAATTATTTGGAGTTATAGGCTTAATTATATGTGTGTAGTGAAATCTAAAACCATGCATACATATTCTATGAATTGATAACTTGGATTTAATATTACATATACTTAAACCTGGAAAGTATGGTAAAGATAGTCCCTGAATTAATAAATTATTTAGAAATTCCAGATTTTTCAATTGAATGATATATGTGAGTAAATGTGAGTTAGATGTTATTATAAAATTTATTGGGATGTAAGTATCATTTTAATTTATTGGTATGAAGGGTGTTGCAGTGTAAATTTCTATAAATTATTTAGTTCTAAAATTAAGAATAAAAGCATATCATTCAAAGTAACAAGGAATGTACCTAAAAAAGGAGATGTAAAAAATAGTGGTATTTACCATAGTTTGTACTGTCTATTTCAATTAAGACAAAAAGATAATTCTTTATAATTCCAAATACACACAAATCACTTTTAGAAAGGTTATAGAAGTTTACAGTTTTAACATTTCCTTTAGGGGAAGATGTAATTCAAATGCATTAAAATGTAGAAATCCCAAAGTATAATCTAAAGAATTGTAAATAGTGATAATAACAATAGCCAAATTGTAAAAGAAATAAATGAAATAAAGACAAGTTAGAAGTTAAATAATAAGCAACGAAATATAGATAAAGCAATGAAAAGAGTAAATAAGGAAGTTTAGAACTCAAAGAAAAATAGTAAGAATTAAGAAGGAACAGTAAAACAGAGCTAATAAAATAAAAGAGAAGGTGAGCAAAAAAGAAATTTAAATCTTTTGGGTCAAAAATAAGTGGAAAATGATATTAAGATGACATTAACGAAACAAGAAATCAGTTATGTAAAAATAAATAAATTTCAAGATCTGAACTATGGAGGCGTAGTAAATAAAGAAGTATGAATATATACATAACCTCAAGTATGCATTTATGGCAGGTGTGAATTATTAAAATTAGTTAATAGCTTAGACAGAATAAGAATAACATATCCATTAAGATAGGTTGGAATGTGAGGTCAGTAGTGGTACAGAATAGAGGTCTACCCACCGCAAGGGGCTACCATCATTTGTGTATACATTATACCGATGTTGGACAAATCCAACTGTAGGACCCGGGGGATTGTACATTCGCGAATGTGTGAAGGGAATACCTAAGTTAGGATGTTTCGCCCCGATCGAAGTGCCAAGAGATAAGTAGAGCCTGCTTCAACCTTTTAGGGGGTACATTTTAAGTAACCATGTGGACATTTCCTTAATTACATTAGAAAATCTAAATGGGACAGTGAGGATGGCTTGGCATTATGACATTGAGATTGGTACTATATATGAAGAGTAGGAGCTATTTACATAGGTCGAGAACATCATCGGTCCTAGCGGTCAGTGGAAAGACAGGGATTGCGCCTATATAGACTACACCTCCTACTTGTGTAGATTACATTTGAAATATGCACTGCCTCATAGTTGATTGTTAGTTTGTTTGTTGTTAGTAGGCAAGGCTAGTTAACCTTTCAAAGGGGGTCTTTCAAAAACGAATAAAATGGTCTGAGGAGCTATGTTCTCAATTAGTCCATGGAGCCGAGTCCATGATATGAAGTGGTTAGGTAAGTCTTCAAGATGAGGTAGAATAAGGCTAAATAGTTGTAATGCCGTTATTAGGCACTATGGGAGTTTCTTGGTATGCACAGCGACAAGGATGTGATACTACATTGATGATGGATCTTGACGAGGTGCTAGATTACGGTACTAGCAGGGATAGTATCCTGGTCCAAAGGGGACTATGTTACTTATACGTGTATATATATATACACGTACGTAGTTATTGTCTCAATCGAGTAGATGGGGCGTATCGTACGTGTACATGGAGTAAAGAGGACTAAATAAAAACAATAGACATAACATGTAATGAAAGGCAATCGGCATAAACTAGTGTTATGTATAAAGTGTGTAATTTACTAGTCACTAGAAAGTTGTTCTGACCCCCTCCTCATTAAAACCCCCATGATAGCTTTAGAGTGATAGATTCTGGTACAAGGTGGGAATGGTAGAAGGACAGATTTCCTTATGCATGCTCAACATAGACAAGCACACTAAAGATTAAACTGTCGGCCTTGGGTCGGTAATCATATGTTTATATCGATAGTGCTCTGATATGCTTTTATTATTTTCAGGATACCAAACACCAACGATCTTTACTTTGGTGGACTTGGGTTTTTGATTTACCGAAAATTCGAGCCCATTAGGGTGCAGGTTGTTACATTTGGTATTAGAGCTTAGGTTAGTCGATCTTAAGAATTAGGATACGTTGAATTTGTATTTTTACTATAATTATATACATTACACCAAACTCTTCAAATTCCGACTTTAGAAGTAGTTGCAACCATATTTTGAAAAGATGGGAAAATGCAAATATGAGTTGGAACAATAGATAATGTTTAAGATATACACCTATCCCGATTACCACATGTGAAGCAGGGTCGTATTGGAAGGCATTGAATTAAGAAGAGAATGAACGTGACACATAGAAGGGTCCCTGAAGCTAGATGGTACGGAACTCACTAGTTGGGCCAGGATAGCTTAATGGTTGTAGATCTCTGTAGGATTGCGGGTTGATTATGTACTTAAGATCCAAATAAGAGAAAATAAAGGATCTAAATATTGCAGATATCCGAAAGAAATAAGTTCTTGAAAGAAGGTGTGTAGTAATCACTCCAAGATGATAGCCGGATTATATTGTTCTGGAAAAGGATAAGTCAGTAAGTAAATGGTAAAGAAGAAAAGTCCAAAAGAAGGGATAAGTAAAATCACTCTGAGTCCGGCCCCACATAAAAGATTTTAATATAAAAGGTTTGGGAAAATTACGTAAATAATATATTTGAAATGATTTTTCAAAGGATTTATTTAAAAGTAGGGAAACCCTATTTTGAAAAGTTAGTAAATATTAAATTTCCAGAAAATTAAAATATCCATATTTTATTTAAATAAAAATTTCTAATAGAAATTTAAAACTTGTTGGATCGAATTTTTTTGTCAAAATGGGTTTTAATAAAGAGATATTTCTTTTAAGTAAAAAGAAAGTAGAGTGTATGTATAGCTCGCTGATTTTTCTGATATTAAAAATTTTAAGTTGTAAAATTCTTTTTAGGGATGAACAATAGGAAGTGGTACAAGTTAAAAAATGGCTTACATATAATGGGAAAGAAGATGAAAACCTGGAAAAAAAGCAGTAGGTGGATGCACTGCTATGGGTAGATAGTAATTTGGTAGGTAGGAATTTCTCAAAATATTTAGAATGAAGATGGAGAAGACGGAGGCGGAAAGAAACTACATTAGTTATTATAAATAATTAAAATTCGACCCAGTCCGAAAAAGGTCCATGCTAAGCATGGTCCAAATAAGAAGGAGCGGTCGACCCCCTTGGGCATGACTGGTCAACCAGTAGTGGTCGACTACCCCAAGGAATAGTGATCGACCATTCTGGGGTGTGATCCAAACCTCGAACATAAGATATACTCGGGTCTAGATTCGAGCTGCCTTTATTTTCACAAAACCATCCCTCTTCCACATCGTGACAGCAAAACCCCTTCCTCAAACTCAATCGACCCTATCCCCTCCACCCTAGCAAACGTTGATCACCTCTAGCAGCACCCAAGGCGGCCACGAAGCATCCTCCACAATGACAAAAATCAACCGACGCTCCAGTTTTCTCAAGCCCCATATCTAGATTTCAACCCCTCAACAAACCCAACCATGGCATTTCCCCGCAGTTGTATCTCATCCCGCCTCCTGTGTCTGACCTAGAAAGTGATTGCATGGCTCTATATTGATGAAGAAATTGTGAAAAGCTATGAAGAATCGAAAATATTTGCATCTCAATATGGATGACCGGTGAAGTTCGAGGACTTTGCCACCTATCATTTGGAAGGTCCATTTGTGGCTTTAGAATTATTGCTAATCCTTAGCTGTGATACATTTGAGCAGGTATGCTTCTCGAGAGGCATGCGTCTATTTAACGCTTATTTATAATATTTGTTTGACGAGAACATCGCCCGCTTTTCATTCGAAGTAAAGGGAGTAGAGATTCGGATGAAAAACTAGCAATTTGGAAGGATCCTGCACATCTTCGCCGTAGAAGAGGATCTGGAGGATATTGAGACCTCTAATCCAGCTATTTTTCTACAGATCTTTCATAAGTGTTATTAGTAGCGATTGTAGTTTACTTAAAGTAGTGGTAGAGTTATTAGTAGCGATTGTAGTTTACTTCCAATAGTTTTTTCCTTTAAGTTTGGGTTGTAAGCATTAGTTATTTCAATTTGTTTAAAACACGTACAATGTTAATGAGAAATATTCCTTTATATTTATTTTCTATGGACAACGATATTTATGCGAAAACAGTAAAATAAGTAAATCTCATAAAAGATACTTAACTATTGTAAAAGAAAAGAAAATTGGAAAAGACGTGAAGTTATAAAATAAATTAAGAAATTTATTTGTTTAGCTGCCAACAGAAAAATAAAGTTTAAGTCCATAAAAGTTGTAAAATTTAGGAAATAAATTTTGATGAGCGAAGAATATTTATAGGTTGTTGCGAAACTTCACTATCCCTATGCCTTAAAAAGCTGAAATTTTTAGATGAACTAGTGTTTTGATTGTTATTTTAAAATAAAAGAAAATGTTTTTGGAAATCAAATTTTTTACCATGTAGTAAGATACGGTCCATTATTGACATTAAACTTTGACTAAATCCCAACTGCGTAGGATGTGGCATAATTTATTTTGAAAACGAAAGAAAATATACTTTTGAAAAATTTTGTTCAAAATTCTTTGATTTCAAAGAAAAAATACTAGTATGAAAAGTTTTGGAAAAAATAATGAATTTTAAATTTTAAATTTTTTATAATATTTCAAAATTTAATTTAAAAATATTTTGAATAGAGAAAAGAGGAGAATTTTTTATTTTTGAAATGCCACCATCTTAGCATAGGGGAAGTCGATGGGTTAGCGGTATGAATTTTACTGTGCAGCAGATGTGACAGTAAAATAAAAAGTATTTAGTGGTGGGAGAAAATGTTGTTTTAGCTTTGGAATTTTCTCTTTCTAAACCTTGTCGATAGGTGAACTAAAAATTATTTTAAAATATTTCTATTTTAAAACTTAAAGATTTAAAAAAAATTTAATTTACATATGCAGACTGTACTTGGAAAAGTTGGAAGAAAGGATCTGAGCATAATAGAAGGTTCCAAGGTATAGTGGAGAAAGGCCGCATAAGAGAAGGATGGAAATATGGAATTCTCCATTAAAAACCATTCCGACATAAGAATATAGGTTTAGAAAACTGGATTTTTCTAAATTTTGGATGTTAGAAATAGTATGTTAGGATTTTGGATAGTAGGGATTGGATGTGAAAATCGGTTGAACTTACTTCTACGCATAGAAGCATGGAGAAATTTGGATGCAAAAACGAAGATTTTGAATTTCAAATTTTGCATACATATAGAACTACCAGTATATATAGGTTGTTTGCACCATATTTTTTAAAACTGTTTTAAAAGAATTCATTCATATAGGAGGCGCCGATTTAGAATATTTAGCATACGTATCATATATATTATGATACAACATGCACCATTGGATTAATGATAATTAATTAAAAAGGAATTAATTAATAATTAGTAATGTCAAAAATAGGATTTTTACAAACTTTGGGATTTGGCTATGAAACTTGCACCATTGGGCTCGTGGTGATTTTTTGATCAATTTTCATATGTAAAGTTTTCTAATCGGAGTTCACACGAAAAAGTTATTAACATTTGAAGATTTTGGATCAAAAAAATTATATACGTAATTAAAGAAATAAAATGTAATTAATTAATGTTAATTGACATTAACAGTTACCTAATGTTTAAGCAACGTTAAAGTTAATTAGAACAGAAAGAAATTATCTCGATTAAGTCATACAAGGAATTAAATCAATGCAACAAAAGGCAGAAATTAATTAACCAAAATACACCAACTGGTTGACCCCTTAATTGTGGATCGGGTGACCGCTAATGGTTAACCAGTGGATCTATAACGGTCGATCAGTGGATGGCTGCTGTGAATTTAACCTAGGCCGAATGGTCCAGATTTGAAAGAATCTAATCTAATAGTTAGCATTGATTTGAGCACCTATAAATACGGGCTTAACCCCTCACTTTTCGTCTCATATTTTCTTAAGCACGGCGAAGCTCTATAATTTTCTCTTCTCCACAAATTCACAAATCTAAATAAAACTATAGAGTATATATGTATATACAAGTGGAGAATAATGTAGAATAATAGAGCATAAGAATAGCATCGAATTAAATCGCCAAAACCAAGGTAAACTATAAATCCAAATCTAAATTAAATTCAAATCTTTTCTCAGATCTAAATATCTAATACTTTAGTACATATTTTGTTAGGGAGAAAATGGAGTCAAACAAAATTGGATGGTTTAGATCTGGAGATTTAGAAAGCTTAAAGATGAGTGGGAAATTATAAACATTTATATAATATTGGATTTATTTCATTCTAAATATGTTCCTTGTATGCCTGGATTTAAATATTTGGAGTTGTAGGCTTAATTATATGCGCATGATGAAATCTAAAACCATGCATACATACTCTATGAATCGATAACGTGGATTTTATATTGCATGTATTTAAAACTGGAAAGAATGGGTAAAGGTAGTCCTTGAATTAATAAATTATATAGTAATTTTAGGTTTGTCTATTAAATGATATATATGAGTAAATGTGAGTTAGATGTTAATATAAAATTAATTGAGATTCAAGTAGCATTTTAATTCATTGGAATGAAGGACCTTGTAGTGTAAATTTCTATATGTTATCCAGTTTTACCATTTAAAATGAAAGTGTATCATTTGAAATAATAAAGATTGTGCCTAAAAGAAAGAGATGTATAAAATATGGCTATTTACCATATTTTGTACTGTCTATTTCAATTATGACAAAAAGATAATTCCTTGTAATTCCAAATGCAAACAATCCTTTTTAGATAAGTTATAGAAGTTAATAGTGTTAACATTTTCTTTAGGGTAAGATGTAATTCCAACACATTAAACTGTAGAAATTCCTAAGTATAAACTAAAGAATTGTAAATAGTGATAATAACAATATCCTAACTGTAAAAGAATTAAATGCAATAAAGGTAAGTCAGAAGTTAAAAAATAAGTCACGAAATGTAGAGAAAGTAACGAAAAGAGTAAATAAGGTACTACTCAAAGAAAAATAATAAGAATTAAGAAAGAACAGTAAAATAGAGTTAATAAATAAAGGAGAAGGTGAGAAGAAAAGGTATTTAAATCTTTTAAGTAAAAAATAAGTGGAAAATGATATTAGGATGACATTAATGAAACAGGGAGTTAGTTAAGTAAAAATAATTAAATATTAACATTTGAATAGTGGAGGCATAGTAAATAAATAAGTATGAATATATACATAAACTTAAGTATGCGTTTATGATGGGCGAGAATTATTAAAGTTAGCTAATAGCTTACATTAAATAAGAATACCAATCATTAAAATGGGTTGGAATGCAAGGTCAGTAGTGTTACACAACAGAAGTCTACCCACCGCAAGGGGCTGCCAGCAGTTGTGTATAAATTATACTAATGTAGGATATATCCAACTGTAGGACCCGTGGGATTATGCATTTGCATATAGGTGAAAGGAATACCAAAGTTAGGATGGTTCGCCCCGGTCGAAGCGTCAAAGGACAAGTAGAGTCTGCTTCAACCTTTTAGGGGTTATGTTTTAAGTAACCAAGTAGGCATTTCCTTGATTGCATTAGGTAATCTAATGGGACGTTGAGCAAGGCTTGGTGCTATGATAGTGAGATTGGTACCATATATGAGGAGTAGGAGCTGTTTACGTAGATAGAGAACATCATCAGTCCTGAGCGGTCAACGGAAATACTGGGGTTACGCCTAAATGGACTACATCTCTTACAAGTGTAGATTACATTAAGGACATGCACCACCTCCCATTTGTTTGTTTTTAGGAGGATACCTAGTTAACCTTTCAAAGGGGGTCTTTATAACACAAATAGAATAGTCCGAGGGGCTGAGTCCTCAATGGTTCATGGAGCTGAGTCCATGATATGAAGCAATTAGATTAGTCATCAAGACGAGGTAGAATGCAACTAAATAGTTGTAATGTCGTTGCATTACGGGAGTTCCTTAGTATGCACGACGACTAGGATGTGATACATCATTGATGATGGATCCCAACGAGGTGATGTGTTACAGATAATAGCGAGGATGGTATCTTGGTCCAAAGGGGGACCGTGGTACTTTTATATATATACGTGTGTAGTTATCGTCTACTTCAAGTAGATGGGCGTATCATACGCATACATGGAGTCAAGATGACTAAATAAAAATAATTGACATAACATGTAATGGAAGCCAATCAAAATAAAGTTGTGTTGTGTATAAAATGTGTAATTTACCAGTCACTAGAATGTTGTCTCGACCCCCTCCTCATTACAACCCACATGATAGCTTTAGAGGGACAGGTATCGGTACTAGGCGGGAATGATGGAATGATAGATTTCTTTGCATGCTCGACACTGACAAGGACATTAAAGATTAAGGGCGTCAATCTTGGTCAGTAATCATATATTTTATTATACTTTACTATTCCGCTGTGAGTTTATATCGATAGTGCTCTGATATGCTTTTATTATTTGCACGATGCCAAACACCAACGATCTGTACTTTGGTGTACTTGGGGTTTCAATTTAGCGAAAATTCAAGCCCATTAAGATGTGGGTTGTTATAAAAATTTCTCTTGGTTTACCCTCTGTAGAGAATGAGGGGGCTATGGTCAGAGATGCATGGGGTCTGAATGTGGTAGTGTAGATTTGGTCATTTGGATAGGACATCATAATTGAATAAGGCATGCTCAATTTTGCAGAAGGCCTTATTCCCAGTTCTATTACAATTATTCCAAGTGTATGTGCATCTATAGTGAATGATAAGGATAAGGTCAGAGTTTACCAAGGCTTAGGAGAGGGGAGCTAAATTCTTGAGAATGAGGGGGTTTCCACCTTTCATTTGAGAGGCTAGATATGCGCAATTGGAATCTCCAGGGTAAATCCATAGGATAGAGGGGCTATGTAGTAGATTGAGAGTGTTAAGTAAGTGCTTTCTTATTATGGCAAGGTTTTGAGCATACAATGTAGTGAAATGTAAAGTAGAGGAGGTAGGGTTATGTTTGATGAATGAATTAGTCGTTGGAGTTGAGCTTGGTCATAGTAAAAAAAATTGGTTCCACGTAGTTAGGATTTACCATAGGTGGCATGTTATAAGTTGTGATCAAAGACCATGCAAAGGCGATAGAATTTGCTGCTAAGGAAGTGAGTTTTAGATTAAGTTTTATCTCATAATGATGACATGGAGATCATTGGTTTTGATAAGGTTTCTAATTTTCACTAGTTTCTATGAGAGGTTTGCTCCTCTCACATTCAAGATGTTATATTATGGATTGTCATAATGATAGAGGTGGATGGAGAGGAAGAGAATTTTGCCTAGTGTGTCTTTTTATAAAGAGGATAAAGAGACATGTAATGGTAGGGGTGAACGGAAGATTGACATGAATAGGGTAGTTTATGTCATTGTCTAAATCATCATCGGAGAGTTGCAATAAAATTAATAATAAAGAATTCGTACGAAGGTTGTATTAAATTTTTATGGCTTCTAATTATTTATTCAATGCCTTAAAATTAATTAAAATAATATATAATTTTTATATATTAATTTAGTTAAATATATGGACTGGGAAAATAGTTAATAATATATGATGTTAATTAGGTCCAACATTATGGATAGTCCATGATAAGGGGCGGCCAAAATATGGAGCAGTAAGGGGTTTGAATAATTCTCTTTGACCAAGATCAAATCTAGAGCAAAGAGATAGTAAAATGTGGAGATATATGGATATTTGGTGGCTATTAATAGTCCCACGTTCTGTCATTTGATACACAAATATTAGCATCCATTAAAACTAATTGGAGAGTTTAGCTGAGATTTGCACAACAAGCTAGGAGGATGAAGGAACCAGACTTCGAAAGGAAAGACAAATACGGTGTATCAATGACAGGCAAGATCAAGAGGCACTATCTGATTTAGATTAGTGTTCATGTTTATATATAGGGAGATTCTATTTGGACACAATAGTGAGGCACAAAGGATGATACAAGAGTTCTTAACCATTAGATCTCCCATTGAATTCCACCTCCCATATAAGGAGAAAAAGATCCAATGGTTCAGATGAATTTTGTCACCAATTGTGTTTTACTTTGTGTTAAGTAATCGTCCCCATAAATATGTGTGTACACCTATTTTATTCTTTACATTGACTGAAAAAATCAAATTATAATATATATGGACACATATACACACATATAAACATATGTAAGCTTAAATCTATATATACATATGCATTATATGTATCAAAAAATCATTTTTCTATTCGACCAACATAAATATATATTTTAAAATAATACACATAGTATAATATTTTATAGATATGTCTACACACACACTATTTTGATATAGTTTAAAATAATTAAGTCATTTTTCTTTCTATTCAGCCAAAAAAAATTCAACTTTAAAATAATATGTATATTTAAACACATATAACAAGTTTTAAAATATAAATATACATATTTATTGCACTACATGCATAAATACACACATACGCACACGAATACACACACATACACACATATATGCGCGCGTGCATGCATGCTCATGGAGTGTGTTTAAAACAAAAAAACAAAATTTTATATGAAGGTGAGAGCCTTTCCAAAAAATTAAATATTTTTATGTTGAAAGGCCATGGGCTTTTATTTAAAATTATTATATTTTTAGAAGGCTGTGAATTTAAAAAAAATTATATATGTTCATATATTTTAAAGGTCGTCGGTCTTCACAACATAAAATTTTCATTTATTTTGTAAGGCCAAAATAAATTATATATATGTATGTATGTATGTACGTGTGTATGTGTATTAATAAACATAAGTCCCTACAAATGTGCATAGATATGTTAAGAAGATATTATATTGAATACCTCCATTGTATAAATATTTTTTAATATGATCGTAAACCCTAATGGTCACTAAACTCTATTCAATTTATGTTATATAACTCTCCTATTAGTTTATTCAAAACAAATGTTTTTATTCATATTATAAATATAAACCTTTAATAAATAAAATAAACTAATCAAATTCAAATTCAAAATTAAATTAAATTAATGTTAAAATTAAGTTATAATAATAAAATGTTAAAACAAAAATTAACATAGATCCAATCCCAAATATTGCACTCTCCTTTTTTCAAATATACCCTAAATATGATTTAGTGCAAATGAATTATTCATGTACACACATAACAAAGATCTACTGCAAAATCGATAAAGAGAAACTTTTTCGAAATTTCACCCTTTTACTCCTCTACCAATGCATCTGACCTTTGGAAAAGAAGTTTTTCTCAAATGGAGGTTGCGAGGAAGATAATTCTCCTCTTTTTAGATCTAATTATAATTTTTATCATTGTGAGATCTTTTAGGTCCTTTTATGGTGGAAAATAAATATTACAATCTCCATTTACTTCACAGTTGATCCTTCCTCTTACCCTTGTATGGTTTGCCAAAATATGTGCAAGTAAATTCAAAATTTGATCGCGTTTAATTCGGCTATTAATGTATACCATATTATATCTTCATTCATTTCCTACATGGTCCAAACACATTTGACCCCTCGTTCTCCCTAAATAGGGCTGGCCAAAATTAGGTAATCAATCTTTAGTAAATACTTAACTCATGGCTTAAAATTATGCACGTCGTATATTTTATTTCAGCCCTTTTAACTAATAAATTACCAATTTAATTAAATTAAATCTATATACAACAATTATAATTAACTAAATCAATTAATTTTGGTAATTTAAAATTTAGATTATTAATACACACACACATAACAATTATATTTATATATATATAAAAATCATCTTTGTAATAATCTATAACAATTATAAACTATTATATTATGGCATTTAGGTCCAAAGATACAATTATCTGATGTATGATTCGTAGGTGTGACTTTGGTCCTTAGTTAGCATTTAAACTATTTAAATGTCAAAGCATGGGCAGACTATGCTATAACACAATAAAAGTCACTATGCTATAAGCTTATCGATCATTTAGGTGAAGATATACTTAGTTCAGTAGATAACAATTATGCACCTTTATGCAACGATATTTGTGCACCTTTGTCTCTTCGCTAAAACTATGTCAGTTGGGCAATTATTTATCGTTCACAACCATAATAATGTCCTTATTTAAGTTACATAGTTCAATAGATAACAATTATCAATTAACCGTATATACTCTGACCAAAGATTTATAATTTTGAGTCAAAAATCAATCACGGTGATGCTAACCTTCTATATCGATGGAGATGAATTCTTTCTTGAGTAGTGTTCCACTTCAGATATCTAATCCCATACCCAACTATGATCTTAATACGAACTCATATCATATGGTTAACCATCATAAAATTAGGACACTGATAAACAAGATCCACAGTACTCTCAAGTCAAAAGAGCATCGCATATCATCACGTGAGATCATCTACTTTTACTCAGATATAACTAACCTATAGAAGATTCTTGTTGAATTGTTATGTAGTGGATCCACAACAACACGTAAGTAACACTTTAGTATCCCTAATGGTCATGAGTAAATCATCGTCGATCATATGGAGAGCATTACGTACACTAGACTCGTGGGTGAATGGATGTCCCTTTCTCCAATCATCCTGGCTATGAAGATTTAAGGATGAGTATTTATTTAAATACACATGAGTCAATACTCATGATTACGAACACATTCGTTACTGCAATTGATCAAACACTTATTCTTAGGATTTCTTATTAGATGTACCAATGTTATCTTCAATATTCAATTTGTACACATATTGATATATGCACATATAACAAAAACATAATTTCATTTCATACAAGATATGTACATAAGAGTTAAGTGTACAATTATATAATTAAAGTTACATAATTGCCCTCAGGGCATATCCTCAACTCTATTAGTCTCTCAATTTCACTTGGAAAAAATTATGGTGCCTCAAACCATCCCTTTTGATTAGTCTTCCTAGATTAAATTGAGAAAGCGTCTTATAAAGTGGGTATGTAACATCATCCTTGGCATAAGTTTGTTCGAAAACCATTTCTTTGTAACCGATAAACACTTTTATCACATGATACTTAGGATGAATGCGCCTTAATTTCTTCCATTAGTTCCTTTTGCAATCCAATTGCTTAATTAAAATCATAATAGTTTGGTATTGGAACTTCAATGTTGCAATTTCCTTAGCTCTCTAATAAAGTTGTGTAAAAACATACTACTTCCTTTGTAGCAACATTCAGTGTGATGTACTCAAACATCACAGATGAATATGCAACAATTTCTTATTTAGAACCTTTCCAAATTATGGTCCTTCTATTGAGACTAAATTAAATTCAAGACTATTTTACTCTTATCGACGTCACTATTATAACACGAGTATGAATTTTCCTTTGTAAAGGGATTTGTGGTTTCCTAGAAACAAATCTTTAGTATTTCATAAATACTTTTTATTACTCCTAGTTGCCCTATGATTTTCATCTTGATTTGATTACACACCAAGTGCATAAGCGATATCAGTTCTGGTACAACATAACATACATGACGAATCCTATTGCTAATGCATAATGTCCCTTCTCATATGCTCCCACTCTCCTTATTGAAAACGAGTCCTTTCTATAAAGGATAATTCTAAGTCGTATATGAATATCTCCTTTCTTGGAATTTCATAATCAACATTTTTGTATGGTGTTTTTTTACTTAGATTAGGACAATCCACCATTATGGATCTTTATATAGGATATCTCAGCTTAAATCATACATCAATGAATTTTGTATGCAACTTTACCTTGTTCGGTTGTAACAAAATGGTATCATTTCCAATCGATATGGAGTTATTTACATACAACTTTTTTTTGTAAATGTCGTAGTTCCTTATCTCTTTCTTTCTAATGGGCACACATTTCCTCTATGTTTTGACTTTGATCAAACTATTTGATTACCTTTTCACTATACTAGACCATTGACTACCAAGGATGGCAATGGTTGATATTTCACATATGACATGACAAGTAGTTTAAAAAATGTTCCTTAGAAAGATTCAAGAACGTTGGTCGAAGTCTTGCAAGAAAGAAACACGGACGAGGCAGAGCAAGGAACAGAAAGAAATAGGAGATACTTCAAGGATTGATCCTCTATGCTCTCTCCGAGCTAGCATAGGAGGGTTATTACTTAATCTTAAAGATGTTTTGTTCCTTACCCATGTGGACCCCCCTTAGGGTTGGTTTTAGGACGAGTTTCCAAGCCTCTCTCTCTGTCTCCTCCTCCTTATCTCCTCCATGCTTACGTTCCTTCCTCTTCATTGAATTACTATCCATTGAGTAACTAACTTGCATAGCCTTTCTACAATTAACCACTATGTTTCCTCACTAATACATTGTTGATTTACTCTAATGCCGAACCACTACTTCATCAAATTGCTTTACAACAAGCGATGAATATGTCAAAGGAGACTAAATAAAACTCCTAATTTGTTAGATATTGATATCCACGATGTCAAATGACTTTAGAGGGATATAAACAACAACTATCTTTAAATACTGAGGATGAACCAACCATCAATGAATCTTTTTGTGCCACTATTAGGCATACACGTTGTGAAATCCACCATTGATTTCTTTTGAATTGAGATTGAATCTTGTAACCGATATCGTATCAAGAATTAGTAATAAAATATACCATAGTTAACATAGATTGTGTTGATCGAACCACTGTAATAATATTGTTGTTTGTTTCCATGGTTATTTATGTATGCTTATGCTTATTTGATCTTTGTACTGTTAATAATTGATTATGCGATTATGATACATTGCCACTAATCCTAATATAGTAAAGTTCAAACTCCTCCCAATGGTAACTTTCAAATACATTGTAAGTCGTAAGCTTTTCATGTATCTCTTTATGTGTTCGTCAGTTTTTGATGCAAACATAAATAATAGCTAGCTTGTGAGAAATATCTATTTGGATAAGTGTATCTCTTCTTTTCACCTACTACTTTGGATTCATGTATTATGAAATGTTGTACTTTGAATATGTCCTTTCATGGCAAAACTACTATTTTGCATTTTTAGTTCATGCAAATTACATTTCATGCAACATTTAAAAGTTGCAATTAGCATTCAAATGAAAGTGATAAAAATGAAATACTAAAGAGACAACACTCTATTATTTCCATCAAAAATGGTTAAAATTGAGATTATGGAGTGAAACAAAATAAATATTTATAACTATGTACGAAAGTAACAACATCATGTCTGGTAGCAATAGATTTATAACCTTGCCCATTGATAATTCAAATGTTAAGCCAACCTGCTCCAGACAAAATAAAACCCCGATCTCATTCCTGAAGTCCCTAGTAGAGATAATGCTAGTCCTATGGAAAATCGAATTTCTCTTTTGAGTTGGGCTTCTCTATTCTCTTCAAAACCACGTAATGCTGGTGAGTACTCCCTATGCACTTTTAACCTTAAACGTGTCAATGGTATTGATATTCCACATATAGAAGTTATTGAAGCAAGAACAATTTTTTTGCATGATCAACTAGTTGATTTTTTCCTAAATGAAAACCCCCTTTTTCGGGTATAAAATACCACTTAATGAAGCAACGGAGACTAAAAGGAAAATTTTAAACGAGATGTGATAATTCTATGTTCTACATTGAGTTTTCATGCCCAGACGATAGAGCGAAAATCCTTGAAGCAGAGCCTCCTATTATACTAGAGAAACCCTTCATTATTACTTGCTGGAATCCTTCCGTGGATTCAGCTAGAGAACAAGTATTATCTATACCTATTTGGGTTCAATTCACCAAAATTCCTTTTGTGTTACAATCTTTAACTGACATTAATTGCTTGGATAATCTCATTCGAGATTAGGTTTGTTTTGATGTTGCTACAGTTAGCAAGGAAAGACTAGGATATGCAGGGGCCTTAATTAAGATTAAGCCCGATAGACTATTGCCTACTATTCTACCTGTTGAACCTGCCCCGGGCCAAGTTGATATATTGGAAATTAATTATAAGTGGAAACCTCCCATATGAACTACTTGTCTTTCATTTGGACATTGGGTCGATACTTGCAACTCAAATGAGCACCCAAGAGTTAAAAGGGAAATACTAAAATATTCGGGTCGGACAGAAAGTCTGGTGTGAATAATAATATGCCATCTCAGTAATAGATATCTAGTGAGACCACGCCGCTAAGCGGAACGGGTTTTCCCCTCACTAGTATCTTCTGAAAATATATCAATCATAATCATGCTCCAGCATTCACAGTGGTTAAAAAACATAAACTATTATATGCATGCATGCTACATGGGTATACCTGACCAATCTGTCTCAGTTAATTGACTTTTTGTCTCTACTTCATAGTTTTCCCATGGTCACTACAAGCCTATATGGCTGACTCAGGTCTACCAGATATTCTAAAATTCTCCAACTTATCGTTAGGAGGAAACTGGACTGTCCATCCAAACACAGTCATCTTATTATTATCCTGACTATTTATCTATCCTATAGTTTTTCTAGGCTCACTATGAACCTAATGGTTTTGCAGGCCAACCAATAACCTATCTAAGTTATATATTCTTTTCCATGCAAAAACCTACTTTTAGTTTTGCCCTTAACAAAGCCATACACACTGGAATTGTGGACTAATATCAACTAGGGGCTAACAGTTGAAGCATAGGGCGTTACAGTACACTAGTCCTATTATCTAGTTTTCTGGTATCTAATCATTGAGTCAAGATGCTCCATCACAATTAACCTTATGCTGATTAATTCTCCTATTAAATCCTGGGCTAAATACCCTTGTATTTTCTTGAAAACATTATTCTTTATTAATGAGTTACCTTTGAATTTTTACATAAAACAAGAAAAATATAGGCCTTTACTTATTCATAATATTATTCCAGAATATATACTTTTCGAAGTAGTTTTATTAATTTCAAAATCACTAAGAGGTGGTCGCACCTCAAAACCTTAGGATATGAAGCCATACAATAAACTATGTAATTGATAAAACGCGGCATTAATATTGCTGATATAGGTCGTCGCACTCTTCTACAATCATGTTAAAGAATTTTGATTTATAAAGCATATGGCCATGTGGCCAAAATCATCTACGTCATATACTATTATATATATATATGTATGTTGCCGAATATAAGCGATATAGTCTATGGTTTGTGTAAAGTATAGCTTCTGGGCTTAAAACAGGAATGGCGACATTGATGACTTTTGTCATCAAAGCCTTAAAACAGTTGACATCGATTTTATCAAACTGGGCCGCTATGCTGCTATAATAAGTATACCGAAATTGATGGTTTATGGCATCGCTCCCTCAAAACTGTGGTTGTCAAGATAAAATAAACGCAGTATCAATAACTACTTTATATTAATGTCGGCATTAATAGATGTGGCATAAGTAAGCAGCATAAGAAAGCGGCATAAATGCCACCTATCCTTAATATCAGAAGTATGTAGTTGTGGGGTCAGTATCGAATGCTTTAGGTTTATGTCGGCATTTATACTGGGTTAAAACAAAGTAAAGTCAAAAAGTTATGAGATCATCCATGTCGCAAGTAGTTTAATGCCGCAAACCCATATTAACTATACTTCAACCTGAGTTGACTCATTTCATACCAACATATTTGATAACATATGCATACCCTTTGACAGATGACGAGATGGTTGGACTTTGGCATCTAATATCAATAACAAGGCAAACTCGTGATTAACATAAAAGCTATTTTATTTCTTTAAAAAGAAATTTCTTTTCATCAATTCTCAACCATGTCCAATTTCTATTGGTTAAAACTATACCTTTTCAATTTCTTTCCCAGAAAACCGCTGTAAATCAGATTTATCATTCCCAAAGTATTTTGCAAACCATTTAACTTATATGATTATTTTGATATTATCATTCAACCTTTTTAGCCTAATAAATTCATATAAAATTATAAACACCGGGGAAAAATCCCCAAAAATTACATTAAATCAGAATTAAGATATTCTTCAACATATAATTTTTTTGGGACAAACTCATTGTTTAATTATTTTTAATAATTAAAACCCAAAATAAATCATTTTCCTCACTTAGGAAATTCATTAAATATTCATACTTGCTTGGAAAATTATGAAACTAAAAATCCACTTCTAAAATAATGTTATAAACATCATATCTAAATTTCAAGCCATTTGGATGTCAAAAACTTGGTTTTCACACTTAAACCCTATTATTTAATTCAGTAATAAATCCAATAATCAATCATTCAAGCATATAATCAACCAATCGATCATAATATGACATAACAATAACTTATGATTTGGGTTTAATTATAAAATCGAAATAAACATACAATTGTGAGATGGATAACTATTATTCATCTTGATTAGATAAAGAGATTGAGATTTAAGTGTTGATTTGATCCCCCTAAGTTTTATCCATTGGTTTCTAGCTTTTCTCTTCTTAGATCTCTAGCAATGGTCGGCCTCTACTTGATTTTAGTTTGTATGATGTGAATGTGTGCGAGGAAATGAAAGTGGAAGTGTTTACGTTTATGAAATAAGGCCAATTCATATTTTGCCTCTCACATTATTTCTCATCTTATTTAAGTTATAACCAATCTCATTAACTCATTAAAGCATGACCTATTTAATTATCAAATCTTATTTTTCTTATCTCAACACATTATTTTATCTAATTTAGATAATTAAATATCCTAAATAATGTTACTCAAAATAGCGGTGTTAGAGACACCCCTCCTTAATGAATTTCATCCTTGAAATTACGATAAGGTATATAACAAACGTATAACACAGGTATAAAATGTACCATCAAAACAAATCGGGATAAGTGTCTCTAATCCTGTCCTCTATCTCATAAGTGCAGTCTCTCTCGTTGTCACTCCACTGGACCTTCACTATACGACTGTCTTTTTCTTAACTTCTTCTCATCCCAAGCCACAATATAAACTGGTTGCTTAACAAAAGTCATGTTCGGTTCAACCACTAAGTCTTCCAAAGCGGTCAGAGTGATAGTAGTCTCTGGATCACGAACACACTTTCTAAGATAAGAAACATGAAAAACATTGTGGATTCCTGCCAAACTGCTCGGTAATTCAATCCTATAGGTGAGTTTCCCAATCCTCTCCATAATAGGAAACGCCTAGGTGCCAATTTCCCTGACTTTCCAAATCGGATTATACCCTTCATTGGTGATATCTTGACAAAAACATGATCTTCTATTGAGAACTCCAAATCCTTACGCTTTTTATCTGCGTAAATTTTTTGTCTCGTATGAGCTTCCTTCATTCTCGCTTGGATCAACTCAATGTTTTCCATGGCTTCTCTCACCAAATCTGGACCAAGAACTAGTTTATCTCCAATCTCTAACCAACATACGGGTGATTTGTATAGCCTTCCATATAGAGCTTCAAAAGGTTCCATCCTTATACTAGTTTGATAACTATTGTTATAGGAAAATTCGACTAAGTGTAGATGGTCTTCCCACGATCCCATAAAATCTAACACACAAGTTCATAACAAATCTTCCATGATTTTGTTAACTCTATCCATTTTTCCATCTGTCTATGGATGGTAAGCGGTACTCATCTTGAACTTGGTACCCAAAACCTCTTGTAGACTCTTCCAGAATTCGCTAGTGAATAAAGATTTTGTGCGACTGACTATACTACTACGAATCACACATACAGTCTGACAATATTCATTATAAATAACTTAGCTAAAACAGGTGTCGTCCTTGTCGACTTAATGGGAATGAAATGTCCAATCTTAGTCAGTCTATCTACTATAACCCAAATACTCTCATTTCCCCTATTTGATCTTGGCAACCTGTCAATGAATCTATAGATATAGAATCTTATTTCCATACTGGTATATCTAAAGGAAAGCAATCCACTTGGCTTCTGATGCTCAGCTTTCGCTTGTTGACAATTTAGACATTGCTTTACCCATAAGCCTACATCCCTTTTCATACATCCCGTTAGAAACTTCTCTTCATGTCCTAGTACATCTTATTTCCTCTAGGATGAATGGTAAACTTCGATCGATGACACTCTCAAAGAACTTCCTTCCTTAGGTCTCCCACGTCTGAATCACATAATCATCCCTTCTTTCTCAACCATCCATTTTGTCCAAGATAAAAATATTTCAAATCATCATTCTAAGCTCCAACTTCGAGTCTTCTGATTCGTTCAGCTAATAATGGATCATCTCTCTTTTTAGAAGCAATCATTTCGATCATTGTCGGTCTAACTTCTATACAAGACAACATAACAGTACGCCGACTAGAACTAGCCGTCGACCTTAACTTCACACTACAAGTAGTCAATACTTTTAAATCTTTACAATCCGCTAACATTGCTAATACTGAATTCTAATGTTTCTGCTAAGTGTATCAGCTACTTTGTTTCCTTTCCCTAGGCATATACTCAATACCAAAATCATATGCTGCTATGAACTCTAACTACCTCTACTGTCTCATATTCAACTCCTTCTGAGAGATTGAATATCTCTAAAACTTATGATTCTTAAACAACTCGAATCTTTTTCCCAAAAGGTAATGTCTCCACACTTTCAAAGCAAAGATTACTGCTGCCAACTCCAAATCGTAAGTCGGATATCTAACTTCATGCGGTCTAAGCTATCGGGAAGCGTAGGCAATCACTTACCTTTTTGAATCCACACAACTCCTAATCTTGTTCCGCATGCATTAGTATACACCATCAAATCTTGATTCCCATTCGAAACAACTAACATGGCGCATTGGTCAATAAATGTTTTAACTTTAGAAATGCCTCCCCACATTTATCGGTCCAAACATACTTTAGGTCCTTCCTTGTTAGTTTAGTCATCGGTTCTACTTAAGAGAGAAATCCTTGATGGATCTCTGATAATAACCAGCTAATCCAAGAAAACTCTTTATCTCGGTCAACGCCATAGGTCCCTTTCAATTATTAACCGCCTTAATCTTAGCTGGATCTACTGACAACCCTTCCTTTGAAATTACATGACCAAGAAACTTCACTTCTCTCTTCCAAAAGTGACACTTCAAAAACTTGGCTTTCAGTTCATGCTGCTTCAATGTCTCAAGCACTATTCTAAGATTAATCTCATGATCCCACTCATTCCAAGAATATATTAGAATATAATCTATAAATATTAACACGAATCTATCCAAATGCTCTTGTAAGATTCGGTTCGTCAAATCTACAAAGAAAACAAGTGCATTAGCCAATCCGAATGACATTACTAACCATTCATAGGAACCATATCTTGTTCGAAACGCCATCAAAGGAATACTGTCCTCTGCCTCTCTCAATTGATGGAACCCAGCCACCAAAGCCTATTGGAAAATTACTTTGGCTCCACTCAAATGATCAAATAGAACATTTATTCTTGGCAAGGGATATTTATTCTTTATCATCTTCTCATTTAGTTTATGATAATCAATACACAACTTCAACGACCCGTCCGGTTTCTTCACAAACACCACAGCCAGTGGCGTAGGCAGGATGTAACTTTGGCGTGGGCATAAAGTAAAATGGGTTTCGACTGCGACAACCTCCGTTGCGATTTTTTTAATGGCATTGTTTTTTAACAAAATTTACACAAGAAGCTTGTATGACTAAATTAAGATAAATAATACCTTGAGCATTCAATAGACTTTGAGTTTCATTGCATAAATGATCAGTAATTGATTTTTCAAAATACGTGCATCATAAAAAACCGAAGGAAAACAAAAATAATTACGCATTTTACAAATTTCTGAGTTTTGAATTCCACAAGAGATAACTCAATTGAAGTTTTCGAAAGGAAAAGGGTGCGCACTGGATTGTCTGATAAAGAGTATGTGAGATTGTCTGATGGAGAAGGAAAAGAACGCGGACGTCTCGAAAGACCGAAAAACCAAAAAAGATAGGACTCGTTCTTTTATTTTCTTTAGACAAAAAATCTACTGTGCTCTTTTTTCTTCTTCAGTTTTTCTGCATATTTTTTTTTTCAAGACTAGGGTAGGCACGTGCCTACCCCATTTACAAGGGGGCTCCGCCCCTGACCACAGCCAAGGTGAACTGCTTGGCCTAATGAAACTCTTTTCTTCTAAGTCCACCAGTTACACATTTAACTCCTTCATCTCAGTAGGTGTCATTCTGCTAGTGATCTACTTACTGGATTGGCTCCAGGTACAAGGTCTATTCAAAACTCAATAGCTCGATTCAGAGGTAATCTTGCTACTGCTCAAAGACATCTGCAAAATCTCTAACGGCAAAAACTCAATTCAAATCGTCTTCCTCCTCTATTGAACTCAATAAAGAAAAAACATCAAATTCAAGTTCTCTATCGAGTATATAATTCAACTTCTACTATTAGTATAACAACCAGACCTTAATGGGCCTAAATTTCATAAAAAATCGAAACCCAAGTCCATCAAAGCATAGATTTTTGGATTTGGTACCTACAAATATGCATGAGCATTATTTGAGATTGATAGAATCTCAACTCATAGCGGAAACAATAATAGGATAAGAATACTGACTATGACTACTACCTTGGAATTTATTGTATTCCTTGGATAACCAACTATCAAATCAACATCGAGCATGAGAGAAAAGAAGACTTCTTCAACATCAAATCACATCCAACTCCGATGACATGTTCCTCTAAAATCTATCCTATGAGTTGTAATAAGGAGGGGGTTAGAACAACATTCTGGTTATTGGAAAATCTATAAACTGTCCATAAGATAAATTTATACTGATTGGTTTTGTAAACACCCGCCTTTTTGGATGGTTTAAATTGACAGTAAACCACACATGTCAACTCAACCATTAAAAGGGAGGATTGTTAATAGGGAAAATAAGAAAATAAGAGGAAAGAAGGAAAAACAAAACATAGAATCTCACAGCGGAATGACAAAATATAATAATCAAATAAACAGTTCATGAAGTTTCTTTACAAATAACATTTGATTACACTTTTACAATACAATCAGAGTTATACATACAGCAGGAATAAATAAATAATGCAGTGAAACAATATGATGTAGAGGGATAAAATAATAATATAACACTAAACTCTGTCTTCGTCCTCCAGAAATAAGGTCTTCCACACTGAAAAGCTCAGGCTGACCCGAGCGTAATGGAAAGACAAAGCACTCAAGTCAGTACTAAAAGATCTTATGTAAGTTAAATCAATAGTAAATAAAATATGAGTGTAATGGCATCAGAGATGTTTACGGGTTTCAACATCGCTCATCCAGTGTACAGCGTGAGTGCAATAACTTAAGAGATGCTTGGGACTTCCATCACCTAAGGATTCGTTAAACTATCTATATGTAGTAAGATACGCTATTATAAGTAGAGTCTATCAGTAAAGTATAATATTGAAAATAGCGTTAAGGCGTTACTCATATCCCCCTTAACACTTTTTATATAATGTTGTAGTCTATACAGTACTGTAAACTCCACCGTAAACTGGTAGGCTATCAGGGAGCACTCCATAGGTATAACACAAACCAAAATTGTAGTGGGCTCGATAGGGAAAATGACAAGGCACAACGAGGAAATGCCAGGGTAGGATTCTACCATTTGCACTTCCGGGCTGGTGGTAACGCATACCCGCAGCTACCGCCCACCTCGAAACAACACTCCCATAATCAAATCGAAGGTGGCCACCAAATCAATCACAAAGTAACAGATATGGTATCGAAGAAGTGTGTCCGATCGGAGGAGTGACCTCGCTTGGCCCGTCAATTGCTCATGTTTTATCATCTCAAGCTGACGCGGGGGGTCAGGGCTACGTTCTTACCTTATACCAGAAGCGTTCGCCAAACCATCCGGCTTCGTTCTGGATTCTCCACCACATGCACAGTTGTTAAAGTGGTTTCGAAATTAGGAGAGAGTATGACAGTATCCGACCCCGGTCTCTTTAACAACCAAACGTTATAATTTTCACACCGTGGTCATTTTATTCAACATTTCAAATAATAAATCCAGAAAACAATTTATACCATATTAAGATATCCATATACTTATTCTGAAAGTATAAATATATTCATAAATACCGAGGAAGATTTCTTTCAATCAATTTCAAAATAATTTATAAATCTCTTCTAAACCATTTATAAGCTTTAGAACCATTTATAAAGCTATTTATAAATTCCAAAACAGTCTACAACTCTTTCCCTTTTCATAAATTTCGACGCAAATTCCTTTAAAACGCTTCCAAATCCATTTATACAAGTTCTTTGATGAAACCCCTTTATCAAATCCTTTAAACCCTTTATAAATACTTTATAAAACTATTATAAAATCCTTTATAAAAAATCTTCTATAAAAATCCTTTTATAAAATCCATTATTAAATCTCTTAAAACACTTTTATAAATTCCTTACAAAACTTTTTACAAAATTCTAAAATCTTTTACAAAATCTTTTATTAATTAAGTTATTATAAAAGTATATATTTATTATCTTAAATTAAATTTTAAATAAAATTTTAAAACTATATTTATTATATTAAGTTAAATTTTAAAATATATATATATATATTAAAACTATATTAAATATTTTATCAAATTAAATTTTAAACTATTTAATTTTTTTTAAACTAAATAAAATTATAAGTTAAAATCTTAAATTTACATTTTAAAACCATATATTAACTTATAATTTGAAACTTTTAAAACATATAAAATTAATTATTTTCCAAATATAAATTTTTAAATAAAATCATTAAATTAAATTTATAAATCAAACATACTTTACTATAGAAAATAATTTAAAACCGACCAACGGTGTCCGTATAAAATTTTCTACCCTATGGTCAAGTGCTATAGATATATATCATTTCAACCCGCAAAAAATTAAATTTCCGGATATATATATCATTTCAACCCGTATCCCGAATTACAATTTTCCAAATCCATAAAATCGCTCGGGTTTATCATTTCAATCCATAACGATTTTTCCCTAATCTATAAGATCGTTCGGGTATGTATCATTTCGACCCATAATGATTTTCCTAACAACAAACTAAGGGAACTTGCAGTGTGATAACAACATATATAAAAAACATAAAATCCAATCATCCAAAATGTCGACAAATAAACATCCATCACAATCAACATCCAAATCAGTCAATAAATTACAACAATTAACCGGTTATTAATATCAGGTATTTAACAATCAATTTAAATTCAATATTAATTTAAATGGAAATTTAATTCAATAAAATTCAATTTCAATTAAAATGTCGAATTAAACAACCAAACAGCAACCAATAATATTCTTATCACATCTTAAATTTAATTCAACTAACATAAGAAGGTTTAGTAATTGTGAGTGGGTTAAATCACTCACCTATGATTTCTAGTCGATTTAAAAGCCAAATAAAACCCAAAATTTGAACAGTCTTAGAATGCAGCCAAACCAATTTCATATCGTCTGGAATTTCGATACGAATCCAATGGAAGAAATCGCTCGTGAATCCTAGCTCGTATGAATAAGTTATGATAGTTAGAACGCTTGAAAATTTTAAAATTTTAATTAAAATAAAACAAAGGATAAAACGGTAATTACCATCACCTTCTAAACCCTAACCGAGCACGTTCGAAAACCAACCCTACAGTCTCCAAAAATCACGACGTTGCCCATCAAGCTTCGGCCACCTGCGACCAAATCCAGCCACGACGCTGGCCACCCTACCTCTGGCCGACCATCCCCTAGCCGCGCCTCCAATTCCGGCCTCCTCCAGCCACACCGCCGCCGTTCAGCCATCCCTTTGATTTCTGGCGAATTGTGATGACTATCTCGACTACTAACCGCATGGATGCGCTCCCCTTGACACCCTCTTCACTGCAGCAACTTTTGATCGTCCAACGGTCGAAGATCCACCGTTAAACGAAACCATGGCCTATGGACGGCCAAAACTTCTTCATCGTTTTCCGGTCAAACGATGCATCAAATCAAAAAATGAATCTCAGATGTAGGGTGCGTTTGATGAGAGCTTTGCAATGATATATTATTCGATAGGATTTGAGGAATTTGAATTTTTGGATTCGATTTGAAATTGAAACTAGGGTTTTGAATTATCTGCCATTGGGAAGGAGGGGATGAGAAAGAAATGTACGTACAGACAATAGAAAATAAAAGGCTGCTAGGGTTTATAACAGCCTATATATAGACAGAGCTAAAATAGAAATGGATGGATCAGATTTAATTGGTCGAAACGATTACGCGAACCCGAAAAGCCCGTTCCGTTCCCGAAACTAAAATATGTCGTCCAATGTATCAAAATATTGGTTTTCAATATTTTTAAACTCAACGGGACTATTTTCAAACCCTAATTCCATTGTATACAGAATTTAGCCTTTAAAATTGAATTATATTCATTTAAATTCTTTTAATTGATTTCTACGCGTTTCGAGCCCGCACGATCAAACGATAAGTTTGATCGCTACGAAACTTGAAATCTTATAATAATTCACTATTACGGATCCGATGAAACTAGTTGCATTTAAATCCGAGATAGTGGCCAAAAAAGGTTAATTTTCACATTATTTAAATAAATTATTATTAAATTGATTTTATCATTTTTAAATTCAAATTTAAAAGTTAACAATTTTATCACTCTTGCTTACATAGAATTTATAATCTTAAAATAAATTTTCCATGTCAAATTCAATATTTAAATATTGCACTAATTACATCATTCAATTACAATTGTAATAAATTCATTAATTATAATTTAAATTCCAATAAATTCATTTATTTTTATTTACACTCTTATAATTCAATCAACTATTACCTTATGAATATAATTAACATCGGTTTACATTTTATTACATTCATATTCTACGGTTATCACTTTTACCATATTAACGACAATATTTAATTATATTAAATTCACATTGATTTCCAAATTATTTCAGCGGATTAAATAATAATAATTAAAACAATTATTACTCATTAGTAATTCAAACACATTTCCAAGTCTATTGCTTACAAATAAAAGCTACTAAATTTATGTACTAATTTATTTATTTCATATTCTGTAATAAACCTTTTCCAATTTATAACATATTATTTCAACATTAAATCCAACATTTAATTTATTCCTTATTTACAATTATAACCAAATTAACTTTACAATTATTTCAATTGATTGAAATTACATTAAAATAGTTGTCAATAACATTCAAACAACATTATTAATTCATATTCAAATTATTTTTCATTTTATAAATCATACATTTCAATTTTTCACAATATTAAATCCCAAAATCTTATTAAATATAATATTTTTAATTATCAAAAATGTGGGTTGCTATAGGTTTTCACTTAATTGTTATGTTTATTAAGCTTAGCAATTCAAATAACGTTGCATTGCACACACAATTACTTACTTACACCTTCCCAAGGTAGAAAATACTGATGAAGCCTTATCAATCACCCAATGCTTCCAAACCCATTTACCACTTTATACTTCTAAATATGAAGCGGGCTTCTATAATCATCACAAAATACTTTTAAAAGAGAAATAGGCAGTCTCTGCCATTTAAGACTACAATCAAGGTAGACCCCATCATTTAAGACCTATCCACAAGGTGGTTTTCTGACAATGTTGTTAATGGTCGGTGGGTCCCAGCTACAAAGACCTCTAACCACTATTTAAGACTTTCGATGTTTAATGTCCAACTACTACTGCATTTATCGCCAATAAAATCGTAACCATGTAAAAGACAGTACCCAAGCCACTTAATACATTTAAAGGACTAAGAGGACTTCTACCTATATAATACCTATATTCTAGGCCGATCTTACATCACTTAATACCTATCCCCATACGGACTCCTCACTGGTACTATCATTATTACGGCCTTAGAAATGTGAGAGACTGTACCCAAGCCACTTAATACCTCGTTAATAAGGACTAGATAGACCCCTGACCATTTAACACCTATTTATAGGTAGGCCTCTGTCATTTAATACCTAACCCCAAAGTGGACTCTTCACTGATATAATCTAGCTGACATCGCGTGGAATCTCACTAGGTTACTTGATACTTCTTTCTAGGAGAGAGGTGAACCATTAGATCTGTCACTTAATACCTCAAACCCAGAGCGAACCCTTCCCGAGATATCCACTATCACTCTTAATTATAAATATGGAATCTCATTAGGTTACCTGTTTCAGTAGAGAGGCGGGACCTAAAATAGCCATTTAATACCTCAACACTGAAGTAAACCCTTTTAGGGACATCCTTATTTATTTGGAATCTCACTAGGTTACTTAATACTTCCTTTCAGGAGAAAGGCGAACCCTACAGCCACTTAATACCTTAAACTAGAAGTGAACCCCTATAGAGATATCCCTCACCGCTCCTAATTCAAAATTTGGACCATTTAACACTTTACAATTAAAAAAGCAGGCATAATCTCTCACATCGTCATAGGTCCTAGGATTAGTGATATCTCACATCAGTAGTAAGTATACTTGACTGATGGTAGCCTCAAAGTGAAGGGCAGTCTTCTACCGAGTGACTCTACTGACCTCGCATCACTAACCTACTAAGTCCAATTAATCATCCTAAGTCTTTACATATTATCTTAGATAGGCATTGGACTTAGCTTACTAATTCCCTTTTTATTTAAGGTAATAAGATTTACTTTAAATACTTATCTATCCATAAATCCCCTGTTTATGCTAATAAACGCTCCAAGAAATCCGACATTTACCTACTAATATATATGGGTAGGTAAAGGTAACCTTTGTCTACCAATATTTAATGGTAAGATTTATTGGTAGGTAAATATTTCTAATATTATAACATTTTGGAAGGATGATTATCTACCAATAAATATGCATAAGTAAAATGTGTTACCTACGCATATACCGGAGGGAAAGTTTTTTGCAATTAGCGCCTATATTTCCCTCCTATCATTTTAACTTTTCATTAAAAATGACGCTGAGTTGTGTGATGATGTGTCAAAAAATCTTATCGTAGCAATTTTGTTTTTGGAATGAAGATTCGTTTGCATATCCTAGCAATGTTCCTTGTAAAATCACTTATTTATTAATTATTAATAATTATTTTGAAATATGAAATAATTAGAAATTAATAATTAATAAAAAGTAATTAAATTTTAAATAATTAATATTCAATAATCATTCATTAACTTTTCATATATTGCAATTTTTTTTCAAACAATTAACTATTAAAATGTAAGCGTTGCAATTTTTCTAAAAAGTTTCACAATTTCATACCAATATGTCATCATCCAAAATGGCTAAAACATATTCTCCCTAGTTTATTAGAGAAACACAATCCATACCATCCCCTCCAACTACAGATCTAACCGTTTATTTTAAATCAAATCTAACGGTACAAATTTCAATCCGCGTACAATACCAAAATTAAGAGTATTAGAGGCATTTAATTAAGGGAAAAATAAGATAATTGCCCCTAATAATCTAAATTTAGAGGCAAAATAAGATAATCTATTCTATTATTTATAAAGTTGAGTATTTGACCTTTTGTATCCTCCATTCTCAATTAACCTCAGTTGAAATACTGCCCTCATTGATTTGAGTTACATTTTTGCAGTTCTCCCCTTTAATTTTTATTCAGCCACTCTATTATCGCCAAACCCTTCCCCTTCTTTTCTAAACTTCTTCAGGTTCCTTTCCCTAATTGTTTATTTCTTTCTTTAATCATTTGTTTATTTCTTTCCCTAATTGTTTATCCCTTCATTTTCAAAAAATACAACCGTATTATCTCTTATTCATTATTGTTCTTTTAATTTTTTTTCATGCTATATTGTTTCTCTTCACCTCCTCCGCAATATTTCATGTCGCCTATCAACCATAAGTTCTCCTCCACCATTTTAGCTCCACCAGTTTAGGTCATGAAAACTAATTCCCCTTTCATATCCTCTCATTAAGGCTATTCTAAAATTATTATACCCTTTCAATTTTAGATTACTGAACTCTATTTCGCAATTACCCTAGATCTATTTTCAAACCTAGAGCTTCATCCATTCAGTACACTCCGTAAGGTATATTTTTCCAATTCATTTTAAATAAATTATTTAATTGAATCAAACCTTATTTTTAGGTTTTAGTTTTCAAGTTTTTTGTTGTATATTAGATTATATGTTTATTATCAAAACTAATTATGTGTAATTCTTTCTTTAGGTTCTATTCTAATTGCTTTTTTAGACAAATAATATAATTTAATTTTAGACTTTTTCGCTGATAGAATAAATTGTATCCTCCATTCTCAATTAACTTCAGCGGAAATACTACTCTCTCATTGATTTGAGTTACATTTTTGCAGTTGTCCCTTTTAATTTTTATTTAGTCACTCTATTATCGCCAAACCCTTCCCCTTCTTTTCTAAACTTCTTTAGGTTTCTTTCCCTAATTGTTTATTTCTTTCCCTAATCATTTGTTTATTTCTTTCCTTAATAATTTGTTTCTTTCCCTGATTGTTTGTCCCTTCATTTTCAAAAAATACAACCGTATTATCTCTTATTCATTTTTGTCCTTTTATTTTCCTTTCATGCTATTTTGTTTCTCTTCACCTCCTCCGTAATATTTCATGTCGTCTATCAACCATCAGTCCTCCTCCGACATTTTAGCTCCACCAATATAGGTTATGAAAATTAATTCCCCTTTCACATCCTCTCATTAAGGCCATTCTCATATTATTATAACCTTTCAACCTGAGATCACTGAACTCTATTTCGCAATTACCCTAGATCTATTTTCAAACCTAGAGCTTCATCCATTCAGTACACTCCATAGAGTATATTTTTCCAGTTCATTTGGAATAAATTATTTAATTGAATAAAACTTTATTCTTAGGTTTTAGTTTTCAAGTTTTTTGTTGTATATTAGATTATTTGTTTATTATCAAAACTAATTATGTGCAATTCTTTCTTTAGGTTCCTTTCTAGTTGCTATTATAGACAAATAACATAATTTAATTTTAGACTTTTTTGCTGATAGAATAAATTGTATCCTCCATTATCAATTAACCTCAATTGAAATACTACTCTCTCATTGATTTGACTTTGCCACGTAGGATGACACATCATCAAACACATCAGCCGATGACTCGTCATTTGATTCACAACATAGTAGGGTCCACGGATTCTTTTACGTACCAGTATTAATAAGTGTAGGTAAGACACTTTCCCCACTAACCTTTACCTACCAGTGTCTACCAATTCAATATTGGTAGCTAAAACATTTTACCCACCATTAGGCTAGTGTTACCTACACTTACAATTGGTAGGTAAAGACCCAATTTTCTTGTAGTGAAATATCAATTTTTCCATAAAATCCCAAATACATTTCCATTTTATATCTATTCCATGAAATATCAATTGGTAGGCTAGTAACCTTTTTATATCTATTCCATTTTTATTAGTCCCTTTATATCAATTTGTCCTAATTAATTTTAACTCCCAAATACATTTCCATTAATTAGAGTTACAGTCTTTAATTAACCAATTGCAACTCTTAATCTAATCCTATCCATTAGTTCCCATTAATTTCCCATTAAGTGGGGTTACATCTTTATTTCCTATTAATTATTGGCAATTGCTAATTTATTTTCCATTAATAGGAGTTACTACATTTCTTAATTCTACCTATTCGCTTCCCATAATATAACAATAACTAACGAACGTTACGCATAAATAATGCACAAATAAACATTGTTCCTTTTTATTAACGCAATAAATACGTATAAACTACCTATTCTTATCCAAAAAAATTCTAGTCATAAATATGTAACTAGAATATGTTTTCAATATTTAATTTGCTAGAATTAAATTCCTTTGGAAAATTTTCCGTTGTGATTTCCATAAATTGGTTTTAACAAAATGGGAAAGATTTACTATGTTTGAAATTACAAGGAATCGATAATTTCTTTTATTTGGAATAAACAGTGTAAACTGCGGAGAATATATCTATACTTTACACGTCTCTTCCCTTTTTGTTTTATTCCTTATTAAATCAAACATCGCCTTTTCGAATCAAAAGTGGAAAAAGTAAACAAATTTATAAAAACCAAACAGATGTTCTTCCCATAAATTAAACTATGGAAAATCTACAATTTAACACAAATTTGGGCAATAATCCAAAAATCCTATTTTTACACCCAAGTATAGATCTGGAATAAAATATACAACATTCAAATTCTAACATCTTTGGGACTGATCTTCAGATCTAGGTGTAAACAATTTCAAATGAAGTCTAAAACAATAATATGTAAGCAATAGTTTTCTACGATAATTTAAGCCTATAATTCACAAATAAAATTGATTTAGGCATAAAAATCAAACATATGCCAACAGAGTAGATTTAGAATCATAAACAATATATAAAATTTCTCTTTAACCTTTTAAAAGCGATCCAAATCTCAAGACCAGAAGTAGAACCTTAAATTCATCTCCAAATCCTTTTTAAGCCAAGAAATATGTACAAAAGGGTATATACATACAATAGAATTACAGATCTGAGAAGTGATTTGGGATTAGAAGACAAAATAGATACAAATATATATATATATATATATATATAAATTACCTCAAATGCGTGTATAAATGATTCTCTTCTCCTTTTTATTAGATTTTTATTCTTCTCCAATCTGTATGAATATAGATATAAATATATTATTTTTATAATATAGAGAGAAAGCGAAGAATAAGTAATGGTAAAGCTTTGCAACTGCCTCTAGAAAAATATGAGAAGAGAAGGAAGATTAGGCCTGAATTTATAGGCACTAGAATAACCATAACCGTATGATTTAAAATATTAAATCCGGGCCGGTGCGGCCTAGGTTTATTAGAGCCGCCACACATGAAGCGGTTGACCGCCCCTGGTCGACCACTCCAATATGCAGGTCGACCTATGGGCCTTGGATAATTAATTAAAAAAATTAACTTTCTTATTCGAATTATTTTCATTCCGAATTCGTTTTTCGTCCGTAACTTCTTCGTTTGGACTCCGATCGCAAAACTCCAAATATGAGAGTTTCTCAGAATTTCACCACGAATGCAATGATGCAAGTTTAATGATCAAATTCCATCATTTGCACAAATTCCATATTTGGAGCCTAATTAATTAACTAATAATCTAATTAAATAACTAATGCATTCTTCCTCCCTTAATAAGAATTTCCTTCCCGAAATTTCACCAATGACTAAGTTATGGTTTTGGCTCTTAATTGTCCTAAACTACACAATCAATGAGTGTACAACCAATTTTGAAACCAAACATGCACAAGTGCATAGTGTATTACAGTAACACTACACAGAAAATATATATGTAGAATGATTTTAAATCAGATCCTCCAATATGAATGCATTTCATTTGAGAACATTCTTGGAAACAGTATTCAAACAGTCTATATATATATTGGCAGTTCTATATGTATGCAACTTTTGAAAAATATTTTCAACCAAAACCCCCATACTCCCACGAATAGAAGTATGAAGCAACCAATTTTGCTTCCACTTCCTACCGTCTAATAATCTAGCGCATCTTCTTAAACTTTACTCATTTGTCGGAAAAAGGAATTTAGGTGGAGAATTTAACATTCTTACCACTCTATAATCTTCCTATTCCCGTAGTACAGTGGAAATTTTCCCTATTGCCTTGGATTTACTCCAAATTTTCCATGTACAAAACACATAAAAAGGCTTATTTCAAGCTCTAAATGGAATTAAGTCTAAAAATAGACTCGCTCGTGTCATCGACAGGGTATGGAAATAGAAATTCCAATGCTAAAACAGCTTTTCCCTTATTACCGCTTGCATTTATCGCATCGTCGATCCTAATGCACCACTAAATCCACAAATTTTAACTCTATTTACCTTCCCTACGCTTAACATATGGCCTTCAAAATCAAAGTTTCACAAAAATCTTTCTCACTTTTCAAATTTGTATGTCATTTGAAAAATAAAATCCTAAAATATTTAGACGCATGTTTACCCTTGTTATCAAATTTTTTTTGGATAAAAACTCTAAAAATAATTTAAGAGCCAAAAACAACAAAACCTAAAAACTTTTTTTTTCGAAAGAGAACTTTTCAAATCAAGTGGAAAATTTTCAAAAATTTTCATTCTAAAAAATTTTGATAAATCAAGCCATAATTTCAGCGTAGTCGGAATCGGTTATGCGCCAAACACATAAACCAAATTCTAAAATCTGCAACTTACCTTCACCCATAAAACTTGACATTTTACATAAAGAAAAATGTTTAAACATCTATTATTCAAAGATTTTAATTTTTAAGGAACATGGACAATGAATCGTGATATCAAAATAACTTTATCATGTCCTTTGTCAAAATTTTCCAACTACTTTAAACTTCCAATCTAATATTGCATTTACTGTTAGTCAAGTGTCTTTATGAGATTATACTTATACTACTTCTTTATTATGCATATATAGAAGCGGTTTGCATGTCCTGAAACAATAACATAGTAAATAAATAGAAACTCATATTTTAAGAGACAACTAATGGTTACGACCCAAACAAACCTAAAAGAAAAGAACATATGCTAGAAGGGAAAAGGCAACAACACCATAAATCCTAAAATAACGCCTATAGACTATAAGATGCCTTGCTCCGTGGCTGGAGCTCGATCCATTGCTGTGACCCTTGAATGGTCGTAGCATGGCGGCCATACATCCAATCTTGTGCCGCTGGCACTGTTGGTGTTGCTGACGGCTTCAGAATTGCCATCTTCCTAAGGAAGGATCTAATGATGGCAGAAGAAACCTTATACTAAACTACCTCTCCATGGAGGTTCACCTATATTACCTAAATATGAGAGTGAATAGGTGAAAATATGGAAAGTGGCTCCATGGAGTTCTAATCCTTGATCAATAAATTGAATCAAAAGGGTGCGGGTCGAATTGACGGCGATGTCGTCAATACTAGCATAGGTGGTCTTCCGCATCTAGTGATAGATCTGGTCGTAACTTGCTATCCTAGGGATGACATTGTGCCGAATGATGCACACGACCTGACGGGCAGTCAGACGTGGATTACCCGTCTTCCAAACACCGACATATTAGGAAAAGATCTGCTATAAAATCTTTGAGTCAGTCACTTCAAAATCATCCAAGTCCACGTCCTTCGCGGAGGCCTCCATAATAGCAACGAGATCATCATTAAACAGCTCAATCAGGACACCCTTCACCTTCGAACGAATCAAACTATTGCCTCCATCGAAATTATGTGCCAACGGGACATCTAAAAGGCAGATGCGACATGGTAACATTCCCACTTAAAGATCTTGAAGTAGAGGATCGATGAAAATCCTACCGCGATGAATAGCTCTTCCAGTCCAAAAGCGGCAAAACCTACTGCTCATTCCGGCTCAACCAAGTGGCCTCTTGTGGGTTGATACCATAATGGTGTGAGGAAAAATCAGTAGTGCGGAAAGGTGTCTTGGGCTAAGAGATGGTCGGAGGAAGGGAATATGGTTTAGATCTGGAATGATAGTGGGGTGAGATCTAACGTGCAAAACATGCACAAGGGGACGCGAGGCCGCTGCTCCTAAGAAAAAACGGCATCGCCTAATGGTGGAACGGAAGAGAGAGGCTGATACTTAGATAAGGAGGAGGATGGAGATTGGGCTCGACTTGTTGAGGAAGGGGGAATGAAAGAGTGCAACTAGGGAAATTCCAATGCGACTTTTATAGTTCCATTCCAGGTTTAAGTTGTGTCAAAACTCGTTAACTGGTAGACCACTCTAGATTTGCAGCTAGGTGGTTAACTGCTGGACGGGTTTTGGACGTTCATTGAACCTAAACCCAATAAGGGTCAGATTAAATAATAATAGTCATTTCATGCTATCTCCTTCGGTTCTACACGATCCGCATAATTCTTGTCCTCATCACGGCAGCGTCAAAGCCTACTGTCTAGTCCCGAACCATGCTCCAGCAATTCATAGTAGTCCCAACAAAACTGCTGTGACCAACAACAATTCCAAAAGCCCAAAAATATTCCAGCTGCTATCTCCTGCCTACTTCGCATGAAAATAATAGCTTATGGGTACGTCAACACTTCAAACTACATACCCCAATAAAATTGAATGTCATTCCTATTTTGTTTGTACCTTAAAGAGAGAAAATATAAAAACCTCTATTTTATAAACCGAAAAATCACCCAGCTAAATATATGCCCCTTTATACTTGTTTCTAAATAAAAGAAACTATTTCATACCAAAACTTCCCTTAAAAATCAAACTTATATTTATATAAATATTTCAGGATTCCCAAAAACCATTTTAAAACACAAATTTCCCAAATTGAAAAACTATTTCCTTACCAAAAATCAAAATCAAACCTTTACTGATATATACATATAAATATTTAAGGATTTCAAAAATTTATCTTTTACAAACTAAAAATTTCTTAACACGACCAATCTAATGGTATACGTGTTTCTTTGAAAATTAAAATTTCAAAACTTTCCCAAAACAAAATTTCCATAATAAATCCTTGGGAAAAGAAACCATTTGAAAACCATTTTTCTAAATTTTAAGGTATTTCCAAAATATACTTTATAAAAATTCTCTCACAAATTTTAGACTAAAGGTTTAACATTAATTCCCCAAACAAAAATCCAGTGTCCCATCAAAGAGGTGGTCAATGATTACACCTTAGCAAAAACTTTCCTCCGGACAATTGGGGCACACAGACTTTAATTTCTCGCCCATCTAGAATAAATGTGTGTCTCCGACTAGAACTCATCATTAAAATCCAAAATCATAGCTAGAATCTCAACCATCAAGTCGAACACCTCCAGTCTCTGAGATTCTGCGATATGTCGTACTCATGCTCTACATCAACAGTGCTTTACGCATCGTCAATACTATGTGAGATACTTCGGAGTCGGCATGAAAATATTAACTCTAAGGTTTTTTCAACCCATAGTTGCTTTACCCATTCCCTTGGAGTGGAACTGCAATTACTTCTATAATTGGAACTCTTAGAATCTAACGTAAAAATATAATATTACTAGATAGAAAAGTACGAATACGTTCTCTCAATTTATCCTAATTCCTCTGATATACTAACCTAGGCTCTGATACCAAATGTAACAACCCATACCTTAGTGAGACTAAATTTCAACAAAAATCGAAACCCAAGTCCATCAAAGCATATATTGTTGGATTTGGTAACTACAAATAAGTATGAGCATTATCAGAGAGTGATAGAAATCTAAACGCACAACGAAAACACTAATAAGATCATAATACTGACTATGACTGCTACCTTGGAATTTATGGTATTCCTTAGATAACAGACTGTCACACCGGCATCGAGCATGAGAGAAAAGAAGACTTCAACATCAAAGCACATCCAGCTCCAATGACATGTTCCTCTAAAATCTATCATGTGGGTTGTAATGAGGAGGGGGTCAGAACAACATTCTAGTGACTGGAAAATCAATAAACTGTTCATAACATAATTTTATACCGATTGGTTTCCATTTAATTGCTATGTTTATTAAGGTTAGCAATTTATATCCAACCTTGCAATGCACACACGATTACTTACTTAACCCTTCCCAAGGTACAAAATACCGGTGAAGCCTTATCGACCACCCAATACTTCCAAACCCATTTTCCACTTAATACTTCTAAATATGTAGCGGGCTTCTATAATAATCAGAAAATACTTTTAGAAGAGAAATAGTTAGACTCTTCCATTTAGGACCTTAATCAAGGTAGTCCCCGTCATTTAAGACCAATTCCTAAGGTGGTTTTCTAACAATGTTGTCAATGGTCGGTGGGTCCTAGCTACAAAGACCACTAACCACTACTTAAGGCTTCTGACATTTAATGTCCAACTACTACCGCATCTATCGCCAATGAAATCGTACCCATGTACGAGACAGTACCCAAGACACTTTATACCTTTAAAAGGACTAGGTGGACTTCTAACTATTTAATACGTATATTCTAGGAAGGTCCTACATCACTTAATACCTATCCCCAGACGGACTTTTATTACGGCCTAAACTATATGAGAGACTGTACCCAAGCCACTTAATACCTAATTAATAAGGACTATGCAAACCACTAACCATTTAACACCTATTTATAGGTAGGCCTTTGTCATTTAATAGTAACCCCAATGTGGACCCCTCACTGGTACTATCTAGTTGACATCGCTTGGAATCTCACTATGTTACTTAATACTTCTTTTTAGGAGAGAGGCGAACCCTTAGATCAGTCACTTAATACTTCAAACCCGAAGCAAATCCTTTCCGAGATATCCACTATCACTCTTAATAATAAATATGGAATCTCATTTGGTTACTTCTTTCGGTAGGAAGGCGGGCCCTAAAATAGTCACTTAGTACCTCAACATTGAAGTAAAACCTTTTAGAGACATCCTTATTTATTTAGAATCTCACTAGGTTACTTAATACTTCCTTTTTGGAGAGAGGCGGATCCTACAACCACTTAATACATCAAACCAGAAGAGAACCCCTATGGAGATATCCCTCGCCGCTTCTAATTTAAAATTTGGACCATTTAATACTTTTCAATTAGAAAAGCAGGCCCAATCTCTTACATCGTCACGGGTCCAAGGATTAGTGATATATCACATAAGTAGTAAGTGTAACCGATTCCTGGTAGCCTCAAAGTGAAGGGCAGTCTTCCGTCAAGTGACTCTACTGACCTTGCATCACTAAACTACTAAGTCCAATTAACCGTCCTAAGTCTTTACTTATATTATTTTAGGTAGACATTGGACTTAGCTTACTAATTCACTTTTCGTTTAAGGCAAAAAAATATACCTTAAACACTTATCTACCCATAAATCCTCTGTTTATTCTCATAAATGTAAATTTGTCCATAAAATCCTAACGGACATTTCCTAAGACATTTATGTATGATTACTAATTTCAAATTAGTAACCTTTTTATATTTATTCCATTTTTTTAGTCCCTTCTTATCCATTTATCCTTATTAATTCTAACTCTCAAATTCATTTCCATTAATTGCCCATTGTTTGGAGTTGCAGTCTTTAATTAACCAATTGTAACCACTAATCTAATCATATCCATTATTTCCCATTAATTGCACATTAATTGGGGTTATATTCTTTATTTCCTATTAGTTATTGGCAATTATTAACTTATTGCCCATTAATAGGAGTTACTATATTTCTTAATTCTACCTATTCGCTTTCCTAAATATAATAATAACTTACGAACATTACACATAAATAATGCACGAATAAACGTTGTTCTTCTTTATTAACAAAATAAATACGTATAAACTACTTATTCTTATCTAAATAAATTCTAGTCATAAATATGTAACTAGAATATGTTTTCCATATTTAATTTGCTTGAATTAATTCTTTAGGAAGATTTTCCGCTATGGTTTCCCTAAATTGGATTTAACACAAAATGAAAGATTTACTACGTTTGAAATTACTAGGAATGGATAATTTCTTTTCATTTGAAATAATCAGTGTAAACTATGTAGAATAAATCTATACTTTACACATCACTTCCCTTTTTGTTTTATCCTTGTTAAATCAAGCGTCGCCTTTTTGAATCAAAAGTTATAAAAGTAAAAAAATTTATAAAAACCAAACGGATGTTCTTCCCATAAATTAAACTATGGAAAATCTACAACTTAACACAAATTTGGCAATAATCCAAAAAACCTATTTTCACACCCAAGTATAGATCTAGAATAAAATATACAACATTCAAATTCTAACATCTTTGGGACTGATTTCCAGATCTTGGTGTAAAGACATTTCAAATTAAGTCTTAAACAAAAATATGTAGGCAATAGTTTTCTACATTAATTTAAGCCTATAGTTCACGAATAAAATTGATTTAGGCATAAAAATCAAACGTATCCCAATGAAATAGATTTAAAATCATAAACAATATATAAAATTTTCCACACATCTTTTAAAAGCGGTCCAAATATCCAGATCTGAAGTAGAACCTTAAATTCATCTTTAAATCTTTTTTAATCCAAGAAACATGTATAAAAGTACATTAGAATTATAAATTAAGAAGAGATTTGGATTGGGAGAGAAAATAGATACAGATATATGCGTGTCTATATATATATATATATGTGTGTGTGTGTGTGTGTGTGTGTGTTATCCCGCCTTTTGGTCAAAGCCCGGATATCAACAAATTGGCTGGAAAGGATGGATACCAGGTTTGGAAACAAGGCTACGATCGATATCATCAAAATTTGATCGAGCTTCAATCGAGACAGAATTGATTGAGAATGATGAACAAGGCCAGGAAAGGCTACGCTTCGAATCTCAGGTCAATCAGAGGTCGTACGCTCGAGTTATGGATGATCAATGTTGAGGAGAAACGGTTAGCATCGATACGTTCAAATCGATATTGTTCGTATCGATCGACGTGGATTACTTCGATTCGATGTATGTTGTTTGAATCAGTACTATTCGCATCGATCAAGGGGTGTCAGCAGATGAATGTGAATATGGATAACACATATGGATTTGGACCGATAGTAGTTCGTATTGATCCAAAGATGAACTCAGTATCGATGGTTTCGTATCGATCACTACGAGCTTGAATAAGGGAAATGCAATTGGGACTCAGTCACAGTGCGTATCAATCACATTCCTGATCGATGTGAAATGCTACGCTTCGAATCGATACGAATAAGGGAACAACCGATGGATACGAAGAAGCAAAGTTCTGATCGATACGAATTAAAGAGCAGTTAGTGGATACAAAACACACCACTAAAATGATCGATACGAAGTGGAGTGCACAAAATTAATATGAAGTGAAATATAATCAATCGATACGAACAGTGCAACGAAGATCGATACGAACAGTGCAACGATGATCGATGCGAACAAGGCAGAGGTGATCGATGCAAACAAGATACACTCCAATGAAAGACTCGATCGTTCGGCATGGAATGTGGATCGATCCTAAAAGCAAGCGCCACGTCAACCTTCAGGCACATGCCCGGATCGATAAGAACAGATCGACACAAAGAGGATCGATACGAAGAGGACAGCAGTCAAAAACCCAAACTTGCATTGATCATAACTCACAATCTACAAGTCCAAATGCCACAAAATTTTCACAGGAGCTTGCGTACAACCCAACGAATGTCCATGATCGATCTCGACTCGATTGGACAAGATTTTGATCGATACAAAATTCGTTCGTATCGATCACGGATCGAGTCGAAATCACTTGGGATCGATCACGTGGGCCCGCGCATGTGCAAGAAGAAGTCTCCCGAGATCTGAGCGAGATATTTGCGGCCTACGCCTATAAATAGCATCCCAGTGCCTACAGAAAAAGGACTTTTTTTGTTCTTCTACGTCGAGATTCCGCCAACACCTTTGTTATACTCGGATTTTGCTGTTGTAATCAATTGTAACTCGTTGTAATCAGCAAGCCTACATCAATAAAATCATAAAATTCAAAGTGGACGTAGGCCGGATTGTCGAACCACTATAAACTCTGTGTTCTTTACTGCTTTCCTCTTACTTTTCTGAGTGTTCTTCATTTCTAATTCTTTACATACTTGTTATCTGTGATCTGTGGCTGTGAACTGGTGCTTCCATCGGCAATTGGGTATTTGTGACCAATTTTGGTGCAAAAATTCTGGTGCTTTCATTGAGAACGCTGGCACTCAGGGATTCCAAAGCTTGGATTTCAGATTTGAAAGCTTGAAGACTTGGATTTGGAAAGCTATGGCAATGCAATCGGTAAGAAGACAATGGACTGAAAGGAGTCAGCATGAGGAGAGTCAGGAGGCTTCCTCGGGGGCGAATCAGGCGTCGATCTTCATCACCAGAGACGAGATCGAAACGATGCTCAAGTGACAATAGAAGATGATGCAGAACCTACTTTTACAAGTTGGACTGCAAAATCAAGTTAACGCAACTACAGAAGATGCTGGAAATAGGGATCGGGAGCATGGAGCAACCAGAGTTCAGAATGGAGCAGGACCATCCAACGCAGCACCAGAACTAGGGGGCACTCACCCGGAGCATGATCCAATCCCGGGCAGAGTACCAGGTGGAGCCGAGCAACATGGCACTGATAGAGGAATGAATACTCGTCAAAGAGAGCAGATTCCAAGATTCCCTCGTGAACTCGGGGGGAGGGGGCAGATCGGAGGCAAGAGACAGGAATTACGGCTCGACGACAACGACAGATTGGTGGATATGGTTAGACGAGCCATGAGAGGCGGATTAGTGAATAGAGACTTGGAGGATGTGAATAGGAGTCCCTTTGCTCCTACGATTAGGCAAGCTAGGAACCCGCCAGATTTCAAACTACCAACGTTGGAGATGTATGATGGGAGAACGGATCCCACTGTTCACTTGACGAGGTACATGAGGCATATGGAAGTACTGGAGGCATCGGAGGAAGTCATGGCGAGATGCTTCCCTTTGTATTTGATGGATATTGCAGCATTATGGTTCAGACAGCTGGAGAGTAACTCTATTAGCACGTGGACGGAATTGATGGAAAGGTTTATGAGGCAGTTTCGGGTCCACATAGCCAGACCCAAGAATGTGACGACTTTAACATCAATGAAACAATGGAAAGGAGAGTCACTTAGAGATTTCTTGACCAGATTCAATGCCGCAGTGGCTTCGGTGGACCGACCTGATCCATTGATGGTTTTAGTGGCAGCAGTTTCGGGAATCGCAGACAATTCAGACTTCAAGGTATCGTTGGAACAGGACCCACCGAGGGAGCTTGGGGAGTTCTATCATGAGGTGGAAAGATTTCTAAGGTAGGAAGATGCGCAGGCTGAAAGAGAAGGGAGAGCGGCTGAAGCTTATGCGGTAAGGGATGGAGGTCCACCCATAGAAAACCCAAACAAAGACGATAAAGGCAAAAGGAAAATGAATGACAACGGTGACACTTCAAAAAGGCCACGGAGGGATTCAAAGTTTTCTTCTTACACGGATCTAACTGAAACTGTAGAAAGGATTTACTTGGATATTCGAGGGCGCCTCCAGTATCGAAAGCCGGCAAGAAGGGAGCCTTCTGAATTTGAGCGGGCATCGGGAAAGCATTGCATATTCCATGAGCTGAATGGGCACAACACGAACGATTACAGACATTTGAAGGATATCATTGAGGAGCATGTAAGGAATGGTCATCTACAACAATATGTAAGGAATCGAGCTGTGGCAATGGAACAGGAGCGGTCACCGCCCACCTCGAATGAGGATGGAACTAGATCTAGGAATCGTTGGCTTGTCATCAACTGAATGGATTTGTGACTTTGAATAAGTAATAGAAATCAAAGTAATACGGCTAAGTCACTTACACATGTACGGGATGGAGGACGGTCCCTAGGCATGCTATGAGACGATGATAAACCGTGTTGCTCCAAGTCTATGAAATCTTGTTCTTCTTTTCATTTTTCTGAAAATTTTGGTTTTTTCCTTGGATGTACAGACATTCATTTGGTTTTCCCTGGCTGTAAAAACTCTTATTTTGAATGATTGGATTTGAATCAATGTAATAAATGATACAGGTCTCGCGATCATGGCCCCGACCGGGGAGACGGGGTAGTGATCGCAAGTTACAAGTCCCTTCGCCGGAGAGCGATGGAATGGACTCGAACATAATATAAAAAGTCCTCGGCCAGAGAGTCAAGGCCGGAGAATATCAAGTCCTCGACCGGAGAGTCGAGGCCAGAGAATATCAAGTCCTCGACCGGAGAGTCAAGGCCGGAGAATATCAAGTCCTCGACCGGAGAGTCGAGCCGGAGAATATAAAAAGTCCTCGACCGGAGAGTCGAGACCGGATAATATAAAAAGTCCTCGACTGGAGAGTCGAGGCCGGAGAATATAAAAAGTTCTTGACCGGAGAGTCGAGGCCGGAGAATATCAAGTCCTCGACCGGAGAGTCAAGGCCAGAGAAACATAATCACAAGTTAAGCACTTGACCGGAGAGTCGAGGCCGGGATTGGACATGGACCCGGAGTGGTCTCGGATTCGGATATCGGCTTGGAAAGGTCAAGGATTTGGTTACTGGACTTTGAATCGGACATTGACTCGGAACAGTCATGGACTTGGATATGGATATGGCACTTAGATAGGATGGTTTGGTAATAGGTTGGATTATGAATCGGATGGTATGGTTATAAAGGAATATGGACTTTGGATGTTGGATTTGGAGTTTTTCAAAACACGCCTTCTTACCACAAGGCATGTTTTGGGGGGCAAATGTTATCCCGCCTTTTGGTCAAAGCCCGTATATCAATAAATTAGCTGGAAAGGATGGATATCAGGTTTGGAAACAAGGCTACGATCGATATCATCAAAATTTGACCGAGCTTCAAACGAGACAGAATCGATTGGGAATGATGAACAAGGCCAGGAAAGGCTACGCTTCGAATCTTAGGTCAATCGGAGTTCATACGCTCGAGTTATGGATGGATCAATGTTGAGGAGAAACGATTAGCATTGATACGTTCGAATTGATATTGTTCATATCGATCGGCGTGGATTACTTCTAGTCGATGTATGTCGTTCAAATCGGTACTGTTCGCATCGATCAAGGGGTGTCAGCAGATGAATGTGAATATGGATAACACATATGGATTTGGACCGATAGTAGTTCGTATCGATCCAAAGATGAACTCAATATCGATGGTTTCGTATCGATCACTATGAGCTTGAATAAGGGAATTGCAATTGGCACTCAGTCACGGTGCATATCAATCACATTCCTAATCGATGCGAAATGCTACGCTTCGAATTGATACGAACAAGGGAACAACCGGTGGATACGAAGAAGCAAAGTTCTGATCGATACGAATTAAAGAGCAGTTAGTGGATACGAAACACACCACTAAAAACGATAGATACGAAGTGGAGTGCACAAAATTAATATAGTGAAACACAATCAATCGACACGAACAGTGCAACGATGATCGATACGAACAGTGCAACGATGATCGATGCGAACAAGGCAGAGGTGATCGATGCAAACAAGATACACTCCAATGAAAGAATTGATCGTTTAGCATGGAATGTGGATCGATCCTAAAAGCAAGCGCCATGTCAACCTTCAGGCACATGCCCGGATCGATAAGAACAGATCGACACAAAGAGGATCGATACGAAGAGGATAGCAGTCAAAAAACCCAAACTTGCATCGATCATAACTCACAATCTACAAGTCCAAATGCCACCAAATTTTCTCAGAAGCTTGCGTACAACCCAAAGAATGTCCATGATCGATCTCGACTTGATTGGACAAGATCTTGATCGATATGAAATTCGTTCGTATCTATCACGGATCGAGTCGAAATCACCTGGGATCGATCGCGTGGGCCCGCGCACGTGCAAGAAGAAGTCTCCCAAGATCTGAGCGAGATATTTGCGGCCTACGCCTATAAATAGCACCCAGTGCCTACAGAAAAAGGATTTTTTTTTTTTTGTTCTTCTCCGTCGAGATTCCGCTGACACCTTTGTTATTCTCGGATTTTGTTGTTGTAATCAGTTGTAACTCGTTGTAATCAGCAAGCCTACATCAATAAAATCATAAAATTCAAAGTGGACGTAGGCCGGATTGCCGAACCACTATAAACTCTGTGTTCTTTACTGCTTTCCTCTTACTTTTCTGAGTGTTCTTCATTTCTAATTCTTTACATACTTGTTATCTATGATCTGTGGCTGTGAACTGGTGCTTCCATCAGTAATTGGGTGTTTGTGATCAATTTTGGCGCAAACAATTATATATGTTTTACCTCTAATACGCGTATTGTTGATTCTCTTCTCTACTCTTTTTATTAGAATTATGTTCTTCTCCAATTCATATGAATATAGATATAAATATCTTATTATTATAGTTTGGAAAGAAAGTGGAGAATAAGAAATGGTAGAGCTTCGCTACTGCCTCCAGAAAAATATGAGAAGAGAAGGGAGGGCTAGCCTGAATTTATAGACACCAGAATCAACCACAACCGTACGATTTAAAATATTAAATCTAGGCCGTTGCGGCTAGGTTTATTGGAGCCACCACACATGAAGCGGTTCACTGCCCCTAGTCTACTGCTCCAACATGTGGGTCGACCTGTGGGCCTCAGATAATTAATTAAATACGTTAACTTTCTTATTTGATTCGTTCCGAATTCGTTTTTCGTCCGTAACTTCTTCATTTGGATTCCGATCGCAAAACTCCAAATATGAAAGTTGCTCAGAATTTTGCCAAGAATGCAATGGTGCAAGTTTCATGGTCAAATTCAATTTTTTGTACAAATTCCATTTTTGGAGCCTAATTAATTAACTAACTAAGTAAATAACTAACACCAAATTACGGGGTGTACAATTAGGATGTCTTGGTGATATTTTCCTTTCTTGGCAAAATATCCTAGCATTATATTTCAATCCATACCCAATATAAGTCTAAAGCCCATAAAATCAAACACATGCAAACTGTGGGCAAATATATGACCTAACAACTCAAACTCGAAATGGCCACATCTCATCCCAAGAGTTGCATACCCTCTTGTCGGATCCACAGCCCTTAAGGAACTAACAAGGTATGATGGTTCTAAACTAAGCTTGTCTACCAAATAATGAGAGATAAAAGAATGTAATGCACCAGTATCAAACAATACTCTAACAAGAAAGCCATGAATCAAAAGTGTACCTCCCATCATAGCCTTTCCCTTCTCCTCTACTGTTGGTCCTGAGGCAGACGGTTCTAAACCAAATACTTTCCCTTTATCAACCTAGTTGGTTCTCTGAACTGATTCTTATAATGCTCTATCTGATCACAGTTGAAACATTTGTTCTTCTTTCCAATGACCTTCTTTCCATCCCCGGAATAACACTCGTTGGCAAAGTGCCACTTTTTTTCACATTTGAAGCAAATAACATTAGCTTTTCCTTTCTTTGCAGCTCCGCCCTTCTGAGCTCCCTTTTCTTGAAAGAACTTTCTTTTTTGACTTTGAACACCCAGAGCCTATGCCAGCTTGTAATTACTAAACAACGCAAGCATCTCTTTGTTCCTCAATGTCATCTCTACTACTACATCACAAGGGCCTCTAATATGCGGTAATGTTGCTCTAGCAAGCTCTGGTTTCAGTCCTCTAATGAACTTCTCATTCCTCCTGATTACCATATCCACGATGGCATATCCATATCTGGATGGCTCCTCAAATCTGGTTGCATACTCAAGCACCGACATATCACTTTGTTCCAACTCAGCAAACTTTCTAAGCAAAGTTGACTTGGCTATTTCAGACAAGAATCTCTCTTCAAATCTTCTACTAGACTTAGCCTAAGTCAAGTTCTCCTCTGGTACCCCCATAGTTAAACTATACCACCAGTATAACATAGCTCCTTGCAATTGCCTGGATGCCAACCTCCTCTTTGGCTCATCGTTTAGGCCAAAATCAGGAAAAATCTTTCCCCGTTGCAACAACCGATTCTCAACTTGGTAGCATCCTCCATTCCAATAAATGGCTTTCCTCCGAATCATGCATAATCCCGACTTAGCACAGCATAGTTGTTGATAGCCGAAACTTCAATGTTTGCTCCTCCAGCATTACCACCAACTAATCCAGCCGCTACTCCGGCTTGCATCATGTTGACAACGAACTGGTACATAGCTCTCCTATCTACCAGCGGTATTCCAGCACCCACATTAGCAGCTGTTTGTTGACCCAGATTCCTCCTAGTGTTGGGCATGATATTTCCATTGGTTATGGTACTTCCTCCATCGAGATTCACTCTTCCATTTCCTGCCTTTATACCTTACTTTCCTTAAATCTGCATTGGCACCTTAGTAAGACATGGAAGAAAGATCTAAGAGAGGGAGAGAATAGCGACAAGATATATACTTTTATATAACAAATACAAGTACGTTACTATAGCGGTATCCTATACCCTAATCTCATTCTCTGATTCATTTGGATTATGTTTTCAGAACTCTTTTAAAGTTCAAAATTATTTTGGTTTTACATAAACCTTTGCTCTGATACCAAGTTGTAACATCCCTCATTTTAAGGCCCGAAAATAAGCACTACTGATGCTGCAATCATCAATAGTATTATTCTATGGTGATAAAATGAGATCAATTAATGGTATCATTAACATCAAAAGCACAGGAATATGAAAAAAAATTAAAACACATTTCATTAATAATTTCCATATTCATTACATAATCCCAAAACGTTGCCTAGGTTCAGATAAAATATTATTATTACAAAATACTCCAAAAGCGATATATGAAGATAGTCTCTTGGTTGATCAGAATTTACTACTAGACAGATACAATTTCCGCCATTACATACATCCAAACAAAATATTAACAATGCAGCGAACATAAATAGACTCCTAGATAGTTAGCTCTGCCTCCTACACATCTTCGAAAGCTTTTGTCATCAAACCTAAAACCTGGAAACCTTACTCTCGAACTACTCAAATGAGCACCTAAGAGTTAAAGGGAAAAAACAAAAAACTTCGGGTCAGACAAAAAGTCTGGTGTGAATAATAATATGCCATCTCGGTAATAGATATCTATGAGACCACACCGCTGAGCGAAATGGGTCTCCCCTCACTAGTATCTTTTGAAAATATGTTAATCACAATCATGCCCCTGCATTCACAACAGTTAAACAAACATAAACAATTATATGCATGCATGCTACATAGGTAAACCTGACCAATCTGTCTTAATTAATTGACCATCTGTCACTACTTCATAGTTTTTACAGGGTCACTACAAACCTATATGACTGACTCAGGCCTACCAGATATACCAAAATTCTCCAACTTATCATTAGGAGGAAACCGGACCATCCGTCCAAACATAATCATCTTAGTGTTATCTTGACTATCTGTTTGTCTCATAGTTTAGCTAGGCTCACTATGAACCTAATGGTTTTGCAGGCCAACCAATAGCCTATCTAAGTTGTATATTCCTTTCTGTGCATAAAACTATTTTTAGTTTTACCCTTAATAAAGCCCTACAAACTAGAATTGTGGATTAATTTCAATTAAGGGCTAACAGTTGAAGCATAGGGTGCTACCCTACACTAGTCCCATTATTTGGTTTTTTGATATCTAATTCTTGAGTCAAGATGCTCCATCATAATTTATCTAATGCAGATTAATTCTCCTATAAAATCCTGGGCTAAATACCCTCTGTATTTCCTTGAAAACATTATTCTTTATTAATGATTTACCTTTGAATTCATACTTAAAACAAGGAAAATATTTTTTTGATAATAAGAGTGTAAAACAAGGAAAATATAGCCCTTTAATTATTCATAATATTATGCCAAAATATATACTTTTCGAAATAGTTTTATTAATTTCGAAATCACTAAGAGTTGGTCGCACCTCAAAACCATAGGCTATGAAGCCATACAATAAAGCTATGTAAATTGGTAAAATGCGGCATTAATATTATCAATATGGGTTGTCGCACCCTTTTATGTCAAAATCATATTAAAACATTCTGTTTTATAAAGCATAAGGCCATGTGGCCAAAATCATCTACATCATATATTATAATATATAGGTTGTCGAATATAAGTGGCACAGTCTTTGGTTTGTATAAAGTAATGCTTTCAGCCTTAAGATAGGAATAGCAACATTGATGACTTTTGTCATTAACGCCTCAAAGCAGTTGACATCGATTTTATAAAACTAAGATACTATGCTGCTATAATAAGTATACCAGAATTCATGGTTTACGACATCACTGCCTTAAAACTATGGTTGTCGAGATAAAATAAATACGACATCAGTAGCTACTTTATATTAATGTTAGCATAGATTGATGTAGCATAGATAAGCGTCATTAATAGCTACTTTATATTAATGTCGGCATAGATTGATGCAACATAGGTAAGTTGCATTAATGCCACCTATCCTTAATATCGGAAATCTGTAGTTGCGGGGTCAATACCGCATGCTTTAGATTTATATGGGCATTGATACTAGGTTAAAACAAAGTAATGCCGAAAAGTTATGAGATCATCCATGTCACAAGTAGTTTAATGTCACGAACCCATATAAACTATACTTCAACCTGAGTTGATTCATTCCATACCAACATAGTTGATATCGTATGCATCCCCTCTGATTGATGACGACGTTGCCGAACTTCGGCACCGATTATAAAAAAGATGGCAAACTTGTAATTAACATAAATACCGATTTATTTCTTTAAAAAGCAATTTCTTTTCACCCTCAACCCATGTCCAATTTCAATTGGTTAAAATTATACTTTATCATTTTCTTTTCCAGAAAACCATTGTAAATCAGATTTTTCATTCCCAAAGTATTTTGCAAACTATTTAATTTATATTATTATTTTAAAATAATATTAAGCCTTTCTAGCCCAACAAATTCATATAAAATTATAAAAACTTGGGGAAAATCCCTAAAAATCCCAATAAATCAAAACTAATATGTTCTTTAACATGTAAACATTTTGGGACCAAAAACCTTGTTTAATTATTTTTAATAATTAAAACCCAAAATAAATCCTTTTTCGCACTTGGGAAACTCATAAAATATTCATACTTGCTTGGAAAATTATGAAATAAAAATCCACTTCTAAAATAATGGTATAAACATCATATCCAAATTTTAAGCCATTTGGATGTCATAAACTAGGTTTTCACACTTAAACCCTATTATTTAATTCCATAATAAATCCAATAATCAATCATTCAAGCATATAATCAACCAATCGATTATAATGTGGTATAACAACAACATATGATTCGGGTTTAATCATAAAACTAAAATAAACATACAATTGTGAGATGGATAACTATTATTCACCTTGATTAGATAAAGAGTTTGAGATTTAAGTGTTGATTTAATTCCCCTAAGCTTTATCCTTTGGTTTCCTAGCTTTTCTCTTCATAGATCTCCAGCAATGACCTCTACTTGTTTTAGTTTGTACGAAGTGATTGTGAGTGAGGAATGAAAATGGAAGTGTTTATGTTTAGAAAATAAGGCTTTTTAATATTTTGCCTATCACATTATTCCTCCTCTTATTTAAGCTATAATCAATCTTATTAACTCATTAATTAAGGCACGACCTATTTTGTTATCAAATCTCATTTTTCTTGTCTCAACAGATCATTTTATCTAATTTAGCTAATTAAATATTCTAAATAGTGTTACTTAAAATTAGAAGTGTTACAATTGCTGAGGCGTCTTTGCCTTAAATCTGTATTTCTTTTGTAAGTGGTATGGTCACTATAAAACCAGCTTGCCTGTGCAAAATAATAATACTTTGTTTTGCCTAGAAAACTAAAAGGTAAGAGGAGAATTTTAGGAGCGTTTTTGCAGTGTAGCTAGCTTCTTTTTAATCATGCTATATTACACGGACGGGCTACATAATTGCATCACAAACATAGTAAGATGAGCTTGATGTTAGTAGTATGCCTTATAAGAAATACCTAAGTTGGAGGATCAAAACACGCAAATACAAGACTGGATGAAGAGAAATCATAAAGTGGTGAAAATGTATATCACTAACTGAGGAAGCACACACTGAATTTGAACCGTGTTGTTTCTATTAGGAAATATACATAGAAATGGGTAATGTTTGTAAACTACATTATGGCATAACTTTCATGCTTTGTTCATTAAATATAAAATATTTTTTGTCCATTTTGTACAATAATGGAATCTACATCTTGCATGGATGGGTTACACCATAATCTATTTCCTACAATAAAAAAGAATGGAGTAAAGTTGTTTGTAATATATTCACATTAAATTTTATTCGATTGTTTACTTATCATCTTGTTAAATGAATTATTACATCTGCATGGAATAATGTCTTTTTTCCTATTAATTTTTTTTGTTAATTTATATATTAATTCAAATTAAAGAATGTAAACCTTTTGTTTAGTTTTATATGAATAATATAGTTACATTAAGATAGTTAAAAATTAAAATTAATTTGTATACATCATAGTTATATTTAAATAAATCATATAACCTGCGTTGCATAACATGTTATATAATTTGCAAGGCAATCGAGGTTAAATGGACTCCTATCATATATATAATAAGAAAATGAGGAAGTTTAATAAAGGAGTGGAGCTGGACACCCTACGTATTGTAGAAAATACAAATTATTCCCCCTCAACGGTGGTGGATTCACTACATTCCTCAGACAAATCAGAGCCAGTAACATTAACAAATTCACTAAATGACTTTGCAATGTTATGGAAAAAATAACAAACTCCATACTAAAAATAAAGCTCCTATCCCAATTCTCATCTTTTAGAATCTCATTATTATGTTCTCCATACCTTCCTTCAATGGTTAGAGATAGTGTGCCACCTAAGATGTGATAATTCAAAGAAATATGCCCACCTTTCTCTCTAGTAACATACTAAAAGTCGATGTCATTCAAGGAGAGCAATAAAACCGTGCAACATCAAGGACCTAAGTCTTATTGTTAGATTTCCATAATATAGGATCGGAGATAGAGCTAGAGAAAGAGTTAGGGTCAATAAACACACAAATAAATAGGACATTTCCTAGATGGAAAGGAGGGGAAATGTCAGACAATGGCGTGTGTTTAGGAACCCAAACATGCTTCACCACCATTAGCTGCGGTATTTTCTGGTATAAAGGAAACTTTAGGTCTACTTTCTCCACATTTATCACTGGAAATTGGCAAGGAAAATGTTGCATAAGGGATCCAGCTGACCAAAGGAAAGACAATTAGTGCAAATCGGAAGTTTCTATTTATAATTAACGTCTACCATAACAAATAGTCAAACAACCGATTCAACATGTAAAACATACGACAATAACTTATCGGCTAATACTATTTAAACACATAACGTTACATAGTAGCCTTCCACAAAACTGAATAAACCATTATACCCATGTTTTTGCTGAGTATACCCATTTTTTTGTTAAAAATTTCCCTTTATACCTTGACCTATTAAAAACTAATCCTTAATGAAATTCATCGTATGAAAAACCATTCCACCTACAAGAAATTTTTTTATTCCACACATCCCACCTACGTAGTTATTCAATATATCACACATTTCTATCATGTGATTTTCCATTCAATCACTAAGTTGATCTTCCATGAACTATGCATTTTAAAGTTAAAAAAATCAAGATAGCATGAAATTCGTGTTTTACCTCTTTTGATTCCATTAAATATGTATTATCATCATCATAATCTATCGGCTCAAGCACAAGATTTTAGAATTACCTAAAATTATACTATTAGGATTTATTAGCCTAACTTATCAGGCATTATCTTAACCAATGTTCTAGCATATGCCAATCTATCCCCCTAACTGTTTCAACATCAAAGCACACCTACTCGTCAGTCAAGTTTTCCAACCAATCAATACCAACCATAGATTACAAAACAAATAGAATATTCAAGAACTGAACTCAAACAGGAATAAAGAATACGTTATCACGTGCAGAATCAACAGAAGGGCATCATCTGGTAATTACGAAAGACTTTCCCATTATCAAGATAGGTTCCACTTCTAGATTTCGAAGACTATCCCCTAAACAAGAGAAATCAAAGTAGGACATAAAATAATCATATCATATTGTAATTTTTTTTCTTTTAGCTTCCAAAGCCTCATTAAGTGGTACTTCACAACCAAAAAGGCAGATTGTTAAAGAAAGAAACCAGCAAAATTCTCTTACCAAAAGGCGGTGCCCTCTTCAACTACTTCTGATGGAGGAATCTTGATATTATTTATATTCTTTAGTTCAAAATGTCTGGGGAAGATACTAGTTTAGGGATTTGCAATTTTGCACTAAGATTGGGACTATTATCAGTAAAAGTAGATATAGCTGAAACCTTATGATGCAGCGCATACCTTAAGTCGTGAACGAAGCCCTAGGTCGCTCCAGCCTAAGTCGCGAACGAGCAGATCTTCCTTAGGTCGCGAGCAGAGCTTCCTTATGTCACGAATTCCTTAGATCTTCCTTAGGTCGCGAGCAGAGCAGAGCTTCCTTATGTCGCGAATTCCTTAGGTCGCGAATTCCTTAGGTCGCGAGCTTCCTTATGTCGCTGAAGATTCTTATGTCGCTGAAGTTCTTATGTCGCTGAAGATTCTTATGCCGCTGAAGATTCTTATGTCGCTGTGTTTTTCTTATGTGTTTCTTTGAGTCGCTGTTTGGCTTTATTTGTCAATGTGATGTATGTTGTTAAGTCGTATGTTGTAACTCGTGTGCTGTTAAGTCGTGAGTCGCATGTGTGTGTTGTAATTTTCTATAAATAGGGGTGTATTGTCATTTATAAAAAGAAAGTTGAATTTTGAATAAAATTTGTTGAGAGCTTTGTGCCTCCATTAAAATTGGAAGTTGAGTGTGATCTCCTTTCTCCATCTTCGGATATTCGAATGCGCTCGAATTAACAAGTTTGAAGCCGATTCACGGAATCTCGTGCGCGAGATCAACGTCGAAGAATCATAGATCTTCTAACGCGGTATCGTGCGCGATCAACGTGTTGAAGATAGCTAGAATTCGGTATCTCGAGAGATCAACAGATTTGGGCACTTGGGTATCATCAATTCATCAGTTTATCTTGTTTCATCGATTCATTGTTTCCGCAATTCATGATTGGATCCTGGATAGATTTGACCGCTGGTTCAGATCTACTTCCGAGCTGCGTCAATTTGGTATCAGAGCAAGGAGACGAACTTTTCCAAGTTCGTTGGGTGTTCGTGAGATTTCAAACAAGTTGGGGAGTTTTGATTCGAGATTTTTTGGATTGAAGTGAAGTTTGTGTTTGGATTTGTTGAAAATTTGATCATGCCTCCGAGACATGCTAACCGCTATCAAAATATTGAAGATTTGTATAGAAGACAAGAAGCTGAGCAGATGGAGCAGCATATCAATGAAAAGATCAATGAGGGTATTGAAAAATTGGAGAAATTGATGAACGACATGAATCAAAATCAAAGGAGAACGTCACCAGTTTCGAACCAGGGTGGAAACAGGGTTTCGCCATCGGTTTCGGAAGAAAGGAGGATGTCACCCCAGTCTTATCGAGATAGGAGAGAATCATCAGTTTCAATGAGGCGAGACTACCATGGGTACCGAAATAAAGAGGGAGGAACTCAACGTGGTTTCGAAAATGAACCATATCGTGATGTTGAAAGACAAGGTAGAAGGAACATGTGTGGTCGTAGGGATGTAGATGGTCAGGATCGATATCGAAATACATCTGATTTCGAGGAAGATGGTGATGGAGGTAGTATTCATTATCGAAATCAAGGCCAAGTGCGAAATCAATTTCGGGATTCAGAAAATGATCGTAAATGGGAGTTAGGTATGAGGATGGAAATTCCAGAATTCAAAGGTGGTATGCAAGCAGAAGAATTTCTTGATTGGTTGTCGAATGTTGAAGAAATTTTGGAATTCAAGGATGTGCCTGAGAATCACAGAGTCCAATTAATTGCTACAAGACTAAGGGGAAGAGCTATGGCTTGGTGGCAACAAACTAAACTAACTCGGGAGAGAATGGGAAAATCAAAAGTTGTTACTTGGGAGAAGATGAGAAAGATGATGAAAGCGACTTTCTTGCCGTACAATTATCAATCTCTTATGTATCAACGTTTGCAGAATTTGAGACAAGGGACGAAGACAGTGAATGACTATGCAGATGAATTCTATTAATTGATTGCAAGGAATGATATCATGGAAACCGAGGAACAGCTAACGGCTAGATATGTTGGAGGGTTACGAATGCAAATTCAAGACATGGTTAATATGTTTAATCCTATGTCTGTTGCTGAAGCACATCATAAAGCTCTAGCTTGGGAGAAACAAGGGAGACGAGGAAGTGGTGTGATTACGAGTTCCAACAACCAGAATAAGGGTGCTAGTAGCAGTGCTAATATTTCCAAGGCAGTCAATAAACCAATTGTCAATGAAGCCGCTAAAGCAAAGGTCAATAACAGTATCAAGTGCTATAATTGTCAGGAGTTTGGCCATAAAAGTAATGAATGTACAAAGCCAAAGAAGAGAGCATTAGTTGTAGAGGAATGTGAGTGTGAGGATGTGGAAGCTGAAATTGATTATTCTCATCCACCGAAGTTTGATGAAGATGAAGAAGTTGTGTCAGGAGACGAAGGGTGTAACTTGATGATGAGGAGGTCTTGTTTAACGCCAAAGCATGAGGATGATTCTAGTTGGCTGAGGAGCAATATCTTTCAGTCTACATGTACTACCTTGGGAAAGGTTTGTCGATTTGTTATTGATGCGGGAAGCTGCGATATCATTATTTCTGAAGAAGTCGTCAAGAAGTTAGGGTTGAAGATTGAAAAACACCCTAGACCTTATAAACTGGCATGGCTAACGAAAGGTGGAGAAGTGATAGTGGGAAGACGAGCATTTGTTAGATTTTCTATTAGGAAGAAGTACAAAGATGAAATATGGTGTGATGTTGTCGATATGGATGTGTGTCATCTACTATTGGGAAGACCATGGCAGTATGATAGAGCTGTACAACATAATGGTCGCACCAACAGCTATAGTTTCATGTTCGAAGGTACTTAAATCACCTTAGTTCCTAAGAAGCGTGAACAAAGTGAAAGCAAGTCAGAGAAGAAAGTGGAACCAACTAGTCTATTATCTTCGAGAGAATTTGTTAAAGAAGTGGAAGATAGTGCTGAATTATTTATGTTGATTGGATATGAAACAAGTGAAGATCTTGAAATTTCTACGGAGGTTAGACCGGTGTTAAATGAATTTGAAGATGTCTTTCCTGCGGAATTACCCAAGGATTTACCGCCACTAAGGGACATACAACATCAAATTGATCTAGTGCCAGGTGCTGTTTTACCGCATAGGCCGCATTATCGTATGAGTCCGAAAGAGCATGAAGAGTTGAGGAGACAGGTTGAGAAGTTGCTTGAGCAAGGGCGTGTTCGAGAAAGTCTCAGTCCTTGTGCTGTACCAGCTCTGTTGGTGCCAAAGAAAGATGGTTCGTGGAGAATGTGTACAGACAACAGGGCACTCAACAAAATAACTGTCAGATATAGATTTCCTATGCCAAGACTTGATGATCTATTGGATCAACTCAGTGGGTCTGTAATCTTTTCTAAGATCGATCTTAAGAGTGGTTATCATCAGATTCGCATAAGACCAGGTGATGAATGGAAGACAGCATTCAAGACTCGGGAAGGATTATATGAATGGCTGGTCATGCCATTTGGTCTATCTAATGCACCAAGTACATTTATGAGGGTGATGAATCAAATTTTCAGACCTTACATTGGGAAGTTTGTTGTAGTCTACTTTGATGATATCTTGATATATAGTGCTAGCACAGAGGAGCACGTTCAACACTTGCGAAAGGTGTTAACTATTCTTCGTCAAGAACAGTTCTATGCAGCGACGAAGAAATGCGTGTTCATGACGCCGAGTGTTTTATTTCTAGGTTATGTCGAAAATTGACCACAGCCCAAAACTATAACAGAAGTCAGAAGTTTCCATGGGTTAGCTTCATTTTATCGAAGATTTATACCGCACTTTAGTAGCGTGATGGATCCTGTTACTGATTGTATGAAAGGAAAGCAGTTTTCATGGACGAAAGAGGCAGGATCTGCTTTTGAACAGATCAAGGAACTTTTAACATCAGCACCGATTCTAGTTTTGCCAGATTTTCAGTTATTATTTGAGTTACATACAGATGCGTCCAAAGTTGGAATTGGAGGAGTGTTGAGTCAGAAGGGTCGTCCAATTGCCTATTTCAGTGAAAAGCTTTCTGGAGCAAAGATGAGATACAGTACTTATGATGTGGAGTTTTATGCTATTGTGCAGGCCGTGAAGCATTGGAGACATTACTTGTTCCACAAAGAATTTGTTTTCTATACGGATCATGAAGCATTGAAACATTTACAAGGGCAGAATAAAATTGCAGCTAGGCATGCATCGTGGATAGCTTATTTGCAGCAATTTACATTCGTCGTAAAGCACAAGTCTGGAGTAACTAATCGCGTCGCCGATGCATTGAGTCGGAGGAATAATTTACTAACAACCATGCGAGTAAAGGTGATGGGTTTTGACTTACTTCCAGATTTGCTTACTTCAGATTCATATTTTTCCAAGATCCTAGACAAAGTCAAGCAGGGAAACATGGATGGATATATGCTGGTTGATGGTTTTCTATTCAAAGGAAATCAGTTGTGTATTCCAGATTGCAGTCTGCGAATAAAAATCATCAAAGAATTACATGAAGAAGGACACGTGGGCCGTGACCGTACTATGCAGTTGATCTCAAAGTCTTATTTTTGGACATCAATGAGGAAGGAGGTTGAAAAGTTCATTCAGAGGTGTCATATTTGTCAAGTTTCAAAGGGGACCGCAACAAATGCAGGTTTATATATGCCATTGCCTATACCTACTAAACCATGGGTGGATGTTAGTATGAACTTTGTATTGGGCTTGCCGAGAACGCAACGTGGCAATGATTCCATCTACGTGGTGGTTGATCGGTTTTCAAAAATGGTACATTTTGTCGCATGCAAGAAGATGGCAGATGCAGTTAATGTCGCACAGTTATATTTCAAAGAGATCTATCGTCTTCATGGGTTGCTTGAATCTATTGTATCGGATAGAGACACTCGTTTTCTGAGTCATTTTTGGATGAGTCTATGGAAAATGGTCGGGACAAAGCTGAAATTCAGTAGTGCTTATCATTCACAGACGGATGGACAGACAGAAGTTGTGAATAGGTCCCTAGGTAATCTATTGAGATGCCTCGTGAATGATAATTTAAAGAGTTGGGATTCTAAGCTATGTCAAGCTGAGTTTGCACACAACCATGCAGTTAATCGTAGCACTGGGTTCAGTCCATTCTAGGTCGTTTACTCAACAATGCCTAAGGGACCATTAGATTTATCTACAGTACCACAGCAGAAAGGAGTGATCAAACGAGCTAGTGATTTTGTGAATGAATTGTAAGAGTGCCACAAGGTCGTGCAGGAATGATTGCTTAAGGCGAATGAGAAATATAAGCAATCCGCGGATATTAAGCGACGAAATGTTGAGTTTAAAGAAGGAGATTTTGTATATGTAGTATTGACTAAGGATCGATTTCCTGTTGGTACTTACAACAAATTGGCTGCTAGAAAGATTGGCCATTTGGAAATCATAAAGAAGATTAATGAGAATGCTTATCAGTTAAGATTGCCAGATCATATCCATACTGCTGACGTTTTCAACGTCAAACACTTAATTCCATATCATGAGAATAAGCAGGTCGAAGAAGAGGAAAGTGTGAATTCGGGGTCGAATTCTTTTCAACCAGGGGAGGATGATGCAGCGCATACCTTAAGTCGCGAACGAAGCCCTAGGTCGCTCCAGCCTAAGTCACGAACGAGCAGATCTTCCTTAGGTCGCGAGCAGAGCAGAGCTTCCTTATGTCGCGAATTCCTTAGGTCGCGAGCTTCCTTATGTCGCTGAAGATTCTTATGTCGCTGAAGTTCTTATGTCGCTGAAGATTCTTATGCCGCTGAAGATTCTTATGTCGCTGTGTTTTTCTTATGTGTTTCTTTGAGTCGCTGTTTGGCTTTACTTGTCAATGTGATGTATGTTGTTAAGTCGTATGTTGTAACTTGTGTGTTGTTAAGTCGTGAGTCCTATGTGTGTGTTGTAATTTTCTATAAATAGGGGTGTGTTGTCATTTGTAAAAAGAAAGTTGAATTTTGAATAAAATTTGTTGAGAGCTTTGTGCCTCCATTAAAATTGGAAGTTGAGTGTGATCTCCTTTCTCCATCTTCGGATATTCGAGTGCGCTCGAATCAACGAGTTTGAAGTCGATTCACGGAATCTTGTGTGCGAGATCAACGTCGAATAATCGTAGATCTTCTAACGCGGTATCGTGCGCGATCAACGTGTTGAAGATAGCTAGAATCCGGTATCTCGAGAGATCAATGGATTTGGGCACTTGGGTATCATCAATTCATCAGTTTATCTTGTTTAATCGATTCATTGTTTCCGCAATTCGTGATTGGATTCGGGATAGATTTGACCGCTGGTTCAGATCTACTTCCGAGCTGTGTCACCTTAGCTGAAAACGCATCATTGGCTGGACAGATTAAAATCACATATATTGTATCCCACACTTATATATTGTGCTTTAACAACTATAGGGGACCTAACATCCATAGGCAGAGGAACAACATCATTTGGACTTTGACAAGCTAGTGCAAAGGTACCAACTAAAGAGAACGTTGCTTCGAGAGAATGGGAAACTCCACTAACAAGCGGGTTTACCCCAAAATTATCAATAATGGATATAAAGTCCGCTAGATTTGTAGTAGTCGATGAATCACTGGGCTGATAGACCGACAACTAGTATGCTATATAATTGTTTTTTACTTTTATTATTAAATCTATATTTATTTGGACAACATAAAAATATATAATCTATATAATTATAATGCAAAATAAATGCCAAAATAATAATGACGTAAAAGATTCTTATATTAATAGTTTATTTAAAAAAATATGTGAACTAATGATATGTTAATTATATGTCGATAGCTAACTATTTCCATAAGCTAGCAGATCCATAACCATGTTATTAAAAGAATATTGGACTAATAAAAGTGTATGTTTTTACTTGTGTGTGTTCATACACACACATACATATGTATGTATGTACATATGCACACATGTATTTATGCATGCATGCATATATCTATTTTTGCGTGTGTTTGAATCTATAGTTGTGTGAATATTTAGGTGTGTGAATAAATAGTTCATCCTAGGAGTACTTAAGTGAACCCATGAGGCAACATGTAGACTTATTTCTTAAGTAGAGCCACAAAGACACTTGAAAAAGCATAGTACACATAGGGCTTGAAGTTACTTAAGATTAGTAAAGAATACATTGATGGATGGATGAGAGAGCATACGTACGTTATATGATTCCCTATTATTTCAGGTATACTTTTTGTAGTTGCAAACGGTCTTTTTTAACATATAAGAATAAGGAGCCGGTGGGATATAACTATATTACGGTGATGATAAGCATGGAATCTAGAGATATCATGATAAGGACTCAACTGTTAAAGGAGGGTCATGGGTGTCCGTGTGTTATTTAACCCACATATGAGGGAATAATGCAAGACGCCCTACAGATAAATGTTCAAGGCGCCGAAAAGGCATATGGAAGGATTGTCGATGTACCCATAGAAAGATCTAATTAGATAGAATTATGCGAGAGGCTTCCAGATCTTAGATGGTAGTCCTAAGTGTTAGGCTTAAGAGAGAGGTGGGAAGGAAGCTAACGTTGATATGGCCTTTGGCAATGCTCAAACAAGTGGAACTTAGTTATTGAGAGGCCTTACTTTATTTCAAGTCTTACGAGGGTTTGATAGATCTTAATATGGTCTTATCTTTTGCAAAATCAAGTATCATTGATTTAACTTGTTATGCGCTATGTATGTTCCCGACCTTACTGACTGCGGTGTCACATTGGATTCTTATGAGAGGGCACTTAATGGTATACTCGATGTAGTAATTGGCGATGGTGAAAGAAAGAATGGGAGGTGGGTTAGATCAACATAGTGAGCTTAAGTGATTTACGAGGGTTAGCCATCAAATAGTAACCCTTATTTCCTCTATATGGGTAGTTTAGTGCAAATATTCTAGAAAACATCCAAACGTGATAGTAATATTTCTGTTTTACGTTCGTATGGATAGATTGAGTTTCATATCGATCTTAAGAAGGAGGAAAGACCCATTAATATGATTTTAGGCTGTGAACACCTAGAGAACAAAGAAAGGATGGATTGTGTAGGCATCTCGTTGACTACTACAAGCTAGGTAAGAGGGAAGTAGAGGCCTTTCTAAGGTAGGCTCGGTTACTAGTTTCCATTCAATTGAAGTGTTAAGAGGTAGTGTGTCGACACAACATCTCAGACCTTGATTGTGTACCCGAATTAGCTAGTTAAGCCGTTTAGGCTAACTAGCACAACGACATGCTTTTGTTGATCCTGAGAACCATTTGTTCATTGGTTAACCCGATTAGTTTGTATTTATGTTTGTAAATGGTGGTTTGGCTTGCTTGGGACCAAAGAAAAGCACAAGGTGATCGTGATGATATTGACCAATGATTGGACGCCATGGGAATAGACATGATCTGTAGATTCATGCGACACCGGAGTATTTTGAGAACAAGTAGGGAGAGTGGTTGCCTATGCTAGTGTGCGATCCAAGACAAATGTAAAAGAAAGTTTGACTCGTTGAAGTTGTCGAGTAGTGTTTCTAACAACCTAGATATATCTTTTCCCCATTGGAAGGGAAGGTGGCTGTTGGCGATATGAAATCGATTAGGACATGTGCTTTAGAAAGATAATGGGTGGTGTAAGGGAAGTGGTTAGATCCATATCTGGAGCACTTATGATAGTCGTTACACGAGTGGTAGTTTCATAGTAGAAGGATTGGATGATACATGGAGCATACATTTCATCGAAAAGGAATGAAGCATAAAACCAATAGCGACTGACAATTAAGTAGCTCATCAACACACCGAAGTATGATGAAGAAAGAAGGATTAGTTCATTACTCCCACTAGTGGTTCCTTATTGGAAGTGGGAGATGACTTCACGGAATTTTGTAGATAGGTCGTGTAGCGACCGAAGAGGAAGTTAGCATAATTAGATCATGGTGATTTTTAACAATAAATGCTCATTTCATGCCCTTAAGATCTATGAGGACCACCAAGCAAGTTGGTTTGGTTGCATGTGTAAGCTGTAGGTGAGATTATATAGGACCTAAGCAATATCATTAGTTATTGAGGTTATGTGCGAGCTAGTCGTAGAAGAGTTGTGGTAAACCTTAGATCAGGGTGGTGCAGCATGGCCGAGAAGCATAGTAATGTACTCACGTAACAGTCTTTATAACATGCGGGATAAATTACTTGGGTTAGATAGTATGAACATGTGATGAAGGTCATTAGGTGTGTATGAGCATGACAATCTTTAGGAGCATCGAATAGGTAATGGTGTCTTCATCCATTTTTATGGTGGAAAGCTAACATGCAACCGACACTCGGGATGAGTTGTGAGGAGAATTTTCAAGGAATTAAATATCTTCCAACTATGAATGAAACTATGAAAGAGTCTCAAGTCCAATACGTGAACTATATATGTTGGTGGAATATGCAAGGCTTGAATTTTTTCATTTTATGGTGAAGCGACTATTTGAGTTTCTTTTTAGAAGAACAAAGTTCAATCCGAGAGGGCTAGAAAGTTAAAACGAGAGATTACTAGACTTATCCGATAGTTGTGAGAGTCGGTAATTTAGCATATCGAGTTAGCTTACCTTTAGGTAGAAAGTGTGCATGCCTCCTACATATCTTCTATTTAGGAGTGTGTGCTGACTAAGAATTCTATGGAACAAAACAAACTCAGGGGCAAAAGTGATTGTACTTTGGGATGCAGAAGGAAACATGATACTTTTACATTTGAGAGTTTATCCAAGTACAATCATGGTATATTTGTTGACTGGATATTGCTTTCCACATGTGATATTACCACGTTTGGTTATTGTGTACGTATGTTGGAATAGGTATGTATGTGCGATAGTATAAGACTTGTTTTTTATATTATCATGCTTGGTTTACGAGTGTTATTGTAATGTGTTTATTTGTTTGCATAGGTTTATGTTATTTTTTATGCACAGGTATGTCATCACTTGTGTATATGCATATCAACATTGGTGTATGTGCATGCTAGTGCTTAATAGTATGTTGCCATTATGAATTAGGGAATCTTACTTACATTTCCTCTTCCTAGGATTCCAAAGAAAAATTGTTTTAAAGGCGAAGAATGTAACAACCCATAATTTTGAATGCTTGGCAATTTGAGCGATAAATTAATATAATTTAGAAATCGGTTTAGCTCAAATTCGAATTAAATATAACCAAAATTCAACTTTTGAAGATAGTGGGATTTTGACTTGAAACATTTCATGTTGGACTTGGAATGCGATTTCGAGAAAGAAGAATATAAACGCCGGAATGTTTGGAGTTACAGACTGAGTGATACTGAGGGAAATAAGTTTGAGAAAGATATCGGGCTATTTTATTTGAGCCAAAAGCACAAATCTCTCTGTGAAATATGTGGCTGCACCCTACAATTTTTATGAAAGAGAGTGATCCTCTTATGAGGAGAGCACTCAAAATTTTACTATGTAAATAAAATTAAACCATACAAAAGTTTGATGGTTAAAATTCAATACAAGTAAGGATGATCGTCATTTTGATGATCAGCAAATGTGACAAGCATAAACAATCAAATTTTTTTTACATTCTATTGTAATGGGAAACACATTTGCGGAAGGGAAAATAGATAGCAACTGCAATTGTGAGGCAGTGCAAGATGGCAGGCTGGAATTGCAGTTGTGTATCACTGATGATGCATGATTACTGGCAAAGGTAGCACAGCAAGAACATAGAGCTAGCGAACTTCTAGGGCAAGAGGAACGATATGATTTGTATAACATGCACTGTAAAACTTTGAAGTGATGAATGCATTGTTATTGAGGATGAAAGGGTCTGTTGATTTGCTGAAGAATTGAAGAAAGCATGCACTAATGATTGCAGGCACTATTGAATAACTGGTCCGTTGATTTGCTGGTGACAGGGTTTGTAGATGAGCTGGAGCTTGGGGTGATGTAAGAATGATGAGGATGGCAAACCTATAACTAGAAGAGTGGGGAGAAACATGTAGGTGCATGGAGCAGATGTCAGAGAAGGAGAATTCTCTCTCTGTAGTGCTGCGTGGTCTAAGTTGCTGAGGCGAGGGCATGTTGCTGAGGCATAGGCTATGGTCTGAACATGAAGAGTAGATACTAGGTAGTTTCCAAGATGTTGAATCATTGAAGCATTGTTATGATGAAGTTTCCAAGATGTTGAATCATTGAAGCATTGTTATGATGAAGATAGTCGCTGCATATGTGCGCGGGTGAGCCTTTGAGTGATCTAGTTTCCTAAGTGGTGATTAAACATAAGTAGCGGATAGCATGAGTGAATTGAAAAGTCATCGTTGACCTCATGTAAGCGCTTCTTCCAATTTGATTGGCCACTGCAAACACATGTCCAAAGAAAAATTTTCCAGGCAATAAAATACAGGATACCAATAGAATTTTTATAAGAGCTGTTAAATATCCTTTGATTACGTTCATACTAAAGACCCCAACATGTGGTGGAATAAGAAGTGCCTAGAGTTTTTCTAGTAGTTTTATTATATTTGAATCTAAAGCTTGTCCAATATTCATATGGGAATGGTATAGTACTATTTATGTCGAGTCCAAAAATGTTAAAGATTTTGCGGATTATACATTGAGTGAAATGATAATCGTTATAAAGATGAGTGTTAGTTTCGAGGGCTACTTTGCAGAATTAGCGAGGGCTATGGTTAAGGTTGTTTATTTGTTTAAAGTTTAATTTGCTAATAATATTTACTTTATCATGCAAAACGATCGACATATGAATTTTAATTCTAGGTGTCCCGTTCAGCTTCCAAATAGGTTTAAAATAATTAAATGTGGAGGTACTAGAATAAATTAAGAATTTGTGCATAGATGTATATGTATATACTTCATTTTTATCCCAGGTCCATATTATTTGATCTGATTGCTCACCCATATTAATTATATCAATAATGTTTATAAGTTTCGATTATTGATTTAGTACATTCCCAACTAAGTTTTGACTAAAGGAAATGTTCCATTTAAATATATCATGTGTTATCCCGCCTTTGGTCAAGACCGGGATATCAACAAATTAGCTGGAAAGGATGGATGTCAGGATCAAAGATGGATTGAAAACAAGGCTATGATCAATGTCGTCAAAATTTGACCGGGCTTCAATCAAGACGGGATCGATTGGTAATGATGACCAAGGCTGGGAGAGGCTACGTTTCAAATTTTAGGTCAATCAGAGTTCGTATGCTCAAGATATGATCGATGCAATTCAAGCAACCAACTGTTCGTATCCATCAATCCTCTACTATTCGTATCCATCAATCCTCTACTGTTCGTATCCATCATTCTTCTGTTGTTCGTATCCATCAAGTGCAATAGCGATCGAGTACGAACAGTGCAACAGCGATCGATACGAACAGTGCAACAGCGATCGAGTACGAACAGTGCAACATCGATCGAGTACGAACAGTGCAACAGCGATCGATACGAATAGTGCAACAGCGATCGAGTACGAATAGTGCAACAACGATCGATACGAAGGAGACAGCCTTCGAAAAACACAAATTTGCATCAATCATATCTCACAATCTACAAGTCCAAATGCTACGAAATTTTCACTGGAGCTTACATACAACCTAAAGAATGTTCATGCTCGATTTCGACTCGATTGGGAAAAATCTTGATCAATATGAAATTCATTCGTATCGATCACGGATCGAGTGCAAACCACATGGGATCGATCGCGTGGGTCCGCCCACGTGCCAGAAGAGGTCTCCCGAGATCTAAGCGAGATATTTGCAGCCTATACCTATAAATAGCATCCCAATGGCTTTAGAAAAGGGGGACTTTTGGCTCTTCTAAGTCGAGACTCTGCCGGATTCATCATTGTACTCGGATTTTGCTGTTGTAATCAGTTGTAACTCGTTGTAATCAGCAAGCAAACTTCAATAAAATTATCAACTTCAAAGTGGACGTAGGCCGTATTACCGAACCACTATAAACCCTGTGTTCTTTACTGCTTTCATCTAAATTTTCTGAGTGTTCTTCATTTTTAATTCTCTACATACTTGTTATCTGTGATTGTGAACTGGTGCTTTCATTGGCAATTGGGTGTTTGTGACCAATTTTGGCGCAAACATTTTGGTGCTTTCACTGAGAACGCTATCACTCAGGAATTCTGCAACTAGGACTTTGGATCTGAAAGCTTGAAGATTTGGATCTGGAAAGCCATGGCAACGCAATCAACAAGAAGACAAAGAGCTAAAAGGAGTCAACATGAAGGGAGTCAGGAGGCTTCCTTTGGAGAAAATCAGACCTTAATCTTCATCACCCGGGACGAGATGGAGATGATGGTGGAAGCTATACAGGAGGGAATGCTGAAAAGACAGGAAGAGATGATGCAGAACTTACTCCAACAAGCTGGACAAACCAGAATGCAGAATCAGGGGAACGCTACTGCAAGAGATGCTGGAAATAGAGATCAGGAGCCTGGAGCAACCAGAGTCCAGAATAGAACAGGACCGTTAGGAGCAACACCAGAACTTGGGGTAACTCATCCGGAGGACGTTGATCCAACCTCAGGCAGGATACCAGGTGGGGCTGTTCAACATGGCTTTGGTAGAGGAATGGATGCCCGTCTAGGAGACCAGATTCCAGGATTCCCTCACGAACTCACGGGGCAGGTCGGAGGCAACAGACAAAGGCTACAGCTTGACGACAGTGGTAGATTAGCGGTGATGGTCAGACGAGCCATGAGAGGAGGACTAGTGAATAGAGATCTGAAAGATGTGAATAGGAGTCCTTTTACTCCTACGATCAGGCAAGCTAGGAATCCACCAGAATGCAAGCTACCAACATTAGAGATGTATGATGGAAGGGCAGATCCTGCTGTTCATTTGACGAGATACATGAGGCATATGGAAGTACTGGGGGCATCGGAGGAGGTCATGGCACGATGCTTCCCTTTGTATTTGACAGATATAGCAGCGTTATGGTTCAGACAGCTGGAGAGTGGCTCTATTCGCACATGGACGGAAGTCACTGAAAGGTTTATGAGACAGTTTTAGGTCCACATAGCCAGACCCAAGAATGTGATGACTTTAACGTCAATGAAACAATGGAAAGGAGAATCGCTTAGAGATTTCTTGACCAGATTCAATGCGGGAGTGGCTTCGGTGGATCGACTTGATCCGTCGATGGTTTTGATGGCAGCGGTTTCAGGAATTGCAAACAAATTGGATTTCAAGATATCATTGGAACGGGACCCACCGAGGGATCTTGGGGAGTTCTATCATGAGGTGGAAAGATTTCTAAGGCAGGAAGATGCACAGACTGAGAGAGAAGGGAGAGAGGCTGAAGCTTATGCGGTAAGGGATGGAGGTCCACCCAGAGAAAACCCAAACAAAGACGACAAAGGCAAAAGGAAAATGAATGACAACGGTAGCACTTCAAAAAGGCCACGGAGGGAGTCAAAGTTTTCTTCTTACACGGATTTGACTGAAACTCTGGAAAGGATTTATTTGGACACTCGAGGGCGCTTCTAGTATCGAAGGCCAACAAGAAGGGAACCTTCTGATTACGAACGGGATCAGGGAGGCATTGCCTATTCCATGAGCTGGATGGGCACAACACGAACGACTGCAGGCATTTGGGGGATATCGTTGAGGAGCATGTAAGGAATGGTCATCTACAACAGTATGTAAGGAATCGAGCTGTGGCAGTGGAACAGGAACGACCACCGTCCACCTCGAACGAAGATGGCACTGAACCTAGGCAACATCAACTTGTTATCAACTAAATAGATTTATGGCTTGGAATAAGTAATAGAACTCGAATTAATGCGACTAAATCACTTACACATGTACGAGATCGAGGATAGTCCCTAGGCATGCTCTGAGACGATGATAAACCGTGTTGCTCGAGTCTGTGAAATCATGTTTTTCTTTTTCGTTTTCCTAAAAACTTTGGTTTCTTCCTTGGATGTACAGACACTTATTTTGTTTTCCTTGGCAGTAAAAACTCTTACTTTGGATAATTGGATTTGGATTAATGTAATAAATTATGCAGGTCTTGCGATTACGATCTCGACCGAAGAGACGGGGCAGTAATCGCAAATTACGAGTTCCTTCACCGGAGAGCGATGGAATGGACTCAAAGCACAATATCAAAGTCCTCGGCCGGAGAGCCAAGGCCGGTGAATATCAAAGTCCTTGGCCGAAGAGCCGAGGCCGGAGAATATCGAAGTCCTTGGCCGGAGAGCTGAGGCCGGTGAATACAAAAGTCCTTGGACAGAGAGCCAAGGCCGGAGAATATCGAAGTCCTTGGCCGGAGAGCCGTGGCCGGTGAATATCAAAGTCCTTGGCCGGAGAGTCGAGGCCGGAGAATATTGAAGTCCTTGGCCGGAGAGTCGAGGCCGGAGAATATTGAAGTCCTTGGCCGGAGAGCCAAGGCCGGAGAATATTGAAGTCCTTAGCCAGAGAGCCAAGGCCGGAGAGCATAACAGCCCTTGACCGGAGAGTCGGGGTCAGAGCAGGATAACGTGACCCGGCGAGGTCTATGGATTTAAAGTTAAACCGGAGAGGTCTTGGATTTAGAATTGGACATCGATTCAGAGCAGTCGCAGATTTGGATCAATTTATGGTCGTGGCACTTGGATAGAATGGCTTGGTAGTGGACTGGATTGCGAACTGGATGATATGGCTATGGATGAAAGATGCACTTCAGATGTTGGATTTGAAGCTTTTCAAAACACACCTTCTTACCATAAGGCATGTTTTGGAGGGCAAATGTTATCCCTCCTTTTGGTCAAGGTCGGGATATCAACAAATTAGCTGGAAAGGATGGATGTCAGGATCAGAGATCGATTGAAAACAAGGCTATGATCGATGTCGTCAAAATTTGACTGGGCTCCAATCAAGACGGGATCGATTGGTAATGATGACCAAGGCTGGGAGAGGCTACGTTTCAAATTTTAGGTCAATCGAAGTTCGTATGCTCAAGATATGATCGATGCAATTCAAGCAACCAACTGTTTGTATCCATCAAGTGCAACAGCGATCGATACGAACAGTGCAACAGCAATCGATATGAACAGTGCAATAGCGATCGATACGAACAGTGCAACAACGATCGAGTACGAACAGTGCAACATTGATCTAGTACGAACAGTGCAACAGCGATCGATACGAACAGTGCAACAGCGATCGAGTACGAACAGTGCAACAGCGATCGATACGAAGGAGACAGCCTTCGAAAAACACAAACTTGCATTGATCATATCTCACAATCTACAAGTCCAAATGCTAAGAAATTTTCACTGGAGCTTACGTACAACCTAAAGAATGTTCATGCTCGATTTCGACTCGATTGGGCAAAATCTTGATCGATACAAATTTCGTTCGTATCGATCACGGATCGAGTGCAAACCACATGGGATCGATCGTGTGGGTCCGCCCACGTGCCATAAGAGGTCTCCCGAGATCTAAACGAGATATTTGTAGCCTATGCCTATAAATAGCATCCCAATGGCTTCAGAAAAAGGAACTTTTGGTTCTTCTACGTCGAGACTCTACCAGATTCATCATTGTACTCGGATTTTGCTGTTGTAATCAGTTGTAACTCGTTGTAATCAGCAAGCAAACTTCAATAAAATTATCAACTTCAAAGTGGATGTAGGCCGGATTGTCGAACCACTATAAACCCTGTGTTCTTTACTGCTTTCATCTAAATTTTCTGAGTGTTCTTCATTTTGAATTCTCTACATACTTGTTATTTGTGATTGTGAACTGGTGCTTTCATTGGCAATTGGGTGTTTGTGACCAATTTTGGCGCAAACATCATGTGACCTAAATACATCAATGATAAGATCATTTTTATTATTTGAGGCGATGTAAAGATAAGGGAGTTCATACTTTAAAGCAATAGGGGAAGCCCAATTATAATTCCAAATGATTTTTTATTCTTAGAATGAACATTAAGGCTGTGTCCAATCTTAAAAATGTGATAAAGCTTGAATATGTCTTTCCAAAAAAATGATAATAGAAGGTTGTTAGGTTTATATAGATTTTTGGTTCTATTATAATAAAATTTTATAATAATTTCCTTCAACATTGTATTGTTGTCATCTAGAAATTTCCAAATCCGCTTACATAACAAAGAGGTATTTAGTATTTTTAAGTTTATAATACCTAGCCCGCCTTTTGATTTGGGTTTGCATTCAGGGTCCTAGTTAATTGGATAAATTAAATTAGAGCATTTTGAATTTCCTTTCCAAAGAAATTTGCATCTAATATTATCCATTTTTTAATTACCTATGATGAAAACTGGTAAAAGGAAAGCCAATAAATCAGTATTGTAGATAATACCGAGTAAACGAGGTCTGATCTTCCTTCTCTTGAGAGACAGTTGACTTTCCAAAAGGGTAATCACTTATTAACTTTATCGATGACGATGTTCCAATCTCCTTTTTTCTATTTCATCGGTCTAATGAGAACTCCTAAATAATTTATTAGGAAACTCATGGTTTTGAAGTTAATTGTGTGAGCTACCTCAGCTATCACATTTGATACGTCATTAACGATCAAAACCAAACTCCTGTGAAAATTAATTTTGAGTCCCGAAAATAATTCAATGTTATATAGGATCAATTTAAAGGAAGCAATATAATGAGGAAGATGGGAATAGAAAAGCAAGGTCATCTACATACTGAAGGATAGAGACCCCATCGCTAGTAGTATCCCTCCATCCCCTCCCAATTTTTGGAAGAATGTTATTATAAGGTAACTGCTTTAATTATTTTGTTAAATACGTCAACCACTAAATCAAATAGATGAACCGAGAGGGGATCTCCTTGGCGAAGACCCCTCTTTGATTGAAGTTTATAGCTTTTTAATTCCATTTACTAAGACCAAAGATACATTGGATTTTAGGATCAGATCAATCCAAGAGGTCCATTTTTTGGAGAATCCCTTAGCTTTCGTGGTGTCTATCAGAAAACCCCAATCAATTGAGTCAAAGGCCTTGCAAAAATCTAGTTTTAGGATGGTGCACATTATATTTTCTTTCTGATAAAAGTTAATAAATTACTATGTAGTGGTGATACCATCTACAATGTGTCTACCTTGAATGAAAGTTGTTTGTGATTTATCAATTAACTTATCCATCTTATTTCTTAGCCTATTAGCTAGAAATTTAGTGATAATTTTTATTGAATAGTTGATCAGCGAGATTGGTCTAAAGTCAGTCGGCTTATGAGGATTTTCCTTTTTGGGGATGAGAATAACGTCCGCAAAGTTAATCCTTGCTATTTGGAGTCTACCATTGTAGAGTTCATTAAATAAATGCATAATGTCATCTTTAATGGTATGCTAAAATTTTTGATCAAAAAACATTAGTTAATCCATTGGGGCCAGGTACTTTGTCACTGGCTAATCCTTTTATGGCCAATAAAACCTCCTCTTTGGAGAAAGGCGAGTCTAGTTCTGGCAAGGAATTATCCACCGTTAGGTATAAAATCGACCAATCCGCAAAAATTCTACATCTGCAACTATTTCCAAATATTTTGGTATGATGATTGGTGAAAACATTATTTAGTTCTGATTGATTACTAATTTTTGTTTCATTTGTTGTGATATACATGATAGTGTTTTTATGTCTTCTGCTGTTTGCTATTTTATGAAAAAAAAACTAGTATTCTTATCTCCTTCATTGATCCAGCTAACACGGGAACGTTGCTTCCACATAATTTCTTCATAATCCATTAGTTTGTTCAATTCTGTTTTTAAACTGTTTAGTTTATCCTTTTCATCGCTATTTAGTTTCTTGTTTACCCTTATTCTGTCTAGATGCAAAATTTTAGTTAAAATCTTACCTTCTTTAATAATTCTACTGCCACACACATTAATGTTCCAATTCTCTATGAATTTCTTAATTCCCAAAACTTGAAGACTAATTTTTTTGCAGCATTGTTTTGGAACCGATTATTCATCGTGTTCCATTTCGTTATTATAAGATTCTCAAAATTTTCCTCTATTACTCACATTTTTTCAATTTTAAAAGGTTTGATTTTTGGAAGTTGATTGTGATAATTTAAAAATATAAGGCAGTGATCGGAGATGAGATTGGCTAGGCCAAAAGCTTAAGAGAAGAAGAATTTGTCTTTCCATTCTCCACTCATGAAATATCAATCTAATAAAGCCAACGATGGTTCCTCTCTAAAATTAGACCAGGTGGATTTCCTTCCAATTAGTGGTATTTCAATAAGGTTGTTTGAATTAATAAAGTCATTAAATTCCTCGATATCAGCAAAATTTCACTCTCTTGGAGTTCTTTCCCAGATGTGCCTAGTCACATTGAAGTCTTCACTAACAATCCAAGGTCCATAAGATAGGTTTCTGAATTCAGAATATTCAGTTCACAGAATTCGTCTAGTATGTTTGTAGTTGGAGGCATGCACATTTGTGATGCTTATGATATTATTGTCTTGTAAATTTTAAAGGACATGTAAGGAGTAATAGTTAAGTATTGTTTGTAAGAGTTTGAATTTATCGTCCCTCCACATCGTTAAAATTCCACCTGAACTTCCATTGGATGGAATGAATGCCCAACCCGTAAAAGAATTCCCTCCAAATTGACCTAATAAAGAATTGATTGGGGAGTTTGGTTTGGTTTCTTGAATTAATATGATGTCTACTGAACAATCTTGTATAAATCTTTTAATTCTAGATCTTTTTAAAGGTATTCCTAGACTCTTTACATTCCAACTTAGAATCTTCATCTACTAACATTATTAGCCATCTCAAGTTCTAATTTTTTAATGTATTCGAAATCAGAATTAATCCAATTACAAATAAAACTAATGTTTTTAGCAATTTGATATGCTTGATTAGGTGATAATTTGTTTAAAATAATAGGTGTATAAGTGACGTGTTCGCCTGATGAAGACAGATCATGACAAAGCTCCGAAAGGTAGCGTCTAATACTTTTGTGCACAAATTCATTTGGTGTGCTTCAAGATTTGCGGGTTCGCTTAGCGCTTTCGGATCTGTGGGCACTCTCAAGGGTATTGGCGAAGTAGCTTTTTAGTTCTTGACGACAGTGGCCTCTATCGTCGGCACAACGTCTTGAGCAAATACTTCAACACTTTTTCTAGTTAAAATTCAATAACATCTAATATTGGGAGCTTGATGGTAGTTCATACATCATCTTCATTGCAAATTGCAATTGTTTGACTATGCTTATTTCTCCCTAGCCCCTGATAATTTTGAATATTTAGGTCCAATAAGATCGCATCCATGTCATTAGGAATATCATAATCACTAATGGAATCATTGAGGAAAGCGTGTATCTTCAAGTTTTACAGAAGCAGGAGTCAAGACAGCAGGTGATGCAGAATCCCTTCCATTCTTTTAGATAAAACTTCAAAAATCTCCAAAAGGAATATAGATTGGCTTAGCAAGGGTCTCGAGTCATTGAGATTAGAAAGTATACTGATCATTGTTCGTAGTTCCAGGTAGCAGATGTGAAATTGGGGTTATACATTTTCAATGCTAGATAGCAACGATACAGAATTGATGCGACTATGGGGTTGCGAGGCCGATGATAATAGGGATGAGGGCTTCAATTTTCCACTTGCATTTGATTTTTCGGTGCTCTAGATCGCCACATTAGAAACATCGCATCGGATCGCGGCAAGCAATAACTTTGTGGTCAAGGGCTCCGCATCGAAAGCAATAAGGTTTGCCAGCTCATCGCCTGATCCATGAAATTGTCGATTTAGGTTTTGGTCTGGAAGCTTAGGGTATCGAAGGAATCAAGGGGTTTAGGGCTTCAACATATGATGGTTTGATGATTGTGAATCTAGGGGAGTTTCAAAATAGATTAGGAGGATTAGGGTGGGAATAAGAAAGGTGGGAGATCATCAATTGAGAGAGGATGATGGTTAGTGTGATAAGGAGGAGGATCTAGGAATGAGAGAGTGCGATGATGTTGGTTGATACGGTAGTGATGATATCGGAAAAGTGGGTTCATAGAGAAAGACACCATTCTTCTTCCTCCTCCTCCTTTCTTCTTTCCCTAAAGCTTCTTGCCCTAACTTCTCAAATACATCCAAATAAATTGTTATAAATTAAAAAAGAATCACATAAATTCAATTCAAAAGAATCTCCATAACCCTTTTTTGTTTGAAATCTATCAGAGAAAATTTGATGTTCATTTTGAATCTAGAAAGAGCTTGGATATGGGATTGCTTGCTTGCTTTTATGGATTATAATGCTTGATTAGGTGAGTGGGACAATTCTTCTTAATAATGATTCTCTAATTGTGTAGATTTCATAATAAATGAATTTTGTGACTAAGCGCACTTTATTTGGAAGTTGCCTAATATGCATTTGAGTTTAACATGAGCTTTATTAAGTGATCAATTTGGTAACTTGAACATGTTTGGGTGATATAAGAAATATTTAGTAAATTATGGATTTTATATGAATGGCTTAAGATTGACTTTGAGACTATGTTGAAATCATAAACATTGTTATATGATTACTGTGGTGATATGAAACTAAATCATAGTATTTGGAAAAGTTAGTAAGCTAACTTTCATTATTTGGAATTTAAACATAGTTTAAGTTAACGATGTAAAATGATTATATGTTTATGTTGCTAGCTAGAAACTAATTAAATGAATTTTATTAGGTTAGTTAATTAAATTGGTTTAGTAAGTCAGACTTGATTTATAAATAAGATGAAGTTGAATTGACCTTAAAATGAAATATTTAGGTGTACATTAATAAGTTGCTAGTGAATGGATTTTTATGAAGACGCTTAAGATGTTAGTCAAAATAATGTATGAATAATTGAAGAAAACTAGCATACTTGATATTTAAAATTGGAAATATGATTTTATTGACTCTAGATGTAAAAACGATATGCGGAAAAGTAAACGAGTTATGACTGGATTATTGATTTCTTAATGCTACGTAAAATATTAGACTTAAATAAAAATTAATTTGAATATCTATTTGAGTTGTAAGGATTTTATAAACTTGGATCAAATGATTTAATAAGATGTACCATATAAAAGATGTAGAGATCTATATATTTGATTTTTAAAGTATTGAATGATAATAAATGCGTTTTATTAAAAATGAATGTATGTGTATATGTTTTATTGAATGTGTAAGTATGCATATATGTGTATTTACAGAGTTATAATGGAATTAAAAGTGAAAAGAAGTGGGTTACATTACTGACACCACACGAGTGTAAGAACCACCTTAAGCCAATTAACCCATGACCATGATAATAGATGATGATTGAACTAATAAAGGTAGATGAGAATATAGGGGTGTGTGTGTATGGACATAATGACACAAATTGTTCTATTACAACTACAAAAGTATGGCAACCAAAGACAACACAGACAAATTCGCAGTCACAATCGGATACACAAAGTACAGTGGAAATTAGTCATATTACAACTACACGAAATGCTATACAAGGTGCACAGGAAGATTTGCAAGGTGATATGACTCATGAAATATCAATTGATTCTTCCACTCAATATACTCTAAACATTAAAGGCAAAGCTCCAATTCACCATTAGGCAAGCAATAGTGATCAGCATATTGTTCTAGATCGAAACATGTTTGATGTTTTACATGATTTCGCAGAGACCATACTTCCAGATGTTCCTGAAACAAGCACAGAGGCATCAATGCATATAGATGAAACACAGACAAACACTACTTGGGACGGTACCTTTTAACAAATAGATTGTTGTTTCTGACTGCAATGATAAAAACTCAAAGGGCATTAAAAATGCAGAGCAATTTATAAGCCACATTGGAGATAAAATTCAAGAAGTTGGCAACAAAAACAAATATGGTACTGATGTCTCCCCCATTCTTATGACGAACCCCAACTACATGACGAAGCGTGAGGCAATCCTAAAACCAAAAAAAACCAACCACTGCTCCTCCTAAAAGAGTTACAAGGAGCACTGTGGTGGGTAAATAATTTTATGACATGGAATATAAGAGGTATGAATACCAACGATAAAATTAGTCAAGTATTCCCATTTCTCAATTCTCACAAGCTTACCCCATTAAGCTTAGTTGAGAATAAGTTAAATTTATAACTTAAAAACTAGACTTCCACAATGGAGTATACTTCATAATAACAACACTGGTAGTAAAGGAAGAATCTTAGTCCTGTTAACACAGCAGTTTGTACTTATGAGGTTATCACTACATCCCAGCAACATATTACTGTCCTGATTTCTAATAAAGGAGGGCTTCAATGTAATTGTACTTTTGCATATGCTAGCAACTCTTTTGTGGAGTAGCTGAAACTTTGGGACTACTCTGCCTCGACGTTTCAACTAGAGGGCAGCGTTAGATTGTCATGGGGGATTTTAATAATGCTCTTAACCTAAATGATAAAAAGGGAGGATTGCCTATCCCTTTTACCTACTTAGATTCCTTTAAAAATTGCTTATTTAAGTTTGGATTGGTTGAATCTTGTATGTTAGGGTGTAAGTTCACATGGCAACGACGAGGAATTGCAACAAACATAGACAATGTGCTTGTAAATTATGATTTCATGTCCATGTTCCCATAATTCATCACCATCGAGCTTCCTACGGTTATTAGCGATCACACCCCTATTCTAATTAGCTTTAGTAAAAAGGAATGAATGCAAAAAGGTTTGCCTTTTAGATATGTGAACAATTGGTGCTATCTATAAGGCTGTAACCAATGTATCATAGAAGGATATGCCACTACCACATGGGGACAGCACCTCAGAAACTAATTTACAAACTACAAGCAATAAAGCATAAACTCAAGGCGTGGGATCGGTTAAGAGCTAAAGAGAACTCTATCAGTATATTGCAGGAAGAGTTTAATAAGGCCTTTTATCAAAGTGATCAAAATCCAGAAAATGAGGCCCTTTATGAAACAATGTATCTTAAAAGTCTGGAGCTGACTGAGCAACTCCAAGGCAACAACAGTTCTTAAAACAAAAAAATATGGTGTTACGGATACAACAAGGCGACACTAATTCAAAAAAAATTACGCTAAAATGTCAATGCGACGACATAGAAATAAAATCCAAGCTTTACTTGATGCACAAGGAGATTATATTTATGACAGCACAGTAATTAAACAGGAGGCTACTTCCTTTTACCATTCTTTATTTAATGGTGAAGTGGATACTAATTGCCGAAGGGATTAAATCATAAATTCATTACATTAATCCCAAAAAAAGATAAGCCACAAACAATTTTTGATTATAGGCCCATAGCATGTGCTAATGTTTTGTATAAAATAGTTGCTAAGATAATGTCATAAAATTAAAGATTTTCTGCCTTTCCTTATTGTAGAAAATCAACCTTCCTTTATTCCAAGTAGGAATATTGGTGAAAATGTTCTACTAGCACACGAGCAAGTGAGAGATTTTGCTAGAAAAGGGAAGGGCAAGATGTGTATTAAAGTCGATCTACAATACGCCTATGATACGGTGAATCCCGGATTTGTCTGCCATATGCTACATTTTATGGGCTTTCCTACAGCACTTATTGATTTAATTTACGAATGCATTTTAACTCCTGCATTTTTAATTATGATTGATGGTAGACCTAAAGGCTTTATTACTTGTACTAGAGGCCTATGTCAAAGTGATCCTTTTATCTCCCTATTTATTCTGTGTAGCTATGGAATTTTTTTCAATTCTTATGGAGGAAGGAGAGCTAGATGGTCATTTATTACCTATATCTCCTACTAAGCCTACTATGACTCACTTACTGTATGCGGATGACTTTTTATCAGCTACAGCAGATAATGCTACATATATGAATAAAATCTTTGCTACTCTAGAAGACACGATGGGTTTAAAGATCAACCAAAAAAGTCTCAACTTTTTTTTAGTGCAGGATTAGTTCAGAAAGTGGATATTTCTAATACATTACGTATTAATGAGCATTCAAAACCAGTAAAATACCTTGGAGTCCCCTTGACTTCGGATTATGTTCACGCTGCTCATTATTCACCCTTGCTAAGTAAGCTAAGCAGTAAGTTAGAAGGATGGGATAGCCAATTATTAACCACGGCGGAAAGAGCTGAGCTAATTCACAGTACAATTACTCCAACTGTTATGTATCGGTTGCTTATCTATCATTTTCCATTATCAATGCTAAAGAAAATTGATTAGATGTGCGCAGATTTCTTTTGGAGTGGAAAATTGCATAGAATATCATGGGTACTCTGTGCAGGCCCAAAATGGAAGCTGGTGCAGAGTTAAGTAAATTTTCATATTTAAATACCATAGCAAGAATCAAAATGCTATGGAATCCCCTAGCCAAGGACTATTTGTGGAGCAAGTGGATGAAAGCCAAATATTGTGCAAGGGCTAATTTATGGGTGATGCTTATCAATAACAACCACTCCGGCATGATGAAATATATTTTACGACAGCGAGATGTTTCATGCAGAATTATGAACAGAGTGATTGTAAATGGGGAAACCACCTCTCTATGGTTTGATCCTTGGATCAACCACAAATCATTGCTGGATCTGCTTAGCTAGAGCGGAGTGCATATGTGCAGCAGTGCTAAATTTATAATCAATCGTATAATTAGAGATAACAGGTTGCAGTCTCATCTATTGGCACAAACTAGAGAAGTGGCTTCAAATATTGATCAAGTTAAGTTATCTACGTCCCAACCACAAGACCACTAGCAGATTCTACATTGCAAATAAGTTTAAATTTCCAAATTCTAGGATAATGTTAGACAACAATCAGACACTAATGAGGATTTCAGACTAATCTGGCACAGTTTCACTATCCGTAAATACGCATATACAGCTTACGCGGTTTATTTGGGTAAACTGCCTACATCAGATCGTCTATCGAATTGGGGGCTGGATATAGAGATGCGGTGTGACTTATGTAATCAACAGAATGAAAATCATGATCATCTATTTTCTACATGTTCCACGGTACTTATCTGTGGCATTGTATGTCAGCCAAGCTCGAACTTCCCTTTGAATCAGACTCTACCATACAGCAAAGAATCACGAGTCTCGTTAGTCGATGCACAGTCCTGTCAGTGTATCAGGACCTGGCTTTCACTACGTCTTCCATCATCGGGATACACCACTTATGGCTGGAAAGGAACCGTTGTCTATTTGAAATGAAGTCGTGCTCCATGGCTTTGCGATTTAAGTTGGTAAAGATCGATGCTCGTCTCCAACTTTGTCGTCGCCATAAACGAGTTTCCACTAGAGATCAATATTTGTTGAAACGTTGGGGAATAGAGCTAAGTGATCCTGGATGAGTATGCAGCACTCTCTTTTAGGGCTTTGAGGTTTTGTTAACAGGCCAGTCGGGTATCTTTGTAGTAGAGGAGGTGTTTATACTGTTTGGGCTGAATTACGTTTTGTAGTTGTGTTGTATGGTGTTGTTTGACTACTGTACCTGAGTTGTATTATAGAGGGTACTGCACCCTCTTTTCTTACCACAATGGTAAGGTTTTTAAGGAGGCAGACTCTTTATTTTTTGTTCTTCTACGCCATTAATAAAGAATCTATTTTCAATATATATTTATATTTATTTATTTATGTGTGTGAATATATATTTTATCTTTGGGTGTGTGTGCGCATGTGTGTTTTTGCTTATATGTGTTTATGTGTGTGTATATATAGTTTATTGATAGGGATTGTCATGTGTGTGAATTGATATTGATGTATGTTGGTTGAATGGTTGCAAATAGTTTGAATGAGAATGTGTAAGGATATGTGGGAGTATATAAGTTTGTGTATATCTACGGATGAGTGTGTACGCATGTGTGTAGGCCACGTATTAAGAGTGGTATTGACTGTGTTGGATGTATAAGAGTCGTCGGAAGTCCCTTTTGGGACTCATATCTCAAAAGGAGTATTAAGATCATGAAGTGGCTCAGTCGAATGTCACAGCAAAATACACCTAAATTAAAGAATGAGATCTCTCAAATGTCATACAATTCGATATGAGAATGATGGACAGAAGTCAAGTTGAGTGGCATGGAAGTCATTGTAAAATAGTGCATAGGAATGGTGCCATAACCGAGAAAGATCGTTGTTTTCTTGGAGCAGTTTGCACCAAATATAACCAGTTGACCAATTGTACCATGAAGCAAATACTCTAGATTACAACAGATGAGTTGCAGTGTTTTTAGCATCTAATATTTAATAGGGGCATTGGGAGCAAAAGGGGGAAAGGTGACTGTTAAAGTTCGTCGATGGTAGGAAGGGTCCATAAAGGCTCTGGAAAGTCGGTGATATTTTGATGTAAATTTGACTTCAACAATAGCTTATGGCATGGATTTTTAGTTGTTGACAACATGTTTAATGGTTCATGACTCAAACTTAAAAATAGGAGTTTGGGATCGAGGAAACGATAGTGCACGTGAGCGAGGTGAGAAGTATGAATAACTTTTAGGCCACTCATGCGACAAAAATGATTCGTGTAATATGTTTCATTCTGTGTTTGGGTGTCTTTCCAATTTCACAATGTGGCATACAAGTTTGAGTTGATGATTTAGTCTCTTAAGTAAGTGGTTATGGAATTCAGTACGTAGTCTATAATTGATTATGGGACAAGACGTAGCATGACGATGTATAGTGATCTTGTCCCACTAGATAGGGAGGTTGGGAACGCCCATTATATCACTGTATGACCAAAGTGGAGGAGATTGGGATGAGGATGGAAACTTGCCAACAACATATGTTAGTATTTATAGAGTTGGTATTCTCGCTCTAACACCTTGTAGTTTAACAAAAATAAATAATTAATCAGAAAGAGTATTTTGGTAATTTTACTTAAAGATGAAAGATTGAATTTTTACAAATGAAAGAATTTGGGTAATCTAACTTTTTCGTTAAGTAGATTTTTCTAGCCCTAAATCTATATAAAATTTCAAAACAGACACAGATTGAAGGAGATATGGATCATTTACTGTAACGCGCATTTCGAAGCGAAATAGGTCGAGGTTTGTGCCTATATAAGAAAAGGTTGTAACCCTAGTTAACCCCATTCTTCATTTCTCTTCATCCTGTAGCCGTCGCTTAACCTAAACCAAAAAACTTCATCATTTTTCCCTTTCATCTTCAATTCTAAATCAAATTCCTCCAAATCAAATAGAAAATAAAGGGAATCTAGTACAAGCTTTAACTAATCAAATCCAAACATTAGCAAGCTAAATAGAGGGGGATACACCAAATACAATCAAATCAAAGAAGACGATTTGGGGATTTCTTCAAGGACAGCTAATGAAGGTGAGCGGGTCTATCTACGAAATGAATATGTTGATAGATCGACATTCAAATTTCACTTATATATGTATTTAGACTTAAATATGATTTAAAATTTAATTGATGAATTTAAATTAACGATTTGTATAAATTGGATACTTTAGAAAACCTTAGAACACTATTTTGATAATGGTGATTCTTATTAATTAAGGGGTAGATTGAATAATGGTTCATCCTTAAATCGTACAGATCTGATTCTACATAATAGATGTGAATTAATTTAGATGAGTAAGTAAATAGATCATAGGATAGTTTATATATAGTTAACTGGATAAATTACACTAAAGTTTGGATATGGTAAAAGTTGTAATTATATATAGATGATTGTTTAAAAGTGAGAATATACAGATTCAAAAGTTATACATGAAGTCCGGATAGAAGATCTGATGAGAAACGATTAACACTGGATAAAAATAAAAAAGTTAAAAATGTTGATAAATCTTGGACCGGCCGACTGGTTGGCTTCAAGAAAATGTTGAATAAACCTAAGTCTAACCCGAGGTAAAATAGTTCATTTATGTGCCAAACATCAATTAATTGTACTCATCGGTCGATCAAACCCTTAGGGAGTCAACTGGTTGGACTTAAACAGTCGATTAATGGTTTGTTAAATATCAAAAAATTGGTTATAGGTGAATAGTCGACTGATTATAAGGCATCGGTCGACTGAACGCTCAAGAAGTCAACTAGTTCTCATTGACAGTTGCGATGTTTGAAAAACAAATGTATAGGGAACTAGTCACTTGATTATGTCTATTCAATTGATTAATAGTCCATAGATAGCCCAGGTTGAACCTAAACTTGGTATATGCCAAGTGGGATAGCTTTGGGGCTTCATTTTCTGCTTCCTAGACTATCTAGAATTCACATAGATTCATGATTTTGTATAATATGATACTCAACGTGGTGTGCGATTGTATTGCAATTAGTTGCTCCTATTATTATTATAGCAGTCAAGGTCGCTTGTTGGTAGACTGCGTGAGGTGAACAGAGATATCAGTGTTAGTAAGTTTCACATCGTTTGGGCTGATGAATCTATAGGGGAATTCAAATTTTTTATTGACCCTTCTATGCTATTAGTTGAATGATGTGGTGCGTAGAATATGTTTACACCAAGGTTCATTCTCGATGCTTTTGTAGGCGGTTTACCATCGGGATTGTATACTTGATGTGTGTCTTGGCATTGTGATTGTATACTTAGTATGCATGACTTATGCGGTTTACCATTGAGATTGTTTACTCGATATACAGTTTAGTGGTTATTATTGAGATTGTTTACTCAATGTACAATTAAGTGGTTTACCATTAAGATTGTTACCCAATGGATAGTTAAGCGGGTTACCCTTGACACTGTGTGCTTGATGCATTGTTAAGTTTAACCAGTTTCTGATGTTCAATCTTCGAGTGGAAATCTTTTGGACTATTAAAGAATTTTAGATGAATTATAGGTTGTTACTCTATACTATGTCAATTAACTAATTTATTAGATGTAGTACACACATACAAATAAACTCCCTTAGGTTGTTCAGATTATAAACGTAAATTTAATTTCCTATCAACACCATAGCACTAGTGATATTTCTCACTCACAAGACTTTATCTGATCCCCTCTATTTTTCCTTCATTATACCTATTACAGGATGACATGATAGTAGGTGCTATGGCGAGGATAAGATATGTAGAGGAGGTGATTGTGCACTTTGGAGTTATATTTATTTATTATCATTCCATATGTATCTTATTATACTTTCAACTAAGACATATTTTATTTCTATTCGAAAACTTTATTTAACCATTTCTTGCATGGACCATTGTTATTTTAAGATATAAAAGATTAGTTTACTTTAGTATTTATATTTTATTCCTTCCATTGTGGGATATGAAAGTGTAAACATGTTTAAAGTTATATTGATCTCTGTCTCATACAAACCATCAAGAACCTAATGACCCGTATTTCCTAGCACGAATGTTGCTTTAAGGCTTTGAATTAGTGTGTCTAGAGGGGCGGCTTGTTACGTTTAGAATCAAATACTTGGTTAAGCAATTCCAACCAAATTATGGCGTATGAGAGAACGTATTTCTAATTTTCTATTATACACATACACGCGCTTATCTATATACCACACCATATATATTTTGACTTATAAAGGTAGTTATTGGCTTGTCCCTTAAATAAGCAAACTATAAGTCAAAAGAAATGTTAAGACTATAGCAGTGTGGGGCGAAAAATAACTCCATTACATATATGAAGAATTTCTTATAGAGGTTTCTTATACCAACTAGCAATTGTGAGTAAATTACATGTCTTTAGACCGTACAGATTAGTGTGATATTGATAAGGCATAACGTATGCATAGGGAAAGACTCCTTAATATTAGAGTTGTGTAGTTGAAGTGATCATTCATTAGAGTTGGACATTACATTGGAGGAGTGGTTTAATATAGCCAATTTCAAAGGAAGATGAGCTAAAACGCAATGCATTTGAAGCACCTTATATAAAGTAGGGCTTGTGTAAGTTATATTTTTTATCTACTCCAATTAAAGTATTTAAAATATTTGAAATGTTTTCCAAAAATGGTATAAACATTAGTATTTGATATTTTTTGGAAAAATATAGAAGTTGAAGTATGAAATAGTATAATTCTCCATAATTGATTTAAAGCTTTTAATTTCATAAAAAGTTGAATGTAAAGCACATTGTTGCACTTATCTTTTGATGTGTACTTTGCTTCTGACAATGAAACTTTTGGAAGGAAAATTAAAAAATATGCGAAACCTATCTTTTTGAATTTGTTTTATTTTATTAATATTTCTGTCATGTAAGGAAATTTGACCGTTTTGTAATGAAATTAATACGAAATATTAATGGTTTTCCGTTTCCTTCCTCAAACGTTTCCTTCCTCATTTTGTGATCAATAGAATCTAAAGGGTTTTCCTATTAATATGCTAATCAATAAAACTGTTATAATCTAGAGCGTTAATTTCCCTCATCTTGATCTTGATGGACGATCAAGACTAAGTCTACAAATCTGGAAATTTGATCCTCTCTTTACCTATAAATATTAACATTTGCCAATCACAAAGGATATATAAAAACACATAAAGAAAGATATAGGAAAAGAGATAGAAACCATTTCCTTTCTCCATTGAAATAACTTTCGACAACAACCATTGCTGATTCATATACAAGATGTCTGGAGGTATGTTTTATTGATTCATTACATATGTGATAATCATGTAATTCTAGATCTTAGGGTTTATGTTATTTGCAAGGTAAAGATTACATGTGGTATCAGAGCAAGGTTATAGAATTCATGATTATCCATCAATATATATAAAACGAAACTAGCATAGATCTATGATATGATGTTTGTAATTTTACTATAATAATGATGATGATTATTAGTGTTGATGTGATTCAAGTTTAATATTCATATTATTTAAGTTGCTACAGTGATCATGATCATCAATATTATTCTATTTACTGTATGCTTAGATCTGGATCTGGAAAGTTCATATTTCTGCAAAAGTTAATTTTTCTACCTTAATGTTTGACCTACTGTATAATATGGAACAACTTATTGTATGCGAATGCTTTTCAGAAAGTATACATATTGAGAACAATTGTTTCCTAGTTTGACATTAAATTCATGATCTGGAACTTGCAAAATAATTGTTTATATGTTAAATTCATGTATGAAATTTACTTGGAGTTACTAGACATTTATTATCCTTGTTGTGGATTACTTGAAAGAATGGCAAATGTTTATGCGGGAAAAAAAAACTTCCGCGCTTAATTTCCTTGTTTCCTCTGGTCTGATGCATGCAGTCCCATCCACAGGCGGTTGCTGCTTGCACAATAACGCATGAAACATTAACGTTTATCATTCTTCCATGAGTATGGTTCTACTGCCTACCCGCAGGAGGCGCTAAACCTAACGTCTTATTATGACATGTGTTTTATTCTAATAAAGAAGCCTACATTTATTTTATATCTGCAGTTGCAATACTCTCAAACCTTAATTCGCACGCTACGTCTATCATCAGACTCAATGGAACCAACTACTCAGAATGGAGAGAGCAAGTTGAGTTTTCTTTGGGCGTACTTGAACTGGACATGGCTCTCGTTAAGGAAAAGCCAGCCCCACTTACTGACACAAGTACGCCTGAGGAAAACAAACTCCATGATGATTGGGAACGATCTAATAGGCTCAGCATGATGTTTATGCGAATGGTGATTGATACCAACATCAAAACCTCCCTACCCAAAACTGAAAGAGCAAAAGAATATTTGCAATCCATTGAAAATCGGTTCAAGACTGCAGACAAATACCTTGCTGGGAAACTTATGGCAGACCTTGTAATCATGAAGTTTGATGGTTCTCGCTCAATGAGCGCTCATGTCATTGAAATGATTAACCTTGCTGCCAAACTTAAGAACTTGGGATTGGTTATGGACGATGCTTTTCTTGTCCAATTCATTCTCACTAGCTTACCTCCTCGGTATGAACCATTCAAAATTCATTACAACACTATTACGGAAAAGTGGAGTCTAAATGAATTGACTAACAAATTGGTTCAAGAGGAGTCTAGGCAGGGCTCGCAAGGCATTAAAGTTGCTTATTTCACTTAAGGGGTTGGAAAACAAGCTGGCAAAAGGAACAACTCACAGTATAAAAGAGCCACAAGAAGTACACAACTTCTTGAAATAATACATACAGATATTTGTGGACCTTTTGATGTTCCAACTTTTGGAGGAGAGAAATATTTCATTACTTTTATCGATGATTTTTCACATTATTGCTATCTTTATCTGTTGCATGAAAAATCTCAGTTAGTGGATGCTGTACAAGTGTTCATTACTGAAGTCGAAAGGCAATTAGAAAGAAAAGTGAAAATCATTAGGTCAGATAGGGGTGGTGAATTCTATGGAAGGTATGATAAAACGGGACAACATCCTGGACCTTTTGCTAAACTTCTTCAAAAAATTGGAATTGTTGCACAATACACAACGCCTGGATCTCCATGGCAGAATGGTGTAGCTGAAAGGAGAAATCGTACATACATGGAAATGGTTAGATCCATGATGAGTCATGCAAATTTACCTATATCATTATGGATGGATGCATTACGAACAGCTGTCTACATCTTAAATAGAGTTCCAAGTAAGGCTGTTCCAAAGACTCCTTTTGAACTTTGGAAAGGATGGAAACCTAGTTTAAGACATCTCAAAATTTTGGGTTGCCCAGCTGAAGCTAGAATGCACAATCCAAATGAAAAGAAATTGGATTTTAAGAAAGTCAGTGGTTACTTTATAGGTTACCCAGAAAAATCTAAAGGATATAGATTTTATTGTCCTAACCATAGTACAAGAATTGTTGAAACCGGCAATGCCAAATTTTATGAAAATGGTGAAATCAGTGGGAGTACAAAACAACAAGAAGTGGTCATTCATGAAATAAGGGTACCCATTATCTTACCCTCTATTTCGAAAGAAATTAGGAATCATCCCATTGTTGAACCTGTTCACAATGAGGGAAACCCAACAAATGATCAACAACACCATAATGAAATTATCACCAATCATAATGTTGATGAAGTACCACAGGAACTAGTATTAAGAAGATCTCAAAGACAAAGAAGATCAGCTATTCCTGATGATTATATGCTTTATCTAATAGAATCTGAAGGAACTACGGACCCAATTTCTTATTCACAAGCCATTAAGGATGTTAACTCTCTTAAATGGATTGATGCCATGAAAGATGAACTGAAATCTATGGATAATAATCAAGTTTGGGAAATCGTTCAATTGCCGCAAGGACATAAAGCAGTCGGTTGTAAGTGGGTCTTCAAGACCAAACGTGACTGCAATGGTAAAATTGAACGATATAAAGCCAGACTTGTTTTCAAAGGTTTTAATCAGAAAGAAGGCATTGACTATAATGAAACTTTTACTCCTGTTTCCAGGAAAGATTCTCTTAGAATTATCATGGCATTAGTAGCTCATTATGATCTCGAGTTACATCAAATGGATGTGAAAACAGCCTTTCTAAATGGAGACTGGGAAGAAGAAGTCTACATGCGTCAACCTGAAGGCTTCATAATTGAAGGACAGGAAGACATGGTCTGCAAACTTAAGAAATCAATATATGGACTGAAACAAGCTTCTAGACAATGGTATCTAAAGTTTCATGAAATCATTACCACTTTCGATTTCACAGAAAATATAGTTGACCCTTGTATATACCTCAAGTTCAGTGGGAGCAAGTTCATGTTTTTGATTCTGTATGTTGATGACATATTATTAGCTAGCAGGGACCTTGGTTTATTACGTGAAACTAAGGATTATCTCTCAACGAATTTTGAAATGAAAGATACGGTGAGGCTTCCTATGTGATAGGAATAGAAATATTCTGTGATAGATCACAAGGAATTCTAGGATTGTCTCAAAAAGCATATATTGACAAAATTCTTGAGAGATTTGGCATGACGAATTGTTTCTCTAGTCCTGTCCCACTGCAGAAAGGAGACAAACTTGTTCTTAAGCAGTGCCCAAAGACTCCTATGGAACAAGAAAAAATGACCAAATATCCTTACGCATCTCTTGTAGGGAGTTTGATGTATTCACAGGTCTGTACAAGACCTGATATCAGTCATGCAGTTGGTATGCTGGGTAGATTTCAAAGTAACCCAGGAATCGCTCATTGGAAAGCTGCAAAGAAGGTACTGAGATACCTAAAGGGAACAAGGAATTACATGCTCACCTATAGAAAATCAAGTTACCTACAGGTAACTGGTTATTCTGATTCAGACCTTGCTGGATGTCCTGACACTAGGATCTGCACTCTTGGCTGTGTACCTCTTATGTGGAGGTGCAATATCATGGAGAAGCCAGAAATCTGAGATGCTTTTCGGATCCACCATGATGGTTGAATACGTAGCATGTTATGAGGTTTCAATTCAGGGAACATGGCTGCTTAATTTTTTCTCACAATTTGGCACTTTAAGTTTTATCTCTAAGCCAGTAACTGTCTACTGCGACAATGAAGCTGCAACCTTTTTCTCCAAGCATGATAGGATAACCAAAGGTTCCAAACACATGGACCTGAAATACCTACTACTGAAGCAAGATGTTAAACTAAAGAAAATTGTTGTTGAATCGATAAGTACAGACTTACAAGTGGCAGACATATTAACGAAAGGACTACCTCCAAAGACCTTTCATAGACATACTGATAGCATGGGTCTTGCAGATAGTTCCTAATTATCTCCTTATTATGCCATTTATTTTGTACTTAGCCAGACATAACAATTATTAAGCTCTTAATAATTTGGACATCTTTTATTTCTGTTTTATAATGTGTACACATTTATATTTAGATAAATGATAACAGAAACAGTCTTTTGCTTCAAGACATTATGTGACCATTAAGTTATGCTCATCTACGGTCTAGTTATGAAAGTTGTCAATGTCATAGTACATGGAAGTAAGCATGTTGCAAAATAACATGTAGACGTCATGACTTCCATTGACCACTGGATTAGCCAAGACACTTATGATAACTGATTAAAGAAAAGTTTAGCATATCATACGCGCCTTATGACCTTAATACGAAAATATTAATGGATTTTACTATTGACCAAGTGGGAGAATGTAAGGAAATTTAACCGTTTTGTAAGGAAATTAATACGAAAACATTAATACATATTTCTATCTCTTGGATCATGGGGATGAAATTCCTTTAAAAAGAGAGAATATAACACCCAATATTTTTAATAAAATAAATAATTAACTAAAAGAGCATTTTGGTAATTTCACTAAAAACTGAGAAATTGAATTTTTACGCTTGAAGGAATTTGGGAATCTAATTTTCCATTGCATCAAGTAGATCGTTCACCATAGCGCGTGTTTCGAGGTAAAAAAAGTTGGGGCCTAAGTGGGCTAATGGAGAATTTTAGGATTTGTGCCTATATAAGATAAGTTTTTAACCCTAATTCACATCATTCTTCATTTCTTTTCATCTTGTAATGTTGCTTAATCTAAACCTAAAAACTTCATTCTTTTTCCACTTCTTAATTCTAAATCAAATTCCTCCAAACAAAATAGCAAACCAAATAGAAAAAAGGGAATTTAGTCCAAGCTTTTACAAATCAAATCCACTATTACCAAGCTAAATAGAAGAGGAGAAACACCAAATCCAATCAAATCAGAGAAAAAGATTTAGAGATTTATTCAATGGCAATGAGTTAGGGTGAGTGGGTTTATTTATGAAATGAATATGTTGTTAGATAAACATTTAAATTTCATATATATATATATATTAAAATATGATTTAAAATTTAATTGATGATTTTAAATTGATGATTTATATGAATTGAGTAACTTGGAAAACCCTAGAACACTATTTTGATAATGTAAATTCTTATTAACTGGGGAAGGTTTGATTGAATAAAGATTCACTCTTAAATCGTATAAATCAGATTCTACATAATAAATGTGTATTGATTTCGATGAATAAAATTGAATATATGTAAACTGGTCGTAGAATAGTAGTCAATTGGATAAATTACACAAAAGTTTGGATATGATATAAGTTGTAATTATATATAGAGAATTGTTTAGAAGTGAGACTATACGAATTCAAAAGTTATACTTGTAGTTCGAATCAAGATCTGATGAGAAACGATTAAAACGGATAAAAATACTAGTTAAAAAAATATTGAAAAACCCATTTTCAGGCAAACAGTCGACTGACCGTGTTGGAATAGTCGACTGGTTGGATTCAAGAAAACATTGAATAGACCCAAGTCGAACTCGAGGAAACATAGTTCATTTCCTTGACAAAATAGTCGTCTAACTTTAGTCATCAGTCAACTAAACCCTTAGAGAGTCGGCTGGTTAGGCGTAAACAGTCGAGTGATGGCCTGTTAAATAAAAAATTGTTTACAAGCGAACAATCGACTGACTATTAGACCTTAGTCAACTGAACTCCTAAGGAGTCGACTAGTTATGTTTATCCAGCCAACTGTTACGCTATTTTAAATATATATATATATATATATATGTGTGTGTGTGTGTGTGTGTAGGGATACAGTCGATTGACCATGGTTATTCAGCCGACTGATAGTTTGTAGATAGCACAGGTTGAAACTAAACCCGGGGCAGGCCAAGTAGGATAGCTTTGAGAATTCGTTTCTTGCTTTCTTGATTTTCTAGTGTTCAAGTAGCTTCATGATACTGTGAAATTACATGATATTCAATGTGGTGTGTGGTTATATCTCAAGTAGTTACTCACATAGTCACTATAGTAGTCACGGCCGCATGTTGGCAGACTGCGTGAGGTGAATGAAGATATCTGTGCTCATTGGGTTCACATCGTTTGGGTGGATGTACCTATGGGAGAAGTCAAATTGTTTATGGACTCTTCTATGTTATTAGTTGAATAGCGTAGGGGCATAGGACACGTTTACCACCGAGGTTGTGTACTCGATGCTTTGGTAGGCAGTTTACCTTCAAGATTGTATACTCGATGTGTGTCTTGGCATTGTGTGACTCGGTGTTTGCAACTTATGCGGTCTACCATTGAGATTGCTTACTTAATATATATATACATATATATAATCGGTTTACCATTGAGATTGTTTACTCAATGTATAGTCAAGCGGTTTAACATTAAGATTGTTACTCAATGTATAGTTAGGCGAGTGACCATCAAGACTATACACTTGATGCATTGTTAGGTTTAACCAATGTCTGGATGTCCAACCTTCAGGTGGAAATCTTTATAAACTATTTTTGAATTTTAGACGAATTATAGGTTGTTACTGTAGATTTTGTAAATTGACTAATTCATTAGACGTAGTACACACATACAAATAAACTCCCTTAGATTATGCATATTATAAATGATAATTTAATTGTCTATTAACACCATATCGACACCTCTATTTTTCCCTCTTTATACCTATTACAGGATAACAGGATAGTAGGTGGTATGATGAGGATAAGATATGTAGAGGAGGTGATTGTGCGTTTTGGATTTATATTTATTTATTGTCATTCCCAATGTATCTTATTGTACTTGTCAGCTAAGACATTTATTATATTTCTATTTGGAAACTTTAGTTAAACGTTTCTTGTATAGACAACCATTATTTTAAGACAGAATTGATTTGGTTTACCTCAGTATTTATATTTTTCCCCTTACGTTGTAAGAGCTGAAAGTGTGGACATGTATAAAGTTATATTTATCTTCCGTATCTTATAAACCATAAAAACCCTATTGATATGTACTTCTTTGCATGACCATAGTTTAAACGTCAGTTTTGGGCATTGAATCGGTGCATCCAGAGGTGCAGTTTGTTATACCCACTTAGGTCATCAGGGGAGTATGGGACACTCATCGGTGGAACTCCATGGATGGTGATAGAGTTAGAATGGAAGCAATATTATGTGTGTCATATCATGTGTAAGTTAACTGTTTCAATCGGGCTACTACGGGTGGATGGGGATACCCATCGGTGGAACTAAGTGGATGGTGCATGCTAATAGGAGATGACGCTCTACTTAGAATGCAATAGGATAGGTAGTTTCCGTAGATGTTATTTCTTACATTTAGTGGACCAAATAGGTCCTCGACATTATTAGCCTTTGAGTGTAGTATTTTACATTTACACACATAATGTAATACCACGTAAAAATTAATAAGAAATTAAATAATTAATAATAAGGCTAAAAGTGGAAAAAATTTAAATGTCAGAATTTGACCACGAAAGTTACATCATTTCGTTTGTGATGATTTTTTGATCAACTTTCATACATAAAGTTCTGTAATCGGAGCTCAAACGGAAAAGTTATTGACGTTAGTAAATGTTTTCAACATTGATTAGAATCTTAAGAATTAAGGAAACGGTATGTACACATTAATGTTAATTATAAAAGTAGGAAAAAAATGAAGTAAAATGAAAACAATAAAAATATGCCATTTATAGAAGAGCGGTCGACCGCCTCTGCTTGGCTCGGTCGACCGCCTAGTGTGGAGCAGTCGACTAGTGGGTGTATTACAGCTAGGGTTTTGTTAGGCACGAACGACCCGAATTTTATTATTTTAAAACGACTTAAATTCTATGATTCAGATGCATTCTAACCACTATAAATAAGAGGCTAGCTACCTCACTTTTATTAACAAAAATATTTATAATGCTAGCAAAACTCCGTTAGTTTTCTTCCTTGATTATGTTTAAAAGTACAAGTCCTAGGGAAAATGTAATAAGTCTATATAGATATACGTTTTTCTATTTTTATTCTTTCGCAATCACTGAATTCTGAATCTAATTTATATATAATTAAATTATTGTACATTTCAAAGAGAGGAAATCTAAAGGAGCTGTTAGGAAAAGGCGTGAATCGAATCCAAAGAGAAGCTGGCAACTATCTGTAAGTGGAAATTTTAGTTTTTCACATTTTTAATATATTTGTATAGTAGAAGTTTGGATTTGTTTTATATTAAAATAGTAGAATTTTTTTTATTGTAATTTGAATATTTATATTCTATCCCACTTTCAATTTTTCTCTATTTTTGTGCTAAAGGGTTCAAAAATAGAAATAATTTAGGAAATGGTGTGTCAAATATGAATTTTCTTATTCGTAGTTTGCACCGCCTATTTTCATACTTTAAATATGAATCCCTTTTTCATTGTATACGTAAAAGTTTAATCGAATATAAAGGGTTTAAATTGTAAGTTTTATTCCATGAAATAGAGACGTTGATTCTACTATATTAATATATAAAATAAGCTTGGTATTAGATTCTATTTTATTAATACAAGTTTATTGTTTGGCTAAGGATATTAGCTATTTTGTAAGTTATTGAATGGAGTTAGACTTGTGCAAATTTGAAAGTTTTGACATTTTAAACAATTAGTGTAGGAAGCGAAAATCTTCGCATGCATAGTAATATTTCGTAGTCTAAATTATGTATGTATAAATATATTAGCGTATAAATATATTAATAACATACAATTAATAACGTATCAATCACGTAGTATAAATAGGTTAGTAAATAACGTTAAACCCTTAGGAAGGAAGTCAAGGATATTTAAGGAAATTAATCCATATTAAGGTGGAATAAGGAGTTTTCCTTATATGACCTGAATGTAAAATGCGGTGAGGTATATTTATGGTAGTATGTTAGGAGGGAGTAAATATGACTAAGTTATAAGGATGTGAGGTCAATCAAAAGAACACATAAGTCTGCCAAGCTAATTGGATACCGACAGTGTAACTTTGGGACTGATGTGAGACATCGCCTATAAAAAGTACCCACGAAGATGCGAGATTAATCTCAATTCTGTAGGTTAAGTGTAACACCCCTAATTTTGATTAACATTATTTAGGACATTTAATTAGATAAATAAAATAAAATAATGTAAGATGAAAAGGAGAATGAGATTTGGAAAATAATATGGGTCGAGCCTTAATTAATGAACTAACAAAATGGATATAATTTAAACTAAAGGAGAAAATTATATGGAGGGTAAATAGGAACAGGCACACTTCCTATACATAAACCCTTACGCTTTCATCTCCCTCATTCACATTCAATTACACAAACTAAAATAAATATAGGGTCGGTCATTACTAAGGAGTTCAAAATGGAAGAAAAGCTAGGAAATTGAAGAGAAAGCTTAAGGAAACCAAATCAACACTCAAACCTCAACTCTCATTATCTAATCAAGGTGAATAATGATAACCCATCTAAATTTTTCTTATTTAATTTCGGTTAGGATTAAAATCAAATCTTATGATTTTATTATGTCATGTTATGAGTGAATGGATGATTACATGCTTAAATGATGAATTATTGGATTTATTTATGCAATTTGTTAATAGGTTTAAGTATGAAAACCTATCACATGACAACTTGAATTTTTGATACGATGTTAGAAACAATATTTTAGAAGTGGATTTTTTATTTCAAAATTTTCACAGTAATTTTGAATATTTTGTGAATTTTTTAAGTGAGGAAATTGATTTATACGGATTTTAATTATTAAAAATAGTTAAATAATGTTCTTGATCCTGAAATTTTTATATGTTAAAGAATATGATAATTCAGACTTATCGTGTTTTTTGGGGATTTTTCCTAAGTGTTTATATTGTATATGAATTTATTAGGGTAGGAAGGCTTAATAATTATAAAAAACTATTAATATAAAATTATGGTTTGCAAAAATGTTTGGGAATGTAATTTCTGATCTATAGTAGTTTTTTGAAAAGGATTTGGTATAGAAAGTTATTATCCAATGAGAATTAGATAAAGAATTGGAGTTGGTAAAAAGATATTGCTTTTCAAAAAAATAAAACAGTTTTTATGTTAATTACGGTATGTCATGCGCTATTAATCAATGTTGTAGCCCATCTATGCCGCATGTCGTCTCTAACTTATAGGGAAGCATACGATAGCAACTTGGTTGGTATGCAATGGTTCCACAAAGGTTCAGACATATGAATGAATGCGGACGTTGATGCCTGCGACGTTGGAAATGCTGATGGTGTTCAAACCGCTAGTCTTTTGTCCCGTATATGTTATATGCCGCCTATTTTATACCGCCTGTTTTATTTTGGCGTTAGTGATGCCGCTAGTTTTTTGTATCAATTCTTTATGATATCAATGTTGCATGTCGACTATGCCGCTAGTTTACCTTTTCAACTTTGACTATATTTTGGTTGTAGTGCCGCTAATATTACTGTCGACATTGGTTACCTACGGCAATGTTGCCACTATTTTCTTATGCCACAGTGTTTGACCATAGCGCCCCTATAGGTTGTTTTTGACATTGGTTTTATATGGCTATGATGTCACCTAACCTTAGTACCGACATTCCCATATTTCTAAGTTTTAAAGTTTTATACTATGCAACCCATAACAATGTCGCTTGTATTCGACGACCTATATGTATTTATAATATGCGCCATAAATGATTTTGGCCTTACAACCTTGTGTTTTATAAATTAGATGCTTTAACATGATTTCGATATATAAGGGTGCGACAACCCATTTAGGTAATATCAATGCTGCACTTTATCGATATAAATGGTTTTATTGTATATGGCTTCACAGCCTAAGGTTATGAGGTGCGACAACCTCTAAGAGATTTCGAAGTTCATCAATGTTATTTTATAAAAGCATATATATATCTTGGCATTATATTTAGGATAAAGTAAAGGGCTATAGTTTCCTTATTTTAAAGTTTGATTTCAACGACTAAATCCATTATAAAGACTTATGTTTTAAAAAAATAAAAAGGGTATTTGCCCAGGATTTTAGTAAAGAGATTATAGTTGTTATTACCTTTAGATTAGCTGTGATAGAATGAGTTGACTCGAAGATTAGAAAATCAAATGGGACTAGTGTAGGGTCGCGCCCCATACTTTAGCTGTTAGCCCCTAGCTGATATTAGTCCAAAATTCTAATGCGTAGGGCATCGTCAAAGGTAAGACTAAAAGTAAGTTTACGCATAGAAAGGAATACATAAAGTTGAGGTAGGTTATTGGTTGGCCTGCAAAATCATTAGGATCAGAGTGACCCTAGGAATAGTAGTTTGGACAGAAAGTCCAGTTCCTTCTAACAATAAGTTGTAGAATTTGATATATCAAGTAGGCCTGATTCAGCCATATAGGTTTGTAGTTACCCTGAGGAAACTATGACGTTGGGAAATATAGTCCATTTATTTAGACAGACTGGTCATAGTTACCCAAGTTGCATGCACGAATATGATTGTTTATATTGTCTAGTTTAACCATTATGGTTGTAGGTTCTTGATTTATAAAAGACATATTTTGAGGACACTCGTGAAGGGAAAATCTGTTCCGCTCAACGGCATTGTCTCACTAGATATCTATTAACTGAGGTGGCATATTGTTATTCACGCCAGACTATTTGTCTAACCAAAGTTTTTTCCCCATTAAACTCTCAGGTACTCATTTGAGTAATTAGAGAGTAAGGTTTCTAGGTTTTTAGGTTTGACGGATAAAGCTTCCAGAGACATGCATGAGGCAGAGCTAGCTATATAGGAGTCTATCTATTTGCTTATCCACCGTGTTGTATGACTTTTGTCTATATGTATGTAATGGAAGAAATTATATATGTCTAGTAGTTAACTCTGATCAACCAAGGGGCATCTTCATATTCTCTTATGGAGTAATTTTTAATAATTATATTTTATCTGAACCTGGGCAATGTTTAGGATTATGTAATGAATATGGAAATTTATTAATGTAATGTAAAAGTTTATCTTAAAAATGTGTTTGAAATGTTTTCATATTCCTGTATACTTTTATGTTAATGATACTATTAACCGATCTCATTTCATCACTGGAGAATAATACTATTGATGACTACAGCATTAGTAGCGCTTATTTTTTAGCCTTGGAATGGAGGATGTTACAACTTGGTATTAGAGTAAAGGTTTACGTAAAAGTAAAAATGATTTAGAACTTTAAGAGAGTTTTTGAAAACATAATCATAATGAATTAAACATAATCCTAAGGATTTACGTAAAAGTTGACTTAGACTGTTCTTCCATATCTTACTAAGGTTCAAAGGCAGATTTAAGGAAAGTAAGATAAGGAGGTTGAAAACGGAAGAGTAAATCACGTGGAGAAAGCACCACAATCAATGGAAATGTCAGGCCCAATTCTAAGAGGGATCCGGGCCGACAAACAGCGCTAATGTGGATGCTGGAACACCACTAGTGGATTTGGAAGCTATGTATCCGTTCATTGTCAATATGATGCAAGAAGAAGCTGCTGCTAGGCTAGTTGGTGGAAATGCTGGAGAAAATCCTAATGTTCCGGTTGTTTATAACTATGATGTTTTGAGTTGGGATTATGCAAAACTTTAAGGAAAGTCATTCATTGGAACTAAGAATGCTATCAAGGTGGAAAATTGGTTGCTTTATTGTAAAAGGATCTTTGTTGATTTTGGACTAAATGATGAGCAGAAGAGGAGATTGGCATCCAGACAGTTACAAGGAGTTGCATTATACTGGTGGAATAGCGTTATTGTTAGTACGCCGGAGGAAACTTTGACTTGGGTTGAGTTCAAAAGGAGGTTCAAGGAGAGGAAATTTCTAAGTCGACTTTTCTAAGTTAGTGCAAGGAGACATGACTGTGTTGAAATATAAAATATGATTTGAGGAGTTATCTAGGTATGGGTATGCTATGGTTAACATAGTGATTAAGAGAAATGAAAAGTTCATCTATGGATTAAGACTAGAGCTTGTGAGGGCAACCTTGCTGCATCTCTAGGATCCATGTGACGTAGTACTAAAGATGGCACTGAGTAATGATGAGATGCTTACTTTCTGTGGTGGTAACAAAGTAGTGGAGACTCAGAGTAGGCAGAATCAGAAAAGGAAGTTCTTTCAGAAGAAGGGAGCTCAAAAGGGTGGAGCTGCCAAGAAAGGAAAAGCGGATATTGTGTGTTACAATTGTGATAAGAAAGGGAATTTTTGCAAAACGAATGTCACTCTGGAGATGGAAAGAAAGTTATTGGGAGGAAGAACATCAAGTGCTTCAATTGTGACCAGATATGCCATTATAAGAATCAGCACAAGGAACTAGCTAAGGTTAAGAAAGGAAAAGTGTTTGCTTTGGAACCAACTACCTCGAGACCAACAGCAGAGGAGAAAGGAATAGTTATGGTTGGAGGTACGCTTTTGATTTATGGCATACATGTTAGAATACCGTTTGATATCGGTGCATCACATTCTTTTATATCTCACTGCTTGGTAGATAAGCTAAGTTTAGAACCATCATATCTAGTTACTTCCTTAAGGGTTGCAAATCCGATAAGAGGATATGCAACTCTTGGAATGAGATGCAACCATTTAGAGTTTGAATTATTAGGTCATATATTTGCTTGTAGTTTGCATGTGTTTGATTTTATAGGCTTTGGAATTATATTAGGTATGAATTGGTTAAGCAAATATGATACTAGGATATTTTGCCAAGATAGGGAAATATCTCTAAGACACCCTAATAGTAGCGATCGAATTATATACTTAGTAGAGGACTCGAATTTTGATGTTTGTGCTTTATTCAGTGCAGTAGAAGAGGAAGACGAGTTGAATCAAGTTTTTGTCATTAGAGAGTTTGCAGATGTCTTTGAGCCAGTAATAAGACTACCGCCAAAATAAGCTATTGAGTTTCGAATAGGTCTAGTATCTGGAGCTGAACCCATAAGTAAACCGCCTAATAGAATGACACCGATATAAATGAAAGAGTTGAAGGTGCAGCTGGTGGATTTAGAAGGAAAAGGTATTATTATGCCAAGTAATTCGCCTAGAGGATTAGCCGCGGTGTTCGTAAAGAAACCGGACAGGTCGTTGAGATTATATATCGATTATCATAAGTTGAATGAAAAGACGATAAAGAATCGGTATCCTTTGCCAAGAGTATATTATTTATTTGATCGGTTGAGTGGAGCCAAAGTATTTTCTCACCAGGTTTTAGCGATTGGGTTCCATCAATTGAGAGTGGCGGAGGACAATATTCCTTTGACAGTGTTTCGAACAAGAAATGGTCCGAGCGAGTGGTTAGTATTGCCATTCAGATTGACTAATGCGCCTGCTTTCTTCGTAGATTTGATGAACCGGAACTTCCGAGGGCATTTGGATAGATTCATGTTAGTATTTATAGATGATATCTTGATATATTCTAGAAATGAGAAAGATCGAAACTCATCTTAGAATAGTGCTTGGGATGTTAAGGTCAGCATCAATTGAAAGCAAAGTTTTTAATGTGTCATTTTTGGAAGAAAGAAGTGAAGTTCCTTGGTCATATAGTCTCAGAAAAAGGGTTGTCAGTGGATTTAGATAAGATAGAAGCTGTTAATAATTGGAAGAGACTCGAGACGGTAACTAAGATAAATAGTTTTCTTGGATTAGCTAGCTATTACCAGAGATTCATCAAGGATTTCTCTCGTATAGCAGCACCGATGACTAAACTAACAAGGAGAAGTATGTTTGGACTGATAAATGTGAGGAGGCATTCCTGAAGCTGAAACATTTATTGACCAATGTGTCCGTGTTAGTTGTTCCAGATGGTAATCAAGATTTGGTGCTATATACAGATGTGTGTGGAACAGGATTAGGAGCTGTGTTGATGCAAATGGGTAAAGTGATTGCCTACTCTTCTCGATGGCTTAGATTACATGAAGTTGGGTATCCGACTCACAATTTGGAGTTGGAAACTGTAATCTTTGCTTTGAAGGTGTGGAAACACTATCTTTTAGGAAAATGATTCGAGTTGTTCATGGATCACAAATCTTTAAGATATTTATTCTCTCAGAAGGAATTGAATATGAGAAAACATATATGGTTGGAGTTCATAGCTGCTTATGATTTTGGAATTGAGTACACATCAGGGAAAGGAAATAAAGTCACAGATGCACTTAGCAGAGAATGCAGTGTTGGCGATGTTAGCGGATTGGAAATATTTGGAAGCATTGACTACTTGTAGTGTGCAGTTATGATTGACTGCTAGTCCTAGTCAGAGTACTGCAATGTTATCTTGCTTGAAAGTTCAACCGGCCTTATTTGAAATGATTGCTTCTAAGCAAAGTGATGATCCATTGTTAGCTAAACAAATAGAAAGATTGAAAATAGAACTGAGATTGATGGTTTGAAATACATTTATATTGACCAAAATGGATGGTTGAGGAAGAAGGGACGATTATGCGTTCCAGATATGGGAGACCTAAGGAAATAAGTTCTTAGAAAGTGTCACTGATCGAAGTTAACTATTCATTCTGGAGGAACTAAGATATATCAGGATATGAAGAGAAGTTTCTTCTAGGAAGGTATGAAAAGGGTATAGGCTTATGGGTAAAGCAATGTGTGAATTGTCAACAAGTGAAAGCCGAGCATCAGAAGCCAAGTGGATTGCTTCAGCCTTTAGATGTACCTGCGTGGAAATGGAATTATATATCTATGGATTTCATCGATGGATTGCCAAAGTCGAATAGAGGAAATGAGAGTATTTGGGTTATAGTGGATAGTGCTAACTAAGAGTGCACATTCAATTCCCGTTAAGTCAAGAAGGACAACACTTGTCTTGGCCAAGTTATTTAGGAAGAATATTGCTAGACTACATGGGATTTCTAGTAGTATAGTCAATGACAGATATACTATATTCACTAGCGAATTCTGGAAGAGTCTACAAAAGGTGTTAGGTACCAAGCTCAAGATCGGTACCTCTTATCATCCATGGACGTATGGGTAAACAGAAAGGGTTAACAAAGCCTTTGAGGATTTATAAAGAGCTTATGTTCTAGATTTTGGAAAATCATGGGAAGACCATCTATATTAATCGAATTTTCTTATAACAATGATTATTAGACTAGTATAGGGATGGCACCTTTTGAAGCTTTATATGGAAGACCCTGTAAATCACACGTATGTTGGTTAGAGAGAAAGGATAGATTGATTCTTAGTCCAGATTTAGTAAGTGAAGCCATAGAAAAGGTTGAGTTGATCTGAGTTAGGATGAAGGAAGCTCGGTCTAAGCATAAAAGTTATGTAGATAAGAGATAGAAAGACTTAAAATTCTTAATGGAAGATCATGTTTTTGTCAAAGTATCGCCGATGAAAGGTGTAGCATGGTTCGAAAAGTCGGGAAAATTGGCACCGCGATTTGTTGGACCATTTTCTATTATAGAAAGGATCGGGAAACTCACTTACAGGATAAAGTTACCGAGTAGCTTGTCCGGAGTCCACAATATTTTTCATGTTTCTCATCTTAGGAAGTGTGTTCGAGATCCAGAAAATACTGTTACTATGACTGCATTGGAAGACTTAGTAGTGGAACCAGACATACTATTGTTAGGCAACCAGTTTATGTTATAGCTAAGGATGAGAAGAAGATAAGGAACAAGGCAGTCAAATTAGTGAAGGTCAAGTGGAGCGACAACAAGAAAGATTGTACTTGGGAGGTAGAGGATAGGATTAGAGATACTTATCATGATTTGTTTTGATGGTATGTTTTATGTTTATGATTATATTTGATATTATGTACCTTATCGTAATTTCGACGACGGAATTCTTTAAGGAGCGGAGTTTGTAATACCCATAATTTTGATTAACATTGTTTAGGACATTTAATTGGATAAATTAAATAAAATAATGTAAGAAGATAAGAACAATGAGATTTGGGAATTAATATAGGTCGATCCTTAATTAATGAATTAACATGAATGGTTATACCTTAAATTAGGAGGAAACTATATGAAGGGTAAAATAGAAATAGGCACACTTCCTAAACATAAACCCTTACACTTTCATCTCTCTCATTCACATTCAATTGCACAAGATAAAGTAAATATAAGGTCGGCCATTACTAAGGAGTTCAAAGAGGAAGAAAAGCTAGGAAATTGAAGAGAACTTAAAGAAAACAAATCAAAACTCAAATCTCAACCCTCAATATCTAATCAAGGTGAATAATGATAACACATCTCAAGTTTTCTTATTTAATTTCAGTTTTAGGATTAAACTCAAATCTTATGATTGTATTATACTATGTTATGATTGATTAGATGATTATATGCTTAAATGATGAATTATTGGATTTATTTATGAAATTTGTTAATTGTTTTAAGTATGAAAACCTATCATATAACACCCGAATGACTTGAAATTTTGATACGATATTAGAAACATTATTTTAGAAGTGGGTTTTTAATCAAAATTTTCCAAGCAAGTATGAATATTTTGTAAATTTTCTAAGTGAGGAAATTGATTTATTTTGGGTTTTAATTATTAAAAATAATTAAATAATATTTTTGGTCTCGAAATTTTTATATGTTAAAGAATATGATAATTCTGTTTTATTGAGATTTTTGAGGATTTTTCTCAAGTGTTTATGATACTATACATCTCGGTTATTTGATATTAAGTGAGACCATGCCGCTTAGCGAAACGGGTTTCCCCTCACTAATATCCCATTAAAACATATCTTTTGCAAATCAAAATCCTACAATCAAACTGATTAAAGCAATAATAGATTTATCATATATGCATATAAATCAGGTAATCAATGGACTATCTGTCCGAACAATATAATTTTGTTTAGCTAACTACTAACCTTTGGCTGACTCGGGCCTACCAGACATAACAAATAATCTAACTTTTGTTAGACACACTTCTGGACGGTATATCCCTAACTTACTTCTCTCAGGGTCAATTGTTCCTAATGGTTTTGTGGCTCACCAATAACCTATCTTTCTTTGCATATTCCTTTCTGTGAGTAACATCATTTTAGTCTTACCTGTAACAAAGTCTTACATATTGGAATTTTGGACTTATATTAGCTAGGGGCTACTAGCTAAAGTATAGGGCGCGACCCTATACCAGTCTCATGTGTTATTCTAATATCTGAGTCATTTACTTAGGGTCAACTTCCCCATCAAATTTTCCTTGAAAACATTTCTTTCAAATTGAATTAACCTTTTGAATCATACTTAAACAAGGAAAATATACTATTTGCTTTACTCAAATCTCTATGCCATGTTATATATATTTTACTCAAAACAATTTTTATGAAATATATCGAGGGTTACCTATCCCTCCAAATAAGTTAAAAACCCCTTTTAACTTAAAAGATCTTAGGCCATAAAATCAAGGTAAACCATTCGAAACCTTTGCTTAAAAACTTTAAACAACCCTTTCGAATGCATTGAAAGTACCTCTTCCAAAATATATTAACTACTATACCTTGAAACACTAGGCCGAAAGGCCAAAACATACCTTTCAAATCCTTTATAACTACCTTTTGAAATCATTCAAGGTATCCCTTCGAAACCTTTATAAACCTTAGACATCCTCTTTTCTAAAACTCTTTAAACTTGCCTTTCGAAAGCATTTGGAAACCTTCCATTTAAAATACTTTAAGTACCTTTCGAAACCATTTGGGAACCTCCCCTTCAAAACCTTTATTATGTACCTTTCGAAATCAATAAGTTCCTTTAGTTAAAACAAACCTTTCGAAAGCATTGGGTTCAAGTAAAAGCTTGTGGAACATAGTTTCAAAACCATTTAAAACCATTCCATGCGAAACCTATGGGTTTATCTTTCAATAGAACAAAGGGTATTAAAAGAATTAGGTCAAAAGCACTCTTTCGAAAGCAATTTCCTAAGTAAAAGAAAGTGGAAGGTTTCGACACCAACCCTTTCGAAAGCATGGAGAAGCGGCTTCTTATTTAAAAGCGAAAACACCCTTTCGAAACCAATGTTTAATAGCAAAAACGGCCTCAACTTGGGAGAAAGGTAGAATCCGGCAATGAGTGTTTCGACCCTGTCGAAAGCTTGTTTAAAACAAAAGGTGGAAACCTGCGGCGAAAGCTATCTTTAAACTCTTTCGAAAGCATCCTTTTAAAAGCAAGCAAGCGACATTTCTTTTGAAAGCAAAACAAGGTCTTGACCCTTTCGAAAGCACGTTTCGACCATTTACCTTTCGCCTATCTCCAATTTACTACGTACCAAGGAATTGATGCCATGTGTATTGGTTTCGACAATGATGGAGGCGGTAGTATGAAGTCGAAAGGTAGCTCCCGAGAGTGGCGAAATAACAAACCTTTACAAAAAATGTTTTTTTCTTTATAAAGTAATATCTTTCCAACTAACTTGCTTATTTTTCATCAAATAATTGGTTGCCAATTTTCTTTTCCAAAATCTTTTCTAAAAGTGCAGCCGAATTTAGTAATTATTTGTTTAAAACATTTAGCGAATTGCCCATTCTCCTATTTTAAACATATAAAACATTTTATTTCCATACCTTAAATAATTTTATATACTTAATAAAACACTTAAGAAAATTCTCCAAAAATTCCAATAAATCACTTTTTATATGTTCTCTAAAATATTTAAATTTCTGACCCAAAGCTAACATATAATAACTGAAATTAATTTAAACTCAATTTAACCATTTCCTTCACTAGAAAATTCATAATAAATCCACAATAATTCAGAAAATTATAAAACTTGAAACCCATCTCTAAAATAATATTTCTGACCTTATATAAAAAAACGTAAGTCATTTGGATGTCATTTAATAGGTTTTCCAAATTAATTCTTATCATAAAATCTATATGACATAACCAAAATCAACAACAAGAATATATATCCATTTAAACAATCAAAACATGGTAAATCATTGCAAAATAAACATGGGTCTTATCTAGAAACCGAAAGCTATATAAAAATGAGATGCAATCTTTTACTCACCTTTAGCTTGTGTTAAAGAGGTTGAAATTTGCTTTTAGATTAACTTGCTTAAGCTTCCCTCTTGAAATCTTGCTTATATTCTTCTTACTTTCTTCTAATGGTGGCTGGCCAAGCTTGGTATTTAATTTTTTTTGTGAATGTTGCAAATGAGAGTGGGTTAAGGGTTTACGGTATATGAATATAACCTATTCCTAATTTGCCCTTATCTTATTATCTTTATTTTTTTCATTTGCTTATTCATTAAGGCACGACTGCCTTATAACTTTACAAATCTCAATCTCTTAACCACTTAACCTTTACATTATTCTATTTAGTTTATCTAATTAAATCTCCTAAATAATGTTATTTAAAATTAGGGGTGTTACAAACTGCCTTCCTCAAAGAATTTCATCCTCGAAATTACGATACGGTATTCATATAAATCAATCATAAAGGTAAAACATACCATGAAACAAGTCAGGATAAGCGTCTCTAATCCTCCTCTCTGTTTCCCAAGTATAGTCTCTCTCGTTGTGACTCTACTAGACTTTGACTAATCCGACTGTCCTGTTCCTTAGTCTCTTCTCATCTCTAGTGAATATACGAACTGGCTTTCTAACTATGGTCATATCCAGTTCCACTACTAAATCATATAACACAGTCGATGTAATAGTAGTTTCTGGATCTCGAATACACTTCCTTAGATGAGAAATATGAAAAACATCATGGACTCCTGCCAAACTGTTTGATAACTCTACTTTATATGCGAGTTTCCCGATCCTTTCTACAATTGGAAATGGTCCAACGAATCTCGGTGCCAATTTTCCCGATTTCTTGAATCTGATAACATCTTTCATTGGTGATACCTTGACGAAAACATGATCTCCGACTAATAACTCTAAGTCTTTCTGTCGCTTATCAGCATAGCTCTTCTGCCTAGACCGAGCTTCCTTCATTCTAACTCGAACTAAATCAATCTTTTCCGCAGCTTCTCTAACCAAATCTGGACCAAGAACTAACATATCCCCAGTCTCTAACAAACAAACAAGAGATTTGCACTAGCATATAATATGTTCTCTAACATATTTAAATTTCTGACCCAAAGCTAACATATAATAGCCAAAATTAATTTAAACCCAATTTAACAATTTTCTTCACTAGCAAATTCATAATAAATTCAAAATAATTCAGAAAAATATAAAACTTGAAACCCATCTCTAAAATAATATTTCTGACCTTATATCAAAGACGCAAGTCAATTGAATGTCATTTAATAGGTTTTCCAAATTAAATTTTATCATAAAAACTATATGACATAACCAAAATCATCAACAAGAATATATATATATATATATATATATATCCATTTAAACAATCAAAACATGGAAAATCATTGCAAAATAAACACGGGTCTTACCTAGATACTAAAATCTATATAAAAATGAGATGTAATCTATTATTCACCTTTAGCTTGTGTTAAAGAGGTTGAGATTTGCTCTTCGATCAACTTGCTTAAGCTTTCCTCTTGAAATCTTGCTTATCTTCTTCTTACTTTCTTCTAATGGTGGCCGGCCAAGCTTGGTATTTAATTTTTTTTGTCAATGTTGCAAATGAGAGTGGGTTAAGGGTTTAGGGTATATAATATAACCTATTCCTAATTTGCCCTTATCTTATTATCTTTATTTTTTTCGTTTTCTTATTCATTGAGGCACAACTACCTTATAACTTTACAAATCTTAATCTCTTAATCACTTAACCTTTTACATTAATCTATTTAGTTTATCTAATTAAATCTCCTAAATAATTTTATTTAAAATTAGGTGTGTTACAGACTCCCCTCCTTAACGAATTTCATCCTCGAAATTACGATAAGGTACTCATACAAATCAATCATAAAGGTAAAACATATCATGAAACAAGTCAGGATAAGCGTCTCTAATCCTGCTCTCTATTTCCTAAGTACAGTCTCTCTCGTTGTCACTTCATTGGACTTTGACTAATCCGACTGTCTTATTCCTTAGTCTCTTCTCATCTCTCTCGACTATACGAACTGGCTTTCTAACTATGGTCATATCCGGTTCCACTACTAATCATCTAATACAATCGGTGTAATAGTAGTTTCTGGATCTCGAATACACTTCCTTAGATGATAAATATGAAAAACATCGTGGACTCCCGCCAAACTCTTTGGTAACTCTATTTTATATGTGAGTTTCCCGATCCTTTCTATAATAGAAATGGCCAACGAATCTCGGTGCCAATTTTTCTGATTTCTTGAATCTGATTACATCTTTCATTTGTGATACCTTGACAAAAACATAATCTCCGACTAAGAACTCTAAGTCTTTCCGTTGCTTGTCAGCAATAGCTCTTCTGCCTAGACTGAGCTTCCTTCATTCTAACTCGAATTAACTCAATCTTTTCCGCAGCTTCTCTAACCAAATCTGGACCAAGAACTAACCTATCCTCGGTCTCTAACCAACAAACGAGAGATTTGCACGGCCTTCCATACAAAGCTTCAAACATTGCCATCTCTACATTAGTCTGATACCTGTTGTTATACGAAAACTCGACTAAGTGTAGATGATCGTCCCATGATCCTCCAAAAGTCTAGCATAAAAGCTCTTAACGAATCCTCTATGACTTTGTTAACTCTTTCTGTTTGCTCATTTGTGTGCGGATGGTAAGCGGTACTCATCTTGAGCTTGGTACCTAAAGTATCTTGTAGGCTCTTCCAGAACTCGCTAGTGAATAAGGAATCTCTATCGCTTACTATACTACCAGGAATTCCATGCAATCTAATTATATTCTTCATGAATAACATAGGCAAAACAGGTGCCATCCTAGTTGACTTAACTGGAATGAAATGAGCACTCTTGGTCAATCTATCCACTATAACCCATATACTTTCATTTCCTCGATTTGACCTTGGCAACCCGTCTATAAAATTCATGAGATGGAATCCCACTTCTATACTGGAATATCTAAAGGCTGAACTAACCCACTTGGTTTTTGATGTTCGGCTTCTACATGTTGACAGTTCAAACACTGTTTCACCTATAAGCCCGCATCTCTCTTCATACCTTCCCAGAAGAAACTTCTTTTCATATCCTGATAGATCTTAGTTCCTCCCTGTTGAATAGTGAACTTCAAACGATGGCATTCTTCTAGAACTTCCTTCCTAATGTTTTCCACATTCGGGACACACAGTCGTCCTTTCTTTCTTAACCACCCATTCTGGTCAAGTCTGAAATCATTCAAGTCATCGCTCTCTGTTCCATCCATTATCTTTCTGATCCGTTCAGCTAATAATGGATCCTTCTTCTGCTTAGAAGCAATCTTTTCGATCATCACTGGTCGAACTTCTAAACATAACAACATAGTAGTTTCCTTACCAGACCTAGCTTCAGATCTCCTCTGTATCCTGCATGTAGTCAATGCTTCTAAACCTTTCACTCAATAATCATTACTAATACTACGTTCTGATGTTTTCTGCTGAGTGCATTCGCAACCTTGTTGCCTTTTCCTGGTGTGTACTCAATACCAAAGTCATAAGCGGCTAAAAACTCTAACCACCTCTGTTGTCTCATTTTCAGCTCCTTTTGTAAACAGATATCTCAATGACTTATGATCCGTGTACAACTCGAATCTCTCTCTCAACTGGTAATGTCTCCACACCTTCAATGCAAAAATTACTACGGCTAATTCCAAATCGTGAGTTGGGTATCTAACCTCATGCGGTCTAAGCTGTCGAGATGCATAGGCAATCACTTTACCCTTTTGCATTAACACATCGCCTAATCATGTTCTGCATGCATCCATGTACACCACTAAGTCCTGATTCAGATTCCCCTCTGGAACAACTAACACAGGTGCATTCGTCAATAAGTGTTTCAGCTTCTGGAATGCTTCCTCGCACTTATCCGTCCAAACAAACTTCACATCCTTTCGCGTTAGCTTAGTCATCGGTGTCGCTATTCACGAAAAATCCTTAATGAATCTATGATAATACCCAGCTAATCCAAAAAAACTCTTTATCTTAGCCACTGTCTCGGGTCTCTTTCAATTATTCACCACCTCGATCATAGTCGGATCTACAGACAACTCTTTCTCTGAGACTACATGACTAATAAACTTTACTTTCTTCTTTCGGAAATGACACTTTAAAATTTTTGCCTTCAGTCAACGTCTCAAGCACCAATCTAAGATGAACCTCATTCTCTCTTTCATCTTTAGAGTATATCAAAATATCATATATGAACACTAACACGAACCTATCCAAGTGCTCTTGGAAAATTTGGTTCATCAAATTCATAAAGAATGCTGGCGCATTAGTTAGTCCGAGCAGCATTACTAACCATTCATATGATCCATATCGGGTTCTAAACATTGTCCAAGGAATACTATCCTCTGCCACTATAAGCTGATGGAACCCTTATTGCTAAATCCAACTAGGAAATTACTTTGGCTCCACTCAACTGGTTGAAAAAATCGTCAATTCTAGGCAACGAATATTGATTCTTTATCGTCTTCTCATTCAACTTACGATAATCGATACATAACCTCAACGATCCATCCGGTTTTCTTGCAAACACTGCGGCTGCTCCCCAAGGTGAGCTGCTTGGTCTGATAAAATTCTTGCCTTCCAAATCCACCAACTGCACCTTTAGCTCCCTCATCCCAGTAGGTGTCATTCTACTTGGTGGTCTACTCACTGGTTCTGCTCCCGTACTAAATCTATTTGAAACTTAATGGCTCATTTCGATGGCAGTCCTACTACAGGTTCAAAGACATCTGCAAATTCTCTAACAATGAAAACTCGATTCAATCGTCTTCTAAACACCCAATAAAGCATTAACCTCAAAACCAAGGTCTTCTATGGAGTATACAATCTGATCACTACAATCGGGGTATCTAAGTGATATTTTCCTATCATGGCAAAATATCCTAGCATCGTATTTACTTAACCAATCCATACCCAAAATAATTCCAAACCCTACGCAATCAAACACATGCAAACTGCAATAAAATACATGACCTAACAATTCAAACTTTAGGTGGTCACATCTCATTCCAAGAGTCGCATATCCTCCTATTGGATTCGTATCCCTTAAGGAAGTAACTAGGTATGAGGGTTCTGGGTTAAGCTTATCCACCAAAAAATGAGAAATAAAAGAATGTGATGCACCTGTATCAAATAGAACTCTAACTAACATACCATGAATCAAAAGCGTACCTCCCAACACTGCTTTCCCTTTCTCCACTGCTGTTGGTCTCGAGGTAGCTGGCTCCAATTCAAACACTTTGCCTTTCCCATCCTTAGCTGGCTCTTTGCACTAGTTCTTATAATGTCCAATTTGATCGTAGTTGAAGCATCTAATATTCTTCTTCCTGATCAGCTTCTTTCCATCTCCCGAGCGACATTCATTGGCGAAATGCCATTTCTTGTCACATTTATAGCAGATAACCTACGCCTTTCCCTTCTGGTAGCTCCACTCTTCTGAGCTCCCTTCTTATGGAAAAACTTCCTCTTCTGGTTTTGTCCTCCTCGAACTCCACCTATCTTGTTGTCTTCAAGAAAAGCAAGCATCTCCTCCTGCCTCAAAGCCATTTCAACAACTACATCACATGGATCCCTAATGTGGACAATGTGGCCTTAGCATGTTTAGGCTTTAACCCACGAATGAACCTCTCATTCCTCTTAATAACTGTATCAACCGTGGCATATCCATATCTCAATATCTCCTCAAATCTGGTTGCATACTCAAGCACCATCATATCTCCTTGCTCCGATTCATAAAACTTCCTGAGCAAAGTTGACTTAGCAATCTCTGACATAAACCTCTCCTCAAACCTTCTTCTAAACTCATCCCAAGTCATGGTCTCCTCATTGACTCCAGTCGTAACACTGCTCCACTAATACAGTGCTGCTCCTTGTAACTGTCTAGAAGCAAGCCTTCTCTTCTTCTCATCATTGAGCCCTAAATCAGCAAAGATTCTCTCGCAATGAAGTAACCAGTTCTCCACTTCAATTGTGTCTTCATTCCGATAAACGGTTTTCCTTCCAGCCTGGCATAAACCCTACTCAGCACAGCATAATTATTGACTACTGGAGCTTCCTGATTTCCTCCAACTAATCCTGTTGTAGCTCCTACTTGCATCATGTTAACGAAGAGCTGATACACAACTCCCATATCAACTTGCGGCATTCCAGCACCCACATTTGCAGCTTGTGCCTGACCCGGATTCCTTCTGGTGTTTGGTCTGGCATTTCCAATTACTATGGTGCTTCCTCCATCTAGGTTAACTCTTCCACTTCTAACATCCATATCTTACGTTCGTAAAATCTGCATTCGAGTCTTTTTAAGATATGGAAGAATGGCCTAAATGAGGCGGGAGAATAGTGATAAAGAGTATACTTATATATAGCAAGTACAAGTATGTTACTATAGTGTTATCCCATACCCCAGTCTTTTCTCTAATTCCTTAGGATTATGTTTCAAAAATCATGTAAATTTGAAATTCATTTAAGTTTTTCATAAACCTATACTCTGATACCAAGTTGTAACATCCCCTATCTTAAGGCCCGAAGCTAAGCGCTACAAATACCACATTTATCTATAGTATTAACCTCCGGTGACAAAATACGATAATGTTAATGGTATCCTTAATATCAGAAGCACATGAATATGAAATAAAATCAACATAGATTTAAACAACTTTTTCTGATTACATTTCAAAGTAATATTTCACATTCAAATTACATAATCCCATAATCGATTCTTAGGTTTTGATCAAATATAATTATTACGAACTACGCCAATACAAACTATGCCAAGAGCGACATATGAAGATGTCTCCTTGGATGATCAAGGTAATAAATAGACAAACTGCCTTAATACAACACCGTAGAAATAAAAATAAATAGCTTATATACATATAAACCTGTAAAACATTTACCTTCTGCACGTCTTCGGAAGCTTATTCATCCAACCAACTAAACCTGTAAAACCTTAACCTGAATCCACTCAAATTAAATTTTAAGCACCTGAGAGTTTAAGAGGAAAACATAAACTTTGAGTCAGACATAAAGCATAGTGTGAATGATGTTATACATCTCGGTTATCTGATAATAAGTGAGACCACATCGCTTAGCAGAACTGGTTTCCCCCCACTAATATCCCTTTAAAACATATCTTTTGCAAATAAAAATCCTACAATCAAACTGATTAAAGCAATAATAGCAATATCATATATGCATATAAATCACGTAATCAATGGACTATCTGTTCGAACAATATAGTTTTGTTTGGCTAACTACTAACCTTTGGCTGACTCGGGCCTACCAGACACAATAAATAATCTAACACTTTTGGACGGTATATTCCTAACTTACTTCTCCCAGGGTTAACAGATCCTAATGGTTTTGCGGGCTCACCAATAACCTATCTTTCTTTGTATATTCCTTTCTGTGTGTAACATCATTTTAGACTTACCTATGACAAAGCGGTACACACTAGAATTTCAGACTTATATTAGCTAGGGGCTACTAGCTAAAGTATAGGGCGCGACCCTATACCAGTTCCATCTGGGATTCTAATATCTAAGTCATTTACTTAAATTCAACTTCTCCATCAAATTTTCCTTGAATTTTTTTATTTCAAATTGAATTAACCCTTTAAATCATACTTAAACAAGGAAACTATACTCTTTGCTTTGCTCAAATCTATGTGCCATGTAATATGTACTTTACTCAAAATAATGTTGATGAAATATATTGAGGGTTGCCTATCCCTCCAAAATAAGTTAAAAACCCCTTTAAACTTAAAAGATCTTAGGCCATAAAGCCAAGTTAAACCATTCAAAACCTTTGCTTAAAAACTTTAAACAACCCTTTCGAATGCATTAAAAGTAACTCTTCCAAAATATATTAACTACTATACCTTGAAACACTAGGCCGAAAGGCCAAAACATACCGTTCGAATCCTTTATAACAACCATTTGAAATCATTGAAGGTATCCCTTCAAAACCTTTATAAACCTTAGATATCCTCTTTTAAAACTCTTTAAATTCACCTTTTGAAAGCATTTGGAAACCTTTCATTTAAAATACTTTAAGTACCTTTCGAAATCATCGGGGAACCTCTCCTTCGAAACCTTTATTATACACCTTTCAAAATCAATAAGGTCCTTTACTTAAAAAAAACCTTTCGAAAGCATTGGGTTCAAGTAAAAGCTTGTGGAACATAGTTTCGAAACCATTTAAAACCATTCTATTCGAAACTTATGGGTTTAACTTTCAATAGAACAAAGGGTCTTAAAAGAACTAGGTTGAAAGCACTCTTTCGAAAGCAATTTCCTAAGTAAAAGAAAGTGGAAGGTTTCGACACCAACCCTTTCGAAAGCATGGAGAAGTGGCTTCTTATTTAAAAGCGAAAGCACCCTTTCGAAACCAATGTTTAAAAGCAAAAGCGGCCTCAACTGGGTGGAAAGGTAGAATGCGGCAACGAGTGTTTCGACCCTATCGAAAGCTTGTTTAAAACAAAAGGTGGCATCCTCTCTCGAAAGCTATCTTTAAACCCTTTCGAAAGCATTCTTTTAGAAGCAAGCTAGCGGCATTTCTTTTGAAAGAAAAACAAGGTCTTGACCCTTTCGAAAGCACATTTCGACCATATACCTTTCGCATATCTCCAATCCACTAGGTACTAAGGCACTGATACCAGTGTATTGGTTTCGACTATGATGGAGGCGGTAGTATTAAGTCAAATGGTAGCTCCCGAGAGTACCGAAACAACAAACCTTTACCAAAACTATTTTCTTTCTTTATAAAGTAATATCTTTCCAACTAACTTGCTTATTTGTCATTAAATAATTGGTTGCCAATTTTCTTTTCCAAAATCTTTTCTAAAAGTGCTGTAGAATTCAGTAATTACTTATTTAAAACATTTAGCAAATTGCCCCTTCTCCTATTTTAAACATATAAAACATTTAAGTCCCGTGCCTTAAATAATTTTATATAATTAATAAAACACTTAGGAAAATTCTCCAAAAATTCTAATAAATCACGTTTTATACGTTCTCTAACATATTTAAATGTCTGACCCAAAGCTAACATATAATAGCCGAAATTAATTTAAACCCAATTTAACCATTTTCTTCATTAGCAAATTCCTAAAAAATTCACAATAATTCAGAAAATTATAAAACTTGAAACCCATCTCTAAAATAATATTTCTGACCTTATATCAAAAACGCAAGTCAATTGGATTTCAATTAATAGGTTTTCCAAATTAAATATTATCATAAAATCTATATGACATAGCAAAAATAATCAACAAAAATATATATCCATTTAAACAATCAAAACATGGAAAAGCATTGCAAAATAAACACGGGTCTTACCTAGAAACTGAAATCTATATAAGAATGAGATGTAATCTATTATTCACCTTTAGCTTGTGTTAAAGAGGTTGAGATTTGCTCTTTGATTAACTTGCTTAAGCTTTCCTCTTGAAATATTGCTTATCTTCTTCTTAATTTCTTCTAATGGTGGTCGGCCATGGTTGGTATTTAATTTTGTTTGAAAATGTTGCAAATGAGAGTGGGTTAAGCATTTATGGCATATGAATATAACCTATTCCTAATTTTCCCTTATCTTATTATCTTTATTTTTTTCATTTGCTTATTCATTGAGGCACGACTACCTTATAACTTTACAAATCTCAATCTCTTAACCACTTAACTTTTACATTATTCTATTTAGTTTATCTAATTAAATTTCCTAAATAATTTTATTTAAAATTAGGTTTGTTACAGACTCCCCTCCTTAAAGAATTTCATCCTTGAAATTACAATAAGGTACTCATACAAATCAATCATAAAGGTAAAACATACCATGAAACAAGTCAGGATAAGCGTCTCTAATCCTGCTCTCTGTTTCCTAAGTACAGTCTCACTCGTCGACACTCCATTGGACTTTGACTAATCCGACTGTCCTATTCCTTAGTCTCTTCTCATCTCTCACGACTATACGAACTGACTTTCTAACTATGGTCATATCCGGTTCCACTACTAAATCACCTAATACAGTCGGTGTAATAGTAGTTTCTGGATCTTGAATACACTTCCTTAGATGAGAAATATGAAAAACATCATGGACTCCTACCAAACTGTTTGGTATATCTATTTTATATGTGAGTTTCCCGATCCTTTTTACAATAGAAATGGTCCAACGAATCTCGGTGCCAATTTTTCTGATTTCTCGAATCTGATTACATCTTTCATTTGTGATACCTTGACAAAAACATAATCTCCGACTAAGAACTCTAAATCTTTCCGTCGCTTGTCAGTATAGCTCTTCTGCCTAAATTGAGCTTCCTTCAATCTAACTCGAATTAACTCCATCTTTCCCGCAGCTTCCCTAACCAAATCTGGACCAAGAACTAACCTATCTTCGGTCTTTAACCAACAAACAAAAGATTTGCATGGCCTTCCATACAAAGATTCAAACATTGCCATCATTACATTAGTCTGATAACTATTGTTATAAGAAAACTCGACTAATTGTAGATAGTCCTCCCATGATCCCCTAAAAGTCTAGCACAAAAGCTCTTAACAAATCCTCTAAGACTTTGTTAACTCTTTCTGTTTTCCCATCTGTCTACGGATGGTAAGCGGTACTCATCTTGAGCTTGGTACCTAAAGTATCTTGTACGCTCTTCCAGAACTCGCTAGTGAATAAAGAATCTCTATCGCTTACTATACTATCAGGAATTCCATGCAGTCTAACTATATTCTTCACGAATAACTTAGGAAAAACAGGTGCCATCCGGTTTGACTTAACCAAAATGAAATGGGCACTCTTGGTCAATCTGTCAACTATAACCCATATACTTTCATTTCCTCAATTTGCCCTTGGCAACCCATCTATAAAATTCATTGAGATAGAATCCCACTTCCATACTGGAATATTTAAAGGCTGAAGTAACCCACTTGGTTTTTGGTGTTCGGCTTTTACCTGTAGATAGTTCAAACATTGTTTCACCCGTAAGCCTACATCTCTCTTCATACCTTCCCCGAAGAAACTTCTTTTCATATCTTGATACATCTAAGTTCCTCCCATATGAATTATGAACTTCAAATAATGTTATTTAACCTTTACATTATCCTATTTAGTTTATCTAATCTCAATCTTAATCTCTTAACCACTTAACCTTTATATTATTCTATTTAGTTTATCTAATTAAATCTCATGAATAATGTTATTTAAAATTAGGGCTGTTATATATATCTCCAATGAGTTTATTAGGCTATGAAGGCTTAATAATTATATTAAAATATAAATATAAATTATGGTTTGCAAAAAAGTTTGGGAAAGTAATTTCTAATCTGTAGTAGTTTTCTGAAAAGTATTTGGTAAATAAAGTTATTATCCAATAAGAATTTGACAAAGAATTGGAGTTGGTAAAAAGATATTGCTTTTTAATGAAATAAAACAGTTTTATATTAATTAAAGTATTGTCATGTGCTATTAATCAATGTCGTGGCCCATTTATGCCGTATGTCATCTCTAACCTGTAGGAAGCATATGATAGCAACTTGGTTGGTATGCAATGGTTCCACTAAGTTTGGAACGTATTAATGCCGACATTGATGGTTGCGACGTTGGAAATGGGGTGTTCTTTGCTACTAGTCTTCTATGTCGCATATTTTTTATGCCACCTGTTTTATACCACATGTTTTATTGTGACATTGATGATGCCACAAGTTTTTAATATCAACTCCTTATGATTTCAATGTCTCATGTCGTCTGTGCCACTATTTTACCTTTTCAGCATTGACTATACTATGGCTGTAGTGTCGCTAATTTACTTTCGACATTGGTTGTATATGGTAATGTTGCTGCTATTTTCTTATGCCATAGTGTTTGACCATAGTGGCGCTATAGGCTATTTTCGGTATTGATTATAAAGAGGTTATAATGCCGCTAGTTTCTTATGCCACCGTGTTCTGGCTATAATGCCGCTATTGGCTATTTTTAACATTGGTTTTATACGGCAATGATGCCGCCTAACCTTAATACTGACATTCCTATATTTCCAAATTTTAAAGTTTTATACTATGCAACCCATGACTATGCTGCTTGTATTCGACGGCCTATATGTATTTATAATATGCACCATAAATTGTTTTGCTCTTATGGCTTTGTGTTTTATAAATCAGATGCTTTAATATGATTTCGATATAGAAGGGTGCGACAACCCATATAGGAAATATCAATGTCGCACTTTATCAATATAAATGGTTTTATTGTACCTAGTTTCATAGCCTAAGGTTTTGAGGTGCGACAACCTCTAAGAGATTTCAAAGTTCATCAAAGTTATTTTATAAAAGCATATATATCTTGGTATAATGTTGTGGAAAAAGTAAAGGGTTGTAGTTTCCTTGTTTTAAAGTTTGATGTCAAGGGTTAAATCCATTATAAAGACTTATGTTTTCAAGAAATTAAAAGGGTATTTACCTCAGGATTTAACTAAAGAGATTATAGTTCTTATCACCTTTAGAGAAATTATGATACGATGGATTTACTTGGAGATTAGAAAACCAGATGGGACTAGTGAGAGTCACATCCTACACTTCAACTATCACCCCCAAGCTGATATTAGTCCAAAATTTACATGCATAGGGCTTCATCAAGCGTAAGACTAAAAGTAGGTTTACATATAGAAAGGAATTCACAAGGATGAGGTAGGTTATTGGTTTGCTTGCAAAACCATGAGGATTAAAGTGACCCTATGAATAGCAGTTTGGACAGACTGTCTAGTTCTTTCTAATAGTAAATTGGAGAATTTGATATATCTGGTAGGCCCAAGTCAACCATATAGGTTTGTAGTTACCTTAAGAAAACTATGATGTTGGGACATATAGTCCATTTATTTAGATAGATTGGTCATGATTACCAAGGTTGCATGCATGCATATGATTGTTTATATTATCTAGTTTAACCATTGTGGTTGCAGGTGCTTGATTTATAAAAGATATATTTTTAGGATAATAGTAAGAGGGAAACCCGTTCCACTCAGTGGCATCGTCCCACTATGTATCTATTAACCTAGATGGCATATTATTATTCACCCTAGACTTTTTGTCTGACCCGAAGTTTTTTGTTTTTCCCCTTAAACTCTCAAGTACTTATTTGAGTAGTTTAAGAGTAAGGTTTCTAGGTTTTTAGGTTTGACAAATAAAGCTTTCCCAGACGTGTAGGAGGCAGAGCTGGCTATGTAGGAATATATCTATTTAATTATCTGCTGTGTTGTATGACATTTGTCTGTATGTATGTAATGGCAGAAATTATATCTGTCTAGTAGTTAACTCTGATCAACCAATAGAGGCATCTTCATAAGTCACTCATGGAGTATTTTGTAATAATTATATTTTATCAGAACCTAGGCAATGTTTGGGATGATGTAATAAATATGGAAATTTATTAATGTAACGGAAAAATTTATCTGAAAAATGTGTTTGAATTTTTTTCATATTCATGTGCTTTGATATCAATGATACTATTAATTGATCTCATTTTGTCACCAAAGAATAATACTATGGATGACTACCGCATCAGTAACGCTTATTTTTGGACCTTAGAATGGGGGATGTTATAGTAAGTCTGTCCGGTTAATCTAACTACCAACACTTTCGAATAGTCGGATTAATGTGAGACATCACAGTTTGGGTTACGGGTCATAAGACATAGGGCTTGCTTCTGGGTTGGTGGTATTAGGTGGTTGTTGTAGGGTCATATCTTCTTTTCACTTAATAAGTATTAAATAGTCGAGATTATCCTTTAAGTATGGTGGTGGGAACCTTCATAGGGGTCCGTTTCGGGGTCAAGGTATTGTGTGGCTATTGTAGGGTCCGCCTCTTTCCATAAAGAAGTAATAAGCAGCCTGATGAGATTTTATGCGATGTCAGTTAAGAATTACCAGAGAGGGATCCTCCTTGGGTTGGGTATTAAATGACGTGGATCTGCCAAAGATATAGGTATTAATGGTCAGACTCTACTTAATTCCCGTTAAAGAGCTATTAAGTGGTTCAAGTACTTCTCTCACATTGTTAGGACATGATTGGTAGTAGTTGCATTAGACTGGAAAGTTCCTTTGGTCTATAGTTGAAGGAATATTATGGAGTTGGACTAGAAGAGCCTTCGGGCTTACAATTGGAGATATTCTTAATAAGGTATAGTATAGGATGCATAAGACATATTATTTATCTAAATAATACTGCCCAAATACTATTATGGTAAGACTTAAGATTTTCATTCATCGGATATTGTTGTTCTGACGCCCTCCTATTTACAACACACAGGTTAGGGGAAAACAATGTTGATAGAGAAGATGGAGGTAGAGGCAAAGACTTGTGGCAGTTTATCTATCTATTTATGTTTTTGATATATTTTGATGTACCCAGTTTCAGAAATGTTGATTTTGGGATTTTGTATTTTGGATATTTAAGATGATATGTTGTATTTCTGATATTTGAATTTTTATAAAATGGATACTTATTTCTATTATTGTATTTTATCATTTCCACTATGATATTTTGATGGCATAGATATATAGCTCTGTATATTGTCTATTGTATCAATTTTACCAACCAACAACCAGCTTTGGAATCGGCCTAAGGCTAGATGGACTTTTATTCCGAAATTAGTCCAATTTCGGAGAGGGTTGTTACATTTGGTATCAGAGCTTAGGTTACCCGATCGACATGAATAGGCATACGTAAGAGCGCGTATTTTTTATTTTTGAAAGTATTTTTCAAAACCATACAAAATATATACTTTTAAGAACATATGTAAACATACTAGGCAAAATTTTATTTAGTAAATAATACTATCTTAGGAAGTTCTAACTAAAAGCCTAAACCTATAGATAGTTGATCGTGGTTGAAAACAATAGTTCGGAAGTTGGGAACCAATCCACTCAAGGAATACCCACCACTTGAGGTACGCCGGAATGGTTCAAGAAATACTTAAGGTATATGAGGCAAGTTCTCATTCCTCAAGAAGAAGCACCAGCAGCACTAGTTACTCCGCCTACGAAAGCAGCACCCCACCTACTAGACTTCCCCAAAATGTGTAAAGACTTCTAGAAACATAAAGATTTTGTTGAAATGAAGGCTTGGGTTAACGACTATGAACATATATTCTGGAAGCTTGGATGATAAGACCGGATCAAGAGGAAGATGGTTGCATGGTATTTGAAGGGTGAGGCGCTTGATTGGTATACCATTGTAGTTGAAGAGAATGTAGAGGAAGGAATTACTTGGACCGAATTAAAGATTTGCTTTGAGTCCAGTGCTGAAGTAAGTTTGCAGCTAGAGAAGTTTATACAATTGAGACAAGAAGACTCCACGGTGAAGGAGTACATCAATAGGTTCATGGAATTGGCTAAGTTTGGACTGAGCTTGATTGACACCTCTATGAAGAAGGCTATGAATTTTGTTAAAGGCCTAAATTCTCCACTTAGAGAGATGCTTTTGACCCAAATTCCTATAAGCACCACTTATGAGATGATAATTAAAATGGCACTGCTTCAGACTCTTAGTATCGAGGGGAAGGAGAAAGTGGGATAGATACAAATTCAATGTGGAGCAAAGAAAAGGGGTTTATGGACTGACAAGAAAGTCAAGGGGAAGACAAGAAAGAAGTTATGACATGTCATAGATGTCAGAAGAAGGGGCATGTTTCTAAGAACTACAAGGTGAGTTTGATGAAGGAGGAGTTCAAAGAGAGATGCTATCACTACCATGAGGAGGGACACTACAAGAACCGCTGCCTGAAGCTAGGAAAGGAGGGACAAGGTGGGAAAGCTTATGCCATTGAAGCTATACGTGTCTCAAGTAGACGTCCTCTTAGAGACCAAGGAAAAACTACATTAGAAGGTATAATTATTATCTTCGAAAATACTATTCGTACATTATTTGACTCGAAAATATCACATTCATTCATAGCTAGAAATGTAGTCAGATCGTTGGGTCTAAAAACCTAAGTTATCACAAACCCAATAGTCAAATCAAATCCTATTGGAGGGTCAACGCATCTTTCTTTAATTTGTAAAGACTTAGTGGTGGATATATGTTACGTCGATTTAAGATATAACACGTATGTTCTTGGTTTTGTGGGGTATGGATTTATCCTTGGGATAGATTGGTTATCTTACTATAGGGTTGCCTTGGACTATGATAGGAGGATCATTTGGTTAAGGAGTTGTAAAGATATCGATATTCGTTGTATGCCCTAAAAATCAGTCGAGTTAAGCCATTTATACTCTCTTAGCCTATCACGATGAGCACTCATGTGTGCATGTAGTCTAAGACTTTCCAGACATTTTTAAAGAAGTCTATGATCTCCCACCTTGAAGGGGGATCGAGTTTAGGATTGATTTGGAAAAGGATCTAGACCAGTCATGCTTCCATTGAGGAATATGGCCCTCAAAGAAAGGCAAGAGTTGGACAAGCAGATTTCAAAGCTTTTGCAGAAGGGATTTATTCGCTGCAGTATTTCAGAATGGGGAGCACTAATTGTCTTTACCACTAAGGCAGATGGCTCTTTAAGGCTATGAGTTGACTACAGGGAGCTCAATAAACTAACCGAGAAAAATATGTATCCCATACCTAGAATTGATGACTTATTTGACCAGCTTATTGGAGACAATCTTTTCTTAATTGGACTTAGCCATTGGATTCCATCAATGGTGGATAGCTGAGGATAGCAAGCAGAAGACCGCTTTTTGCACTCATAGCAGACTATATGAATGAGGAATAATGCCTTTCGAGTTGACAAATTCCCTTGCGTACTTTGTAGATTTTATGAGTAGAGTCTTTAGGGGGCAACTAAAAAAATTCATCAGAGTGTTCGTAGACAATATTATTTTCTAAAGGTGAGGGTGAGGGTGAGCATGAAAATCACTTAAGGAGGTACTAGGGACTTTGAGTAGGCATCAACTAAATGCCAAATTCTCAAAGTGTCATTTTTGGAAGAATGAGGTAAGATTTCTTGGTCATATTGTCTTCGAGAAGGGATTCTCCAGGGATCCCATGAAGGTAGAAGCTGTTCAAGATTGAAAGATTTCGAAGAACGCCACGAAAGTTAGGAGTTTTCTTGAACTGGCAGGTTACTATAGGAAGTTCATCAAGGACTTTGCTAAGATAGCGGTCCCACTAACTCGATTAACAAATAAAAATCTACTTTTTGCATGGAATGAGAAATGCATGGAAGCATTCGAGAATCTGAACTGTTGACTCGTGCGCCAATACTTGCTATTCTAGATAGGATGAAGCCTTTCACTGTTTATACTAACGCTTGTGGTACAGGGTTAGGAATTGTGCTTATGCAAGAGGGCAAGGTAATAGCTTATGCAAGTAGGCAGTTGAAGGACCATGAGAAGAGGTACCAACTCACGACTTGGAGTTAGCAGATACTGTCTTTACTTTGAAGATGTGGAGGTACTATCTTTTAGAAAAAAATAAAATTCAATAGTTTGTAGTGCTTGAATTAATTGGAAAAATCAAAGAGGTTTGTTTGCTTACAAGTGATACAAGTTCTCCAAAACATACTTTGCATGCTTCAGCTCAAACTCATATATAATATAAATTTGCATGCTTCAGCTTAAACTCCTTGTGGCTCATACTTTGAATACCCCAGTTCTTGCTTTAGTTCTGTTTGTTCAGGCTCCACAACAAGTTGTTTCAGTTATGTTTGTGCAGGCTCCACATCAAGTCATTTCATCTCAACATGTGCCTTTTTCATGCTCAAGTGGCATATAGCACCCCATGCCAATGACCCATATATAACTGTAAACACTGTTCAATCAGTATTGTAATTGTAAATCCAAATTTTACTAACACATTATGTAGTCGAAGATAATAAGTATGTATTGCAAGTGCTAAAAATTTCATAGAATATCTTATGCATTGTTCTAAAGTCATGTCCTATATAACCAGAATTTTCAATTATTTCTATTTAAAAAAATACTTACATATGTTCCGAAGCTTCTATTAGTCACATACTTATATCACAACCCATATCAATCGTCATGAAAGAAAGCATATCATAGGTCATGTAAGCAAATAGCATTTAGAATTGAAGTAAAGTGCAAAAATAACCTTTGGTTAAATTCAGTAATATAGAAAGATTAAATGGCCCATCAGAAGAAATATACCAGCTATGTAACCCAATAGAATATTTACTGAGTGATACCCAATTTCAGTTCGCATGATATTACCGATATCATTAAGCGAAATCTTTTGGAGTGAATAGAAACACCTCAATAAGTGCATGTGTAATGTATTTTTGGTTTTAATGATTAACTATATACAAGGCGTGATAATAAACAGCAATCACAATCCTTGTAGGTCAGTACATGGCTTCCATTTAATATGAACAATTAGTGCTTATGAAAATATTTCTATTGACAGGAGGGTGATAATAAGGATACGTTTTTATTTTATCAAAATAACCTCTCATTTTGAAAAATTAGAACAATAAAAAAATACACATAAAAGTTCAAATTGTAAATGTAATGCATGTCAGAAGTGAGAAGTACCTAGAGCAGCGCGCTAGACTATGGAGCATGGGATAATGATGCTGAACATGGAGCATGTCGGAAGACGAAGACTATGAACATGGGATAATATCGTTGAACATTTAATCATATGTAGTGAGGAATCTAAAGATCCAGATGAAGATACAAATGAAAAGTTTTTAAGCATGTTGTACAATACTCAAAGGTTGATTAATCAAGCCGCAGCAGCAAAGATTCGCTGGGAAGCAATGGTTGCTGCTCACAACCAAAGCAATGCAGAAGCACTCCGTAATGCACGCTCTTCATTCAAACATGCACATAATTATGCTAAGCTTACCTTTGATGAGATTATGGAAGAGATTAACTTAGGACCCTAATAGTACATTAAGTATTAGTTACTTGTGTGTTTTAATCATCCTATTATTAGTTAACTTTATCTGTATTTATATACCTTTAGCATGTAATTTAAGCTAGTAATGAAAATTTGCATTCTACTATTCTATTTCTATCCATGTTTTCGTACAGTTTTACCAAATTAAATTTAGTTTCATCTCGCTGAAATATAGAAACTGTTAAATTTTTTACAGAGATTCCTAAAATTTTCTTTTTTCCTTCTATGGGTGACTATGATTTTCCTTGTATATTTACCTCTAATTATCTTAGGAACAAAGTATTTCTATGACCATTATGCCTAGATGCCTTAACTATTTAATTCCTAATAGGAAATTTATGTATTATTTCCGAAAGTGTTTTTATTTTATATTTGATTGTACACATAAAGTAATGTATATATTTAAGGCAAATGAATACAGAAACAAACACCTTCTTAGATTCTATTATATTTACATAATACAAAGCAATAGCTATAAATTTATGATAGTAAAAATAACTATAAAAATATACAGTTCCATATGTGGTGTTATCGTCATCTCTTCTTTAATTTTATGATGACAATATGATTATGAGCACAATATAGAACTCTGATATGGAGCCCCTTTTTTCATAATTGTCACAAGCGAAGTCGGTCTACTTTTATTTTTAATTAAGAAGGTATTGTCAGCATGTCCCTGCTGCAGTTTGAGAAAGAATGAATAAAGAAAACCCATTTTTAGAAATAATTAAAAAATAATCCCAAATCCATATATTGCAGTCAACATATGGAAAATACTATAGTATTATTCGAAATATAATTTTACATTATTACATTGTTACGAAGTAGTTAGTATCATACAACCTCATCAAATAAATCAGAAATTTGATAAATCATGGCATATTTACAGTGTTTCTTCATCTTCACGGTGTATTTCAAGATTGATCAACAAAAACTAAGAAGCATGTCGTTTAAAAAAACTAATAATTATACCACAAGAGGATGTTATCAGAGATATAATAATTTGCCTTCAAAACATATAACCTAACAATTATTTTCAGTTAAGCTCGCATTATGCATGAATAATTTAAAATTCAAGAGAAAAATATGATCTTTTTAAAACAAAACATTGTGATAATACATAAGAAAAGGAAACTTCAATCAAATAACTTGTTTAATGTCACAGTTACAAATTTTGTGATTGAATATGCATGAGAGACCATTTCTTTTAATTTGATGTTAATAATTGATTTGATGCTACAATCACCATATTTTGTGAATCTAGTAGATCCTTACTAACTTTTAAAATTTTATTCCAAAATTTTGCGAATCTAATTGACTAAAAATAAAAAAATTAATCAAATATATAAATTATATTCAAGATGATTGGATATTACAAATCAAAATTATATATAATAAATTGGGGAAAAAATTGTAAAATCTACGGTTCAATAATTTTAAATCTGCATTATTTACATTTTAATATCAGTTCTTAATGTCTAATCCTTATGTTATCCCTTATTCTTTAATTTTGCATTTTAATACAAATATTGCATAATCCAACAATCCATGTGATTTTAGTATAATTTTCAATAATCATTTTCTTCAATACAGTCATTTTTAAACAATGACATTTCAACAATCGATAGATTCAATAATGGATCAGATGGATATTTAATAATTATTAAAGTAACTGCTTTTCACCAATCATTTCAATAATACACATGATTTGAGCAGCAAATTTGATTTTTCAACAATAAAAAAAATTAACCATGCAGATTAGATAATTAGATAATAAATAACTCACATGTTTTAGCAGTAGAAAATCAGGTTCTGATAATTAGGTCAAAATTCTGGGATAGGTCAGAAGCAGCACGCCACACTTGAAGCAGGCAAATAGTAGGGAGATGCAATGTTCGAGCGGCCAGCGATAGAGAAGATTTGGAGGCTAGAAACTAAAGCAGTGTTATGTGCTAGGTCAACATTCGAGAATACGCTATTATAATTTTCTAATTTTTGTTCTTCTCTTTTATTGCCCAAGTCAACTATGCTTTGGGCTAGGCTTGGCAAGGAGGAGAAGAGGACCCAAGGAGGAGAAAAAAAGAGTTGATGTGAGGAGGAGAAGACGATGCTAGAGAGATCGAAAAAGAACAGGATTTAGAAGGAAGTTAGGGTTCTGGAAATAAGGGAGAATTTGTTTTACAGATAGTGAAAAAAAGCAGCCTGGAAAAATGAGGGCGTAACATAAGTTTTGTTCAGTGGGGATAGGCGGGAACTCATATTTAGTAGCGTTAGGTTAAAAAAATAGTAAAAATTAAGAATAAAATAGTTATTGTTGCACTTAGCTATAAATGCTACCAATAAGTGTAGCAAAAAATAGACTTTCTTATAGTGTTCGGATGATCATTCACCTCGGTAGAGATAAAATCACTACAAGAGAAACGGCTCTTTCCAACGGCGGTAAGCCGTTGGAGGCCGTTGGAAAGCCGTTGGAGGCCGTTGAAAATCTCGTTGGTATACGTTTCAACAGCTTCCAACGACTTCCAACGGCACCAACGGGGTTATACCAATGGCTTCCAACGGCAAGTTTGCCAACGTGGCAAATCCTGTTGACCAAACTACCGTATGAATCCGTTGGAATGCGTTGGAATTTTCCATTGGAAGCCGTTGGACGTAAATGACCAGTGTGCCGTTGGTCGCCATTGGAAGCCGTTGGAAATCTGGGTATATTTTTTAAATAAAACCAGCAGTGCTTACTTCCAGCCACACACAACCACAATTATATCAAAACAGCTCCATTTCAAGCATATATATATATATAACAACTATATCAAAACATATCCAAACATATAGATATAACCAAATCAAGCATATATTTCAACATAAACCAATATCCAAACATAACCAACATCAAAAAATCCAAACCAACATCAAAAAATCCAAACCAACATCCACAACCAAACCATCAGAATATATCAAATCCAAATATACACAGAAACCATCAGAATGTATCAAATTCTCACTAACTCCAAAATATACATGCCAATAACAAAACATACCTAAATCACTCCACACCAGAACCACCAGATGAAGGAGGCTGTCCATACTGTGCAATGAACTCCGCCATACGTCGGTTCATCTCCTCCATCCTTGCTTCATGCATCAAATTGCATTCCCGCATCTCGGCAAGCTCGGCTCGTAGCTACGCAATCTCTTCCTTATCTTGAGCCTTTTGATATTCTCTTTGGGCTGTTTGAGCCTGTAAAGAAATTTAAATTATCAACTACACTTAAAAAATTGGGGCATTTCACCAGAAGGACAAACTTTGCAGTTCAATTAGTTTCTAGGACACACATTCAAAGAAATTACTTTCAAGGCCAAAGTCAGCAGAATAATTACTTTCAAGGACAAAGTCAGCAGTTCAATTACTTTTAAGGACATAATTTCATAGGTTTTTAGGCCTTAGAAACTAATTATTTTACATTTTGTCCTTGAAAGTAATTATTTCAGTCATGTGTCCTAGAAACTAATTCCACTTGCTAAAGAGGCCCTTGTGGCTAATTTCCACTAAAAAATTAGTATTAAAATAATTGCAAATTAACTAACCTATATATATTCACTAACAAATTCATAAAACAAACTACGGATATGGAAGCGTCTGCCACGAGTATAAGGATAGTTCAAAATATGAATGGAATACAGTAGTATAAGGATATTCACTAACTTAAAATTACCGATTGGCTTCCATATCCGTAGCGTCTTCCGCGGGTCACTAGATCCATGATAGACTCAAAAATGGCATCCTCCTCATCGGGGGTCAAGTGAGCTCGTCCCGTATCCTCAAGTAAGGCTGTCCGCGCTTCCTGGAACTTTTGCTGTCATACAAGATATAATTGAATTTAGTTAACGTTATTTCAATTAACTTGTAAGTTTTAGTTACTTATGTTATACTTACATAGGCAGCACGCGCTTTGTCATCGTGGTCCCAAGAGTAAGAAACTGCGCCGGAATCATCAACCTGAGTCAAGACATGTGTATGGGTAAACACATCTCAATAACTAATAGCCCCCCCCCCCCCCCCCCCCCGCGTTGTCTCTCCTGAAATATGCACATATAAATATACATTATTTATATTTTAACAAATTAAAACTTAAAATAATTAACTATTTATCTTATTTAATAATTATACCAAATCTTCCCGGTGATGCTGGAAAGACTTGGAACCACCCCGATGTGTAACGGGGTTCCTGCTCCTGTTTGCAGAATTCCTCTCGGACTGCCTCTGCAAATTTAAATTGAAAACAAAAATTGTTTTGACAGTTTTAATTATTTATATATTATTTGCCTCAAACAATTTAAATTAAATATATGATAGATTTACCACAAAATCCTCGTTGCTCCACCAGGTGGCGAACTCATCAAAGACAGCTTCACTCATCCAATGAGGCCTCTTTCCTGATGTTTTGATGTTGTTTATTGTTTCGCGATAGTTTTTTGCAATTTTGCTGCTCCAATGGCGCCAGACAACAGAAACATCAGAATCGGCCAAGTCCACTTCCCCTGCACGTTTGAAAAAATATGAGTTATACAGTTGCTACAAATAGTGCAAACATGAATTGACATAATGTACATGACTACATAATGCAATAATTGATATACCACACATACCAAAAAGTCCTACCAGATAGCCTCCCGCACCCCCTCTGGTATCGCAGTCCACCTCGGCCAACACGAGGTCATACGAGCCATATACGCCCGTCGCGAGATCGTGAGCACTATGTTGGAAGGCTCCAACGTAAACCCACAGCTGTGTAAAACAGGAAAAAAACATTTAATATTCCGTTACTACTATATATATTTGATAAAAGATTGTATGGAATAAAATTTAATTTTGAAACTTTATACTTACCTGCCATTGGCTTTGGGTTTCAGGCATACCGTAGGCCGAACACCCGGCTGTGAAGGACCAGCATCATCACCTCTCTGTGAGCTGGAAGATCCGGAGTGTGAACGTCTGCGTCCCGACATACCTATATGAAATCATAGTATAAAGAAAAGCAAGAGTAACATTGATTAATTTAGTATGCAAATGGTGTCAGAATAATGAACATGGCGTAACATACATTATGGCGTAACATAAAAGAGACTATGTGATACATATCATATAAAATTACTTTGGAAACAGAAAAATAAAAAAAAATTACCTTCTCAAAATATTGATTAGTGATCAATCCTCATCGATTTCGGATTCAGACTCTTCTTCGCACTCTATATTTTGTTCCTCTATACTCTCAAATGCTTCAATTAATGCATTTGATTCATTGTTTAGAGGTCCAAAATCTATTTGATCGTCGGTTACTATTATTCCTCTATTTTCCTCGATATCTGCTTGGTAAGCTTGTTGTTCAGGAATATTCCGTCCATCAAATGTAAACCTTGGTTTGGTTTTAAAAACAGCCGACCAATCTATTTTATCTCTTCTTAAAGATGGGTAAGGAGCATAATAAACTTGAAGAGCTTGTTTGGCAAGTACAAAAGGATCGTACTTATAATACCTCTAAGTATGTTTTATTTCTATAAGATTATATTTTGGATCCACGTTTATTCCAGAACCTGGAACGTTGTTGAACCAGTTGCATTTAAACAAAAATACTTCTTCTACGGGTCGGGTGAAATATGTCAACTGCAAAATCTGGGTCAGTACGCCATAAAAGTCATTTATGTGATAATTTGGATCATCACTACCTTTGACAAATACACCAGTATTGTTAGTTGATTTTTCGGCACCGTATTCTTTGGTATTAAATTTATATCCGTTGACAAAGAATATTGGATATGTCTTGACTATCCTTTTTGGTCCCATAGCTAAATGTTTCAATCCTTCATCTACAACACAATTTGTTGTACCAAAAACGTAGTTAGAAAACCAAGCAGCAAATTCTTTACCGATATCGTCGTTTGGATGTTGTGATTCGTAAATACTGCAATTATAGAACAAATGTTGCATTATGATTAAAATACATGTGTGCATATTTGTGTATACATATGTGTAGATGATATGCATGTGTAGACGTATGTGTATATATATTACCTAATAAATGGTGCAACTTCGGCACAGTTGAGAAGAATGTACGTGTGTGCTACTTGATAATCTCTATCATCCAACCATACTTCCACACATTTACCAGCAGGCCGACCAGTTTTTTAAAAATAGATAAAGTCGCTTGACAATCATCTTCATCAATGCCTTCATCATTACGCGTAGCACTTTCAAATGATATGTTCACATGGTCGCTGAAATAGTGAGAGAGAAAAAAACGAAGCTTCTTCTTCGATGTACGATTTGCAAATCGAACCTTCAACTCGAGCTTTCTGTCTCACTTTTTTCTTTAGATGATTTAAATACCTAGCAAAAATTATTTTAAATTAATTTTTTATACATTTAATTAAACCAATATGTAATAAACTAAATATTAATATACCTTTCAAATGGATACATCCATCCATATTGCACAGGCCCTCGAAGACGTGCTTCAAATGAAAGATGAATAGGTAAATGCTCCATAACATTGAAAAAACCTGGAGGAAATATTTTTTCCAGTTTGCAAAGCAATATCGGGATTTCTTCCTCAAGTTTACGTAGACGATCAACTTTTAATGTAGTTGAACAAATCTCTTTATAAAACAGACTAAGTTCTGTTACAACAGTCCAAACTTTTACGGGCAACAGTTCTTTAAAAGCGACGGGTAACAAATTTTCCATCATAACATGACAATCATGACTTTTCATCCCGCTAAGTTTATTGTTCTTATAGTCAATACATCTACGAAGATTAGAAGATATGCCATTTGGGAATCTTAATCCTTCCACCCATTTTAAAAGTAATTTAACTTGATTATTGTCTAGCTCATAGCAAGCTTTTGGCTTTTTTGTGTCATTTGGTTTTATATGAAGCTCAGGACGATTACATATTACTTTGATATCACGTCTTGATTTCAAATCATCTTTCGTCTTCCCTTTAACATTCAAAATTCTATTAAACAGATTATCAAACACGTTTTTCTCATTATGCATCACGTCAATATTATGACGAATCAAGAGATTTTTCCAATAAGGCAATTCCCAAAATATGCTCTGTTTGCACCAGTTATGAATCGATGATTTACCTTGAATTTCAATTTGTTCTCCGGTTTCATGTATCTTTGGATAATCCTTTACAAGTTCATAAATTTCTTCGCTTGACCAAACCGTAGGTGGTCTCAAAGTTTCATGTCTATAAGCTGTAAAGTTTTTTTATCTCTTCGAAAAGGATGATTAATATGAAGAAAACATCGATGACAGTCAAACCACGAAACTTTCTTTCCATGAGGTAAAAAATTGCTCGTGTTTCTTCCATGCAATAAGGACAAGCTAAACGACCGGCCGTACTCCAACCTGAAAGCATTGCATATGTAGGAAAATCACTGATTGTCCACAATAAAGAAGCATACATGCGAAAGTTCTTTTTTTGGAAAATATCATATGTCTCTACTCCCTCGTACCACAATTTTTTTAATTCATCAATCAATGGTTGTAAATAAACATCGATTCCTTGTGTCGGATCATCGGGACCAGGGACGACAACTGTAAGAAACACATATGGAGTTTTCATACACATCCAAGGAGATAAATTATAAGGTGTGACAATTATTGGCCATAACGAATATTTCGAACCAAATTGAGAGAATGGGGAAAATCCATCCGTACATAAACCAAGTCTAACATTACGAATTTCGGACGCAAAATCAGGATATTTCTGGTCAAAATGCTTCCATGCTTCCCCATCAGCTGGATGTGTTAACGTACCTTCTTCCTATGTTCTCACACCGTGCCATCTCATATGTTGTGCAGTTACAGAAGATGCATATAACCTTTGAAGTCTAGGAGTAATTGGTAAATAATGCATACGCTTATACGGGACTTCCTTTCCCTTTTTCTTTCTTGGTTTGTATCTTTCCTGATTACATATTTTACAATTTCTAAGGTTGATATCTTCTTTCCAAAACAACATGCAACCCTTTAGACATGTATCTATTTTTTGATACGGTAAACCAAAAGCCGACATCAGTTTTTTTACTTCGTAATGATTTTCGCACATTAGATTATTAGGAGGCATATGTCGTTTCACAGCTTGTACAACAGCCGTAAATCCAGATTGTGTGAGGTTGTATTTGGATTTCATCGCAATGTATTCAGCAGTTACTGATAATTGGGTTCCGCTTGTGCAGCCTTCCCAAAGGGGTTTTTTCGCGGCATCTAACAAATCATATTTTTTTTGCCCCAATATTTGGTTCTTCTTCAGCATTACCATCGTCATCAGTTAATTGAGGAACATGAAACATTGAACGTGCAGCATCTTCAACCATATGTTCTACAAGATTTTTCGTACCAATTTCATTACTCACCACCTCCACATCTTGTACGGGATTAGATGCTAACTGTTCCCCATGACGATCCCAAATAAAATAGTTCGACACAAAACTGTATTGACGCAAATGAACTCTAACCATTTGTGGTATCAAATGCTTTAACAGTTTGCATTTACTACATAGACAACGGATTTCTTTGTAGTTTCCGTTATTACGTAAAGCAAAATCCATAAATACGCTAACACCATTATTAAAATGTTCACTTGTTGAGCCTTCAGTATCGACCCTTCTTTTTTTGTACATCCAGCTCCGATCAGTAAAATAATTGTCCATTTACCTACGTATATAATTAAAAAGTACGATATAAATTTGTATTGACATTTTTTATTAAAACAATTTTATAAACGTTCTTCTTGTTTTTGTTATATCTGTTAAAATAATACTTAAAGCTTATTTTGAAATGAACATTATATTCTATTAAACAATTTTATTAGCGAATTTGATATTAATTGATCATTGACACTTTGTTGATGGGTCATCCTACCTCCCATTACAAATACAATAACGTAATTAAATCGCATAAATCATTTCAATTTAAACGATTCAACAAAATTTCGACAGCACTTCGCTTTAGTTCCCTGAACAGTACCCAATTACGTGTACACAGGAAACATAAAGGGAAGCGCTGCCGAAATTTTGCGAACCGTTTAAACTGAAATGATTTACGAGATTTAATTACGTTATTGTTTTTGTAACTTGTCTAATACAGGGACAAATCCAACAAATACTGTATACAATGAATATAGATGTCCAATCTGTTAAAAAAACGAATATCCACACAACGATCATATACAATACTTATCAGACGGGGCCAAAAACACTCTAAGGGTTTAAATTTTAAAATTAGCGATACAAAAGTTTAAATTTTATTTTCATAAAATTTAAACTTTTATATCAATAAACAATATGTTGAATCAACGCATATATAATGATTTTTTCCTAAAACAAAAAAAATCCAGTGTGTGTGCGCAACGTATAAAATAAACAAACAATGTTATACATATAATCGCATCACAAATCACATCCAGTCATGCACAAAATGTATCACGTATATATCGTATCATAACATGTCAAAAGTGAAAAATTTATAGGTCAATATCATCACTTTCTACGTACGATTTTACGCAATTCAATCACCAATATAATAACAAGTGAGGTTCATGCTTAGGTTAGTAACAATTATTAAGTTTGACACTAATTTAATAATAAACCTAGTTTAACAAATCATAGTTAAACATGCAATAATTAGTTTAATAACAATAATTAAGGTCAAATACACTACACTACACAGACAATAGCACAATACATACACAAAAATTACCAATTTAACCTAAAATTAAAAATTTAACAAAATTAGGGTTTTAGCAAATAATACCTGATTTTGGAGGTTGTGAAGCTTGCAAACCAAGATGGGGATGCTAGAACGTGTAGAAGGGGATACAATGGGGTTGGAAATTTTTTAGGGTGGGAAAATTGGGGTTTTGGGTTGATTTTCGTGTGTAAGATGAATGAGGAAGAAGAAGATTGATCTGCAGGTAAGTCGCGAATTTCCAACGGCGAGCAACGGCCGCCAACGGCATTATTCCAACAGCTTCCAACGGCATGTGTTTTTTGTTATTAAAAAATTCCGAGAAAAGCTTGCCGTTGCTCGCCGTTGGAAGCCGTTGGTCAAAGGCCGTTGCCCCCCCCCCCGCCCCCGTTGCTATAAACAGTAATCTTGTAGTGAATGTATAGGGACATGAAGCGAATTTTCTACTAACTGAGTATGAAGAAAAAGGTGGTAGAGTATGTCTCTAGATGTTTGTCGTGCCAAAAGATAAAGGCGGAACAAGGGAAGCCCGAATGACTGTTGCTGCTACTATTGGTACCAATTTGGAAATGGGAGCATATATCAATTGACTTCGTAGATGGGTTGCTGATGTGCACGTAAATGTGCATATTTTTACCACCATATTTAATCTATTTAAATTAAATAAATGATCATATCGGGCATTTTAACTTGTTTAAACCAACATTCATATTATTTTCAAATCGTCGCATATTCATCTTCATCCAAGGGAAAAATGGTCATTTTTGTGCATATATTAATTTGAGAAAAATTAATTGGAAATTTATATATTTGTGTAGGAATTTGATCTCAAATAGGAGTGGTTTCATGAAGACACATGCATGCACAAGAGTGAAGAGAACAAATGAAGATGGAAATAATTCAAAGTGAAGATAATGGAGGACCCCACCTACCCACCTACCTTAATGTATAAATTAGAGGCTAATGCACATGCTTATGGAATTAATGGCTTTATGTACACTTAAATGAGGATTATTTGAAGCTAATGATTACTTGGCCTCCACACTTTCTAAGAGGGTATTTTAGGCATTCTCCAAAAATATGAATTAGGGTTTAACACATGTATAAAATCCCCTTATGTTTCATGTAACCCTCCCTCTCCTTTTAGTCTCTCTTAGTTAGTTTTAGATCAAAAATAAAACTCAAAGCTCTCTTTCTCTTTTCATGGTTACTTAGCCATATTTTTATTTCATGTAACTTTCATTTTTTTTAATGTTAATTAGTGCTCTCTTTTCTTTTACATGCTTCTTTTCCTTTCATGTTGTAGTGTAGATCTCTCTTATTTCATGCAAGTAGATTAGTCTTTCCTTTCTTTTTTCTCTCTTTTTCTTCTTGTTTGTTTAATGTTGCTTTCTACATTTGTTGATTTGATAACAAAAATGAGAGGCTAATCCCTTCAATTTAGGGGTAATGAAGCTCTCTTGAATCATGTAGATGCAACATAATTTCTTTTATGTCACTTTTGTGCCTAATGGAAAGTAGATGTTTGTGTGGTTTTGTGTTTAATATTGAGTTTGATAGCTTATATTGTTCAAAACAAATAGGCTAGGCTTAGTCATATGAATCATTAATTACCTCTTCATCTACATATGATCATGGTAATGGAAGTGGATTTAGAATCAAAATTTGATGGTTTATGTTTCTAATTCAATAGTTAATAAACCATGCTTAAAATAGATTCTACTTTTGATTTCATATCATTTTCATTGAAGTTAGTAAGTGGGTTAGAGGGTGCATTAAAGTTTGATGGTTTAAGTGTGTTAATTAATAACACAATTAGGGCATGCTTATGATAAATGCATCAACTAAACTCGCACATGACCAAAAAGAGATCATAATGTCATTATGTTGACTTATATGATCATGAGAGGGGATTTGCCTCTAAATTGCTCTTTAATCTCATCTTTTTATTTTCCTTAGTTTTAGTTTGTTTTTACTTTCTTTTAGTTAGTTAACAATCACTTGACTTTGGTTTAATTTGATTGAATAGATTTTTAAAATCATCAATTCCCTGCGGATCGACCCGTATTCGCCACGTGCTACATTCATACACCGTGCGCTTGCGGTTAATTTTATTATAAAATTCGTTCGGCTATTTTCTAGTTCATAGACACTTAGCCGTCCGAACAGTTGCCTAGGAGTCAAAGAGGCAATGAGGCCATTGGGTAACCGTGGATATACTGACTAAAAGCATGCACTTTATACTTGTTAGGAGTAATAGGACTATGACATCTCTGGCGCAAATCTATATTAGAGAAGTAGTACGACTTCATGGAGTTCCAATCAGCATTGTGAGTGCTAGAGATCCCTAATTCATTAGTGAATTTTGGAAAAGTTTACAGTCAGCTTTAAGAACGACATTAAATCTTAGCACCGCTTACCACCCATAGACTAACGATCGGACTGAAAGGGTGGATAGGATTTTGGAAGATTGAGCTTGCATCGTGGATTTTGGAGGACACTGGGACCAGCACTTACCATCATTAGAGTTCTCATATAATAATAGTTACCAAGTGACGATTGGCATGGCACCCTTTAAAGTCTTAAACACGAGTATGTAGATTGCCAAACTATTGGTGGGAAACCACTGACAAAATTCTACTTGGACTAGATTTAATCTGCGAGACCTCGAATAAGTTGGAGATAATTAGATGGTAAATGAAGGCCGCATAGGACCGCCATAAGTCTTATGCTGACTGGGGAAGGATTGAATTGGAGTTTGTGGTAGGAGACATGGTGTTTATTAAGGTTTCCACCCTTAGGAAGGTTATGAGGTTTGGTACATTAGGGAAGTTAGCGCTAAGATTTGTTGGGCCTTTCCTAGTTTTAAAAAGGGTGGGAAAACCTACATATCAAGTAGAGCTTCCGGATAAGTTACCTATAGTAGATTACGTATTTCATGTTTTGCACTTGAGAAAATGCCTTCGTGACACCGCTACCATAATAGAGCCTGATCAATCAGCTGATGTTGAGATGGATCCAATAACACCCCATGCTACCGCACGTATAGTGGAGCATGGAACTAGAAAGATTCATAATAAAGAAATTAGGCTAGTCCGAGTGTAATAGGGAGATAATCCAGCAGAAGCACGTGGGAAACCAAAGAGAAGATGAAGGCTTCTTATTCTGAGTTTTTCTCTGGTAAACTTTCTCTCTCCAAAATTTTGGTTTTTGATTGTATCTTGGTTGTTAGATTGGATAATAGGGGATGGTTGCCACACTTTTACTATTATTTTGCACTCATGTAGAATCTTATGCATATTTAGGATGCTTGCATACATGTCACGATCTTGCATTCATGCTAGGATTTAGCTCAGCGATAGTATGTTTCATACATAATCACATTGCAATTTTGGCTGAGTAGATGTTTGTGTAAATAACTTGGTTGTATAACATAGATGTTGAGAGCGTGTTACACTATCTGTCACTTAGGGATTTCGAGGACGAAATCATTTTTAAATGGGGAGAATATAACTCCTTATAAAAATTAATAAGAAATTAATTAATAATAATAAGGCTAAAAATGGAAATTTTGTAAATGTCGAAATTTTGGCAATGAAAGTTACAACATTGCACTCGTGGAGATTTTCTGATCAACTTTCATATATAAAATTTTATAATCGAAGCTCAAATGAAAAGCCATTAATGTTTGAAGGTTTCGAATTTGAAATAATTTTAACGAAAATTTAAAAACTTAATTACTGTTAACATTTGAAATCAAAAACGTTAATTAATATTTTTAACGTTTATGATAATCTTAAGAATTAAGGAAACAGTAAGTAAACATTGACATTAATTATAAAAATAGGAAACGAATAAAATAAAACGACAACAGAAATAATACGGCATTTATAGGGGACCGGTCGACCGCCTCCTCTAAGGCCGATCAACCACCTAGGGAGGAGCGATCAACCCCCTAGGGAGGAGCGATCGACCAATGGGTGTATTGCGGCTAGGGTTTTGTTAGGCACAAACAGCCCGGCTTTTATTATTTTAAACCGATTTAAATCTTATGGGCTACATGTCTTCTAACCACTATAAATAAAAGGCTATCCACCTCACTTTTATTAACAAAAATATTTGAAACTATAGCGAAACTCCGTCAATCTTCTTCCTCTATTAGGTTCAAGGGTTCAAGTCCAAAGGGAAAAGGTAATGGGTTTACATAGATATATGTTTTTCTATTTTCATTCTTTCCCAATCTCTGAATTCTGAATCTAATTTATATATGATTAAATTATTGTACATTTCAAAGAGAGGAAATCTGAAGGAGCAATTAGAAAAAGGCATGAACCGAATCCAAAGGTAAATTGGAAACTATGAGTGAGTGGAAATCTTAGTCACATTTTTAGTATTTGTATAGTGGAAGTTGGGATTTGTTTTGTGCTTAGGGAATTTTGTACATGAAAACCCTAAAACTAAAACTCTAAAATTCCCCCAAATGAAATGTCAATTCTTAGATTTATTGGAATCTCAATTGTTTTGTATTAAAATAGTAGAATTTGTTTGCTATTGCAATTTGAATATATTATATTCTATTCCACTTATGACTTTTTTCTATTGTTGTGCTAAATGGTTCTAAAAAGGAAATAGTTGGGAAATGATGTGTAAAGTACGAATTCTCATATCTGTAGTTTGCACTGCATATTTCCATTATATGAATCCCTTTTTCATTGTATATGTAAAAGTTGAATAGAATTTAAAGGGTTTAAATTGTATGTTTTATCCCTTGAAATAGAGGCGTTGATTCTACTATATTAATATAAGATAAGTTTGGTATTTGATTCTATTTTGTTAATACAAGACTACTATTTGGATAAGGATATTAGCTATTTTGTAAGTTATTGAATGGAGTTAGACTTGTATAGATTTTAAAGTTTTGACATTTTAAACGATTAGTATATGAAGCGATAATCTTTGCATGTTTAAGAATATTTTTTAGTCAAAACTACTTACAAAAAAATATATTAGCGTATAATATATTAATAACATATAATTAATAATGTATTAATCGCATAATATAAATAGGTTAGTAAATTACATTAAACCGTTAGGAAGGAAGTCGATGATAATTATAGAAATTAATCCATAATTAATGGCATAATAAGGAGTTTTTCGTACATGGTCTTAATGTGAAATGTGCTAAGGTATATTTATGGTAGTATGTTAGGAGAGCGGAAATATAACTAAGTTATAAGGATGCATGGTTGGTCAAAAGAACACAGAAGTATGCCCAGCTACTCTGGCTACCAGCAGTGTGACTTTGGGACCGATGTGAGACATCACCTATAATAAGTACCCACCATGGATGCGAGGTTAGTCTCAATTCTATCGGGTAAGTCTACCCAATTAATCTAGCTACCAGCACTTTCGAATAGTCGGACTAATGTGAGACGTCACAGTTTGGGTTACGGGTCACAAGACGTAAGGCCCGCTTCTGGGTTGGGGGTATTAAGTGGTTGTTGTAGGGTCCACCTCCTTCTCACTTGAGAAGTATCAAATGGTCGAGATTATCTTTTAGGTATAGTAGTGAGGAATCTCGGGAGACGTCCGCTTTGGGGAAGATGTATTAAGTGGCTATTGTAGGGTCGGCCTCTTTCCATGAAGAAGGAATAAGTGGCTTGATGAGATTTTGTACGATGCCAGTTAGGAAGTACCAAAAAGGGTTCGCCTTGAGTTAGGTATTAAATGATGGGGTCTGCCTAGGATATAATTATTAAATGGTCGGAGTCTGTCTAATTCCCATTAAAGAGGTATTAAGTGACTCAGATTCTTTCTCTTACGTAGTTAGGACATGATTGATGGTAGTTGTCTTGGACTTTAAAGGACCTTTGGTCTACAGTTGAAGGTACGTTATGGAGTTGGACTAGAAGAGCCTTCGGGCTTACAGTTGAAGATATTCTTGATAGGGTATAATATAGGATGTGTAAGACATATTACTTACCTAAATAATATTGTCCAAATACTATCAAAGTAATACTTGAGATTTTCTTTCACCGGACATTGTTGTACTGACCTCCTCCTAATTACAACACACGGGTAAGGGGAAACAATGCTAATAGAGAAGATGAAGGTGGAGGCAAAAACTTATGGCAGTTTATCTATCTATTTATGTTTTTAATGTATTTTTATTTACCTATTTTCAAACATGTTGATGTCGTTTTTGGGATATTGTATGTTGGATATTTGAGATGATATGTTGTATTTCTAAGCCTTGAATTTTTATGAAATGGGTATTTATTTCTGTTATTATATTTTATCCTTTTCACTATGAGATTTTGATAGCATGGATTGATACCTCTGTATATTGTTCATTCTATCAATTTTACCAACCAATAGCCAGCTTAAGAATGGGCCTAAGGTTCGATAGGCTTTTATTGGATTGAAAATTAGGTCCGTTTTGGAAAGGGTTGTTATACATAACTCAATAGTTTAGTTCATGCGATTATATATTGTTTTGTTACACTAGTACAATATTTTTTATTATGGTGACATGTTAGATATAGGTAAAGAATATGATCATGTATGATATTAGTAATTTCTTATGTTCTTATACAAGTTTATGTGTATACATAGGTCTGCGTAGTTAAAGCGCATAACAGTTTTATAGTAGTATAGGTGCATAAAGTTATTGTGTGGATAAAGCCAGGATATATTAAAAAATAGTAAAGGTGTAAAAACCTTTATTGAAGATAAGATTGAATTTCCAAAGTTGATTTATTCTCATTCCCACATCATTTATGTAGAAAGGAAACATTTTCATTCCTATATAACAAAACCAAAGAGTATCATGGTCCATAAAGTTCAAACATGGTGAATAACATAAAGTTTTAATTTATGTTGAGTGCCTAGGACTTGAACTTAGACCCATACCCTTAATTTTTTATTTAGTTTATAAGAGAATTGGTCAAAATAACCTTTTTATATCAATGTTTCTAAAGAGGGTGCTAAAAACCCTTAATCTAATGGACACAACGTAAAATAACAGGGCATTAAGAGGATCCACTATTTGATAGCGCTAAATTGGAAAATCGTGGCAATGCTCTCGAACTGTGCTAAGCATTTTAGTAGGGGATTAGCGAGGCTTTAGCGGGGCTTTAATTGCATAGATATAGGTTTATATATATGTACAGTATTTTGAGATTAGTTCCCCTTACACTAGGATTGGGACCCACTCCGTCTATCTATCTTTTCTTTTGACAACCATCGAATACTCTTGATGAATAGACCGACAGTCAAGTGTTGGGGATATGCTAGCAGGTAGTTGGAATTTTGGAGACATGGAGGCATTGCTTATTTATATGCATATTTATTCCATGTATAGTTATGTATATCATGCATTTTATTCATGTATGAGATTTTGTGTTTGATGTACTGTGACGACCGCCCTACACCACCGACATCCAATATAACTAAGTAGCATGCTGTTGTCATGCCCAGCCGATGTAGGGCATTGCGAAGGGTAAAAGAAATAAAACATCACATAACATATTGTATATCTTACAACACATCGAATAAAATATAACGATCATCTCAGATATAAAACAGAAGAGACGGTAATAACTAAGTGAACCAAATATTAGAGCACGAATCCATAGAGTTATGAATACAGTAATAGAGCTTATACAAGCAGAAATAAACTCAAATAAACTATTTCATGATAGTACAGCAAACACTGCCTAGGCTTCACAGTGTTGCATAGCGAAATAAGCATAATATCCGTATATAATACGGAAAAGCTCCATCATGCTCATCCTTTGCACTACCAGTACGTACACCTAGACCTGCTATCTAGTCTACTCATTTAAAGTACTCGAGATAATAAGAAGCAAAGCATAAAACCTCGAGTCGGAAAATAGGCTAGTGTGAGCAATAAATGAATCTCAAAATATTATACAAGTTGATATAGAAAGGAATAAGGGTATACAAACCATACAGGACCTACTTCTACAACCAAAGAGTTAGCACATAACAAACATAATATGCTACTTTACAAACATCATAAGGGTGTATAGAAAACTAAGTACAATGACGGATGTCCAAGTGTACCTATCTCAATTGACAACCTTAGAGTGATAAACTACTGGAGAAAACAATCAAAGCAACCATAGAATCCATCAAACAATCCTCACCATTACTCGGTGTGCCTTAGATATATGATAACTTGTATGATCATTCCACTACTGTGGATTAATGGATAAATCTCGGTTTTTAGTGTACTCGCCTTCAGCCCGAAGCTGATACTAGACTTATTCCACTGATTCAGGGTACACGGATCCATTCAATCGATGTGGAGTGGCCAAACAAAGTATCCATGAGCATCCTCACAATACCCCTACTTTTAAGTACATCGGAAAATGCTCTAAGTAGCAGCGATCCCTTAGCACGTGTATCTGAGCTCTTTCCTTGCTTTATGTAGTTTCCATTATCCTCGAGGAACCATTCCACATTCCTTCTTTCCATGATAGAACCATTCAACATTATATCTACGGGTCACCCTTCCTAGAACCTTCCCTTTTGTGGATAATCAGTCTCGGGACTCCATCCAACATCGAGCCGCCAACATCGGAACCTAACTCCATTCACCATTGAGTTACCATCACCGAAGTCTCGAAGCTATAATCATGCTACTACATCGCCATAAAACCCCAAGCTAACAAACAAACACCTTCAGCACGACCTGCATAACATACACTTCACCTTCTAGAAGTTTAACCTTTATTGGGCTCAATAATTCAGGTCAGTACCAATTTGAATCAGGTCGATACCAACCTGAATAATTGACCCACTTTGGGTCCTTCTTCTTTCATTAAGTCCCCTCTTCCTAATGCTTGAGTTTTCAAGTCACTGGCACTCTCCTTAAGCCTTAAAAGGTGGTCAGTACCAACCTGAATCAAGCCGGTACCAACCTGAATTATTTAGCCAAAATTTAACTAAGTCTGTCACACCCTAACCTCTTCTATTTTTACTTGCTTTGAGCTCCTTTCCTTGGTGCCACACTTTCCAAGCCTTTAGCACCTTCCTGGAGGCCCAAAAAAATTGATCGGTACCAATATGAATTCACACCACAATCTCTTTCCTCCTTACATTCTTTGGACTTCCCTTCTCAGTACAACACTCCCCATGTACTCTGGCACTTTCCTTTTGGCTTAAAAAGTGGTCAGTATTGATCAGAAAGTGGTCAATACTGATCACTTTCCTTAGCTAAAATTCTAATTTTGAGTTTTTAAGCCTCTTCCTACTTCCAACCCGAAGTCTCCCTCGAAATTTCATAGCCTACGTCCCCAAGCCTTACCTTCTTGCTAAATAGATCTGCAAACGCTTCATCCAGCAATTTACTCATCATCGACCAAAATCCCTTCATCCAAACTTTATGGAACTTTAACCTTGGGCTTCTTCCATACCCCAGAGCCCTTCCTCCAACTTTCATCCAATTCCGACCACTTTTGCCTTCGATTTTTTCAATTCAACGACTTTTTTCTTAACTACATAAAAGCACTAGCAAACCATATCAAATCACAACATATCAAACTGAAATATCATTCATATACATCCAAAAACAAATGCAATTCATTAAAATATGATAATCGTACAAATCCTAATCTAGATCTAAATTTTATGCTAGCATGTCAATATGATCAAAAGGGATTGTAAAACCATTTAATAACCATTTTAAATCATTCTAATTTCAGCCATAAACATATATAAGGTTATGATTAAAGTTATAAAACGTTTTAGGATCTAAATCATGTTTAAAACATCAATTTTAACTATATAAATAAATATATATGCATAGGATTGTGAGAGGTCCCACTCACCAAATACCTAAAATACCAATTTTTCCTCTTAGATTCAAGGTGAACGGCAAAGAAAAGTGAATTTCCAAGCACCAAAGTCATAGATCTACGTTCTCCTCTACTAATTACCCTTCTACTGATGATTTAACTAAGATTAGTAAGTAAAATATATGATTTTTGAAGAGATTAGGGTTAATGGAAGCTTAACACTGTTTTGGGAATAATGGAAATGACTTAAAACAATCCCATTAATCCCCCTTAAGCTTCATTCCCGAAATGGGTTCGTGCGCCTAAGTGTGGGTTAGCCTAATTACCCTACAATACTGGCCAGCAACAGCCAAAACTTAAAAAAGTCATTGCTTTCAAACGGTAAGTCCGTTTTACTATTATAACCACTCTACGGAATGAGAAACCATCATCTTGGAGAAATGGAAGTGATTTTAGACTCTAACTCGACCACTATCAAATCTTATAGGCCATACAAGATTTCCTGGTTCAAAATGGTTACATAGAAATTCTATAAAAATCATAGATATGGAAACTGTCACTAAAAGTCATTTTCAAAATTTTAGAGTTATATGATCTCATATGAATTAAATAAAAATATTTTATGATTCTTTGATACGTAAAATACGGATCGTTGCATGTACTCATCAGTACTTCGTATGTATGAAGTTTATTTAAATTGATTTATTCATGTTATGACAATATCAGTTTTATATTCTATATCTGTCTTATATAATTCAACATCTTTCATGCCTTTGAGCATTTAACTAGCATGTCTTTGTGCACTAAGTGTATCTTTTGTGCACATATGTACTTGTCATATTATTCTTTTGCTGTATGTTATGCACAAAGATCATGCCGAAATTTATAGTTTGTTTTAAGCTAGAATCTACCAAACTAGTGTTATTCGAGAGTAAGTTGTCATCGTTGGGAATTTATTTTGAATCTTGGACATGGAGCGTTCAAGAATCAAAAGTCTCCTCTACATAAATGGTCTTTGGCACAATTTCCAAGGTGTTGTAAAAACCAACAACTTTCTGCCAAAACATGGTGTTGTTTGTGTTCGTACATCTTACATTATTTGTTGAAATTCAAATCAAGCTCTACAGGAATAAATATTGTTCTGAATCAAATCTACCTTACCGTTTCTTTCCAATAGTTTCCCTTTCTTTTGTCTCTTTATTGTCATCAAGTATGATAATATCATCACGAGCAACAATATTCTTACCACTCTTTCAGCCAAGCAAACTTCCAAAATATTTCCACTTTGATCTTTTCTCCTAAAGCCTTTGGCAATCAAGATTGGTTAGTACTTGTGTTTCTTGGATCACTTCATCATCATCCTCATCGGCTTCTTAGGAACCTTCATCTTCTTCTCCTCGTTGATTTCTTGTTTTTTAACCACATTATCTACAATATGTAAAATCACATAATTATAAGTTACAAAAAATCATCTACTCATGTTTTGTGTGACTTTCTTATCTCGAAGTGTTAGTTATTGAGCACTAAGGTGAGGTTCTTGTCAACAATAATTTTCATTCACCAGTTGGGTGAGCAAACCATATTATTGATGTTAAGAGTAGTTTTGATGTTGTTAAGGCATAGAAGAAGGGTAATGTGGTGGGGCCGTTTTATGATAACGGTGTTATGGAGGAGGTTTTGTGAACTAATGGCTCGATAATGTGCAAGAGAATAAACGTGCTAAAGTAGTTGATGAGGAAATGTGTAGCCATATTGATGATGAGGATACAAGGATTGACGTTGTTTGGAAAGTCGAATATATTAGTATTTAAAAGAAGGATATTGTAGGTTTATTGAGTAGATAAGGGGTTTTTTTCTCCTTTTTCATTACTAGACTTTTTTTTGGATGATTTCTTTTTCTTTTTTTTCTTCTGCAAAATTTAATCGCAGAAGAAATTACAGAAAATGTGATGTGTTGTAATCTCGAAGTGTGGATTTATTTTATGGATGAAGAGAGCATACAATCATTGAAAACTAATCGTTTTTCACCATTAGAGCACTATAATAAAACAACATTGCAATATTCTCTTTGTTGTTTTATTAAAATGGTAATAATTTTCCATTTTGACTTGAGAAGGAAAGAGAATGTCATTTTAACAACCAGTTGGTTTGTTCTGTGCTACTCTATGTTTCTCTACGCCTTGTTCACCGTTTGAACAAATCTTTCCTGACTATGCCTATGTGCTATTTTACAACCTTTTTTTCTTAGTTCAAGCTCAAATCCTATTTATTTTATTGTCAATCATACGTTAATCAAATCGGCTGTTAGAGAATTTTGTCAACTGTAGGCTTGCATAATCAAATAGTGTAAACAAAAAATAAGGAATATTAAAGATATTGTCTACAACATGTCTTCTTAAATCTCTCCAATGCCTTTACTTTATTCTCTTCACAAATATTTTAAATCAATTTGCTCATACTTTAAAATGCCTCTGTATTCTTAACATCTAAAATTAGTGTCAAACATTGTTTGTGCTTGTGAACTAACCTCTGATGTTAAAAACAATGGAACGTTTGGATGAATAAATTAAAATAGTTATCTAATTACATTTAGATATGCCACACGGTGTAATTATACACATATATATACATATATATATACATATATATATACACACACAATATATATGTTTTTGGAACATAGTTCATTATTGCCAACGACTGTAGATCTCGGAGATCGAATTCGTGACTTTTAATTTCGTGGTCTGAACTACCAACAAATAATGTTGGCATTAAACAAATATATATTACTTCACCATGTATGTTAAATATAAGAACTAATACAACAAATAAAATCAAAACAATTATCTACATATTCAATTTCATCAGCCATAACCAAATTTGCAAAAAATACAAATATGATATAATATGAACATATTAAATAATTAACATGAAGATGCAACATATAATTAAACTTTCTTTCTTTTTTCCCCCACTTTTACCTACAAGCTTTACGGATACACAGACATATAAAATAAAATTGAAAAGGTGATCAACTAGTTTTGGGTTGTGCCTAACTCAACGCACCTTAGCCCAACCGAAGGTTCTGGTGACTATTGCGTAGAAAAAGATTGCATACATATCCTATCGGGATCAAATCCGCGTAGCTTTGTTTTCTGTTCTTCTCTTGCATCAAATACTTGTTAGCACACAACACTACGTACCACTAGCAACCAAGAAGCCAATATAAGTAGGAAACATCATATTTTATTATGCCACCACAATCAATCATCATGAATATAAGTAATAATAATAATAATAATAGCAGCACATAGCTATTAAAATGAGTAAACATCACACAAATTCAACAATTCTCAATGTAAACCCCAAACGTCAAATAAATCGACAACGATAAATACTATCATATGTGTACTAATCGCTCATCATTAGTAACACAACATCAATTTTATAAATTAAGCATAAATCCAACAAATGTGTACTAACCACTTCATATTAGTAACACAACATCAAACCCATCAAATGTATACTAACTACTTTATATTAACAACATAAATAAAAACAACATCAACAAACCAAAAACCATAATAAACTGCACAACGTCAGCGTAGTAATAAGGGTGAAACATCGCATAACTCGTCTTAATGCGATTCTGTAACGACCCTGAATTTTTTGACATTTGAAATGTGAATATTTAATTGAGTTTAAATATTCGAATGATAATTTAATTTGAAATTCGAATATCAGAATGAATTGGGCGATTAAATTATTGAATTTAATTATTGAAACTGGATAAAAATTTGTATCTTTGGTTTTAAGCTGATTAAAAATATTTTCAAGGCTTAGAAAATTCATATTGATAATACTGAAGATAATAAAAGTTTCGGAATTGGATTTGAAACCGTTTTGTTCAATTTTGAAAATTTTATCGGTTGAATCGATATTTGAAAATAGCGTTCCGGGGCACAGTCTCGGAATTCAACAAAACCAGTTTCATTGGATCTGTAATATTGTATTATTATCGGATTTCAATTTTCGTAATGTTTGGAGTGATCGTTTGGCCGTACGATAAGCAAACGCACTGAAATTTATATTGAAATTTAATTTAATAACTGGTTCAAAAAGTTATCTTCTCCATACGATTGAAATTGAACCCGAAACCTTTTCCATTGCGTTCGGAATAGGCGTATAACATTACGAACGCCTAGCGGCACGCCTCGATAGGATATCGAGATTTTTGAGTTGCATTTTCGTGACGATTTGAATTTGAATTTGAATTGGGAAATTAGTCAACTGCCGTTGATATTATTTCACATCATCCGTATTTTTATTAAATTCAAAACACTGTAGCCTGTTAACTTCAGCACGCAAACGTCTTCTCTCGTCCTCTTATTTCTTTTCAGCCGAAGAGAAAAAGAAGAAACCAAATCATTTCGTTCAAAGGAAATAAAAATGGCAGACCGATATTTTATATTTTCCTCTCGTTCGAAACCTTATTCTCTTCAATCAAAAATCACGACTTCCCTTCCTCGTTCACATTCCAATCGGTTGAAAATTTTATTGAAAATAAAAGGTATCCGTATGCGATTGGAATCGAGTTCTTTCGACTGGGATTCGCGACGACAACATCGAAGCGGAGGCGACTCGTGGGTATCGCGATGGCAGCAATCGATTTCGAAGTCGAGCGTGGTAGGATTTAGCTAGGGTGGTGGTGAAAGGGGTTGTTCGACGAGGCTGGGATCGAAGTCGCGACAGGAGATCAAAATTTGCAGCGTGGATCGCGATTCGAATCGCGTGAGCAGGTCGTATCTCGATGGTGTTCTGTCGCGTTTGTCTGGGCGCGTGGAGGAAAGGACGAGGCGGCGTGCAGGATCGGAGTTGGCAGAGCAGTCGATGATGGTGGTCAGGTGGGGTGTTGAATGATTGGGTATCTCGAATCGATCGAGTTTGGTGGAGAGGCGTCGTCGCAAGTTCTGGGTCGAGTCGTCAAGGTATATAATGTGCAACTTATTTATTTTCCAATTTATAGTGTATATATATGTGTATATATATATATATACAGTAAAACTGATAGGTATAGTTGAGATTATTTCTTAATTTGAATCTTGATATCCTGGGAAAGATAAGCATATAAAAATAGATTTATATAAATCCATGTAAATTACTTTATATATGCAGTTCAAGAATATATATACATGATGATTAAACTGTGTTAGTTAGCTTATTTAAATTTTTGGGTTGGTAAAAATGATTTATTAAAAGAAAATGGTAAAACAAAATCATTGGATAATTAAAATTACCAAACAGAAATTGATTACTCGATTATTTCGAATATTGATGAACGGTATAAATATTTATACAAGGTCTAAAAGAGATCGAGAATCAAGTCGGAAATGGAAAATGGATTGCAAATTAAAGGTGAGATCTTCTCACTCAAATTGAAAAGTGGAATTTTCAGTTATTGTTTGTTTGTTGTTTGAATGTGATATTAGATATAGTAGGATATATCTATATATATAGCAATATATACATATTGGCATATGTATATATTGGATTGATTGATTTCCCGCCTCGTATAGCGGATGAGACCCTATTGCGCCGTTAGTAAGCGGATGATATTTTATAAAACCCATATACCGTGATATTCCACCTCGAAGTGGAATTGGTATTGTGCTAACATCTGTGGATGCAGGGAAACAGGTTGGAGGGATCCAACAGGATTCCTCAAAACATTTGAATTGATTTCATATGTTGTTTAATTGATTATTTATAATCTGTGTATGATTATATCTGTGATGGAATTTGTTGAGAGCTATAATTTAGCCGAATGTGTTATTGGTATCGTTGGATACCAGAAATAAATGAAATTGGATTTCTGAAATTAAAATTGAATTTTTGATGGTTTGGGAAAATAAAAGAATTTATTTTAAAGGAGATAAATTTATTTGAAATCAAAGTGATAATCGATTGGGTATTTAAAATAAATCTTTGAGGAATCGATATGAAAACTTATTTAATGTTGAATGAAAAATTGATTTTTGTGTTGAAAATAAATTTGGGAATCGATTTGTAAAATGATTTGGTAATTGGGATTAAAAGTTAAAATCAATTTGAAATGTGATTCGGTGTTGAAGTAAATTCAGAAATCAATTTGAAATTCGATTTGGGATTTGAAATAAAATGGAGAAATCAATTTTTAAAGTTGATTTGGGGTTGAAATTGAATATTTGGAAAATGATTTGAAAATCGTGTAAAAGTGGATTTTTGGGAATGTAAATTCCGAATAGAAGTTGTAAAGGAAATGGAAATTTGTTTTAAAAATAAATATTGATTTATTTTTAAAGTGCGGAAAATATGGTTTGAAATCGGATTTTCAAAGTGATGAAGTGTGGAAATAAATTTACAAATTTGAAATGTAAATTTGAAATAAATCGATAAGGATTTATCAAATTGGTTTAAATGGACCATAATATGATTTGAAATTGATTTTCAAACGTGAAGTGTGAAAATGTGATTTGAAATTGATTTTTCAAATGTGAAGTGTGAAATACGATTTGAAATGGATTTTCAAATGTGAAGTGTGGAAAAATATATATCTTGTGAAAAGATTTGAAATTAATAATTTGGGAAAAATTATTTGAATTGGATGTTTGTTATGAATGTTATTGATAGTTAAATAACCGACTATCAATATTTGCCTTTGAAATGACACATGATTTGTTTTTAAAACAAACGCTCATTATTCGGTTAAGCCGGGAGAGGACCTTTGTGTCATATAACCCATTCCGAATAGTGATACGTCGCGAATGGATAGCATTTGAAGACCGGTGTGAAGACCGGATATTTGTGAAAATAAAAGGACAACCTGTCGAATGTCTCTGCACCGAGTTGCTCCGGTATAGAGATTTATATCACTCTTTTTGTGATGGGAAGTCCGGACGTGATTAGTGAATATCTGGATTGCAAGGGCTTCTTTGGAAGTGCCTTCGGTTCCGTTCGATCCCGGAACGGACTTGTATGGATGTGTGTCTGACGTTACACATTGAGATGTAAAGCTGGTTTCTATCAAATACATTTCTGTTGGTGGCGGAGAATTTATTCTCTTAGCTTAACACCCTTCTCTGAGACGTACGAGCTCAGAGGTTATGTAGTTGATGGTTACTAGTGATACATTCCCAATTTGGTAATGTGGCACACGAAGTGCTGTTGATCAGTTGTTGATCAAAGCGTGGCTTTGTGAAAAAGCGTAATGTATGTGGACGAGACTTCGACGAGCCTCACAACCCGGTAATGGTCGAAACAGGAATGTTGCGGCAAAGGTTTGTAGGGGTAGCGCCCCTAGGGTATGCCATTTCGTTCTGGATAAAAGGTGATATCATGGTATGGAGCCCAGATATTTTACCTATGTTGATTATATTTTGTGACTGTCGCTTTCGATTGAGGATCCTCGGATAAAGGTCGGTAACGACCGGGGGATGGCATAGCTCGTGTGTTAGTTACCTAGTTACAGCTCGGTTAGAGCGTGAGGTAGCGTCGGCCTTTTGTTTGCAGAGATCCGGTTAGGATCCGAGGCGTCTTTCCAGAGGCGTTCTATTTCGGTATAAGGAAGTTCCTTAGCCTGATCATTTGTTGGAAATCCAAAGAAACAATACGAACCCTGTATGGTTTTTAATTGTATTACCTGCTATGGGATGTGGCGGTAACCTGCTACTGAACGTAGTAGCTATAGTAGACATACAACAATGGTTGTATGTTGGCTAAGATTGATATTATACTTTCGAAATGTTTTCCGCACTAGACATTAATAATAATATCAATTGATTTTGCGTAGTAAACATTTTTGACTATCATAAGGAGAAATCTCCTCCAATTCTGCGTTTGCATTGTGTGGGTGGTGGGAGGCCTTATGGTAGTTTCATTTTCCAAAAGCATTGCGAAGTTGTTTTATTTTCTTTGCGAAAATAACTGTTTTACGATCTCACACCAGTCACCATGACTGACCTGGAGTTTATTGTTCCCTTTCTAAACTCTGGGTGCCCATAATTTTCCACACGGGCAGCCTAGAGTTATTGTTATCAGGATATTCTGGATATTCTGGAGCTTTGGAGATGAGCTGGATGGCGAAGCGTACTATCGTACTTGTTATTTATTCCGCTGTGTATTCTGTATGGGACAAGTTTATATAACTATCCATTGTTGTAAACTCTGATGATTGATGTATGTATAAACTGATATAGTCTTTTGTTTTAAAGATTATTGATTTATCTATTATATATGGTTCCGTTGCGATATGTGAGATTCTGATATTGTTCCTGTTCTTTGTTTTCTGTGTTGTTCTTCTCTCTTTTTCTTCTATCTTTTCTTCTATCTTTTCTTCTACCTCTTCTTTTAACCCTAAAGTTTCGCGTTTTCGCCATTCGATTATTCGACAATTTGGTACAGTGGACGTATCGGTGTCGAGTTTTCGGAAGACGGATTTGCGGGTCTTTACAAGTGGTATCAGAGCATCCGGTTAAGCGACAACCCTTGGCTCTGTTGGGTGTTACTCATTAGAGATAGAGTCAGTAGTACTCTAGAATGAGTGTGAGTGTAATAATAGATATGAGCGCGTATTTGTTAGTGAATACAAAATTTGTTTTGTATTGTGTTGACTTATCGGTTGATTGTTTATAGATTCTGGTCGATGCAGGGTGGCCAACTGTAATCGATAGGGGTTTCTAAACTCTTAAACAAGATAAACTGACACAGTATTGTTTTAAATAGGGTAAATGAAATAATTTTGCCCAAAACTATTTTTGTATAGAAAAGAAATGATTTTCTATAAATTATCATAGTATTTGGATGCTTGGTTATTAGGAAGAGATAATATTGAAATATTATCATTGTTATATGGAATTGAATAAGAAATTAAAATAATAGCCAAAGATTTGGAGATAAATTCATTTGACAAATGAAATTTATAAATATGAATTGGAAGATAAGGAAATAAAATCCATATACGAATGAGATTTGGAAATGTGAATTGTAAATGTAATTTACAAATTGAAATAGAATTCCAGAGAATATTTGAAACAAAATTCGTTAATGGAATGTAAAATAAGTTGATAACTTATAAAATATTTGAAATCTAATTGGAATGAGATTCAAATTGAAAATGAATGAATTTGTGAATGAATAAATAAATTTGCAACTGCAAGTGCAAGAAAATGAAAGTGAATGTTAAAATTCATTTTGAATTTGTAAGTAAATAGAACTGGAATTGAATTTGATTTGTGGAAAACGAAGTGATGTATTAAACTAAAATTAGTAAGTGAAGCTAATTGAAGATTGACCAAATGAATAAGGTTCGAAACGAATTGAATTCAATAATTATAAATGAAATATTGATTGGATTTATATGGAATTGGTAATCCAGTTTAAATATAAGTGGTAATTGAAAATTAATATCAAAAGTATGGAAAATACTTGTATTGAACTTAAGAAATAAGTGTGAAATTCTTAAGTAAATTTGATATTGAAAATATTCTAAGTTGGTGAATGTGAATATGAAATGCCAATTAAAATTGAATGGAATCAATTGGAAATGAAGTACTATACATATATGACATATTATGTTTTCTAAACTAAGGATATGAAAAAGCACCTTCCATTGAAAAATTGTGAAGGTATTGGAACTCAGTATGAGTATCCGTTTGATCGTGATGGGATCATATTGATTGATCACGACGTATGCTAGCGTAATTCGAGGGGTGTGATACCCACAGTTACAAGCGATTCCACTGAGATAGTGGTGTAACCGCCGTGTGAACTACGATCTATGGCAACAACCATGGCGAAATTCAAGAGATGTGAAATCTACAGTTACGAGTGATTCTACTGGGATAGTAGCGAAACCGCCGAGTAACTGTGATCCATGGGGGAACGTGCTTTCCATATCCATTTTAAAAATGATTTTTTTTAAGTATTTTCACTTGGAGCTAGAGAATTTTTGAAAAATTTGGAAATTTTTGACTAACGATAAAAGATTTAAAATTGGGAATTGAGATAAAGGTAAATGAAACTCAATATTCAGAATTAGAAGATGAATCGAATTCAAGTTAAATTCGAAATGAAAATCTGAATGGAAACTTTTGGAAATAGAAGTATTGAGATTTGAAATAAATTCCAAATAGAATTGAAATTGTCAAATGAATTCAAATGAGATTGAAATGCAAAGTTGAATAGAAATGAATATATAACTTTGTTAGTGAAGTGAAAATGAATATAAGAAGTATGTAATACTTATATTGCACTTAAGAAATGAATGAATGAAATTCTTAAGCAAATGTGTATTTGGAATCCAATAAGTGAATTTGGACATTATTGTTCAGTAAAATATACAGGGATTGTAAAGGCTAAGGAAAATGGAATTGGATTAAATTTTGAAGATAATTTGAATTTGCTCGACCAAAAGGTATGTATTTAAATTTCAATATGAGATTTGATGACTTTCTTGTCTAGCCGCTTGGCTTTTTCTTTTCTTTTTGAGATTTGAGAGTCCGTAGGGACGTTTTGTAGTCATACCGTATTAGCCGCGCAAAGGAGACGCTGGCGAAATTTTTCGGAAATTTCGAGTGTTAGAAAAAATTTGAGAAAATTTTGAAAGTTTAAATTCGAATTTAAATTTAAATTTGAATTGTAAAGTAAAATAAAGTTGGTTGAAACTTATAATTGAAATTGGAAATTTAGTTGAATTAATACCGAATCTTTAATAGAAAGATTTGTTTTGAAAATTTGAAAAACTATTTAGATTGTGAAAAACAGTAGACGAGTTAAGGACCATTTTTCCTAACTTGTAATTTCGGGACGAAATTCTTTTAAGGGGGGAAGTTTGTAACGACCCTGAATTTTTTGACATTTGAAATGTGAATATTTAATTGAGTTTAAATATTCGAATGATAATTTAATTTGAAATTCGAATATCAGAATGAATTGGGCGATTAAATTATTGAATTTAATTATTGAAACTGGATAAAAATTTGTATCTTTGGTTTTAAGCTGATTAAAAATATTTTCAAGGCTTAGAAAATTCATATTGATAATACTGAAGATAATAAAAGTTTCGGAATTGGATTTGAAACCGTTTTGTTCAATTTTGAAAATTTTATCGGTTGAATCGATATTTGAAAATAGCGTTTCGGGGCACAGTCTCGGAATTCAACAAAACCAGTTTCATTGGATCCGTAATATTGTATTATTATCGGATTTCAATTTTCGTAATGTTTGGAGTGATCGTTTGGCCGTACGATAAGCAAACGCACTGAAATTTATATTGAAATTTAATTTAATAACTGGTTCAAAAAGCTATCTTCTCCATACGATTGAAATTGAACCCGAAACCTTTTCCATTGCGTTCGGAATAGGCGTATAACATTACGAACGCCTAGCGACACGCCTCGATAGGATATCGAGATTTTTGAGTTGCATTTTCGTGACGATTTGAATTTGAATTTGAATTGGGAAATTAGTCAACTGCCGTTGATATTATTTCACATCAACCGTATTTTTATTAAATTCAAAACATTGTAGCCTGTTAACTTCAGCACGCAAACGTCTTCTCTCGTCCTCTTATTTCTTTTCAGCCGAAGAGAAAAAGAAGAAACCAAATCATTTCGTTCAAAGGAAATAAAAATGGCAGACCGATATTTTATATTTTCCTCTCGTTCGAAACCTTATTCTCTTCAATCAAAAATCACGACTTCCCTTCCTCGTTCACATTCCAATCGGTTGAAAATTTTATTGAAAATAAAAGGTATCCGTATGCGATTGGAATCGAGTTCTTTCGACTGGGATTCGCGACGACAACATCGAAGCGGAGGCGACTCGTGGGTATCGCGATGGCAGCAATCGATTTCGAAGTCGAGCGTGGTAGGATTTAGCTAGGGTGGTGGTGAAAGGGGTTGTTCGACGAGGCTGGGATCGAAGTCGCGACAGGAGATCAAAATTTGCAGCGTGGATCGCAATTCGAATCGCGTGAGCAGGTCGTATCTCGATGGTGTTCTATCGCGTTTGTCTGGGCGCGTGGAGGAAAGGACGAGGCGGCGCGCAGGATCGGAGTTGGCAGAGCAGTCGATGATGGTGGTCAGGTGGGGTGTTGAATGATTGGGTATCTCGAATCGATCGAGTTTGGTGGAGAGGCGTCGTCGCAAGTTCTGGGTCGAGTCGTCAAGGTATATAATGTGCAACTTATTTATTTTCCAATTTATAGTGTATATATATGTATATATATATATATACAGTAAAACTGATAGGTATAGGTGAGATTATTTCTTAATTTGAATCTTGATATCCTGGGAAAGATAAGCATATAAAAATAGATTTATATAAATCCATGTAAATTACTTTATATATGCAGTTCAAGAATATATATACATGATGATTAAACTGTGTTAGTTAGCTTATTTAAATTTTTGGGTTGGTAAAAATGATTTATTAAAAGAAAATGGTAAAACAAAATCATTGGATAATTAAAATTACCAAACAGAAATTGATTACTCGATTATTTCGAATATTGATGAACGGTATAAATATTTATACAAGGTCTAAAAGAGATCGAGAATCAAGTCGGAAATGGAAAATGGATTGCAAATTAAAGGTGAGATCTTCTCACTCAAATTGAAAAGTGGAATTTTCAGTTATTGTTTGTTTGTTGTTTGAATGTGATATTAGATATAGTAGGATATATCTATATATATAGCAATATATACATATTGGCATATGTATATATTGGATTGATTGATTTCCCGCCTCGTATAGCGGATGAGACCCTATTGCGCCGTTAGTAAGCGGATGATATTTTATAAAACCCATATACCGCGATATTCCATCTCGAAGTGGAATTGGTATTGTGCTAACATCTGTGGATGCAGGGAAACAGGTTGGAGGGATCCAACAGGATTCCTCAAAACATTTGAATTGATTTCATATGTTGTTTAATTGATTATTTATAATCTGTGTATGATTATATCTGTGATGGAATTTGTTGAGAGCTATAATTTAGCCGAATGTGTTATTGGTATCGTTGGATACCAGAAATAAATGAAATTGGATTTCTGAAATTAAAATTGAATTTTTGATGGTTTGGGAAAATAAAAGAATTTATTTTAAAGGAGATAAATTTATTTGAAATCAAAGTGATAATCGATTGGGTATTTAAAATAAATCTTTGAGGAATCGATATGAAAACTTATTTAATGTTGAATGAAAAATTGATTTTTGTGTTGAAAATAAATTTGGGAATCGATTTGTAAAATGATTTGGTAATTGGGATTAAAAGTTAAAATCAATTTGAAATGTGATTCGGTGTTGAAGTAAATTCAGAAATCAATTTGAAATTCGATTTGGGATTTGAAATAAAATGGAGAAATCAATTTTTAAAGTTGATTTGGGGTTGAAATTGAATATTTGGAAAATGATTTGAAAATCGTGTAAAAGTGGATTTTTGGGAATGTAAATTCCGAATAGAAGTTGTAAAGGAAATGGAAATTTGTTTTAAAAATAAATATTGATTTATTTTTAAAGTGCGGAAAATATGGTTTGAAATCGGATTTTCAAAGTGATGAAGTGTGGAAATAAATTTACAAATTTGAAATGTAAATTTGAAATAAATCGATAAGGATTTATCAAATTGGTTTAAATGGACCATAATATGATTTGAAATTGATTTTCAAACGTGAAGTGTGAAAATGTGATTTGAAATTGATTTTTCAAATGTGAAGTGTGAAATACGATTTGAAATGGATTTTCAAATGTGAAGTGTGGAAAAATATATATCTTGTGAAAAGATTTGAAATTAATAATTTGGGAAAAATTATTTGAATTGGATGTTTGTTATGAATGTTATTGATAGTTAAATAACCGACTATCAATATTTGCCTTTGAAATGACACATGATTTGTTTTTAAAACAAACGCTCATTATTCGGTTAAGCCGGGAGAGGACCTTTGTGTCATATAACCCATTCCGAATAGTGATACGTCGCGAATGGATAGCATTTGAAGACCGGTGTGAAGACCGGATATTTGTGAAAATAAAAGGACAACCTGTCGAATGTCTCTGCACCGAGTTGCTCCGGTATAGAGATTTATATCACTCTTTTTGTGATGGGAAGTCCGGACGTGATTAGTGAATATCCGGATTGCAAGGGCTTCTTTGGAAGTGCCTTCGGTTCCGTTCGATCCCGGAACGGACTTGTATGGATGTGTGTCTGACGTTACACATTGAGATGTAAAGCTGGTTTCTATCAAATACATTTCTGTTGGTGGCGGAGAATTTATTCTCTTAGCTTAACACCCTTCTCTGAGACGTACGAGCTCAGAGGTTATGTAGTTGATGGTTACTAGTGATACATTCCCAATTTGGTAATGTGGCACACGAAGTGCTGTTGATCAGTTGTTGATCAAAGCGTGGCTTTGTGAAAAAGCGTAATGTATGTGGACGAGACTTCGTCGAGCCTCACAACCCGGTAATGGTCGAAACAGGAATGTTGCGGCAAAGGTTTGTAGGGGTAGCGCCCCTAGGGTATGCCATTTCCTTCTGGATAAAAGGTGATATCATGGTATGGAGCCCAGATATTTTACCTATGTTGATTATATTTTGTGACTGTCGCTTTCGATTGAGGATCCTCGGATAAAGGTCGGTAACGACCGGGGGATGGCATAGCTCGTGTGTTAGTTACCTAGTTACAGCTCGGTTAGAGCGTGAGGTAGCGTCGGCCTTTTGTTTGCAGAGATCCGGTTAGGATCCGAGGCGTCTTTCCAGAGGCGTTCTATTTCGGTATAAGGAAGTTCCTTAGCCTGATCATTTGTTGAAAATCCAAAGAAACAATACGAACCCTGTATGGTTTTTAATTGTATTATCTGCTATGGGATGTGGCGGTAACCTGCTACTGAACGTAGTAGCTATAGTAGACATACAACAATGGTTGTATGTTGGCTAAGATTGATATTATACTTTCGAAATGTTTTCCGCACTAGACATTAATAATAATATCAATTGATTTTGCGTAGTAAACATTTTTGACTATCATAAGGAGAAATCTCCTCCAATTCTGCGTTTGCATTGTGTGGGTGGTGGGAGGCCTTATGGTAGTTTCATTTTCCAAAAGCATTGCGAAGTTGTTTTATTTTCTTTGCGAAAATAACTGTTTTACGATCTCACACCAGTCACCATGACTGACCTGGAGTTTATTGTTCCCTTTCTAAACTCTGGATGCCCATAATTTTCCACACGGGCAGCCTAGAGTTATTGTTATCAGGATATTCTGGAGCTTTGGAGATGAGCTGGATGGCGAAGCGTACTATCGTACTTGTTATTTATTCCGCTGTGTATTCTGTATGGGACAAGTTTATATAACTGTCCATTGTTGTAAACTCTGATGATTGATGTATGTATAAACTGATATAGTCTTTTGTTTTAAAGATTATTGATTTATCTATTATATATGGTTCCGCTGCGATATGTGAGATTCTGATATTGTTCCTGTTCTTTGTTTTCTGTGTTGTTCTTCTCTCTTTTTCTTCTATCTTTTCTTCTACCTCTTCTTTTAACCCTAAAGTTTCGCGTTTTCGCCATTCGATTATTCGACAATTTGGTACAGTGGACGTATCGGTGTCGAGTTTTCGGAAGACGGATTTGTGGGTCTTTACAGATTCCATCTCAACACAACAAACATATGACAATTCCAAACAACAATTATTACATACGTCACAACAATCCAAAATGGCGTACTCACACCTATTATTTCCACTTAGGTATAAAACCGTCTTATTATTGTTTATTCTAGAAATACGTTTATTTCTATTATATTAAAAAAACATTTCTCAAAATAGTAATATACTTCAAAATTTCTTCATCATCTGAATATGAGTTTAAATATCTCAAAAGATTTTAGTCAGCCTTCTGAGTCATGATAGATATGAATATATAGTTCTGACAAGAAAATATTACCTTTGTAAATAAAATCCATCTGTATATTTTAACATAAATTCCGCAATAAAACATTGCTTTTAAATCAATGAAGATTTAAACATCGTTCAACAATAAATCTCATATACATAGTTTCTAAAACATTAATTATATAAAAATCTTTTGCTTAAATGATAAATCTCTTTTATATATACCTCATGCTCCACCAAGAACAAATAATGTAAATCCAACCACAATTTATTTTGAACTTGATTGCTTTCATGTCCAACAAAATCGAATAATAGATTTCATTTACATTTTAATTTTTAGACATCATTCATATTAAAAATCTCATTTTTAAATAATAAATCTCAGTTATATAAATATAAATCAAAGTATCTAGTAAATTATACCTATGCACACCTCTCAAATGAAGATTAACACTGGATCTATTTCAAAGCAATGAAGAATAACGTTTTTCCCTTCCATCACAACCAAAATCTCTTCCAAAATCCAAGTGCATATGTGATTAAATGAGTCCCTAGGTTTTTTTTTGATTGAATTACTAAATTCTCTTTTGAAATAAATGTTATACTTTTTGAATTAAGAAAAGAGTGAAGATTTTAGAAATGCTTAATGGCTACTCCGCAAAGTTAATTTCATCTCTCCTTAGCGTTTTATGTTTATTTTCATTCATAGGAGGAACGGAGGAAATTTAAAAGTACCATATAAAGATAGCAACATATGAATATGTTTTACTATATTAGAAAGTTGGATTTCAAACGTAGAAAATTGATTTTCAATAACCAAAGGGAATTAATCTTCAAAAATAAAAAGATTAATTTAATTGTTAATCTACGCAATTAATTTCCAACAATATAGGAAATGAATATTGTAATTTCTTACACCAGATAAACTACAGACACGTGTTTTCCTTGTATATGTATACAGTTCCACGATTCATTTCCCCTCTATCTCTCTCTATAACACACACACAGAGAGATACATATATGTGGGAGAATCTAATATGGCACAAAATGGTTACACAATTAGTGATACAATGAATGTTAACCATTGGATTGCCCTCTGATTTCAACCTCCTTTGTAAACACAATGAGATCCAACGGTTCAGATCTATTGTATCAGCAATTATGTTTAATTTTGTATCCAAATAGCCGATATATACACACGCGCGCTAGTTTTCAAAAAAAAATCAAAAGATGTATTATTAGCCAAGATTAAACTTATACCACTCTGATTGAAATCTTGTAACATCCTTTTCGAAAAGTTAACACAAAGATTTTATTTTTAGCATAGTGGTAAATGCATGTTGTTGATTTTCGAGACGACAAAGATTCGAATCTCATGACTATCGCATTTAATAATAGAGTCAGGTTCCCAACCAGAGTGTAATCTACTCACTCCTAACTCGGGGGTGCAAATCTTCTAAACTTGTAAAATTAGTATCTTTTAAACTGTAGCTTTTAATTCATTAGTCCACTATTTACGATGATTTATGATTTATTATTCCACGTAAATATGTGCAAATCTACGAGTCTTTACGTACTTATTTTGACATGTAATAACAATAGGTTTTCTTTTCAAAATACGTTTACTTTTTTCATAAACTATCAAATTTTCATACTTACATATTTTCAGTTTAAAATTTAACGTAAAATTAAAACATCTAAAATCAAATTTTTTATTTTAATGTTAAAAAAATTTGAATTCAAAATTCAATATTTCAAACACAATAACAAATTTAAAATTTCTAATTCAAAGAAAACAAATTCAAAATTTCCCATTACAAGTTTCAAATTCAAAATTTTCAAATTCAAAAGCCACTCCTTTAAAATTCAATATTGGAATGTATGAACTTTCAAGAATTCAAGTTTCAAAATTTTCAATTTCAAAATTTCGAAGTTCAAATTACAAAATTCAAAAACTAAAATTCTCTAAATTATAATTTTCATATAGATTTTTTTCTTTTTTGAAGAAGGTTCGCCAATAGAATGTTTATTCTTTAAAAATTAAATTTTGAAAAAAAATCAAATTCTTAAATTCAAATTTATCATTTAAAAATTCAAAATGTCATTCAAAATTTAAATCTTTAATTTCAAAATTTCAAGTTCAGGTTTTTTTCTTCAAATTTTGTAACTTAGAAGTCAAATCTTTAATTTTAAAGTTTTTATTAAAAGATTAAATTTGAATTTTAATATTCAACTTTCAAATAATATTTTCAAATTTTAATTTCCTGGTTGAATCCAAAATTCTAAATTTTCCCAATATAGTATCATTTTGTATTTAAATGAAATCAATAAATGTTTCAATAAATACTTTTTTTTCAAAATTATACAACTAAACCGTCGGTTTCTTCGCCGTGGATTGTACTGTTAACAAATCAATAGATATCAGAAAATGCAAATCATTCAGATTTTGGATTAGAAGATTTAGAGTTTCGTTTGTGTGATTTTTTGTTAGGAAACTGCAGTATCATTAGGTGGAATTTGGTGTCAACAGCTGCCATTACATGACATGCAGGCACATCAAACAAATGTTGACAATAACGACATAATTGAGTCACCGACATGTGGAAGCTCACATGCTTCTTGTGAGTTGTGACTTCCATCTTTTGTACGTGCTCTGTGTTTATCACTACGTTTCCAGAGCAAAATACATAAAACACCACATAATCATGAGTTTCATAAATTATCTTTAACAGTACCATAGCAACAACAAGCGATTAACAAGAATCAAAGTCTCTAAATTTTATAAATCATGAGTAAAACGTCTATCTTTAGTTACGAAAAAATTTGTGTTGTAATTGTACTGCATCGAATGGTCATATGCTACATAGAAAACAAAATATTATCATAATACGTCATTTTACTCTCATGAGATACAAGGTTTCCACAATTAACACAATAGATTAAATATCAAATTCTTCCACAGTTTCTCTCAAGTTCTCCTATGGATATCAAAACAAAAAACAAATGTTCAATTTGATTGTGTTGGGGACACTTTCAAATCATAAATGTACTTTCGTTCATTTTGCTTTTGCTTTCTCTTTTAGCTTTTGTTTCTTTACACTAGGTGGTACCATAACATCAAATGCGCATGATTCTGTAAGTAAGAACTTCAAAACTAGTCATTCTCTCCATCAGCGTTTTGCTGATTTGCTTTTAAACACAATCTAATCAAACGTAGATTGTTTATTTATCAAATTGATGAATAAATCCGCTTAATAAAAAAACAAAAAAAAAACCATAACCATAAAACCTTAATAGTATTTACATACTAAGATTATTGAACGAATCGCACCTCCTTCTAACCTCGCCCATCTTTCCCACTTTAACCCCTAACATACTCAACTTCTCCATGGCGGCCCCAAATTCCTTGAAAAACAAATCCTGATTCTTCGCGTACACCCTCACAATTGGCCCTGTTCTCCCATCATTCGCTAAATCCTGATCACTCTTAAGCAACCCCAAACCCTTGACCAAATTCTGATAATATATGTTATCGAACTTACCTGGCGTCATTATATCATTGAATACTGCCATGGTCGAATCCTTCAAGTAGTTCGCACAAGCACTCTGTAACCCTTGAGCAAACCTAGGATTCATGCTCGGATCGAACGAGTTCCACCCCTTTCCGCCGTAGTTGAAGATCCGATCCGCAAACTCCTTGCAGTGGGAGAATCCAACCGTGTGGGCTCCAGACAATGCTACCATTTCTCGGACTGTGAAACCCTTGCTAGTGAACTTTTGAATTAGGGCAGACATTGTCATATTAGGGAGTGGGATGCTTTGTGAGACGGATGCTGAGGTTGAGGTGAGGCTGTCTTTGCGACCGAGGCGGATTTTGTAGAAAGGGCCGCCGAGCATGAGGAGCAGATCGCGAGCGGAAAGGGCGAGGATGTCGGCGCAGGAGACGACTCCTGGACAGTGGAGCTCGAGCTGGGTTTTGGCTCGGACGATGGCGTCGAAGGCGTCGCCGGGAAGGGAGAGGTTGATGTCGGAGTCGCGTTCGGCGCGGTTGAAATTGTTGGAGGAGACCAGGACGGAGGCATCGCATCCGCCGACGAAGCAATCGTGGAAGAAGAGGCGGAGTGTGCCGGCGGCGGTGGTTTGAGCGGAGATCTGCTTGTTCATGACGACGTCGGAGACGATTTGCTGCATTTGAGGGCAGGATTTGGAGTAGAAGTCTTCGGTGAGTTGGTTGAGGAGGTTGTGGCCGTTTCCTCTGGCGTTGGACGTGGTGGCGAGGGAGAGGACAGAGAGGAAGATAAGGTAAAACATGGTTTGAAAGTAATGGCGGAGAGAAGAATGGGTTAGTGAGGTTTGAGGGGGATTTGGGGAAGAGACGGGGGAGGAGGATTTATTGATAAAATTAGTTGTTGAAGTGTGTGGAGTTGGGAAATTAAATGTATTATTCAATACAGTGTTACGGTTGTTAATGGAGATAATTAGTGGATTTTTATGGAGGTGCGGGAGAAAGGACAGAAAGAAGGGTCCGTTGATAGCGTATGTTGCGGTGGACCGAAACAAATATCACGTGATGACGGTGTAGGGGAAATCATGACGTTTGTTCTACGAAAAAAAATTCTTGATCTTTTCTATATCCAAATTGACATATCCCGTAAACATACGACGGAGGAGAACGGACACGAACACACCAATTCAACTTTACAAAGTGAAAATTAGGTTGAAAAGCTTCTTATCCTGGAGTAATAAGTTTTAAGAACAACAATTCTAAATAATTAGTTTTAAGGACAATTTGATTTAAAATAATAATTTAATTGTCTTTTTAAGTTATCCAGGAAAAAAATAAATTCATTTATCATTAGTTTTGGATAACTGAAAATGATAACTTCATTTATCTTTTTCCTGTAATTTGTCCTTAAAACTAATTTTTCAGAATTGCTGTCTTTAAAACTTATTACCCTCCACAAAGAAGCCCTTCGAGTAAAAATCTCTTTTTACAAATTTGTAGTGTTTTAGCTTGTAGTGAATTTCGATATCAGTTGAACGGATGGATACTTATCTAGTTTAGAATATGGGTGAATTGATATAAGCGGTCGTCTATTTTGTAAGTGTCCAAAATGTAGTCTGAAGATTTATCTAATGGTCTATTTGGGTGAACTTTCATTAAATATTCATTACACTATAGTTAAATATCTGCAGTCGCTCGATTGAATATTACATCGATTACAAATTGTAAACAAATTGTTGGAAGAATTGCTCAAAATTAGGCAATTCTAATACCTAACCCCACTTTTTCAAATGCTCTATGATTTAGAGACATAAATACCATGCGCATATGTGTGTACATTATGAGACCGAATACTTTCGTACAACATTCTAAGAGCATCACCAACAAACACTAGTTCAAATTGAAAATTTAGCTAAGGTAATGGAGATGCTCACCAACAGTTTATACTAACCAAAATATTTAGGTAATATTCAGGAGCAATTCAAAATTCTAAATTAGTCGTAGGTATATATTTAATAGATGTTCGATGCCTACTAAATAAGCGCTAAAAGTGTCCAATATCACCATCCTAATGGTTAGGCGCTCCGGCTTTGATCTATGAGGTCACGGATTCTGTTTGTATCAAAAATGACACAAACACCTAATGAAATATCAAATATGAAAATTAGAGAAGAAAAGAGAGTAAAAACGAGAAAAGATCACATAATTTTTATAGTGGTTCGGCAAATACTCCGGCATACGTCTTGACGCAGCGGATTAATCAAAACAATGTAGATCGATGAAAGTAACGATCGATGGATTGGAAGATACCGAAATGCCCAAATTCGTTGATCCGAAGATACCGAATTCTAGCTATCCCAAACACGTTGATAGCGCACTATTCCGTGTTTAAAGATCTGCGATTCTTCGCACGTTGATCTAGCGCACTAGATTCCGTGAATCGGCTTCAGCTGTCGTTGAATCAAGCGCACTCGATTATCCGAGAGTGGAGATAGGAGATTACACTCAACTACCAATTTGGTGAAAGCACAAAGCTAACAAAACAAAGTTTTTATTTCAAATCAACTAAAAATTCAAATGTACAACTCACGCCTATTTATAGCATTTTACAACTCAACACTGAAAACAATACAACACTTAGGTCGTGAACGACCTACGACCTAACATAGTGCGACCTAAGAAAAGTAGACGACTTAAAGTAGTCGACCTAAAACAACACGACTTAAAAGATTACATCATAAGAAAATACAACACATCATGTTACAACACTTAGGTCGTACACGACCTATCAAGACCTCCGACTTATAACAACAGTTACAACAGAGAAATGACCTAACAAATGAACGGCATCCGGAGCTTAGCGACCTAAGAATGAACGGCATCCCCCATCAGCGACCTAAAAATATGCGGCTTTAGAAACTTCACGACCTAAGTCTTCACGACTTATCTTCCCACATCTTTCTGCAACCTAATATTGACCGACCTAAGGCCACGCGACCTAAGGACCCAATATCTTCGTGCGACCTAACTAGGTCGTAGGTCGTTGAACGACTTAACTTAGGTCGTGAGCGACCTAAAACTCCTCCTGAACAACTTTGCGCGCCCCCTTCGTTAGCTCGTATGCGACCTATCCTAGGTCGTTGGTTTCCTTCTTCGGTATCGTTCACTTCTCCGCTTTGTTCCAGTACCCCGTTAGGTCGTGGCCGACTTAAAACTTCTTTGTTAAGTCGTGGGCGACTTAAGCCTTATAATTTCTTAACCCGTACTGCTATTGTGTTATCTCGTGGCACTTCTTTAGGTCGTGGCCCGCCTGCGTTAGGTCGTGAACGACTTAGACCTTCAAGTAGAGGTTGCGCTGTATCATCCTCCCCAGGTTGAGAAAAATTCGTCCTCGAATTTGTAAATTCTTCCACACCAGCTTGTTCATTCCCATAATAAGGTACGAGATGCTTAATATTGAACACGTCAGATGTGTACACATCCTCTGGTAGCTTCAATTTATAAGCATTTTCATTAATTCGTTTCACAACTTCTATAGGACCAATTTTTCTGGCTTTCAATTTGTTATAAGCGCCTACTGGAAAACGGTCCTTTGTTAACACAGCAAATACCAAATCTCCTTCATTAAACTCAATTCTTCTTCGTTTCAAATCTGCAGAGCGTTTATACTTCTCATTCGCCTTTTCCAATCGTTCTTGAACGATTCTATGACAGTCTGTCAATCCTTCAACAAAATCAGCAGCTCGTTTGACTGTCTTCTTTGGTTGTGGTATGACTGTTAACTCCAATGGCCCCTTTGGTAAACTAGAATATACAATCTGAAATGGGCTGAATCCCGTACTACGATTCACTGCATGATTATGAGCAATCCATGAATGACTCAGGAAACGAGTATCCCTATCCGACACAATAGATTCTGGCAATCCATGAAGTCGATAGATTTCTTTGAAAAATAACTGAGCAACATTAACAGCATCCGCCGTCTTCTTACAAGCAATAAAATGTGCCATCTTCGAAAATCGATCAATTACCACATAAATGGAATCATTACCACGCTGCGTTCTCGGTAATCCCAACACAAAGTCCATACTCACATCAACCCATGGTTTGGTTGGTACAGGTAACGGCATATATAATCCAACATTTGTAGTGGTTCCTTTCGAAACTTGACAAACATGACATCGCTCCACAAACCTTTCAACCTCTTTCCTCATTGATGGCCAAAAATAAGATTGCAAAATCAATTGTAAAGTACGGTCTCTACCCACGTGACCTTCCTCGTGTAACTCCTTTACAATCTTCATTCTCAAACTACAATCAGGTATGCACAATCGATTCCCTTTGAACAGGAAACCATCTACCATCACAAACTCATCCGTCTCTCCATTCTTGATTTTATCTACAAACTTCATAAAGTAAGGATCTTCAACAAATAATTCTGGTAGCACATCAAACCCTGTCACTTCGACCTTCATTGTAGTCAACAAATGATTTCTTCTGCTTAACGCATCCGCAACACGATTCGTCACTCCCAATTTGTGTTTCACAACAAATGTAAACTGTTGCAGATATGCAATCCATGATGCATGTCTCACGGAAATCTTGTCTTGCCCTTGTAAATGCTTTAACGCCTCATGGTCAGTGTAAAGAACAAATTCTTTCTGAAATAGATAGTGTCTCCAGTGTTTAATAGCTTGCACAACAGCATAAAATTCCACATCATATGTACTGTATCTCATCTTTGCTCCTGATAACTTCTCGCTAAAGTATGCAATTGGACGTCCCCTCTGACTCAGCACTCCTCCAATCCCAACCTTTGACGCATCAGTGTGTAATTCAAACAACAACTGAAAATCAGGTAATGCTAGAATTGGTGCTGTCGTCAACAACTCCTTGATTCGTTCAAAAGCAGCTCCTGCTTCCTTCGTCCATGAAAACTGTTTGCCCTTCATACAATCAGTAACAGGCGCCATCACACTACTAAAGTGTGGAATAAATCTTCGATAGAATGAAGCCAACCCATGAAAACTCCGAACTTCCGTTATCGACTTGGGTTGCGGCCAATCTCTAATTGCTTCGACTTTACTTTGATCAACCTGTATTCCTCCCTCCGATACAACATAACCCAGAAATAAAATACTCCTCGCCATGAAAACACACTTTTTCGTAGCAGCATAAAATTGTTCTTCACGAAGAATAATTAACACTTTCTTCAAATGTTGAACATGCTCCTCTGTACTAGCATTGTAGATCAGAATATCATCAAAATAAACCACCACAAATTTCCCAATGTACGGCCTGAAAATTTGGTTCATCACCCTCATGAATGTACTTGGTGCATTCGATAGACCAAACGGCATTACCAGCCATTCATATAATCCTTCCCTTATCTTGAATGCTGTCTTCCATTCGTCCTCTGGTCTAATGCGAATCTGATGATAACCACTTTTAAGATCAATCTTTGAAAAGATTACGGACCCACTGATTTGATCCAATAAATCATCAAGCCTCGGCATCGGAAATCTGTATCTGACTGTGATCTTATTCAATGCTCTACTATTTGTGCACATCCTCCACGTTCCATCCCTTTTGGGTACCAATAAAGCTGGTACAGCACAAGGACTTAAACTCTCCTGCACACGCCCCTGTTCAAGCAATTCTTCTACCTGCCTTCGCAACTCCTCATGCTCTTTTGGACTCATTCTGTAGTGTGGTCTGTGAGGTAACACAGCTCCTGGAACAAGATCAATTTGATGTTGAATGTCCCTCAACGGCGGTAACTCCGTTGGTAACTCCTCTGGAAATACATCATCAAACTCTTCCAGTACTGGTTTTACTTCCTCTGGAATTTCAACCTCTTCACTGCTCTCACGCCCAATTAACAAGAATACTTCCGGCTCCTCTTCGACTTCTTTAACAAACTCCTTCAGGGATAATAAAGTTTTCAGCTCTTCAATCTCCTCCAATTTGTTTTCTTCTTGTGGTCGCTTCTTTGGAACTAGAGTAATCTTCGTGCCTTCAAACATGAAACTGTAACTGTTGGTACGCCCATCATGTTGTACCGCCCTATCATACTGCCACGGTCTTCCCAGCAACAAATGACAGACATCCATATCTACCACATCGCACCAGATTTCATCCTTGTATTTCTTTCCAATTGAAAAATTCACACAAGCCCTTCGTCCAACCTTCACCTCCCCGCCTTTCCTCAACCAAGCCAGCTTGTACGGTTTCAGATGTTTTTCATTTTTCAATGCCAACTTCCTCACTGCCTCTGAAGAAATTATATTATCACAGCTTCCAGCATCAATAACAAATTTGCAAACTTTCCCCAGAATAGTACATGTCGATTGAAAAATATTGCTCCTTAACCAACTACAATCCTCCTCTAGCTTTGGTGTCAAACAAGACCTCCTCATCATCAGATTACAACCTTCGTCTCCCGACACTTCTTCTTCCTTCTCATCTGGCGGTGAATTGGAATATTCAGCTTCCTCATCCTCATCCTCAATCTCCGCTATCATAGCTCGTTTCTTTGGCTTTGGACATTCATTACTTTTGTGGCCCACTTCTTGGCAATTATAACACTTGAAACCATTATTGACTTTCGTCTTCCCAACCTCATTCACAACTGGCTTTGCAACAGCTTTTGAAACATTAGAACTTCCACTAACACCCTTCACTGGATTGTTGGAATTTGTAAACACACCACTACCTCACCTTCCCTGTTTCTCCCAAGCCAACGCTTTCTGGTGTGCTTCTGCTACAGATCTAGGATCAAACATGTTAACCATATCTTGAATCTGCATTCGCAACCCCCTCCACAAATCTAGCTGTCAATTGTTCCTCTTTCTCCATAATATCATTCCTTGCAATCAGTTGATAAAATTCGTCAGCATATTCATTCACAGATTTCATCCCCTGTCTCAAGTTTTGCAATCTCTGATACATAAGCGACTGATAGTTATAAGGTAAGAATGTAGCTTTCATTAGTTTCCTCATCTTATCCCAAGATTCAATCTTTGACTTCCCCATTCTCTCCCGTGTTAGTTTAGTCTGCTGCCACCATGCCATAGCTCTACCCCTCAGCCTTGTAGCAACCAACTTCACTCTACGTTGTGCGGGAACTTCCTTGAAGTCAAGAATCTCCTCCACATTAGACAACCAATCTAAAAACTCCTCAGTTTGCATACCAACCTTGAACTCTGGTATTTCAGTCTTCATCCCAGACTCCCACTTGTGATCATATTCCGATTGATTTCTTCCTTGGCCTCGCCCGTGAACACTACCACCGTCATACTCCTCTTCAAAATCAGATGTATATCGACGTTGATCCTGACCACCAACATCTCTACTACCATCACGTCTACCACCACCATCCCTTCTACTAGCATTCCTCCGATCACGTTCCCGGTCATCAACATTTCTATAACTGTCTCGGCTCATACTTCGATGATCATTATCATTACTTCTCTCTCGATTGGAATGTGGCGAAACTCTACTTCTCCCATGATTAGATTCAGGTGAAACCCTTCTCTGATTTTGATTCATCTCCAACATCATCTTCTCTAATCGACCAATTCCTTCATTGAGCTTCTCACTAAAATTTTCGTTAATTCTTTGCTCCATCTCATCAGCTTCTTCTCTTCGATACAAAGCTTCTACGTTTTGGTGACGATTAGCTCTTCTCGGCAGCATGGTTGATTCTTCAAAACTTTGACTTTCGGCCTTGAACAAACAAATGATTAAATGATACCCTTTCAATCTATTTTCGGCTAACACTTCAAATTTCAAACACCTTGCGAACTTTGATCCAAAATGAAATGGATCGAAAGCTCCAACTTCGTTGTAATGTGTGATGAACACGATGAACAACAAGCTCTCGGCCGTGAATGTTATAGCTCGGCTCGACTTGATCTCTTCAAACTTCTTCAAAAGAATTGGCTCCAAGGACTCGATTTAGCTATGATTGGCTAAAACAAGCTCTGATACCAAACTGACGCAGCGGATTAATCAAAACAATGTAGATCGATGAAAGTAACGATCAATGGATTGGAAGATACCGAAATGCCCAAATTCGTTGATCCGAAGATACCGAATTCTAGCTATCCCAAACACGTTGATAGCGCACTATTCCGTGTTTAAAGATCTGCGATTCTTCGCACGTTGATCTAGCACACTAGATTCCGTGAATCGGCTTCAGCTGTCGTTGAATCGAGCGCACTCGATTATCCAAGAGTGGAGATAGGAGATTACACTCAACTACCAATTTGGTGAAAGCACAAAGCTAACAAAACAAAGTTTTTATTTCAAATCAACTAAAATTTCAAATGTACAACTCACACCTATTTATAGCATTTTACAACTCAACACTGAAAACAGTACAACACTTAGGTTGTGAACGACCTACAACCTAACATAGTGCGACCTAAGAAAAGTAGACGACTTAAAGTAGTCGACCTAAAACAACACGACTTAAAAGATTACATCATAAGAAAATACAACACATCATGTTACAACACTTAGGTCGTACACGACCTATCAAGACCTCCGACTTATAACAACAGTTACAATAGATAAACGACCTAACAAATGAACGGCATCCGTAGCTTAGCGACCTAAGAATGAATGGCATCCCCCATCAGCGACCTAAAAATAAGAGGCTTCAGAAACTTCGCGACCTAAGTCTTCACGACTTATCTTCCCACATCTTTCTGCAACCTAATATTGACCGACCTAAGGTCACGCGACCTAAGGACCCAATATCTTCGTGCGACCTAACTAGGTCGTAGGTCGTTGAACGACTTAACTTAGGTCGTGAGCGACCTAAAACTCCTCCTGAACAACTTTGCGCGCCCCCTTCGTTAGCTCGTATGCGACCTATCCTAGGTCGTTGGTTTCCTTCTTCGGTATCGTTCACTTCTCCGCTTTGTTCCAGTACCCCGTTAGGTCGTGGCCGACTTAAAACTTCTTTATTAAGTCGTGGGCGACTTAAGCCTTGTAATTTCTTAACGCGTACTGCTATTGTGTTATCTCGTGGCACTTCTTTAGGTCGTGGCCCGCCTGCGTTAGGTCGTGAACGACTTAGACCTTCAACTAGAGGTTGCGCTGCATCACGTCTACTTAGTCGATTTCTATTGATTATCTTTTATTTTTACAAAGTTGTTGCTACAACTCGGTTGTTTACAACTCGGTAAGGATCCAACAGAGTATAATTCACAACTCGCCGAAATCAATAGTTCGGAAAGAAGGAGAAGTTCCAATCTTTTTTGAAGTGATCTATACTTATATTTATAAATGAAAATTCCTGAGATAGTCTCCGAAATTAGCTCCATACATTCTCCACGTCATGTACATCGTTGCACAAAAATCTCACGGTCAAACCCCAATCCATCGTTTACAACTCAGGCCCGAGTTATGCGCTGCAAATCGATGTTGAGTTGTGTTTGGATCGAGCCATTTAGGGCATTGCTTCGGGTATGTCTCAAATCCCACTTGCTTTTGTGTCTTTACTTCTTCCTTCAAGTTTATCCCAAGCGTTTCTCAGGTTTCTTATCATTTTTCCTTAGCTTATCTTGGGGTACATCTCGGGTCCGATCCATGAAGTCAAGTCTCAACCATGGCTTTTCTATTTCTTTACTTTATCGATTTGTGATGTTTTTCTAACTGTTTGTATTCGTTTCTCTGTCATTCTTTGGTTCAATTCAATCATTTGAGTATGTTCGGAGACTGTGGAAATTTTGTTGATAACACTTTGCCCCTTAAAGCACACCTTATGAATGTAATGTATGTTTTTCTTAAGAATGAGTATCAGAAATGATAAATCGTTGGTAGTCGAGCTCTCTTGCTATTTTTCGAACCAATCGTAATGAACCATCCAGTTCCTTTGGATTCAACTATAAATCACAAGTTGTACCAGACCCATCATGGCTAAGGACTCAAGTCCTTGCCTACGTGTTAGTCACAAATCATAATCAATACATGTTCCCCTGGAATACAATACATCTTATATCGTAAATCAAATTGTCCCGTGTTCTCTCAAAAGTTAATTATCATATATCAAAATCAATGTCGTCTCGTGTTCGTTTGGGATTTAATATATTATATAACATGCAATCAGGAATCATCAATTACCAGCACTCATTACCATCGATTGGATTGTTACTTATAAATCATTTAGTATCGCATAGTATCCATTATAAGTAAGTCTAATCGAATTGAGGCAATTGTGCAATCTAATAATTATTATCAAATCATTTTAAAGTCAAGTGGCATTCAAATCCCATTATCTTGTTTCTGATCTATACACATCATGATATCGACATCCAGCTTAGCTTCTGATCTCTTCGAATCACGTAATCATATATTTGGTTCAAACTTTGATCTCTTTGGATCATATATCCAATCCAATTCTTGATCTTTCTGAATTATATGTCCAATCCAATTTATGATCTCTTAGGATCACACATCCAGATTGAGCCTGATCCGCCCGCTCTCCGATAAGGGACCCAATATCCAAGCAAGCTCATCCTCTCACTCTCAAGTGAGGGACTCGTTATCTGAGTGCATCATTCCATTCACTCTTCAACGAAGGGGTTTGCTATCTAAGCGCATCCTTCCATTTACTCTCTGACAAAGGGGCTTGCTATCCAAGCGCACCCATCCACTCACTCTCCGACGTGGGTGTTTGCTATCCTGTATGAGTTTATATGCTCACTCTCCAGCGAGGGGACTCGATATCCGAGTGTGTCCATCCACTCACTCTCTGGTAAGGGGGCTCGCTATCCTATGCAAGTCCATCCACCAACCCTTTGGCAGAGGAACCTACACTTCACAGTTTATCTCCCCGACTCTTCGTCGGGGGGAACCATGTCCAATCAATTTATATATCAGTTTCAAGGGGTAACCAATCTCCTTTGATGTTTTATCATATCTGAATTATCCTCAAAGTAAAATTAAAGCCTCAAACAAACATCAACATATCTAATCATATAAAGGATTACTCCCAAACTTCCAACCCATATTGTGCCTTAGGACCAATCGAGATCCCGCATAAGAGTAAGCAGCCTGGCAATGCTCCTATATCATTTATTTAAAACGAAAGTAAGGTACGAAAAACAAACCTGACTTCGATCCATCCATTCACTTGATATTCGGCCACGCACGTGGCTAAGGACATTTTCGCCCCCAGAACAGGGTGTAGGTCAGAATGAATATTTCGCCCCCAGAACAATGGTAGGTCCAAAACGACATTTTCGCCCCAGAACAAGGGTAGCTCAAATACTCCATCAAGCATATTGCTAAAGTCGTTTTCACCCTTAGAACATGGGGCAGGTCAGAACAGGGGGTTGGTCATCCCAGCATTAAGCTACAGACACTTCGTTCCTGGAACACGTGGATCATCAAAACTGGAATCTGCTCGTACCAATCCTAGAACTAATTCGACAAAGGATCAGATCGCATCTTCAAATAGCGGGAAGTCACGACCTATCAAGTCATGATCAAGGACACATACACTACTCCCGAAACATATCCTAGGTGAATGCAAATGAGTACACCGCAGGGAACATACTATCAATCAGGTACAAGCCTGAACACTACTCAAGTCTCCCTAAGTATACATCAGAAAACTGAGCCGCCAATACTTAGCTATGGATTTTACAATAATATTACTTGTTTTACACTTATGCATAGATTACAAAAAATTACCACTCAAGTCATATTACAAACAAAACACTAATTTTACAAAAGTTAAATTACAAATTAATCGAAGTGTGACCAAACCACATCGTTCCGATCTACGAAAATACATCATGGTGTGCTAAGACAAAAATTAGCCCTCCAGCTCCACAATCACCACTGATGATCGAGAACGAGAGACCTGACCATGAATCGATTTGTAATATGCCACGCATGGATCATAATTGGCACTGGCCCAAACGTTTCCGTAATCTGCAGATCTATATTCATAGTCAGGCCAATTGTACATAAAGGACAAGTCAAGTTCGAGCCAAAAACATTTAAAAATGTTAATCGCACATTGTCGACCTATTTCTACTATTCTGGTCTTTACCTTCTCCTTTTGAAGTTCATTCAAAAGAGATGCCTTGTCTATCCCACCTTAGGAAACCGCAATGCAATCCAATCAGGCCTCACACTCCAAACTACTTATCTTGTTTTCTAAGGCGTTTATTTGCCTCATAGCCATTTTTCTATTTCCATCAATTTCACGCAAGAGTTTCTCCTTTGACTTTTTAGTTTCCCTAGAGAAGGGACTAAAGAATTCATCCTCAGTAAACAAGAACGGGGAAACACGGGTCCCTAACTCTCCCTTGAAATAATTTTCTAACTCTTTAACCTTGGCCTCATAATATCTATCACATTACTCTTCCGCTTAAGAATCTCGGTAGGGTCAGCCCTAGGCGGAAGCATTGGGGCCGCGTCCGATCCAAGAGATACACGTGAGGCTAAAATCATCGAGAAAATCTCCTTTGTACTGATATGCAAAGGCAACTCTCTATCCATCTTTGCAATCCTTTTCTTCAACTTGATAATTTCGTCTCTGTATACAGCTCCGTAAATACTATCTACATTCTTCAATAAATCCTCCAACTCTAACATTTTGAGCTAAGTAAAGTTCAATTTCTTTTTCAAAGCATCAACCTTTGAATCCTAAGTAAAACAGATTAACTAAAGAAAAGTCAAATAAGACTACAATCACACCACAATATAAATAGACAATGTAGAGTTACTAAAAGGCTCATAGGTTTCTCTTTGTAAATATTAACCAAAAAGCGTCCGCATCTCAAAATGAAACAGTATCAGATTACAAAACAAAGTGTCCTCCCAGTCTTAAGTCAAGTTTAATGTTACAAGGATATTTTCCTAATACTAAAGTCAAGATAATAAACACTAGGTTTGAGCGAATGACTGTATGGGGTCATAACGAGTTCCTGCCCTGGGATCCTTATTCAAGCAGCTGTCATTTCAAAATCCTCCTTATTACTTAAAAAATTTTGATCCAGCGAGGGATACAAAAATTCCAAAACAACTCGAGAACGTTGCAAAAACGCTTTAACCTTCTTATTCCTAGCCTTCTCTTGCTCTAGCTTTTTAATATAGGAAGTGAACCTATCATTCAGGGACGATAATGCACTTTCAAGTCTGTACAACTCCTATGTTGCTTTCCTTCTAATGTCATTTAAGGTCTCTATCAATTGAGCCTTTGACTTCTTTTTCTCAGCTGAGAAATCACCAAACAATCGCCTAGCAATCACCTTCTAATCGTCACCAAGAAGAAAATAGGACTCAGAACTCATCAGCGGAACAGAGGCGATATCTGATTGAGACACCTCAATCAACCTCCTATATTCGGCAATCTTCAACTCGCCAAATAGTCTAGCAATCTCAGTAGACATATCCTCCACTTGCTTCTTATATTCTGCAATTTCCTCCTTGTATAATATACCATAAAGCTCTTCGCCTACTTGTATGGTCTGTTCTATTCTTTCTAGTTCAGACGCAACGTCCCCAGACCAGAATCGCAGTTTCCAATTGCAGTCATACTGGCGCTTGAGCGCACTCTAGGCCTTTGCAAGTTCTTCGTAATTTAACATTAATTATGTCTCAAGCCTCCCGACATCATATCTAAGTTGAAAAACATCATCTTCAAGAGCATCATCCGCCTCAACTACATCAGGGCCCTTTCGGATTAGAACAATAGTGGAGGCAAAGGCACCCTAGCAATAGATACAATTAGTATAAAATGGAGTTTGAATAAAACCAAATCATACCATTACTCAATAAAACTTAATCACTTAATGGCAGATAAGCCTCAAAATCACAACATTTGTTACATTATAACTACTTAACCGCTTTACATGAATTCACAATGATATGGGAAGACTAATCATCAATTAAAGTTCTAAACTTAAGCCAAAACCTCTATAGATCATGGCTATCTGATGGAAAAGAACCACTCTCTAATGTGTGACGCCATCGAAACAAAACAAAATCACTAAGGGCCTCCTTCTCTCGAACCACTTGATCAATTCAGGAAAATAACTTTGCAATCCCATTCTTAAAATTTGCGCAGGTCTAGTCTATTTCCTTTTCACATTTAGCCAGGGTTGCTGAATTTAACCCGAGACGATCTAATGTGTTTTTCTCGACTTTAGCCTCAATCTCCCTTAACATTTTTGCCAACACATTCTCCCCAGAATACTAAACAAAACAATAAAGGGAAACATAATCATTTAAAACATAACAAATATCATGTCATATTACAAACCATCAAAGTGAACTTCATAGCATCAAATACAAAAACATAAAAGGATATCTGTGATTACTCATCTAAATCTATCAAGGAAGCGGAGTTAACCTTTTTGGCAAGTTGGTCTTGCTCTTTAGGTTGTAGGTTTCCTTGATCCACCACAGCTGCTCCCTTTTCTCCCTAAGAATCATGATCAGGACGCCCAAGATCCTCTTCCTCAGCCTCCTCTGCCTTCCACTTATTCTGGCAGAATACAAAAATTAAGTCCGTAATAGATTCATCATCCACAAAGTCAAGCTTAACTTCCACTTTATATTGACGTTTGGCTACAGCATAAAAACCATTGGTGACCTTCGAAGTGATAGTGTTGAGATCCTCCTCATATTTCTCCAACTTCTTTTTAACTCTAGTAAGATCTTTATCCCATTCCGCTAGCTCACGCTCCTTCACAGCTTGAGCTTCTTCAGCAACCTTAGCCACCCACTCAGCCTTCTCAACCTGTTCTCGAAGCATTCGGCCCTCCTCTGCCTTAACCTTAGCCGCAGCCAATGCAACATTGGTCGAAGCTAGATCAGCTTCAAGCTTAGTAACCTGACTCGAAAGTAGGGCTTGCACATTCCCTGACTCATGCGCCTTCATCATCAAGGCCGCAAACTACAAGAATGAAAAACATAAAACAACATAAGTAACAAGCCAACGCAGAGTGAAAAAGAAAAGATGGAGAGAACATAATCACTTACATAACACCAAAGCTTCTTGAATTCTAAAAAAATAGCAGCGGGGGGCATCTCAAAAGAAAATGAGGAAGAACGAAAGGACCTCATCTCCTAGCCTTCTCCATCAAAACAGAGTTGGGAACTTCAGATGCAGTAAAACCACGGGCATCGGGAACAGACTCCCCTGTGAAGAAGAACCGATCAATCCTGAAGATGCGAGCATTGAGTGGTAAGGACATCCTTATCAAGCAAAGGTGGGGTGCTTTCTGAAGTATTAGATTTCTTGAAAGGAGCAGAAGGATCATCAAACCCTTCATGCGGCCTCTTCAAAGCAACTTTATTCTTCTCCTTTGCCTCTAGAGACTTGTGAAGTTTAGAAATAACATTCTTATCAATATTATCTACAAAAAAAGAGATAACATAAATTAAAACTACAGGTATGGAAATTCTTAACATTTTTTACAAACTGTATATACCACCAATTGCAGGTATAGGAGGAGCGAGCATAAATCTGCTCCTAGAAAATGTGTGGTTTGGATGTAGCAAACCAAGATCTCTCAGCTTCGAATCAACAAACAAATTTGGTGTTTTCCTAACATCCACTGGCAAACCCTTAATCTAACACCAATGGAACTCGTACAACCATGCATTCACCTCTAAAGAGATAGCATGAACAGAATAATATTGGGAAAAGGAAGGGAATCCATCATAATTTGGAATAAAGAAATAGAATATGAGCCATGGTTCAATCCTACTAGGGGCGCCCGTCAGAAACGAATTTTTAGCCTGAATATAGAAGAAGCCCTTATTCTATTTTCCAAGACTTCTTCTAACCTAAAAAAGGAATCAGAGTTCCTCGCTAGATAGGTTAATACCTTTGTCGCCATAAAGGATAAAAGTTGTCAAAGCGAAGGTATAAAATTAGGGGAAAGTTGAACTGGGGCAGTACCTAAAGTGGCAAGCCATTCACGGATTACCTAATGCATAGGAAGAAACAACCCGCATCAAATATGCTCAGGAGTAATGGCAATGTAACCCTCCGGCGGAGTATCCATTCACTCATGAGATTCCGAACCCTAGGTGCCTTCCCATGGAATCCAAATTGCTTAAGGATCCTAATAGCATCATCTAGACAAGTGATTTCAGAAGGAGGAAACAAAGAAGAAGTAGAGGGAGCCATGCTAAAAATCCTAGATACTATTTCGTAGAAGGATTGAGCGAGAGTTAATGCGGCTTATCCTATTTTTAACCTACGAAATTACCCCTAAATTTGAAAATTATTCCAACTCTTTGCAATTGAAAAGATGAAGAAAAATTTGGGGAAGATGAAAAAAGAAGAATACACACCTGAGTTTGAATTGCAGCCGCACGATTGAAATGACCAAATATCGGATGAAACGTGGATTTGCTGCAAAAAATAATGTGTATAAATGACTGGTGAAAATCCACATAGAAAAACAAAAAGGCAAATTGAACAGCTGTTACAAGATGATCCAGCAAGACACTAACACGCGTACCAGAGCATTAAATGCACCTACAGCTAAAAAGACTTATTCCCAACGCCGAAAAGATAGATTAGACAAGACTGAGTGAAGATACAGACCGGGTGCAAAAGGTAACAAGTCTACCCCGACCTACGGTCGCTGCAGACTTAGAGGGCAAGTGTTACACCTGTTCTTACCGTAAGTCAGAACAAAAAAGAAACATATAATACTTCCCAACGGCATCAGAACTGAGCACAAAGCAGGCTTAAGGTCATAGCTTCTAACCAGACCCAAACCTTCTTCAATAAGATCAAAGCCACATAAAACAAAGGCAGTGTGCATTAGAAAGATAGAGTAGAATGCATTGACTACATTCAAATGCAGAGGCCAAACCATAATACAAAACCAAGGCATAGGAGGCTAGCACGCAGGGTTTCGAGTTAACTATATTCACATTTCGTCAAATACCTACAAGAACGGGTCTGTACAAGCATATACGGGGCAACCTAAACAGCACCATACAGAGCCGAAAGCACTCTACAGGGGCTATATACAGGATCACCCAAACTATGCTTCAACACAGACTCGACCTTATAGGCAAACGACAAATGTAAAGCTCGCCTTCTCTCAATCTCTCATCAGCAACAGCCAAGGAAACAATTTAAATAGCATAAAAGTCTCATACTTGTCTAACCAACATTCAACATAGAATGGGAAGAGTTTCCCCATTCTGACCCGACACGGTGACAAATTAAGCAAAGAAAGTAAGAGTAGCCATGAGATGCTGAGGTCTGAATGCCGGATGACCTTCACTACTGCACCCGTTCTTATGCATCAACAACACAACAAGGCCCCAGGAAGATCTCTTATCATTCCTCTTAGAGCAGCTTGCTATTTCAAGAGAAAAGAAACCAACTAATGTAGACTTAGGCTTCCCGTTTACTTTTTCAGGCATCCAGTTTCAAACTTACAATCTTGTGCCAGTATTAGGGTTTCCCGCCTAAAACACGTCATCAATCCAGGTACAAAGTAAGAGCGTCATAGATAAACGACACATGACAAAATCCAAGGGTAGAGATTGAAGGAAAATGCGAAAGACGATTACCACCATCAACAATGCACTTTTCATGTTATAAATGGAAAGGCATAAGGCCAATGAAGAGAATCTTCTTTTTGAACTTCTTCTTCCTGAATAGAAAAAAGAAAAATATTATATGCCTCAGTGCTATTTAAATCTCTTATACTAAAATAGTCAAATATAGTGGATTACACCATGGATGTAAGATTAACAACAATCCGAGCAACGTAAAAAATATTTCTGCCTTTTTATATTTATGCTATCTATTTTAAATCGCATCTTAGTTCACCAATCCATCTCGACATTTCAACAAAAAGTTGAAGTGTGACTACTTGGCTGTGTAAGCATTCAGCAACACAGTCGCATCCTAAAGGTGAATTTAACTAAGCTTAAATTTGCTGATTCCTAATCGTGCGGATGACAAATTGCAAGGTTGTCTCACGATCCAGTCGAGTATGGTGAGATGAGAATATTCACCAACGCCTATCTTCTCAACTCAGTGTCGAGTTGTACACATGGGTCGGTACTGAGTTGTGAAGTTTCCAAGGGATTGGCTCTAACTTCTTCACTCCATTTTCTTATGTGCTCATTCTGCCTTTTGGTCTCTGATTTCGATTTCCAACAACTACGGTTGTTCTCTGTTGTTCCATTTTTTTTGAAGAATCCCTTTAGCAATTCCTTTTGTTGAGTCCCTGAATTTCCTTCATCATTCTCTCCTTCTCTTCTCTAGTTACATAGATGGATGGGGGTTTGATCCTAAAGACACTTCCTGGCTGCCCACTTATTCCTGTTGACTTTCTTCAATCATAGATTCGGTGTTATGCCTCTTCATTTTCTTCAGATTCAAGTTTCAAGTTGTTCCATCCGAGTTTACTCATTGAAAGAACCAAAATATTTGGATCAAAAATGGAACAAATACCCAATGATATATCAAATATGAAAATTAGGGAAGAAAGAGAGTAAAAAGCGAGAAAAGATCACATTATTTTTATAGCGGTTCGGCAAATACTCCAGCCTACGTCAACTTAGTCGATTTTTATTGATTATCTATTGTTTTTACAAAGTTTTTATTACAACTCGGTTGCGTACAACTCAGTAAGGATCCAATAGAGTGTAATTCAAAATCAGGAGTTTGGAAAGAAGAAGAAATTCCAGTCATTTTAGGTGATTTCTACTCCTATTTATAGATGAAAATCCCCGAGATAGTCTCCGAAAATAGCTCCATATGTTCTCCACGTCGTGCACGTCGTTCCATAAAAATTTCATAGCCAAAACACGATCCATGTTTTATAATTTAGGCCCGAGTTATGCACTACAACTCGGTGCTGAGTTGTGTTTAGCTCGAGCCATTTAAGGCTTTGCTTCAGGTATGTCTCAAATCCTACTTCTTTTGTGTCTTCGCTTCTTACTTCAAGTTTTTCTCGAGCTTTACTCGGGTTTCTTGTCATTTTTCCTAGGCTTCTCTTCAGGTACAACTCAGGTCCAACCCATGAAGTCAAGTCTCACTTTTGAACTATCTCTTTTGTACTTCTTCACCTTATGATTTTGTGATGTTTTTCTAAGTGTTTGTATTCATTTCTCTATCATTCTTCAGTTTAATTCAGTTATTCAAGTCTGTTTGGAGATTGTTGAAATTTTGTTGGTAACAAATTCAAATCTCATGTTGCATGATTTGAATGATTGGACATATAATGACTTGTAGTATGTTATATACTATCTACGACTTGTAGTACAACTATGTACTGCCATCTAAGTACCCATTTTCCAAAAAAATAGGCCAAAAGTTTACGCGCCTATTTAACAAGTGTCTAATACCAGCTAATTTCATGCACTTATCAAATAGGCATCCAAAGTACAACGATTAAATAAAAGCTAATTTCCCTTTCAACAACCCTTTTCTTTCACATACACACATAAATAATCCACTTTCAATCTCCAAAACACATCATAATCTGCACTACTTCCAGGACCCACCCATATGGAATCCTACAAAGCTTTTGGACTAAGGCAACCTCCACGGCAAGGGTAGCATTTAATAAAATAAAAAAAAATTAGTTTGTCAAATTGAATGCAAGTCAAAGTATAATTACAAAGCACTTTGGTTCAGTGGTAGGACATGTGTTTATCACCTTTGTTGCCCAAGATCAAGTATTGGCAATGGAAGAAGTTCAATGTGTTTACCTTAAATTGTAATTTAGGCTACCATCAAATCGTATACCAATTTCAATACCTAATATGTTTACACCATTTGGATCGTTCACAGAAATACCAATTTGAAAATTAATTGTAAGAATAAAGGTCAATTGATTCAATCAAGAAGAAGATGCATTATGTAAGGAGAAGGTTTAATAATTGATCTAAGAAGTTCTTATATTAAAGATAATTAAATTCAGTCATATGAATAAAGGGAAAATAGAATGTAGCATATTTTGATTAAGGAAAATAAATTAGATGAGGAATGGTTGAATAAGGAGATCTCATAGCAAGAGCAATTGCATATAATTAAATTTGGACATATGTAATGGGAATTAGTTTAAATACATGAATGGACAATAATTAAATGTGGTTATGTATAAGGAAATTAAATTAGTATTCAAATAGAGTGGAACTTGAAAATGAGAAAATAAATTAATAAAATAAGGAAGAAAACCAAAACCCTTACTATATAAATACCACTAAACATATCTTCCTCCTCATTTTCATTCATTCTCTTCAAATTAAAATAAAATAAAAACCAAGCCGACCCTTATTATTAAGATGAAAGAAGGAAAGTGAAAAAGGCTAAGGAAATCTAAAAAGTGCAAAGGATCTAGCAAAAGACTTAGTTGAGTAAATCATTTCTTTTAGTTTGTTTTTTCACCTTATTGATTGTAGTTTAGTTATTTTACACTGAATTCTATATAATATGTGTTTCTAATTGATGGACCTAGATTAAATATACATACTAGCTATTAATGTGTCTTTTGAATTTAAATGAATGGACACATCCTTTCACCCCTTCTCCAAAAACACTTCGCTTTATTTTTATATATAAAGGTTATGGAAAACAAATTCTAGGATCAATTTTTCTCATTATATTCCATCTCTTTCATCGCCATTATTCTACTATCAAGTTCTATCAATACTGTTGCGATTACTTTGAAAATCCATACCCTTTTACTTTAATTTTTCATGGATTTACAAACCACAAAAGATAAAAGAGTCACTACTTATTTTTTATCATTCTACCTTCGATCTTATCTTGTTTCTCTTAGATTTTAATTACAAATTGCTACACAAGATTTTTTATTCCAAAAGAATGATTTTGTGACGACCGCCCTACACTGTCGGTACCCAGTTTATCTATATAACGCACTATAGAGATACCCGACTAATGTAAGATGATAGCCAAAGATGTAAAATCTAAACACAGAACCTGTAGAACATCTCACAGCATATAAACAAAATATAATATAATAACCTATATGTAAAACATGCGATACGGGAATATAATTAAATGAACCATAAATAAGAACATCAGAGTGCAACAGATTCACAATTACAAAATATGAAATAAAAGAGTTTATATATCCCCTATCTCCAAAATAAACTATATAACTGTCTCTAAAGTAGTACAAGTACTGGTATAGCTCCACAGTGCTACACAACGGAATAAATGATGGTAAGCTCCAAAGTACATGTATATGAAATTGTGGATGAGTTACACTTAGATACTAACATAGTTATGGACCCTTTAGCTGTATCAAACCTTGTGGAAGGATCGACTTATTTATCAATGATATATATGGATTTTAAATTGTTTATTTTGGGAGTCGATTTCGATTGGGATGTTTTTGTCTTAGGATTTTCTACGTATGCTTTGACTTTGGGCATGGATTGGATGATGATGTATAGGGCGCTCATATATTGTGATAGGAAAGTTGTTAGATTGGGTACTTGTAGTGGATGTAGTCTAGAGGTTTATTGCAATCTTAAAGGTTCAGTTATGCTGAGTTACCTATATTCATTAGACCTATCACATGACGAGTTAGATTCAGTGCCTGTAATTAGAGACTACCTAGATGTTCTTTTTTGAGGTTCGCGGTCTCCTACCCCAAAGAGAGATCGAGTTCCGGATCTTTCTTATGGAGAATGCCAAACCTATTGCCTTACCTTTAAGGCATATGGCTCTGAAGGAGAGACGTGGGTTAAATAAGAAAGTGAATAAGCTATTGGAGAAGGGCTTCATTAGGAGGAGTATTTAGAGTAGGGAGCACCAGTTGTCTTTGCCACCAAGGCAGATGGTTCTCTATGGCTTTGCATCGATTATTAGAAGCTAAATAAGCCGGCGAAGAATCGTTACCTGTTGCCCTACACAGACGATCTCTTGATTAGTTGGTTGAAGCAAAGGTGTTCTTATAGCTTGACTTCGCTACCGAATTCCACTTGTTACGTAAAGCTAAGGATAGTATTCAGAAGATTGCATTTCCTACACCCAACGGACTATATAAGTGGTTATCATGCCCTTTGGACTGAGCAATGCACACACCTACTTTATTGATTTAATGAGTTGAGTTTTAAGAGGGCTGCATAATAAGTTCATGGTGGTACTTGTGGATGACATATTAATTTATTCGAAAAGTGAGGAGGAGCATAGGTTGCATTAAGAAGAAGTGCTCAATACGCCCCATGACATAAGTTGAAGGCGAAATTTTCTAAGTGTCAGTTTTGGCATGAGTTGATATGCTTTTTGGGATACGTCGTCTTGGAAAGTAGGTTGCATTTAATCATAGTAAAGTAGCTACGGTATAGGATTGGCATGTACCCAAAAATGCCATGAAAGTAAGGAGTTTCCTTGATTTGGTGGGCTATTATAGGAAGTTCATTAAACACTTCACTAAAATCTCTACCCCTCTAACCCGCCTCACCAAGAAGAACTTGGTTTTCTCGTGGGACGTAAAGTGTGAGGATGCTTTTATTAAGCTGAAGGAGGCACTGACTAGCACTTGTTCTAGTTTTACCCGATGGCATTCACAGTATATATTGATGCTTGCGGTATGGGATTAGGCACGGTGTTGATGCAGGATGGGAGAGTGGTGAGCTATGTTGGTCGATAGTTGAAGGTCCACGAGAGAAACTATCCAACCCATGATCTTGATTTAGCGGCCATTGTCTTTGCACTCAAGTTATGGAGATACTATATATTAGGAGAGCGGTTTGAACTATATACGGAACATAAGTCTCTGAAGTATTTTTTCTCCTAGAAGGATTTGAACTTAAGACAACAAAGGTGGATGGAGTTTTTAGCATTACATGACTTCGATATCTCATATACTCTGGGTAAGGGAAATGTTGTAGCCGACGCCTTAAGTAGGCAGCATGCAGCGTTGAGTCCTTTGTTCTTAGATTAGAAGCATTTGAAGTTCATTTCTACATTTGATTTTTGGCCATCATTAGACATCAATTCGGGATTGTTAGCAGCTTTGGATGTACAACCTACACTTATGGACCATATTAGGTCGAGTTAGAAGCAAGATAAGGAACTCTTGGATATTTTCAAGAGGGTTAGTAAAGGAGAGCAGTCGAGTCATTTGAGGTGGTATGTTATTGACTCGAAGGAATGGTTACAGAGAGATGGTAGATTATGTGTTCCTCTCGTTATGGATTTGATTGACATGATACTAGCCGAGTCTCATCATTCTAGGATGACCATTCATCCCAGTAGAGACAAAATGTACCATGACATGAAGAAAGTCTTTTATTGGCATGGTATGAAGAAGCATGTGACAGAGTATGTGGCCTGATGTATGACTTGTCAGAGGGTAAATGCGGAGCAGAAGAAGCTGGGAGGATTGTTATAGCCATTAGATATTCCTCAATGGAAGCGGGAGAGTATTTCTATAGACTTCATCGATTGACTACCTAGGTATAGGAGAGGGAATGAGAGTATTTGGGTTATAGTCGACCGACTGACAAAATACGCTCATTTTATTCTGGTTAGAAGTACGAGGGCTGCCGTCTTTGGCGACACTATACGTGGGAGAGATCTTTAGGTTACTTGGAGTTCCTTCTAGCATTGTTAGCGATAGAGGTCCGCTTTTCGCCAGCGAGTTTTAGAGGAGTCTATAGGAGGCCTTAGGCATTGAGTTGAGCTTAGGTACCTCTTATCACTTGCAAACAGATGGAAAGATCGAGAGGTTGAACCGGGTGTTGGAGGACTTACTTTGGATGTGCATATTGGATTTTGGATGCTCTCGGGAGGATCGCTTGCCACCAGTGGAGTTCATCTACAATAACTACTAATAGCCGAGTATTGGGATGGCACCATTCGAGGCATTATATGGGAGACCATGTATATCATTGTCATGTTTGTGGGACACTATGGATATGATTATTCTTGGACCAGATACGATAAAGGAGATATCAGTGAAGGTAAAGTTGATCTGTAGGAGGATGAAAATTACATAGGATAGGTAAAAGTCTTACGCTAACATGAGACGCATGGAGTTAGAGTTTGCAGTGGACGATAAGGTTTTTTGAAGGTCTCACTGCTTAGGCATGTTATGAGATTTGGTAGTTCGGGAAAGCTAGCCCAGAGGATTGTAGGGCCTTTTTTGATTACAGTAGAGTTGGGAAGTTAGCTTATAGGGTAAAGCTTCATGAGAAGTTAGCGGGAGTACATGACGTTTTCCATGTGTCACACTTGCAAAAGTGTTTATATGATACAACCATTGTAGTCGAGCCGAGTTAGGAAGTTAGCTTATAGGGTGAAGCTTCATGAGAAGTTAGCAGGAGTACATGATGTTTTCCATGTGTCACACTTGCAAAGTGTTTACATGATACATCCGGTGTAGTCGAGTCAAGTCAGCTAGAATAGGTGGAAGTAGAGAGGGAGTCACTTGTTTGCCATGCACCTACTTGTATTCTTGAGCATGGTACAAAGAAAATCCACAACAAAGCTATCAAGCTTGTTAAGGTCCAGTGGAGAGTACATTGGAGCCTGAGGAGAAGATTAGAGCTATCCATCCGCAACTCTTTTCTGGTACGTTTCCATTTTGGTCGCATAAGTATAGACTACTTAGGTTTAGGTCTTAGCTTAGGATACCTCATAGATAGGGACCATTGAATGTTAGGAATAGTTGTGAACGTGTCAATAAGGCATGTTTTGGATGATGGATGTATTTATTAGTTCTTGCACATGTAGGGAAATATATTCTTGAATTATCATACACACACCACATCACTTGTTTTATTTGATTGATTTATATGGATATGGTTGTTGCATATGGATTGAGTGGCTGTGCATACATGTAGAATTGCCAAGTATATATTTATATGGATGTTGCACAGTTGGATACATGGCTTAAGCAGTTGCATTTTAGGAGGTTGACTTGATCGGGAGACCACCTAACATTAGTATAGGTTCATATGCATTCCATGCATGCATATACATATTGCATTAGAAATTTAACTAAGGACAATGATTGTCAGTGGATGATGGATGAGTAGATGGTTGTAGTCATTGATTTTTTTACGCACGAGTTTCATTAGTTCATCCTTAGAGATTACGGGAATGAAATCCTTTTAAGGATGGAGAATGTAACACCCCCAAAATTTAAGCGGAAATTTAATAAAGAATTAAATCCAAAAATAATTAAGTAAACAAAATTTGGAAATAAGTAATTAAAAATGGAAAATTCCCACCAGTCGACAGATAGATTAAGACCAGTCGACCACAAGCGGTCAATCGCCCTTACCTATAGCGGTCGACCAGTCATGGGAATATCGCTAGGGTTTCGAGTGGCCAATGGTCCAAATTTTATAATGTTAGATCATGCAGCTAATATTGCTTTCTACTTCTATAAATAAAACCCTAAGCTAATTCAGAAAACCATGACCTTTACTGAACGTCCAAACTTTGTCTCTTTGCAAATAGAAATCCTCCTTCTCCTTAAATCACAAATTTCTTTAAATTAAATAAAAAAATAAAACTAGAGGTAATTGAAGAAGATTAAATCAAGTGGAGATCTAGCGAGCGGAGGAGATTCTAGGCGTATCTCAAAGGGAGCAGCTTTGGTTTGAGGTGAGTGGGTTAATTGTTAATTAGATGATTTACATACAATTAATTTTATCATACCTTATTTGATCTAGGTTGTTATAAATTGAATTAGAAACACTGTTTAACCGAGTTGTAAATTTAATAGTTATTATATGAATCTGATTACTCTTTTCTAATCTAGATCTGACTATTATTGACCTGTAAATTAAGAAACCGATAAATCTAAGTATAATGATTTTTGTTAAGTTGATAAGAATTGGTATTAAACCTAAGTTAAAGTAATTTAATGCAAAATTTAATTAGATATGAGTTTGGACAATTATAAATTTAAGATTCGCAAACTTTGGTTTACTGTAATTAGGGTTAGTGTATGCCAATATAGTAATTAACAATTTACTATAATATAGCGGAGGAAGACGACAGTGAATAAACAAACAAACGATAATTAAAGAAAGAAAAAAAATAAAACTTCATGACCCATCGATAGGCCCACCAGAGCCAGTCGACGGCTTTAGGAGCAAGCGGTCAACCAATTAACATTTTCTAAGCACAATATTAACCTCGACCTAAGGCCCAAGTTATAAATAAAATAGTAGTGTGTGTATATATTATATATATAGACGAGCAGGGGTCGATATTCAACTGGGGCGATTCTATTGTAAATTGCATCCACAGGAGGTTCTACGGTGACGTGCAACACTGACGATGATTCTTGATAGAGTGTGCGGCCCAGAACTAATGGGAGTTTCTTGGTATTCATGGTGACGTGACGCTACGCTGTATTGTTAATGAGTTCCAGTGCGGTGCAATAAGGGGAATTAAGTTACCATTGAAAGGTGAACACAGATGTAGCAACGATGAGACCCTTTGGCGAGTCGGCATTGCGGGCTCCCCCTTAATGTGTAACTAGAATACATGTAGTCGTAGTTGTGATGAATGTAGTGCCATGCTGGAAATTGTAAGAAAATCTATGTTGGAATAGAATATGTGTACTTGTAGTTGTAGGAAATGTTGTCCCATGGTGGAAATTTTTAGGGGAACCTATGTGGAATAGTTCCAGTAGCAATTAGACGATCGTTAGTTGTCTTGATGTTCGATTAGTTGTTCGACTCTAAGTATGAGCCTACACAAGTCGTTGGTGTAGGTATATATTGAGCTAAAACCTTTAAATAAAGAAAAAAGTAATTCACAAACACTTGTAGGACACCCTAGATCACATAGAGTATTACTAAAGTCAATTGCATTTGATCACCATATATTAATGATGTACTCATTCACTAGACTTTTATCTTTTACCCATCCCCTTTTCCATTCTTTTTCCCCACCACAGGAGGATAGATCAGTAGGTGGTAGGGCTAACGATAGTCCTTGGAGAAGCGAGCTTGGCATCAAAGTTACTTTTTATTTCCTATTACTCTCCAAGTACTATTTACCGTATCTAGTATTTTATCAAACTATTTGATGTATTTCTATATACTGTGGATTTGACTGTGTACTGTTTAGAGACTGTGTTTTGGATATTTTCTGAGATGGCTATTTTTAGTATTTATATTTTTCTGCCTTTTTCTATGAGATTTGATAGTGCAGTATATCTTAGATTTTATCCTTGTATCTTTAGTCTCTGAAATGCTTAAAATATAGACAGCTCATACTTCTTAGCACCGACGCAAGTCCGAAAATCACCCAAGACTTTGGATCGATGTGTCAGGAGGTGCGGGTTGTCATAGATGGTACTAGAACAGATGGAATGGGCTCTATGGCCAGATCAGGATAGCTTTAAAGGGACAAGTGCTGGTACAAGGTTGGAACGGTGGAAGGACAAATTTCCCTATGCATGCTCGACGCCGACAAGGGTATAAAAGATCAAAGGTGTCAATCTTGGTCAGTAATCATATGTTGTGTTATACTTTACCATTCCACTGTGAGTTTTATCGATAGTGCTCTGATATACTCTTGTCTGTTTATAGGATACCGGTACTAATGATTCGTACTTTGGTAGACATGGGTTTTCGATTAGTGAAAATTCGAGCCCATTGAGGTATGGGTTGTTACACGTAACCTCTTGCTCATACTCTGTACAACTCCATGCACTATCCATACCTGTTATCCCTATTCTACTCATTTAAGTGTACCCAAGATAATAAGAAGCAAAGCATAAAACCTCGAGTTAGACAACCATCTAGTGTGAGCGATAGATCATCTCAAAAATACTATAAAATCATATATAGTAAATAGGGGCATATAGTATGAAGAACCATACTCGACTTGTCCCTGCATCTAAAGAGAAGAACATAATAATCTCTATATGCTAATCTACTATCATTGCCATATAAGAGTACTACAGTCGAAGTACAGTATCTAGTGTCTAGGTATATGGTCGAAAATACCTACATCATGCGACACCCTAGAGTAATAAACAACCATGATAATCATAGCATCCATCAAACAAACTTAACCATCACTCGTGCGCGTTGGATATATGATAACTCATATGACACAATCGCAGACCAGGGACTCAATCAAATCCTGACGTCTTTGGTGCTAGAATCCATGCCACTTCGAAAGGCAAGGAACCAGATTCATAATCGCAAAAGTATAGGGTAATCACCATCGTAAAGATCTATATACAATCGCAATTCCAGGTGGGGGTCCCCACATACCCCTTTTTTACGAGCACACTAGAAACCTTCGATTTATCAATGATCCCTTTGCATGCATCTTCATAGTGGAACTCAATCGTTATTTCTCCTCGGCTATCTCCGTAGTAGACCATGGTCGCAATTCTACTCACAAGTCCTCATTGTTGAACTCGTCCTTATGGATCACCATCACAACTCCCACCATTGTATCATCATCATCGGGATGCCTCTAAACACCTATCTTAAGTCATAGAACCATCGTATTAAATGACCCTTGTGTTCTTCCTCCATCCTCAAATAAACAAGGATATTATCCACGAAAAAAAGCATTATATCATTTATTTGATCCTCGAAGACACGGTTCATTAGATCAACAAAGTATGCCAGTGCATTAGTTAGACTGAATGGCATAACCAATCACTTATAGAATACAGACAGCATAAGAAACACTACGATCGACACACTCTCCTTCACCACTCTCAGTTAATGAAACCCCATCGCAAGGTCTAATTAAGATAATACCTTAGCACCATAGAGCTGATCGAACAAGTCATCAATACACGGTAGTGGATATTTATTCTTCTTCATCACTTTGTTCAGCTCATGGTAATCCATATACAGTCTAAAAGAGTCGTCTGCCTTAGTGGAAAACACTATAGGTGCTCCCTACTCTGATATACTCCGTTGAATGAACCCCAATCACCATAGATCATTTACTTGCACCTCTAGTTCGCTGCCCTTTCGGCATCATACGCCTCAATAATATAACAATTGATCTGGCATTCTTCACCAGATCTATATAGAATTTAATCCCCCTATGTGGTGGTAATCTTATCACCTTCTCAAATATGTCCAGATACTCTCGCTATAGGCACAGTTGACAACTCGTTGTGCAGGATCTCGAGTGAATTCAAAAAGCTAACCATTACCTCATCGTCAAGTAGGCAGCCTATCTCCAACCTAGCCCATCATCCAACCCTATCGTCACTAACGGCCTCTTATAATCCACCACTACTTTGTATTTCTACAGCCAGTCCATCCCTAGAATAGTACCAAACCCACGAACCCTAAAACAAAGCAATCATAAATAAACAAACATCCATGACTTAATAAGGCTAATTCTCGACAAACCATGCAAAGGTTAGTCGATCCTCCAACTGGTTTTGTAACAATCAAGGATCGGTCAACTATCTCGAACTTTAATCCCAATCTGTCTACCAAATCACTAGATATGAAGGAATGTGAATGCTTGGTATCGAATAATACAAATACAAGTGTATCGGAAATAAAAAGCATATCCCATATAACGATGCTCTTCCCTTTCTTCTTCGCTAATGGAGCACTCGACAAAGCTGGAACAAAGTTCAAAGCATAAGCAAACACAACCTGCTTATTCCTTGGCAGTTCTGGATAATCTTTCTTGATATGCCCTCAACTTGTTGTAGTTGTAGCACTTCTTGCCTTCCGCCTTACAATCTCTAAAAAGATGGCCCTTCTCCCTACAGTTGTAGAAAGTAGGCTCCAATTTGCCCTTCTTCTAGCCACCCTTGATTTGTAGCTACTTCTTCTTCTTATTGTTGTTGTTGTTCCACTTCTTCTTGCTTCCTCCGTTTACTTACGGCTTTGGCCCATCTTTGGAATCAACAACCGGCTTAGGCTTTAGATACAGACTCTCATGTCGAAGAACCTTCTCCGCCAGTGTAACGACCCATAAATTTTCGATATTAAAAATGGTTAATTTAATAAATTTTGTTATTTAATATTTGAAGAAATAGGAATTTGTGATTTATTAATGAAATAATAACTAGAATAAAATGAACAAGGTTAATTTAAGTTAATTATTAACAAGTTAATGAAAGTTAAATTGATTGGAATAATGTAAGATGTTATACTTGGTTATAAATTGAACATAAGGAAACAAATGCAAATATTTAATTTATTAATGGTAATTGAATATAAGGAAACAAATGTAAATATTTAATTTATTAATGGTAATTGAATAAAACCAGTATTGTGTAAAGAATTATAATATTTGTTGTATTAATGTGTGCATTAATTTATAATGGGATATAAAAGGTAATTGATAATTTAAAATGTTGACTTATTGATAAAATAATGTGTAATGAATGGAAATGGAATAAAATTAGTGTGATGAAAGAAATGGTAACATTTGCTGTAAGTAATAAACTTATAAATGTAATTAAAAGTAAATATTGACAATTATTATAAGTTACCTGTTTATTTAGTTAGTTGAATTGAAATTGAAATCAATTTTAAATAAATGTAAATAAATGTTACATTAATGTGAAATGTAATACAATGTTTAGAAGTTGTTAAATTGGAGTATATTAAGGTAGTGAAAGGTAAAACAAATGTTAACTAGGTTTATAGAGTAATAATGGACTTAATAAAAAGATTAGAATGGAATCAAATCAATTTATTGGAATTAATTATAAATAATTGGAATTCAATTTATAATAAATGGATTTATTGTAAGTAAATGAAATTAAATACTACGTTAATTGGAATTAAGATGAAATTGGAAATTATTAATGCACTAAGATATAAACCAATGGTAATTATATCTATAAGATGATAATTGATTTAATAACAGTATTGAAAATCAAATAAATGAAATTTTGGAATTCTTATTTTAATTACTGAATTTTCGAAATTGAGATTAACAAGGTAAATTGGGAAATATTCCAAAGTAAACTGATATAGAAATTTGTTTAAAGGACTATAAATCACTAAGTAATCCAGAGTGATAGAAATTGTAAATTATTAAATATTGAATCGAAAAGTGATTAATTAATTTAATATTAATTAATTTAATTAATGTGAAAATAGCCATTTTGGCTACTGACTCGGATTTCGACGAAACCAGTTTCATCGGATCCGTAACAGTGAATTATTGTAAGATTTCAAGTTTCGTAACGATCAGACTTGTCGTTTGATCGTACGGGCTCGAAACGCCTAGAAATCAATTTAATTAAAAACAATTGAAATAAATTTGAAATAAGCTGATTTTGGCGTAACTTCTTCATACAATGGAATTAGGACTTGAAACCTATTCCATTGAGTTTAAAATATTTGAAAACATCTATTTTGATATATGGGATTACCCATTTTTGTTCCGGAGACAGAACGGGCTTTTCGGGTCATTTATCGTTCAACGTGTAAATAAATCGTATCCATTCATTCTATTTTTCCGATCTGCCTATAAATACCTCGTTATAAACCCTAGCCACTCCTCATTCTCTTTTGTCTGTACGTACATTCTTTCTCAACTCCTCCTTTCCAATGGCAGACAAAAAAATTCTCCATTCAATTTCAAAATCAAATTCAAACCAAAATTTCAAACTCCACAAACTATATCGAATTATATATCGATTCGAAGCTCTTGACGAGCGCATCTCAGTTCTATAATTTGTTTTCCAAATTTAACCTCTGTTTGTCCAGAAATTGAAGAACAAATCGCGGCCGTTCATCGAGCCGCGATCAACGTCGTCTGATCGACGACTCAAGGGTACAGCTTTGTAGAGAGGACCGAGGGATTGCATCGGCATGGTTTGTTTGACCTTTCAACGGCTGGATTGGCGTGAAAAATTCAATTAGGTCATCATTGGTTGGGCGGCGGGTGTACATGCTGCAGCGTGGTCGCGCGATGGATGCTCGCGGTGGCTGAGTGGACGTGGGGGAGACTACGTCTGGGCGGCAGAATCGATCGGAGGCGCGTGCGGCACTGCCATTTGGTGGTAGTTCTGGGACGAGCGGCGCGATTTCCTGATGGGTTCGATTTCCTATTTGGGCTTCTAGAGTTTGCTGAGCGGTGACGTGGCTGCAAATGGTTGGGTGGGTTCTTCTTTATTTTATTTTATTTAAATTGCGATTTCATATGTTCTAATCGACATAACTTCCACATACGAGGTCTGATTCACGCGCGGTTTTCTCCGCTAGAATCGTATCGAAATTTCGGACACTTTGACGCTTGTTTGGATGAATTCTGAGACTGTTGGAATTTTGGGCCTTTATTTGAATTTCAAATCGATTGGAATTCAAAGGTGAGTGTTTTAACCCACTCACAACTTCTGAAATTTCTTTTGTTTGTTAAATTAAATTTATGATGTGATTAGAAATTTATTTGTGACTGTTTGGTATATTTTAAATCATCATTTCAATTAATTTGAATTTATTTGAATTAAATCGTTATTTAATTTATTATTGAATATAAATTGCCAGTTAAATACCTGTTATTGATTGTCAGTTCTATATTGATATTTATTGATTGATTTGGATGATGTTTGTAATGGATGTTGATTGTTGATATTGGATGAATGGATGTTGTATTTTATATCATTATAAACTGCAAGTTCACTATGGGTTGAAATGATACATACCCGAATGACCTATAGATTAAGGAAAAATCGTTATGGGTTGAAATGATAGACTCGAGCGATTTTATGGATTTCATATTTTCGGGATTGCGGATTGAAATGATATATATCCGTAAATATAAAATTTTAAATTGCGGATTGAAATGATAAATATCCGTATCACTTGACCCTAGGGTAGAGAATTATATACGGACACCAGATTTGGTTAAATTAAATGATTTTAAAATCCATAATTTTCGAATTTAATTAAATGATATTTTTAAATAAAATTTGATTTATGTAAATTGAAGTATTATTGGAAAAATCAAGTTTATGATGAAATGTGAATTGGTTTAAAAGGAATTGCTTTAAGAAATTAAGTTGGAAGTTTAAAGTTAAACTTTTAAGTATAAATGAAATTTTATCGAAATTAAGTGATTGAAGTTATTTGAATATACTTTGAAATATTTTGAAATTGGAGTAATCTGAATTGATATTTGAACATGGATTGAAACAATATGAAATTCAATAGTTTATTGACGTGTTAAATTTAAAGGTTTGGAATTTGGTTTGTTGACTTGGAAATTGAAAATGGTCCAAATGCGTTGAAATGAAATGAATAGTTTAATTTGATATAAATTCCAAATTTATGTTTTAATATAAACTGTTTTAAAAATATATTATTTCAAAATTTCTAATTATTAAGATTTCAAAATATTAAACTATTTTAACCTGTATTAATTATATTAAATCATTTTAACCTATTTTAAACCATTTAATTTATTTAAACTAATTAACCTGTTTTAACTTATTTTAAATCTAATTAATCTATTTTAAAGCTATTTTAATTATATTTAAGTTATTTTAAATCTACATTATCTATTTATAACTATTTAAACTATTTTCTTCTAAATTTCAAACTAAGTAAAATGGATGGGTTATATTCAAATTCTCGATTTTTAAAGTGAATGTGGTTAAACGACATTATAACCTAAGTTGGGAATTAAATAACATATTTGGTTTAATATGATATTTTGAAATGAGAGTTTAGCCTATTTTGGAAATATGACTTTTGAAAGGAAATATAATTTCGAACTATGGTTTCAAATGTGATATGATTTCGAAAGTAAGTAATGATTTCGAAAATGATATGATTTGAATTGAATATGATATTTTGATATCAATTATGAAATGATTTTGGAAATGTAAAAGAACCATCCGGTGTGTAATAAGCTATTGGTTGTTAAAGAGACCGGGATCAGATATTGTTATACTCTCTGCCAATACCAAAAACCACTTTGACAACTGTGTACGCGGTGGAGATTCCAGAATGAAGTAGGATGGTTGGCAACGATCCTATATGAGGTATATACGTGGACCTGACTCCCATGAGTTAGCTTAAGGTGGCTAAAACAAGAGCAATCGACGGGCCAAGTGAGGTCATTGCTCCGATCGGGCACACTCCTTCGATACTATATTCTGACTTTGCAATTGATTTTGGTGGCCACCCTCGATTTTTGATTTGGGAGTGTGTTTCGAGGTGGGCGGTAGTAGCTGCTATGCGTTACCACCAGTCCGGAAGTGTAATTGGTACATCTACCCTGACATTGCCTAGTTGTGCCATGTCACCTACCCTAGCGCGCCTTCTACGAGTTTGTTTTATGTCATACCTATGGGGTATCCTCTGGCGGCCCCAGTTTACGGGGAGTTACGGTACTGTATAGACTATTGGCATTATAAAAATGTGTTAAGGGGGAAAATGTAACGCCTTAACACTATTTTAATAGTTTATCTTACTATCACTACACCAAAAAGCTGATTTAGCCACCCCTCCTACCGCCTCATTAGATACGGCTATTAGCCGTATCTAAAAATTTAGACACGGTTAATAGCTGTATCAAATTGGATACGGCTAATAGCCGTATCTTATTTCGTGCCTATTTTTGGTGCAAATTTTCCACCCCAATACGCACTGCTTCCCTCTAGAAAATTGGCTTTCCCACTTATTTAGATACGGTTAATAGCTGTATCAAATTGGATACGGCTAATAGCCGTATCTTATTTCGTGCCTATTTTTGGCGCAAATTTTCCACCCCAATACGCACTGCTTCCCTCCAGAAAATTGGCTTTCCCACTTATTTAGATACGGTTTTTAGCCGTATCTAATATGATACGTGTTTTAGCCGTATCTATTTTGTGTGCTACTTTTTACAATCAAACCAGGTACACGCCTTCTTTCGTTCATTTCGTTCGTTTCCTCCAAATTAGCCGTATAGGGTTTCGCCTCCGCTTCCATGCGACAACGCCCCACCCCATCAAGCCAGTCGCGTGTCCTCTGCTCCTCCATCGCTCGGCCGAACGCACCACCTCTGCCTTTCCTCCCTAGATGTGAAGTCGAGCAACCTTCCACCTCAACCACTTTGGCATATATCTCTTCTCTGCCTACTTTCTTGCTTGAGGAATTTGCTACCTTATGTAAGTTTGCTTACATTGTTAAATTATCTGCTATATAAAATCTAACCGAGCTATATATATATATATGTTTTATATAGGTATTTATTTATATATTATAAAGTTATGTAGTTTATATATATCAGTTTATTTTTATATATATAAGCTCATTTTCATATTTAAGTTTTTATCTCCGGTTTTTTTCTATAGGAGTTATTTATGAGTTAAATATATATAAGTTGTTGACTTTGTTTACAAGATCCTTGTTTGCAGTTAGTATATATATATATGAGAGGGCTTTGTTAGAACCCGTATATATTTAAAGTATATCTATGCTTTGTTATGTCGTTTGTTCTATATATATATATATATTTGTGGTAAACTTTGAAACTAAGTATGTATATATAAACTATGTAGCCTGTTTGTTATATATTAGAATATATGTAGATTTTTGATTCTAAGTATATACGTATGTATAGTTTACAATAGAGTAAGCCTGTATTGATTTTTTTTAATATATGGTGTATTTTCAAGATCACTTGCCCTTTGGTTACTGTATTATTGTGCTGTTGATCAGTTTGTTTGTTCCATGGGACATCTGGTTTCCGATTAAAATCACCTTCTTTGTAGTCAATTAGTCAAAATGTGATTGATAAAATTTAGCAGTTGTTATAGTCCACAATAACTAAAGTAGTGGTGATTTTGATCTGTTTAATAAATTATTGGTAGTTGATTGAGTTGATTGTTGTAGGATAATATCAACTAGTGATATTATTCGATTGGTAGTTGACTTTGATTGTTACTGTAATGATGCTTTGTAATGAGTAATGATTCATTTGCTTTTGGGATTAGTGGTGCTGGGAATATTAAATAGTTGGGATAAAACTATTTAAAAGGCGTTGTTGTATATGGTTCTGACATTGTTTTATAAGTGGATAAAATTGTTGTTAACGGTGCAAGCCAAGTCAGGAGAGGGGTAATGCATAGACGTTACTCCGGTGCTACAAAATAGCATTGTTGTAATGGCAAATTTTTTGGAAACAGTTTGGTGCTAATGTTAACTCTTATAGAAATGCTATTTTTATAATTAAGAGTATCATAGAAAAAAGTCTATATCAATATACTTCACACATCTGAAAACATGACCCTTACCTTACAATGTGGGACTATTCTCAAATAAGAGCTTATATGCTCTTCTCGTATTTTTAATAATTCATTTCAATTCAAAAAATTTCCAATAATTTCCCACTTGAATTTTTCAAAAATATTCTTTTCGAGCAATTGGAACGAGGACCCATTGAAGGGCAAGTCTCATGTTCTGTTATATATGATATAGGAGGGCAGTATGTCTTTCAGCATAGACAAAAAATGGATAAATGAATCAGATCTAAGATCTACATACTATATAGACGGGGTGCAGAAGTTCATTAGTTTTGTTGAAGAAAACGGTGGTAAGAAAGGAGTGTATTTATGCCCTTGCACCCGGTGCAAAAATATGAAGGCGATCAAATTAGATGACATTCATTTTCATTTGCTTAGATGGGGTATTATCCAATCATATACAGTGTGGTATTTTCATGGGTAAAAAAGGGTGGAGATGGAAAAACAACAACCAATTAGTCATGCCACAACTACTGATGAGTCTGAACATATTAGGATGGAAGATCTGGTCAATGATGCAGATAGATTTCATCATTTTCAACCTAATAATCCGTTGCATGATCATGCTAATGTTGGAGAGCAGTCTACTGATTATCCAGATTGGCAGGCCAATGAAAGTAAGAAGTATAAATCACTTTTTGGTAGCGTAAAAGAGCCACTGTATCCTTCATGTTCAAAAGGGATTACGAAGCTGTATGCCATTGTGAAACTGAATAGCTTGAAGACCCAATACGGCTTTTTAGATAATGGTGTGACTGCATTCCTCGAACTAATAAAGGAGTTACTCCCTGAAGGTAACACGCTGCCGACAACGTACTACGACGTGAAGAAGATCATTAAGCAAGTTGGGATGAATTACAAAACTTATGATGCATGCATCAATGATTGCATATTGTACTGGAAAGTTGATGCGAACAAAGTTTCTTGTACAAATTGCAATGAACCAAGATATATGACATCATTCAACGAAGAGAGAAAAGGCACCAAAGTACCTCGAAAGACTTTAAGACATTTCCCTTTAATTTCCAGATTGAAGAGACTATATACTGTACCATGGATAGCAGATGCGATGACCTGGCATGGTCGTGCCAAGTCTGATCCAACCGTAATGCGTCATCCATGCGACACTTCTCAATGGAAAGCCGCAGATTCTTTTGACCAAGCTTTTGCTGCCGAGCCACAAAATGTCACACTTGGAATAGCGACAGATGGTTTCTGTCCACGTGCTTCTCTCTTTAACCCTTACAGTTGTTGGCCAGTAATTGTAGTACCATATAATCTTCCTCCGTCTATGTGCATGAAAAGGGAGTTCTCAATGTTAACATTGTTGATTTCTGGACCTAAACAACCAGGGAAGGATATTGATGTTTATTTACAGCCGTTGATAGACGAGTTAAAGCAGTTATGGGAAGGAGTCGTTACATTTGACTCGTTAAATAAATCTGAGTTCACAATGAGAGCTAGGGTGCTGTGGGCAATCCATGATCACCCTGCTTTTGGGACTTTATCGGGATGTACAACTCACGGTTATTTTGCATGTCCTGTTTGTGGGGAAAACACTTATTCTTATCATCTTCCTGAAAGTAAGAAGATGTGTTACATGGGACATCGAATGTTTCTTCCTAACGAATACAAGTTTCGATACGATAAGACAAATTTCAACAACGAACAAGAACTTCGTCGTCCTAAATGGCCATTGACTGGTTTTCAAGTTGAAAAGAAAGTAGTGAATATCAAAATGAAAGTTGGTAAACAAAAAGAAGAAATTAGTCGAAAACGGAAAAAGTCAACCAATGAAGAAGTTGACAATGTTTCTGGATGGTATATGAGGTCTATCTTTTTTGATTTACCATATTGGAAAGCAAATTTGATCCGACATAATATTGATGTTATGCATACGGAGAAGAATGTCACGGAGCATCTCATCAGCACCATTATGTACCACAAAGATAAGTCAAAAGATGGCATCAATGCACGAAAGGATTTGAAAACCATGGGTATAAAACAAAAGTTGTGGGTGATGGAAGATCCTGAAACAAATAAAATAATCATACCAAAGGCAACTTTCACTTTGAGCAAAGAAGAAAAGATACGGTTTTGCACCGTTTTGAAAAATCTGAAAGTGCCTAACAAATTCTCTTTTAACTTCCACAACAATGTGAGCATTAATCCTCTTGAACTAAGAAATATGAAGTCACATGATTACCATGTCATAATGCAACATTTTCTTCCGGTATTGCTTCAACATTCTTATCTACAACATAAGGATCTACGAAATGCTGTTTATCGTATTAGTCTATTCTTTAACATTTTGTGCTCAAAGGTGATCAATAGGGAACATCTTTTAAAAGCAAAGGCTAGCTTGGTAGAAGTAATGTGTGTTTTTGAAAAACATTTTCCACCTGCATTTTTTGATATCAGTATCCACCTTATGGTTCATTTAGCCGATGAAGCGTTGATATGTGGCCCTGTCAGATATAGATAGATGTATCGCTTTGAACGGTAAATTTCTAATTTCAGTTATGTATATCATTATTCGATATAAATAGCTACCGTCTACAATATATAATTGATCACATTCATAGGTTGATGAAAACATATAAAGGATATGTGCGCAACAAAAGATACATTGAAGGGTGTATTGCAGAAGGATATATCGTACAAGAAGCTAGTCTTTACTGCATGGAATATATGCCAAACGGAGGTGATGACAATCATAAACATACCCGCGAAGCGTTTTTAGACGAGGACGATGAGTTTGCTGGTGATATACCTCTAGATAATGGTAAAGACATAACGTTAACCCAAGTGCAGTTTGAACAAGTGCGTAGATGGGTCCTTAATAAGTACGATGGATTGGATGAATGGAAGAAGTAAGTTCACAAACTTGTCCCGAATTTCCATTTTTTTAATTCAATTTATATATACGTTTTGATATGTGTTTTCCGTAGGAGGTATAACTCCTATGTGAAAAGTACTAGATTTCAACCTCGAGGCAGGGTTACGAATGTGGAAGTCGTTCAAAGTTTTAATCTATGGTTACGTAATGAGGTATTACATCGTCTTAAGTATTTCACGTGTTTATAAGTGGGCAATACACCTTCGTGACCATGCTTTTTTACTTATTTTGTTTTATGTAGTTGTTAAAGACCATCGATGTTGATCCAACTCTGTGGCGGCTAGTGCACGGGCCGAAGTTCATGGCGCGTAGTTATATGAAGTACCAAGTGAATGGATTTTCATTTTCCACTAAAAAGTACGAAGACCGTATGGTAATACAAAATAGCGGTGTATGCATGAGAGCAATTACAAAATTTAGAGCAAGTGGTAAGGATAAAAATTATAAGGAAGCAGAAACAACGTATTACGGAGTCATTCAATAGATACTTGAGTTGGATTACACTGACTTCAAACAAACAGTTTTTTATTGTGATTGGGTAATGGTCGAGGATAAGGTCAATGGTTGCAAAGTAGATCCCATTTCAAACCTGATCATGGTAAATTTAGGGAAATTGAAGAACAAAAATAACGTGAATAATGAGCCATTTATTCTTGCATCAGAAGCGAGTCAAGTGTTCTACTCAAAAGATTTAAAAAATAACGGATGGTCTGTGGTTTTGCATACACCAAAACGGTTGACTACAAATGTGCATGACATTGAGTTCCCTACCGTCTATCAATCAGCTTTTGAAGACAATGAAAAATTAGAAGACCTGACCAAATCCATATGTTAACTTATTAGTATTCGTACATCACATGATTGTGTGTCTGTATATTTTTAATTGCACGATTGTGTGTGTATGTTTTTAATTGCACGACTTCTATATTTTTAATCACTTTTGTCTTCTCATTGTTCCTAATATACGTGGGAAAATAGGTGAATTGACGTATTGTTCATTGTGTTTTTATGATTGTGTGAATTGACGTATTTTTATGCTTGATCTACTTTAGTTGGATAATACCATGATGTTAATCTGTTTTACATTCATAATGTCATCATTCTAATTTGCAAAGTTTTATTTATTTAATTATTTATTTTGCTTTTGTTACCATTAAGAATCTCATACCATAGTTGGTACTACAGTGTACCATGGTGGATATTTAAGAAGCCTTTCATTATTATATCATCTAATTTAACCAATATATACCTGGTACTATGCTCTGTATGAGGTTCATGCCTTTGACAGTTCAAAAAAGAGATAAGTAATCAATATAAATATTTATCTTCTAATATTGCCTTCATGGTCAGCTTTGTTTTGAGTATTCTGTTTTATACATGAATATTATGACTTTTCTTATTAAATATTTATGGATACAAACTGTTTTTTCCGTATTGAAGCACACATATCATCAATTCTGGTTAAACTGAATCCTAAACCTTTTTGCACCATAGAAATATCTTTTGAATTTACTGCATAAATAATGGCTCACGTTACCTTTTTAAAGATAGTAAATATTTAGTATTATCAAAACTTACTTGGTATTCAGGTCTCAGATAGTGCTGGAAAAATCGCTACTATGCTTGGTAAATTAGTCAGAGCTCATGTGCCTATATCATATATAAGTTGGGACAAAGTACCCGGAATATACAAGGACACCGTTTGGAACGAATTGGTGGTAAGTATATTGGACATCTATCGCACTGTGTTTCGATATCTGTTGCATGGAATAGATTTAATTAGCAATCTCATGATATTTACACCGAAAAATTCAAATTACAAGTCTGCTGCATCCTTTTCCTTGGGAATCAGGCCTGTAGTCATTCATAGTTTTAGGGGGGTTTTTCTTGGGAATCAGGTCTAAGAATGTGATTTATTTATGTTATGATTTTCCCTTCATCATAGCAACTTTGCATTGCATCTAGGATACCTTATTTGAGTTTGTGCCAATGTAAGTGATAAAATTTATATGAAAAACCATCAAGACCGGGAGCTTTATCTTCATGAGTACTAAAAACTGCATATTTTACTTCCTCTAATGTGAATGAATCGGTCAGGTAGTTTTTCCCAAATTCAAATATCTTTGCATTGCAAATAATCTCTATAATTTCTCTAGATTAGCCACTTTATTGTATAAGTCACTATAAAATGCCACTGATTCTTTAGCTTGCTTTTCTGGCTCACCATTTGACTGTAAAAGGTGTGGAAAGAATTTTTGTGGGCTTTTTTTGATAAAACTGCGAAGAAATATTTAGTATTGTCATATGCCATTGTTAACCATTCACATTTGGATTTTTATTTCAAAAAAGAAGCTAGAATATGCAATTTTATTTGATTCTCCACTTTTGCTAAGTACAACTTTGAATTATTAGTATCATGTTGTGTGTCCAGTGCTGTCTGAAGTAGATCACATTTTTCTCTACATATCTCTACTTCTTTCTGCAAGTTGTTTTTCTTATAGCTCCATCCGTTCAAAATTGTTTAACATTCTTTTGAATTGTCAGAAAGTTGTACAAATTATTGTCTATTTGAGGGATCACAAGTGATCTTGAATCTCAAAGAAATAGTCCTCAAAATGACACCAATGATTGGAATATTTGAAAGGTCTGATACCATTGATGCTTGAAATGACGTTTTGCCAAACAATTAGAGGTGAATGATCACTAGATAGTGATGATAATGCAGAGGCTTTTGAGTTTGGAAAATTAGAGAACCAGTTAAGATTAACTAAAACTCTATCTAGCCTACATCCTATATCCTTTTAAGGGCCTGATCTCCAACTGAATGTAACACCACTGACATTATGTTCCATAAGACCACATTCGATTAAGAAATTATTCAATTCGTCATTTTTACTTATAGGCAAACATCTACCCCCTAACTTTTCTTTAGATAGTCTCATACAATTAAAATCTCCTAAAAGTAACCAAGGAGAAGTTACTGATGCACCATCTAAGTCTAGTTTATCCCATAATTCTTTTCTAAGATAATCATAGTTTTCTGCATAGACAAACGAGATAACCAGACCCCAATGTTTTGTAGAGAAACAATGATGTGTTGTTTGCTAGATGATAAAAGAGTATGAGACCAGCTATGTTTATTTATGCACACTAAAATTCTTTATTTGTGACAGAACTTAGTGTCATCCAAAAGACATCAATTATCAACCCAATGTTTGTTGTACACATGTAGATTAACCGATTTTGGTATCCAACAGAGCAACTACAGTACACTTATTCTCTCTGACCAAACTGTTAACCTTAATCCACCTATATGTGTATACATATGTATATAGGTATGAAGCTGCCTTGTTATAGCTTGCTGTGCATCGAGTTGCTTCAGGATTTGATATCTTGAATTGGTTTTTCATGTTTTGTCTTTTTGCAGAAAATTTATGAGCTCAATCCGCTTTCAAAAGAATTGTTTTTAAAGAGAATGTCGGAGGCTTTTAGGAGACACAAGCAACACTTAAGAACAACTTATTATGACACTTTCAACAATGAAGAAGAACGGATGAAAAATTGTCCACCTACAATTGCTCAAGAAGATTGGGAAGAGTTCTTAAAAAATGAAGCAATGCCTGAAGCGAGCGGAAGAAGAGAGTCAGGCAGAAAGAACAGATCATTGCTCAGTTATGCTCACCATGCAGGACGTAAAAGTCACGCTAAAGTAGAACAAGAAATGGTAATTTATATTCATTTTCTTTCAAAAATGGTAAAAATCACAACTAACATATTTTATATATTGCAGATCGCTGCTAGTCCATCAACAAATATCAATCGTCGTCAAGTATGGGAGAAGACACACGCGAAAAAAGATGGTAGCATATCAGATGCCACTTCTTCGTACTTTGTAAGTCAAACAAATACTAACTTGCATAATCTTTTCATTAAACATTTTTTAGTGTACACTAATCTGCAAACTACAATCTCCACTATGTACTTAGGATTGATTATGAAGTTATTATGAACTTAGGAACCAAGATTGTAAGTTTGAACTATCTCCACTATGCCTGACATTGCTTTGCTAAAGATAAATATAATTTATCATTTTGTCAGTTTTCTGCACTTCTTTAGAATTTAGTATGCATTCAGATAACAAGGAGTTGGAAAAATACTAATATGCATATATTAGTAATCAATTAACTTTCAGTAATATGATATATGGATTAAACAAATACTAATTGCTGTTATTTTATAAATATTTCAGGATCAAATTGCGAAAGCAAAGGAAAAGATCACTGATAGTGATGAAGAAAAATTGATAGTTGATGAAGAGATCTTATCACAAGTGCTTGGTAAGGATGCAAGGGGTAGGAGCCACGGTGTTGGGACCGTTGTACCAAAGACTAAAGTTAAGGCTTGTGCCATTGCACAGAAACGACTCAGACATGTTCGTGGAGACCATGATGGGTTGAAAATGAGGGTGGGAAGTTTGGAGGGTACAGTGGGAAGTATGTCTGGGCAATTGGAGGTTCTGATCAACATGGTGGGAAACATCGAACATGGAATTCACGCACCGGGCAATTCTTCTGATGGAGGACGCACCACACAATTCAATGCTCCTGAATTCGTTGCTTCTCAGTTCCCGAATTCGACCGATGTAGCGAACAATCGAAGATGTGAAATCCTCAACTCTGATTTAGACATAATAGCAACAGGTATTTATTACAAGCTTTCTATTTTTAGTTGCTTTCGAGCAGATATTTTGTTAGATAGATCTAGACATCTTTATTGCAACAGGTACTGTATGCCAAGATTCTACATCGTCCAAAATCCATGGGAAATCTGTACCACCCACAAATGAAAAAGTGGTGTTGGACAACATACTGCTACCAGATGAGAGAACCAGCAAAATAAATCATTAATTTGCAGAGACCTTTGCTGAAGTTGGAGTGGGTGGGTATGTGTGCCATCCGAAGGGTCTTATTCAATATCTTTAGACGTTAGAGCAGGTATATTTTCTGTTTATGTTAATATTTTACTATGTATTGTTTTTTGAAACCTCTTCCACTATATACATGACATGTCGCATTTAATTTCCTTAAATGTGATAAGGAAAAAAACACGTTTGTAATGCTTCATTCCTTTCTGTTTTGAAGTTGTTTGAAGAGCTTGTTCTTTAGATTCACTGTGGCTAGATTTAAAACATATCTGTTTTCGAAATGCTTGATATAGGACTGTGACCAGATTCATTATTTTGAGAATAGTTGAGTCTTGTTGTTTTTTGTTGTATGACTTGTTATACAGATTGAGTTATCTTCTTGCCTTGAACTTTACTTGTAGTTGTACCATGCTGTTTTGGCTTGAGATGTTGTTGTTTGGATATCTTGTCACTATTTCTATCAGTTTTGAAAGTTTGGCCATTTTCCTTTTCTGTTGATCACTTTGAAACTAGACACCAGATTTGATAATCTAGTTTTAACTAACTTGAGTTGCACATGCTCTGTTAAGTCTGCATTATCATATATATATATATATGTATGCATATATGTGTGGATGTGAGATTTCATTCTTGCAACTTGCAATGGTTTTCACTTGCCTGTAAACTCCTTCTATATGGTCTTGATATGAACACTGTTTGGAGATTGATGATTGTTCTTGTGAGTCATTTTGAAGCTTTGAGTCACTGCAATGATTTCCTAACTGTGTACATGTGAGTTATATACTGGTCCTGGCTTGTTATTGCATATTCATGCTTTGTGTACTTCTTGTAGCTATTCGATCTTCCACATTGCAGTTGCATGTATGCTTCACACATATTTGCTTCACACAAATGCACACATATATAATTTCATTTTTCATCTCAATACACATGGCTATAACTGAGTCTAGACTCAGTCTATAACTGAGCCTAGACTCAGTTATAACTGAGTCTAAGACTCAGTTTACTGACTCTAAGACTCGGTTAAAAACATCGTCGAGACTCAGTTTCAACTTCATATCAGTATTCATGTTCATTAATATGTTGTATTCATATTCAGTTGCGGTACATGTTTGCTAATACAAACAATTATTTTTGTATGGATAGACTTGGAGAATAGAAAGTGGAGACTGAAGATTGAAGCAGTAAAGCTGACTGTGTAGTTGTTGACACTTGACATGTTGTATTAATGTAATGTAATAACTATGAACTATTTATAAATGAAGTAACTATGAAATGAATGACTGTGTGGGAACCTAAGTAACCAAATATGTAAGGGTGGATTGGTAGTGATAATATGTATTGTAACTGAATGTATTTCTATTTTAGAATGTAACTGAATGTATTTCATTAGTTTATTGTATAATATGCATCATTGCATTGTAATTGAATGTATTTCTGTAATGTATTGTATAATATGCATCATTGCATTGGGTATTAGATATGAACTATTACTGTATGTATAAATTGATTGTATATGTGCAGTATCTAGTTGAAAAATGGGTGCAGATTAATTGTCAACTTAGGCACGGCTAAAAGCCGTATCTAATAAACAAGGCAATGGTTCAATAAGATACGCCTTTAAGTCGTATCTATGGTGTCAGTTAGATATGGTTTTAAGCCGTATCTAATGGGTCGATTAGATACGGCTTTAAGCTGTATCTATGATGTCAATTAGCTGCGGCTTTAAGCCGTATCTTATTGACCACTTAGATACGGCTATGAGTCGTATCTAATTTACCCATTAGATACAGCTTAAAGCCGTATCTAACAATTAACGATGCCATATTTTGATACGGCTTATAGCCGTGTCTAAGTTAATTAGATACGGCTTTTAGCCGTTTCTAATTATCGTTTATGGTGTAGTGTATAGACATATTATAATAGCGTATTGTACTACATAGTAGATAGTTTAACGGATCCTAAGGAGATGTGAATCCAGAACATCTCTTAAGTTACTGCACTTACGTTAGACACTGGATAAGAGATGTCAAACCCCGTAAATATCTCTGATGCCGTTTACACTCATATTTATTTACCGTTGATTTGACTTACATAAGATCTTTTAGTTCTGACTCGAGTGTTTTGTCTTTTCAATTTGCTCGGGTCAGTCTGAGCATTTCAGGATTTGAAGACCTTATTTCTGGAGGACGAAGACGAAGATTTGTACTACTATTATTTACTATATTTATTCCACTGCATTCATACTGTTCCGCTGCATTATCATTTATTTATCTCTGATATGTGTAACTCTGATTTTGTATTGTATAAGTATAATCAAATGTTTTGTATACAGCTTCATGAACTGTTATTTGATTATTATATTTTGTCATTCCGCTGCGAGATTCTGTTTTGGTTTTTTTCTTTCTCTGCTTTTTCTTATTCACCCTAATAATAATCCACCCTTCTGTATGGTTTGAGTCGGCATGTGTGTCTGCTTAAAACGTACAAAAAGGTGGGATGTTACAACCAGCTTCTCAAAGGACTCATCAATATGTCCCACCAACTTCTCTCCTAAGTGATCATCCAAGACCATAATAAACTTATCATTCTTCTTGAGCGGAGTATCAATGAAAGATAGACCATACCTCGATAGCATGTCAAACTTGGCCACATACTCTGACACAGACATGTGCCTTTATCTCAAATCAGCAAATTTCAAGAAGAGCACCAACTTTTGGGCAGTCGCTATATACTTCTCCTCAAATCTCGCCTTAAACTGCTCCCAAGTAATCTGATCCTCAAGATTGGTAATCTTAATGGCGTTCCACCACCCCATAGCTCATCCCCGAAGCTGTCTAGATGCCAACTTCCTCTTCATCGCCGCAATGACCCTAATTTTGACTAAAATTATTTAGAATATTTAATTGGATAAATAAAATAAAATATGTAGATAGTTAAAAGATTGAGATTTGTTAATTTAGAAGTAGTCGTGCCTTAATTAATGTATTAGCAAAAGAGAACTAAAAATAAGTAAGTATAAGGAATATGGTAAGGGTAAAATGGGGATAGTCTTTATTCCAATACCCTAAGTCCTTCCATTCTTCATTCCTCATTCATTTTAACTATCACAAACCAAAATAAAACCCTAAAGGAACTCGGCCGACCACCATTAAGAGAACTAAGAAAATAAAAGCTAGGATTTAAGTAAAAAGCTTATGCAAACCAATCTAAAGGCATATCTCAACCTTCTTAACACAAAGCCAAGGTGAATAATTAATTTACATGTCACTTTTGATAATGATTTCAGTTTCAAGTTAGATTTGAACAATGTTTGAAAATAATATGCCATGTTCGTTAAAATGGATATATATATATATATGAAGGAATGTGAATGCCATTTTACCATCTGCCTACTTCGGATCGACTGATTTCATGGGGAATGAGTGTTAATTCTCAATGTGAATTATGCAATACGTATAATGAAACTCATCAGCACTTATTTATGGAATGTGAAAATAGCACTTATCTGTGGAAATCATTTTTAGGTAAGCTGGAACTTCCGATCACGACTGACTCACTATAGCGACAGCTAACTATGCTTCGCCACTGTTTTGCACATAAATCAAGCATCCAAGCTTTGGCGTATGTGGTGGCTGCTACTATCATACATCATATATGGGTAGAAAGGGTTCAGAGATGATTCAAAGGGAAGAGTTGTTCGATGAAGTAGAGGAGTAAACTAATTGAAATTGATGTTCGTTGGTAGCTACGGGGTAAATTCCATAATGGAGACTTCCCTTCAAGTGAAAAGCAAAACCTTTTGCAGTGGGGAATTGATTTGGACGATGCTGGATGATTGTATAACGACTACTGTGAAGATTGAATAGGGTTTAGTGGCTTTTGCTTGTTTGGGCCGGGTCGGGTTGTTTTATGGAAGTGGAGGTGTTGCTATTTACCCGTGTGGGTCGGCCTTAGTTTATTTTGCTTTGTTTTTTTTGTTTTTTATTTTATTTTGTGTTATCTTTATAGTTTTTGTATTTTTATACTGTATTAGAGTTGCTAATAGAGGATGTCTGCTCTTTTTCCTTACCACAATGGTAAGGTTTTTCAAGGAGGCGAATCCTGCTATTGTACGGTTCTCATTTGTTATTAATAATAGAACCTTTTATTTCAAATATATATATATGTGTGTGTGTGTGTGTGCTTGTTGATAATTTATATGGTTTAATATAGATTTTATGATATGTTTAGAGTAGAAAACCTACCAAATTACATCCAAATGAGTTGCGTTTTTGATATATGGTCAAAAACATTATTTTAGAATTGGGTTTTCAGTTTCATAATTTTCTAAGTGATTGTGGATTTATTATGAATTTTCTATGAGATAAAATAGTTAATTTTGGGTTTAAATTACTTAAGGCAATTAAATAATGTTTTTGGGTCTGAAATTTATATATGCTAGAAAACATATTTAAAGCGAATTATTGTGATTTTTGGGGATTTTTCCCAAGTTTTTACTATGGTTATTAAATTATTTAAGTTGAAGGACTTAAATGTTTTAAATGTTTTATTAAAAGAATGACTTATTTGCTTAAAATATTTCAATTGTTAAATGCTGAATTCGGTGGCCTTTTTTGAAAATAATTTTGGTAAAGAATTGGCAACCAATCATATTTTGGCAAATTATGCAAGTTAACCCAAAAAATGGATCAACACCTTGGATTAAGTGTGAAAGCACTAGCCCTGTTCTTACGGAGCAATAGTATCGAGAATAAATGTAAAAAGAGCCGAAATAGTAAAAAGACAAGAAGATTTTAATAGTGGTTCGGTTGTTAATGAAGCCTACGTCCACTTATAATTTTCTATTAACTGACCGCTGTTACAAGTTGAATCGGATTACAATATGATTGAATCTTCTAAGTTAGATCAAGTCACAAGTACAAGAGTTTACTGGAAAATCACAGTGAACCCCTATATGACTATTGTGTGGGAGAAGAAGAGTGAAGAATAATCTCTGCAGGGTTCCAACCGCCAGTCCAGAAGATCCCGTTTGTTATCTCACCTTTTGGCGAAGCCGTGATATCATCGATTTGATTAGGAACAAATGGTTGATAGCTTAGAGATCCAGTTATATATAGCACAATAAACGATAGTCGAACATATTCAAACCAGAACCAAATCGAAGTATAGCACACATGAAGTCACTAGTCTGGTCCCGTGTAGTTATATCTCAAGTTTGGAATTGATTGAAGTTCGTGTACACAAGCTACGGATGAGACAATGATTTGTTTGGATCGACCAGAGAATGATCAAGGGAAATTGTTCAAATCATCGGAGAATGTTTGATATCTTGAGATCCACGAAGCCAATCCATGTGAGACTTTCAGGACATCGACAAAGTGGCAAGTGGAGCATACCACGATGATTGCGCATCCCAAAATGGAGATGGGAGGAATGCCGATTGATGTACACCGATCGTTATTGGAAGGCTCAATATAACGATCGGTGTATTTCTTGTATGTTTAATCTTCAACCAAGAATGGCCCATAACTTGCAATCTATATCTCAGAATAATCCCATATTTTAGGAGCGACATCTAGGAGCACATGGGACCCTCCAACGTCGATCGCACAGTGATTGAAGCAAATAAAAAGGATCGGCCTTAAGTATGTCGATCATTCTTGATCAATGAATTATTTGGGCCAATCGATATGATGGGCTCTACTGGACCTAGGGGACCTTCTTGCAAAGTTTCAGCCCGATCCGTGCACATCTTCTACTATAAATACAGCTAGCATTGCTTCAGAACGGGGGACTTCATCTTCTTCTTCCTCCTCCGGAGGCTCTGCCATTTTTTATTGTCGAATATTGTATCAATAGATCCTTGCTGATCCAAATATTCTTGTAATTGTAATCCTATGAAAGATTAATAAAAGTGTGAAGTGGATGTAGGCCAAGATTGCCGAACCACTATAAAAATCTACGTGTTCGTTTACTTTTATGCTTTGTTTATGATTTCATTCATTGCTTGATATTCATACGATTCTATGGGCGTTGATGCCCATTTTTGGCATCAACATTTTGGTGCTTTCACTGAGAAACGAATTCTCGGCTCGATTGGATCTCATTTTCTACTAGCGAGTTTCCATGTTCGCGAGATAGATCCAGCTTTTGATTGATGAGTTTCCTATTCTACTCAAATTTCAAAGAAGTCTAGATGGAAACTACTTTACAAGGCCATGAAACCATATCTACTACCTTTGCCAAAGAAAGAGATGATGAGATCAGTGCCCACGTAGCTATATGATTCATGAATGTCTTTGCATTTTCAAGTTTTAGTGCAAGGAAGAACGATTGGCAATTGGCTATGACCTATGCGTACTAGGTGGACGACCATTCACCACAAATTCATGCGCTCCAACATCCTACCCGATCGTTCTTTACAATGGTACACGTCGGTCATTCCACCGAACATGATAGAGGCTACTCGCATTTTCTACACGATCGCTTATCTCCGATCGTCCCTACACGGTCGTCCTTCATCCGATCGTTTCAGCCCCATCTTTAGAACCGAACGTTTTGATTTATGTATAACCGGTCGTGCTATATTGGTACTCCTACCTATTGAACACAACCCATCATCTTTATACGATCGTTTTTACACGATTGTTCCAAGTAGATCCCCCACCAATTGATTATATGCCAAACATTCAAGTATGATCGTTTTTGTACGATCGTTTCAATACCCCACCTAATACGATTATTCCATTTTCATCCTTATAGTCGATCGTTTTCTATTAGCTTCTCCACCTATCTACAACAGAAATATTGTCGCTCCTATACGATCGTTCCAAGGTCATGAAGCAAGGCCGATCGTTCTTATTTACATATCCATCTACAAACTTTTATCCATGGCCTTATGCTTCGAGGTCGATCTAACAATAGTGGGAACTTCTTTCACCTGTCCATACTGGCAGATTTAGCACTTTCTTGGACAAAATGCTTCGAGCTTTTCAAGGTTGGGGATTGTGAGTTTGATCCTTGTAGGGAGGTATGCATGAAGGAGTTGCATGGGAATTTTGACAAGTACAAGAGAGATTTTTAAACCTGGCTGTGACCCGAAGCAGGGCTCGAGTTAGACGGAGTTTTTCCCAAAGCAAATCCCAAAGAGGCCCCGAGTGCCGATTACTAAACCTTCCAATTCTCGGACTCCAAGTGATATAGTGTTTGACTCCAAGCGACCCCGTGGTTGGCTTCAAGCGACCATCAGATTTCCACGGGTCTGACCCCAAGTGATTTACCACTACCCATCAATTCTAGTCCATTTAGCTTTGCGCACATCTTGGACGTGATTATGTTCTTCGTGAGCATAACAAGTAGCTGTGGCCGAATAACGGTTCGATGATGAAAGAAACATCGTAGCCCTATCAATAAAGAACTCTGATTATCAACTAGACCGACGACGGTCGATATCTCGCTGAAGGGAGCTGTGGACAAAGTGGAATATCAAGCACACGACGCAGCTTCACTTATGAATGAGATTTATTCTGATATATTTTTAATTAATTTACTTTAATTTCAATTTCAATAATGTTGTGAACTATGACCAACTTAAATTAAGCTACATGCATACGATGCAAGTAACCAAGTGCCTAGAGTTGGCGCCGACCAATCTCCGCAGATCGTGACAGAACTTGTGGAGCTTTTGTCTAGACGAGCGTGATTCGACCATTAGTCGACTACCGTATGCCCTGATTTGGGACGCCGAGGCACAGAATAAAGAACCCGACAAGTTTGGAATCCAATAAAATGTAGACATGACCGACTGTCCATTCAGCAACCTTCATATTAGACTTGAAGTAGCTGCGATTGGCTGCCTGCTTCTCAACCTTAGATTTCAACAAGTGGACACGATTGCAACCTAAATCGGACACAACTTGGTTTTCTGCTCAATAACTCATTATCTTCATTTGCTAGAAAGAATAATAAGTAAATTGTGGAAGATTTGATCATCCAACCTTAGCGTGGATGCGATCCAATCATCCATCACCTACTACCTTCCTTGGTTAGATGGGAAGAACCACAATTACCAAGTGGACGAGAATTGATCGTCAGTTTGCCAAGTTTTGTCCTGAATGCTGGAGGCAGAATCCCATTCCATGGATGAACGTGGTTCGACCATTCATTCGGCAACTTTCACCTAGACATGGTAAATGAAGTACAAGTCAAACGAGTGGAGACACGACTGCCTAAGGCAAAAACTCTAAGTCCCCGACTACGGACTAGAGTATAAACAAACGGGCGGAGACACGACTACCCATGACAAAAATTCCAAGTCCCCAACTGTGGATTAGAGCACTCTAAGTACCCAACTACGGACTAGAGTATAAACATTCGACGAAGACACGACTGCCCATGACAAAAACTCTAAGTCTCCAACTGCGGACTAGAGTACTCTAAGTCCTCGACTACGGACTAGAGTATAAACATTCGGCAGAAACACGACTGCCTACGACAAAAACTCTAAGTCCCCGGTTGCGGACTAGAGTACTCTAAGTCCCTGACTGCGGACTAGAGTATAAACAAACGAGCGGAGACACGACAACCCACGACAAAAACTCTAAGTCCTCGACAGCGGATTAGAGTATAAACAAACGGGCGGAACCACGACTGCCCACGACAAAGACTCTAAGTCCCCGACTGCGGACTAGAGCACTCTAAGTCTTCGACTGCAAACTAGAGTATAAACAAACAGGCGGAGACACGACTGCCTACGACAAAAACTCTAAGTCCACGACTGCGGACTAGAGTATAAACAAACGGGCGGAGACATGACTGCCCACGACAAAGACTCTAAGTTCCCGATTGCGGACTAGAGCACTCTAAGTCCCCGATTGCGAACTAGAGTATAAAAAACGGGTGGAGAATGACTGCCCACGACAAAAACTCTAAGTCCCCGACTGCGGACTAGAGTATAAACAAACGGGCGGAGACACGACTGCCCACGACAAAGACTCTAATTCCCCGACTGCGGACTAGAGCACTCTAAGTCCCCGACTACGGACTAGAGTATAAACATTCGATGGAGACACGACTGCTCACAACAAAAACTCTAAGTCCCCACTGCGGACTACAGTACTCTAAGTCCCCGACTGTGGACTAGAGTATAAACATTCAACGGAGATGCAATTGCCTATGACAAAAACTCTAAGTCCCCGACTACGGACTAGAGTATAAATAAATGGGCGGAGACACGACTTCCCATGATAAAAATTCTAAGTCCCCGACTCGGACTAGAGTACAAACATTCGGCAGAAACGCGACTGCCCATGGAAGAATTTTAAGTCCCCGGAGTGCGGACTGAAATATGAACACAGATCGAGCGCGAATCGACCGCTTGCAGAATAACTCTAAGCCCCTAGAGTACGGACTAGAGCGAAAACTCCATGAATAGATGAATGGATTTCGACTGTTCTCTATTCCAGTAATTCCGACCTGAAATCGATAGAGGAAATATGAACTGCTAAAGACCAGAATACGTATGACTCGGTTTTCTATCCACTAGCTCGGTCCCACGATTCGACAAGAAAGAGTATAAAGCTAAAGCAAGCGTAACATGCCTTCTTACTTATTAATGTACGACCCGAACTTGGGGTCACGAGAGGAAAACACGATGGATGCGAATCGACCATTCATTGATCGACTTTAAATCTTTTGGACACGATATGGGAGTATAAACACGACTGCGGTGAGACCCGACCGTCCACGCAGTACACTTATCAACCCGAATACCGGGGACAGAAGTGTGATTGTCCAAGGAATGGCTATGATAGATTAACACTGCGGCTCATATTCCGTGTTTACAACGACTCAAGACCACAACCGTTGAGAGGCCTTGAGATGGATTAATCAAATTAGTGTTCGATTCGACAACCAACAAGTCGCAAGTAAATAAAATGAAAAATGCTACAGTTCGAACATTTAAACAAGTAAATGCAGAAGTCATACGCAAGAACAAAAGAGTTTTTATTCACATCAAACCAATTGTACAAGATATAAGGCAAAATTGAAAGGCCATGCCTAAACGAATACAACCAACAAAAAAGAAATGATTATTTGGATTATTTGCATGTCCGGAGGTCACTCATTGAATTTCTTATCCCTCTTTGGCTTCTTTGGAGTGGCTCCCTTTGAACTACTACTCGCCCCCCTCTTCGATCCTTTGCCGCCTCGACTTTTCTTGGAAGGAGTTTCCCCAATTGTATGGACCGAGGTGGTATCGTCTTTGGAAGTAGGAGGGATGAGGGCATCTTCAGCATAAGAAGTACAAAGAACGTCTTCCAAAGGAATCATCCCTTCAGGAGGGATCCTTTGAAGAGGTGAAGGTATCAGTTCATCTGGGACTGGATCAACTGGCTCGCCCTTCACCTTCCTTTTTTGAGCTCCTCTCGCTCGATCCTCTCTTTCATACCGGGCCCACCAGTGGGATCGGAGGAGCCTGTGATCACCACTTCTACGTCGAAAGGGATTTCATGATGTGGGTCTTCTCCCTCCTTGAATAATGCCTCCATGAGTTGATCGTCAAAAACGAAGGCCTCTTAGTGAGCACTCTAAGTAGCGGCCGAAGTGGTAACTGTAACAGACTCTGTCGCGGCTGTTTGTGACTCCGACTGAGGTCCTCCAGGAGGGAGAGAAGCAATACTTGACGGGTCCAAGGCTGAGAAAGAAAAAGGCAAAAAGATTAGAAAGATCGATTAATAGCATCCCAACTTTATGAAAGAAGGAAAGAATCGACAGAATACCTTTTGCGGTGTGGATTCCAGGTTGGACCGAAGCATCTTCAAAACTACGCTCAAGGATCGGAGATAGTAGTGGTTTGTCCGGATCGTACCCGGGGACGGTCGAGGATCTCGTTGTAGAACTAGTCAAGACTTGAGACGCTAGGGGCAGTTCAGTTGCAATGTTAGAATGCGCCGACCCGGATCCTTCACCCACCTCATGTGAAGGAGCAGTCACAAACTTTTTCTGAAGGGAAATCTGAATGTCATGTAATATTTTGGGTTCATCGTTCAACAGCACTTCGCTTTCGAGTTTGGTTATATCGACATTCTCTGAGCCGTGAAGTCTTTTCTCTTCCACAACGAGATATTCCCAGGCACGATGAAGCTGGTAGGTGTAGTCTTCGCCAAGCCATGCTAAATTTCTATGTGTGAGAACATTGGCGTTGTAGAGAATGAGAAGCGGGTCGAGCTCATTCATCACATCTTCTCTCACCTTGTTTGTGATCGTTTCTGTCTTGCGTTGAATGAGCATGTCGACATCTTTAGCTTTTTCAATGGCCGCATCTCTCGCAAGCCTGGCATGAACCAGCTCTTCACAGGATTCTTGAGCAATCCTTTAAGTATCATATTTTTCTTTAATCGCGTCTTCAAGCTTGGCCTTGAGTTCGTCTATTTCCTTTAAGGCCGTAGACTCGTTGTTTCGAGCTGCGTTTCGCTTTAGCGTTATCTCCTAGTTCCGGTGATGTAGTACTCGAACCATATCGAGATGCTAGCCTTCATTTCCTTCATAGATTTTAAGGCGGCATTGGCTTTTCCTTCGGCTTCGGTTAAGGCAGTTCTAGAGGTCTCCAGTTCATTTGTCAGAGCTTCGATGATTCTCTTGTCCTGGGCCTCTTGTCATTTTAGTTTCTCGATTTCTGCCGCACGCTCGAAGGAACTTTTGATATTTTTTCCGCACCCTTCATCCATTCATGATATTTCATGTGGATGTCGGTGACGCAATTAATGGTCATTTTTTGAACATCATCCAGAACCCTCTTCAGATTAGGAGGAAAGTAGAATCCATCAAAGCATAAGTTCGAGAATTCCTCTCGAAGTTCTACCATACGAACATTTGGATCAATTGGGACATCCTCAGAAATAGTTTTAACCCTAGTACTTTCCTTGTTAGGCCTGTGAATTGTCGTATGTTCTCTATGGCGGCGGCGATCGCTCGGCCGCTAAGACTGAGATGGGACTAAGGATCTTGGAGGCATTGGAGCTGTAGAAGGGCCACGAGGAGGATCAGTGGGCAGGTCCCTGCGTTCAACTGGTCTTTCAGGACCTTTTTGAGGAGGAGATCTCGATCTCGATCTATGAATATCATGAGCAGGCCTGTCCCTGTCATATCTCTCTTGATAACCCCGATCGCGACTGGGGCGATAGCTAGTGCCATAATATTCATGACTGCCGTGGTAATAGCCGGATCAAGATTCAGATGATTGATGTTGTACGTTTCGTAGGGAATCAAACATGCTTCTTTTCCTCACCGTCGTTTCTGCAAAGAAAAGCGGATATCAATCAACTTTGAATATTAGGAAGTCCAAGTTAAGTACAGTGCAATGCTGAACATGCGAGTGTGTATAAGTGTCCTAGTACAACCCCCCGATAGACTAGGTGCATGAGCTTTGCTCATCGGTGTAACTTCCCCTCCAGAAGCAGGGATCTCTAAGCCAATTGTGATGGGAGACTCTGATCCTCCAATGCTCACATCAGTGAAATGATAAGCGTCGAGATCATGTGGAATTGGTATATCGAACAAGGGATCCAGTGGTAGATTCGTCGGTAACTTAACTGGGTTGGAAAGACAAACTCTAGGAGGCTTGTGTGCAAATGTTTTCCTTTTCCTTTTAACCGCGGCCGGGAATTGAGAAAATTGTGAGGATCCGACACCAACCCCGGGGTTGGGTCTATCATCATCGCGGCGAGGAGCGTTTTCACTATGTCCTCCAGCACCGATATCAGCAGACTCTTGGGTGCTCGTGACTAGGGCCACCACGGGCCCGGATTGACTATCTCTTTGACCAGTCGCGACCCATGATATTATCCTAGCTGTCTGGGCAGTTTTAGTAATCCCCACGCTGAGGCCCTCCTCTATCAAGCCAAAAGCAATGAGACGTTCGACCCTGAGCAAGAATTCAATATTTTTGTCCTCAGATGGAGCATTCCTCAAAATAGAGACTGCCTCTTCATAAACATCGCCGCTAGGCCGAGTAACGACACCTGATAATGATTAACTTCGTTAGAATGCAACATGGATATTATTTTTCTTTCCTATTATGAAATTAGTGAGAAACACTAACGTCTCTCTAGCCATAGTCGAGCGAAGCCCAGCGGGCAGCGAACGAAGAACCACTCGCTCTTGAAGGCACTTAATTTATTCCACGTACCGGTCAAAATCTGGCATCTTTTCGTCGACTCAAGAAAAGTGAATGATGGACTCCCTGTCCGTCACCTAAAAGTGAAAGGAAATTGGATGTCTTCGATGGTAGGGGATGGTGCAGAAACTCCATAAATACCATATATGTACAGTTCAGGAGCACATAGCCATTTGGATGGAGTTGTGCAGGAGCAACCCTCTGATAGTGTAAGATTCCCCAGATATATGAATTGAACGGAGGATGCACCCCGCCCAGCACATAAATTTGTTACATGTTGTGTACCTTTCAGGAGGTCTATGAGCCCTGTCGTCTCATGACGAAACTAACACATTGCCAAAAGGAATCCCATGCCTTGTGCAAATCCTCTGAAGAGCGTCTTCTTTAATCTTTAAAGCTACTAAATCAGGAGGATTTTCGAGGATGATTGCATCTTCTAGAGTATCGGGCGCTGGTTTGATAACTTCCGGCGGAAGCACGAGAACAATCTCGAAAAGATCAAGGTAGGAACCCGAGCCTTCGGGCTGTCCCGAATTATGACTAAGCGGTAGGTTGTTAGACTCGGTCGCTGAACTAGACTCTACTTCCAAGTTAGTCCTATGAGAAGAAGATCCAGCTGACATGATTGCGAAGTGTCTGAAACACCAAGATTCTTTGCTATCAAACTTAGTAAAAATCATAATTAAAAGAAAAAAAACTCGTACCTCCCAGTGCATGGTGAGTGGAAGTGTAGTGTGATTAAGTGCTAATCAGTATAATAACAAGTTATGCAAAACTGACGATAAAAGAAGCAACAAGACATAAAAATTTGTTCAGAGAGACACATCTTGAGTTTCATAGACAATTGTTAGCCAACAAAAATCAAATTATTGCCTAAGTTACAAATAAGTTTTGACATGATAATTAAAGTTCTTGATTCATAACACTTGTTCTAAGGCAATATGCTATTGGTCGTGGAGGTCATATCGTATGCTAGTCACGTTCATGTTTAAGTGTGTACGAGAAACTGAAGCTCGTTGCTTAGTTCAGGTTCATGTTCATGATATTAGTCATGTTCGTATGTACAGGTAAAAACACCAAGTTCAAGTGTAAACCGAACGTTCTAGTGCTGCGTAATTCAATCGTTTCAAGTGCCCTAAAGGCTAAACGTTTAGCACCATGTTACATGCCGAACATTCCATGAAACTACCCTATCCGATCGTCCTGTCATTTTGGTCATATCCGATCGTTTTCGGACCACTCTCTAACTCCAATGGTGCATATATCCACCGATCGTCCACGAACGATCATAAAACTCGTTCATCTCCACCGCTTCAACTCTTCCCTCTCCATTGCCTCATCTTCTTCAGAGATCAATTGGCCATCATAATTGATCGATCTCTCGCATCGAAGTGAATTACATCCAGCCCCATACGATCATATGGAAGAAGAAAGGGGGCGATCCCCTAAGCAAATCGAGTCGCCATGGCAAAACTCGTCTCGATCTAAAAAATGAGCGAGTATGGAAATTATGCTACCTAGGTTTGAGTCTGGAGAAGGGATCGTCGACTTGATCAAAGAAAAGTGGATTTGTTGTGTCTGATATTGGATTGGCAAAAAGGAGCGGTGGAGTTTTCTCTATCTTTGCTTCAGAAGGGAAGGAATGGAGCAAGTGGAGGAAATTTTCTAAGTGTCAAGCCTTATATAGGTAATAGGTTTGGCTGATCGTTTTTGCTTTGAATGGTTTACCCGATCGTTTTCACTTCGAAGGGTTAGGCCGATTGTATGACACCCAAGGACTGTGCCGATTCATCCCTAAGCAATGCGTTGACCGATCTATTCTTAATCCATCTGCCAACCATTCCTCCATATGTCGATCTATCCTATCTATTATGTCACTTATTTATACCTTAGAGCGATCGTTTCGTGGTTTGATATTTAGATGTATACAAAAAAATAATGAAAAATAATGAAGCGGATGAAAATGTGGTGAATGAGAAGAGAAGTGGTGAATGATCATAGAACTTCGATTACATACGCGAACATTCAGAATATTGTAAAAGTTGGCAACGACATGTGGACATTTGAACACGACCTGGAGCCAACAACATGAACACGTGTATGGACATGCATGAAAACAATTTAAAAGTTCAACCTTTTGAAATCGATAAAAGGTTGCAGTCGAACCTGGAATAGTCAAGTTTGATATTGGATTAGATAAAAAGAGTTTGTAGGTCCCGCGTGACCAAATTTGTATGTACGAATAGAATACGGACGATAGAGGAATAGCAATCAATCAAGAAGCTGAATGGACTTCTTTACAGCGATTCAGACTTTTTCGATTCAAAGCACGTCATGTTATTCACAAGACATACTTTGGGAGGCAAATGTTATCCCACCTTTTGGCGAAGCCGTGATATCGTCAATTTGATTAAGAACGGATGTTCGATGGCTTGGAGAGCCAATTATATATAGTACAATAGACGATAGTCGAACAGATTCGAACCAGAACAAAATTGAAGTATATCAAGCATGAAGTCACTAGCCTGGCCTCGTGATGTTATATCTCGAGTTTGGTATTGATTGAAGTTTGTGTACACAAGCTACAGATGAGACAATGATTTGTTTGGATCGACCAGAGAACGATCAAGGAAAATTGTTCAAATCATCGAAGAACGTTTGATATCTTGAGATCCACGAAGCCAGTCCATGTGAGACTTTCAGGTCGACAGAGTGGCAAGTGGAGCATACCATGACGATTGTGCATCCCAAAATGGAGATGGGAGGAATGCCGATCGATATACACCGATCGTTATTGGAAAGCTCAATATAACGATCGGTGTATTTCTTGTATGTTCAATCTTCGACCAAGAATGACCCATGACTTGCAATCTATATCTCAGAATGATCCCATTTTTAGGAGCAACATCTAGGAGCATGGGACCCTCCAACATCGATCGCACAGTGATTGAAGCAAATAAAAAGGATCGGCCTTAAGTATGCCGATCGTTCTTGATCAATGAATTATTTGGGCCGGTCGATGTGATGGGCACTACTGGACCTAAGAGACCTTCTTGCAAAGTTTTAGCCTGATCCGTGTGCATCTTCTACTATAAATACAACTTGCATAGATTCAGAACGGAGGGACTTCTTCTTCTTCTTCCTCCTCCGGAGGCTCTGCCATTTTTTATTCTCGAATCTTGTATCAATAGATCCTAGTTGATCCAAATATTCTTGTAATTTAATCCTATGAAAGATTAATAAAAGTGTGAAGTGGATGTAGGCCAAGATTGCCGAACCACTATAAAAATCTACGTGTTCATTTACTTTTATGCTTTGTTTATGATTTCATTCCTTGCTTGATATTCATACGGTTCTATGGTTGTTGATGCTTATTTTTGGCGTCAACACTGTTTATGTTGCGGGTAGGATTGTATTTATAGGGGTTGGAGAGCTATTGGGCTAGGCCTTCTTGCTAGATGCTTGCAAATGACCGTACAAAGGTGCACTATAAGTTTCACCGCGAACCGAACCAATTTGATGGATCGCTAGCGATCCATAGTTTTTGGCTTGCTGGCGATCCAATTGCTTGAGATGCTCCTCGTCATCCACTCCTTTGAAGATTGTGGTAATCTGGCAAAAATATATGGATCGCTAGTGATCCATGTACTTAGTGGATTTTTGAAATTTGTCTTTTGATCGCGTATATTATCTCACATTGGTGTTCCCCATGTAATTTCATAGCATGTTGCCTTATTTTGATGTCAATCCATACACTGGTTGCATTAGATTGCTAATTGAACCAGACGAGTGTTTGCTTCTCGATTTAACTAGTTCAGAATTTGATCAAACTTAGCCAGTGTCCTTAGAATACACATTGGACGATGATGCGAGAGGATTCATGGACCTACGAGCGAACATTATGGATCGCTAGTGATCCATAGATGATGGATAGCTAGCGATCCATCACCCTAGTGTGTCCTCTCGCTTTCCTTTCCTCTGATCTTTCTCGGTTAGTTCCTCTAGTCTTTTTGGTTGGCTCTTGAGCTGTTCTGACTCGACGAAGTTGTTCCGACTTCCTTTGGATTCTACTAGGTTAAAAACACGAATAACATTTACCCCCCAGAGTATGCCTTCATTGAAAACAAGGTGTGCTATAGAAGTAATTGCTTTCAGTTTCTACTTGGCGAGGTTCAAGTAATCGTGTTAAGGCCACGCGAATTTGACTTTGGCTATTCAGCTACTTGTTAAGTTTTGACCTGAATTTTCGTTGCTTGTTATAACAAACTAAGTTTGACCCCATAACTTTTAGAATGCCTTTAGACAGCACATGGATCATACTGGCCAAATTTGGAATTGATCGAGCGCAATTCGATGGATGGCTAGCGATCCATAGCCAATGGATCGCTAGCAATCCAATGACTTGGTGATTTTTTCTTCATGCAATCTTTTATAAAATCTTCTCGAGCCGATCCATACTCCATTCTTACCTTCCTCCTACAACTCGAGCCTACTCCTTATGATTCGATCCAAATCTCGACCAAACCTTAAGTCCATCCACTTCATCACCGTCGCCGACTATCTTCCACCAAAGCCTCTCGCCGTTGATCGATCTGAAGCTCGTCGTCGCTTTGACTTCAACCTTAGCTCCTAAAACCTAGTTTCTTGGATCTCCACCGACCCTACCCTTCTGGATCGCTAGGTCGCTGGATCGTTGTTGTCGAAAACTCCAATCATCTTTGCCTTTTGATTCTTGATTCGAGGTGGGTGATGCTGATTTTGACGTTCATTTAGCAATTTGGCGACGGGTTTATATTGGTGATAATTGTCATGGAAAATCCAAGTTGATTGTGATTTTATGGAAGAAGATAGCAAATCGAGCCTTGAGTTCTTCACGGAACGACACTCTGGCCTTGCCCCGGTGCCTGACATGTTTCGCTATCTTCATCCATAGAATCAAGATTGACTTGTACTAAGTCACATTGCTGATACAACATGATGTACCATGAATTGGTTTTGATCCTTCCACAGGGGAATAATAGCTTAGAATAGCGTCCCACAAGTAGCTTATGTTGTTATCGCCTTTCGAAGAGTTCGGATTGGTCTTGTCATTGCGCACTCGGTGTACCTGAACTAGGAAGAGCTTTCGTGTCGCTTCGGACAACGGATCCATTATCAATCATTGATCGATAATGGGTAAGCATAGAAGGAATAATGTCAAAAAACGATACAAAAAGCCCTTTTCATTCTTTACAGTGAGCAAGCTTTCTACATAGGATAAAGCGTTCGTAGTGTTCAGGACACCGGGCTCACCCCTATAGATAACACACTGCACTTGTCCCGATATATACTTGAAATCCGACGTGTCAGTGTAAATCGATATTACTTCGGAATTCAAGTGTTGTAAGGGAATTTTTAGTTAAATATAGAATTACCTGACCGCATTAGGCGCAAGTTCTGTTGTATAGAATGAAGTATCCGTCTTCCCGCCGTAAGTCCAGCGGAGGAAGTCCAACACTTTCAGAAGCTGAATCGTCGTTTGTCGCCCCTTCCTCTTCTACTTCGCGGGCTGAGTACGGTCAACTAGTCCCAATCGGTCTGATCATGGACCGAACTTCTTCGAATTTTAGAGTTCTTCCTAATCCACCGGAGAGAGCTTCCTCCGTAATCTCCGCCAAGGTTTTGTATAACATTTGCTTGCAACATGACATTATGGAGGATGATGTGCGCCTTCCAAAGAAGAATGAATTTGCCCATATGCCGCCTCCGGGATACACTGCTTACCATCGATATATGTGCCTAAACGGAGCAGTGCCCCCCTTCAATGATTCTTGAGAGAAACTCTTTCAAACTTGGAAATTGCCCCGTTCCAAATTTATCCTAATGGATATGCGATCTTGACTTGCCTACACGTTCAGTTTATGTGGACATTTAACCATGCTCCAAGTTTCAATGAGCTGAGATATTTTCTCTCATTTAAGAGGAGAGATAAGTGCCCATATCTTGTTGTCATCGACGCCCAACGGAATCGCAAGATCAAGCTGCAGCTTCAGAGCAGATTATCTCAATTCAAGACTTGGTACTTCTTCGTTAGGTGTCCCGAAGGGTTAACCGCCTTGGGACAACGGGGGGTAAGTTCTCTTCTTTACTTATTGAGTTTTGATATGTCGCTATGGGGTTTCTAACAAGTCAAATTCTTCCTGCGGTTATTCCGAGGCCGAATAAAGACTTATCGCTTGACCAAATTTTCCATACCCTGAAGGCCGTAGACGCTAGGGAGAGATCGGTTAAATTTCTGATAACAGACGAAAATTTGCTCCGGTATGGGCTGTTGCATCCAGGGAGATCCGCCGTAGCTGTTGAAGTTCCATCTCCTTCACCTTCCTGAATACGAACGCGCTCCACTTCTTCGTCACATGGTTTTGAAGAGGGTGTTTTTCAAGAAAAGGAGGGCTTGTTTGGCGAGTCAACTGAAGAAACTCATGAGAGAAGAGATGTCGCGACTGTAGTCGGCTGTCTGGGTAGAATGCCCCCGATTCTAGAGGAAGGTGAAGAAGAGTTCAAACAATGAGAAGGCAAGGCTGCAGCAAAAAAAGAGAAGGGTGAAGTTGAGAGTAGCAGTACTTATGATTCCTCCTCTAGTGATGATGATTTTGACATAGGTTCTGGTGACGAAGACTCCGAATCATGTGACGAGACTCCGAGAATGAGTCTCATTCTTTCGGATTTGCCTCACCGAGAGATCCGCAATAATGATGCTCTGCCATGGCCGAGCAACGTCAGGATTCCCCGATTAAAGATGCCGGCGTAGACTTTGGGGATTTGAGCAACGTCTATGCGGATATTGACGAACTTATGGGGGAAGTTTTAGATTCGAAGAGATGTCTCCTCGCCCGGGCCATGTTGAGTTCGAAATTAGCTTGATTTCTACCGCAATGGCTTCTCGATCTGGTTTGTAACGTCATTTTAGGCCCCCCAAACACATTACACGTTTCACTAGGGTCACATTCACTTACACACGCATTATTTTGGCCTATTTCTTATTACTAATGTTTCTTATTTATTCGTCGTGTCAAGTACCATGAGAAGTCGTGGTCTTTACGATGATCTCGAGCAATTCACTGATTCGCAGCGTTGGTCAAAACGGTCCACAAGCCGTCATCAGCCCCGCGAGATCGAGGAGGAATGGAGAAGGCGAATAGACTTGGAGGCCGAAGCTCGTCGCCGGAATGACAGGGAATGGGGTCGGATGTATAAGAGTGGCTATGAGAAGAGAAAAACCCCTGATGACCGAGAGGAACTGTCCAAGAAGTCAAAAGGTTGATCGTAGTTCTCATCCTTCTGAGCAACAGGACTTTGCCCCCGGCTCCAGTTTCTATCGGTCCTGAAATTCTAGTTTCTTCCATTCAGGCTCCATCTTTGTCTCAACTCCCATCGACCCACGTGGTGCCTACTCCTGGTTCCTCGCACCCTCACATGAGGCCGACTTACATTCTTCCATCCAGTTCCCCTAGACTTGAAGCTGCGCTCCATGATGGTTTTTAAAGGGAGTTGAGTTTGACCGTGACCTTCGCCCGGTCCATAAAGATTCCTATATGCCCCGCCTTCAGGTGATTCAAAGCGATTTAGAGCAGGCCGAGGGATGGGAAAAGCTATGCAAGCAGCTGGCTGATATGAACCACAATAATTACCAAAAGATTCTCTCCTTTGAATCTGAGAAGGAGGACTTCGAGAAGGCGTTAGCGGAGCGCGATGCCAGAATTGAACGACTAGTACAAGAGAGGGACGCAGTGCTCTGGAAGAGTAAGAATAACGTCAGCTTGGTGAAAGAGCTGAAAGAGGCCCATGCGAAAATATAAATCGTCTACCGAGATGAAATTAAGAAGGCCATGCGGATGAAGTTAAGTTGAAAGAGGAGCTCGAAGCTCGCAACATGATTATTGAAGCCCAGAACTATTGCTGATTACGACAAGATTGTCAAAGGGCATAATAAAATGATCATGAAATATGAGGAGATCGTGAAGTCCCATGATAAGACCATTTCCGATCAAGGCTAGATGATTGCCCTGCTCTAAGAAGGAGGTGCGCAGCTTAGCGCCGACAAAACTCGTGTTGAAGTTGAGAAGGCCGCCGTTATGGCAGATTATTTGGAGCTATGGGAAAATTTTGAAAAGAAGATGGAGAATATGGACAATACCATCTTGAACTTCTACATCAACTCCCTATTGCATTAGGAGAGTCTCAACTATTTGGGCTCCAAGTTCCCGCGCACTCTCGCCGTGATTTGGGAGGAAATTCTGACCCATTTCCGAGGTAGCGGGGATGTCTATACTAAGAGAGAGTTGGAGGATGCCTACCTTAATGAGGAATCAAAGAAAACACTGATAGAGGGTTGAGAGATCCTATGAATTGAGAAGGAAAAGGAAGCCGCCAATGTCGCTATGACTGCAACTGCCAAAATGTTACCGGAGTCCCTTGTTTTTGGACCTAGCGAATCATCAAGACAACCTCGCGATCAACTGGCGAGCTCTGGGCCCGAAGCTTCTCCGAAGATTGTGCAACCATCAAAAGAAGAAGAAGGCAGTGAATATGAAATAGAAATTCTTGGCCATTCCTCTAATGTAGGTAATCCTCTTGTCTCCTTAGAGTTTAAGAATTTTCAGCTCACACCGCAAGAACAAGATGAACTTAATGCTTTCATTTTTATTTTATAGGTCCATCTTCCTTACATGTTGATCTGCCAGTTTCTTCGATGCCCGGACCCATCGCTATTTCAACCTCCATGATGCTTGTCTCCATAGCTGCTCCGATGGTTGTGTTTGTGTTTGGTTCGCAGCCGGGGCCTGAGTTTGAGAAGATCGCTGCATTACATGGTTTGGATGACCCCATCCGTATCTTTGGAAGGCGACTTTACAGCAGCCGAAGCTCAAGAGAAAGAGGTCAAGACTGAATAGCTGCGTAAATCCGGACAGCAACTAGTTGCCGTTAAGAAAGAAAAGGTTGAAGCGATAAAATCCTCGAAGAGGCCCCCGCAAATCTCGGAAGTGCAAGACGAAAGGGGAGTCTTCCGAGAAGGTTGCAGAGCAGGTAGGAGATGCCAGCACCAAGGAGATAGTTGATATCACAGGCAGCGACACTACCCCTGGTCGAGATTCTGAGGGGAAGCAAAAACTTCCAACTAATGGCATGAACGAGAGCTGCGGAAAGAGGCGATGAGAGGTCCGGATGGCAGTGGAGCCGATTTTCGAGACATTTTGTTTTGTTTTGTTCAAGTGCATAGTCTGCACTTATTGCTTTTGTTGTAGCGTCTGTATTTTTTCTTTTTGTTGGCCAATATTGTGTAGGTACGGCCCCTACATTTTGACTTTGTACAAAAAACGTTATAAGTAATACAATGCTGACATTTTTATTGTAACTTTACATATCTACTTATCTGTGTTTCATGCATTTATGTCAATTTCATTTACTGTTTATTTTATCTAGTCCTGTGATTACTGCCAAAATTCTTTGTTTGGAGTAACAGAACAGTGAAGTGTTTTTGTTTTTGAGTATTTTTATTTGAGTATCGGCGTTTGCCCCCCAGTTCATAGGGTTGTTTACTTCGAACACTTGACAAATGACTGGCTGATCCGAGTGATTTTCATATGTCTATAATCAGATCTATTTTGTGGTTCCTATCTTTGGGAACTTATGATTTGTAAGGCTTGATTTCAGATTTATGGTCGGTCAACCATTGGAATTTTTTGTCGATTCGTAGTAGTTTGACATTGTCAGATTAATACCCGTTGCTCCCGATAGTGGGAGCAAGTTGATTCTTGTTATTCCTGCAATAGGCGAGTTTCCCGGCATTGCCAAGGCAATACCGGTACTTGAGAAACGTGCAACATTTGGGATCGATATGACCCATCGTCCCAGAACGGTTAAGAACTCCTCGATGTTACCAATCTTCGGGCAACGTGAGGAGTTTATGCTTCAAGAGTATGATTCCACGACTTGAAAAGGTAGTGCGCAGCTTATGGGATGCACGACTTTGATTTGAGCCTTCCCGGTGCTGTCAAAGCAACACCGGTTCTTAGAAGGCAGGGATCGGGTTCCGCTGATCCAACGGTTTGGGTCAATTTGCTTCCGTCGACCCGGCGGGTAAGTGGGGCGTACTTGAGTGTGATTCCACTATCTCAAGCAGTGATTTGATAATTTGAGCCGATTTGACCCTGTTGACTAAACAGGTTACTTTTATGAACATAGTTTTATTGGTTTAGAAAGAAAAACAATTTTATTAATAAATGTTGGGCAAATTCCGCCTATTTACAATGCCCCTGGCATTCCGGGATGGCTTATTTGCTGAAAAATAGGAAGTACATAAGATAGTTTCAGATAAAGTAAGGATGTAGCAATTCGATGTTCGATGCTCAGGGAATTTGGATTCCATCCATGATTGTCAGTTTGAAAGTTCCGTCCCCTAGCTTTTGACTGATCGCATACGGCCCTTCCCAGTTTGGTTCTAAGGCTCCCGGAACAGGATAGACTCGTTTGAGGATGAGGTCTCCCACTTCGAAGGTTTGATTGTGAACTCTGGAGTTGAAGTACCGTGCGACCCTTTTTTGGCGAGCAGCGGTCCCCTCTTCTCGTCAATCATATCAAGCGACTCGAGTAGGAGCTGCTTGTTTTGCCTTTGATTGAAATTCTGCCTTCGATGGGAGGGGACTTCTAGTTCTACAGGGATCATTACTTTTGAACCATATGCCAAGGCGAACGGGGTATGCCCGGTTGCTGCTTTGTGTATTGTTCTGTAAGCCCATAGTGTGAGTGGAAGTTCATCAACCCAATTTCCTTTAGCTTTAGTTAGCCGCTTTTTGATGGTGGGCTTGATGCTCTTGTTTATTGCTTCTACCTGCCCATTTTCTTGTGGATGAGCGACCGCGGAGAAGCTTTTCTCGATTCGAAAGCATTTGCAAAAGTCTTTGAACTCGCCGCTTTCGAATTGGGTCCCATTATCAGTGATGATTTTTTGTGACACACCAAACCTGCAAATAATGTTTTTAGTAACAAAATTAATGACTTTCTTTATAGTAATGGTGGCTAGCGGTTCCGCTTCGGCCCACTTTGTGAAGTAGTCAATGGCGACTGTAGTATATTTAGCCCCTCCTTTAGCTATTGGCAATATGCCAATCGGGTCAATTCACCATATTGTGAACAGCCATAGGCTGACCATCTGCGTTAGACCTGTTGAGGGAGTTTTTTTAATCTTGCTGAATCTTTGGCATCGGTCACACCGTCTGGCGTAATCTGTTGCATCGCGATTTACCGTTGGCCAGAAGTATCCTTATTGGAGAATTTACTTCGCAAGAGTTTGCTCCCTAGTATGGTCTCCGCAGTCGCCTTTTTGATCTTCCTTCAGGATCCACCGAGCTTCGTCATCGATCACGCATCTGAGCAAGGGGGTAGAAAACCCCCATCGGTAGAGTATTCCATCCCGTAATATAAATCGCGGTACCTTCCGGAAAAGCTTTTTCCGCTGGTTCCTATCTAAGAGAAGAGCTCTTGTAAGTAAATAGTCTTTGATTGGCATCATCCACGTTTCTGGTTCGATGGTGGTTTCAAAATCCAGCTAACATCCATTTTGGTTACACTTGGAGTGGTCAGGGTCTCAACCAGGACTAGTCCCAATGCTTGAGTTTCTCCGGAGCTGGCCAATTTAGCTAAGTAGTCAGCCTTCGTGTTTTTCTCCCTCAGGATGTGAGTTGTGGTGTAATGTTCGATGTTGTTTAGCAACTCTTGTACTTTAGATAGATATGGGGCAAGGTTCTCCCCTCGAGCCTGGTATTCACCTTTCACCTGGCAGACGATCAGTTGAGAGTCATTATAGATGTAAACAGACTTTATTCTGAGTTCCTTCATGACTTTCAGTCCTGCTATCAACGCTTCGTATTCCGCTTTGTTGTTCGTCACAAGGAATTGCAAGCGTAGGGCATAACAAATGGCTCGTCCTTCGGGGATTTCAAGAACTACCCCTGCCCCCGAGCAGAGGTTATTTGACGCACCATCAAAGAAGAGTTTCCATTGTGTTTATGCTTCTGGTGATTCTTCTTCTTCATCATCCAGCATGGTCAATTCGGCGATGAAATCTGCCAAAACATGCCCGTTGATTGCCCTTCTCGGACGGTAAGTTATTTCATATTGGCTCAATTCGATATTCCATTTGAGGAGCCACTCGGAAGTCTCAGGTTGGTACAGTACTTGCTACAAAGGTTGATCGGTCAATACTTTGATCGGGTGCACCTGAAATATGGTTGTAACTTCCTAGAGGCGATCAAGAGGCAATACACTAGCTTTTCCAATTTCAGATAATTTTTCTCGGCTCCAGCGAATTGCTTGATAATGTAGTATACGGGTCGTTGAATTCTAGCTTCTTCACATACAAGAGCTACACTCAACACGTGAGGTGAGACTGCTAAGTAGATGAACAAGTCCTCTCCATCTACTGGCTTTGATAAGATTGGCGGGGTTTCCATATATCGCAGCAACTCTTCAAATGCGGTTTGACAAGCCTCATTCCATTCGAAGTTCTTCTTTCCTTTCTTCAATGCATCAAAGAATAGTATGCATTTACTGGTGCCTTTCAAGATGAACCGGCTTAGAGCTATGACTTTCCCATTCAAGCCTTGTAATTCCTTCTTGTTCTTCGAGGCTTGGACTTCTTGTAGGGCAGTTATTTGCTCTGGGTTTGCTTCAATGCCTCTGGCGCTCACTATGAATCCCTAGAACTTTCCGGAGGCTACCCCGAAGTGACATTTGAGTGGATTGAATTTCATTCCATATTTTCAGAGTATTTCAAACATTTCGGTCAGATTATCAAGGTGATTAGTTGCTACTCGTGATTTCACCAACATGTCATCCACATAGACCTCCATGGTTTTTCTGATCTGACGCTAGAACATGGCGTTTACTAATCTCTGGTAGGTGCCCCTGCATTCTTTAAACCGAATGGTATTGTCCTGTAGTAGTATAATCCTAGGTCGGTGATGAAGCTGGTGTTTTCCAGGTCGGGCTCGTGCATTAGGATCTGATTGTATCTCGAGTATGCGTCCATAAATGATAGCGGTTCATGCCCATCTGTCCCGTCCATAAGCTGGTCAATTCTAGGCAGTGGAAAACTATCCTTCGGGCAAGCTTTGTTTAAGTCTGAGTAATCAATGCAAGTTCTCCATTTCCTGTTGGACTTCTTGAACAAAACCAGGTTAGATACCCATTCGGGGTAGGTGACATCATGGATAAAACCATTGGCCATCAGCTTTTCTACTTCTTCTCTCATGCCTTGGACCGCTCGAGATCCAGGCTGCGCCTTTTCTGCTTTATCGGCGTAAATCTGGGATCAATGTTGAGCATGTGGCATGCAATCTCTGGCGATGTGCCACACATATCGGAGTGAGTCCAAGCGAACACATCCAAGTTGGCATGAAGAAATTTGGTGAGTTCTAATCGCATCTTGTTTTCAAGGTGCGATCCAATTTTCAGGACCAGCGTTCGGGTCATCCATATCGACAGGAATAAACACCGTCAATTCTGCCGGTGCTTCCCGATCCTTCCCGGAACTCTTCTTTCTAGGGTCCAAAGCCTTGTCGAATCGGCTATGGTCCCCTAGCCAGGGGCGGCTTTGTGGTTGCTATTTGGCATGTTCGTGAACGTGGAGAGTTCTCCCTACATCATTCCCTTTTTCTTTTCTTTTAGATTCACGCAGTTCTGCGATGTAACATTCTCTGGTGGCGCATTGATCTCCTTTGGCCACCCCAGTTCCATTTGCCATTGGGAATTTCATGATAAGGCACCACTGGGCTAAAGCGATTCTAAAATCTACCAGCACAGGCCGTCCCAAGAAGGCGTTGTACGTGGAAGTTTCATCTACAATTACGAAAGTTTGGATGAGGGTGACTCTTCAGTCGCCTTCCCCAAGTTCTACAGGCAAGTCAATCATCCTGATGGGTTTTTTGGGTTCTCCAGTGAATCCTTGGATTTTTGTTTGGTATGCTGATACATCTTTCATGAAAATATTCATCTAGTCAAAGGTGCGTTTGAAAAGAATACACAGAACTGCCGCTATCAACTAATACCCTCGGACCACAGCAGGCTCGATCCATACTGTCACTACCATGGGATCGAGAGTCGGAGCTTCAATCCTTTCGATATCCAGATTTCGGAATACTATATCATCATTCAATATTTTCTACTGCTTGCCTGGAGCTTGTCTTCGATCGCGAGGCATGAATCCTTCATAGCGTTCTTCAACAAACTCACATACCGCTCCAATTCTCCCCAACTCCTCTATGCGGGATGAGGTCCTTTAGATATCATTTCGATGACGAGTCTCTGATCCATTCGCTTAGATCCCTTTTCGCTGGTTCCTACTTGGTTTCTTCGATCCCTAGGAGTTTGGGGAGAGCGTGGGTTGGTCGGGATTTTACGAATTTCTCACATATTGTTGAAGCTTGTTTTCTTGGATCAACTCTTCAATCAAGTTCTTTAGGTGATGGCACTCGTTCGTGTTGTCATGCATCTCGTGGAAGCGACAGAACTTCCCCGAGTGCTTTTGTTGTTCAATCGCTTCCTTCTTGGGGGTTTCTTGTACTCCTTTGTCCCCTGTGTTTCAAGATAGATGTTTTCCGGGATGTCATTGAGCAGGGTGTAATCTTCGGGCTTGAAGCCTTTAAGTTGCTTATTGTTGCCATTTCGTTTGTTGGAATTCTGATTTTTTTCTTTTTTGGTTTTCGTCTTTTCCCGCACTTCCTTCAACAGTCCCGGAGGCATTTATGTCCTGGTTCATCGCCATGTCACTCTACCCAATGTTCATTGGTTGCAAGCTACTAGACTTCCTTTCTAACGCTTGTGCCTCTTCTAATCTCAAGTATTGACTCGCCTTACGATTGAAGTCCTTCCTAGTGGTAGATTGTTTCACTTTGATCCATCTTCTAAACTCAGTTTCAGGGTGGATGGCACGGACCAAAACCATAAAGACCATATCCTCATTCAGATTGCTTACCTCTATCACTGTAGTATTGAACTGATTCATGAAAGACTATAGAGATTCATTTCGTCCCTGGAATAGAACGGACAAGGACATCACATCTTTAGGATGCGCTGTGTGAAGTCTGAACTGATCATGGAATCTTGTTGCTAACTGATCGAAAGTGGAGATGGATCTTTGTGGGAGCCTAGTGAACCACATGGAAGTAATTCCTTCCAGAAAAATTGGGAAACATCTACATTGCACAACATCCGAAGCATTCACTCTATCCATGTACCAACTGTACTTGTACAGATGGGGTTTTGGGTCTTTTGTTCCATCGTAGGACAGAATAGTTGGCATAGTGAACTTTTTTGGGTACCGCTAATTCAAGATCTCATCAGTGAAGGGAGTTCGACTTGGAGCAGATCCCCACTCATCATCTCTTCTATTCTTATTCCTATTCATCAGTCGCTTGACTATACCTGCGATATATGCCTCAGATGTCCGATAGTCCGGGGGTCGGCTGTCAGTCACTACACCGAGTGTTTGGCTTTGCAAACGGTCTCGGTGAGTGGGTTAAAGCCTAGGCTCTCCTGTCTTCGGAAGAGCCACTCCCTCAAGATCCCGTTGGCTTGTGGTTGGCCTGATTGGGGTAGTTTGGACATTCCTAGCGTTATCGAATGCATCGGCATTTCCTTCCAACTTATCGTGGTTAAATTTCTCTCATTCTTCTGAGTCGGAGAGGTCCATGGCTGTATCCTCTTGTGGAGTCTTCACTCCTTGGTTCAAGTTCATAGCCGGTTGCCTTGCAATCGGTGGAGTACATGTGTTTCCTTCTACGTTGATTCCCACGGTTCCAGCTATCACTCCTCTTTGTAGATACTTCCCGTTTCTTTTGTTTAGACCAGAAACGGAAGAATTTTCTTATTCTATGGCAGTCGCGGGTTCTGCCACAGTTCTTGGAGTAGGATGTGATTATAAGGTCAAGAGGGCATTAAGCTTATCCATAAGAGCTCTCTAACTGCTTTCCATTTTCTGATTGATTTCATCAACCATTTTATTCAATTCATCTCTTGTAACGACTTCACGTTGATTTAGAGGATCCTGGCCCTTGATCTCCTGTGTTGGCGCCAGTTTCTTCAATTTATTGATGATTAATCTCTTCTCCGGCTATTACTACCCCTTTGGATCTTCCTGAAGCAGTTTTTCTTCTTCCTGAAGCCATTGATTCTTAGCAGCAGATCTTTTGAACAGAGATTAAGGATCTAACTTCTGAACCTATCTGATCCAAAGTAAATAGCTAGATCTAAGCCTGAGTTGGGTTCTAAGTGAAAGAACCAAAAATTTAACCCAAAAAATGGGTCAACATCCTGGATTGAGTGTGAAAGCACCAGCCCTGTTCTTACAGAGCAAAAATATAGAGAATAAATGTAAAAGGAGACAAAATAGTAAAACGACAAGATGATTTTTATAGTGATTTTGCTGTTAATGAAGCCTATGTCCACTTATAACTTTCTATTAACTGACTGTTGTACAAGTTGAATCGAATTACAGTATGATTGAATCTTCTAAGTTAGATCAAGTCACAAGTATAAGAGTTCACTGGAGAATCACAGTGAACCCCTATATGACTATTGTGTGGGAGGAGAAGAGTGAAGAATAATCTCTACAAAGTTCCAGCCGCCAGTCCAGAAGATCCCATTGCAGGTAGGATGGAATTTATAGGGAGTGGAGAGCTATTGGGCTATGCCTTCTTGCCAGATGCTTGCAAATGACCATACGAAGGTGCACTGTAAGTTTCACAGCGAACCGAACCAATGTGTTGGATCGCTAGCAATCAATAATCTATGGATCACTGGCGATCCATAGTTTTTTGCTTGCTGGAGATCCATTTGCTTGAGATGCTCCTCATCATCCTCTCCTTTGAAGATTGTGGTAATCTGGCAAAAAGGTATGGATCGCTAGCGATCCATGGTGCATGGATTGCTAGAAATCCATGTACTTAGTGGATTTCTAAACTTTGTCTTTTGATCGCGTCTATTATCTTGCATTGGTGTTCCCCATGTAATTTCGTAGCATGCTGCCTTGTTTTGATGTGGATCCATACACTGGTTGCATTAGACTGCTGATTGAACTAGACGAGTGCTTGCTTCTCGATTTAACTAGTTTGAAACCCCATCAAACTTAGCCATTGTCCTTAGAATACCTAGTGGACGATGATGCGAGAGGATTCATGGACCTACGAGCGAACATTATGGATCGCTAGCGATCCATCACTTAGTATGTTCTCTCACTTTCCTTTCCTCTGATCTTTCTCGGTTAGTTCCTCTAGTCTTTTTGGTTGGCTCTTGGGCTATTCTGACTTGACGAAGCTGTTCCGACTTCCTTTAGATTCCGCTGACTTGCCTTTGCTTTTAAAAGGCGGAAGGAAAGGACGATGTCGAAAGTATGCTTTCGAAAGGGTTGAAGCCACTTTTATTAGCTTTCAAATCCATTAACTTGCCTTTGTTTTTAAAAGAAGCTTTCGAAAGGGTTGCCGCTTTTGAACTCCTTCGATGCCCTATCTGCCGCATTTATACCTCTTGCATTAGTTAAAGGCCGCTTTTCTTTATAACCTTAAAACAATGTATTCAAAAGGAAGGTTTTCGTCTTCTTAATATTGAAGTCGCCTTCCCAATGCTTTCGAAAGGAGTGTCTTAGCCGCTTTTACTAATAGTTTCTGAGACTATGGTTTCGAAAGGGTAGTTTTGAAGTGCTCTCTTCCCCAATTCTTTTACTTGAGATCAATGCTTTCGAAAGTGATGCTTTCGCTTCTGTTCTCTTTGACTCTATAGTTATATTAAATGTTGAACTCAATGATTTCGAAAGAAATACTTTTAAATGGTTTTGAAGCTATGTTTCCACAAATTCTTACTTGTACCCAATGCTATCGAAAGGTATGTTTTAAGTGTTTCGAAAGATATGCTTTAAGTGTTTCGAAAGGCATGCTTTAAGTGTTTCGAAAGGCATGCTTTAAGTGTTTCAAAAGGCATGTTTTAAGTGTTTTGAAAGGGATGCTTTTAATGATTTCAAAAGAGATGCTTTCTGTAATTTCGAAAGGGAATGTTTAAGGTTTTAAAAAATGGTTTCGAAGGTATTGTTTTGGCATTATAGCCTAATGTTTTCTAAGTTAAAAAGCGCTTTAACTTATTTCAAAGGGATATAGAACCCTGTTGATTTAGGTTCATCAACATTGTTTTATAAAGCATATATCATGGCATAAGTATTTTGAGTAAAGCAAAGAGTATATTTTTCTTGTTTAAGTATGATTTAAAAGGCTTAAATCAATTTGAAAGAAATGTTGTCAAGGAAAATAGAATAGGGTAGTTAACCCTAAGTGTATGACTCAGATATTAGAAGACTGGATAGGATTGGTGTAGGGTCATGCCCTATACTTTAGCTAGTAGCTCTTAGCTAATATAAGTCCAAAATTCCAGTATATAGGGCTTTGTCACAGATAAGACTAAAATGATGTTACACACGGAAAGGAATACACAAAGTAGAGGTAGGTTATTGGTGAGCCCGCAAAATCAATAGGATCAATTAATCCTTGGAGATGTAAGTTAAGGACAAACCATCCAGTATTGTATCAATAGAAGTTAGAATATTTATTATGTCTAGTAGGTCCGAGTCAGCCAGTGGTTAATAGTTAGCTAGATAAAACAATAATGTTCGGACAGATAGTCCATTGATTACCTGATTTATTTGCAAATATGTTATGCTATTGTTGCTATAATCAGTTTGATTGCAGGATTTTGATTTGCAAAAGATATGATTTTAAAAGGATATTACTAAGGGGAAACCCATTCCGCTAAGCAGCATGGTATCACTTAATATCAGTAAACCAAGATGTAATATAATTATTCACACCAGGCTCTATGTCTGGCTCGAAGTTTATGTTTTCCTCTTAAACTCTCGGGTGCTCAAAATTAAATTTGAGTAGATTGAGAGTTAAGGACTATTTAGGTTTAGTAGGTTGAAAGAATAAGCTTCTAAAGACATATAGGAGGCAAAGCTAGCTATGAAGGAGTTATTTAGTAGTATTTCAACTATGATGTATTTATGACTGATATGTCCATCTATCTAGTACTCTGATCATCTAGGGGGCATCTTCATATGTCGCTCTTGGCGTAATTTGTAATAATTATATTTGATCAAAACTTCGGAATTGTTTTGAGATTACGTAATTAAATATGAAATATTGATTTGACGTGTAATCAGAAAAGCTGATTTTGAAATCTGTGTTGATTTTATTTCATATTCATGTGCTTTTGGTATTATGGTTACCATTAACATTACCATATTTTGTCACCAGAAGTTAATACTATAGATGACTGTAGCATCTATAGCGCTTAGCTTTGGGCCTCAAAATGGAGGATGTTACAATCGCATCCTCCGACTCCATATCCTCAAAGATGCATTCGCAGGTGTCTAACCAATCCTACTAATTGATGGGTGATTCCTTTCCAAGAAACGATTTGCCTTCTAGAGTGGAGTAATTCTTATTTAGTTTAGCAAAGTCAACACTCAGCGCTTGCACTAGAGCACCACCAACAACAGCCACAGCAAGAGCGACTTGGGCATTTTGAACCATGTTTCACACCATCTTAGCGAACATGTTCTACAAGTCGGGATTAACAGCCCCTACTCCTGCCCCCTCCTTAACTCCAGAAATGGAGTTCCTGGCAGCATTCCTCGTTAGTTAGCTCATCCTTACAAGCTATAATAAGAATGATCGGTCTTTTTTAAAGGAATAAGTGGTGTTTGTGAATGCAGTGTGACTTATATGTTATTTATACTACTGTATAGTTTTAAAAACCAAAATATAACAAGTACTCTCTCTCTCTCATATATCACTTGATCCATTCTAAGGTGATAGCTCCTACCTTATTTCTAATGGATCCACATGTTAACTTAGGTCATCGACACGTCTAAGCTCTGATACCAAATGTGACGACAACCCTTCAACACCGGTATTCAATATACCTATATAACGCACTATGGAGATAGCCGACCAACGTAAGACGATAGCAGAGGGTGTAAAATCCAAAGATAGAACCTGTAGAACATCACACAACGCATAGAAAAACTATAACATAATAACATAGATGTAAAACAGGCGAGACATGAATATAATCAAATGAATCATAAATAAGAGCATCAGAGTGCAACAGTTTCACAGATTATACAAAAACTGAAAAAGAAGAATTTATTCATCACAAATCCTCAAAATAAACTCTATAATCGTCTCTAAAATAATACATGTATCGGTGTAGCTCCATAGTACTACACGGCGAAATAAGCGATTGTAAGCTCTAAAGTACAGATATACGAAAGCGTAGCCTCCTACTCGCACTCTATACAGCTCCATGCACTATCCAGACCTATTATCCCTAATCTACTCATTTAAGAGTACCCGAGATAATAAGAAGCAAAGCACAAATGCTCAGGAGTCAGGTCAGACAACAGTCTAGTGTGAGTGAAAGACAACAGTCTAGCGTGAGTGATACATCATCTCAAAAATACTATAAAAATCGTATATGGTAAATAGGGGCATAGGGTATGAGGAACCATACCCGACCTGTCCCTGAACAATCGATACATGCTAATCGATTATCATTACCATATAAGTGTACTACAATCAAAGTACAATATCCAGTGTCTAGGGATGACCAAAGAAACCTACATCGTGTGACACCCTAGAGTGATAAACAACCATGGAAAACCATAACATCCATCAAACAAACCTCGCCATCACTTATATGCGTTGGATATATAATAATTTGTATGGCACAATCACAAACATGAGACTTAATCAAATTTCTGCTTCTTTGGTGATTGATTCTATGCCACTTCGAAAGGCAAGGAACCAGACTCACAATCACAAAAGTCCAAGGAAATCTACCATAGCAATGATCTGGATAAAGTCGCAAATCTAGGTGGGCGTCCCTGCGTACCCCTTTTTTACGAAAACACAAGAAACTTCCGAGTTATCAACGGTCCATATGCATGCGTCTCCATAATGGAACTCAATCGTTATTCCATCCTAGCTATCTCCATAGTAGAACACGGTCGCAAATTCTACTTAGAAGTCCTCATCATTAAACTCTTCCTTGTGGATCACCGTTACGACTCCCATCATTGAGTGATTCATCATCATCGGAATGCCTCTAGACACCTATCGTAAGTCCTAGTGCCATCATTCCAAAGTTTTGAAGTCATTATCGCCGTCATTGTGTCAAAGTGCTATGCCATCGCTTCACTTATCGCACACGAATCCAAAGCCATCTTGGGTCATTTGGAGTTGTCTACTTTACTCCACATCACCCACTGGAACCTTGGAATAATTCATGAAGAAATCTCGAAGCGTTGCCCGCTCAAGAATAAAATTCTCCAAACTCGAGTTCCTGTCCGAGTAATCCTTTGGCCAATCCCGAAGTACTCATGGGAAAAACCCGAAGTCACCTCTCCCTTTACCTGAAGCAACTCCCAAAACTTGAAGCCTCCTCTTCATTGATTCGAAGAAACTCCGAAAACCCAAACCCCATTTCTTGTCCAGGTGCCGGATCGAAGCAACCACCTTTATTACTCGAAGCACAACCAGAAGCAAACGTCGGATAGATATCTCTGTCCAGTCCCTGACCGTAGCATGACCAGACATCATTTGTTATCCATTCCTTCCTAATTCCAACCTGAAGCCAAACCAGAGTGGCCATATAACATCCCCTACTTTGAGACTCAAAAGTTGATGCTAATGATGCTACGGTCATCACCAAAATCATTTTCCAATGACAAAGTGAGTTCAATATATATATTTTTCACAACATTAGTAAACGAAGCAGCTAAATATTTTTTTCATTGCATCAAAGTGTTTTACATGATCTATTACATCATTAAATCCAAATCATTCCCACGCAAGGGTAAATATATAATAAGAAAATCAAAGTAGTATGTGTCCAACATATAAAGATGCCAACACCACACTTAACCAGTTATAAATCTTGGTTTTTACATAGTGGAAATTTCAAAATAATTTTATTCAAATAGCAACCCTCCTGCTTCATCTTTGAAATCTTTACTCATCTTTAAAAGAGGTACCTATCTAATCTATAAACTTAGCCTACTGGAATGAGCACCTATGAGTTTATGAGAAATAAAAAAAACACGGGTCAGGCAATAAGTCTAGTATGAATAAAACCTTTACCCTAGTCATCCACAGTGAGATCGCACCGCTAACGCAAAACGGGTTTCCCTATACTTTATCATCATCAATATATATATATATATATATATATATATATATATATTTGTGTGTGTGTATGTATATGTATATGTGTGTGTGTATCACATAAACAACCGGTGCATGTATTCGATACATAAGTGTGCCCTACACTTTCGATCCATTAATGAACCATGTCATACATCATTCATCATGTATATGGGACTAACCACTGTAGTCTTAATTTTAGATTTCCACCTAGGCCTAATTTAACTTCTAATTCCTACGCTTACGGTTTATTCATAGGTGTTTTATCTTTATTTCATCATCAACATATAATTAGGTTGCCATACAGGCCTCACACCATTATTCTCGTGTTCTGTCAAGAATAGACCACTGGATGCTACTCAAGCCTTACTCCTCCGTTCTCATTTGTTTATCATGAACGGACAATCAGATGCTATGTAGGCCATACTCCGTTGCACTCGCTTAACTATTGTAATGCCACTTAAGCCTTTGATCAACGATGTCATTCTCAATGTCGTGGTTTTGACACTTGGCTGCCACATAGGACTTCGATCAACATTACCGATTATAATGTCATGGTTTTGATATTCGGTAGCCACTCAGGCCTTCGATACCAATTATAACCCCGTGGGTTTGACATTGGGTAGCCATTCAAACCTTAACGATACCAACTTTTCGGTAGCCGTAATAAACTTAACGATACCTATTTGGTGGGAACATAGGACTGTGCTTGCCACTCAGGCCCTTCCCTAATTATAAATTCATATTTAGACAAGTGATTGCCCCAAAGGTCTTACATCAATCATCATCAAATAAGAATTTGAATCTATCCTTCTTATTGCTACAAAGGCCTTCCATTTGCATTTATATTCTTACAAATGATTTCATTTATTACTATGTATACTACACATTTCTTAGATAAAACATTTTTATCTTTTATTTAAATTATACTATCATTTACTAACTTCTATTAGTTTACTTCATTTCAAAAATAAGTTAACACAATTTTAACTTATAAAATCTTCCATTTATTTCATCCCTATTAAATAGTTCAATAATAATTGAAAACTGTCTCCTAATGTGTCCCAAGTATTTGTTGTTTTACTTAGAAAAATGTAGCTTTCCAAACTATTACAAGTTGCGTTTTATTTGTTGTATATTGAAAATCCCATAGCCGTCACGTTTAATTAAAAACATGATTAACGTCATGTACAAATCCCAAGCTAACACATACTACCATTGTGCTTACTTTCTATCTGGTCATCGCATTCAATTTGAACCAAAGGCATCATGAATTATTAACTTCCCTAGGTCATCGCATAATAGACCTATAGTCGTCCCATGTTCTAGCCCAAGTCATGTTGCCTTTTCTTTTAACAAATGTTGTCGCTTGCAATCCTTCATGCCTTGCTAGTTTTTTTAAATATTTTTTCTTTCTCTTTACGTCTACATGAGTTCCGCTTATATATACACCCATATATACATCATGTTCACATGATGCCTTGTTGAGCTAGCTTACTCGCATGCTGCATGTGTGCAAACGTGTGTGTGTATGTGTGTGTATTAGGCTGTTGTGTAATATATGTCCCAGACCCATTCCACATAATACAATTGACAGCTTCTACATAATACATGGTGTGCATAATAGGATAATACGTTATTATCCTATTCAGGCTTTCGAGTTTGATTAAATTTAGACTTTGTGAATAACGTGCCTGTCTTTGCGTATAATAATGCACCTGCATTTTCTTATCGCGTACTTTAATATAAAGTCATCGCCTTGTATATACATTAGCTGTCGCGATATTTATATTGCTTGCCACGTGTTGTTTCAAATTTTCAAAGTGGGCTAGTTTTCGAAACAATTTCGCGATCGACGCTGGGTTTGAAACTTAATACCAAACAGGGCTTGTTTGTGCCCAGTCAGCAACCAAGTGAGCAAACTTGTAACTGCCCAGATATAGGCGCAACTCTTAGTTATACCTATATTTTTTTTAACCTCACCAGAACATGCGCAACTAAGAGTTGCGCATATATTATTTTTAACCTCACTAGAATAACGCAACTATTAGTTGCGCATGTGTGGATTTAGTTTAGGCGCAACTCATAGTTGCGCCTGTTTTGCTGTGAGGCAGACGCAACTATGAGTTGCGCCTGCACAGGTTTCTGCTGCCATACAAAGGCAGCAGCAACCCATTACCCCTCACCCTATTTCATTTTCACAAACTTCCTCCCATCTTCCTTAAGTCTGAACCCAACACTCCCAAGCCTTAGTTTTAGGTTTTTTCCATTAATTTCTCTCAAAATTTACAAATTTCTTCATCAATCTTCGATTAGAACAAAGCTACAACAATCCCTCCAACCCACACACTCACATTGCCATTCATTCATCTTTTCGAATTTCCCAATTCCAAATCTAAGCCACAACAATCTTTGCTAGGTAATTGAAAAAATCCTAGTTTCGAATCTTTTGTCATTTTTAAATGTTTTATGTTTTTGTGTTGATTTATAGTTCCATGCCTTTCATATTAAGCTAGCCGAACTGATATGGATAATTGAGAGATCTCGAGTGAAGTATTGATGAAATACATTGAACAGATGGAAGCTGAATCTGAATTTGTTCCCGAAAGTCAGTTTGAAATAGTTCCTGAAACTCAATTTGAGATAGTTCCTCAAAATATTGGTGTTGTTGTTCAATCTGCTTTGGATAATCAGGTTTGCTTAGGTGAACCGAATCAAAGATCGGGAAAACAAATTAGCCGCGAAGGTTGAGTGAGACAACCAACACATCCAATTTTTCACTGTAGAGATATTTGTGAGGTAGTTGTATGTAAGACTCAAACAAATGCTGGACGTCGGTTTTACGGATGTGCTGGTTACCTTGATCATATAACTAACCCGAAAGGTGTTAAGTGCTGTAAATTATTCAAATGGTTAGATCGTTCGTTGAGCCCCGAGGGAGTTGAGTATGCACTAGAGATGCAAGCCGAAGTGAGACGATTGGAAAAGGAAAATAGTATGCTACGACATCAAGTAAACTATTTGCAGTCCTTAAATCTAATTTGGAAAGGGGTCTAGTAAACAAGTTAGTGCAATTGTTATGTAATGGTTCTGTATCATACTTGTTTAATGGAGTTATGTATGCATTAGTTTTAATGAGTGTTATATAACTAAGTTGTTTTATTACTTGGTTGTTGTAATGGTTATGCAATATTTGATGTATTACTGTTTGGTTGTTATGTTTATTTAATGTTTGATGTAATACTTTGTTGTTGTTCCACGTTGCGTGCTGTGGATAATACGTACAAAAGTTGCTTACAAAATAAATCAAAGTTATAGAACATAGCAACCAACATAAATGTTCGACAAAAGATAACTTTTAATATCAAAGTTTCTTACAGAATAAAAATAGAAGTTATACAGTACACGAATGACATAAGTAGTAAAAACAAGTAAATTATTTATTGCTTCTCGCACGTTCTTCTCTTATGACCCAAGTTTCCGCATTGTCCACATCTGTCCTTTCTTCTGTCCCCCATTTCGTCCATGACTCCCCTAAATCTTATGGACCTGGGTCTTCCTATATTCCTACGCGTTAGTGGCGGGAGTATAGTTGGGCCTTCATGTACATCCCAATATCTACTATCGGGCACAGGATGAAAAACCGGAGAATAACTATGTCTATAACTATCTGCTATAAACCAGGACGAAATAAGATCATGATTAGCTCTGTTCGCTCCTCCTCTACATCGTGCGCATGCAGCCAAAACATGGAAACATGGAAAATGGGCAAGAATAGGAATATTGCATGAACAACTGCAGTTGTCATTGGTAATATTTACTATGTAGTTGCACGCATTTGTGTCTGTTACTTGCCACTCCGTCAAGCTGAACCTGTTAATGCTCATATTTCGTGCTTTTGCTACATATTTTTTCATCATATTTTCATAAGTTGGCGTGAGCGCAGATGTGTATTCCAGTCCATCGGTACGTCTTCTGTAGAAGTAGCTATTAAGACGATGAAAGGTACGTGCTACTACGCCTTTACCGGTAACGATCTTACACCTTTTAGAACTCCATTGAAACTCTCCGAAGCATCGGTAGTCATCATACAAAAACATTCACCGTTGTCCTTATAAGGAGCCCACTGTTCATCCTTATGTATGAGACTTCTATCAATCCATCTTTCAGCAGCCGGAATTACATTTTTTAGTTGCTCTCTCAGTTCTTTGTATGTTAACTCGTCTCTTGCTTCAGCACAAGCATGGAATAAGTTTTGCAAAATCTTACTACCAAAACCAGCCTTTTTGAAGTTTGCTTTCAAATGACGAAGGTAGAAGCGATGATGATGTGGTCTTTTCCACTTCTCTTGCAAGGTGGTAGGAATTCCTTTCATTCTATCAGAAATGAATGTAATGCATCTTGCATTTAAAGATGGAATTAAGTGTCCCATGCATGAAAAAAACCATCCACAAGTCTCCGCCAATTCGGTTCGTACATTAGCAAATGCCAAAGGAAAAAAAGAGTTGTTTGCATCAACTCCTGTAGCCATAAGCAACGTACCTTGATATTTACCATACAGATGTGTTCCGTCAATAGAAAGAACAGGACGACAATGCTTGAAACCTTCAATCCTCAGCAGTATTACTCGGTCCAGGTTGGCTTGCATAATCAAAGATTTGAACTTGCTATTCAGATGTTTATACCACCCCCGTCTTCTTAACATACAACTCGATTACTTTCATCCCCATGCAAAACATAGAATCGACATAGTAATCATCATTCACCTCAATAACAATTGGGCCATCATCCATTACCCATTTACTTACCAACGAGATGACGAATTCGGTAGAACCAGTCTTTGTTGCTTTGTAAATTCTCGTTTTCAACTCAAGAAAATTGCAACCCTTCCTCACTTTAGATCCTTTATGTTTTCCGCCAACATAGGTTGGCTTGCTATTTTCGTCGATGACTAAATCACCGTCATAGTGACAAATAATCGGCATGGTAGTTATAGATCTAACAAATTTCAAGAAACTAAATGTCAATAATAGATCTATCAAAATTAGCAGAGTAGGGTTTCAAAACTTTACCTTAACTGTAGATGAAAGTGAAATCTTGTGATGATCTTTGTCGATTTAAACGAATTTGAGTGGAATCTTGTGTTGATGAAAGTGAAAGTAAGAGCAATGGAGTTTTGGATTTCTGAAATATGATGGGTTTGAGGAGTTCTATTTATTTGGGGAGGAGTAAAGGGGTTATAAGCTGCTGTTGGGCCAGTAGGAGCAGCCCATGAATATAGGCGCAACTTTGAGTTGCGCAAAGCATGTAACAGGTTAGCGCAACTTTGAATTGCACACAGATATGTAACATGTTAGCGCAACTTTGATGGGCACATATCGTGGAAATATTTCTGCGCAACTCGAAGTTGCACATCTACTTATACATATGGGCGCAACTTTCAGTTGCGCATGTAAGTTACTGCCAAACAGCAGCTCATATATGCAAACAACATATACATTTCATACAAAACCATCATATTTCACGCAAATAGAATTCAACTATATATACGAAAAATACAGCAACAAGTTGCAAACCCGCAAATCTATTAAACAACCTACATATCTTAATTGTACAATAAGGAAGTTCATCTTCAAATTTGAATACAAGTTCAAAACAACATATTACAACTTCAAGCGAAAGCAACCAACCTACAAGCCATCATAACACCTATCTTTTTTAAGTTTCTAATTTCGCGTGGTGTTCTTTGAGTTTGCGTCGGAGGCGGTTGAGATGGTCCAGCTGCAACTATGCCCTGCCCCGGCTGGCTGCCTTGTGAAGAAACCCCCGTGCCTCTAAAATGTCTTCTTTGGTATGTACGAGCAAAAGCCTGGGGGGATGAGGCACATACGGCGGTGGTCGTTCAAGCTTATGTCTACCAAGAATCAACTTGATAATTTCTTTGATGTTCAAACACTTGTCTACTCGATATTCATCTGCAGGATCTGCTAGAACATCATCAACTTCATTTGAAATCATGTACAACTCTTGAACCTAAAAAAAAGAAGTATTGGTGCAAGTAAGTAAAGCTAGTTGAAGGAGTTAAGATATGAAAACTTACAAACATGTACCAAGTCACGTTCCACTAGTCCTCGTGGAGCATATCTAGGCAACCTAGTAGACGATTCTTTAAGAACAAATCGTCGTGTTATATGCCAGTACCAACTGTAGTATTGTTCGATGGTGATTCTTGGTACGCGTTCAACTTGAACATGATCCAACATGTGATCCCAACTTTCTACGTACGTGTTATACAAGTCTCTGTTCCAATCGTGTGGGAAAATTTGCTCGGCTGCATCTGGTATATGCTAATGAAGGCCAAATTGCCTCATCGCTCTGTCCGGGTAGTGCATGGCCACACTTTGCAAGCAAATGATCGAGGTTCTTGCATACCAAGTCTGTTCTCCATCCAAACAAATTGGCGGCAAATCCTATACAATCTCATCCTTGTATGGCATCCAATCAACATTATGCTAGTCCATAACATCGAGCTCATTGCGATAGAATATGGGATGACGGGCTGGATTATCTCTCCAACGTCTATCTCCAGTTCATCTACAATCAAGAACAAAATAATGTGTGAATATTGTACTAAAATATAAAGTTTTCAATAGAAATTACTAGCGGTTTTTACCTAGCCCCGTAAGGTAATCCAGGAGCGACATTGGCACGAACATTTGGAGGCCCAATAGAAATACGCGTCCATGGCCATACCTGCACATTATCAGTGTTAAAAAAGGTCTTTCAAAATATTAGTACACTTATAAGTTAAAATTGACATACTTATAGAAGGGTTAGGAAACCTGCTAACCCGTTCAACTTTCTTAGTGCCACATTATCTAACTCCTTATATAATGCGCATAAAACCACGCAATCCCACGAATAATCAAAAATAGTGGCAAAATCCTCTAACATGTACAACCATTTTACACTAACTCGACCTTTCGAATGGTTTGGAAATAGACGGGATGTTATAAAAAGCAATATGACAGCCCATGTGAACTGTTCTAGCTCCTCAATAGATGAATCGATGGTAATCTCCCTGCTAATTATAAGGTCATTTATCCATTTGACATTCAACTCTCTTCTATTAACCACTGCTTCTTAGGGTGTAATTTCACCAAGCAAACGATGACAAACCTCATCGACGTCCACGTTACCACCGTAATTCAAAATAGTGCCTTATATAGGAAGGCCGAGAAAAATAGAAACATCTTGCAAAGTAATTGTCATTTCTCCAATGGAAAAATGAAAGGTGCAAGTCTCAGGTCTCCATCTATCGCATAATGCTGTGAGTAAAGACCTATCAAATCTGATATATTTTATCTGCATGAAGTACCAGAAGCCCGCTTGATAAAGTAATTGTTGAACTCGGTGATCATCAACCATCTCCATCAGATCTTCGAAACTCTACGAATGATCCAGACAGTCTACGGGTTTTACACTCTACAAAACAAAGAATTATAACGTATAGTTAATTCAAAATGCTAAAAAATTTAAACTGTTTACTATATTTACAAAATAAATAATATTACCCTCATTAAATCTTCAAATTTTGTGCGGTGATTATCCTGCAAATATAGCACGCTACCATCAATGGGTCCGCTTTCCGGTTCTGCAAAGTTCATGCCCAAAAACCCAAAATTTTAACATCATTTACAATAAATGAGTGATTCAACTCTACAAATTGGATTACTAACATCTAGAGCATGCTAATTGATAGTGTTTCTAGCAAATATAAACAAATAATACGCAAATTACAAATTAATCAAGAAAACTAGGGTTTAGAAATTACCAAAATCTATTTGTGTTGAAGAAGATCCCGCTCCATTGTTGTAGCTTTGTTCTAATCGAAGATTGGTGAAGAAATTTATAAAATTTGAGAGAAATTGATGGAAAAACCTAAAACTAGGGCTTGGGAGTGTTGTGTTCGGGCTTGAGGAAGAAGGAAGGAAGTTTGCGAAAATGAAATGTGGTGGGGTAATGGGTTGCTGCTGCCTTTGTATGGCAGCTGAAACCTGTGTAGGCGCAACTCATAGTTGCGCCTACACCACAGCAAAATAGGTGCAACTATGAGTTGCACCTAAACTAAATCCACAAATGCGCAGCTCATAGTTGTGCTATTCTGGTGAGGTTAAAAATAATATATGTGCAACTCTTAGTTGTGCATCTTCTGGTCAGGTTAAAAAAAATATAGGCGCAACTAAGAGTTGCACCTATGTCTGGGCAGTTACATGTTTGCTGACTTGGCTGCTGACTGGGCACAAACAAGCCATGTTTGGTAATAAATTTCAAAACCAACGTCGATCCCGAAATTGTTTCGAAAACCGGCCCACTTTGAAAATTTGTCCTTTTGCAAATAATATATGTGTTCGCCTTTAAAGTTCATGTTCAACTTCATTGCATGTGTAGCCTTCATGTTATATAATATAAATCATAATTTTTTATTTATATATATGTATATGTATTCCATGCTTTCTCGTTTAACCAACTACTTTCGCCATGTACAATTTCGTTTAATCCTTCGGGGTAAATAATCCATGATGTCGCGTACAATAATATGCTAGCCTTCGGGGTAAATAATGCATGTTTGCTTTCGACCATAGCCTTCACGTTCAATAATGCTTATCATATTTGGCTTTCGTCTACATGTGTGTTTTGCCCTTGAACATTAGATCACTTTAATTAAAATTTAAACCCTAGTTAAAATAATATTCAAATATTCTAACATGTTTAACATTATGGAAAGTCAAATCCGAACCCAATTGGTTAAAATATCTTTTAGAGAAAGATTTTACTCAACTTTGATCTTTAAAAATCTTCGCTAATCTTCTTTGTTTTTTAAATTTAAGAGCTTTGATTTTCTAGCTTTGAAATCCTCATTTTCTCCCTTGGAATAATGGTCGGCCTAGCTTTTAGTTCTTAGGAGTTTGTTTGTGAAATGAAATGAATTAAATGAATGTGGAATGAGGGGTTGGGGCTAATAAATATTGGTTAGTGGGTTTGGACCTTGCTAACTTATTCCCCTTATTTAAATCATTCCCACTAAGTTTTAATTGTTTTCTTTCATAGACCAACAAAATTTCTCTAATTGTCTTTGGTCCATCCAATTAACTTTTTAAAGTGTCCTACACTTAATTAATAAAATTTCCCTTGGACAATTCTTGAAATTAAACCACATTAGTAATTTAATTAATAATGTCTCTAGATTATTAATTATTAATTTAATTTAATTTAATTTAATTTAATTTCTCATAATATGGACTCCTCAAAATATGGGGTGTTACAAGACCTTCCTACCAGACCGAAGCACGTCCTGAAGCACCACCAAGCGGAAATGTTGTAGTAGCTCCAATTTTCAATTTCGTGTCATTTTGACCGTTACACTCCGTTTTTCGACCCTTGTGCATTCCATAGGCATCGATACGACTCTTAACATCCTTGAGTATATTTGTATGCAATAACCCATCCCGAAACAAGTCTAATTTTTGATCTAGTAAAGTCCCATCGAACCTTAGACCCATTACAAAGCTGACTGTTGGTTGGTAATAAACAATACATAAAGCTATCTATTTATGCTATTAGAATCTCGCAGCGGAAAGAATAAAATATAATATTAGAAATATTACCAATTTTATAGAAATTCAATCTCATAAACATAACACAATATCTCAATATTTGAAATACAACAACAAGTCTGAAATGGGTACATCAAAATATAATAGAACATAAATAGATAGATAGCTTCCATGAGACTATGCCTCCACCTTTGTCTCCTAAATCGTCGTCTTCTCTAACCTATGCTATAATAAGGAGGGAGTCAGAACAACAATGTCCAATGAATAAAATCTCGAGCATTTTCATAATAGCATTTGGGCAGTATAATTTAGATAAGAATACGTCTTACGCATCCTAATTATAGCTTATAAAAATACCTTTGACTGTAAGCCCTAAGGCCCTTCCTATCCAATTCTATAACCTAAACTTTTCCAATCCAATTATATCTCTGTTGCCGGTGCATCTTGCGAGGCAAGACCTAACCCCAGCTCGGGTTAGGAGAAGTGCGCGGAATTCAAGATCCTTGCCTGGTCATGCATGTAGCTTCTATAAAACTGTAGTTTTTTCTTCTGCTAATTCTAGACTAAACAGAAAATTAGCACGTTGCATGAGAGTTAATATTCAAGACGAGCATTACACTGCCATGCAAACCCTAGAACATGAGATATTGTCCTTCTCCCAATGAAAATCGTATCATGGAATATTCGTGGGCTTGGGGACCCCTCTAAAAGACATTCAATCTACCTTACCTTGTCTCCCCTAATATCGACATCCTTCTGCTCCAAGAATCTAAACTGTCTGATCCAACCCCTTCCCTTATTAAACAACTAGGTGGTTCTTATCTCACAGGCTGGGCCCACTCCAACTCTATTGGCTCCAGGGGGGTTTAATCACCATGTGGAATGAATCTGTATGGTCCCTCAGTCAAATCATATCTCATCCCTCTGTCCTCCATGTAGCACTCAGACACGTGCAGTCCGACACTATTTACTTTTTCTCAAACATACATGGCCCTCAAACAGTGCAAGATAGGTTGGATCTTTGGTCAGACTGCTCGGATTTTGCCTCATCTATTCATGGGCCATGGGTAGTTGGTGGCGATTTTAACACAACCAGATATTCAGATGAAAGAAACTCGGGAAATATTTCACTTGACTCAGAAGATTTCAATGCTTTCATCAACTCCTGCTCTCTTATCGAACCTCCAATCAATAACCGTCAATTCACCTGGTCCAACAAGCGTCGTTTCCCTGCCCTAGCTAAACTAGACCGCTTCCTTTTCAGTCCCGCCTGGGAAGATATCCATCCGCTCTCCTTTTGCCTCGGCTTTGCTACCATTCTATCCGATCACTGTCCCCTCTGTCTTGACTCTGGCACCCTCTCTACCTCCAAGCGACCATTCAGATTCGAGAGACTTTGGCTTCTTGAACCATCATTCGATGATTTTATCAAACTTGCATGGGACCAACCCACCAGATCCACCTCTGCCACTTCACGTGTAGTAGGTAAACTCAGATCTCTAAGAAAACTCCTTAAGCCTTGGGCAAAGTCTATCTGGGGCTCCCTCCGTACTCGCATTGCCGCCATTCAAAATGAAATTCTTGCTCTAAATATCCAGGAGGAGACTCACCCCCTAGACAATAGTGACTCAACCATCCTTGTGAACTTAGAAGCTGAGCTTGAAAGACTTATGAAGCAAGAAGAGATTGGATGGAAACAACGGTCAAAAGCCAAGTGGCTAAAAGATGGCGACAAAAATACTTCTTATTTTCACAAATTAGCCAATGGCCGGCGCAGATCCTTATCCATCCCAGAAATAGTGCATAACAACAACTCAATATCCGATCCCGCCATAATCTTGAACCTCTTTTCCGATTTTTACCGCTCCATCCTTGGCAAACCCTCCCCTTCCTCCCATAGATTGGAACTTACTCTATCCTAATCCATCGCCCATACCTATAGACTCCTCCTTTACGGAGGAGAAGATCCTGGCTGCCCTCAGAGATATGGATGACAACAAATCCCCTGGGCCAGATGGCTTTGGCCCATTCTTCTTCAAGCATTTCTGGGGGGTTGTCAGAGAAGATATCCTAGACATGTGTGCCGAATTATGTTCCAACCTATGGCCATAGCTCTCCTTAACTATGCCAACATTGTTCTCCTTCCTAAATCCGATGGAGCCAACTCCCTTTCAGCCTTCAGACCCATTAGCCTGCTTAACACCACTTTTAAACTGATAACTAAGGTCCTTCCCAACCGCCTCCAAAATCATATGGAATTGCTTGTGGGAGCAGAACAATCGGCCTTCATCAAAGGTAGGAACATCTTGGACTGTGTCGCGGGTCGCGGCAACACAAGAAGTAATCTCCTTTTGTCATTCCAACAACATCCCAGGGGTCCTTCTAAAATTGGATTTTTCCAAGGCCTTTGATTCTGTCAATTGGAACTTCATCCTTGAGCTTCTAATGCACAGAGGATTCCCACCTAAGTGGTGCAACTGGATCAAATGTATACTGAATTCGAGCCTTTCCTCGATCCAGATCGGTGGCGCCTCTAGAGGTCTCATCAAATCAGCTAGGGGCCTCAGACAGGGAGACCCTCTTTCCCCGCTCATTTTCGTCCTGGTTGCGGATGTCTTTAACCGTATGATCAAACTGGCGACAGCTAATAACCACTTGGCTGGTATCAGTCCCCTCAATCCTAACCCCAACTCTCACTCTGACCTAATGATATCTAACTTACAGTTCGCAGATGACACGATCCTCTTCGTCTCCCCTTCCCCTGAGCACATCCATTGTCTTAAGGTTCTTCTTTATACTTTCGAACTCATCTCTGGTCTTTCAATTAATTTTAATAAAATCTCTGTCATCATGCTTGGAAATGCTGATCATCTCGGTCCCTCCATCGCCTCCTCTCTCAACTGTAACATTGACACTTTTCCAATATCCTATCTAGGCATCCCCCTGCGCCCCACTAAGCTTCATCGTTCGAACTGGATTCCCCTTGTATCCAGAATTGAATCTAGACTTGCAGGCTGGAAAGCGAACACTTTATCGACGTCAGGTAGGCTTGTCTTGTTCAAAGCGGTACTTTCTGCCCTCCCTCTCTACTGGCTCTCTTTCCACAAAATTCCTAGCTGGGTATCCAAAAAAATTGATTCTATTAGACGCTCTTTCCTTTGGAATGGGGGGAGAGCCAAATGTCTGGTTAACTGGAAAATCATATGCTTGCACGAGGACCACGGCGGATTAGGTATCACCAACCTGATTACTTTCAATCAGGCGCTTCTCGCTAAATGGCTCTGGCGTCTCCTCTCACCGGGCCAGTTCATTTGGAAGGACTGGATCCTGACTTACCATTACAATGCGGACCCATTCCATGCCCTCCACTTTGCTCCACTCTCCCCATTCTCGCTAAATGGTTCTCGCATCAGTTGACCGCATTAAACCTCTACTTCAAGTGAATCTAGGTAATGGCGCTAATTGCCTTTTCTGGTATGACTACTGGCACAGCCTCTCCCCACTTTATCGCTCCTTCCCATCCCTTTTCTCCTCTTCCAATCTCCCCCTCTTGTCAGTGGCGGATGCCGTCAATCTTGGCCTACCCAGCCTATGCCCCCCTTCCCTTTTCGACGACGACACCCTCTCCGAACTCTTATCTGCCCTCAACCTCCTGCAATCGGTTGTCCTAAACCCAGTTTTGCCGGATCACCATTCCTGGGCCCTTTCTCCCTCCAGTGGCTTCTCTATATCCCAATGCTACTCCTTCCTTAGCCACCTTGGAAGGCTGTTTTCCTTTTCTCGTGTCTGGAAATGTCGTATCCCTCCCCGAATCAAATTCTTCCAGTGGTGCCTCATCCATGGTCGGGTTAATACCAAAGATCGCCTCACTCGTCTGAATATCACATCGGACCAGAATTGCGTCTTCTGTAACACTGAAACCGAATCAATCCGACACCTTTTCTTCGACTGCGACATATCACTCCACATTTGGGTTTCGGTTTGCGTACACAATCTAGGGAAAACCTTCTCAATCGCGGATTTCTTTGTTCATTGGCAATACAGTTCACCTAATCATCACCTAGACATCCTTCTAGCCATCTTCTGCTGGGTCATTTGGAAAGAGAGAAACGCCTTCGTCTTCAATAAACCCACCAACTCGCGATTCGGCTTATGCAGTAAAATTTCTAATATCTTTGCTTATTGGGCAGGCTCTTCCTCCTCGGCTCCTTTTAGATTTCACCTTCCTTCAGCAAGGTCCCCCTCGGATGAATCGGTAGGTAGTGCGTCCTCAGCTGCACCAACTGGCCAGCATGGTGCTGTCTAAGGGAAGGACCGTCTTTTCTTTCAATGATTTGCGATTACTCTACGCTGCAGTTTTTTTCCGATAATCTTTGGCTAAGTATGTATATTAAACTCTATTTATGAACTGGCATGATGTTTGTAACCTAAACACTTATTTTGTTGTTCTGATTTCGCTACCGATCAGGCTTGTTGATCGAACCACTAATATTTATATATATTACTAATCGGCTATGTAGCTTCCTGCTACACAACCGTTCTCCTCAAAAAAAATATTCTATAACTCACTTTCAACTGTAGGTCAAAGGCCCTTCCCAGTCCCACGCATCTACCGTTAATCATGTTCTAACAACATAAGAGAAAGTACCCAAGCTACTTAATATCCTTTCAATAGGAATTAGGCAGACTCTGACCATTTAATACCTATGTCTTAGGTAGGTCCCCATCATTTAATACCTAACCAAAGGCAGGCACCTCTTTGGTACTCTCTAGCTGACATCGCACGGAATCTCACCAGGCCACTTTATACTTTTTATGGGAGAGGCAAACCCTAAAATAACCACTTAATACCTCATCTCCGAAGCGGAAACTTCTTGAGATTTCCAACTACCACGTCTCAACGATAACCCTGATCATTTAATGCTTCCTATGTATGGAGGAGGCGTACCCTACAACAATCACATAATATAGCCGACCTCGAAGCAGGTCCTACATTTATTATCTGTAACCCAACATTTGACTCTTATATTAGTCCGTCTAATAGTAGGAGCTGGTAGCCATATTAACTGGGTAAGCATACCCTATAGAATTGGGACTAACCCTGCATCTTCTTGTGGGTACTTATTATGTGCGATGTCTCATTTCAGTCCCAAAGTTACACTGTTTGTAGCCAGATTAGCTGGGTAGACTTCTATGTGCTTTTGACTGACCTCGCATCCAAAAAACTTAGTCATAATTTCCACTCTTCTAACATACTACCATATATACCTCAACACATTTCGTATTAAGGCATTATAAGGTAATCTCCTTATTCTGCCTTTGATTATAAATTACTTTCCATAATTATCTCAACTTCTTTCCTAAGGGGTTTAGTGCTAATTACTGACTTATTTATACTATGCGATTGATATGTTGCTAATTATACGTTATATATATATATAACTAAATACTCTTAAGCGTGTGAAGATTTTTTGTCCTATACTAATCGTTTACATGTCAAAACTTCAAATTTGTATAAATCTAACTTCATACCATAACATAAAAATTAGCTAATATCCTTAGCCCATAAATAGAATTTTATAAAAAATTAGAATCAACTACTAACTTATTTTACATTAAAACAGTAGAATCAGCCCCAATAGAACTTACAATTCAAACCCTTTTACACTCTATTCCACTTTTACATATATAATGAAAAAGGGATTCATATTTAAATTATGGAAATAGGCAGTGTAAACTATGAATAAGAGAATCCATACTTTACACACCATTTTCTAACTTATTTTCTTTTTAGAACCCTTAATCATGTCAAAAGAGAAAAGTGAGAAGTGTAATAGAATGTATAGTATTCAAATTGCAGTAACTCCAAAAATTCCACCATTTCAATATAGAATAATTGAGATTTTAATAAGGATTAACATTACTCTTTGTGGAATTTCGAAGTTTTAGTTTGGTGTTTTCGTGAACAAAATTCCCCAAGGCATAAATCAAATTCGACTGATACTATACAAATACTAAAAATGAGAAAAACTAAAATTTCCACTCACAGATGATTCCCAACTTTCTCTTGGATTTTATTACGTCTGCTCCTATTCTCTTTTCAGACTTCTTCTTTTTGACATATATAACAATGAAATTGTATATGAATTAGATTCTGAATTTGAGGGATTGGAGAAGGATATAATTAGAAATTGAATATTGAATATCTAAAATCCCATACTTGAAAATCCTAAGAAATTTTGAACCGTATAGAAGAAACTGACAGAGATCCACTTGCGTTTCAAATAATTTGTGAATAAAAATGAGAGGGCTAGCCTCCTATTTATAGTGGTTTGAAGGCACCAGAACAATCAGAATTTAGGTCGGTTTACAATAATAAAATCTGTTTCATTCGCCCTTACAAAACTTAGCCACCTCTATATTCATCAATCAATAGTCCTTCCTCAAGTAGTCGACTGCTAGCGATCGACTAGACCAAGGAAGGTGGTTGACCGGTCCTAGCATTTTTGAAACATACTGATTATTTCTTTTTTAATTTTATTTAATTTTAACGTTAACGTTTAATTTACGTTTATTTAAACCCCAAGTTATAATCAATGAACATATTTATTAATATTTAAATTTCAAATGTTAAGATTAATTTAAAATTTAAATTTGAATTCTATTCGAATTATTGTAAATTCGAAAACTTCAAATTTCGATAAATTTTTCGTTCGACCTCCGATTACAAAACTTCATAAATGAAAAATTATCAAGAAAATTGCCACGAACACAATGGTGTAACTTCCTTGGACAAATTCTGACATTTACAAAATTTCTATTTTTAGACTTATTATTGATTAATTAATTTCTTATTAATTTTTATAGGGTGCTACAATCCCTTCCCCTTAAAAAGGTTTTCATCCCCGAAATCCCTAAAGGACAGATAGTGTAACGCGTAGTTATCATTTATACAACCAAGTTATCTACGCAACCATCTACTTAACCAAAGGTTGAATGTGATTATGTATGCAAACATACTATAGGTGAGCTCAATCCCAACGTGAATGCAAGGTCGTGACATAATGGCATGCATGCAAGCATTAAAATATGTATGAAATTCTACATGAGTGCAAAAATGATAGTAAAAAGTGTAGCAATCACCCCCTACCATCAAATCTAGCAACCACAATGCAACCAAAAATCTAAATTTTGGAGGGAAAAAGTTTATCAGAGAAAAGTTCGGGATGAGAAGCCTTCATCTTCAATTTAGTTTCCATGTGCTTTCTGTCGAATTATCTCCCCATTGTTCTCGGACCAGCCTAATTTCTTTGTTGCAGAGCTTCCTAGTTTTGTGCTACACTATGCATGCAGTGGCATGGGGTGCTATTAGCTCCGTCTCAATATCTACTAACTGATCAAGCTCTACTGTAGTGACGGTGCTATGAAGGCATTTCATCAAGTGCGATATGTGAAAGACGTCATAGATTCCTGCCAACTTATCCGGTAGCTATGCTCGATATGCAAGTTTCTCTATTCTTTCTAAGATCGTAAAAGGCCCAACATACCTTGGTGCCAACTATCTCGACTTACCAAACCTGATAACCTTCCTAAAAGGGGAAACCTTAATGAACACCATGTCTCCTACATCAAGCTCCAATTCCTCTCTTCGCTTTTCAGCATAGGACTTCTGACGATCTTGTGTAGTCTTCATTCGTTGCCTAATAATACCTATCTTTTCCAAAGTCTCACGAATCAAATCTAGTTCATGTAGGATTTTGTCGATGCTTTCCCACTAACAATTAAGAGATTTTCATGGCCTCCCGTACAACACTTCAAAGGGTGCCATGCCAACCGTAATTCGGTAACTATTATTGTACATGAATTCTACTAAGAGTAAGTGCTGCTCCCAATGTCCTTTGAAATCCATGATGCAAGCTCTCAACAAGTCTTCTAAAATCCTATTCACCCTTTCAATCTAACCATCGGCCTGTGGGTGGTAAGCAATGCTAAGATTCAATGTGGTTTCTAAAGCTAACTGCAAACTCCTCCAAAATTCGCTAGTGAACAAGGAGTTCCTATCACTAACAATGCTAACTGGGATTCCATGAAGTTTTATCACCTCCTCAATATAAATCTGTGCTAGAGATGCCACAGTTCTATTCGCTACAACAAAAAAGACTTTTCACAGTGTTTGAAAAACGCTGTTAAAAGTTTTCACAGCGTTTTTAAAAACGCTGTATAACGACATGCGGTCGTTGACCCTAAATTTTTAACTGCAAAATATAAACGCTGTCAAAAACCAACTTTCTACGGCGTTTTTTAAATGCTGTTAATAATTTTTCTACTGCAAGGTATAAACGCTGTTAATAGTTTTCTACTGCAAGGTATAAACGCTGTCGTAGGGATATGCATTTTTTTTCCCAATGAATTGACAGCAATGTATAAACGCTGTCGTAGGGATATGCATTTTTTTCCCAAGAATTGACAGCAATGTTGTGCCATTGCAATATTCACACATATCATTAATATAAACTACATTTAATTATATTTTAATCAGTTAATGTACATAACATAAACAAATCAAACTAAAAATTGTAAAATAAAAGCATAACTATTAATCACTTCCATAAAATAAGTTGAACACAATATCCATGAACTAAGTTTACATAAACCCGTAAAGAGAGATAAAATTTATAAACCAACTGCATACAAAATTAGACAAATGCACAATATCTAGAATGCAAGTTTGCATCTAATATTATCGACAAAACGTGCATAAAAGTAGTTCAAATACAGGCTGAAAATGAAAAGTGGCAGTACGAAGATAGTTAGACATTGGTTTACTGAATTGTTGCGAACAGGACAGTCTGAACTCGGCAAGATTCCTCCTTCCGTCTTTTTTTCTTGACTTTTTATTGTTGAGCTATCACTAACCATGGCTTTGTCAACATCCTGTGAGTAGTAATTACAGTAAGCTTTAGACGTATAACTGTTAGTTAAATATAAAGAGTACAATTTCCAGTTGAAAAAAAATGTGTTTTTCAATAAACATGTAACTGGAAGTTCTATGCAATATATGAATCTCCTACAACTATATTTTTATTTATCAAAGTGATATTTTGTTGGTTGTTTATTAATAGCATGATTTAAGGCATTACAGTTTTTTATCCAGCAAAAGATATGAATTTAGAGTAGCCTTTTGATGAAATATGGAAGGGAATAAAACATAATTGTGAAATTATTTGATGGTAAACTAATAGACAATAATGATAATACTTGAGAGTTTTTAGCATCTGTTTCATACCTTGTTGTTTAAGCACACTAGACTGAAAATGACAGAACTCTACAAATATCAACTGTTCAAAGCCTGCACGCATAAAATAAATTTGTTATTAGCTACTTCATGGCCACATTAGACTGAAAATGACAGAACTCTACAAATTAGTCATTTTGTTATTAGCACCAAACTGTTTTCAAAAAAATTTCCATTACAACGGCGCCATTTTGTAGCACCAGAGTAATGTCTATGCATTACCCCTCTCCTGATACTTGGCTTGCGCCATTAACAACAATTTTATCCACTTATACAACAATGTCAGAATCATATACAACATTAGCACCAAACTGTTTCCAAAAAATTTGCCATTACAATTCTCGCACACAATCGCACACATCAACAAGTATTAAAATTATGTAATTACCAGTACAATATAATAGTAGCGTGTAATTGTATATAATTTATTCCAAGATAGTATATGTTTCTCGAATAAAAATCGAAACTCAGTGACCCAATTTCACATGGTTGATTTTGACAATTACATAACTATTATAAATAGCAGGGCAAACAAAATTGGAATGGAAAGAACATGTTAAAACTTGAGTGAACAGTTAAAGAAAAATATTCTTCACTATAAAAGAATATCCATACACTATTACTATACCTAAGCATTTATTAGACTCTATATGTGTGTGTGTTTGTATATGTATATATATATAGAATTAGCGGTTGTAACTTTTGCTAGTTTTATGTAAAATATACTTAAATATAGAGAGAGCGTATTTAATCTAAATGCAAATAAGAAAAAAAACATTCCAAACTAATCTTTTTCATTTGCAAATTAAGTAGTTGTGAAGTAGTTGTGGCTGAGATGCAACAGTGGTGCAGTTTGATGGTTTGGTGGTTGATGGAGTTGTGATGTGTTAACAGTTTTTATAAAGAGGTGGTTGATGCTGCTGCGATAGTGGCAGTGGTGAAGTTTGGTGAAGTAGTGGTGGTGATGTAGTTGTGGTTTGGGATGTTTGTGCAGAGTGGTAAGGCTAGACAGTGAACTGGAAGGGGAAGAGCAGTTTGTAGGGTGATGGTTGTAATGTGGTAGAAAATTGTGAATGTAAAAAAGAAAAGAAAAAAATTGCAATAAAAAAATATTTTGGTTGTTGAAATCGTGTATACTTTTTTTTCTATTTTTTTTATAGAAATGTAAATGCAAAATAAAAATAAACAACAACAAGCACGTACTCCTTCCTATGTAGTAGATAGTATGTTCAGAATAAATTCAAAATTGCAAAGTGGTAATAACTAGTTGACTTTAAAGTAGAACTTGTTTAAATCCTTGCCAGTGATACATTGCAGCTATTTCATATAATGCTTAAATCGAAAACCTAAGTAAATGATTGCGATCAAGAAAAAAGGTACTTTGCCATCCTTAGAGACTACTGCTTGAAATTTCCTGCTTGAATTAAATAAATTATAACCATGCTACTGAAAATAAAAAGGGTATCATGTCAATAAGTTCATGTGTAAAATAAAATACTCGGTGTGTGAAAATGAACTATATAATGCCAAATTTTCAAATTTCTTTCTGAAGAAAAAGAAAAGGAGGTTGCTGATAAAAAGATGCAAAATTAAACATTTAATATGCAAGTTACTTCTAAGTTCTAATGTAACAAATATAGAAGTGATATTAATAATTTTACCAAAATGACATGTAGGAATTACTTGATTGATGAGAACAACATGTTGGTCATGAAGCTGATTAATGATCATGTCACATACTGTAGTCTTTCCTGCAGATGCACCGCTGGCCACACCTGCCAAACTAATTTGAGTGAGTAAAATGTTAATCAAGTTAACATTTAAGAAATGATATATAGAGCAAGGGTCGCCACCTACAATCTTAAATGGAGCTTTCAAAACCAAAGGAAGAGGAAGAGGGTGGTTCAGGCAGCTGGTCTGAACTTGTTACAGCCCTGTAGTGAACAACCGCCAATCGATGATTAACACTCAACCTATAGAAGGAGAACACACTAGAGTATCAGTGAAGCAAGTGCAGAGACAGGGAAGCATGAAAAAGGAGGAGGAAGTAGTAGGAATTATTGATAAGGTTACAGACATCATCTCTTCCGCATGCACAATTTGACATGATATGATGGCTTGCTTCAAAGTTTATTACACTAAATTTAGTTGCATCAAAATTCTTTACCTAACAACATCATTATATTTATTCAACTACCCTTTCAAAACATTTATATGATTATCTGATTCTACCACCTTAGCACACTTATAAAATTTAGAAACTTCTGCAACCTTTGGAGCAAAAAAGTTTAAATACAGTTCCCTTTAATAGAATTAGAATTTATAGACATAACATTTTGTTCGGCTCCCTTCTCCATATCATTACAGAACTTCTTCGAAGTGTGAATCAAAATGCATTATTAAATTAAAGTTAGACGGTGGGGAATGCACGGGGAGAGGAAATAAATCAGGATTTTTGTTTACTTCAAAGTGTATGATAAGTTAAACTAAGATAAGGATTTGTGATTGTGTGGATTCATTGAATATTTTACAACTTGTTCATTAAGCTTTGGGTAGCTATCAATAAAATTTATATAATTGTGATATCAAGTGTTCTAAGATTTCTCTTCATTCAGTATGATAAACAGCAATACCGAACAAGCACTAAAGTCAGTAACTGCTAACCTTGGAGACACTTCTCATTTCGTATGTCCCACACCAATCCAATAAATCGCATTTATCATGCTTTTTGTCATGCTTTCCCTAGAATTGACCAAAAACACATTATAATGGTTATGGAATTAATTACCAACATTTAAATGATATCACGATAGTATTATAATTGACTTTTACCTTTTGATGTGTGCTTGCTTCTCCCTCACTTTCTTTACCTCATCAAACAAATAATATTGCAAGTTTGCAACAACATGAGTAACCATGTATATTAGTAATCTTATATATCAATTATTGACTAATGATTTATACTGGGATATTGTAAATCAAATACACAGATTATTAATCCTTGGTGCAAGTTAATTCTGTCTTTTTCTTGCACTTTCAAGATCAGGTTGTCAACCAACACTAACCAACTTATCGGTATACGAATATCAAGCAATAAATTGGATGTTAGTTTAAAATTTCTTTATTTATACCAAATACATATATACTTTCAAGTTACTAGGTCCTTCTCAATGGCAATACTATATAACTACAGCCGCCTTAATTAGAAGCCATGGAATCTTAACGCTAGTTCATGCGTTCATGAACAAGTAGATATTTGAAACCTTGGTTCTGTGGCAAACAGATTCACAAATCACTAGAAAAATATCATGGTTCATTTTATTAGGCATTATAAAATATAAAAGAGAGGTAGACTAACCATTATATGTATGGCACTTGAGGAAGCTGCTAACCCAAAAGTCCACGTATTAGCAGCAGCTATCATTTTAAAATGTCATATAATAAAACCAAATAAATGAATAGGTATAAAAAAGGAAACGAAGCACACTATTTATACTGGCAAGTGGAAAAAATTATATAAATAGTAATTTGACAAAAACGTATAGTATTATTACCTTATGTACCATAATTTCATTTTTTGTCCATTTATAATTATATATTTATCGACATATCTTTCCCTGTAGAAAGAAGAAAAATCGATTCAAAATCATGTTAATTACATGAAATATTTAAAAAAAATCGATCATTTGTAGAAGAGTGGTAAAATGAAAGCATTAAATATGTCAGGCTACCAAATTAACTTGAAGATATCATTAAAATTGTATTAAACTAATCATATTTTTTCTAACAATAATAATAAGCATGTAAAGAAACAGCTAACTATTGTTATAAGAAATTACTCAAGATAATAAACCTTGAGTATAAAATTCAAAATACAATTCCTTTGCCTACCATGATCGTAGAGATATTATAAGGGATATTCCAAGAGAATTACTAAATATTTTAAAGTAAGATTATGTGGAATGTAAAGGATACATTCGAACAGGTTAATTCCTCATGTGACATTATGATAGAAGGAAAATGATCAGCCACGTTAACAACAAATAACTACTCTTTTTTTATTATCATTAACTTGGTAAGTATATGCATAATGTAATTTAATTTTTAGATTTATAAAGAAAATATACTTAAGTTTTGTCAAAACAAATATTAATTATAAACCATTTTTTGACATGATCAAGTTGAATGATGCTAATAAAAAATACAAGGATGGGCAGTATATATCTAAATGCATGCATAACGAAGAGATGATTATGGATGAGACAATTCCATATATTGAACAAAAAGTATCATTTCTGTTAGCATATGAACCGTACATGATTCCATAGATACAACCATTATGTTACCATAGTCTTATTATTATTATTCTCCAGTTTTGTTTTTGCTCTTATAACTTCTCACCTAATGCGCCTCTTTAAACCCTTTGATTGATGCAGTAAACAAAAGCGAATCTACTTTTTATTACTTTTGTTTAAATACAAATGACAAATAAAACCTTATATTATGCTAACTTAAAGTAAGCCTAAATACTAACTTGCTAAAAATCCACAAAAATCATTATATAACTTTTTGTAAACCATAACATGAACAGCAGTGCAAATCGTATTTATGTTATTTTCTTTTTAATTTAGCAACTTGACAGACGATTTGAACTCACAAACCACTCGACACAATTCAACAAACGCAGCGACAGTACCATTTTTTGATAAACCAACAAAAGCAGTAAGCAAAATAATGGTTGCCTCAAACGAAATAGCATAGTCAACAATCAACAAATCACATAAATATAGAAAATATACCTCATTCTTTCAGTAATCAATTCAGCCAACAGCCTGAGGTATTCATAAATCATAGTCGGATGAGGCAGGAGCTAGAGTCGACAAGCTCGTAGGCACGAATTTTGGAGGAGCAAAGTAGGAAGTAGCGTGGCATCACCACCGACCGCGTGGTGCGATTAGGATAAAGCAGTCGAGCAAGTCACGATTTGTAATTAGGGTCTTTTTACATCGATGCTGTCTTTAGGGGTTGCCCAAAAATAGGACCCGACAGAGGTGAAGATGGAGGCCGAGGTAGAGGCGAAAGAGGTAGAGGCAGGTGCTGCTATGTGAATAAAGATGATGAGAACTTAGGTTAGGGCAGTGGAAGAGGGAAATGAAAAAATTGGGGAAGCATAAGTTATGAAATGGGCGGCCAAAAATAATTGATGGATTCCAAAATGTATTTCGACTAAAATACTTATCTAACAGCGTTCGGTGAAGCAAAAGTAAAAGGAAAAAAGATAACAACGGCATCTAAAAAAAGAACGCTGACCTATTTTGCTGTTAATGAGTAGTTTTCTTGTAGTGATTGCTCCTAACAGGAATAAAATGAGTGCTTTTAGTGAGCCTATCTATTATAACCCAAATAGCTTCATTGCCTCTTTGATTCCTAGGTAACCCATCTATAAAGTCCATCGATATATGCTCCAACTTCCAAGTCGACACCTCCAACGGCAACAAAAACCCTCCGGTCTTTCTTTGTTTTACCTTTATCCTTTGGCACGTTAAACACCTAGAGACAAATTCAGCTACCCTCTTCTTCTCCGGCCAATAGAAAATTCGCTTCATATCCATATACAGCTTATCTTCTTCGAAGTGAATGGTCATCCTAGATCGGTGATACTCCACTAGCACTTCCTCCATAACATCATCGACCATAGGAACACAAAGGCATCCATCTCTTCTCAAACATCCTCCTACATCAATTGCTTACCTACCGCCATAGGGATAGTGTTCTCCTCTCCTAAACTTTCCCAAAATATCTACTATTATCGCATCCTTCTTATGCTCTTGCCTAACCTCCATTGCTGCCAAATATCATAAAGTAGGTTCATTAGTGATTGGAAATTGAAATTCGAGAGGAACTCCAACTTCCTCCACTCATATATAGCATTTAAAGTAGCATGCCACGGGCTAAGGGCATAGGTGAAAGCATTCCCTTTTTTAGGGGTATACTGTATCTCAAAGTTATGTGATGCTATAAACTCCATCCACCTCTGCTGCCTAAGATTCAAATCTTTTTGAGAAATTAGGTATTTGAGTGATTTGTTGTCGGTGAACAACTCAAACCTTTCTCCCAAAAGATAGTGCCTCTACATCTTTAAGGCAAAAATGATGACCACTTATCTAAGTCGTGAATTGGGTATCTCTTCTCATAGTCCTTCAATTGTCTACTAGCATAGGAAATCATCCTTCCTTCTTGAATAAGAAGAACTCCTAATCTCATACCAATGCATCGGTGTAAACGGTGAAAGGCTTTGTCCTATCGGGAATAGTCAGTATGGCACGCTAGTCAATAGCTCCTTAGGCTTTCTAAATGCTTCCGTGCATTTCTCATCCCATGCAAAAACTAGGTTCTTCTTGGTTAAGCAAGTTAGTGGGACTGATATCTTTGCAAAGTCCTTGATGAATTTCCTATAGTAACCCGCCAACCTAAAAAACTCCTAACCTCCATGGAACTCTTCAGAATCTTCCATTCTTGAATGGCTTCTACCTTTGCAAGGTCTAGAGACAATCCCTGTAACAACTCACCTTTTCAACCCTCAAATGTCGACACTAATACATCCATCTATTTATGTGCTGAACACTTAAGTGCCGGAAAGACGAGTTGTTATGGTGAAAATAAAAGAAAAAGAACTAGAACAAGGAAGAAGAAACACAATATAAGAATATTATAATGGAACGATCATATATAATATCAAAACATAGTATAAATTGTCATTCTAAGATACAAAGTTTTTCGGAGTTACAATAATCAGCCTGGACAGTTATAATAACATGTCCTCACAAATACTGACCATACCATAGTAATGCAGTGGAAATAAATCCTATGGTAGGTAATCATCCATCTCTTCTCCAGAAGCTCCAAAGTGACCCAAGATAAATCTAAAACAGGGCTCACCCGAGCATTATAAGAAAATAACACCTGGATCGATCTGGTAAACCAGCGTGAGAAACTTAAGAAATAAGTGACATGAAATAGTAACTATTGAGACTGTATGGATTCCCGTAACAGTTTTTCCCTCAAAGAAACCAACCATTCATTAAGTTTAATATATAGTTATATGATAGATAATGTCTAGGGTCTAGCACATAAATCATATCAAATAGCTGCTGTGTAAACGCCACACTACAATAATAGGTATACAATAAATACCGCTAAGGCACGTTCGTAGAATGGATGTTCCATGGAGACTTCCTCGGATCTAGCCGACTCCAAACTCCATGACAAGGATCAGAAACTACCTTCCGAGCAATGTATATCTCTAGATGGGAACTCTAAGGTAAACATAACTGGACCACCCACGTGGTGTGATTTGAGCCATACCAACTCCTGCTAGCAACAATTTATAAGCATCTCTAGAAATGGAGTTGATATACCCTTAAGGTTGCTAATCCCCTCCCCTCTGCTATGTCGCTTCTCTATTTTTCGATATTGAGGCTATGTTTAGCATCGTTTACTCAAGTCTTCATCACTCGAACAGAACACGAATCCCAAATTAGCTTCTCGTCTTGAATAGATCACGAATCACTAAATGGATTCGAGCATCTTGAATAGATCTCGAACCTCCACATAGGTTCCCCCGCATAATTCTTCCGACTAATGCTAATTATGTCCTCTTTATTGGAGTACTCCTCAAGATAGATAGTCCCATATGATAACATCATTCGAAATGTTGATGCTGACCTCTCCCTTGGACTTAACCTTAGGATAGACAGTTCAACTCTATAACATTCCACTTCACAACCGCTTCCAAAATATAGATCATGTATATGGTTTTGAAGTGGTTTCGGGTTTGAGTCATCTCATATGAGTACACTCTCCCTACTTACCGAACTCTCCAAAACCTATCGACGAATTTTCGGTAAAGTCAACCCGGTCCTTTCAGAAATAAACAGACAATACAAAAGAGCGGAAATCACCTCCTAACCATTTAAGTGGACAGATTTCCTTATCATTTGTCCTAGAAGAGCAAGACGAGTTTATATGTACCGTATAGCATCTCCGAAGATAACTGTACCACATAGCACTCGTGTTTCTTCTATATATTTCCAAAGTTATGTTTGAACAATTTCGATAGTCGACTAATCGACTATCTGGTACAAGACGTATGTTTATAAATAGAAACCAAGTCTAGTATACTTTCCATGAACACAAAAAACACTATCAAGTCACATAAATCACTATCAAGCCACAAAAGTTTGGTTAAGCTACTTAAGCAACTCCTGATCCCTTGATTAGTCCTTTTATTAATTAAAAAATCCTTTATTACTAAACTTCTTTTACCTAATAAACTTCTACTTTTTCTATCTTTTTCCAAAAGATTTCATACTTATGATTTCCTTTAAAATATCCATCTTAAAGACCTAAGTATTTTCACAAATTCATTTAAAAGGTTTAAGACTAACATCACTTAAAACATTATCATGACAAACCCAAAACCATTTCGCTTTTGCTTATATTTTTAATTATACTTTTAAAAAAATCTATTTATATCTCTATGTATGATCAAAAAGGATTAAAGACGAATGTGATTAACAAATTGTCACAACAAACCCAAACTATTTTTCCTACTTGTTATTATCTTTATAAACATTTGTTTTAAAGGTTTAAGTTTATATCCGGACAAGTTCAGCATTTGACTAGTTAACTATCAAGTTCCCAATATGATTGCTTGTAGAAATCATGATTCGTATACTTAACTCATTTCCGGCGTTCTCAACTTTAACCATTCCTCGTTCCAGAGTGAAGCCAGGTAAGTTCGAGCACTAGTTGCTCGAAGCCTTGCCTAGATACTTCATTCTTAAATATCACAAATGGATAAGTCTACTAGTCGGCTTTTAGTATTAAGTATAGAATTAATGATTTTAATAAACAATAATAAATCAACAAGATTACCATGTTTTTGACATTTTCCAACTTACTATTTCTCGGTCAAGAGGGAAATCCGATAGCTTAGAGCTCTATTGCTCCGTCCCTACTCGACGTCAATCTTAACTCTCACAAATAGATAAGTCTTACTTCATCGGCTTTTAGTATTAAGCATAGTTAATTACTTTCAAACAAGTAATTAAAAATTTTAACCATTTGGCCATTAAGCAATTACTAACCCCTTCCAACCTTTTGTTTGTACTTTTAAAACAAGATATTTATATAAGATATTTTCCAAGATATTTATATAAGATATTTTCCAAGATATTTATGTAATATATTTATACTTCAAAATACTTATAATTTATTTTAAAACATTCCTTTATAATATCACTTGAAAATAAAAAGTTTGGAAATCATTAAAAACTTGAAAACGGCATGTTTTAACAAAATATCTCTTCTTTGGAAATTCACAACTAATTCTTACAAACTCATGAAGATCTCAAACAACTTTTAAAATACTCTAAAAATAGTTTGTAACCACTTGTAAAAATAATGAAATAAAATAATTAAATCTAAAAGTCTTTTCAAACCTTTTAAGTCCAAAAATCAAGTCTAAACGAAGCAGTTTTGCACTAGTGATGTTTTGGTCATTTTCGAGATGTTACTTAACTTTTTACTATTCAACATTTTAATAGGAACAAATATATATATATATATAACAATATAAATATGGTGAGAAACTCCTAAGAATCTCTCTACAAAGTTCCATAACAATTGCCAAAAACAAAGCAATTCCAAACTGCTTCTATAGCGACTAACACTATAAGTGCACTTTCTAAATCCAAGTCATGTTCCAACCTATGTTCAACTACAACATATGTGCTTTGTTCCTAGGACAAGTAACATGTCAAAAAAATCCATTAATATTCATTCCAAGTTCATTCAAGTCCATGTACATGGATCACATATGTCGGTTACTTTTAAAGTAAGAATTTCAAACCAAGGTTTTAACATAAGTTAACAACAATTCAAACAACTTTAACACAATCAAACACTATATATATATCTGTGTGTGTGTGTAATATTTTTTTATTCAAAGTGAGGTGTTAAATCACCTTTAACTACACAAACAACCAAAGCTAAGCCTTTACCTTGCAACACCTTTCCTCCTCCTCCTTCCCTTCACCTTGCTTATTTCCTCCTCCCTCTCAAGAATTGTGCATGGACATCCCCTTCCATGGGGAGCATGTCTCCACTTATTCATGTTTTAGCATGGTGGAAGGGTTTATATTATTGTACTAAGCCTCATAGTAAAGTTTGAAGTGATTTGGAGTTGATTTGCAACTATTTCTTTTTAGAACATAAGAAGGAAGAAGAAGAGAAGGAATTGATTTTAGAACTCAAGCTTTGTAAATATTTGTGAATATTATCTAAGGATGTACCTCTCCTTAAATAGGCTTAGGAATGATGATGGAAAAAGACCAAAAATCCCACAAAACCCTAACGACATTAATTATGTCTTATCATGACAACTTTACGGCACTTCTCCTTTATTCATTTTACCATTTTACCCTTACCATGATAATTTCTCTTATCCTATTAGAACTTTCTAGAAAATTCCAAGCTTTATGAAGAGGAGAGTGTGTAAATTAGTTGCTAATGTTTTTATTTGATCATTAGTTAAGTGACAAAGAATCTAACAACTTATATCGATCGAAAAATTGTCTATTGATAAACCGATTTTCGGTTACATTATCGATTTCTCTTCGAAGAATATATTTTTGTAAACATTTTCCCAAAATAATTTTCCCATCATTAGTGATTATTTTAAAGGGGTCTAAAGAGCTTATTAAATTATTTTATTAGAATTTAATCTAAGATTCAAATATTTAAATAATTCAGATATTTAAATATGAAGTATCCGACATTCCGGGTCGTTACATTCTCCCCCACATAGAATATTTCATCTTCGAAATTCCAACATGAACAACCCAATAAACAATCACACATCAATACTTAATAGTGTTCAAATCACTTAGCAAACAAAACTCATGGTTTGTTCAATTTCAAAACCTTCTCATCGCATAAGGATGATAAACGATCTATTAAGCGTACCTTACACTTAACTATCTCAGGTTATTACATAGTCGCTGATTCATAATACCTCACAACAAATCGAAGAGTCATCCCCCAAGCTCTCCATAAGCCAATCAAAACATAGTATGCAAGTACTAAAGCCCATATGATGCACATATATCATCTGTACACATCATCAATTCCGATCACTTGCTCGATCACATAGATTTCACTTTCCAACTAGTATAGATCACTTGATCTCTCTCGTGTAGACTCTAATTAGGTTCCTTGATTAGAAACCTTAATTCTTCTTACATAGCCATATACCATGATAGAAAACTTTGGGATCATATCAAGCATTTGTATCAAGTGTTCGCCGTCAAGAAACGAGTGAAAAATCCTTGTTCGGACAGATGTGAACTGCCACGAAAACATGTACTCGAATACTGGATCAAGAATAACCATGTGAATAAAACGAACTACGTATAACTTATGTATTCTTCCTATTGGTTTCTTAACTATAATAATTCTTTTTTAATGACATTCATTTATCCAAATACTACGTCATTTAATACTAAAATTATTTATGAATCATTTCATAAAACAAAACTTCAAGTTTATAAACATTTTATAACTGAAGTTCCATACCCATATAATGCTCCATTACATCCTAAGAGCATATACAGAAACATCAATTTTGTAACAAGTATGTTTAAAAAATTTAGAACTTGTTTTAACTTGCTAACTTCTCAATTCAAGTGTTATATAAACTCAACTTTATATCTTCAACACTTAACTACAAGTTTTATAATAATTCGAAAGTTCCCAACTATTCAAAATCGTTGAAAATTCCATTTCATTTTAACAAATGAAAACTACCAAACATATCATATCATGATGCACATCCATACTTTCCTAATGTATAGGCTACATGTGTCCATAAAAAGCTTAACAAATTCAATAATTTAATTAAACACACTTTACCCAAAAAAGGAAAAACCTGAAAAGTTCCAATATTTTTTCCGGGCTATGCCACTACCATTCGGGCACCCAACATAGTATACATATAAAAAAATTCTACATAAAAAGTTCATATCAAATTTCTTTTAAAGAAAAAACTTTAGAACTAATCACCGGTTTTATTTCAAATCACTTTTGAAATAATAATACATACATATATCTTTATATAACAAATCATACTTTCCAAATCAAATCAGAATGCGTTTTAATAAAACAACCCTTAGCATTCCCCACTTAAAAACCTGAAAATAAACGTCGATGATGTTGAAGTCATCATTCAAATTATTTTCAAGCGACAAGGGCAAGTTCAGTACATCCAATTTATGCCTTTCGGACTTAATCAAAATCATTTAAAATGGAATCAATTACTTCCTAAATGTTACTAAGTACCATGATCTCACCATCATAAACTAATTGCCCAAATAATACTAGTATTATTTTCTTCAAAATCTTGAAAAACATTTTCAAAGATTCTAAGATTTAAGTCCTCAAATTCTCTATTTAAATCCTTTTCGTTTATAAACCATGTTTATATAAAGTTGCTTCCTTATCTAAATCATTTCACAAATGTATATCTTTTTTAGATTATAATAAACAATTCTTGTTAAAATTCAATTTAACCCAATATTATCATCGAACGCCTTATAGTCAAACCGCAAAACTTAACTCACAAGGTGTTCATACTTAATGTTCCCACAAATTTACTATCTACCCAACCCATGTTTTAAGAAGGTGAATTTCTTATAAATCAACAAACTATAGTAAATGCTCATAAACTGGCCGAGCATAACTAATCAAACAATAAATGAGAATAATTGAATATTATCATTTCCTAACAAATAAATATGTCATAAATAACTATATCAATTTATGAAAATTGTATATCTTTATACAAAATATAATCCTAGTAAAATTAATTCATCTACCAATTTCAAAAACAATACTGTGTTTGTTTAATCTGTTCAAATGTTTAGAAATCCCTATTGATACCATAGCTCCCATATACCGACTAAAGTTCATAACCCACTCAACAGACCAATAAACACAATATAAAACATTTTTATAGTACTAACAAATATGCTCACTTATGTATAATGTTCTCAACCCATGCTAAGGCATTCCATTACCCTATCACTTAATGAGTCATACCACCAAAGCCAAGGTTATCGCTTAAACTCGCTCTGATACCAAGTGTAACAACTCACCTTTTTGACCTCCAAATGTCGACACTAATACATCAATGGTATTCATGTGCCGAACACTTAAATGCTGGAAAGACAAATTGTTAGGGTGAAAATAAAAGAAAAGGAACTAGTAAAAGGAAGATGGAACACAATATCAGAATATCACAACGGAACAATCATATATAATATCAAAAGATAGTATAAACTATCATTCTAAGATACAAAGTTTTTCAGAGTTATGATAAATAGCCTGAACAGTTATAATAACCTATGCTCACAAATATTGACCATACCATAGTAATGCAGCGGAAATAAATACTATAGTAGGTAATCATCCACCTCTTCTCTAGAAGCTCCAAAGCATCCCAAGCTAAATCTGGAAACATACATGGGGCTGACCTGAGCATTATAAGAAAACAACACCCGAATCAGTCTGGTAAACCAGCGTCGTAAGAAACCCAATATGAGTGACATGAAATAGTAACTATTGAGACTGTATAGATTCCCATAATGGTTTTTCCCTCAAAGAAACCAAACATTCAATAAGTTTAATATATAATTATATGATAGATAATGTCTAGGGCATAGCACATAATTCATATCAAATAGCTGCTGTGTGAATGCCACAACAACAATAGATACACAATCAATACCGCTACGACGCATTCACATAATGGATTTTTCATAGAGATCTCCTCAGATCTAACCGAATCCAAACTCCATGTTAAGATATCAGAAACTATCTTCCAAGCAACTATATCTCTAGATGGGATATACTCTAAGGTAAACATAACCGGACCAACCACTTTCTGTGATCCGAGCCATACCAACTCCCGTTAGCAACAATCGATAAGCATCTCTATAAATGGAGTTGATGTATCCTTGAGGTTGCTAAATCCCTATGGCCATGTCCCTTTTTGTTTTCTGTCAGTTTCCCGATGTCGAGGCCACGTTCGGTATCTTTTACTTGATTCTTCATTACTCGAATAGAACATGAATCCCAAATTAGATCCTCATCTCGAACAGATCATGAATCACTACATGGATTCGAGCATCTTGAACAGATCTCAAACCTCCACGTTCCCCCGCATAAGTCTTCTGATGAATGTTAACGTTGTCCTCTCTCTTGGTGTACTCCTTAAGATAGACAATCCCATATGATAGCATCGTTCGAAATGTTAATGTTGACATCTCACTTGGACTTAACATTAGGATAGGCAGTTCAAATATATAACATTCCACTTCATAACTATTTCCAGAACATGGATCACGTATATGGTTTTGAAATGGTTTTGGGTTTGAGTTATCTCATATGAGTACACTCTCCCCACATACCAGACCCACCAAAACCAATCAATGAATTTCCGGTAAACTCAACTCTGGTTCTTTTGGAAATAAACAGATAATACATAAGAGCAGAGATCACCTTCTAACCGTTTAAGTGGATGGATTTCCTTATCATTTGTCCTAGAAGAGCAAAACGAGTTTATACGTACAGTATAGCATCTCCGAAGATAACTGTACCATATAGCACTCGTGTTTCTTTTAGATAATCCCAAAATTATATTTGGACAATTTTGATAGTCGACTAATCGACTATCTGGTACAAGATGTTTGTTTATAAATGGAAACCAAGTATAGTATACTTTCCATGAACATACAAAACACTATCAAGTCTCACAAAGCACGATCAAGCCACACAAAGTTTAGTTAAGCTACTTAAGTAACGTCCGATCCCTTTTATTTAATTAATCATTTTATTAATTAGAAACTCCTTTATTAGTAAACTTCTTTTACCTAATAAACTTCTACTTTTTCTATCTATTTTCAAAAGATTTCATATTATAATTTCCTTCAAATATCCATTTTAATGAACTAGTATTTTCAAAAATCCATTCAAAAGGTTTAAGACTAATGTCGCTTAAAACATTGTCATGACAAAACCAAAACCATTTCGCTTTTGCCTATCTTTAAATCGTCCATTTAAAGATCTATTTGTATCCCTAAGTATAATAAAAAGGTTAAAGACGAATATGATTAACACATTGTCATAACAAACCCAAACCATTTTTCATACTTGTTACTATCTTTACTGACATTTGTTTTAAAGGTCTAAGTTCCTAAGATGATTGCTTATAGAAATAATGATTCGTACGCCTAACTCATTTTTGAAATTCTCAACTTTAACCATTCCTTATTCAAGAGTGTAGCATGTATGTTCGAAAATTGGTTGCTCCAAGCCTTGCCCAGACACTTCATTCTTAAATCTCATAAATGGATAAGTTTACTCGTCGGCTTTTAGTGTTAAATATAGTATTAATGATTTCAATAAACACTAAGAAATCAACATGATAACACATAATTGACATTTTCGATTTACTATTCCTCAATCAAGAGGGAAGCCCAGTAGGTTAGAGCTCTATTGCTCCGTCCCTATTCGACATCGATTTTAACTCTCACAAATAGATAAGCCTTACTTTATCCGCTTTTATTGTTAAGCATGTTAATTACTTTCATACAAGTAATTTAATATTTTAGCCATTTGGCCATTAAGCAATTACTAACCCCTTCCAAACCTTTTGTTTGTACTTTTAAAATAAGATATTTATATAAGATGTTTTCCGAGATATTTGTATAAGATATTTCGAAGATATTTATATAAGATATTTCCAAGGTATTTATATAAGACATTTTTCAAGATATTTATATAAGATATTTTTACTTCAAAATACTTAAATATGTTTTAAAACATTCCCTTAAAATATCACTTGAAATTAACAAGTTTGAAAAATCATTAGAAACTTGAAAACGACATGTTTTAACAAAATATTTCTTCTTTGGAAATTCACAACTAATTCTTATAAATTCATAAAGATCTCAAACCACTTTTAAAATACTCTAAAAATAGTTACTAACCACTTGTAAAAATAATGAAACAAAATACTTAATTCTAAATATCTTTTCAAACCTTTAAGTCCAAAAATCAAGTTTGAACAGGGCAGTTTTTTGCACCAGTGTTGTTTTGGCCATTTTCAAGATGTAACATAACTTTTACTCTTCAATATTTTAATAGCAACAAACGTATATATAAATAAATATAAATATGGTGAGAAACGCCTAAGGATCTCTCTATAAAGTTCCATAACAATTGCCAAGAACAAGGCAACTCCAAACTGCTTTTATAACGACTATCACTATAAGTGCACTTCTAAATCCAAGTCATATTCCAACCTATATTCAACTACAACCTATGTGCTTTGTTTCAAGGTCTAGTAACATGTCATACAAATCCATTCAAGTTCATTCCAAGTTCATTCAAGTCCATGTACATGGAACACATCTGTCACTTACTTTTAAAGTAAGAATTTCAAACCAATGTTTTAACATAAGTGAACAACTTTAACACAATCAAACACAAAATATATGTGTTTTTTCAGTCAAAGTGAGGTGTTAAATCTTCTTTAACCACACAAACAACCAAGGTCCAAGAACCAAAGCCAAGCCTCCACTTTGCAACACCTTTCCATCTCCTCCTCCTTGCCTTCACCTTGTTTATTTCCTCCTCCTCTCAAGAATTGCTCATGGCCATCCCCCTCTATGGGGAGCATGGCTCCACTTCTTCATGTTTTGGCAAGGTAGAAGAGTTTCTAATATTGCACAAAGCCTAGTAGCAAAGTTTGAAGTGATTTGGAGTTGATTTGCAACTATTTCTTTTAGAACATAAGAGAGGAAGAAGAAGAGAAGGCATTTATTTTAGAACTCAAGCTTTGTAAATATTTGTGAATATTATCTAAGGGTATAACCCTCCTTATATAGGCTTAGGAATGATGATGGGAAAATATAAAAACCCCTAAAAACCCTAATGACATTAATTACTTCTTATCATGAAAACTTTATGTCACTTCTCTTTTATTCATTTTACCATTTTACCCTTACCATGATAATATCTCTTATCCTATTAGAACATTCCAAGTTTTTATGAAGAGGATAGTGTGTAAATTAGTTGCTAATGTGTTCATTTGATCATTAGTTAAGTGCAAAAAAGTACTAACAACTTATATCGATCGAAAAGCTGTTTATTGATAAACCGATTTTCGGTCACAATATCGATTTCTCTTCGAAGAATATATTTTTATAAACATTTTTCCAAAACAAGTTTCCCATCATTAATTATGATTAAAATGAGGGTTAAAGAGATTATTAAATTATTTTATTAACATTTAATCCGAGATTCAAATATTTAAATAATTCTAATATTTTAATATGAAGTGTCCGAAATTCCAGGTCGTTACGGCCCCTTTTCGGGAACAATGTGTCCAAAAATATCACCTCCTTCTTCCAAAAGTGACACTTTGAGAATCTACCTTTAAGTTGGTGCCTCCTCAATGTCCTTAGTACCTCTCTTAAGTGATTTTCATGCTCTCCTTCACTTCTAGAGAATACTAAGATATCATCCACAAATACTACGATGAATTTATTCAGTTGTCCCCTAAAGACTACTAATCGGATATATAAAATACGCAGGTGCATTCATCAATTCAAAAGGCATCACTTCTCACTAATATAGTCCATCCAGAGTGAGAAATGTGGTCTTTGCTTGCTATCCTCAACTACCCTCAATTGATGAAACCCAATGGCGAAGTTTAATTGGGAAAAGATTTTGGCTCCAACAAGTTTATCAAATAAATTATCTATTCTAGGTAAGGGGTGTCTATTTTTCTTAGTTAACTTATTGAGCTCTCTATAGTCAATGCATTGCCTTAAGGAGTCATCTGCCTTAGTGGCGAAAACAACTGGAGCTCCCCATTCAGAATACTCCGATGAATAAATCCCTTTTGCAATAGCTTTGAAATTTGCTTGTCCAACCCTCGTCTTTCTTTGGGGGTCATATGCCTTAAGGGCGGAGCAATAGGTCTAGCTTCCTTCTTCAAGTAGATCCTAAACTCGATCTCCCTTCGAGGTGGGAGACCCATGACTTCTTCAAAAACGTTAGGAAATTCTAGAACTATGGTACAAATGATAGATCATCTTGTGATAGGATAAGAGAGTAAAAATAGCCTTGCTCGACTAAATTTAGGGTGTGCAACAAACATCTATATCTCGCCCCTTACAACTCCTTAACCGTACAATCCTACTATTGGATTGGTGACACCAAGGGTTTTTAGACTCAAGAAGTTAAATATACTTCTAGCTATGAATGTAAGCGACGTTCTTGAATCAAATAGGGTACGAATAGTATGCCTAAAAATAATAGTTGTACCTTCCATTGCAGCTTTTCCTTGATCTCTAAGGGAAGGTCTACATGAGATGGGTACAGTCTCAATGGCTTAAGCTTGCCCACTTTGTTCCTCCTTCACAAGCTTTGGACATCGATTCTTGTAGTGTCCCTCTTCATGGCAGTGATAGCACTTCCCTTTGAACTCCTCCCTCATCAAACTTACTTTATAATCCTTAGGAGCATGTCCTTTCTTTTGGCATCTCCGAAAAGTTATACCCTCCTTATTGATCTTCCCTTTGGCCTTCTTCTTCGCCCAAAATCTTCCCTTCTTAGCTCTACCTTAGTTCAGCACTGGTCCCACCTTCTCCTTCTCTTTCTCCTTCTCCTCCAAGCCGATAGACTTAAGCAAATCCATCTCAACTAACATCTCATAAATGGCACCAGTGGGTACATGGGTCAAAAGAAGCTCTCTAAGTAGGGAATTTGGGACTTTAACAAACTTCATGGCCTTCTTCATGGGGTTGTCAATCAAACTCATTCTGACCTTAGCTATTTCTGTGAACCTACTAATATATTCCTTCAACGTGGAGTCTCTTTGCCTAAGTTGTATAAACCATTCCGATTGCAAATACACCTCAATCCTAGCCATGAATCTGACTCAAGTAGTTTTTGAAATCTGCCCTAGTGATTCCTCCCTCGGTATTCTTCTCAGCTACTATAGTCCACTAACCTAAGGCCTCTCCTTTGAGATGCTACGCCACCATTCTCCTCTTGATCTGGTCTTTCCATCCAAGCTCCTGAAATATACGCTCACAATTGTTAATCCATGTTCTTCATCTCTACAAAACTTTAAACTCCTGTATACACCTCCCCTCCCATATTCTGAAAGTCTTTGCACAAGTCTATATGGCGGGGTACTGCTTCAACAGGCGGGGCAGTGGGTGCCACTAGTGCAGCTTGTTGAGGAATGGAAACTTACCCTACATGCCTGAGGTATTGCTTGAACCATTCGGGCATCTCTCGGATAGTGGGTATCTCTTAGGTGGAGGGGTTCCCAGCCTAAGAGGAATGATATTTAGCCATAATCAACTATCTGTAGGTTTAACTTTTAGTTACTACTTCCTAGGATAGTATACTTAATGAAATAAAAGTTTATCCTAGTATATTTACGTATGTTCAAAAAAGTATATATATATATATAATAGGGTTTCTGAAAAATACTTTCAAAAATAACAAGTATGCACACATACATATACATCTACCCATTGATCGGGTAATCTAAGCTTTGATACAAAATGTAATAACTTGCACCGAAACAGGCCAAATTTTTTACCCAATAAAGGCTCATCAAATCTTAGACCCATTCCAAATTGGTTATTGGCTAGTAATGAACAATACATAGAGCTATCTATTTATGCTATCAGAACCTCATAGCGAAATGATAAAATATAATACCAGAAATAGTACCCATTTTCTAGAAATTCAAATCTCATAAACATAACATAATAACATCAAGTCTGCAATTCTGATTTGTATATGAATTAGATTCAGAATTTGAGGGATTAGAGAAGGATAGAATGAGAAATTAAAAATTGAATATCTAGAATCCCTTACCTGAAAATCCTTAAAAATTCTAAATTGTATAGAAGAACTCCTATTTATAGTGAGGGGGCTACCATCCTTATTTATATTGGTCAGACAACACTAGAACTGTTGGATTTAAGTCGGTTCAAAATAATAAAATCCAGGCCGTTCGTGCCTCAAAAAAACCTAGCCGCCTCTACATTCACTGACTTACGCCCTTCCTCAAGCAGTCGACCGGCCCAAGGAAGGCGATTGACTGGTTCTTGCATTTTTGGAACGTATCGATTATTTCATTTTTAGCTTTATTTAATTCCTTATTTCATTTTAACGTTTAATTTGACGTTTACTTAAACCACGAGTTCTAATCAATGTTAACATATTTATTAATATTTTAAATTTTAAATGCTAATGTTAATTTAAAATTTGAATTTGAATTCCGTTCGAATTATTTTAATTTCGAAAACTTTAAACGTCAATTACTTTTCCGTTTGAGCTCCGACTACAAAACTTTATACATGAAAATTGATCAAAAAATCACCACGAACGCAATGGTGTAACTTCAATGGCCAAATTCCAACATTTAAAAAATTTCTATTTTTAGCCATATTTTTAACTAATTAACATCTTATTATTTTTGTAGGGTGTTACACCGTCGAGGTCCATTTTCACTGTTCCTACCTCTAATTCGCTCCGATCAACGTTTCCAACCATTCAAGCACATAAACAAACATCGTACATGTATTAACCAACATTCAAACATACAAACATGTAAAAAAATCATTGCAAATCATCCTGTGATGTATCTCTAATATAGACTAACGCATATTAAGGTAACCATATATCAAATTAACATGACTAGAAAACTTTAAAACATTTTAAATTTATTTTTACTTCAGGCTCTATTTCAAAATAGTTTTAAAACATGATTTTGACTTTAAAAATGAGTTCAAACATGTTAAAACCTATAAATACATATATAATAAGGTGAGAGATGATAAATCACTCACCAAACCCTTTAAAATCCAAGTTTTAAATGCAAATCAAGGAAAATACGAGAATGAACAGCCAAGCCCCAATTTTTCTCCCCCAAAAATGTAGATATGAAGATCTCTAATCAATCCCCTGCTAATCTACTCTTAACCTATGATTTAGACTTCATTTGGAGGAGAAAGATGAAGATTTGCGAAGAAAGGGTTAATGGAGACCTAGATCTATTTGGGGGATGGCAAAGATGATTCGGGGAAGGTTATTGCAGCTCCGAATAATCTCAAACCCAAAATGGGTTAATGGACTTATCCCCAATCTCACTAATTAAACATTAGGCTGCTCCAAAAACTACCAAATTTCAAACAATCATATTTTGTAGCTAGAAAGTCCAAATTGCTAGTATGACTATTCTACAAAAAGGAAAACCATCATATCTTTCCAATGGAAGTGGTCTGGGTCCTAATTCAGCATCTATCAAAATTTATTGTTGTTACAATTTTTCAATGGTAAAATCATCCGGTAAAATTTCTCAAGATAAAAAATGTCACTGCTCAACATCCTCTAAAGTTATAATATCATACAACCAAATATGAATTTAAAAACAATATTTTATAATCCTATGATACGTAAACTACAGGTCATTTCACTCTTCTCATTTTTGGAATTTTTCCCCTGGAATCCCAAACACGGACAAGGTAAAATAAAACATAGTTGCTCCACATGCCTAACATCCACAAGCAAGCATATCAAACATCAAACATGCACACATAAGCAAGAAATGATATCTACTCCTACCCTAGTATGCAAGATACAAAACTAACTATATGATATCGAAAGTAAAAGTAAATGCAATAAACAAAAATTCTTACCAAGTAAATTGCTTCGGATAAGCGGTCCTCATGTCTCCTTAGTCTTCTAAGTACAATCGAGTTTGCTCTCACTCCACTGAACCTTCATTGGCTCTGCTGTCTTCCTTCTAAGCTACTTCGTATCACATCTAGCATTACGAATAGGCCCACGATGTCTCAAAGCTTCTAGTTCAACCTTAATATCATCAACTTAATTCGGTTCAACTATCACATCAGAGATATGCACAAACTTTTGCAAGTGAGAGACGTGTAACACGTTATGCATGCCAACCATCTTATGAAGTAAGTCGACTCTATAAGCTAGATTCACAATCCTCTTTAGTACCGAAATATGACCAATGAATCTCGGTGCCAACTTCCCCTTAGTACCGAATCGAACAACATTCTTCAGCTGAGAGATAATGACAAACACCATATCGCCGATGGAAAACTATAAATCATGCCTTCTCCTATTAGCGTAGCTCTTCTGTCTATTCTGAGCAACTTTCATTCTTTGTCGAATGATCTTGATCTTCTTTGAAGTCTCCCTAATTCAAAGCCGAGTTATGTTGGTTTACATATCATCCGAGGAATTCTAAGTGTTTGATAGAGAAAATTCTGTATGGGGCATAGGGTTGGATCTAGCATTAGAAATCTGAACCGGTATAAAAATTCTTAGTATCTCTTTTTAAATTACTTTTTTTTATTATTGCAATTATTTATATTTAGTCTCCTTTATTACGTTTAACGCTACCATGATCTTTTTCCCATCCCTTGGATTTTGTAAAGCAATGAGCCTATCGGCACAAATGATTTTAATGTCCTTATGCACTAATTAGTCCATACTCTCATTACTTTATATCCTACGAAGTCAAACATATATGAGTTGCAAACAAACAAAGGTCCACACAAATTAAACCACAAGTAGTGCACCATAATCCGAGAGTAGCATACCAACCGATCAGATTAACCACACGTAAGGATGTAACTAAATAATAGTACCCAACTCCAACCTATCAACCAAACCCCTAGAAATAAAGTAGTGTATAGCACCAACATCAAAATGGACTCTAACTGAAATATAAAAGGTTGAAATCATACCCCCAAGCATAAATTCTTCATTTTTCCTCAATCGTTGGTCCTGTCGATGACACTTCCTAAGCCAAGTCTTTTGCCTGCCTAACTCGGGACAATCCCTCTTGTGCCTGAGTTGATCATAGATAAAGCATTTAACTTTGTCCATCCAACAGGCTTCAGACATTTTGTTGCATGGTGCCCCTTTTACCCATAGTTATAACATGTTACATCTACAACATCCTTTCGCTCTCCTCCTCCTTGAGCATCCCTTTCTGTGGCTGGCTATTCTTTCGTTTTCGATGAGGAGTAAACTTCCTTTTCTTTTGAGCTTGACCCTTCTGCCCCACCTTCTCGCCATATCTACCACTTCATTGAATTAAAGTGCTAGATGAGCCATTGTCCAGTTACTCAATCTCTGCCTCGATCCTAGAATAAACTTCTCTACCTTCTTCCTCAGGTTTCCAATGAAGTCAGCCCCATACTTGGACAAAACATTGAACTTCTATACATCCTCCGACATTGTCAAACTCCCTTATTGCAACTCAATAAACTCCCAAAAAATTACCGACAACTCTGTTATAGGAACGTATCATTATTCAAACATCTCCCCAAACCTTTTCCAAGGGATTTCTTACTCAGGAATCTCCACTCTCGCTGTCCCTCACCAGACACTTGCCAACCACTTAAACCGTCTAGACACTGACTTCACTTTCTAGGCATCTGTCGGTTCCAAGTCTACACAAATCCTTTCACACATTCCTAGCCAATCACTCACCTTCAAGGCTTACTTCATCCTATTAAACATTTCTCTTCCCAAACATCTGAAATCCTTGTTCATTTTAGCAAAATCTTCCTTTACTAGATGCACAGAGCCTCTAGCTACATTCGGGGCATGTGATGGTGTTTGTTGTTGCAACAAATTTGCTAAGAACTACTGAAAAAGCATTCATATCCATGTTTTCTACGATTTAGGGCAGACATCTTATTTTCAGCTTCAACATGACCTTTCGGGGCAACCTCCCCTCCTCGGCCATTATTTGTGTACTATAAGTGCCCCTATTAGCATTTGTTCTTTCACCTCCTAAAGTCAAAATCTTCTTCGCAAATCCATTCTGGCTTTCTATAAGCAAGCGGTTGTAAGAAATAGAAGTAAAAGAAACCGAGCACAATGGTAAAGGGATAGACACATCCATCCATCCATACATACATACACACACACACACACACAGATATATATATATATATATAATACATGTACATTATATATATAGCGTATACCCGCCCCCAGATAATCGTTTTCTACTACTTAGTTTCAGCTTTGATTTTTTTTTACTTAAGTGTCCCCTCACCTAAGAACTGATATCAAGTTGTAAAGTCCCCCATTTTGAGACCCGAAAATGAACACTGATGATGTTGTAGTCATCAACGGAATTATTTTCAAGCGACAATATGAGATCAGTTTTTCTCCAACAATATTAAGTAAGTAAGTAAACTAAAACATTTCCATTACATTAAATTGTTACATAAGTCATTACATAATCATTAACACATCTCGTTTCCAGGTAGGGGTAAATATAATAAAATAAAAATATAGTGTCATGCTTGATATAAGAAGGTGTCGACATGAACACTTAACCAGTTATAAATCCTAGTTTTACATAGCGAAATTTAAATGCCCCTCTAGGCTCAAAGGACTATTCTCAATCGGTGTAGCCTTGCTCAGAGCTGCTCAATCGTCGAGTGGCTCAAATTACTATTCGTAATCGGTGAAGACCCGCTCTGAGCTCCTTAACCGCCTAGTAGCTTACTTCACTTAGGCTTAATTATTCAGTCCCCTTAATGAATAGCCTCACTGCCTCGTGTCTGCCTCCTACACCCTGGGGGACACACTCTCTTGTTCGGGCCTCGCAAATGGACTGACTAAATGAATAGCTTTTATTATCAAAGTAAGCCTCTTGCTTCGTCTTTTGGGTATATATTCGTCTTTTACAAAAGCTACCTATCTATACAATAAACAAAGCCTACTCGAATGAGAACCCAGAGTTTATGGAAATAATAAAAACATCGGTTGGATATAAAGCTGGTGTTATCCTGCTTTTTGGCAAGACCGTGATACTATGGATTTGGCAAAATAGATTTCATGATCATCAAGGTAGAAAGTCCAAAGAGATGATTATCAGGATCAAAGATCAGTTATAAGCAAGGTCATGGATGATGGTCAAGCGGATTCAGACGAATGACATCTCAAGATTGGTTAAGTATGGATGGCACTTCCTCTAGGCGGGGATTAGATCGGATCGCTATGGATATGAACACTAAACTCAACAGATCAACTCATTAAAGATCGATCAATTACTCCAAAAAACACTTGGGAACTACGCAAACACTCAGGAAATAGGAAGAGGACGTCATGAGGGACTCCCATGACCGATCGTCGGGCTCCATTCCTACATATTAAGGGATCGACACCTATCCCCTAAATTGGGCCCAATGCAGCCCATTTTCGAAAGCGAGGTCGGCCTGGTTTGGAAGCTTTGCGTACGGATTTTCAGATGGATATTTGTCTTTCTTCCCTTATAAATACAGCGGGCATGGCACTCATTTGGGGATTATCTTCTCTCTGGGCTACATTCTTCCATTTTTATTACTTGGATTCAAATCATTGTAACTATAATCAATAGTATAAATAAAAGGAAAATCTTTGGAGTAAACGTAGGTCGGAGTCAGCCGAACCACTATAAAAACCTATTGTGTTCATTTCTTACTGTTTTAATTTTCTATTCTACGTATTCTATTCTTTACTTCACTTTATTTGGAATTGGTTACTGGATTTGCAGTGCTTTCACATTGTTTGGGTGTTGGCGTCCATTTTTGATGCCAACATTTTGGTGCTTTCACTATGAAGACTTACACCCATGGATTTGGAAGCTTGGATACTTAAATCTAGGAAGCAATAGCTAGGCAATCGGCAAGGAGACCATTAGTAGATAGGAGTTACCATGGAGGGAGTCAGGAGGCATCCTCAGGAGCTGGAGCTAATCAACCCTCCATCTAAATCCTTAGGAACGAGATGGAGACTATGATAGAGGAAATGTAGGAACGAATGATGAAGAGGCAAGAGGAGATTATGTAGAATTTCTTCAGGCAAATTCGATAGGCTAGAGCATGAGCTACTGGCAATCTGGATCATGGATTTGGAGCAGTAGAAGTTATATAAAATCAGAATCAGGAGCATGGAAATGGAGATAACAGGTAGGAGAATGGAACGGAGCAGCTAGGGGTGAACCCCGGCAAGCAGGAGGGATCGACACCGATCCCTTTAGAGGGATTAGCATCGATCCCTTAGGCTTGGGAGACGCACCCTCAGGTCAGGCTAGATCAGATATCGGTAGACCGGTGGTCGGTGCTGTCAAGTTTGATGTGGATAGGAATGTAGATGCACGTCTAGAGAAGTACGTTCCAGAATACCCTCGTGGAGTTGGGGGGTAGGCTGATAATATGGATTGGAGGCCGCCAATGGATGAGAATAAAAGGATGGCTGAGCTGATACGATGGATAATGAGAGGTGGATTGTCCAATAGAAGTCTAGAAGATGTCAACCAAAGTCTTCTCACTCTGAATATCAAGCAAGCTAGGAACCCACTGGAGTTTAAATTACCAATACTGAAGGCGTATAACAGACGGTCGGACCCTATAGTACACTTGATGAGGTATATCGCGCATATGGAAGTGTTGTGGGCATCGGAGGAAGTCATGGCAAGGTGTTTTCCACTTTATTTGACGGAGTTAGCTGCACTCTAGTTCACGCAGCTGTAGAATGGTTCAATTGGAACATGGAACGAGTTGGTATATTGGTTTACGAGGCATTTTAGGGTCTACATTTCAAGACTCAAGAGCATAATAACGTTGGTAACACTAAATCATGAGATATGAGAGTCCCTGAGGAGTTTCTTGACATGGTTTAATGCAGTAGTTGCTTCGGTAGATCAGCCGGATCCATCGATGGTCCTAATGGCGGCGGTATCCGAGATTGCCGATGATACAGGTTTTAAGATTTCATTGGAGCAGGATCCACCAGTGGATCTTGGGGAATTTTTCCACGAAGCTGAGAGGTTCCTATGGTAGGAGGATGCATAATCGACAAATAGGAAGTAAATGCCATGCGAGGTGAAGGACCGTCTGGAGAAGGGTCCAAGAAGGACAAGGGAAAAAGGAAGCTGGACGATGGTTATGATGAATCAAAAAGGCAAAGGAAGGAATGGGAGCTGAAGTTCTCCTCTTACTCGGATTTGATGGAATGTTTGGAACAGATTTATTTGGACATAAGGGGGCAACTCCCCTATCGGAAACCGCAAAGGAGGGATCCCACGAAGTGGAACGTAGGTATGAAAAGTATTGTCTTTTCCACGAACTAGATGGGCATGCCAGAGATGAACGCTGACACTTATGGGATATGGTTGTGGGACATGTCAGGGATGGCAGGTTACCATCCATTGGATTTACCTTAAACACATCAAAAATCATTATCATTAAATTCCCAAATATGTACAAAGGTTATATATTATTTATACACTTGTTCATTATCATTCAAGCATCATATTTACATGCACTCCCAACCTAAAATAGTTTAGAAGGTTTGAAAGTGTTACATAGGTTTGATTAGAAGTTGATTAAAAAGCTTTACTTCTTCTTATGGATGAAAGCTCCTTCTTTTTTCTTGGGTTTTCTTCTTCTTCTTCTTTGAAAGTATGTTTGTCCTACGTATTAGTTTTCTTTTAGTTTGTTTTTGAGTGAGGGAGAGAATAAATGAGAAAGTGTTAAAGGGGTTAGTAATTTGGGATTGGTCTAAATTCTCATTCTAGCCTATTCTTACTAAATCCTTAACTCTTCATCTCAAATTCACTACTCATATATAGACTTACTTAATTACTATCTCATAATGTATATTGATTAAATATCTATTAAATTGTGTTTCCCATATAATAGCATTCAAAAATATAGATGTTATAATGTTTCACATTTGCGAAAATGGCGGGAAGACCTGGAGATTGAGCCTAACTTGATAGTAATTAAGTGACATATTGTATAGTTGACAAGATATGAACCATTTAAGGACAAAGGTTGTGAACTTAGTCAAGGTGTAATGGTGCGAACATGCAAGTGACTTTACATGGGAGATTGAAGATAGTGCTAGGATGTCTTATCCTGAGATATTGTGAATTTGGCTGTTACATATATGTGGTACACTTACATATGGTATAGTCACTTAGTATGCATTTTTATTTTGTATGTATACTTGAAGGGCTAGAAGGAAATAGACTGGCAGAGATCTCTTTATAAGTTATTGCTAGTTTTTGCACCCGACAAAGCATGGGGGTTTAGGGACTAAAGGCTATCGCCATTTTGATTGATATAGTGACTTCCCATGTATGGATACTTCTAAAATAAAAAAGGTTGGGATTAAAGCATGTGTTTGTATTCATATTGGAAGTTTCATCGAATATTACACACATATTTTGAATCTTAATGATCATTTAAGTGGAATGTGTCCATTTTTATTTGCGATAGAAATGGTAGAAGACATAATTCCTTTAAGAGGTGAGGATGTTAGGACCATATTTTGAGTATTTTGATAGTGATAACTATACAATAGTGCTTAAAATTATTTACAGGAATATCCACTATGTAACAACGAGTATGAGCTTCAATGATGACTCATTGCTAAAGAGAAAAAATTAATTGTAGGTGTCATTTTGTTAGTGTAATACTTAAAAGTATTTTCATTTACAATTTCTTAGAAGTGATGAACATGACCATGTAACTAAACACACACATGGGAAGAGTTTTCAAAGTCATTAAAATAAGCTTTATACATAAACAGAAGACACGGTTTAAAAATAAAAAACTACTGTCATTTAGAAGTCTGAATTGGAACTTCAGACATCTGGGATGACCATTTAGATGTTTGAATTAAGCAGTTTGTAAACTACTTGTTTGTGAGTTTTTAAACTTTTAATTTCAGATGTTTCATTTGTTTGATTCAGATATTTGAAACTCTATAAAGGACGATTTTTATAAAAAGGACATTTTTAAACTTTCTTCTTCCTCTTATAGATACGACTCTTCATTATGGAAATAAGTAATCTTTCATTTCAGAAAGAAGCATCTCTAATTTAAAACTCTTCAAATATACAAATGGAGAATTGAAAATCATTTTTGATCACCAAATCAGTTCTCTATCTCTCTATAGCTCTAAAAATCTTTCAAGTCCTTATACTCTCTAAAGCATTCATTTTCAAATACTCTCTTGATCAAATAATTCCTTAGTTAGTGCACTCTAAATAAAACCACTTTAGGCCAACATCAATGTCCTAATGGTTAGGCACTTCGGCTTTGGTCTGTGGGGTCGAAGGTTACAATGATTTGAATTACTAGACATGTGTTAACTTGTAGTATGTTATATACTACCTATGACTTGTAGTACAACTAAGTACTACCACCTAAGTACCTAATTTTTAAAAAACACATCAAGGAGATTATAGGAAGGGTTTAACTAGAAGTGACAAAATTAATGTTTACGGAACACATCATTGCCAATCAAATTTTAGTTAGAAAAGCAATGGTTCGAAGACCTGTTTCAAGAAGATTTAGGCAATAGTTTTAACACCTATTCTTCCAAGCTAAGTGAGGATTTTTTTTAGTGGACATCTGATGAGGAGCTTCGGTATCAGACATAGTACGGGACGTCCAAACTAGTATAAAACTCCTAGCATGATCTTTACCTATTGGTTTTCATTTCTATATTACTGTTGCATATTTAAGTTATAGTAGTAATGTTATCCATGGATGCAATCCATATAAAATAATAGAGGATGGAACAATCCGGGTTTCGTAGCACTTAAGCATACATAATTAAATGAGATTGATGTTGACAAACCCAGTTTTGGAGGACTTTTTACATACACATGTAAATAAGATTATAATGAATAATGTGACCAAAACATATATTGTCGATAATCAAGCTTAAATATGCTAAAAGTTGTTAACATTTATTAAACATACACATATGATTATTGTTTAACTAATGGGTTCATCTATTTAAAATAAATATGAAAGTGGTTAGGAATGTGGATGTAATTGTGATGACTGCCATACACAACCGGTACCCAATATAACTAAATAGTGCGCTGCTAACATGCCCGACCAATGTAGGACAATCATCAAGGTTGAAAATGAAATAAAACATCACAAAAACTATCGTGTATCTCGCGGTGCATGGATTAAAATATAATACACATTACAAATATAAAATAGAAGAAATAGTAATAACTAAGTGATCTAAATATCAGAGTGCAGATCGATAGAGTTATACAACAAATAATAAATTATATAAAAAAACAAAAATAAACTTGAGTAACTGTCTCATAATAATAGTAATAATTAAGCACTATCAAGGCTCCATGGTATTGCATAGTAGAATAAGCATAGAAATCCATATATAATACGACACGGCTCCACCCAGCTCGTCTTTTACACAGCTACTGATTGCACCTGGACCTGCTATCTGGTCTACTCATTTAAGAGTACCCAAGATAATAAGAAGCAAAGCATAAAATCTCAAGTTAGACAATAGTTTGGTGTGAGCGTTAAATGAATCTACAAATACTATACAAGTTGATATAGTAAGGAACAAGGGTAATGAACCACACTTGATCTATTTCTCCAATCAAAGAATTAGCACATAACTAACATAATGTGATACTCTATGAATATAGTAAAGGTATACTGCAAACCAAGTATGATGACAGGTGTCCAGGTATCCCTATCCCCCATACCTACCTCCAGTGACATCCCTAGAGTGATAGACTACGAAAGAAAATAATCAAGCAACCATAGTATCCATTAAACAATCCTCACTATCAGTTAATGTGCTCTAGACATATGATAACTCATATGGCCTTTCCCATGTCACGGACTAATGGAAATCTAGATTTTCAGTGTACTCATTTTTAGCCTGAAGCTGATACTAGACCCTTTCTCATGTCTAGGGTATATAGATCCTTTAAAATGATCTGGGGTAGCCTTTCCAAGTACCCATGAGCGCATTCATAATACCCCCGCTTTCGAGTACATCAGAAAACATTCTGAGCATCAAAGATCCCTTAGCACGCATATCCAAGCCCTTTCCTTGCTTCATTTAGTCTCCATTATTCTTGAGGAACCATTCCACGTTCCTTCATTCCACGATAGAACCATTCTCATATTCCATGCACGGGTCACCCTTCTTAGAACCCACTCTTTTATGGATAAACATTCTCACGACTCCTTTCCACATCGAGCCACCATCATCAGAACCTAACTCCGTTCATCGTCAAGTTGCCATCACCGAAGTTCTGAAACTACCATTGTGCTACCACATCGCCATTAAACCCCAAGCGAACAAACAAACACCTTCAATACAACCTGTAGGGCCTTCATTCACCCTTCTGGAAGTTCTACTCGATCCCATCAAACTGAATCTCTCGATACCGACCGGACCGCCGGGTACTGAGAGGTGCACTTAACCAGATATTGATCATGTTTTCTTCGTTCCCTTCCAAAGCTATATCTTCTAAGTGCTTGACCTCGACCACTCCACTTAAAAGCTCTCGTCTTCAACTCCAAAGCTCTTGGTGCTAAGTCCAAAAGCTCTTGTTTCTATGCCCTCCAAACCTCTCGGTACTAAGCCTTGTACTTGGCCAAATTCTTGCACATGTCTTTTACTCATCACCTTAAGCCCCAACATAAAGTACCAACCCTCCACCGTATGGTCATATAGAAATTCAACAAAAATCATAGATGTCCAAAATGTCCCTAAGAGTCACTTTCCAAAACTCCAAATCCCTACTTATTCTATCAGCAGCTCTTCTGCCTATCCTGTGCAGCTTTCATTTGTTGTCGAATGATTTCTATCTTCTTCGAGGTTTCTCTAATCATATCTGGCCCAAGTATCAGCTTTTCTCTCATTCCTCACCAACATAAAGGAGCGTTACACGGTAGGCCATACAATGCTTCATGTGGTGCCATACCGATGTTAGACAGATTGCTATTATTGTATGTTAATTCTACCAAATGCAAGTGATCATCCCACGTGCCTTTGAAATTGAGAATGCAAGCTTGTAAGAGTTCCTCTAATATACGATTTACTCTCTCGATCTACCTATCTATTTGGGGGTGATAAGCTGTATTGAGATGCAACTCGATCCCCAACGCCTCTTATAAGCTCTTCCAAAACCCACTAGTGAACAATGGATCTTGGCCGCTCACATTGCTCTTCGACACACCATGAAATCATATAACCCATTTCATATACAACTCGATCGATTTAGCTGCCATTCTACTTGACTTGATGGGTATAAATATAGAGCTCTTGGTCAACCGATCGACTATGACCCAAAAGCTATCGTACCCTGCTCGATTCCTTAATGGTCCATTAATAAAATTCATCGATACTTGCTCCCACTTCCATTCGAGAACTTCAAGCTGTTGCAACAACCCACTTGGCTTTTTTTGCTCTGTTTTCATCAATTGGCGGTTCATACACTTTAAGATAAATGTCCCGACATCCTTCTTCATCCCCTCCGAATAATAGGTTTGCTTCATATCACAGTACATCTGTTAGCACCAAAATTGGTCACTAACACCCAAATCCAGTTGAAAGCTCCAAATACCAGTCACAGCTCACAAACAGAATGTATGTAGAGAGTAATGATGTGAAGAACAGTAAAAATTAAAATGAAAACGGTAAAGAACAACAGATTTTATAGTGGTTCGGCTAACTCCAGCCTACGTCCACTCTAGAAGTTTCCTTTTTATTGATGTTAGAATCAATTACAGTTACAAAATGGCAGAGTAGCCTTGGTCTTAGAAAAGAGAGAGTAAGAGAGCCAAAAAGAAGATCCCCTTTTCTGAAGCCCTACGTGTTGTATTTATAGATAAATCCCGAGTTATTGGGCTTCTTGAGTGGTCTGGGTGTTCGGTGATGGAATTTCTATCGGTTTAGAAAACCATCGAACGAATTTTAATTAAAAATATACCGCAAGCGCATGGTGTACTATTGAAGTACGTGGCGAGTACGGGTCGATCCGTAGGGAATTGTTGATTTTAAATCTCTATTCAATCAAATTAACCAAAGTTGAAGAGTGTTAAACTAAAAAAGAAGAAAAATGACAAAAGAAAATAGATAAAAATATGAGAGTGTTAAGACAATTTAGAGGCAACTTCCACTCTCTAGATCACATAAATCAACAAAATGAAGTTATGATCTCTCTTTTCTTTGTCATTAGTTAGCTTAATTGATGTGCTTATCATAAGTATGGCCTATTTGTGCTATTAATTAGCTCAACATAAGCCATCAAACTATAACACACCCCTTAAACCACTTACTAACTCATATGAAAAATGATAACAAAGTTGAAAGCAAAATCTATTTTAAGTATGGCCTATTAACTATTAATTAGAAATATAGACCATCAAATTTTAATCTCAACATTCACTTCATTACCATCATCATATGTAGATGAAGAGGTAATTTGTGTTAGTGATTGTTTAAGTATAGCCTATTTGGTGTCAACAATATAGGCTATCAAATTCAAAGCAAAAACAACAAGTTAGCCACTTCATACATTCTCATTAAAGCACAAAAAGAGAGTATAAAACATCAAAATGTTGAAGCTACATGATTAGAGGCTTCATTACCCCTAAATTGAAGGGATTAGCCTCTCATTTGTGTTATCATATAAACACTTGTAGCAAGCAACATGAAACTAAAAAAAAGAAAAATAAAAGCTAATGGAAAAGAGAACTATTCTACTTGCATAAAAGAAAAGAGATCTACACTACAACATGAAAGGAAATAAACAAGAAAAGGAAAAGAACATGTATTAAATTGCATAAAAAAGTTACATGAAAAGAAAATGGCTAAGTAGCCATGAAAAGAGAAAGAGAGCTTTCTTTTATTTTGAGCCTAAAACTAAACTAAAGAGAGAATAAGGGAAGAGGGTATCATGAAACATAAGGGGTACTTATACATGTGTTAAACCCTAATTCATAATTTTGGGGAATGCCTAAAATACCCTTGAGAAAGTGTGGAGGCCAAGTAATCATTAGCTTCTACTAATCATCATTTAAGTGTACATGAAGCCATTAATTCCATAAGCATGTGCATTAGCCTCTAATTTGTACATTAAGGTAGGTGGGTAGGTGGGGTCCTCCATTATCTTCACTTTGAATTATTTCCATCTTCATTTTTTCTCTTCACTCTTGTGCATGCATGTGTCTTCATGAAACCACTCCTATTTGAGATCAAATTCCTACACAAATATATATAAATTTCCAATTAATTTTTCTCAAATTAATATATGCACAAAAATGACCATTTTGCCCTTGGATGAAGATGAATATGTGACGATTTGAAAATAATATGAATTTTGGTTTAAACAAGTTAAAATGCCCGATATGATCATTTGTTTAATTTAAATAGATTAAATATGGTGGTAAAAATATGCACATTTACGTGCACATCACCGGGCCCATCAGGACCATAGCCGAGCCAACATCCTTCACCATGGTACGAGCGACTTCCTATAGCGACTTCCTGTGGCGACTTCCTGTGGCGACTTCCTGTAGCGACTTCCTGTGCCGAGCGACTTCCTGTGGTGACTTCCTGTGGCGACTTCCTATAGCGACTTCCTGTGGTGACTTCCTATAGCGACTTCCTGGGCCGAGCGACTTCCTGGGCCAAGCGACTTCCTATGGTGACTTCCTGTAGCGACTTCCTGTGCCGAACGACTTCCTGTGGCGACTTCCTGTAGCGACTTCCTATGCCGAGCGACTTCCTATATCGAGCGACTTCCTGTGCCGAGCGACTTCCTGTGGCGACTTCCTGTAGCGACTTCCTGTGTCGAGCGACTTCCTGTGCCGAGTCGACTTCCTGTGCCGAGCGACTTCCATGCCGATGCCGAGCAACTTCCATGCCGTGCGGCTTCCATGCCGAGCGGCTTCCAAACGTGCTGCGTTACCTATCCATCCAGTCGACTCAAACCTACCACATTCCATCCTTTATAACTGAGAAATCGACTTAGTTAAATTCGTCTGCCTACAGCCTTGCCAAAAGGCGGGTTAACACTTTGCCCCCCAAAACATGCCTTGCTATTGGAAGGTGTGTTTTGAATAGCCTCAAATCCGATATCCGAAGTCCATATCCCGTTCATGACCATATTACTAAATTCATGACCTCTCCGGTTTTAACCTTGAATCCGTAGACCTCGCCGGGTCGCATTATCCTGTTCCAGCCTCAGCTCTTCGTTCAAGGGCTTGTAAGTTCTCCGACCGAGGACTTCCATATTTCCGGCCTCTACTCTCCGGCCGAGGACTTCTTACATTCTCCGGCCTCGACTCTCCGGTCGAGGACTTTTATATTCTCCGACCTCGACTCTCCGGTCGAGGACTTCTATATTTTCCGGCCTCGACTCTCCGGTCGAGGACTTTTATATTCTCCGACCTCGACTCTCAGGTCGAGGACTTTTATATTCTCCGGCCTCGACTCTCCGGTCGAGGACTTTTATATTCTCCGGCCTCGGCACTCCGGCCAAGGAATTTTATATTCTACGGCCTCGACTCTCCGGTCGAGGACTTTTATATTCTCCGGCCTCGACACTCCGACCAAGGACTTCATTTATTCAGTTCGAGTCCAGTCCATCGCTCTCCGGCAAAGGGACTCGTAGCTCGCGATTACTGCCCCGTCTCTCCGGTCGGGACTGTAATCGCTTGGCCTATATTATTTATTGAATTAGACCAATCCTAATCATTACAGAATTCAGTTAACAAAGCGAAAGTTCGTGCAACAAAGGGAATTAAATGTCCAAAGTACCAAAGAAGAAACTAGAGTTTGCAGAAAAACAAAAGGAAAACAGGATTTCATAGATCCAAGCAGTACGGTTTTTTGTCATCTCAAAGCACGCCTAGGGACCATCCTTGATCCCGTACGTGTGTAAGTGACCTAGTCGTACTACTTTGAGTTCTATTACTTATTCAGAATCACAAATCCATTCAGTTGATAACAAGCCGGCGGTGACTAGATCCAGCGCCACCTTCGTTCGAGGTAGGCGGTGGCCGCTCCCATTCCACTATTACAGCTCGATTCCTTATGTACTGTTGCAGGTGACCTTTCCTTACATGATCCTCAATGATATCTTTCAAATGCCTACAATCGTTTGTGTTGTGCCCATCAAGCTCATGGAATAAGCAATGCTTTCCTGACGCCCGCTCGTATTCCGATGGTTCCCTCCTAACCGGTCTTCGATATTGGAGGCGCCCTCGAGTATCCAAGTAAATCCTTTCTAGAGTCTCAGTTAAATCTGTGTAAGAAGAAAACTTTGAATCCCTTCGAGGCCTCTTCGAAGTGCCACTATTGCCATTTGTTTTCCTTTTTCCTTTATCATCTTTACTTGGATCCTCCCTGGGTGGACCTCCACCCCTCACTACATAAGCTTCATCCTCTCTCCCTACTCTCTCAGCCTACGCATCTTCCTGCCTTAGGAACCTTTCCGCCTCATGGTAGAACTCTCCGAGATCCCTCGGTGGATCCCGTTCCAACGATATCTTGAAATCCGAATTATCTGCAATTCCTGAAACTGCTGCCATCAAAACCATCGATGGATCGGGTCGATCCACTGAAGCTACCGCTGCATTCAATCTGGTTAAGAAATCCCTGAGCGACTCTTCCTTCCATTGTTTCATCGATGTCAAGGTCATTACGTTCTTGGGTCTGACTATATGGACCCGAAATTGCCTCGTAAACCTCTCAATCAGCTCTGTCCAAGTGTCAATAGAACCACTCTCCAGCTGTCTGAACCATATAGCTACGATATCCATCAAATACAAAGGGAAACATCGAGCTATGACCTCATCCGATGCCCCCAGTACCTCCATATGCCTCATGTACCTTCTCAGGTGAACGGCGGGATCCGTTCTCCCTTCATACATCTCCAACGTTGGTAGCTTAAAATCTGGAGGGTTCCTAGCTTGCCTGATAGTAGGAGTAAAGGGACTCCTATTCACATCCTCCAAGTCTTTATTTACCAATCCACCCCTCACAGCTCGTCTGACCATCTCCGCTAATCTGCCATTGTCGCCAAACTGTAATCCTTGTCCGCTACCATTGATCTGTCCCTCGAGTTCACGAGGGAATCCTGGCACATACTCCTCATCATGTACTCCTGCACTCCTGTTGGTGCCGGGTTGCACAGCGTCATCTAGTATCCCTCCATGGATTGGTCCAGCATTTCCTGGTGGTGTGCCCATGAGTCTAGGTCAATCCAGATTGATAGCCGTCTGCTGATTTGGGGTTGCCCCTTGCTGAGCCACTCCCTCTGCTTGCTGGTTGAGCGCTTCTGATCCAGCTCCACGGATCTGAGCTTCTGCATTTCCTGCTTGTGCAAATTGTCTAAGAAGAGCCTGCATCATCTCCTCTTGTCTTTTCAGCATCGCTTTCATCTCATCTCTGGTGATGTAGATGGATGCTTGACCTGCTCCAGCTCCAGAGGAAGCCTCTTGACTTCCCTCTTGATTGCTCCTTTCTGTCACTTGCTTCCTTGTTGGTAGCCTAGCCATTACTTCCTAGAATCCAAGTTCCTAAGCTTTTGAATCCAAAATCCTAGCTCCGCAATCCCCGAGTGCTTGCCCTCTCAGTGAAAGCACCAAAATGTTAGCACCAAAATTGGTCACTAACAACCAAATCCAATTGAAAGCTCCAAATACCAGTCACAGCTCACAAACAGAATGTATGTAGAGAGTAATGATGTGAAGAACAGTAAAAATTAAAATGAAGGCGGTAAAGAACTACAGATTTTATAGTGGTTCGGCTAACTCCATCCTACGTCCACTCCAGAAGTTTCCTTTTTATTAATGTTAGAATCAATTACAGTTACAAAATGGTAGAGTAGCCTTGGCCTTAGAAAGAGAGAGTAAGAGAGCCAAAAAGAAGATCCCCTTTTCTGAAGCCCTACATGCTGTATTTATAGATAAATCCCGAGTTACTGGGCTTCCTAAGTAGTCTGGGCCCATCAGGACCATAGCCGAGCCAACATACTTCACCATGGTACAAGCGACTTCCTGTATCGACTTCCTGTGGCGACTTCCTGTGGCGACTTTCTATGGCGACTTCCTGTAGGGACTTCCTATGCCGAGCGACTTCCTGAGGCGACTTCCTGCGGCGACTTCCTGTGCCGAGCGACTTCCTATGGCGACTTCCTGTAGCGACTTCCTGTGCCGAGCGACTTCTTGTGCCGAGCGACTTCCTATGGCGACTTCCTGTAGCGACTTCCTGTGCCGAGCGACTTCCTGTACCGAGCGACTTCCTGTGCCGAGCGACTTCCTGTAGCGACTTCCTGTGTCGAGCGACTTCCTGTGCCGAGTCGACTTCTTGTGCCGAGCGACTTCCATGCCGAGCGACTTCCATGTCGAATGACTTCCATGCCGATGCCGAGCGACTTCCATGCCGAGCGGCTTCCATGCCGATGCCGAGCGACTTCCATGCCGAACGACTTCCAAACATGCTGCGTTACTTATCCATCCAGTCGACTCAAACCTACCACATTCCATCCTTGATAACTGAGAAATCGACTTAGTTAAATCTGCCTGCCTACAGCCTTGCCAAAGGGCGGGTTAACAACATCTTATTACCGCCAGGATGTATGGTCAACCTAGAACGATAGCACCCTTGTAGCACCTCCTCTCGTAATCCATCAATATCGGAAACAAATAGTCTCTCATCCTTACGGAAACCTTCTCGGTCGAGCCCGTATTACTTCATATCTTCATACTATACTCCTTCTAATTTCTCCATGATCTCTGCTACTCTAGCATCTTGCCTCTGACTAGTACTGACCCGCTCAATCAAAGTAGGTTCGATAGTCAAACTTTCTAACATCTCTGGCTCTAACTCGCAATGAGTTCTGAAGTCATAGCCAATAATATACTCCAAATGCTTCCACTCCAAGATCATCGCTCACAAAATGGCATATCTTCTATTCAATGTATCGACGGCCGCATTTCTTTTACCAGGCAAATAGGAAATGTCAAAGTCGTAGGAGGCCAAGAATTCCAACCATCGCTGCTGGCGAAGGTTGAGATTATTCTGGGTGAAAAGGTAATTTAAGGATTTGTGGTCCATATGCAACTCAAACTTTTCTCCTACTAAGTAGTGCCTCTAAATATTCTAAGCAAATACTATCGCCGCCAACTCCAAATCATGAGTTGGATACTTCCCCTCGTGCGACTTTAGCTGTCAACTAGCATAAGCGACTACTTTTCCCTTCTTCATCAATATCACACCTAACCTAGTACCACAGATGTCTGTGTATACTATTAGCTCCTCATTCCTGCTCAAAATGGTCAATACTAGTGCACTCGTCAACCTCTCCTTCAGACTCACAAATGCATGCTCACATTTCGCATCCTAAATAAAAGTCTGATTCTTCTTCATCAAATTATTCAATGGCGCGGTTACCTTCGAGAAGTCTTTGATAAAGCATCTATGATATCCTGCTAATCTTAGGAAAGTCCTTACATCCATAACATTCTTAAGTCGGTTCCAATCCTGAACCGCTGACACATTGACAGGATATACTACGATGCCCTACTCAGAGATGACATGACCCAAGACTCTCACTTCCCTTCTCCAGAAGTGACATTTTGAAAACTTTGCTTTCAACTTATGCCTCCTCAACACTTCGAGCACAATCCTCTAGTGCATCTCATGTTCCTCCTCTGTTCTAGAATAGATCAGAATGCCATCATGAAACACAAGTACAAACTTGTTTAGCTGATCCTTGAAGGCGCGGTTCATGAGATCAATGAAGTATGTCGGAGCATTGGTTAGCCCGAATGGCATAACGAACCACTCATGGAAACCAGACGACGTACGAAACATGGTTATCAGCACACTTTCCTTTCCTACTCTCAACTGGTGAAATCCCATAGGCAAATCCAATGGATGGAACATCTTTGCATCGTGGGGCTGATCGAATAAGCCGTCAATACGTGGGAGTGGATACTTGTTCTTTTTAGTCACCTTATTCAACTGACAGTAATCTACACACAACCTCAGAGAGCCATCCACATTAGTGGCGAATACTACTTGTGAACCCCACTCAGATATACTCCTATGAATGAACCCTCTCTTCAATAGGTCATTTACTTACACCTCCAACTCCTTTTGCTCTCTAGGTGCCATAGGCCTTAAAGGCATAACTATCAATCTGACATCCTTCATCAAGTCTATACAAAACTTAATCTCTCTGTGTGGCGATAATCCAGTTACCTCCTCAAGCACGTTCAGATATTCTCTAATGATAGGCACAGATGACAACTCACCCCATGGAATCTCGCATAAATATAGAAAGCTAACCATAACCCCATCCTCTGACAGATAGACAATCACTACCGTCCGCCCTTCCACAGCCTCGATCGTTACCAATAGCTTCTCACAATCCACTATCATCGCATACTTCCTTAGCCAATCCATCCCCAAGATGATCCTAGACCCAACAAAATTCAAAGAGCATTAATGACTCGATAAGACCAAACCACGACAAACCATACACATGCTAGTGAAGCCTCCAACAGGTATCGTCACAATTAAAGGTCGGTCAACTATTTTGGGTTTCAATCCCAATCGAGCTACTATGTCACTAGATATGAAGGAATGTGAATCCTTAATATCGAACAAAACACATATGAGAACATCATAAATGGAAAGCATACCTTGAATAAAGTGCTCTTCCCCTTCTCTTTTACCGAGGGAGCACTTGACGAAGTCAGAACAGCATCCAAAGCATATTCCTTCAAAACCTACTTCTATTGCGGTAATTTTGGAAAACTTTTCTTCATATGTCCGAACTTTCCGCGTTTACACTTCTTCTTCCCATCACTTTGCAATCTCTAATTAGATGACCCTTTTCCCTATAACTAAAGCCGATGGGTTCCCATTTACCCTTCTTTTGAGCATTCTTTCCCCGATACCGCTTCCTCTCTCCATTCTATTTCTTCTTACCTCCACTGCCTTGTTGTAGTTTTGGCTCTTCCTTAACCATAGCAGCGGATTTAACTTATGGTATAAACTCACTCGGCAAAGAGCTTTCTTGACAAGTCTTTCAAACGGCTCATCGATATGACTCACCAACTTCTCCTCCAAATAGTCGTCCAAACCCATCAAAAACTTCTCGTTCTTTCTTAGTAGAGTGCCATTGAAAGAAATCCCATACTTTGATAAAGTGTTGAACTTAGCAATATATTCAGAGATAGACATATCATTTTGCTTTAGATCAGCGAATCTCCTGAATAGCACCGACTTCTAAGCAGTCGGAACAAACTTCTTCTTGAAACTAGCCTTGAACTAGTCCCAAGTGAACTGATCCTCGGGTGTAGCAATGGTAATGGCATTCCATCAGTTCATGGCTTATCTTTAAAGCTGTCTAGAGGCTAGCTTCCTTTTCATGGCATCATCTACTTCCATGTCACCAAAGATACGCTCATAGATGTCCAACCAATCCTGCACTTCGATGGCCAACTCTGTTCCAAGGAATGGTTTACCTTCCAAGGTGGAGTAATCTTTACCTAGCTTGGCAAAGTCAGCCCTCGGCGCCTACACTTGAGCACCACCACCAACAACAACATTTGGAGTGGCCACTTGGGCATTTTGAAGCATGTTCGCCATTATCTCATTGAACATGACTTGCAAGTTTGGGTTAGCAGCCCACACCCGCTCTTTCCTCAACTCCGCGTATTTCTTGTTTACTAGTTCATTCTTAATCTATAACAAAAATGATAAGTCTCTCAAAAAGAAAACTTTGTCGCTGGTACTCGTGTGTGCATGCGACTTCTGTACTATATATACTACTATAAAGTTTTTAAAACCAAAATATATATAACAAGTATGCACTCTCATATATTTTTACACTCTCAATCCAATCTAGGGTGATAACTCCTTCCCTATCTCTACTGGACTACGGTAACAACTCAAGTATATCGTGTAACCTAAGCTCCGATACCAAATGTGACAACCGCCATATATCACCAGTACCCAATATAAATAAATATTGCGTTGTTGACGTGCCCGAACGATGTAGGATAATCATCAAGGGTTGAAAATGAAATAAAACATCATAAAACTTGTCGTATATCTTATAGTGCATGGAATAAAATATAATATACACCACATATATAAAATAGAAGAGACAATAATAACTAATTGATCTAAATATCAAAGTACAAATCCATGGAGTTATCCAACAAATAATAGAGTTTATACAAAACAGAAATAAACTCGAGTAACTGTCTCATAATAATAGTAACAAGCAAGCACTATAAAGGTCCACGGTGTTGCATAGTGGAATAAGCAAAGAAATCCATATAATAAGAGATAGCTCCACCCAGCTTGTCCTCTGCACAGTTATTACATCACACCTAGACCTGCTATCTAGTCTACTCATTTAAGAGTACCCAAGATAATACGAAGCAAAACATAAAATCTCGAGTCAGACAACAGCTTGGTGTGCATGGTAAATAAATCTCAAAATACTATACAAGTCAACATAGTAAGGAACAAGGATATACGAACCATATCTGACCTGTCCCTACAACCAAAGAGTTAGCACATAACAAACATAATATGCTACCCTATGAATATAGTAAAGGTATACTGCAAACCAAGTATGATGATGGGTGTCCTGGTATCCCTATCCTCAATACTACCTCCAATGACATCCTTAGAGTGATAGACAACAAAAAACAATCAAGCAACCATAGCATCCATCAAACAATCCTCACTATCACTCAATGTGCTCTAAAAATATGATAACTCGTATGGCCTTTCCCATGCCAGGGACTAATGGAAATCCTAGTTTTCAATGTACACATCTTTAGCTTGAATCTGATACTAAACCCTTTCCCATGGTCCAGGGTATACAGACCATTTCAAATGATCTGAAGTAGCCTTTCCAAGTACCCATGAGTGCACTCTTAATACCCTTACTTTTGAGTACATCAAAAAATACTTCGAGTATCAACGATCCCGTAGCACACGTATCCAAGCTCTTTCCTTATTCCATCCAGTCTCCATTATTCTCAAATAACCATTCTTAGAACCTGCCCTTTCGTGGACAAACATTCCTCCATTCCACGGTAGAAACATTCTCACGTTCTATCCATGGGTCACCCTTCTTAGATACCGCCATTTTATGGACAGACATTCTCACGACTCCTTTTCATATCAAGCCGCCATCATCGATCCATTCATGTTGAGTTGCCATCATCGAAATCCTGAAGCTACCATCATGCTACTACATCCCCATCAAACGCCAAGCGAATAAACAAACACCTTCAACATGACCTACAAGGCCTCCACTCCCCCTCTTGGAAGTTCCACCTCTATCCTATCAAGCTAGACCTCTCAGTATCGACTAGACCTCTCGATACCGAGAGGTGTACTTAACCAAATATTAGTTAAGTTTTCTTCCTTCTCTTCCAGAGCTCCATCTTCTAAATGCTTGGACCCTGGCCACTCTACTTAAAAGCTCTCGGCATCAACTCCAAAGACTTGGTGCTAAGTCAAAAAGATCTTATTTCTATGCCCTCCAAAGCTCTCGGTACTAAGCCCGGTACTTAGCCAAATTCTAGCAAATGTCTTTTACTAATCACTATAAGCCCCAGCATGTAGTACTAACCCTCCACAGAATGGTTTCCATGAAGAAAAGCCTCTCGGTGCCGACCAGACCTCTTAGACCGACTCCTATACTTAGCACCAATTTCGATGCCACCTAGATCTTGAGCTCCTCCCATGCTCCAATGCCCCTCCTCCAAGTTCATCCAATTTCGACCATCTTTGCCTTCAATTTGCCAATTCGACCACTCCTTTTCTAGTTACCTAAAAGCACTAGCAAACCATATCAAAGCACAACATACAAACATGGAATATCATATATATAGATCCATGATACATGCAATACATAAGAACACGATAATCAAGCAAATTATATTCTAAATCTAACTTTTGCACTAGCATATGAACATAAACAAAAGGAGTTGCAAAAAAATTTAAAAATCACTTTAAAACCTTTAAAATTCGGCCATAAACATATATGTAAAAGTGATTAAAGTTAGAAAACAATTTAGGGTCAAAATCATGTTCAAAACATCATTTTTAACTATATAAATATGCATAGTAGAGTGAGATCAAGAACTACTCACCAAATACCTAAAATACCAATTTCTTCTCTTAGATTTGAAGTGATCAACAAAGGAGATGAACGTAAACCAGCAAAATGATAATCTCAAGCCTTTTAATGCTAATTACCCCTCTAATTATGATTTAGGCTAAGATTAGTAAGGAAACGATAGGATTTTTGATGAAATCAGGGTTAACGGTGGTTTAGAGCTATTTTGGGGAAGATGGAAATGACATAGATCAGTTCCTACAGCCTCCATTTAGCTAATTTTTGAGATGGGTTAGTGGACCTAAGCACGGGTTTAATTAATTACCCACTAATGCAGGCCGGAAGTAGCCAAAACTTAAAACAGCTATAACTTTCAAACAGTAAGTCCGTTTTTCTATTATGACTACTCTACGAAATGGGAAACCATCATCCTAAAGCAATGAAAGTAGTCTAAGACCCGATATTAGCTTGTATCTAAATTTATAGTCCAAACAAGATTTTCATGGTCAAAATGGTCACATAGAAATTTGGCAAAACTCATAGAGGGCGAAAATGTCCCTAAGAGTCACTTTTCAAAATTTTAGAGTCATACGATTCCACATGAATAAAACAAAATTATTTACGATCCTTCAATACATAAAATATGGGTTGTTACAGTAATATTCTAGTGAAGATAAGAGGGAAGACCTTGGTGATCATAAGTGATGAAGGGGAGGGAACAAAAGGACAAGGTAATAAGGGGGTGAAGAGTGAATGACTCTTTTAACCTTTATCTCGTTTTGCATTCTAAACACACACATATACGTCTCTCGTCCACGCGTAAATTCCATAATCAAATCAACCCACATTTTTTATCTCTTCAAAAGTTATATTAAACCAAAAAGAAAATCATGCTTACACATCTCCAAATCAACCAAAACTCATATATAGTTAAAATACTTCATTCTTAAGCACTAAAGAATGTTTTATTAGTGGAAAACAAGTAGCAAAAGAAGTAAAAAGGTGGGAAATCTTCCCAAGGCCAAAAGATTACAAGGCTAGAAATAGTTTGGCATGAACTTTGGTGCAAGGAGGAGAAAGGAGCGATCTTAGGGGGCTTGTTTTGTTTGCAAGTGAGCTTACTCACTTTACTACCCCATGTACTACTTGTTATATGTGCATATTATGTGATATACCAATTATATTGTAATGTAGTTGAATTAAAGTGAACTCATATGTTCACATGACATGTTACCTTGTTTAAAAATAAGATAACATATAAAAAGTGAGTTGTCACTTATACCCTTATTATTAAACCTGTTAAAGGAACCTTAATTATACTTTAGCATGTGTGGTAGTATTTTATATTTGAATATGGATAGTTGGTTCGGTATTTGAACTTAAAAAGATATTTTTGACATGTTTAATGAGTTTGAAAATCATGTGTTTAAAAGAGAAGATTTTAACAAAATTTTATAATTTAGAAGTGATTTAAATGAAGTCAATATAGCATGATATTTTGTATGTATACTCTTTGATTATAGCATAATACATAAATAGATATGTTAAATATGTCATGGTCTTGAGAAGTTAAGTAAAATGAAGTTAAAGATGTTTAAATGAAGTTAACTTACTTGAAATGTTATACACACATACACACACACACACACTCTTAGGCTAAGATGGATTATATTACATGGAAAAATGAGTTGTATTTATAAATCGTTTCAAAAGTTAAATAACACATAGGTAAAAAGGAGTATACGCTTTTTTAGTCTTTCGTCCCTTTAATTAGTTTCAAAGAATATAACTTTTGACTGTAAAGACACTATACAAATTTCCATAAACCATTATGAATTCATTTATAGTGTTGGAAAAGGGGATGACTATGTTATGGTTAACCGAAAATATAGTAAATCCAATAAGTTAGGAATATGCTAAGTAAAATAACATTTAGTGGTAACATCTTGCTTGATTTTGGGGAATTTCTTGTATTCGACATAATTCCCCTTAACTTTTGAAACCATGATGGGTTTAAAATGATAATGTCCAAAGTGTGATTTTGACTTATTAACAATTGGCTTTCGACCATTGAATTTGACTTTGACTTACGAATGATATAAAGAGATGAAATTCTATATATGGTTTGGAAACTCTTGACGAGGCACTACTAATCATATGAAATGTCTTTCTCTTTAAGGACGATGAGTTTGGAAATTTCTCGGTGAGGCTCTACCATATATGTTATTTCACTTCCTTACAAAATAACAAAAAATGAATTAATTGGAAATGCATCGAATGACATTTCAAAATGACCAACATCAGACAGGTATATTGAAATATGACTTGACTGATACCACTTCGAAACTAGTAACGAGTTATGCAGAACGATGATGTCCTTGGAATTCACAAGGAAGCGTGTACAAGGAATTATATTTGAGATGTTGAGTGCCCATAATGGGTTTGAGGGTTCGAGAGTAGGTTTTGACGTAGATGAATGCGTTGCAAGGCAAATCAGAAATGACTAAAGTGGAAATGAAAAGAGATTGAATAGGTTTTTTGGATCATTACCATTCGAATATATCTAGTCCACATATATATCTGGTATATATAGCCTAGAGATATATAATTCTACAGCCTTTAAGTGTATATAGTATGTAAATGTACTTTGCCTTACGATTAGGGGATGATTTGCCCTTGTTATATTGGAATTGTACGTATGTGTATATTATTGTGATACATATGAGCATGTTATAGTTCTATCATACACACACACACACACACACACACACATATATATATATATATATATATATATATATATATATTATGAAAGTAAGCAACTTTGGTTAAACTTATTTACTCAATATTTTGGGAGGGGAAAAACCTCATTTCATGTTTTAGTGGCTTGGTCACATAATTTATTATTATATGTATGGGTATATAACTAGAGTTTCTCACACCGGACTATGTCTAACTCAAAGTTTATCATTTCCTATAAATTCTCAAGTACTCGTTTCAATAGGCTGAGACTATAGGATTAGGCATGATGTTCTGAAGCTGATTGGTGATGAGTAGGAGGCTTTGGATGTACCTATTATTTATTATTTCCTCCGCATTAGTAAAATTATATGTATCATCACTGTGATAACACGTTGTTATAACTGTCCATAGTTGGAGGTAATACTTATGTAGTCAATGTTGCAACTCCAAGAACTCTATTTTAGGAGTGACCATATCTACTATTTGTTTTTGACTATATATATTACATTTCATCAATACGATGTGAGCATAGTTTGTTATTTATAGTTTTTTATTTTACTTTTACCCTAACAATCTTTCATTAAGATGCTTAAACATCGACACATGAGTATATGTGGATGGTATCAGGTGTCGATCTTGGGTATCAGAATGGAGGATTGGTACATTTTTCAAATTCTAAGCCTAATTTCTAAATCTTAAATTAATCATGGCTAGTGGATTGATGTTATGTATGTGTGATACTAAGAGAATTTTAGGAATATTTTAAGGTCATTTATATTTACCTTGAAATTAACTTTAATTTAATATGTATATGGATTAAAAATATGCACCGCATTTTGTAATGAAACTCTAATGAGATGTGTAATGTACTCATATAATGTATTACGATGTTTAAACCTGCATTTTCGTATCGAATATTTTGACGACATATTTTAATTTCTTTCCACATGCTCTTAGCATATATTAACACTAACCCAACCTAGTTTAACCCAACCCAAATTGTACTTCAACCCAAAATAACTTCATATGAGTTTGGGCATGGGTTGAACTTTTTTTTTACCCATACCTATATGGGTCGGATAAAGTATTTGATCCAACCCGACTTAACCCAAACCAACATTTGTGCAACCCTACCACGAGCAACCACTAATATTAACATAAGATCTAAATGTATCATCAAGTAATTAACAAATCGAGGAACCAAAGGTTGTTGGATCAGGTAAACTAGCAGTGGGTAAAAAGGGTGAATTAAAAAAAAATCATTTTCTTAATTTGCACAAGATCGTATTTTATGTTTGTATGAATATTAAATTTACATTAGTCATATTTTATAATGTTTAGGATATGTTATAATTTTGATTAAATTTATATATTTTTTTGTAATAATTTAATAATAATATTTAATTGTTAATTTAGTTTACTTTTTTTTTATTTACATATTATAATTTATTTGTGTTCATAATATGAATATTATAACTATGATAATTATAGAAATCTATTCTAAGGGTAATATCGGAATATATGTCATAAAGGCATAATTAACCGTTGTGATAATACGTCAGTTTAAGGTGAAAAATCTATGACAATGAAAACGTCATAAGCAAAATATACATACAAACCATTAATTTATATCTACATTAATATAAACTAAATTAAAAAAAATTTCCAATTTTTTAAATTAATATATATATATATATATATATATCTGTGTGTGTGTGTGTATTATATGAATGTACTACAATGTTAATTAAATTAGATATATATTATATATATATATGTATGTATGTACATATACTATGAATATTTTTACATATCTACATTTACATCTATTAAATATAATATTTAATAATAAAGTGTATGTGTGTATTAATTTATAGGTTTTAAAATTTGGATTTTAGAATGGTTTGACATTTTCAAATAAAATAAAATATTTTTTATTAAAAGTCAAGCCAGTAGCAAAAATAAAATAAAATATTACATTTTTATTTAAATTTGTATGGATTTCTGTATTTAAAATTTTCAATTTTTAAATTTCAAATTTCAAATTCATTTTACTTTTAAAAAATAAAGAATATGTTTTTTAATGTTTTGCAAAAACTTCAAAATAACAAATTTACACACACACACACATATTCCTGTAAAGATATATACACACACACATAATTTTTAATCTGAAAGCAAATAGAGAAAAAATTAATTCGTAGATCTATTTAATAAACCATTTAGGTTTATATGTGTGTGTGTGTATTTCTAGTCTTAAAAATAAATAAATAAACTAAAGTTTGAAGCTAATTTTTAATGTATATAAAATATTTAAAATGTTTTACTTTATTATTTAATTATTAAAAATTAATTTTCAAAAATATTTTTGTTTTAAATATGACCGAAATATATATAAGGGAATTGTAAGCATAAATGAGAATATGTTTATATTTGAATATATATATAATAGGAAAACCTCATTTTGAAGATTTTGAAGCTTTTGAAATTACCAAAATGTCCATTTAAACTTATGATATGCAGTTACGATGTTTTGGTCATTTTATCTATCAAGTTCTTATGCATAACTCTAACCATAATATACGCATTTCCTCCCTTTACCTCCCTGCGGCATTTCATTTTTACTTTTATGAAAATCAAAGCTTCTTCAAAAGGTCGAAGTCCTATGAGAAATCATATGTTGAACACCATAAATAATCACCAATGTTTCAGCAAAGCATCCAAATCATTTCAAACAAATAAACTTTATTAAGCATCATTGAAATAATTGAAGTTTGCATTTAGTAATTTGGATCATAACTATTTCCATTTGATTGAAAATTATCCAGGTCATAAACACAAAAATCAAATAATGATAAGGTGGCGAAGGTGGGAGTGATGGCTGATGAGCAATTTAGATTCCTAAATGTGGTTAACAAGGTGGTGAAGCATATGAGGATTTTTCAGAGTTGATCGAAACAAGCTTCTGGTATGTGAATTTCGAATATTTTTTCCAATGGGATGAATATTCATATAGCTATTGTCGACCTCTCTTTTTATCTGATAATCAAAATAGCAGTATAATTTTTTTTAGAAAGACCAAGTAATTTGTGCAGGAATCATTTAGGAATATGCTATGTTTTATAGTCAAAGTTGACCATTTTCTGTTCTTTCCATGTTTCACTAAAAGAGATTGAAGTAATTCTACTTTCAAAAATTATTAAAAAAGAGCGTGATCTATGAAAGAAATGCTTTTTGGGAACTTTCCGTTTTTGTTTTATCCGGCAACCACATTTGGTACATGAATCATAGAAGGTTTGTTATATGTTATATATTGATGCTTTAGATATACTGATGCTTTAGATGTACTAATGTAGGGATCCCCTTTGACTATATTACATTTTGTCGAATACTACTTTATGTTTACCAATTCATTACTACAAGCATGGTTGTCCATAGTTGGATCAGTCAACCTATAATTGTTAATTCAACATTGCCCAAAGGTTTAACATGTAACGATTAATCTTTTTGTAAGTGAATTCCCTTAATTTACAACAACAATTATTTAGGTTGCAAGTATGGTCGTATACATACTTGAATCAATGTTATTTGTCCATTTTATATTTTTACTGTTAACCCTAGTGTTATCCAGCCTTTTGGCAAGGCCGTGACGCCAAGAACTTGATTAGAAACCAAGGACAGTTCGTCCTGGAGATCGACTATACATAGGTTCGCTATGGATACTGACAAATTTTGTCCGGGTCTGGATTGAGCTACAATTGATTTGACATGACAAGAAAAGCTATAAAAGCCAACGTTCCAAATTTCAAGTCAACCGGACTTCGTATGCTCAAGATATTGATCGATCACGGTTGAGAAATCCAACTCTATTCGTATCCATCCAATTTTGTATCCATTCCCCAAGAGAGATTCAGTTCGTATCCATCGCCTACTAACTTCCTTCGCATCCATAAAATGAAGCTACTTCGTATCCATCATGTTAACAGCGCTTCGTATCCATCAACAAATGCTCATTTCGTATCGGTCTCCCTCCATCCATCTCGTATCGAACTCCCACCATCGATACGAACAGCAAAAACCACCGATCGATACGAAGAAAGCAACATGAAGCATCGATACTAAGGCGGCCTTCAACCATCGATACAAAGTAGCATGCAAGCATCGACACGAATAGAGCCACGCTATCGATACGAACAGCATCGATGCGAATTCAGTAGCCTTCGAAAAATTCAAACTTGCATTGATCATAACTCAAAACCTACAAGTCCAAATGCCACCAATTTTTCACAGGAGCTTGCGTACCACCTTGAGAATGTTCATTATCGATCTCGACTCGATCGGACAAAATCTCAATCGATGCGAATTTGGTTCGTAGCGATCACGGATAGAGTGCAAACAGCATGGGATCGATCACGTGGGCCCACCAACATGGGAGAAGAGGTCTTCCGAGATTTGGGAGGGATATTTGCTGTCTACACCTATAAATAGTGACCCTGGACCTATAGAAAATGGACTTCTGGCCTCTCTACGCCGATATTCTGCCGAAATCATTATCAAACTTCAGTTATACTATTGTAATCTTTTGTAAACAGCGAGTGAAGTTCAATAAACATCAGTCATTTCATAGTGGACGTAGGCAATTCGCCGAACCACTCTAAATCTATGTGTTTCTGTGCATTTTCTTATCTGTTTATTGGTGTGTTTGCTAGATCTGCTTCATTTTACATTTATTTTCTTCATTTTATCTCTTCAAACACTTCCGAAGAGTGTTGTGCCCAATTTTGGTACAAACACTTTGGTGCTTTCACTGAGAAAACCCAGCTTTTCTTTTGTTCTGTGGGTCTACTACCGTCGTTGGATTGCAAATATCTAAGGAGGAGATCCAGACCTATCGTCAAGTTGTTCCTTCTATTCTATTCAGATTGCTCCAGATCTAAGAGGAACTAAACTCATCAAGATTTTCGTAGCCATATTTTCGTATCCAGAAAATATGAAGATTTTCGTATCCATGTTTTGGCACCCAGAAAATATGTCAACATTCATACCGATCGAACTTCGTATCGATCAGTTTTCGTATCGATCGAATTTCGTATCGGTCAGTTTTCGTATCGATCGACTTTTGTATCGATCACATTTCGCATCGATCACTTTTCGTATCGATCAACTTTCGTATCAATCACTATTCGTATCAATCACTTTTCGCATCGATCAACATTCGTATCGATCGACTTTCGTATCGATCGACTTTCGTATCGATCACTATTCGTATCGATCAACATTCGTATCGATCGACTTTCGTATCGATCACTATTCGTATCGATCACTTTTCGCATCGATCACTTTTCGTATCGATCAATATTCGTATCGATCGACTTTTGTATCGATCACTATTCATATCGATCACTATTCGTATCGATCACTTTTCGTATCGATCACTTTTCGCGTCGATCACTTTTCGCATCGATCAACATTCGTATCGATCGACTTTCGTATCGATCACTATTCATATCGATCATTATTCGTATCGATCACTTTTTGTATCGATCAACATTCGTATTGATCGACTTTTGTATCGATCACTATTCGTATCGATCACTATTCGTATCGATCACTTTTCATATCGATCAACATTCGAATCGATCGACTTTCGTATCGATCACTATTCGTATCGATCGACTTTCGTATCAATCACTTTTCGTATCGATCACTTTTCGTATTGATCAACATTCGTATCGATCACTTTCGTATTGATCACTATTTGTATCGATCACTTTTCGTATCGATCAACAATCATATCGATCGACTTTCGTATCGATAACATTTCGTATCGATCCAGCTACGGCCAATTCGTATCGATCATCAGATACCGGTTCGTATCGATCCTACCGTGTGCATTTCGTATCGATACTCAAATACCACTTCGTATCGATTCAGCCGTATGCATTTCGTATCGATCCTCAGATAACACTTCGTATCGATCCAATTGTCCACTTTTCGGATCGTTCAATTTCACCAACATTTTTATCGTTCAAACATTGTTGAGAACGATACGAAATTTCAAAAAATATATTTTCGGGTACGACCCAAATTTACGAAAAAGAGGCTAAATTTTTTTTTAGCTCAACTTAATGAAGGAACATTCCATCGACGTTCCTGAGCGTACCATGACTGAAAGGGACATAGGGGATTACAACAACAAATGCTGAATTACAATCAAGGAATGGGTAAAGGAATACTACTCAATCGGTGCTCCCAGAGGTTGGAGAACCTAGTTAATATGCCAAGGACTAGAGTTGGTTAATATATCATGCTTCTAAGGTGGACTGCAACTTCCCCCAATTGACCAGTTTTAAACTCCTGAATTGACAACTACATTACGATGGCTAATATGATGACCGCCCTACACTGTCTGCTCTGCCAACTTAAAGCATAGCTGGTCACCACTGACCCATCTTCAAATGCCCGCATCTTAGCCATACTGTGTCCATATGACTAGAAGCATGGCATACAACCTTAAGAGGACTTCCTTACTACCTTATATGGGTCTCCTACCTGGTTGAAAATTAGAAATGATCACTAATTTATGAGCCCATCTTAACCAACTCGCCATCCAATCGGCATCACCAAACCACTCGATCATTGTACAATCGTGCATACATCATTAACCAGTGTTACAAGACCCCGTAGCCATAAAATGGACTTGATCAGAATGTTGATCGGGGAATCTTTCCCAGTCGAGACTTATTCGTTGAAACCATCCTGCATGCAGAATTTCCAGTGAAAATTCAACATGTTGATTATGTCAGTGTACTATGGAAATACAGCCCCCGACACTACCTCATGAAGTGAGAATTGCGCATGGCTTCCACCAAGAGTGACTACCATCAAATGCAGATGTCTTCCTCCATTCCTCAAAGAACACTGTCAATCGTGGTTAGACATACCAGTTCTACTTCTCATATTGTTGAAGGGAATGAAGAAGCTGGCAGCCAACGAATTTATCCAAAGCCCACAGCCAGTTGCTGCCAATACCCCTAAATGAATTCATCACCAGAGCTTATTTCCAGACTTTGATAAGAGAACTGGTGGATAGCCGCCGACGACTACACCAACATGTCCAGGCCAATATTGAGTTGATGAATCAGATAAAGGATCAACATGGCGAGATAAGGAAGGAACCTACTCCACACTCTAGATCGGAAAACTCCTCTTCTTTAGATGGCTACCGTGGATGCGAACGCCATAAGGCTGCTACGGAAAGGATAGCTTCGACAATATGTGCAATCCCCATAAAATGAAGGACCGGGAATGCCCGACCCCTATCGATCAAGAACTTTGATCAAATTGAACCATTTGTGTTACACTTCCAACTGTGAAGGGCTGGACCGAAGTGCGATAGCGAGCATACGATGCTGCTTCAGTTACCAATGAGATTTGATTTGATCTCTTTTGAATTATTTCTATTTCAATTTCATTTATGTTGCGAAATGTGACCGACTTGAATTAAACTACTTGCAAATGGTGCAGGTAACCGAGTACTCAAGGTTCGGTGCCAAATAACCTCTGCAGACTATGATCAAGTCATTGAGGTATCATTATGACAAGCATGATTCAACCACTGATCGGCTACTATATGCCGTTGACTTGGGGGTAGGGCATCAAAGACGAAGAGACCGACAAAGTCAGGACTCCAGTACAAAGTGGATGCAACCGACCATCCACTCATCCGCCTATGCAATTTAATTGGAGATCTGGGAAAAACTTGGAGTGATATGTCCCAATAGTGTACTCTCCATCTCGTGCTTAAAGCTCGCCAAAATACTTATGCTTCTTCTGATGCCCAGTAAAATTGGAATCACACCAAGGGTGAATGTGACATGACCGTCTATTCATCCAATACTACATTAGAACTTGGGGTAATTTGAGAACATATGTTTAAAGTGTATATGATTTAACCATTCACTCTCCATCTTGCGTCTGTGATTCGACAAAAACAATCATGCCTTAAACCGACTTTGTCAGGGCCCAAGCCTCAACTTAAAGTCATCAACGACTAACCGCCTACTCGCTAACCATCATGAGCCACCATTTCGACTCTCTTCCTCAACTCGACCGAAAGAGTGCAAAGCATAAAGTGGACGTGACTCGACCATCTGCAAACTCTTACCCCTAACTTAAGGGAAAATACACAGCTCAAAGTGGATGCAGTTTGACCATCCTCTCCTCTGCTCGAGCTCAAAGCTTACCAGAACACTAATCTTACTCCTTAGGCTTAGCAAAAGTGGAATCCAAACAAACATGGATGTGATTCGACTGTCCATCAACTAAATCTTATCCTTCGTTGAGGGCGGATAAGTGGAAAGTGATCGAGATCCGACCAATCACTTATTAAGTGAAACCCGAGCTCGGGGGCCGACACACTTAAATCAAAAGGGATTGAAACATGACAATCCTCGAACAAACTCCAGTTCCCAGAGTGCGAGATGGAGTACAAAATTCCAAATCCAAACTCGAGGGGGATGGACCCGTCCATCTAGGACTTCGCTTGCCAAATTAAGGTGGATGTGATCCGACCATCCACGACCTTAATCAACCTCCTGTTCTTAGAGTGCGAACGGAATCCAAATGCCTAAACATATGTGACTGACCATCTGTCGACCAACTCCAGATTCCCAGAGCGCGAACTGGAGTATAAACATCAACTAACTCTAAGTCCACAGAGCGCGGACTGGAGTATAAACACTGAAATGAGTGTGACTGACCACCCATCAACTAACTCCGGATTCCCAGAGTGCGAACTGGAGTATAAACATTAAATAACTCTAAGTCCCCAGAGCGTGGACTGGAGTATAAACATAAATGGGTGTAACTGACCACCCATCAACCAACTCCAGATTCCCAGAGTGCGAACTGGAGTATAAACATCAAAACGGGTGTGACCGACCACCCGTAAAACAACTTCTTGTTCCCAGAGTGTGAACGGAATCCTAATACCTAAATAGAAGTGACTGACCATTTGTCGGCCAACTCCAGATTACTAAAGCGCGAACTAGAGTATAAACATTAACTAACTCTGGTCCCGAGAGCACAGGCGGGAGTGTAAACGCCAAATGGGTGTGACTGACCAACCATCAACCAACTCCAGATTCCCAAAGTGCGAACTGGAGTATAAACCTCAACTAACTCCAGATTCCCAGAGTGCGAATTGGATTATAAACATCAACTAGCTCTAAGTTCCCAGAGTGCGGACTGGAGTATAAACACCAACTGGGTGCGACTGACCACCCATCACTAAATCTGGTCCTGAGAGCGCGGACTGGAGTATAAAGACCAAACGGGTGCGATAGACCACCTATCAACCAACTCCAATCCTCAAAGCTAGGATTGGAATATAAATACCAGAAGGGATGTGATTCGACTGTCCATCTATCAACTCTGATTCTTCAACAAGTCCTGTAGTATAAAAAGCATATGTGGTTCAACCATCTGCTTTCCAACTCTACCCTCACTTGGGAGCACACTTATCACACAAAATCGGATGCGATCCGACCATCCAGCACTAAGCGGGCGTGACACAACCATCCATGCATCAACTCTTGTCCCCGGCACGGGACCCATAACATAATTTTATAGGGATGCACTCCAACCCTACAAGACAAATTTTCTTCCTTGATTCGACACGGAGACGCAGATTCGCAAAACGGACCTAGTTGAACGTCCTATTCTAAATGGATGTGACTACCCATCCTACTGCAATTGAACGTGACATGACCGTTCATCCGCTAGCTCTCCCCTATGATATGACGGGTTGTGCGTGCAACATGGACGGATGTGACCTAACCATCCGCCAATCAATTCCTTCCTACAGTTCAGTGGGAGAAGCATCAAACTAAAGTTGTTGTAATTTGTCCGACCACACTTCGACTTTTACCCTTGACTAGGGCCAGAGGAATTGACAGAGGAAAATGCTGTTTGACCATTTTCTACAAAAAAATCTTAGTCCCCGGAGTGTGGACAGGGGTATAAACATCAAATAGGTGTGATGAATGGCCCTTCAACTAACTCTGATCCCCAAAGTGTGGCTACAAGAATAGACAAACAAATGAATGTGATTCGACCATTCATTCACCAACTTTGACTAAACTCGACCTGAGGAGTATAAACTCACTACAGGTGCAATTAGACCATCCACGAACTAACTCTGCTAACCCAAGATTGGGGGCAAAAGTACAAATCATCGAAAGAAGAGAAAGGTGACTTGCTACATCTCCAGCTTAGCGTCCTTTACAACTTAAGGCAACGACTACAAGGAGACTCTAATGCTAACCAATCAGAATGATGCCCAAAGTTCTGGGCAACCAATTATACCGTACCGTCGGATCGACGGGCAATATTGATCTGCACCTTTCATATCATACCATTGGATCGACAGGAAATGAGGTCCGAGCATTCTACATCGTGCCGTTGAATCGACAGTCAATATCGATCCTCTTCGACTACAAATCGATGTGACCCGAACGTCCATCGAGTACCTTTGACCAATGGAGCATGGATAGAAGAATAAACCACAACTGAGTGTGACTTGAGCACTCGTCCTCCATCGCCTTCCTTCGATCCGTCAGGAAGAGCATGAGACCAGATGAGCATGACATGACTGCATTTGAGTTGACTTTATCCCTAGATCTGACGGGAGAACGTAAATCGAAATGGACATGGTTGATCGCCCAACTCCAAAAGAATGCAATGCGACCATTCATTCTTTGACTCATAACATGATCCGACTAAACGAGCAATTCACAAGAAGTGCAACCTAAATGTCCACGCACCAATTATTACCCTGGATTCGACAAGGGAAGCATCAATCCTGCATTGGATCTGACTGGACGATTCACTCTTCAGTTTTTGCCCAGAGTATGGCGACATAAGCAGCGAAGTGAATGTTATTGACCGTCCAGAACCTAGCTCATTTCCGAATGTCGGCAAAGTAACAATGTATTCCGCCTAGAGGAAAGAACTAGAACATAATGCAGGATAGGCACAACTCAGCCTTCCATCGGTTAACTCGATCTCATGGTTCAATGGGATAGAGTACAAAATAGAGGCGAACATTATCTACCTTGTCACTTATCGAGATATTCCCCAGACTTGGGGGCACGAGCAAAAAGATAAGATTAATATGATTCAACCATTCATCAATCAACTCTGATTCTTAAAGCTTGAACTACAGTATAAACACAGCTATGACAAGACTAGATCATCCGCGTAATGCATCCGCCAACCCAAGACTGGGGGCAAAAGAGTGATTATCCAAGAGTTGACTATGACAACTCGATCCTATGACCCGTGCCTTATATTCATAACAACTCAAGGTTACGGCCGAAAGGATGCCTAGAGATAGAATCATCGGATCAATACCCGGACTTATGGCAGCTAATCATTATTCCAACCCTTATGATGAGCAATGGATTGTGAGTACATTGAATGAAAAGCGCATCATTCAGAAACACAAGTAAATTCAATATCAAAGCTAGAGCCAGTTATGTAGCAGCATGCAGTACAAGGCTAAGTTCTACTAATCCTTTGATTCAACGTCCCTACAAGCCTGATCATTTATCATTGCAAATAAGCACATAAAGCGCCTACAACCCATCACGAGTACTAAAGATTGGATCACAACTCAGTGCAATGATGACGAAAGAGTAAACTGCGTTGCTTCAGGTGAGTCTTGATGTGTTCGCTTGGACTCGATCTCATATATATATATATAGACTCTCACCAACCATTGAGAACCCTGCATTAAATGTCGACTCGAAGCATGTCTCGATGAATAAAAATGAAGTGACATGGATCCAGAGAGATCTGCTGCAATTAAAGAGGAGGTGAATTTACTCAAAACCGATGGGTTCCTCTACCCAAAATGAGTATCCACTCCTTTACTTATAAGAAAAATGAACAGAGAGTGGAGGACATATGTCAACTACTCAGATTTGCATGGGGTATGAGAAAGCACAGCTTTCCACTTCCAATGATCAACCAACTGATGGACTCGACCATCAGACATGAATTACTCACATCCATGGACGCAAACTCCAGATACAATAGGATACTGAAGCATGTCCCAGACCAGGAATACAACTGTTTCATTACTGACCTAGGCCTAGAGTGCTATGTTGCAATCCACGGATTCAAACTTGAGAACGCTTATGCTACTTACCAAAGGACGATTAACAGATAATTCAAAAATCAGATCGGTCGATCGATGAAAGTAGACGTGGTTAATATGCTCGTGAGATCATGACTATCAAACGACCACATCGATGACCTGGCAGAGATATTCAATGCTCTCCAAAAAATACAGGATGAAACTCAATCCTTTGAAATGCTCTTTCGCCATTACATCAAAAAGATTTTTTGTTTTCATCCTCAATTCTCGTGGAATCAAGGCTAATTTTCCAAAAAATTCCGACAATTAAAGACACCAATGTACCGAAGACAACCAAGCAGGTACGGAGCCCAAGTCGGAAGATTACCGTCCTAAGTTGATTCAAGTCTAGGACCATCTACAAGTGAATTCTCTTCTTCAACCTGACCAAGAGAGGGAAGAGAACTTTTGAATGAACTAACAACTGCGTTGACGCAATTCCAGGTCTGATAGATCGCTTAAAGAGACCTCCCATTTTACCAAGACCTTTGGATCGCGAAGATTTATACATCAATTGGGTCGTGTCAACACACGCCATAAGCATCGTAATGCTATGTGAAGAGAAACGAATCCAAAGACCAGTATATGATGAAGGCTGGCTATTGACAAGCTCACCCCGTTAACGTCTATATCGACCAGCCGTTACGATAGGTCCAATAGCAACCTTAGATGTCTTAAAAGTTACTAAAATGGAGTATCGAGCTAAGACAATTTGATATCACTTGTCTCCCACGGAGAGCTCTTCATGGTCAAACATTAGCATACTTCGTATCTGAATTCATTGCATCAGATGATTATCCGAAGAACAGTGGAGAACCGTCCAACCAACGAAGAACATACATAGATGGAATTTTCGATAATCGGCTTTTTAACGTCGAAGTTGCGTTAATGACTACTGAGGAACGATCGATCTGCTACGCCCTCAAACTCAACTTCCCTACAACAAATAATGAAGCTAAGTATGAAGCCTTGGTGCTCAAACTTGCAAGAAAACTAGGAGTGGAAACTTTACACGTCTTATGTGATTACTAGTTAGTAGTATGCCAAGTCAGGGAAGGTTATCTGACTAGGGGGCAACATCTTGCTCCTTATCTCAGTTGGGTCCAAGAGCTATTAACCGACTTCGAGTATTACACCATAACACACATCCTCGGAGAACAAAATGAAAAAGCCGAGTCACTGGCCAAGCTAGCCAGTTTTGGGGATACACGACATATAGACTTTGTCCCAGTTGAAATACTTATTATTCCAAGCATTGGCGGATAAAGGTTGACTAGATCTTAGAGACAGAGCCAAAAAAGGAGTCACGGATGACTCCTATCAAATATTATCTACAACAGGTCATCCCTCTTGAATAGAGGAATGAGAAATGGTATATCCTTCGCAAAGCTATCCCATGAGTTAACACTTGTACATTTTGTGTCCATCAGTGACCAGCCATCAACTTCGTATCCATCGATGTGAAGCCCATTGATACGAAAGTCACTACATGATCGTATTTGAGCCACTCAACTCCATCGATACGAAGCATTCCTAGGGACTATCCATTTTGTAGTCGATAGCCATCGATACGAAGCATACATTCCAATATCTCAAATCAATCCAGGAGAGGATCGATACGAAGGAAGGAATTAAAACAACCATCGAACGTTGTTACAACTCGAATTTCACATCGATCCAGGAGAGGATCGATACGAAATTCAATTCAAAAAAAAAACTTGACAACGACCCGTGAACGTCCAAATATTGATGGGAGTCAGGCTAACATACGTGCATGTATGATGGACTAACATTCAATTTTCAAAATTCACAGGAGTTGAATGATCACCTGATGACAATTACAACAGTGAACAACAAATCACTAGCACTCGACACTCAGTTACAACAATGCACTGCATAATCATTGGTAGTCAACAAATCGGCTTTTATATTACTGGAAATCAATCGAAGGTTACATCTTTTGATGAAAAGATAGCAACTACTCAGCGAATCGGATAGAACTTCTTCAGAATGAAGGATGCAGCTTTTCAAAGCACGTCATGTTCACACAAGATGTACTTTGGGGGGCAAATGTTATACAGCCTTTTGGCAAGGCCATGACGCCAAGAACTTGATTATAAACCAAGGACAGTTCGTCCTGGAGATCGACTATACATAGGTTCGCTATGGATACTAACAAATTTTATCTGGGTCTACATCAAGCTACAATTGATATGACACGACAAGCAAAGCTATAAAAGCCAACGTTCCAAATTTTAAGTCAATCGGAGTTCGTATGCTCAAGATATTGATCGATCACGGTTGAGAAATCCAACTCTATTCGTATCCATCCAATTTCGTATCCATTCCCCAAGAGACATTCAATTCGTATCCATCACCTACTAACTTCCTTCGCATCCATAAAATGAAGCTACTTCGTATCTATCATGTTAACAGCGCTTCGTATCCATAAAAAAATGCTCATTTCGTATCGGTCTCCCTCCATCCATCTCGTATCGATCTCCCACCATCGATACGAATAGCAACAACCACCGATCGATACGAAGAAAGCAACATGAAGCATCGATACTAAGGCAGCCTCCAACCATCGATATGAAGTAGCATGCAAGCATCGATATGAATAGAGCCACGCTATCGATATGAACAACATCGATGCGAATTCAGCAGCCTTCGAAAAATTCAAACTTGCATCGATCATAACTCAAAATCTTCAAGTCCAAATGCCACCAAATTTTCACAGGGGCTTGCGTACCACCTTGAGAATGTTCATGATCGATCTCGACTCGATCGAACAAAATCTCGATCGATGCGAATTTGGTTCGTATCGATCACGGATCGAGTGCAAACAGCATGGGATCGATCGTGTGGTCCCATCCACGTGGGAGAAGAGGTCTTCCGAGATTTAAGCGAGATATTTGCTGCCTACGTCTATAAATAGTGACCCTGGACCTACAGAAAATGGGCTTTTGGCCTCTCTACGCCGATATTCTGCTGAAATCATTATCAAACTTCAGTTATACTATTGTAATCTTTTGTAAACAGCGAGTGAAGTTCAATAAACATCAGTCATTTCATAATGGACGTAGGAAATTCGCCGAACCATTCTAAATCTGTGTGTTTCTGTACATTTTATCTGTTTATTGGTGTGTTTGCTAGATCTGCTTCATTTTACATTTATTTTCTTCATTTTATCTCTTCAAACACTTCCGAAGAGTGTTGTGCCCAATTTTGGTACAAACACCAAGTTACTATAATAAACATAAAATAGTGTGCTGCTATTAGCAGCCAAAAAATAAATCCTGTTACCACTAACTTTTAATATATATTAATTTTTTATATGCTACATAACAACAATTAGAATTTTTTAATTCGGCCCTAAACAGCCGCATGTCTTTGATTTCCAGCGCCCATTCACTATCATACGATGATAAACAACCATGTGTATTTTATTTCCAACGGTCATTCACTATCGTATGGTGATAAACAACCGAACATTATTTGGATGTTGTTTTGATAAAACAATATAGCATAGAGTTCGTATGGTGACAATTAGTTATGAGTGACAGAAAAGATAAAGGTGCCTATAGTTATACACTATAAAATATCTTAATATTTTCAATTATCAATTTGACTACTACTAATTTTTTTGTTTTCCTTTTTCATCTTGAGAGCATGATAAGAAACTAAGTTTTAAATAAGAAGATTTAGTAGATTATATTTATATTGATTATAGATATAATAGTAAAACGTGTGAGATATTTAAGTTACATATTTGTACGTACACATGCATATATACAAAGTGTTCTACTTTCATTTAAGTATGTGTGCATGCTCTTACTCTCAAATTCTCTTAACATATAGTAATAAATAGGTATTTATTGATATATTTTTATGAAGGTCGTTTCGATTATCTTGAAGACGATTAGGGGTATCCACTAATGACATTAAGGGTGTGCTTCCAATCAAAAATTGCTTAGTTCATGTATATACGCGTCCAATGCATCCGAGGTGGGAATGGATAACCTGCTAGAATTTTCCTTTTCCGCAATGTATGAATTTTGTCATACTCCTACATGACACGTTCAATGCATCAAACGTTAACCATTGTTTTCAATATTTTCAGACCATTTTACCTCTTCTTTCTCTTACTCATAAATAATCATTCTCCTTTCCTATACCCTCTGGGCAACATAATTAGTTAGGCCATGCACCCTAATTGTTGTGAATTACGTATATAAAATTTTATTCTATGAAATAACTTAGTTGTACTTTCATATCTTTTTTCATCCAACTAAAGAAATATGAATTTATCAAGCCCTAAATAACAATATGTGAGGTTATATTGTATCGTATATAACTTTCATCTTAAGTAATCCATAGAATTTGAAATAAGTTAGATAATTTTTGTTGATACTTTTATTTTTAAGTTTATGAGTATAATCTGCATATTATATTTTTCTCATTCGGTATTTACACAGAAACCAAATTGTAATCAAAAATGCAGTAACGAGTTTTCTTTATATTTTTCATACCATTTCACAATAAAATGAAGTTAGCTCAAGTATTATCATATGATTATTGTTAACCCACCTTTTGCCAAGGCAGTAGACAGGCGGATTTAACCCAATAGACTTCACGATTATCAAGGCCATTAGTCAAGAGTGATGATTGTGAGGTCCATAAATCAAGTGCAGGCAACGATATGAAGCAATGATCAACGATACCAAATGATAGAATCTCCAGAATATTCTAAGTACGGATTAGTGTCTTGCCCAGGCAAGGTATCGGTGCATATCCCTTCCCCTAGGGGATCGGTACATGTCCTTAATTTTTGTCCCAAACTAGGTGAGACCGGTATAAAGTGACAAGGAAGGCCACACAAGGAAACAATTCAAATCTCAAGTCACTTGGAGTTTGTATGCGCAAGTTGTGGGCAAATTACTTCACCTAAGAAAGGGATCGTATAAAAAGGGATCGACATATTTCAGCTAAGCAAGTACAACTCAATGGAAAACAATCAATATCTCAAAATCCATAAGTATAATGCATACAAAATTTTGTGAACAAGAAGTGGGGACCCTAGGGAGCCTACCCTAGGGATCGCACATCAAAAGGATGAAGAAAGAGGGATCGGCCCTCTTCCCTCTTAGGGATCGGCTAAACCCAACTTTATAGCAAAGATCGATCAATATCTCAACATCTACACATCAAATTGACATGAAACATGGAGGAAAAGCTAATTACAACATGTGGAACACCCCATAGGGAGCGCATATCATTTGGAGCAAGTTGGAGGGATCGGTACCTATCCCTCCATAGGGATCGACTATAATCAGCCTTCACAACATATTGCAAAAAAATTGATCAATAACTCAAGTTCTACTAATCCAATTGGCGTGAAACTTGGAGGCTAAGAATAATACAATATGGAGAAACTCCCTTAGGGATCACATGGCATTTTGAAGAGATTGAAGGGATCGGCGGAAATCAAAATTTAAGCAACATTACTTCACAAAAGATGCGATATCTCACAAACTGTACGTCAGAATTGCATGAAATTTGGGGAGTAGGTAGCTAACATCATGAGGCACCCCTCATAGGGATCGCAGCCCATTTGGAAACGCTAATAAGGATCGGTACCCACCCCTATTGTAGGCCCCAATAAGTTTGGAAAATTTTGGGTGGCCTCGTCTTGGTCTCCCGAACCTTCTATAAAAATTTCAGCCCAATCCGTGCACGTCTTCCCTTGTAAATATAACAGGCTTGGCCTCAAAAAAAGGATCTTCTTTATGTTTTTCTTTATCTTCAACCTAGGCTACGCTCTGCCAATTTTATTCTCAGATTTCGGGTTGTAACTGTAAACAAACTTCAGTATAATAAAAAGGCTTATTTGGAAGTGGACGTAGGCCGGAGTTAGCCGAACCACTATAAATCTTGTCTCTTTTTTCTTGCTTTCTGATTGTTTTAATTTTGTTCTTCATTTGTTTCTCTTCATATTTCTATGATTGGATTGGATATTGGTACTTTTACATAATTGGGTGTTGCTGGTCAATTTTGATGCTGACATTTTGGTGCTTTCACTGAGAAAGCTAGCCCCCGTGGATTTAGAGTTCAGATTTGGAATCAATTAGAGAGCTTGAATTTGGAGCAATGGTGAGATAATCAACAAGGAGACAAGTAGCGGATAGAAGCCATCATAAAGGGAGTCATGAGGCTTCCTCAAGAGCTGGAGCTAATAAGCATCTATCTATATCACCAGAGATGAAATGGGAACAATGATGGATGCTATGCAGGAACAGATGTTGAAAAGACAAGAGGAGATGATGCAGAATCTACTCCAACAGATCGGACATGCTGGAGCCATAGGAGCTGCTGGAATGCGAAACCAAGGAGTTGGAACGATAGGGACTACTGCAGTATGGATCAAGCAGTTGAGGCGGCAAGATTCGCTGGAAATCAGAACCGGGAGCATGGAGATGGAGCTGTTGGATAAAGGAGTGGAACAGAGCAGCCGAGGGCAGTCCACGGCCATCTTAGAGGGATCAACACTGATCCCTCTAGAGGGATCGACATAGATCCCCAAATATACGGGGGCATGCCCCTGGTTCTGGTCGATTATGATGCTAGAGGATCAGCAGTCAATCCCATGGAGTTTGGTGCGAATCGAAATTTGAATACTCGTCCAAAGGAATACATTCCAGAATTCCCTCGTAGACTCAGAGGCAGCTTGGACATGATGATAGAAGACTACCATTGGAAGACAATGACATGTTTGCAGAGAAGATTAGGCAAGTTTATGCATGGAGGATTAGTGAACAAGGATCTGGAGGATGTAAATAGAAGTCCATTCGCTCCTAATATCAGGAATGCTAAGAATCCATCGGAATTCAAACTACCAACACTGGAAGCTTATGATGGAAAGTCGAATCCAACTATGCATATGATGAGGTATATACGGCACATGGAAGTACTGGGGGCTTCGGAAGAAGTCCTGGTACGATGCTTCCCCTTGTACTTAACGGATGTAGCCGTGCTATGGTTCAGACAGTAGGAGAGTGGTTCTATTAGCACATGGATGAAATTTGTCGAAAGATTTATGATGCAGTTTCAGGCTCACATTACAAGACCCATGAATGTGATGACATTGACATCAGTAAAGCAGTGGGCAGGAGAATCACTCAAGAATTTCTTAGCCAGGTTCGGTGCGGCAGTTGTTTCGGTGGATCGACCAGATCCATCGATGGTTTTGATGGCGGCAGTATTAGGGGTTGCATATATTCAGATTTTAAGATATCACTGATATGGGATCCACCGATGGATCTCGGGGAATTTCACCATGAAGCAGAAAGGTTTCTACGACAAGAAGATGCAAAAGCCGATAAAGAGGCAATGGAAGTTAATATGGTATGGGGTGGAGAATCGCCTAGTGAAAGCTCAGGAAAGGACAAGGGTAAACGAAACATGGATAATAGCTTTGATGGATTAAAGCGATAGAGGGGGGAACCCAAATTCTCTTATTACTCGGATTGAATGAAACCCTAGAACAAATATATTTGGATACTCGAGGACGCCTTCCGTATCAAAGGCCGGTAAGGAGGGAACCCTCCAAAAGCGAACGTACATCAAGAAAGCGCTGCATATTCCATGGGCTATATGGGCACAACACAAACGACTGCAGGCATATGAAGGATATCATTGAGGAACACATGAGGAATGGTCAGTTACAACAATATATGAGGACTAGGGCTACAGCAGTGGAACAGAAGCAGCCACCGTCCACCTTAAATGAAAATGGCACTGGATCAAGGCATCATCATCAACTTGTCATTAATTGATCGAGATGGCATGTAATAAGTAGCAAACTCCGCAGTAGGACGACTAAGTCACTTACACATGTACGGGATCGAGGATGGTCCCTAAGCATGCTCTGATATGATGATAAACCATTGTGCTTAGGTTTGTGAAATTTGTTTTTTCTTTCTTATTTGCTTCGAACTCTTATTTTTCTAGTTTTTATTTGAACTCTGGTTTATTGGTTGCACAGATTCTTCTTTTAAATTTTGGCAAATGGACTTAGAAATGCTTAAATTTGGATCAATGTAATAGATAACATAGGTCGCGATTGCGATCATGTCCGAAGAGATGGGATAACAATCGCAAGGAACGGGTCTTTTCATCGGGCGAACATGATGAAATGGACTCGTACATCATGGATTAAGTCCTCAACTGGGTGTCAAGGTCGACAAGGTATTTAGGTATGGTCTATGCCTGGCAAGGGGTAGGTTGCTTCGCTCAAATGCGATGACATACTCAAGTCATCGAGTATGGATTATGATCGGTAAGGATCCAGAGAGATCAAGGTCATCAGGTATGGACTATGCCTGGCAAGGGGTAGGTTGCTTCACTCGAACGCGATGGATCGACCTACTCAGGTCGTCGAGTATGGATTATGCTCGGTAAGGATTCAGAGAGATCAAGGTCGTCGGGTATGGACTATGCATGGCAGGGGTAGGTCGCTTTGCTCAAATGCGATGGATCGGCCTACCCAGGTCGTCGAGTACAGATTGTGCTCGACAAGGATCCGGTGAGATCGAGGATTTGGATAACAACCCAGAAAGGTCATGGATTTGGATATCAGTTTCGAATAGCAACAGATTTGGCTTTGGATGGATGCAGATTCGTATAAAACGATCCGGAGTGACCATGGATTTGGGTTGGATTCTGGATTGGAAAATACAGGTATCAACGGGTTATGGATTTTGGATTTTGGATTTATGGCAATTCAAAGCACACCTTCCTATCGCAAAACATGTTTTGGGGGGCAAAGGTTAACCCAACTTTTGCGAAGACAGTAGACGGGCAGATTTAACCCAACAGACTTCATGATTATCAAGGCCATTAGTCAAGAGCGATGATTGTGAGGTCCAGAAATTAGGTGCAGGCGATGATATGAAGCGATGATCAACCGATACCAAATGATAGAATCTCTAGAATATTCTAACTGTAGATTAGTGTCTTGCCCAGGCAAGGTATCGGTGCATATCCCTTCCCATAGGGGATCGGTGCATGTCCTCAATTTTTGTCCCAAACTGGGTCAGAGTGGTATAAAGTGACAAGAAAGGCCCCATGAGGCTATATTTCAAATCTCAAGTCGTTTGGAGTTTGTATGCACAAGTTATGGGAAAATTACTTCACCTAAGAAAGGGACCGTATAAAAATGGATCGGTATAAAAAGGATCGACATATTTCAGCCAAGCAAGTACAACTCAATGGAAAACAATCTATCTCAAAATCCATAAGTCCAATGCATATGAAATTTTGTGAGCAAGATGTGGAGACCCTAGAAAGCCTACACTAGGATCGCACATCAAAAGGATGAAGAAAGAGAGATCGGCCCTCTTCCCTCTTAGCGATCGGTTAAACCCAACTTTATAGCAAAGATCGATCAATATCTCAACATCTACACATCCAATTGACATGAAACTTGGAGGACAAGCTAATTACAACACGTGGGACACCATATAGGGATCACATATCATTTGAAGCAAGTTGGAGGGATCGGTACCTATACCTCTATAGGGATTGGCTATAATCAGCCTTCACAATCAATAACTCGAGTTCTACTAATCCAATTGGCATGAAACTTGGAGGCTAAGCATAATACAACGTGGAGAAGCTCCCCTAGGGATTGCATGGCATTTTGAAGAGATTGGAGGGATCGGTACATATCCTTCTAGAGGGATCGGCAGAATCAGAATTCAAGCAACACTACTTCACGGAAAATGCGATATCTCACAAATTGCACGTCAGAATTGCACGAAATTTTGGGAGCAGGTAGCTAACATCATAGAGCATGCCTCACTGGGATCACAGCCCATTTGGACACACTAACAAGGATCGGTACTAATCCCTATTTCGACTAACAAGGATCCGTGCAAGTCTTCCCTTATAAATACAGCATGCATGACATAAGAAAAAGGATCTTCTTTCTGTTTTTCTTTATCTTCAACCTAGGTACACTCTGCCAATTTTATTCTTGGATTTCGGATTGTAAGTATAAACAAACTTCGGTATAATTAAAAGGATTGTTTGGGAGTGGACGTAGGCTGGAGTTAGTCGAATATTGGTACTTCTACATAATTTTGTTCTCCATTTATTTCTCTTCATATTTCTATGATTGGATTGAATATTGGTACTTCTACATAATTGGGTGTTGGTGGCAAATTTTGACGCCAACAATTATTATTTCACAATAAATAAATTTTCTTCCACTTTTTTGCACATGTCCAACGGACGGCCTAACATACTGGTTTAAATAAAGAGGCTACACTCTCCTTATGATCCTAACGATCATTGAACACTTCGGTTATTGGTTGTCTCCTCCTTGGACACTCTATTCTTCCTCCTTGGCAACGGTTGCAACATCATCTCCTTGGCTTCATAATTTTCTACTAGAGACTAAGGTTAAGTCGGTTGAGTGTAGAGATAATGAGAAACGGGTTGGCTATTTATAGCCAACTAGGTCACAAAAAGGTTAGCCCCTTTCTGTTAAACCCTAAGGGATCAAGTCCCCCTTCCCTTATTACTATGATTAGCCTTGACATGGGCATATTTGGGATTCCAAACAATCAACCATAATTATTTAACACTTTAAATCATTTAATTAATTAATTTATCCAATGTCGTTCACTTATTAAATCAATGTACAACTTTTATGCATCATTTCAAATAATTTTCAAGCTTCAAATAAATAATTAAATGCCACTAAAATTTAATACAATTTTTTTAATTTTATTATTAATTTATAATATTTATAAATTAATTTTACATTGGTCAAAATTGGAAATAGCCAACGACTCGGTTGTGTTGAGTCTATAGTGTGAACTCGGTCCTTAGTCAATATTTAAATAATTTAAATACTACTGTATGTACAAACTTTTTTGAAGTACAATATTAGGCATAATTTTAATGCTTATAGAGTATTTAGGTAAGATCCATTTTTTTAATACATAATAAGCTCAACTAGTAATGGCAATTTGTATACGTATTCTTTTCATCATTACTGCATTACTTAGATATGTACAGTGTGGTATAAGGTCAGAAAAACTTAATTAATATCCGTATTTAATTGCGTAAACAACGTTAAAATTCCTAGTTCAATCTGATAACATTTATCAATTAACATATTTACTCTAATTGGAGATTTTGACTTTAAGTTGAATGCCAATTATGGTGATACTAACCTTCAACAAGAAAGAAGAAGAAACTCTCTTGGGTAGTGGTGCACTCCAAGTAGTCTAATTTATACCGCATATGGTCGTAACATGATAGCGATGTTATGTGATTGACCATAATTAAAGTATAGTCCAGTCACTCAAGATTGATAGTATGCTTAAGTCCGAAGACTACAATTGGTCATTATCAAGAGATCTTCTATTTTGAATTAGTTGTACTAATATATAGAAGGCTCTGTTTCATGTCATTATGTGATTGTTCCAAACATCCATAAGTATGTAACCCCTTGGTTCATCCGAAAGTCATGAGTAATTCACCGTCCATCGTATGAAGTGCGTTGCATATACTAGTTTCAACGGATGGTTGATATCCTTTTCTCAATACATATATACTAGGAATATTTAAGGAGCAAATATTTATATATTGATTTAATACTCATCATTACAAGCACATTTGTAACTGCAATCGATAAAATGCTTCTCCTAAAAAATTTCTACTTATATATGTTTAATGTATTTAATTCATTGTTTATATCTCTATATAACAAAACATATAAAAGAAAATAAAACTGAAAGCGCATTTTATTGGGAACGAGATTGTTTACAAATTTAAGTTTATATAACTATTTACATAACTTCTCATAGGGAACACCCTTAACTCTGTCAATCATCCACTTGCCGATTATAAAGCCTCGTCCACATACCTTTGACCAGGCTCCCTAAATTAGACTGAGAAAGCAGCTTGGCGAATGGATCTGCTATGTCATCTTTGGTATATACTCTTTCTATTATGATCTCTCCATCGGTAATGAACTGCATTATCATATGGAACTTCTGGAGGTTGTTTCTTGACTTCTTGTGAGCTCATAGTTCCTTGGCAATATGTATTGTTTCATAAATGTAACAATATAAAAGCATCGGACCTTCAATGTTTAAGATCACTCCTAACTCCTTGATGAGTTTGCGCATCCACACTACTTCTTTTGCAGCATCGTTCAAGGTGATGTACTCAGCCTTCATGGTTAAGTATGCCACAACTTCTTGCTTTGAACTTTTCCAACTAACATCCCCTCCATTGAGGGTAAACACAAAACTCGAGACTAATTTACTATCTTCAACATTGCTCGAAAACTTGAGTCCAAATACTCCTGCATAAGGAGTTTGTTGTTTTTAGAAATAAATCCTTACTCATTCTTAAATACTTAAGGGTGACATTAATTATTGTCCAATGATTTTCACCAAGGTTTGATTGATATCAACTAACTGCAGCTAGTCCAAAAGTGATATTCATCCGTGTACATAGCATGAGGTATATATTGGATCCTGTTATTGAAGCATAAGGAATCCGACTCTTGCGCTGCCTTTCTTCGTTCATAGATAAGGAGCCACATTAAAACATTTCCATGCTTGTAATTCTCCATAGTAAATCGTCTTAGTATGGTACCTATGTAAATAGATTGAGACAATCCCAATATCCTCTTAGATCCATCTATATGGATTTTTAACCAAGTATATAGGATTCTTGTCCTAAATCCTTTATCGAGAATTATTAAATAGCCAAGTTTTAATTTATTGAAACATCATTACATCATTACCAATCAGTAGCAAGTCGTCAAGGTATAATACTAAAAACGTTACAGCACCATTTTACTCTTACTCATACACACACACACATAATTACTTTGTATTCTAATTGAAACCAAATTGTTTGATTACCTATCCAATCATTTGTCCAACTCCTTGATGCTTGCTTAAGATCATAAATTGATCTTAAGATTCTTTATGTCTTATCGTTGCTCCACTGACCTCGATACCCTTAGGCTGCCTATGACATATAAAAGGTCTCTTCTAAATTATAATTTAGAAATGCTGTATTAACATCCATTTGCCAAATTTTGTAGTTATAATAATTGGTAATAACAATTATTGGTCGAGTGGATTTAAGCATGGCGACTAGTGAAAACACTTTTTCATAATCAACAACTTGAATTTGACGAAAACCTTTCACCACCAACCTTTATTTATAGGTATTAACCTTTCCATCTGCACCATTCTTTTTCTTGAAGTTCCAAATGCGCTGATGTGTTTTACCCCTTTGGGTACATTTTCCAAAGTCCATACTTTGTTTTTGTATATGAAATCCATTTCGAATTTCATAGCATCAATCCATAAGGCAGAGCATAACATCCATCATTTTGAAACCCACAGATGGAACTCTAATGTGCTCCAGTCATATTGGAATTATCTTTCAGTGGAGATGAGTTTGATTTTATAGCTACAAAACATCTTAAGTAAATAGGGCAGTTAATAAGTGTAACAAAAACATAATCATTGTTTTACATATTCAAATCGTTCCTATGGTCTTGCCAACACAGGAGTAAAAAATATAATACATTCATAGGTAATAGTGTCATGCTCAACATGTAAAAATGTCAACATGGACACTTAATACTGTGGAATAGAAAATCCATTTATACCATTTAAGGCTTTTGCTTTGTCCTCAAAATTCCTTGTTCTTCTTCTAAAAGCAACGTGCGTGGATTTATAAACTCAGCTTACTCGAACGAATACCCTAAGTTTATGGGGAAAACAATGACAAAAACACAGGTCAATCATAAAGTCTGGTATGAGCAATATGTTACTCTAAACATAAAACATAGCGAGGCCATTTTATAGAAGTACGGAATAGGTTTTTCCCTCACTATAACACAACATTAATTCAACAATCAGATAATAACCATAAGTCATCATTTTATTCCTAAAGGTCTTAATCAGACCATGATGACTTAAATTGGAATTATTAGCCGATCCATGTGATTTTCCATTCACTGATCATTGTATTTTCTTCTAACTTGTATTATTCTACCTTCGGCTGTCACCAAGGCCTTATGCATTTACCGTTTTTTTCATAAATAGTTTCACATTCAATTTCAGTTTCGACTTAGGTCTTACACTTGCGCTTTTGTGTTTTCGTTGCTACTCAGCCCTTATGAGTACTTCGATTTTTTGTTTCAGTAGTCACTTTGGCCTTACACCTATTTCGCTCCTATGTTCAGGTTGCCACTCAGGCCTTAAACCTACTCCTTCGGTTATTGGCTGCTATGGTAGGCCTTATGCCATCAAATGAAGTCTGTCTTGATTGCTGCTTCAAGATTTACACCAATGCCTTCGTCTTCATATGGCACCCTAAGCCTTAATCTGATTCTTCCGCTTATGGTTGCCACTTTAGGCCTTACAAATTTATTATCGGTTCGGTTTCCACTTAGGCCTTACGTCTATACTTTCGTGTTTCGGTTTCCATGCAAGCCTAGCACGTGTGCTTTTGGTTCTTAACTGGCACAACAGGCCTTACACCATCTACCGAACATTAAACCTAGCTATTCACAAATTAGTCTTTTCCTCTAACTGTTCATTAAGCTATTATAAGTCTAAATACCTTTGGCAAACTTTACTGCTTATTACATTATCTTTAATTTTTGGTACTAGCTAGTCCACTTTAAGCCTTAACATACATTTTCTCCTTCGGGAGTCATTTAGTTTTGGCTTTTATACTCTACTAAGAGCTAATTAGCAATCGGCAATCACTACCGACGGTCTCATCTAGGGAAGGCTAACTTAGTTTAGTTTTATTAATAAGTGGAAACTTTAACTGTAGGTTCTCTACCTACGATTCCTCTACAGCCCTTATCCTCATTCGGCCTTCGGTTAACACCCTCGGTTTAGCAAACTTAGATTCATACTTAGCATTTCTTAGTTTTTCTCTTAAGTATTCGTACTTAATGTTCTAGTTCCTTTAGTTTTGGTTTGGCTCCACTGCCTTCGGTATTGGATCTTGGTACACGTTGAAAACCTTTTTGTTGCACATGTGATACTACCTTTGCACATGTCGACTTCTTATTCATTCTGACTTCATCCTTTAGTAGGTATTTAGTACCTTTTTTGCAGGCAAAATAAAATATTATTATTTTACACGGGCAAGTTGATTTTATAGTGGTCATACCCCTTTACAAAAAGTAAATGGTGTGAAGCACATATGCTTCAACAGCTAATACAACTCACTAACACACATCACATGAAAAAGCTTGGAAATAGCTATTACAAGACAACAATAAGATATAATCAAATTCCGATAAAAACTACGTAATCATGTAGGAGCAGAAGTCAAAGGGACGATCTGGTGTAAATCATACTCAAAGCCTTCATTAAAGTCATCAGGGTCTAAAGAGTCCGAGGAGGATGACGATAAGGAGAGGGCTTACTGTGAGAAGGATCAGGAGCCATTACCGCTAGGGAAGTGGCTTAAGGATCTTGGATTTTCTCTAAGGCGGCTTCTAAAAGGGAATCAGAAGATGGATCAGGTTGGGCATCAGCAGCGGTCTCATCTAAAGGCAATGAATGAATACATATGGAAACAGTATGACCAAAGGAGCAGCATCCAGAACAAATGGGATGTTTCCAAAGGAAAGAAACCTAAACATGACATGTGATGTGCTCAAACAAATAAACGGGAATGGTAGAAGGAAGCTCTTTCTTAGAAGAGAACGCACGAGCATAATCCAATCTATCTCTATGTTCAGTGGCCTCATCAAAGCAAATAAGTTTTCCCATATGTCTAACAATCCAATCAAGACCTTCTAATGTTTGATAAAGCAATGGGATATTAGAAAGTTTAGTTCAAACTCTAAATGATTCAACTTGCTTTCGTGCTCTATCAATAGTAAGACTCCACTTGGTGATGATGAAAACTTTGTGGAAAATAATAAAAGGGTCTGATTCCAATATTCTAGCTCTATCATCCAAATACGAGAAATTGAAGAAAAGCATATCCTTATCATAATTAATTGTGACAATTCCTTTGAGTTTCCACACTCGAAGAAGGTGTTTTATCACTACATGATGCGGTAAATTCTTATCTAGGAAAAAACCCAACTAGATAGTTCTTCCAAAATGACTTCCCAACATCAATTACTTCACTATAGGGAACAAGGCCATCTCCAATTTTATAGTTTTTATTGACATACCTACATGCATTACTTAGCTTGCAGGAGAACAATGAAACTTTGGTTCTCTAGAATAGGGCTACTTTATGGCACAGGGACAACATCGGAAACAAATACGTGTGTGCTATTGGGATTGCAGCATTTACCATCAACAGGGCCAACCGATTTAGTTTGCACAAAGAGCAGCAGACTCGATATATTAAACCTCTTTAGCGAATAATGTACTCACATTAACTGGTTTGTTATGCCATGAAACATCAATAAATTCTAGCATAGCAGAACCGGGAGCAACATCGATGCATGGCGATCGACAGCTATCAAAAATAGCTTGAACAATATCAAGAACCTTGAATTGATAAGGTCTTGTGGAGCAGTTGGCAGAACCTTGCTTTGTTTTGGCAGAAGATTAAGACAAAGCTCTCTTCGTTCTAGCACAGAGCTTTGGAAACTAGTCATCATCAAGGTTGAGGGGCAACCTAAATTTACTAGAGCGTGTGGTCGAAGGAGTTGATTCGTCGGTTCTAAGGAATCCCACTTTCATAATAGGGAGCAGATAATGAATTGAAGGTGGAAACTAAATCCGGATGAGGAGAAAAGGAAGGCGGAGGTCGATAATGAGAAGAAAGCCAGGGGAATCGAAATGAGTGAGGACGAGGCAGTTGGAAAGGCGATTTAGGTCACCATTTTTGGGAATTTTAGAACTGTTATTTAGTACTTTTCTTATAAGTTCAAAGTATATCATGGATCTAGTATGTTGACCAATTATTAAATACTATATTCAAATAGTTACCTCCCAGCCCCATATATTTGACTTTTGGTACCCATAGTCCCCCATCGCTAAGTGTATTTTCAACGGAATTCTAGAAAATCTTATAAGATATATACATGTATTCTCTTCCTTTAATTTCTCAAAATCCCTATTTTTGACCATTTTCTATAATAATCGGTTCTTAGATAATTCATAACAAATTATTTATTTATGGGAAAATTCTATACATCAAAACCCATCTCTAATAATGTGTTCATTTCATCATACTAAATTTTTTGGATCCTTTAATCACAAGAAGTATTAGAAACGATCATAATTAAGTTTGGCCATGGGAAAATATAAGGGAAAATGAGATTAGAGAATATATTACCTACCTAGACCTCTTAGTTGACAACGTCTCTAGTTCCCTTAGCTTTAATCTTCTTCTTTCCTTTATTTCTTCCTTAGGTTGTAGCCACCATTAAAATGCTTGAAAGCTTTTATTTTAAATTAATAGTAGAACAAAATGAAAATAGGAAAGTGGTCAACTTTATTCTCAAACTACCAGCCTATTTCTCCTTTTGCTTATTTAATTCATTCTAAAAAAGTTTATTATATAAATCACGACAAGAAAATGTACACCCAAATACTTATCACATCATGCTATCATTAAATTCCAAAATTAACTATTTAAATTCGTATTCTCATAATTATTTATTTATTTATTAATTAATTCATGGAGTGTTATAGGCCTCCCCTCTTGTAGGTTTCATCCCCGAGATTCAAATAAGGTATGGTAGTGATTCTTTATCATTCCAATGCCACTCTAGCAAAGACACATAAGTTCCCGAATCATGCATCAGAAACAAAATGTTTGCCTCTACCAGTATATAACAAAACCAACCATAATAACACACACACACATGGATATATTCTATGAAAACATATGGCAAACACACATGCTATGTCTAAACAAACAACTTGGGATAAGTCCTCTTGACTATATCTTTCATTCCCAAATACAATCTTCTTGGTTCTCTCACTCCATTGGACCCGTACTAGCTTTAATACCTTATTCTAAAGCTAATTTATGTCTCGGTCTACCATCCGAATAGGCTTCCTTATAGAGGTCATATTCGGTTTGACGATCAAATCTTTCATAGCTCTTGGAACTACGAAATCTTAGGGTCTCGGACATGCTTCCTTAAATGTGATACGTGAAACACGTTATGAACCTTAGCAAAAGCGCTCAGTAACTTAACTCTATAAGCTACTTCACTGATCCTCTCAAGTCTCAGAAATGGGCCAAAATATCTTAGCACTAACTTCTCTGCCTTTTTGAACCTCATTATGCCCCTCATCGGTAGAACTTTGATAAATACATGATCCCCGATATCAAACTCTAAATCTTTCTGTCTTCAATAGGCATAGTTCTTCTGTCTTGATTGAGCATTTTTCATTCTTTATCGAATTAATTCAACATTTTCTAAAGCTTCGCTTATAAGATCCTGAACCAGAACGAGCCTATATCCCATCTTGCACCAACATACTGGCGCCTTATAGTGTCTTCCATACAACGCCTTAAAAGATGTCATCCTAATACCGCATTGGCAACTATTATTGTATGAAAATTTCACTAAGTGCAAATGATATTCCTAAGATCCACCAAAATCTAGCAAACAAGCTCGTAACAAGTCCTCAAACACTCGGTTGACCCTCTTGGTCTGTCCATCTATCTGCGGATGGTAAGTTGTACTCATGCACAATATCAAACCCAAAGCACTCTATAAGCTCTGCCAAAGCTCACTGAAGAACAACGGGTCTCGATCACTAACTATATTACTTAGAGCTCTATGAAGCCTTGCTATAGTCTTTAAATACATCTAAGCAAACTTTGTATAGTCCTTGTGCACTCTTCAAAATGAGATGGGCACTCTTTGTCAATGTATCAACCATGACCCAAATACTCTCGTTCCCTACTCTTGTCCTCGAAAAACCATCAACAAAGTCTATAGAGAATGAATCCGGCTTCCATATTGGAACCTCTAAAGGCTGTAAAAGTCTAGTTAATGTTTGTGTTATGCCTTAACTTGTTGGCATGTGAAACATTTCTTCACACATACCCCCAACATCCCTTTTTGTCCCTTCGTAATTGAAACTCTACTTCATATCTCGAGCCATCTTACTTCCCTTCGGATGGATAGCAAACTTTGAACTATGACATTTGTCCAAGACCAACTTCCAAAGGTCTCCACCATCCAGCACATATAACTTTCCCTTCCTATGAAGCCAACCTTTCTTATCAACACCGAAGCCTTTCATCTCTTTAGTGTTGGTACCACTCTTCAGGTCGTTGATCCATTCAAAATATAGTGGATCTTCTCTCCGCTTCTCGACAATTCTTTCCATGAGAGCCGGGTGAACTTCCAAGCATGATAATGTTCCAGAAGTACTACTTGAACCAGCACTTAATCAAACATGTCAATTACAAGAAGTCAATGTCCCTGAAACATTCCACTCTTCGATCATAGCCAAAACACAACTCTGTTGTTTTTGTCTTAAGGCATCGGCAACCTTATTTCCCTTCCTTGGGGTATACTAAATCTCGAAATCATAGGATGTTGAAAACTCTAACTAGCTTTATATCTCATGTTCAACTTCATTTGGGAGAACAATTATCTCAGAGACTCGTGGTCAATGAATAATTCAAACCTCTCTTCAAGAATGTAATGCCTTTGGATCTTCAATGTAAAGATAACTACCGCTTAATCTAAGTCGTTTGTTGGATACTGAACCTTCTGAGGTTGCAAATGCCTAGATGCATAAGTTATCACCCTCCCTCTTTGCATTAAAAACTCTCCTAACCATAAACCCGAAGCATATGTATATACCATCATTCTCCATTCCCTTATGGCATCACTGAAATCGAAGCATCTATTAGTCGAAGCTTCAACTATTGGAATGCCATCTCACACTCCTTCATCCAAATGTACCTCTCATTTTTCTAAGTAAATCTTGTCAACAATGGTGTTATACAAGAGAAGTACTTAATGAATTTCTGGTAGTATCCCACCAATCCCAAGAAACTCCTTATCTTAGTAACAGTCTCAGGTCTCTTCCATCCATTAACCGCCTCAACCCTCGAAGGATCTATAACCAACCTTCCTTTGAAAATACATGGCCTAGGAACTTAACTTCCTAATTTCAAAAGTAACACTTAGAAAACTTTTCCTTTAACTTGTGTTGTCTCAAGGTCTCCAGAACCAAAATAAGATGAACTTCATGAGCTTACTAATCCTCTTAGTATACCAAGATATCGTATACAAATACCAACACAAACCTGTCCAAATGATCAAACCCATATCATAAGATCCATAAAGAATGCTTGAGCATTGGTTAGTCCAAAAGGCATGACTAACCACTCGTATAAAATATATCTTGTTCTAAACACGGTCAAAGGTATACTTTCATCAGCCGATCTTAGTTGATGGAATCTCGTAGTCAAATCCAACTATGAGAACACTCTAACTCCACTCAACTGATCAAATAAATCTTCTCTCATTAGTCATTGATAACGTCTTTGATGTTAACTCATCCAATATCCTATAGTCAATACAATTCAGAGTGATCCATCCGACTTCTTCACAAATACCGCGGATGCTCCCCATGGTGAACTTCTTGGCCTAATGAAACTCTTATGTCAAGTTCCACTAGCTGCTTCTTCAACTCTTCCATTTCCTTAGGTGGCATTCTATTAGGTGGTCTACTAATAGGTTATCCCTCCAGTATCAAATCTACAAGTAAATCAATTTCTCTCCATGGTAGCAATTCTATCACTAGCTGAACGACATCCGCAAACTCTCAAACCATAAAAACCCTATTAGTCTTCTTTCCCAGACTTTCCATTGCACACAATGAAACCCCGGACCTTCCCTTTATCTCGTCCAAAGGTACTAAGAAATTGTCTTCTCCCCTTAGGTTTCGTTAGGCAATAATTCTCTTGATCCTGCATTCTGCACTAACCAGTTCATACCCAAAATTACTCTATACCCATTTAAGTCAAACACATACAGGTCATCAGAAAACAAATGCTTACACAGAATATATTATAATTAGTGCATGTCAACCCAAGAGTGGCATACCCACCAATTAGATTAATAACACATAAAGAAATGACTAGATAAGGGACATCAACCCTAATCTATCTGCCACATCTTTCGAAATGAAAGAATGTGCGGCTCCAGTATCTAACAGAAAACTAAAAAATGGAAATCAAAATCATACGTCTAAGCACTACACCATTCCTTTCTCCTCGATTGTTGGAATTGATAAAGGCCTCTGTGCCGACCTTGATTTTTGACCCTCGTTTAAAGCATCGAAAACCGAAGCGTAAACTAAAACGAACGACTCACTAGCCAAGAGTTGCATAATATAACCATGGGAAACAACATCACTTAAAACTAATTGGGTAAGATGTGATAGGATGAGAATAGTCAATAACACGAATAGCAATCAGAGTGGTGTAGTTATTGACTGTTAGACGCACTTTAATAAGCTCAAATCATATAGTCATAAGTAAAACTCATAGTGGTTTCCTTCTTGCTCTTACGAAATGTAAAATCAATATCCACCTATCCTACAATCTCATTATACAAATATATATACACAAAATAGGAATGGAAAGTGGACCGTGTTACGGTACCAATATAACTGCCTACGTACCCATTATAGGATCAAGCCCGACGTAGTTCTTTTACTACTAATTAACAAAACCCAACTAAGGGTAATTATATATAATGGGTGCTTGCAATCATAAAGTTTGTACCATGATATATATAATCATAATCAATATAAAATACAAGGAAATAAAACAAAATGAGCTAGAAAGCTCGTTATTATATATTTCATGCTCTTCACTTATATCTTAGAGTTAGCACATACCCGATAATAATATATAACGTATCATTACCATAATATGGGTAATAACAATGCTAGTTATGAAGCTCTTATCTACATGCTTTCCTAATGTGATATGTCTGGAATACAGAGGCTAAATAAGCATTTAAAACAGACAAAGTGAGGCTATCGTGCTTTGCACGTTAATATGACATCTACCAATATGAAGTATGGTAATACAATACAGGAGTCACACTTAATATCATGGGTAGAACATGGTAACTATATCTTAACATTAGACTCTACACTTATTTGGCATTATAATGGTGTAGATAATCAATGCATAATAAACCATCAGGGTACATAGGTAAAGGTCACACAGCACACTAATATACCCTACTCATCTCATAATACTCATTTATTGTCTCTAATGTTTTCACCTATTCATATGGGTTTTCACTTTTTTTTTTCTCTTTTATCTCAAAAATAATTTTCCAAAATGTTTTCCTGAAATCCCACTTTTCCAAAATTAGTGCAAAATTATATTTATTGGAAATCTAATCTATACCAGAAGTTAAGTAGCAAATGAGAGAAAGTACTCAATAACACAATCAGTAGGAGTCCTAACACAAACACGGTCTCTTTGCTGCTCCAAGTAAAATTCAAAATCATCGCAATATCTCCATCAAATATATTGCACTAATATTTACGAACAACATTGTAGGAAAAGCCTGAGTAACAAACTGTTTGACTAATGACGATAAGGCTAACTCGTCGTGGATCAGGGAGCTATCCCATGGTCAGTTGGCTAAGATGGATATTAACCTTTCTGGTATTACATTAGAATTATCCACAAAAATATCCTCATAACAAAAGGATCTCATCTGATCGACTACGTGCGATTTTAATTGCATAGAGCCTGTCCCATCTTACTAACTACCTGAAACCTAGTTAATATCATATGGATAAATAACTATATGAACATGTGAACATATATAAATAATCAATAGGTGGTAATAAAAAGAGCATCAACGTATAAAGGAGACAATACCATAGTGCCTTAACAGCAGCACAGGGAATTTTCCTACAACATCTTGTTCGTAACAATAATATAGTATATTTTCGTTATAAGCATGGCATATATATTTAAACTCTAGCATGGATCACATTCAACATTATCGATTGTGCACATATTTAATTATCATATTCATCATGTTTCTTTTCCATGGTGCACTAATAAGTAAACAAAATTATCCATACTTGTAGCTTATCACTTAATATTTAATCACGACATTAAACTCGTTTTACTGCTGCAAGTGAGACAATTTGAGTAGCTTACGCGATTTCACTACTTGTAATAATGTCATTATATTTTTGCAATTGATCGATCATTTGAATATAAAGTAGAGTGTAGATAAAGTAATAACACATAGACAACCCATACTATATATTTTTAGATGCCAATCTCCCACTTTACACGGTATCCAAAATCCCAATCAATTATTCAAATGTCATGTTGTCTATTCCATTATAAGGTGATATGTTAATATTCCAAATCCCAATCCTTTTCCAACTCTATAATATACAAAATAAATTAGCTAATGTGTATGTTACTATAACTATTAATTGTACACAATAAAACTGTCAGATTTGTACAATACTGAATTACTTAAATGTGCATAATAAATTGGTGATGTGTACTTGACCTTAATTATTATTTATATATTAAAACTGGAGAATGTGTATTTATCACTTAACTATCGTTTGTACACTATAAAACTGGCAGTGTGTACATAACCTTATCGACCATTTATACACAATAAAACCGGCAAATGTGTACATTATAAAACTATCAAATTGTACACGATATAAACTAGCAATGTGTATAAATGTCATGAATATATACATATACATATACATATACATACATGCATACATGCATACATACATACATACATATATATTTAATAAGAGTAGTTTTTGGGTTTGTACTACTCGGAATAATATTTTCTCATCAAATACTCAAAGGGATGATTAAATATTTCTAATAAATAAATGTTAAATGTTCAATTGAGGGATAACTTACTAATATATGTAACTACCAGTAGCCACACTGGTGGGCAGACTTCTATCACAATTGCAAATGCTAGTAGCCATACGAATGGGCAGACTTTTGTTACACATATCAGATTAATCCCCCTAATTTTCTTAATGTAGACCCATTATAAATAATTTACCAAATTACCGATCAACACAAATATTCCCTAAATTATATGTTAAAAGTGTTTAGGGATAATATAAGAATAAATAACCTCTTTAACATATTCAATGAGTCATATACTAAATTTGAATTGGTCCTAATGTAATTTCACATTTAAACTAGTACTTAAAGGTTATTTATTCTCAATATTAAGGGATAACTGAAAAAGGTGTCATATAAAATTCCTTTACTTATATATATATATTATGCTTTATTTTTTTAATTTCATTATTCCATTAATAGTTTATATTTAATTATTTGAAGAAAATTATTTTTCATAAATTAACATAATGGAATTTATCCAGTGAACCATAATATTAAGTAGTTGTTTGACTAATTACAACAAGGGGTCAATACAATTATTATCATTTTTCATGGAAACATCTCATATGTACGATAAAGGTAGAGCATGCTTGTCTATAACAAACTTTCGAGCATCAAAACTATCAAATTAGAATAAGTGTTGGACACAAAAGTTATAGAACTATGACTTAGACTAAAATAAACAAAATCCATTAATAACCTAAAATTTATTTATATTACTATATGGTATATGAACTGAGTTGTACAAACAAAACAGAAATCGTTTCTAATGTTTAAAGAGGATAAATGATAAACCTACCAACTTGAAAAGTTGTTTAAAGTAAAAGTTATAAATATTTGAATTATCATTCTAGCAAGACCAAACTCATCAAAATTCATTAAGAACATAAGAAGTTACATATAAATTACTGAAAGGTGTTTGAACTGAGTTGTACTAGCAAACTAGAAATCATTGCTAACATTATGTCAATATTTAATAGCAACTAACCTTTTAATTTGTAACCATGATTAAAACTAAAGTTATAGACACTTGAATTATATTTCTAGGGATACTGAAATTATCAAAATCCGATGAGGACATAAAAAGTTATGTATAAATTATAGAAAGATGTTTGAACTGTGTTGTGCTAGCAAACCAGAAAACATTGTTTCAATATTTAGTAGTACCTAACCTTCAAATTTATAACTACGATTAAAATAAAAGTGTAGATATTTGAATAAGCTTTCCAGAAAGACCAAAATAATAAAAATCCATTAAGAACATTAGAAGTTATGTATAAATTACTAAAAGATTTTTGAATTGTGTGGTGCTAACAAACCAGAAAACATTATTAACGTTGTGTCAATATTTTATAGCAACTATACTTTGAATTTGTAAATGTGATTAAAATAAAAGTTATAGATATTTGAATTAGATTTCCTAAGAATCAATGAAAATATTAAAAGACAAAGTAGTTATGGTTAAAATACAGAGAGTACCTGATAGGATTTTGTCAATGTTTCCAAAAAATGTATTCAACCTTCCAATCCAATTCCCAGTTAGTAAGCGTCTTTATTTGTAGAAGCGTTGATAGACAAAATGATATATATACTAAATTTATTCCCATAGAGCTCAAGTACCCCAAAATCTGTCCATTATACCTCAGGATATTGTAAAAATACTAAGAGTGGTTTATTAAGAGATAAAAGTTTCTATGTTGATTGAAAATATATTATAGCAATTCATCATAAAGAGGAGAGAAGAGCTACAAAATAAGCATGGATATGAGGCTATTACCAGATGATGATTATAGGAGAAGGAAGCACATATTAGTAATATTAATTTTGCATTTTAGTCCACAATAATATTCTTTTTGCATAAAATTGAAATACTATTCGTGTTGCCAAATATCACATATTTTGCCAAATGTTTATACACTTGTGCCATTTGCTTATTTAATTTAAAAGGTGAAAAGCACATTGCTAAGGCTATCAGAATGAATGTCATGCGTTTATTTTTTTACCTATTTTAAATACAAAAGTCCATTTCTAGATCTGATTAGTGCATTTGATGCTCGCTTTCATCCATCCGTATATTAAAATAAAATTAGAATTTGCTTAACTCGGTGTACAAACTATAACTCTACATCATTTATTTAAATTTATCAAATTTGGAAATTACGTCAAATGCTTCGAATACGTCAAACAGAAAATCACCATATTTTAATAACTAAAAATATCAAAAAAAATCCAATAATATATGGTAAAAGATGGTTGTTAGGGATCTTCCTCCCCTTAACAAAATTGCGTTCTTGCAATTTAACCATTGTGTACTCTGATAAAAATCCATAGAAACAATGCAACTTCACATTTAACTCCTCAAATTTCCACTACTTCTTTATCGACTTAACTTTTGGCACTCGCTTTGCCTTCCATAACACTCTAAACACATATCATTGACTCTCGTCATCAATATAAAATGATAGTTTAAAAGAATTAGAGAAGAGACATGGGGAATAATACTATAAATATAAAATAGGTTGTGCGAATATACATAACCCATAACTCCAGTCGTAGATACAATGTCTTATCCTATCCATCTTTATTATCAAATTATAGGTAGTTTATTAAGTTATCCTAGGTTATTCAGTCAATCCTAAGTGAATTTTTAATTAGGCAACTAACTTAAGCTTTGATACCACATTGTGACGACCTTTATTTTTGACCCTCGTTTGAAGCGTCGAAAACCAAAGTATCGAACAAAACTGACGAATCGACAATTGCATAATATAACCGTGGGATACAACAGCACATAAAAATAATATGGTAAGATGTGATAGGATGAGTATAATCAATAACATAAATAGTTATCAAAGTGATGTGTAGTTATTGACTAAAAGACGTACTTTAATAAACTCATATTATATAGTCATAAGTAAAACTCACAATGATTTCCTTCTTATTCTTTTCCAATGTAGAATTAATATCCACCCATCCTACAATCTCATTATACGAATATGTATACTGCACTTGAAGCCCACACCGCCTATATTTTTCTTCCAGTTCATCTGAAATCCTAAGGTGTTCCTTGACTTTGCTCTTGAAGTGGCATACTGCACTTCAATGTCATTTCTTTTACTCTAACGTGTCTATTCGGTTTTATGAATGGTTTTTTCACTGGTGTCCGAACGATTTTGGCTATCATGTTGGCTTTTCCACCTGATGGTTTTTGTTACCTTGGAATTTGGTCGTTGGTCTTGCTGCCTGGTCATATTCCATCTTCACCAATGGTGTTACTAGTGATTGCTTAGCAATGGAGGACACTGTTTTTTGGGCTTTATGTGCGGTATTTCCAATTTTCCTATCCTCCTTTAGTGCTTTTACCTTTTCAGCCTATGGCCCTCTTGTGAAAATATCAAGTGCCTCATCTTCTTGTGATTATTTAATGCTTGGCTTTTATGTAGTAAGTAATGTTGTTGTTTTGGGAAGGAATTTTTCTTAATGATAGATGCTTGGTTGTGGTTTATGATAGCAAGTAATGCTTTCATTTTGATGAATTCTAGAAACTCGTGTTTTTGGTTGTGTATATATAGTGTAATTCTAGTGCAATGGCGTTTCATATAAATGTGTTAGTCAAAGCAGAATTGTTATAGTATGAGAGCATTATTTAGGGTGAATGCCTTGTGCAACTTCTTATGTTAAGTGAGTGGATATGTAATGATGTATATTGCAACTAGATATGGTGTAATGTATGGTCTATGTGAGCCATTGAGCGAGTTTGCTTTGTGCAACTTGTGCACTGTAGTTGCTGAGGTGTCTCTACCTCACACCTGTAATAAATTCTATAAAAGTGGTACGACCACTATAAATTCAACTTGCGTGTGCAAAATAATAATATTTATTTTGCCTGTCAAAAATATATATACAAAAACAGAAATGAAAAATGTACGTATCACGATACCAATTTGACTGACTATGTACCCGTTATAGGATCAAGCCTGACGTAGTTCTTTTATTACTAATTAACAAAGCCCAATTAAGGGTAATTATATATAATGGGTACCTAAAATCACAAAGTTAGTACTACGGTATATAATTATAATCAATATAACATACAAGAAAATAAAATCAAATGAGCTAGAAAGCTCGTCACTATATGTTTCCTACTCTTCAATTGCATCTTAACGTTAGCACATAATGTGGATAATAAAAATGATAGTTACGAAGCTCTTGTCTACATGTTTTCCTGATGCGATATGTTTAGAATACAAAGGCCAACTGACCTCCACACGGATTGAATCAAGCTACCATTCTTTGCACGGTCATACAACATCTGCCAATATGAAGTAAGATGATACAATACATGAGTCACACCTAGTAGCACATACTGAACATAGTAACTGTATCTTAACATTCCACTCTAGTCTTATTTGGCACTATAATGATGTAGATAATCAATGCATAATAAATCATCAGGGTACATCGGTAAAGGTCACATAACACACTAATCCACCCTACTCATCTCATACCCATTTATTGTCTTTAATGTCCACACTTGTTCATATGGGTTTTCATATTTTATTTGCTCTATTATCTCAAAAATCATTTTCCAAAGGATTTCCAAAATGTGTTCTTTAGATTCCCCAAAATCCTATTTTCCAAAATTAGTGCAAAATCATATTTATTGCAAATCTATAAATCTATTCCAGAAGCTGAGTACGCAAATAGGAGAAATTGCTCAGTAACACTAACGGTGGGTGTCCCAACACAAGCACAGTCTCTTTGCTACCCCCAAATAAAACTCAAAATCGTAACAATGTCTATATCAAATATATTGCACTAATAGTTACGATCAAAATCCTAGGAAAAGACCGAGTAGCAGACTATTTGACTAGTGATGATAGGGCTAACTCATCACATATAGAGGTACTATCCCATGGTTGTTCAACTAAGATGGATATTAGCCTTTCTGGTATTACACAAAAATTAGCCACCAAAAATATCCTTACAACGAATGGATTTCACCAAATCAACTAGGTACATTTCTAATCGCATAGATTCTATCTCATCGCACTCACTACTCGATACCCCGTTAATATCATAAGGGTAAATGTGAGTACATATAAATAATCAATAGGTGGTAACAAACAAAGCATCAATGTATAAAGAAGACAGTACCATGGTGCCTTAACAGCAAGATAGGGTATTTACCTGTAATATCTTGTTAGTAACAATAATATAGCGTATTTTTTACATAAGCATGGCACATATATTTAAACTTTGGTATGGAACGTATTCAACATTATCAAGTGTGCACATATTTAATTATCATATTCATCATATTCCTTTTCCATAGTGCACTAATAAGTAAACATAAGTATCCATACTTATAGCTTATCGCTTAATATTTAATCATGATATTAAACTCATTTTATTGCTACAAGTGAGACAATTTGATTAGGTTACCTCGATTTCACTACTTATTATAATGTCATTATATTTACTTCACAATTGATTGATCATTAGAATACAAAGTAGAGTGTAGATAGAGTACTAACACATAGACATCCCATACTATCTGTTTCTAGACGCCTATCTGCCACTTTACACAGTATCCAAAATCACAATCAATTATTCAAGTGCCCACTTGTCTATTCCATTATTTTATTAGGGTAATATGTTGATATTCAAAATCCCAATCCTTAATTAACTCTATAATATACACAATCTGGAAAATGTGTATATTACAATAACTATTAATTATACACGAAAAAACTATAAAATGTGTACAATACCTAATTACTTAAATGCACACAATAAATTGGTGGTGTGTACTTGACCTTAACTATTATTCATACAAATAAACTGGAGAATGTGTACTTATAACTTAACTATTGTTTGTACACTATAAACTGGCAATGTGTACATAACCTTATTTATCATTTATACACAATAAAACTACCAAATGTATACAATATAAAACTATCATAATATATACAATACAAACCGGCAATGTGTATAAATGTCATGAATATATGTATGTATGTATGTATATATGTATATGTGTTTGTGTGTGTTTCTAATAAGAGTAGTTTTCGGGTTTGTACTACTCAGAATATTATTTTCTCATCAAATACCCAAATGGATGATTAAATATTTTTAACCAATAAATGTTGAATGTTCAACTGAGGGATAATTTACTGATTTATGTAACTGACGGTAGTCACACTGGTGAGCAAACTTCTAAGACAATTATGAATGCTAGTATCTACATAGATGGCCAGACTTTCGTTAAACATATCAAATTAATCCTGCCAATTTTCTTTATATAGACCCATTATAAATAATTTACCAAATTACTAATCAACACAAATATTCCTTAAATTATATGTTAAAGGTGTTTGGGTATAATACAACAATAAATAACCTCTTTAACATATTATGTGGGTCATATACTAAATTTGAATTGGTCCCAATGTAATTTCACATTTGAATTATTACTTAAAGGTTATTCTCATATTAAGGGATAGCTGAAAAAAGGTATGATATAAAATTCCCTTAATCAATTTTTTTTTTGAAGAAAGGGTAATTTATTGCAGACAAATATGCAAAAATAATTACAATTAGTCAAGTAACTACACCTCCATATCAATCATGGCCCATGGCCTAAACTCGCTAACCCTAAACTTTACATCTAGTACGAAAATGAAAACAGCCGTCATTCCTCATCTATTATCTATGAGATCAATCCCTCATCGCCTCAGAAATTGGAGATCGGCATCTGAAAGCTGACGTCTATAAGTTAATCTTCTAACTTGGCAAATAACCTCCTTCTCCATAAGGCGCGCGCGATGAAGCTTCTCCATCCTCTTATTATCAAAAACTCGTCGATTACATTCTGCCCATATATGGTAGATGAGAGTAACCACTGCTACGTAGGTGAATTGCGTATGCAAGGAAGAGGCTTGTAAGTTCATGAGGAGAGAGGCGCACAGTGTGACAATATCTGTGTCACGAGGCATATTAATGTTGAGCTTCAAGAGCATGAAAGACATAAGGTATTTGTTGTAATTACAAGTAAAAAAATATATGCTTGTGAGTTTCTTGCTCTTTATTACACAATTTGCATAATCTATCGACTGGAAATCCCCAATTTGCAAGTCTGTCTGATGTTGGTAGGCGTCGCATAATTGCTTTATACGAACAAAACGACATTTTCTTCACTGTATGAATTCCATATGATTTTTGCCCATTGAATCCTAGGGTATTTAACTCAAATGGCATCATGAACTGTGGAGAAATTAAACTGTTTCTTTCCACAAATTTCCCAATAATATGTTGCTGCATTAGGTTGCACAAACAATGATCGAATTTGTTGTGCACATTGTCTAGTTTCATATAGTAATTCAGGAACTAATCTATCTCCCCGTACAATAGTAGATACAGTATTCGCGCAGGAAGTACATGTTGCCAATCTGTGCCAGGCCAGTAAATCTACCAATGATTTATAGTTGATCTAAGGATCAAACCATAAAGGGGTAGAACAGCCATTGGCAATCTATCGAGTTACTGGAGAACTCATGGTATTTCTAATACGTAACATGTGCTTCTTATGCAAGAGTAATTATTATTTATAGCCATATACTAGTAATTACTTTGCTTTAAATATTTATTTCTTACCCATCAAGACCATAGTGTATCTGTAGTCAGTAGGTTCCAAGAGAGCTTTATAACTATGGTTGTTCTGAGGTCTGTCAAACATCTCATTATTTGATTATATATCAATATATAAATCAATATTATGCCTTTTTTTAAATTTCATTATTTGATTATTAGTTCATATATCATTTGAAGCGATAAATGTGTCATAATTAACATGATGGAATGTATCTAATGAAACATAATATTAAAGCAGTTGTTTGACTAATTGCAATAAGGGGTTAATAGCATTATTATCATTTTTTCATGGAAACATCTCACATTACAATCAGGGTAGGGCATGTTTGTCTACAGCAAACTTTCAAGCATCAAAATTATCAAATTAGCAAAAGTGTTGGACACAAAAATTATAGAACTCTGACATAGACTAAGATAAACAAAATCCATTAAGAACCTAAAAATTTATTCATAGACCAACGAAAGGTATTCAAACTGAGTTATACAAACAAAGCAAAAATCATTTCCAACGTTTGAATATGATATTGATATGATAAACCTTCTAACTTGAAAAAGTGTTTAAAGAAGAAGTTATAGATATTTGAATTATCTTTCCAACAAAATCAAAAATCATCAAAACTTGTTAAGAACATGAGAAGTTACGTATACATTACTGAAAGATTTCTGAATAGAATTGTGCTAACAATCCCAAAAAACATTTTTAATATTATACCAATATTTAATTGCAACTATCCATCGAATTTCTAACTATGATAAAGAAATCTATATATATTTGAATTAGCTTTCCAAAAGACCAAAATCATCAAAATCTGTTGAGGATATAAGAAGTTATGTATAAATTACTGAAAGGTGCTTGAACTGTGTTATGTTAACAAATCAAAAAACATTGTTAAAATTGTATCAATATTTAATAGTACCTAACCTTTGATTATAACTATGATTAAAACAAAAGTTATAAATATTTGAATGAGCTTTTAGAAAGACCAAAATCATCAAAATCCATTAAGGACACAAGAAGTTATATACAAATTATTGAAAGGTGTTTGAATTGTGTTATGCTAACAAATCAGATTACTTGTTAACGTTTTGTCAAAATTTTACAGCAGCTATCCTCCAAATTTGTAAAACGTGATTAAAATAAAATTTATAAATATTTGAATTATATTTCCAAATCATTAAGAATCAATGAAAATTATCAAGAGACAAAGAAGTCATGGTTAAAATACAGAGAGTGCCTAACAGGATTTCATCTATGTTTCCAGAACACGTGTTCAACCTTACAATCCAATTCTCAGTTACTAAACCTCTTTATTTCCGGAGGCAACATAAGATTAAATCATTAGATATACTAATTTTCTTTCTAGGGAGCTTAATTTCATCAAAAACCATTCGTTATATCTCAAGATATTGTAAAAATTCTAAGACTAGTTTGTTAAGAGATGTTAGTTTCTATATTGATGGAAAACATGTATTTGTAATTCATCATAAAGAGGAGAAAATAACTAGAGAGTAAGCATGGATATGAGGGTATTACCGGATGGTCCAGATAGGAGAAGGAAGCACATAACTATAGAAGTATAAAATTTTCATTTTAGTCAATAACAATATTATTCTTGCATAAAACTCAAATACTGTTCATGTTGCCAAATGACACATATTTTGCCAAATGTTTATACTCTTGTGCCATTTTCTTATTAGATTTGAAAGGTAAAGAGCAGTTGCTAAGGCTATAGGAAAGAATGTCATGTGTTTATTTTTTACTTTGTTTATACATAAGGGTCTATTTCCGGACCCGATCAGTGCATGTGATGTCCTCTTTTGTCTGTCTGTTTAGTAAAATAAAATTAAACGTTCGCTTAACTCAGTGTACTAACTATAACTCTACACGGATTATCTAAATTTATCGACTTTTGAAATTTATGTCAAATGCATTTAATACGTTGAACGGAAAATCACCATATTTTAATAAATAAAATTATTAACAAAGTCCAATAAAATATAGTAAGAAAGGGATTAATACCACCCTTTTAAAGCAAATAGCCTTGTTGGCTTCAGCTCTAGATAATCCTTCTTCATATTGCACGGCTTATCCCAATTGAAGCACTTAACCATGATCGCTCCAAATGGCTACAGACACTTGGATGCATAGTGTCCATTCCGACCACAGTTGTAACAAACAACCTCCAAAACATCCTTTTTGCCTCCTTCTTTTAACCTCATTCTCTCAGGGACTGTCTTCCCTTTCTGGTATGGGGAAACCCTCTTCTTTGGTTTTGCTTTTAGCTTTACCATTACCCCTCTCTTTTCATAATACATACTATCATAAATTCTTATCAGATCTATCACAAACTCAAAAGGGGATGCCAAGTGTGCCATTACTTTATGGTCCAAGCCATACTTCAATCCCCGAATGCATTTCTCATTCTTCTTCAATTGGATGTTAATCAGGTCTCGGTCATATCTCAGCATGGCATTGAACTTTTTTACATACTCCTTCATAGAAAGATCCCATTAATTTAGCCCGATGAACTTTTTCAATGGCACATTTATTTGGGACTCGGAAATGAAACAAGCCTGAAATCATTCTCTGAACTGTACCCAAGTGATCTCTTCTTCATGTGTCTTGAAAGTTACCGTCTCCTACCAATCCAAGGCATCTTCATGCAACTGCCTTAAAGCTAGTCTTATCTTCTTCATATCATTCAACCCAAGATCTCCAAAGATGTATTTTCAAACTCTCAGCTAATTGAACACTTCTACTATTGGTTCTTTCTAGGTAAATATGCCTTCCAGATTTTGATAGCCTTCATTCATCTTTGAGAAGTATTATCTCGTCATTGGTCTCAGCTCTATAACATTGGGTATAATTTCGCTCATCATCCGTACCATGAACTATCGAAACAAAGCATTTACATCCATTCCTATTATAGGTGGAACTGCCTTGTACTCAGCTGTCTAAGGCATTTCCCTTCCATTTCCTTCATCGATCTATGTACTTTAGGTTTCTTTTCTAGCATTAACTCCTACTATGGTAATTCTTCAACTTCTCATTTCCATCCTTGCTCTTCTATTAAGAAAGTCTTCACTAGATTCAGAAAGAAAGAAAATGAAACAGCAACAGAAGGATTGGTATTTCTATTGGAACCACACATATTGGTTTTGATGGTAACAACCAGATAAAAATACTGGTATTGATGATTTTCAAAGTTTGTATATAATATGTTATAGGAAATACAGTAATCTATCAAGGTATATTTCAAGATAATCAAGTAGAGTTACAGTACACAAATCGAGGCAGATCGATACAAGAACTCAATTACAAGACTAAGTAGATTAAGGGGAATTAAGTAGATCGAGGAACATCAAAGAGGAATCGAGGAGACCAATAGGAATCAAGAATATCATGGAGTCAAGGAGATCAAAAGGAAGAAAGGAGGTTCAAAGGCAAGGATATGAGAATATAGGACACTCGATGGATAAAGATTGAAAGAGTGCAAGGCAAAAGTTAATATGTTTTTTAGTATATCGGGTCATAGAATTAACTATTAAAAATCCTATATCAATTCTTTGAATTAGCTCATTTAAGACTCTTTATTTCATTCCCCAAAGTAATTTTATAAAATTTCTATTTTGGTTTACAAGTTAAAATATTTAAAACAATTTTTATAAAGGAAATGAGTTTTTAACCTGGATATGTCAAATATCCTTGTGAGTGTGTTGATATGCTAACCGTTGGATGCAACTTTTCATTTTAACGAATGAATGCTTCCTTTCACCATTTGTGAAATATCACTTACCTTCATTATCTACACAAAGGCTTTGGAAAATAAATTTTAAAATAATTCTCCATCATTTTTGTCACTCTCTTCTCTCTCATATTTTGCAGAAAAGTCTTATTGCTTATATTTATACTTTCTGAATCCACTCTCTTTCTCTCTATTTCTTCATGCATTTACAATCTACTAAAAAGTCATAGAGTCTAAATTCAATTCATTATAATTTACTCTTTTTTCTCATCCTACTACTTAAAGAAATCAAAGATATATTGCTATTGGAGGTCTGTAGGAACTTGTATTGAAAACTACTTGAAATTGTGATTGAAAGATTCGATTTCTTGTAGATATTACTCTACTATTTATTTGTAAAGGTGCATCTTGCCATATGTAGAAAGTCGGTATTGTACTAGTGTGTCTTGCTACCCGTGGAAAGTCAAGGAAGGTGTTCTTGTCACCTGATTTAAAGTTAAGAAGGTTAGGTGTTTCCTACTACCTCTGGAAAGTCGGAATAGGTGTTACTTGCCCCCTGGTTCAAAGTCAAGTTGTAAAGTTTTGCTTGCCACCCGTGAAAGTGCAAGTTGGTTATAGTAAAATTTTACATAGGTTACAGGGCTGGATGTAGGGTTGGAATCTGAACTTGTATAAAAAATTTGATGTCTTCTCATTACTTTTATTTCTTTTATTACTGCATAGATTATATTACTGCATATGATTCTGATTTTGTATTGTTAAATTTGATAATCACAAAGTAAATTGATAATAAGTTTAAAAATACTATTCACCCCTCCCTTCTAGTGTTACATGAGTATTAAGATATATTCCACACATTATTAGGGTAGCACATCACGTATCCCACACTTGGTATCAGAGCATTTGGTTTTTCAAAATATCATAACCTGAATTTTGAAATTTTTTTTTTGAAATGGTACCTAGATACAACATGTCACTAGAACAACTTAACACAAATCACATGTCAATATATGTTCGAATCACGCTACGCAAGTTTCGAACTTGTGACCTCTCGCACCAAAGCCGAAGCATTTAACCACTAGGACAATGGTGCTTGTCAGTTTTGAAAAGTTTCAATGGCTACTAACACAACTACCCTGTTTAACACTTTTGTAGATTGTCAATCTACTACTATACTACTTTTTAATGGTAGTAATTATGCTTATTGGTCATGTAGGATGAAAATTTACTTATGCTCAAATGGTTTGGATATATGGAATACATAAATTGAGTACATTGAGACTAATTATGCACAATGGTATAATGATTAAATGGCACGAGTACTCAATAATTCAAAGGCAATGGATATTTTATTTTGCGCTCTGGATAAAAATAAATTCAATAGAGTGCCTATTTGCAAAAGTGCATATGAAATTTGGAGTACATTACAAGTCACATGCTAAGGCACTAGTAAGGTTAAACAACTAAGATTTCTATGTTAACCAATCAGTTTCAAATTTTTAAAATGAAATCAAATGAGTTTATTTCTAACATGTATTCTATATTTCTAGATATACTACATGCTTTAATCTCACTAGGCAAAAAAAATTATGGGGAATATCAAGTCTGAAAGATTGTAAATTCACTTTCAAGTGAATGAGATCAAAAGACTTTAGCAATAGAAAAGGCTAATGATGTAGGTGTTATGAAAGTATAAGAGTTAATAGGTAATAATGTCATATGAAGTTCAGTTGTAGGGAAGAAAGGAAATCCAAGCAAATGAAAAGCTGCCAGTCGCTTTTAATGCTACAACTAATAAACAAGGATCAGACGATGACAATGAAGAGAAAGCATTTACGACAATAAATTTTAGAAGATTTCTAAAGTTCAGAAATAGGAACAAGTTCAGAAGGATGAACAACAACACCAACATTGTAAGTTTTATAAAGTGTTTCAAATGCAATAAGACTAGACATTTGAATAGGACTGCCCAACACTGAAGAAATCAATGACTCTCCAAACACAGATTCAATCAAAAAGAGAAAATAGCAATGACAACAACCTAGGATGATTCTAACACCACTTCAGGCAACACAAGTTCAGATTCAGAAAATGCAATTTTGTGCTTATGGCATATGAAGTAAAAGCTTTGGATAATCCGGTAACCCTAAACTCTGCTGATTTTCTTATTACTAATTAGGAATATTCATGATAGTGTATGCATACTTAAATTCATTATTAAAATGAATTAAATTGAAATTTGAAAAGGCACTTAAAGTAGATAATATATAAATTCAAGAATAAAATATGTCTTTGAATATACATAAAGAACTAGAACTTTATGCAAATAAACTCACAATAGTTAATAAATAGAATATATTTAGTTAAGATAGAAATGAAAATAAATAAATTGGCATCTTTTCGATGTATATGTCAACATATAGGGAAGTCTATGTTGACATACTCATGTTTGAAACGGTACATCTTTTTAAACTTCAAACTTTTGAAAATATCTCTCATTTTTATCGATTCAAAATTTATAAATTTACTTTTATAAACAGTCATACATCTATTCAGTGCCTATTTATTCACTTTATCTCATCAGTTCATTCACACATCACTTTATTTGAAAATCAAATCAATGCTTTTTATCTCTACAAAATAGTGGCTTCATCTTAAACCCTCGATTCACCTCAAAAATCAAAAATTGGTTATACATATTGAAGAATCAATGAAAGCCTTCATTGATTACAAAGAATATGGTAATTTATTTTCTGGTGGATTTGCAAAATTTGGTGATTTTCCTTCTTTTGATTTATTTTCTCTTTTTATGGAAAATGGTATTTTTGGTTTAGTAGAGTCTACTGAAAACAATTTTCCTTGTTATCCTACTCGTGTCAAAATATTTTACGCAAACTAAAATAGAAAATTTTATCAAGGAAATGATAATCAAATTGGGAGTAGTGTGAATGACACTATTTTTTTTTGAAGCAAACTTAATTAGTGAAATTTTGGATTGCAAAAATAGTTGCAATGATCTTTTGGAAGAGGAATTTAATTATGAAATCATGAAGTTTTACATGAGTTATTTGAAAATGATTTTGAAGTTGAATTTAAAAGGAAAATTCTTAGGCCGAGAGCAAGGCTTATGTGTTTAATTTTGCAACAAAGTATAACTCCTCGAACCGAGAATTATAACAAGTTAATTTTTGAGAGGTTGCAAAGCTTTATTTTTAATTTTTGTAGAAAGGAATATAAATTGGACACAAGTTGTTCTTTTCAACTTTGTAACTAAAGGTGTTTCTATACATGAGCATACACTTTATCAGGGAGTGTATTTGATAAGGATCTTTAATTACTTTGCAATTGATTTAGGTGGAAAACCCACTTTGAAAAGAAAGCTTTTTAACAAGAAATATATTTCTCTTATACATGTTTCGTATGAGTTTGTACAATATGAAACATTTGTGGAAAAAGAGCAAAGATTGGCAATGGAGTATGTTTAAGAGATAGGAACGGAAGAAGAGGAAGAACAATACGTAAATAGAAGAGAAGGAAGAAGAGGAGAAGGAGGAAGAAACTTCTCTTAAAAACATTGAGAGAAAGAATTGGCCAAGCAATTATGATCTTTAAAGAAACCACGAGCAGCTTCTTGAAAATCAAAAGAAGCACGAGTGGACTTTTAGCAGAAAGTTCTTGAAAATTTCAAGAAAGTTGGATAATTTCTTTAGGAAAATCATGAGCAAACTTAGTAGCCACACTCCATCTTCATCTACATCTTTCTAGACTTTGTATCTTATTTTCTTTTTAATAGTAAGTTGTGTTTTCTTTTCTTTTAAATTATCTGCTTTAACTCTAATTAATGAAATCGTTTTAAATATTAAAATTATTATATTCTCTAGTAATATAGAAAATAAAAAATAAAAATAGAAAATAAAAGATAATTTTAAAAAGCCTGAACACTGCTTATATGTCGACATATATGAATTATATGTTGACATACAAGTAAGAAATGTCGATATGTCTACATACACCAAAGGATATGTTGACATACAATGGTAAAGACAATTTAAAAGAAATTCAAATTTGAATTAGTTAACAATTAATTAGTGGTAAATAATTATAAATGGTTTTAACACTACAAAAATAGAATTTTAGATTAGAAAACCAATTTATTCCTCAGAAAAAAATTTAAAAAAAAAATTAAATGAAAATATGAGTGAAAAACTGTAAAAAAAAAGCTTTATAAAATTTCAATAAAGCACTTCATACCATCTTGAGAAACCAGAAATATTTGGAAATGAATCAAAAATAGATGGTATATGTACAAGAAAGGCAATTCACATCTCTTTGTTGCTTTATTACTTATGTTCTCAAAGGAAATAATGCATGAGTTCCTAAGAAAATTGGATATGGAGAAATAGCAGATGAAGACATGGATGTTGATAAGGAACTTCTTGAAGATTAGGAAGTGATCTCAACTAATCACATCTTTGGCACCAACGAAGGATGGGTTTAAAATCCTCCCGATAATTCTTAAATATCTATGTCCATAAATTGTTTTTGTTTGTGTATGTTTTTATTGTGTTGTTATATATTTGTTCATTTCTTGTATAGTTTAAGTAATTTGTGTCCAAAAAAGGTTGTACAATATCTATGTCCTATGTAAAATTGTTTAATATAATTGTATATGTTTGTATATAAATCTATGCTTGCTATGATATCCTTACTTATTATGGTCAACACCTCATCACTAAATTAATGATAAATAAATTCTATATAGATTATTCTAATCCACATTTAAACATTTTGTTTAAAACTTAGATTTCTGTGATGATAATAAATAGACCTATCTACTTATAAAATAACCTACATACCACATCACTCTATTAACGCTCACCAATGTCTTTATATAAACATTATTTTCTCCCATTTTTATTGATGACAAAAGGGGAGATAAAAAGATATAATATATATAATAATCAAAAAGGTAAGGGAAGTTAATGGATTCAGGGGGTTAAACTCATATTCATCTTATATTTTATCCAAGAATATTTGGATGGTTGTTATCATCAAAAAAAGGATGACCGTTGGAACCACAAGTATTGATTTTGATGATAACAACCAGATAAATATCGGTACCGATGATTTTCCAAGTTTTTTATAATATAGTGTATAAAATAAAAAATTTTATCAAGATATATTACAGGATAATCAAGTAGAGATGTAGTACACTAATCAAGACAGGTCAATACGAGAACTCCATTATAAGACCGGGTGGATTAAGAGGAATCTGCAAGGAAAATCAAAGTGGAACCGAGTAAATAAAGAGGAATCAGGCATATCAAGAAGATCAACTGGTCAAGGAGATCAGAAGGAACAAAGGAGATTCAAAGGCACAGCCAGGAGAACACAGAAGACTTAAGGAACAAAGATTGGAAGAATACAAGACAACAGTCAATCATTTTTATAGTATATCGAATCATAAAATTAATTGTTAAAGATCCCTAGCAATTTATTGAATGCTCTCTTTTGAAACTCTTTATTTTAACCCCCCGAAGTCATATTATAAAAGTTCTATTTTGGTTTGGCAAGTTAAAAGAGTTAAAATAATTACTGTAAAGGAATATGTTTTTGAACTAGGATATGTCGACATATCCTTGTAAGTATGTCAACATACTTGATGTTGGATGCAACTTTTCATTTCATATGAATGGACTCTTCCTTTCACCTTTCATGAAAAGTCACTTCTCTCCATCTTCTATATAAAGGATCTAGAAAAAAATTAACAGAATTCTCCATCATTTCTCTCACTCTCCACTCGCATATTTTAAAAAAAAGTCCTATTGCATATATATATACTTATACTTTGCAAATCCACCAATTTTCTCTCTATTTCTTCACCGATTTGCAATCTAATAAAAATTCAAAGAGTCTACATTCAATCATTATCATTTACTCTTTGTGCTTATCATATTCCTTAAAGAAATCAAAAATATATTGCTACCAGAGGTCTATAGGGAGCTGTATTGAAGATAACTTGAAATTGCGATAGAAATATTTGATTTCTTATAGATATTACTATATTATTTGTTTGTAAATATGCATCCTGATACCCATAGAAAGTCAGGATTATGTAGGTGAGTCCTGCCACTCGTGGAAAGTCAAGATAAGTGTTGTTGCCACCTGATTAAAAGCTAAAAAGGTTAGGTCTGCTTTGCCATCAATGGAAAATTTTGATAGGTGTTTACTTGCCACCTGGTTCAAAGTCAAGTTGAAAAGCTTTGCTTGCCTCCTGTGGAAGTGCAAGTTAGTTATAGTAAAATTATGCATAGGGTATAGGACTTAATGCAGGATTAAGAATCTGAACCAATATAAGAACCTTGGTGTCTTGTCTTTACTTTTACTACTTTTATTTACTGCATCGACTAGATTACTGCATGCAATTCTGATTTTTTATTGTTAAATTTGATAATTGGGAAGTAAATTGATAATAAGTTTAAAAACAATATTCACCTCCTCTAGTGTTACGTCAGCCCTAAGATTCATTCCACACATTATCAAGGTAGCTCATCATGTACCGCACAATATCTGCCTATATACATACATGCACACACACAAACACACATAATCACATACTAATATATATATATATATATATATTAATGCATATATATATATACACATACACATGTACATGTACATACATACATGTGTGTGTGTGTAGAAAAATGCAAATATGTCGTATAACAACATATACCCTCCATAATATGTACCTATCAAGGTAGATATGTTTTACCTAAGTGACCCTTAATCTAAGCTTCGATACCAACTGAAAGATCCCTCATTCTGAAATCCAAATATGGATCTCTAATGTGATGCGGTCACATTGGGATTATCTTTTGGAGACATGGATGAGTTCAGCTATATCGGTATAAGTAAATATAGTAGCTAATAAGTGTAACATGACATAATCATTTTTTACATATTCAAATTGTACCCGTGGTCGTGCCCACGTAGGGGTCAAAAATATAATATAGTCATAGATGCTGACATGGACACTTAATACAATAGAGTATAAAAACCATTTATATCATTTAAGCCTTATGTTTCGTTGCCAGAACTCCTGTTTCTTCTTCCAAAAGCAGCCTGCCTAGGTCCCTAAACTTAGCCTACTCGAACGAGTACCGGTAAGTTTATAGGAAAAACAATGATAAAAAACGGGTCGGACAAAAAGTCTGGTAAGCGCATTATATTATCCTAAACATAAAACATGGTAAGACCACGCCACTGAAGCATGGAACGAGTTTCCCCCTCACTATAACACAACATTAATTTAATAATCAGATATGTAAAAGCATGATTCAACATTTTACTCCTTAAGGTCCTATTCAGGTCATGATCTTTTAAATTGGAATATTAGCCATTCCATATGGTTTCCTAATTTGCAATCATTCCATTTTCTTCTCAAAACATGTATTATTCTACCTTCGACTGTGACCAAGGCCTTACGCCTTCACATTTCTTTATCCTAATTAGTTTCACTATTGATTTCGATTGTCAATGGGCCTTAAACCTACATGCTGCTCAATTTCTCGTAAGTATAGTTAGCAAGCCAGTATGACATAACCTGCCCAATTCAAGCTGGCCTATCACATCTAAGCCCGACAAAGTTCATGCCAGCCCGCTCTCAACTTGACCCCAAGCTAGCATATCTACTCAAAAATACTCCAAACCCATGACAGGTCTACCCAACTCAAGCCGACATCAACACCCAACTCATCAAACAAGGCTCGGCTCAAGGACGACCCGTATTTGACTCGGATTCATCATAGCCAACCTTTGATCGGTCCTGGGTAGCTCGCTACATCATCTTAGCTGGCCTGACACATCCCTTTTGCAACTTGGTCCTTAGTAATGTTCAACTTCCCTCAGCAAACGTCGGTAATAAACAATCGGCCAACACAACCCAAAAGTAGCTACTCATCTGCCTTGCCATATTGGCATGCTGTACTAGGTACTATAATAAGTCTGCCAAAATCATGCCTACTCTAGCAGCATGTTGTCAACATTAAGTGTAAAGCACGCACCTTATACAAAGTGACAATTGGCATACTCTCGGTCACATGTTCAATTCCATCTTTACAGCTACCTTCCATCTGCCAATCCGATCAGATTGACGACCAAAAATATTCCTGCCTGTTTCACTACACAACCTCAACCATCAATCAATCATTTCAGCGACTATAAATCCCCATGCCATAAAATTTCAAAGGGGTTGATTTCTAGTTATTATCTCATAACTCAAAAAAACTCTCACGGCAAGCAAAAGCCTTAAGCTCTTAAGATTAGCAAATTTTCAGTCTTTAGTGTTCTTATTATTATATTATAATTCTTTGTAATTGTAAGAAAGAAATATACTAAGAGCTCTTCATATTGGACGTAGGAAAGCTTGCTAAACCACTCCACATCTTGGTATCATTTACTTTAATTTGCATGTTTTCTCCTCATTATACATTTTAAGCAGAGTGTTCAAGTAACCTTTGATTTCATAAGCGCATTAGTCTAATTTAGATGTTAACTAATTTATTAGCCAACATTTTGGCGCTCGAAGAAGGGCCTTCCCTTAAAGTTCTCTCCTTTTATCGCTTTTCTTCTCTACAAAAATCCATTCCATGTTGTTACCATGGATCCAACTGTTGAAAATGAAGGTAACAACTCTAATGACCATGAAACTAATGACAACACAATTGCCAGTGTTGCCTTATTAATGGGGCCAGTAGCGATATGTGGTGAAATGTCTTGTAGGGAATGACAAACGTGGTTACTCTAGCCCATGAGGTAATAATCTAAGGCCATTTTGGATGCTCAGACAACCCTATAGTTTGTTCCATGAGCTCTTCCAACAGTCAACCTGACTCCTCTCCAACCTGCTCTTCCTGGCACTTATGACCTCATGAACACTGTAGAGGTCCAGGATAGATGGTGTCAAATACTCTGCTCATGGTTATTCATGCTCATCCTAGGAGATATGTTATGCATGGTCCAGGAAACGTTATTAACATTGCTCCAAAATTAGTCATCCCTAGAGAAATAAGACAACGTCCTTTACCCTCAATGGGATGACCATTTTCTTTTGAGCATCTACGGGCAGTAGACAGAAATCGAGACATGGGATTTGGGAATCTCAACGGTGGTACTCATGTTGTTGGTAAAGAACATGGGTCCCTCTCGGCACACTATAGATCCTATAGGGGTGTAGTTTGGCCAAGATTAAGAGAGGGTAGGCCAAGCATTCATGGTTGCCCTCTATGCATAGGGAGGGGAGGTCCTCCACTCCAGCTCATCATCGTCATCGTCACTCTCTCTCCCATCACCGCTCTCCCACTTCACAAAGTAGCCAACTGAGCCTATAGCCGATCATCGGCCAGACCATCCCACAACAGGTTAATGTCGACCTCCAAGAGGACATGAACAACCTTCGCTGGCAGCTTAATAGAATGCAAGCCTAGAATGCAGGGGAGAAGCTTTTTTTGATGACGAGAATGGTAAGCCATATTCGGAGGAAATCTTGAATACATACAGTCACATGCGGTATTCCTTGCCACTCATTGACAAGTATGATGGAAGTGCCGAACCATCTGATCACATCACTACATTCAACTCCATCAGCCTTGCCAGCTAGCTTTCCATTCCAGCAAAGTGCATACTCTTTACCTCCACTCTAACAGAACCGGCCTTCAATTGGTTCCTTCATTTTTAACAAGGCAGCATCCATCCTTGGGCCCAGTTGTGTGTAGACTTCAAAGCCAGGTTCTTTACTTAAAAGACCAATGTTATGATGGCTAGCGAGCTAAGTAACATCAGACAAGGGCCGACCAAAACTCTTCTGCCATATGTAAATTGTTGCAACAAAGAATCCACCCAAGTGAGGGGTGCTGACATGAATAGCTTGGTTGTGGCCCTCTGCTTGGGGGTTAGATAAGTCAAGAATATGGAAGGAGCTTCAAAAGCAGCCGATGCATCCCTGACTGACTTCTATCAACAGGTGAACGATATAATAAGGATGGATCATGCTGATCTCTCGGATAGCGATAATGAAACTCGATGTACCACTCAAGTCGGTTCTTGTGATAATGCTGAACGACGAGGTAATGGTTGACAAAACAAATCCAAGCGGCAAGCAGAGACCAGTACCTAATACAGGTCCAGGGATGCTAATTTTGCTACTTTGAATAGGGAGATGGAGGCAATATATCTTATGACCCAGGACTAGGTAAAGACCAAATGCCACAAGAGGCGGAAGAAGGAAGGAACCTCGTGGTAACAACAAATATTGCAAGTTCCATTAAATTAACGGCCACTCAACCAATAAGGCCTAGTGCTTAAGGATGATATTGAAAGACTAATCTGAGAAGGGATGCATTTAGAGTTTGTTCGACATCAAGTGGAAAAAAGGACAAATTGCAACAATCGGCCAGCTCCACTTTAACGACCCAACAACAACGTCATAACAATAACCGACATCTTGACCATATGTAGAGGTTTGCATGTGGTCGAAAGCAGCTGGGGAACACAATCCCAGTATTAGAGAGAAGTGTGTTCAGCCAACCATGTCTATTCTTTAGAGCATCGAGCGTCCAAAGCACCCAGGTTGGAATCAAATCAGACCATCACTTTCATTACTAAGGATAAGGAAGCAGTCTCTTATCCCCATCAAATGTGCATCAAGCCTTCGTGGATGGGGGCAACTCAGTCAATGTCATGTTCAAAGCATGTCTTTGAGGCTCTCAAGCACCCTACCTCCAGCTTCACCCCTTGCGCCTTGCCCGTTTATGGCTTTGGGGGTGCGGTTATTGTTCCAATAGGTACCATCTCGCTCATGACAACATTCGTTTGAGAAATCCTTGCTGCAAGGATTTAGGTAAACTTTATAGTGGTTGATTTCCCTTCTGCATACAATCTTTTAAGGTGAATGCCACTTGCTAAACAGGACGCCGTTGTCTCCTACAAACGACTCATCATGAATTTTCCTATTCTGGATGAAATTCGTGAGATATGGTATAATCAGCAGAATGCTATGGAGTGTTATGGGACATCCTACAAATAGTTTAAGAAAAGTGTTCTCATGCTTCAGCAAGAATTGCAACACTCGGCAGTGAATCACTCGAGAGAACTTTCGAGCTGGTCAGCGCTCTGGTCCGTGTCGACCGCCCCTAACTCTAAAGCGTCAACATCAACAACTCCTCCCACCAACGATGTTCTACCTAAGCAAGTTATGTCAATTGGCAATGTGTCACCCACGAGAGTGTTCAACACTTATGCCACGATCGTCCTTGCCCTTGAATATATAAATGTCAACGTTATGTCACCCAAGAGTACCCTTGAGCCTAGAAACTCTCGAGGTTATGCCAGGACCACCCTTAGCCAAGAAGCTGGGTCGATTATCTACATGTCACCCAAGAGTAACCTCAAGCTCGGTAATGCTCAAGGTCATGTCGGGACCGCCAGACACAATGAAGGTAAGGATGGCAGGGATCCTATCTCCTTGGCCACTCCCTAAAGAACAAAAAAGCTCATCACAGCATGGAATGAGCAAGTCACACCCCGTTGGCAAGCAGGGACATCCCAAATAGTAAATCTTACCCTCTTAACGTTGGAAAACTCATCCGTGAGAGCCAGAGGAAACATTAGCACCCAAACTCAAACATGGACGTTTGTCTTGATCGAGGATGTCATAGCGCATGTGATTTACACGTTGAACCAATTGACTTAGAAACAAACTTAGATCTTGTTGTCAACCTGCTCGACCCTCGCATGGGGAGTCAAACATTAAGGGCAAGCCGACTACTCCATTATAGTCGATATCTATAGACTATGCTGACCCTAGCAAAGTTTTTCAAATTGGCATAGAGCTCTGCTCAGAAGTTAGAAATGAGATGATCAAATTCCTATGGAAAAGCAAAGATATCTTTGCATCGGGGTACGCTGACATGATCGACATTGATCCTAGGATCATATTCCATGCACTCAACATTAATCCCAAAGCCACTCGCATCCATCAAAAATTGCCATCCACTTAACCCAAAAAAGTACCAGCTCTTAAAGAAGAGGTAGAGAAGCTGTTAGCCAATTTTTTCATCCAGGAGGCCAAGTATCTAGTTTGGGTAGCTAACCCAGTGCTGACCAGGAAGCCAAATGTGTCCTGGAGAAATTGCATTGACTTCTTCAACCTCAACAAAGCCTACCCCAAAGAAAGCTTCCCATTGCCTCGCATCGATCGGCTAGTAGATGCGGCCAGTAGACATGAGCTCCTTACTTTCATGGATTCCTATTTTGGTATAATTAGATGGTCATGCACGACTCAGATCAATAGCACACCCCTTTCATCACAAATGTCGACCTACACTGCTATCTTTCCATGCTATTTAGGCTGTGAAATGCGGCCGCCACATATCAGCAATTTGTCACTCGTATGTTCTACGAAAAGATTAGTCGGTCCATGGAAGTATATGTGGACGACATGCAAGTAAAGTATAAAAAATAGAGGGCCATATACAGAACCCAATTGAGACTTTCAGCATAATATGCCAGTATAATATGAAGCTAAAACCAAAGAAATGCTCTTCATCGTCCGGTCTGGTAAATTTCTTAGCTATATTATGAGTGCTTAGGGTATTGAAGCTAATCTCAATAAAATCCAAGATATGCATATCCCCAGAACTATGAAGCAAGTGCAAAGCTTGAATGGGATGCTTACAGCATTAAGCCAGTTTGTATCTGACCTCATAAGAAGGAAAAGTCATTTACTTAGAACGATCTGGTATTGTCCAATCCTGTCGACGGGAGGATTTGTATCTATATCTGGCAATGACTGACCATGCAATCAATGCCGCCTTGGTTAAAGAATGAGATGATCCAATATCCGATCTATTGTGTCAATAAGAGGTTGTCGGGCCCAGAAACAAGATACACAAAGCCGGAGAAGCTTGCCTTCTGACTACTCATGGCAGCCTGTAAACTATGACCATACTTTCAGGCTTATCCTATTATAGTCCTAACCAATCAACCTTTGAAGCAAGTCCATAGCCGACTCGACATAACAGGAAGGCTATTAAAGTGGTTTGTCGAGCTCAGGAAATATCACATCTCATTCCAACCTTGAACTTCTATCAAGGGCCGAACTTTCATAGATTTCATTATCAAGTGCCTATGCCTGGATACTGGAGAAGAAGAGACCATTACTAGCTGCCAACTTTGGCGCTTGTATATGGACAGGGCATCAAATGAGAAGGGGCAAGGGTCGGCATGGTCCTTGTCCCTTTTGAAGGAAATAATTATGTTTTGCTGTCTGCCTCACTTTCAAGGCGACCAATGATGAAGCTGTGTATGAAACTATCCTGGACGACCTTAGGATGGCAAAGGAGTTATATGCAGATTCCATCTATGTTTTCAGTGTTCGTCACTAGTCGTCAATTAAGTTGGTAAGCACTTTCAGGTCAATGGTAAGACACTGGCCTTGTATGTTGCTAAGGCCTAGAAGATAGTCAGCATGTTCGTCGAGTTCAAGCTAGAGCAAATACCCAAAGAGCAGAACTCCAAGACCGATAAACTGGCTGATGTAGCAAGCAACCAAGAAGAAGTCAATCCTTAGGTCCTCTTAAAGATTCAAAGTACCCCTTGCTATGAGGCAGGGCAACAACGATGGAGATCGACATGCCATTCACGGATAATTGGATGGCATCCTATCAAATACTTAACAAATGAGGAACTTCCTGTCGACCGTAAAGAAGCTAGAAAGATTCTCTATCAGATTCCTAACTACACAATTATAGATGTAAAGCTCTACAAATGGTGGTACTCTACACCACTTCATTAGTACATGTATGAAGATGAAGTAGGCTAGGTCCTAAAAGAGCTGCATGAAGGGTTTTGTAGGGATCACACTAGGGGGAAAAGCCTATAAAGAAAAGGCCACCCGGCAAGGCTGATATTAGCCTACTATGATCAAAGATTCTATAGACTACGTCAAGAAATGCGATCAGCGTCATTGGTTCATCAATATTCCCAGAGCCTTTTCTATCCTCCCTATATGACTTCTTCATGGTCGTTCAACACATGGGGAATTGACTTGATAGGGAAGCTACCTAATGCTAAGGGAGGATACAATCATGCCATAGTTACCATTGACTACTTCACCAAATGGGTCGAGGGCAGGCCCTTTACTGGGGTCATCGCCCCTAAAATATTGAACTTCGTCATAAAGAACATTGTCTGCCATTTTGGCCTGCTAAAGAAAGGCATCACTGATGACAACACTTAGATTGAGAATAGTCGCTTTCAGGACTCTTGCGCAAGGAACAGAATCAAGAAATGCTTCTCTTTTGTTTTCCATCCTCAAGCCAACGGACAAGCCTAGGTCGTTAATAAAACCATCAAATAAACACTCAAGAAACACCTTGCGAAAGCTAAAAGAAACTGGGCTCAAGTACCGTCACTCGTTCTTCAGTCCTATCGCACCTCCAATTGTACTTCAACCAGCCATACTTCTTTCTCGCTTTCCTATAAGTATGAAGCCACACTACTCGTTGAGGTAGACGTCCCCTCTCCTCGACATCTTACCTATGATCGACATCTTACCTACGAGCCTGAGAAAAACGACAAGCTACTTAAGTTCGGGCTTAACACAATTGAAGAACAAAGAGTCAAAGCCGAACTCCGCCTTGAAGCCTATAAGATGAAGGTATCCAAGCACTACAACTCAAGATTAAAACTCCCACAATTCATTTTCGAAAATCTAATACTAGGCCGGGTGTTCATAAATGCAAAGAACCCGATTAAAATAGTTCTCGATCCAAATTGGAAGGAGCCATATGTTATAAGTGCCATCTTCACAAATAGTGCTTATCGCCTTTCTCACCCAGACGAAACTTATGTTCCCCACACTTGGAACACCATGCACCTCCAACCTATCTTATATGAGAGCTAGCCACTATTATAAGGCTATGTAATACATTTTTTGTGAAGAATACGTCTAAGACTTCAGAGCTAACTTTGTTTGACAAGTTCACCAAGGCTATCTAGTGAGGGTGAGTTATTATGTGCTCACTTCCTTGCATGGAGACTGCCGACCTCTATCGCTAAGGAACACACGAGCTTTACAACACTCCCCTCCTTGATAGTTGGCTATCTAGCAAAGGTGAATTACCATGCATTCACTTCCTTACTTGAGGACCAACAAATGGCCGCGTGTCACCTGAGAGAACCTTCTAGCCTACGCTCAAGTTTATGCCAGTACCACCTGCCATCTCTATAGGCTATCCAATAAGGGTGATTTATTATGTTCTTGTTACCTTGTTTGGGGACTACCGACCTTTTTCGCTAAGGACTGTGCAAGTCTTAGCTCCCTTCCTTGACGATCAACTATCCACGAGGGTGAACTATCATGAATTCATTTCCTTGTCGAGACTATCTGATTATCTAGCAAGATCGAATCACCATACATTCACTTTCTTACTTGGGGACTTCCCAACTTCCTTAAGAGTTTGGGTGGCATGTCTCTCCACTTTATGTAGGCGTGCATCGACGATTGGAGACACGAATACAATAGTCCCGTATCCCTCGCCCATGATGATGCCTTCTATCTTATGGGATGGGGCACTTTTGTCGAGACTGGTGTTGTTACCCTGATTGATGCTAAAGTTCAACATCCATAGTGCATCTACATAAAAATAGGCCGGGCTCAATATCAACTCATTGCATGTCACCAAGGAGAGCCTTCGAGTCACTCGGTGCTTAAGTTCATGTAGAGACCGCCTACCACTCAATCTTGCTGTGTGTCACCAGGAAACCCTTGAGCCATTCAATGCTCAGATTAGAGTTGGGACTGCCCATCAACAAATGGTGTAGAGTGGCCTGACTATCATATGCCGAACTCGGCATATGACATCAACTGGGTTGCAAGTACTATGCTTACATCTGAGTCCATTGGTCGGCCCTGCCTATTAAGTAAGATGAGTTAACTTAGTCAATTCAATACAGGGTCTGCAATGATGGGCCACATTAGTTGCCCATCCCTTACATTTGCTATTCTATCTCTCTTGTGAAAATGTACAAGTGCAGATACATAAGGACTGTACCAACCACTCAAAGTATGCTACCTTATAAACTACACACGGACGGACAATAATAGATAAAACGGTAAACTACTTAGACAAATTTCATAACAAAAGGAATTTCATTCGTCTAATAAATGTAGGGCATACAGCCTGCCCCGCTAGGCATAAAAAAGGTGAAAGAAGAAATATCTACACAGTCGGGTCATCAGTAGGCTGGTCAAGGAGTCCAGCTGCTTCTGTGTAAGAATAGTGATATGGCGATCCTAGTTGGCTTTATCTCTTCGACTACCTCCTCTCGGGCCTGGGCAAAGGCCTTGGCATTGAATTTACCGATGGAGATTGGGAAGCGGAAGTTCCCATGAGCAGGGTCTTTATCTGATTCCTCATTCGGTTTACCCACTTGTCCTCCCTTACCTTCTTACCGGCATCCACAACTACAACCGTCCAACATTAAGCCATATGTGTGCCAGGTCAGCCCGTTGCTCGTTGACCTCCTTCTCAGCCTTATCCATGCGCTCCTTGAGATCCATCGCCATCTTCTCTGCCTCATCATGTGCCTTGACTGTCTCCCTTGCCAACTTCTTAGCCGTCTCGGTTGCCTCCTCTACCGCCTTCTCTATCGCCTTTATCACCTACTTTGCCTTGACGACCTCAGCATTAGCTATCAGAGCGTCCTCCTTGAGCTTCAACTTCCCTAGAGGTCTGCAATCTCATCCTGGATACAGATGTAGCGGTACTCGGACTAAAAAGCCAATGCTAGAACAATAATAACAAAGTAATAAACAAAAAAATTCAAAGTTGGCAATTTGCTTGTAAGGCTCCCGGGTCTGGGCATTTACCACAGATTCTAGGGAATGCTGGCTCCGACCAATCCTCGCTAGGTAGGGGTATGAAAGGGTCCCCATGAAAAAAAGTTGGGCGTCCTTTGGCAGGCGATCCAGGTCCTCAATATCCTCACCTTGGGAGGTTTCCTAAGATACCCCAACGACACTGCATCATCCTCGGCGGTCAGCCCCACTTTGTCATAAACGTGAAGGAATTTGGAGTAAACAATGGTGACCTAAGTAGCCAAGGACCGGCCACCACATCTCTCTTCCTTTTCTTGCTGTCAATGGACTGTTTGAGTGACTACACGTAGCTAGAGGGTACATAGATGATTTGTTGTTTCGGGTGCCTTGGCTGTCTTAGGCGTAGTGGTCACCTTGGTCTGAACAATGTCCTCAACATCATGAAGAGCATCAAAACTTAGCTTGTCGGTCACTGCAATAATAAAAAAGAATAAGAATTAGTCAAAATTCAAAGTGAAAAAAAACAAGTGCAAGTTTTGACCATTTGTATCGGACCAGCCCAACCTCGCCTTCTAGTAAGGGGTGGGCATGGCGAGACCGAACTGCCTACACTGGCTTGATCTGTCCTGACTTTGTAGGGGCATAACATCACATCTAGGATACAATAGGTCATATGCAGAGATTGGCTCGAAGGAGGGACCTGCATCCCTATCGATGCCCAGCTGTATTGAACCTCCCCCTATACCGCTTTCCTCGAAGCTCTCCTCGATATCCTAAGAAACGACCGGAGACCCATGAGGAGAGACTAGGACATCAATCAACTATCGTGGGTCGTACTCTTCCCACTTAGGTGATGGCACAAAATCACATAGTTTATCAAGGTCTATTTGTTGCTACTCCTTAGGCTCCTTACCCATAATGGTGTCGTCATATCCTCTTTCAGCCTTAATGATCAGTCTGACCATGAGGTCCTGGAACTTGACATGGGAATACTCCCACTTTGCCTTGGCTACTTTCTTTATTGGCTTCTTTACTGGAGAGACGCGCTCTAAAACCATTATTTGACTTCTCCTCATTAGCCCGACCAAGTGATGGTTAGCATCAAACACTAGGACCTTTAAGTCCCGAATCTGGAAATCAGCCGACTTCAGCTGATCAACATAGTCAGTCAACATCCCATAGCCAATGCCATCAGAATCGATGGAAGCTCCTATCAATGAGAAAATTAAGCAAAGGAAAGAGGTTAAGGAAAAAGAAGGGAATAAAAGAATTGCTAGGGGTTTGGAACTCGAGATGTTGAAGCTCTTGGTTGACCCTATGAGGAACAAAGAAGTATTTCACCATCTAGCCCGGGCAGCTTTGCTAAGAACGCCCATAAAAACAATAGGCTTAGTAGCTTGGAAATTAAAGTATTTGCCAATCAGGTTCCTAGGCTTCCTTCTATAACCGTAAATTCATATTGACTAAAGGAGTTATCGGCTCAGGAAGGATGAGATCGGTTCAAGCGACACAAAGCCTGCAAAGGAATTGGTAGCTATTTGGAGTAAGCTGACCAGGGGAAAGCCCAAAAGCATTGAGAATGGAGAAAACTAGAGATGTAGAGGCATCATAACTCCCTACTTGAAGTAGCCAGAAGGGAATGCGAAAAACCTGAGGGAGGGTTGTCAGGACGGTTGATAGTTGTTGCATATCTAACTGTCTTGATATTACATCCATGACCTGCTAGACTCTTGGCCAAGTTAACCTTCCCATCTGCCAGCTCAGAGGCGTAGAAGCTAGCAATACCAGCAAAGGTAGATATCCCAACAAAGGTTGATCTAAAGGTGGCCATCTGAAACATAAGCAGCCTGAGATAGACACAACTCTAACATCTTTGCCTAACAAGACCCGAGGGCAGCATCCCGACATGGGAGCTGAACAACTGTCTTTATGGCATGGCCAACGCCCCCATAAAGGTCAGCTCATGACTAAAACTCCTAAGCTGTGTGACGGCCCTTTCCTATTATTCTTTTTTTAACTTAAAGCCCATATCTATCGAATTTGGCGTGATCCATAGCCCATCACTAACATCACTACTAAAAATTATAAGCCCTCCATGGAGTTTGACAATGTCGATGAACCACCGTTGACATGGCAGCGATGCCCGATCGACGTCCAAAGATGGCTCGAAAAGTGTAGATTCCGACAAAAGCATCACACAAAAGAAACAGAAAATTCAAGCATTACAGAAATACAATAACAAAAAAATAGCGAAAAGAAAAACTGCAAAAGCTCAAAGCTTTTCAACGGCCATGTCCTTCATTGCAGGGAAGAAGGAGGAAGAGAGCTTACTATTTCTCAAAGAAAAATTGAAAAATCAAAGGGTTTTTTGGAGGTTTTAAAAAGGTTTTAATGGCTAAAAATTTATATTGTTTCGCTAAAGAATTGAAGGGGAGAAGATGAAGATTATTTATAATACCTACCCTCTTTACACAGCTATTGGATTCGAAGAGTCATCAGATCTCGACCGTTTAAATGCCCTTGTCAATACACCCATGTTGGAAACATGAGCACCCCTACCACATCTGGAAAAAGTGAACCGCCATAGCCAATGACCAAGCGCCATGTGTGGCACACATTAAATGCATAGCAGAAGAACCGATTGGTAGAATCTTTGTGATTTGACAAGCCTAAGCTGCTCACAGAGACGGGCTTAGAGGGTAAAACATAGCTCAAATTTCTTACAAGTATAGTTAGCAAGCCAGTGCGACACAGCCCAGTCCAATTCAAGGGGGCCCTACACATATAAGCCCAACCAAGTTCATGCCCACCCGCTCTCAACTAGCCCCAAGCCTGCCTATCTACCAATAACGGTCATGGCCCTTGGTAGCGGGCTCAACTCAAGATGACTTCCGCAACCAACTCATTAGATAATACTCGACTCAAGCATGACCCGTCTTTGGCCCGGTCCTAGGCAGCCCTCCACATCATTTTATAACCGGCCAGACATGTCCCTTGCGACTCGGTCTTTAATAGTATTCAGTTTTCCTTAGCAAATGTCGACAACAAGTGACCGTCCAACACAGCCCGAAAGAAGTTACTTATCTGCCTTGACATATAGACATGCGAAAGTAAATGAAAATTTATACAGCCAGCTGTACTGGGTACTGTAGCAAGTCTGCTAAAATCATGCTTACTTCTATAGCATGCTGCCAGTATTAAATGTGCATTAAATGTAAAGCACGCACTTGGTACAGAGTGACAATTGGCATACTTCTCCACCACACATTTCATTCTATCTTTATAGTTATCTTCCATCAGCCCATGCGACCAGATGACAGCCAAGAGTTTTCTGCCTATTTTACCACACAATCTCAACTATCCACCATCCATTTCAGCTACCATAAATACCACATGCGATACAACTTCAAAGGGATTGATTTAGTTATTATATCGCAACTTAAAAATACTCTCACAGTAAGCAAAAGCCTTTGCTCTTAAAATTAGCAACTTTTTATACTTAAATGTTTAATTTCTTATTATTATCTTGTAATTCCTTGTAATTGTAAGAGGGAAACATAGTAAGAGATCTTCATAGTGGACATAGGCAAGCTTGTTGAACCACGCTACATCTTTATGTCATTTACTTTAATTGCTTGTTTTCTTATCCTTTTATATTTTTAAGCCTGGTGTTAGCAAGTAACCTTTGTTTTCACAAGCACATTAGTCTAATTTTGAGGTTGGCTAATTTTTTAGTCAACACTACACTTTTGGTTTTGATTGCCACTCGGGCCTTACACGTACTTCGCTTTCGTGTTTCGATTACCACTCAGGCCTTACACCTATTTCTCTTTGTGTTTTGCTACCACTCATTCCTTACATCTACTCTACTTTCTTGTTTTGGTTGCCACTCGAGCCTAAACCTAATTCGCTTCCATGTTTGGTGGCTGCTCAGGGCTTACATCCACTCCTTTCATTCTTGGCTGCCTTGGTAGGCCTTACATTGTCAAACGAAGTCAGCCCTAGTTGCCACTTTGGGCCTTAAATCAATGCCTTCGTCTTCAGATGCCAACCTGGCCTTCGTCTTCAAATGCCAACCTAGGCCTTACTTTGATGCTTTCAGTTGAGGTTGCCACATTGGGTCTTGCACTTTCATTCTCGATTTGGTTGCCACTTAGACCTTAGACCTTACACCTACGCTTTCATGTTTCGGTTGCCACATAGGCCTTACGCCTACGCTTTCATGTTTTGATTGTCGTTTACTGAACATTAAACCTAATCATTCACATACTAGACTTTTCCTTTGGCCGTTCATTAAGCTATTATAAGTCCAACTACCCTTGGCTAACTTCACTACTTATTACATCATGTTTAATGCTTAAGTACTAACTCGGGCCACTTTAAGCCTTAACATACATTTTCTTCTCCGGAAGTCATTTAGTTCAACCTTTTATACTCTATTGAGAGCTAATCAGGTCTCGACAATCACTACCCTCAATCATGTCTAGGGAACCCTGAATTAGTTTAGTTTCGTTAATTAGTGGAAATTTAACTCTAGGTTTCGGAAATCACCTCCTCTACCTATAATCCCTCTATTGCCCTTGTCCCCATTTGGCCTCCGACCAACCCATGGTTTAGCAAACTTAGATTCATACTTAGCATTTCTTAGCATTTCTTAGCTTTTCTCTTAATTCTTCATACTTAATGTTATTGTTCGTTTACTTTAAGTTCAGCTCCATTACCTTCGGTACACATTCTGCACGTCTAACACTACCTCTACATGTATGGACTTCTTATTCATTCCTACTTCATCCTTTAGTGGTTATTTAGTACTTTTCTAACCTTTTAGCATATATTTTGGATCTAGTTTGTTGACCAATTATTAAATACTTCATTCAATTAAATTATCCCTCATCCCTGTATATTTGTCTTTTGATACCCATAATCCCCATTTTGGCTAAGTGTATTTTCAATTGGAATTTTATTCAAATAATTCCCAAAATATTACAACATATATACATTTATTTTCTTTCGTACAGTTTCTCAAACTCTCTATTTCTAAACATTTTCTATAATAAACGGTTCTTAGATAGTTCATTATAAATTATTTATCTATGGGAATATTCTATAATCAAAACCCATGTCTAATAACATGTTCATAACTTTATACTAAATTTTTGGATCCTTTATATCACAAGAACCATTAGAAACTATCCTAATTAAGTTCGATTGTGGTAATTATAAGGGAAAATGAGATTAGAGAATATATTACACACCTATACCTCTTAGTTCATAACGGCTCGTTCCCTTAGTTTTCATCTTCTTCTTCCCTTTATTTCTTCCTTATGCTTCAACGATCGTTAAAACGCTTCAAAAATTTTATTTTTATTTGATAGTATAATGAAATGAAAGTGGGTAAGTGGTTAACTTTATTCTCATGAATGGTTGGTTTGTCGGCCCATTTCTCCTCTTTCTTATTTAAGTCATTTTATTTAAGTTTATTATGTAACAATTATGATAAGAAAATGTACACCTAAACACTTATCTCGTCATATTATCATAAAGTTCAAAAATAACTATTTAAATTGGTATTTTCATAATTAATTCTTTATTAAGTTATGAGTTTTACATTGAGCCTTTACTCTTCAATGCTTGTCGATGCGTTAGTGGATCGTCGTCATAAATGATGTAATCCGCATTCTTACTATCAATGATAAACCCATAGTTTGTCTCTAATGCACAAGATTTGCTACTATGCCTTCTAATAGGTTGCGTATTTTCTGCAGGCGTTGAATTACTGTCTAAATACTCAATTTCTACGAAAGTTTCTTGAATCTCATCTAAGTCTATTGTACTACCACTATTTTATCAGGAGAGAAATCCCTTTTCCAAAAAGGTGGTATGTCTCGAAACAAACACTTTTTGTTCCCCAGCGTTCTTAATGTAAGTTGAGCAAACCCAACCTTAAATAATTAAGGTGGCTTTTCATAGCAGTCTGTAACTCGTATGGAGCCTTAAGCATAAAATTAGATGGTACGCTGTTCAACATATAAGCCGCGGCTTCTAGCACATATCCCTAATAGGAAAGAGGCAATTAATTGTCACTGATCATCGATCAAACCATGTCTAATAAGTTCAATTTCTCCTTTTAAAAACACTTACGATGATGAGTATACTGAGGAGTGACTCGATAGAGAGTCCCATTCCCGTTTAGGTGCTCTTGGAGTTCATATCCAATGTACTCACCACCTCGGTCAAATCGAAGTATTTTAATTTCCTATTAGTCCGACTTTCTACTTCGCTCTTAGATTATATGAATTTATCAAAAACCTCTAATTTGTGTTTCATGGGAAACACATATCCATATCTAGATAAATCATTAACAAACGTTATGATGAACGAGGTTCCATATTTTATAGTTGTAGACATAGGACCATATATAACAGTATGCACTAGTCCTATGAGTTCGTCAACTCTTTCATTGTTCCCACTGAATGGGTGTATGGACATTTTACCTTTAAGGCATAACATATGATTATCAAATGATTTAGAATCAAATAATGATAGAAATCCTTAGTTTCTTAACTCATTCAATTGTTCCTTAGTAATATGGCCTAGTCTACCATGCTAAAAGTAATTACCATTTACTTTAGATGCATTATAATTTACAATGACAAAAACATAATTATTATTAAGCAATAAATACTACCGTTCAAAGAACCAAAATCGACTGTTTTATTTTCATAATAAATATTTATAATAATGTCATTACAAACAAAACCATATTCGTTTTTCGTCAAATAGGAAACAAAAATTATTCCACCAATAAAATTAGATACGAAATAGCAATTATATAAACCAAATCATGTCCACTAGCAAGCTTCACATGGTACTATCCCATCATTTCACCAGCTACTATAGCTCTATTTGCAACTTGAAATTTCATCATTCATCTTTTCATAAGCCTCTATCTCTTAAGTCCTTATAATGAATTATGGAAATGTGTTATAGATCTAATATTTAAAACCCAACTAGAAGTACTTACAGATGAAAAAATTCTATAAGGAAAATCCTTTAGGAGAGGAATTTGATTCCATGCCCTTGAGCATCTTCAAATAGTCCGGACAGTTCCTTTTCGATAGCCCTTCTTCAAGAAAAAGTGAACAACCTTTCTCTTGTGCCTTGGCTTTACCCTTGTCACCCTCAGACTTATGCTTTCTCTTCTTCAAACTATTCGAGAAGAAGTACCATTAATAGCATGCACTATATATGATTCCTTCGTAAATGTAATCTTGGCTATCCTTAACATATTAAGGAGGTTCACGGCAGCACGCTTCAATGAATTCATATTGAAGTTCAATATAAACGAATTAAACTATGGACTTATTGATCCAAGAATAAAATCAATTTGAACCCCGTTGTTAAGTGTAGTTTCTAACTTGGCTAATCTTTCATTGTACCCAGTCATATTTAGTACATGATCTTGGACTAAGGTGCACTTGCTCGTCTTTGCATCAAAGTGTCGTAACTTGCAGTACGATATGGTTCATCGTACAACTTTAGTTAGTGCTTGAATATTTATCGAATATCCAAGTTCTCATGTTTTCTTTGGAGCTCAATGCTCATATTCGACAGCATAAATTAGTGGCCAAGCTCGCAGTTTAAGATTAGTTTTAGTAAGCCTTAATTTATTCAAGTGTGATATCCATATTGGGGTTTAGCTAATGGCTCATTGGCGACAACATACTAAAGTATTTCATATGTGAGTGCGATCTTAACATTCCTTAACCAATCTTTATAGTTTGCGCCAATTACTATGTTCTTTTTGAAAAATAACTTCCCGGTTGTCATTTGATCTACATAAATTCTTTTGAGTAAATTAGATAACATTACATATGTTATTATCCTTATTTGATTGTTTTATTATATTTATCCAATAAGGCTCCCACTAAATTCTACATCTCTTAAAAACGCTAAAAGATATAGGATAATTAATAAATTCCTTCAATGGGTGTTAGAACCAATTTATCATGTTACTACAACCTTGAGTGTGCTCAATAAATTATAGTATCCATAAATGGTAAGTATCACTTTATTAATTATTTACCGTATATAACTCCTAACATACTAACATACTTTTAACTATGTTCGTAATCATCTTTATGACCTTAAGGGTGCTTAATAAATCATAAAGTAAAGTAGATACCCTCGACCCATCATTTTGCAATATCCAAAAGGGAAACATGTAGCACTTCAAGGTGCTCAACAAAGTTACGTAATATTCTTACTTGTACAGGGATGATGTAAGCATCGCCTTAAATATATTATGAATTGAAGGTGTTCAACAACCATAGATATATAAGGTACTCTATATATATTATAAATGGTGGAAAGCAATTTTATTTCAAGTTCATAATTCAGAATAATTTCATAGAGTATTATTGACTAATTAACGGAGATGAGTATAACTCATGACATCATATGTCTTTATATATGTATACTCCCTTAAGTCCCATAGGTTTCAATTTATTTAACTTCCCATTTTCTTTATATAGTGTGTATGTGTGTATTATAACACATATAATTCAAAACATTTAGTTTAAACCTTAAAATCACTTTCGAAATCATGGTGACCAGGTTTGCTCCAAATTGATGCTTCCCTGTTCATCATCTCTTCTCAACCTAAGTCTTTGTTCGCTTTTCTTTCTCTTTGTTCCTCTCATGCCTAGTTCCAAGTCATGTCCCTTTCCATCATGCCCTGCTCTCGAGCCGCCATCCATGATGAGATCTGGTTGCCCGTACTCGTCTGTTTTGAACAATCGTCGCCTCAAGCTTTTGAAGCTTCAGCAATTGATTTCCCTCTACTACGTGCTTCTCCAGCAAACCTTCAAGCTTGAGCTATGCCTGTTCAACTGTCTAACCCCTTCGGTGCTTTAAATGATACTCTGCAAACAATCAATGCCTCGGCTTCTCCATTATCAAGGTTGCCTGCCGATGCTGTTGAACTTAAAACTCGAACGCCAGTCTCTCCATTGCTTGCTACTTGCCAAGAGGATGTGCAGTGGCAATCTGAAAATGCCTGCGTAGAAGGTGAGTTATTGGATTCATGAGTTGTTTTAGTTTTGAAGTGCAATGTTGGCACTAGTAAAATTGTTGGATTACAGTCAGTTTAGGTTGTATCTTTGTCGCCTGGTGTAATAGAAGTGAAGGATCATATCTCGGAGAAATGCATGCAAGGTTATATGATAATGTGAAGCACAAAAGTCCTGGGTCTGTAGTTAATGTGCGAGTTCACAAGTTTGTTCTTGGCAATGAACAGCGTGCTATTTCTCGATTGACTGGTGCTGACCCAGGTTCTCATAAGGCTGCAAGCAAGTGGGCGTCTCTCTTTAAAGCTTTGCCGAGAAATGCGGGTGATTATATTCCCCGCACTTTTGATATTATTAAGGAGAATGATGTTATGGCTCCTCCGGCAGAGGTGTCAGAAGCAGGGTCTGTTTTTTGGTTGGAGTATTTGGTTGGATTCGTTCTAGAACTAATCCTCCAAATCAAGAGGTTCATGACCATTGTCGTAATCGTTGGAATCTAAGGGGAAGACTTCAAGCTCATTTTGACAATAGCATGTTCTTTTTCAAGTTCGCTAAGAAAGAAGAAAGGCTCTATGTGTTAGAGGCAGATCCCTCAATTATAGCAGGGCAACCTTTCATTATTACACTGGGAAGTCCGACGGTAGACAAGGCTAAAGAATAAATACTCTCTATTCTGGTTGAGCACATTTCACTCACATTATGTCCATATTGCAGCCTATAATTGGACTAAATTGTTTAGCAAGTATTATTGGCAAGCTCAAATGTTTTGATGTATACTGTAGCTCGTAATAAGTTGGTATATGCTAAGGCTCTGATTGAAGTAACTCCTAACAAGCCTTTACCTACCAAGATTCCTATTCGCATTGCTGAGGGTTATGTCTCTGTTGTTGATGTTCACTATTGGAAACCTGAAATTTGCACTTCTTGTCACTCATTCGGTCACTTCATGGAAGCTTGTAATTTGCAGTCTGAGATTGCTCATGTCCGCTTGCTGCTAGGATCCCTCTCCCACATCCTCCTGCTATGAAGTGGGTTCCAAAAATATGTCTGGTTAGTGTTGTCTCTTCTCTAGAGAATGTGCCTTCACACTCTATTGATCCCTCTGTAACTGCTAGTGATGCTACCTTGGTCGTTCCTGATGCGGCTCTTAATTCCTATGATATATCTTGGGATGCTTATAACCAGTATTGGCTTCATAAGCCTTTTGAATTACGGCTTGACCCGACAGATGGTAGTTATTTTAAGTTTGTAGGTGGAGATGAGGAAGATAAAAGGTTATTTTATCATGTTGAGGGGGAGGGCCTTTCCCTTACCGAGCTTTGTCGGTTTGGTGATTTGAATCGTACTCTTCTAGCGGATGTCACTTAGGATAGGAAATTATTTTATTGCCTAGATTCAAACGATTTTGTCCCTTTTATAGCACTTCTTTTTTTAGGGTTCCTTCACGTTATTGGGCCTGTTACTTCTTCTGAGGAGTTTGATTCTTCCACTTCGGAGGGGGATCAGTTTTCTATGTTGTTGCTTAGTAGTTTGGTACTTTTGCCAAGCTCATGTTTTTCATTTTCTTATAGTTGTTCCAATGCATATACCGAACACCTGTTTATTATTCATTTATATATGTGGATGGCCCACTTTAAATGTCGGCTAGCTTTGCTAAAAAAACATATATAATTGATTAAGTTATTTATATATACTTATATGTATTTTTTCTTTGATTAAACAATTTAGTTAATTATAAATATTACATTTATGTTTATTAAATTTAAAACAATTTAAATTTTGCATTTCATAATTATTTATAAAATTGTGTAGTTGTACATTTATATTTAAAACAATTTTAAATTTATTTATAATATTCAAATATGATTATTTGAATTAACCTAAGGCTTAAAACATTTCTAAGCTTTCCATAAAGGAAAGCCTTTGGAACAAACCACTTCGATAAGCTAGGTAAAGGCCAAAATATCGGGAGGTTTCCGTAAGAAATTTTTTTAATTAGAGTAACCTTCTCCCTAACTTTTTCCTTCAACCAATATAAATAGTTTTTCCAAAAGAATTACCCTACGTGTTGGTTAGTTATTCACATAAACACAATGCAAGTTCTGATACCATTGCTAAATCTGGTTTATTGGCAATGGGGGTAAAAAGGGTGAATTTCAGAGAAAAAAAATCTTTTTATTCATTTGCACAAGATCATATTTTGTGCTTATATGAATAATAAATTTACACTAAATCATATTTAGTAATGTTTAGTAAAAGAGTTTGGGATATGTTTTAATTTTGATTATATTTATATTTTATATTTTATTTGTAATAATTTAGTAATAATACTTTATTCCTAATTGAATTTTTTTTTTAATATTTACATATTATAATTTATTTGTATTAACATTATAACTATGATAATTATAATATCTATTTTAAGGGTAATATAGGAATATATGTCATGGATGTATAATTAATCGTTGTGACTTACAGTTAATACATTAGTTTATGGTAACAGGTCAATGATGATATCATAAGGAAAAATATATACACAAAAGATTAATTTATATCCACACTAACATAACTAAATTATATTTTTTGCTATTTATTTTAATTAATATTCATATATGTATGTTATATAAGTATAGTATAATGTTATTTAAATTTTATATATATATATATATTATGTATGTATATATATAACTCTATTATATATAAGTTTATTGTTTAATATTTGAAAAAAATATTTATATATTAATTTAATGGTTTTAAAATTTGAATTTTAAAACGGTTTGACATTTTCAAATAAACTAAAAATAAATTTTTTTCATTTAAATCAAGTCGTCAACAATAAAATATTTTTCATTAAAATCCATATGGATTTTTTTTTCAAAACTAGATTTTAAAATTCATTTGAATTTTTTTTTAAAGTATGTTTTCTTTTTTACATTTTATTGAAACCAAAGAATAATAATTTTTCTGTATATATAAATTTCCATGTTCATATATATATATATATATAGTTAATACAATAAAATATCGCTGATATACCGTCGATATATCTCATATCGCTCCTAAGCCGTTATTTTTTCAAAAAATCACTTAAAATATCGATACTAATATATCGCATGATATTTACAAACATATCGCTCTGATATTTAGTGTAAAAAACTTGATATTTTTTAAGAATATCGTTCATTATTTTATATATTGGAGAAAATATATTTACAAATTAATCTCTTCACATTCTCAATTTTTTTGTATATGGTGAATGACAATTTATAGACCGTATTAGTAATCCTAATGCACTAATATTTTAGTATAAACCATACAGTTTTAGGGTTCTTCATTAATCTTTCAATAAAGAAAACTCTATTTATTGCTATATTTTTATATGTTTTATTTTCCTTAAAGACTTTATCACTATATACAAGATCATGAAAGAGCTACTTCTCTTTTTAGTTATTATTTTTCACCATTTTTAATTGTTAAGTTAGCTTATGAAAATTCATTTTATTAGTTATTATCATGCGTCCAAAACTAAAAGTTAAAGAGCAGTAAAGTTATATATATATATAACATATCTATAAAGAGCGAGCGAAAGCAGTAATTGGTATCAAACCAATATTGCTTATTCGATAAATTAAGTGAAAATGATGAAACTATAAATATAGAAAATTTGGAAAAGTAATATAGATGATTAGATGACTGTAGAAACAATGAATATGGTATAAAAACGAAGAAAATAATAAAGATGTACATTATATGAATTTGTTGGTTTATATAAGCGTAGATTATGATTTGCATTAAATAGAATATCTCAGTAAATCGATAAAAACTCTCGCAATCGGTCATTGATAGTAATTTGGAATTATTTATCCAAATATTTGAATAATTAACATCAGTATAACATTATAACATGGTACAATATCATTTATAACATGTTCTACATATGTCCGTTACTTTACCGATATTATCCAATATTGTCATGATATTTTAAAATATCTCATATCAGTACTTGAGTGAAACGTGACCGATACCGATATTAACTACTTATATAAATATATATATTTAAAATGATATATATATATGAATTATTGTTTAAATCCAAACGAAAGCAAAGATAATTTTAATCCATATATCTATTTAATAAACTATTTAGGTTTAAATATGTGTATTTATATATCTGGATTCGAAAATTTTATATATATAAAAAACCGAAACTAAGTTATATATATAATGTTTTACTTTACTAATTAATTATGAAAAATTAATTTCCTAAATTTGTTTTTTTAATCTGGCCAAAATAAATATAAGGAAATTACAAGTATACGTATGAATATATGGGAATTGAAAGCATTTATATTAGAATATATCTAAATGAAGAAGTTGCCTCCTCCCCGCGATCCCATCTTTCCTTGAACACTTTGGTTATTGGTTATCTCCTCCATGAACACTTTGTTCTTCCTTTACACCTACGGGTTGCAACACTGTCTAATTGGCTTCACCGATGTCTATTGGAGGGTATGGTTGGTCAATTGAGTGTGTAGATAATGAGAAGAGGGGCTAGATATTTATAACTAACTAATTACAAATATTTAGCCCCTTTCTATAAAACCTTATAAGACCAAGTCCCCATTGCCTTCGTGCTATGACTGGGCTTGATATGCTCATGTTTGGGCTTCCAAATAACCGACCAAAATAATTTAATGTTTTAAATCATTTATTTAATTAATTTATCCAAAATCGTTAGTTAATTAAATTAACATACAACTTTTGTATACCAATTTAAATAAGTTTCAAATAAATAATTAAAGTCATAAAAACTAAATGCAACATTTTGATTTTTTATTATTAATCTATAACATTTATAAGTTGATTTTACATTAGTCAAATACAGAAATATTAAACAATTCAGTTGTGTTGACTCTCTATTCGTAATGTAATCGCTAGTCAATCGACCCTTAGCTACAAAGGCCGATAAACCCTAGATATGGCTCTATAATTGAATTAATAACGCATCTCAGGGACTTATTTAAGGGCTAACTAGATCAACTCCGATAAACAAATAACTATAGGAAGCAAAATCCATCAGGGCATAACCCAAGTCTTTGCTAATGACTACTGGAGTCAAAGACTTAATGCAACCCTACAATTAAATACCGGTTTACTAGCAATACTGGCATAACCCGTTGACATCCCATAACCGAAATTTCATTTAGACTTACCTAATACAAGTCAAGGAAAATGCTCATTCCAGTTACTTAATACCTCTTGTTAGAAATAAAGTAGACCCCATTTTCCTATTAGGTACCGTCATGGGTTATTTAAGAGTTCTTATATAGGGAGGAGGCAAACCCAACGACCATTTAATACCTTCCACCCCAAAGTAAACCCCTTGACATCCCTAAAGACACTGAGCCATTTAATACTTCGAATCTAAGGCAAGCCCTTGGTATATTTTCCTAAACCTATACGCGAACATATACCTGTTTCCCACGGGGCCTATAGTTGGAGATGTCCTACATCAGTAGTACATATTCAAAACTATTGGTAGCCTCTAGGTGAAAGGTGGACTTATGTTCTGTAACTCTACCGATCTCGCATCCGAACCCATACTAAACTAAACCATTTATCCTAAACCTAAATATTGGGCTAGGCCCATTAATTACGCTCGTTCTAAACATATTGTTGATGCTATATAATTTCCTACTATGAAAATTATATTTCCTCCTAAGTTTATTTATTAGTATCCCCTTATTATTCGTTGCGAACCTATTTCTATCTTATATGCTTACAGGTATATTCTTAATTTTCCTCTTACATTTCGTAAATATCAGTTGTCCTTGATAAATAGTCATTATCATTCAAATTGGACAATCACTAGTGACATTTAATTATCTGTTCCAAATTCAACTTATTATGCATATTCCATTTTTCCATGAATGTCATATTAAGTTCTGCAATCATTCAATGCATTTATGTTCCCATTTAATTTCTATAACTTCCTATTAACTTCACAATTATTACCCTACTAATTTTGTAATCATTGTTCATAATTTTTAGAGTTACTGCCTCTTTTCCCTCACAACATCCTAATCCTATGGTTTACTATGCTATTAATATCTAGTTGTCCTAATTATGACTATACTAGTACCGTCTATTAATTTATTATGCTTTATACGTTACCCTATGTATGCTTATATTTTTAATCCATAGGCACAGTTATATGTGTATATATATGTGTGTGTGTGTGTGTGTATTCCTATTTCAAACTCATTAATTCCTACACTTAGGAATTAACACTTATATGTACATTCTGTAAAGAACATTCATCAACATATTAGAGATATCCTTCTCAAAATGGATTACCATTATAACTTCCCATAAATTATCTAAAAGTGATATTTTGCTACATTTAAAATCAGAACGAATTATCTCTTTTCCTTTATTGAAATAGACAATGCAAACTATGGAGAATAACATCCATACTTTATACGTCTCTTTCATTTTGGCATATTCCTTATTATTCAAAACGACACACTTTTTATACATCATTGTGGAATTAGATTATTTATGGAAATTTACATGGAAATAGATATAATTAAATTGTACCCACGATGTTCCCAATAGTTGGAATAAATTTTACAATCTTATGAACATTCTACTTTGATAAATTTAGGGACTGATCTCCAAATTTCCAGATTATGGGGTTTATACCATTCCATTACATTTACCTAACTTACAAAATATGTAGACGAGATTTCAATTAACTAAGTCTATTTTAAGTCTACAACTCAACATATTTTACATGGGAATAATAACTAAATAAAACTCAATGATGTAAACTTCAATGTTATATATAAATCATATATTTTTTCACTCATTTTTCTAGCTTTCCAAATCTCCCAAGCTTGACATCATCCCTTTAATTGACTCATTCTTCTTTCCAACCCAAAAATATGTATAACGAGTTATACAATCCATTAGAATTACAGATTTGAGAGAAGATTTGAACTAAGCGGAATATAGATTTATAATTATTAAAGTTACCTTTTTCCACTGTGTTGGTTCACACCTCCTGTACTTCTCTTTTATTTTCTACTCTTCTTCGATTTATATATATATATATATATATGTATGTATATATATAACATAATATTATTATAATTTCAATAAATTATGGATAAGGGAAAATGGTAGAGCTCTGCTACTCTGATCAGAAAATATGAGAAGAAAAGTAAGGGGATATGCCTTTATTTATAGGCATTCAATAAATCATATTTGCTAGATTTAAATTAATTAAATACGTACCATTAGGCCGAGGTTCAACCCTAGCCTCCACTGGTCTAAGAGGCCGACCACTCCTCCTTGGGTGGTCAACCGGCCAAAGTAGGGGGTTGACCGATGGGGTCTACACGGTTATATTATTTTTTTAATTATTTTTGATCCGAAAACTTCAAATGCGGATAACTTCTTTGTTTGAACTTTGATCACAATACTTTGTAAAAGTTGCTAAGAAAATCGCTACGAACTTTATGGTGCAAATTTTGTGGCCAAATTCTGACGTTTGCTCAAATTATATTTTTGATCCATAAAAATTATTTATTAATGACCATTTATTCCATGAGGTGTTACATTCTTCCCCCTTGAACGAATTTCATCCCTGAAATTCCTCAAGGTTTGAATCATGTAACATAGCGTATAACCATTCTAAATTATTCAACCAATTAGTGTACAACAAATTTTGCAGCCAATCATGTACAAGTGCATGATGTATCATGACATTTATGATATGTATGCTGAATAATTCTAAATCAGTGCCTCATATATGAATGCATTCTTTTAAAATCATTTTGAAAATACGATGCAAACAACCTAAATATACTGGCAGTTCTATATGTATGCAAGTTTTCAAAAACCAAAATCATTGTTTTCACACAACAAATTCCATACCCATACGAAGAGGAGTATAGTCAACCAATTTTGCATCCAATCCCTACCATCCAATACCTAACACATAATTTCTAACATCCAAAATTTTGACAATCCAGTTTTCCTAAATCTACACTCCTTTTTATTATCTGTGCATCGTATACTGCCATCCTTGCTGCACAGAAAAGTTCATATCTACTAACATGTCGACCTTCCCTACGCTAAGAATATGACACTTGAAAATAAGAAATTCTCTCATTTCCAATATAAACCTTTTTCCCTTTCCAATTAACTTGCAAAATAGTTTGAAAAATCAATTTCCAAAAGAATTTAAACACTTATTTTCAAAAGCATTTGAACAGAAATTTTCAAAAGCATTTAAACTCAACTTCTTTTAAAATAAATCAAGCCACATCTTAACATAATCAGGATTCAGTCATATGATTGACCCTAGCATTGCATAACAAATCCAAGATTTTGAAAACCTTTCTTCCTATTTTAAAACAACAATAACACACAAGTATATTTATAAATTTTAACTTCTAAGGTACCGGATAATGACTCGTGGTTTTGCAACAACCTTTACATGTCCTTCGCTCGCTAAAATTTATTTTGTAAACTTCCAGTCATACTTTTCATTTATCATTAATTAAGTGTCTATGTGAGATTTCCATATTTATACTGTTTCCTATATATATATTATAGCGATCAAACATATACCAAAATATCAGCACAATAAATAAATATGAACACATCTCATAATATATCGTATGCATCTTCTATACAAAGAGACAATGAACATTTGCATCCCAAACAACCTAAAAAAAAGAAACAAAGTTTAACAATCCGCACCTCCCGACACATCGATCCAAAGCCTAATATGACTTTCGGATACATCATGCCGAGAAATACGAGCCGTTGGGGTTTTAAAGCATTATAGAGCAATAATATAGGGATAGAGTTCTAGGACATTCTATATTTTCAGATCTCATAACGGAATAAATTAAAAATATAAGTATACAAAAATAGATATTTCATAAAAAAATCTCCAAAATACTTGATTTACATATATATTGATTATAAATTACAATATAAGTTTTACAGACTCCTAACAAAATAGGCGACTACAAGAGAAACAATAGATGATATGAGAAATCCATCATTGAGCTCCTTTTTTCCCCTTTCTCCCCCGTACTATATCCAATCACTGCTAACATGTCGTCTTGTGGTGGGGAAAATGAAAGAGAAGGTAGTGGTTCAGATAAAAGTCTGGTGAATGAGAACAAGTTTAATAAGATGATTAAGTGCAATTAACCTTAAATTTATTCTGAGTGATAAAGGATGTATAGCAAGTGTCTGTGAACTCTAAGGTCAACGCCTAAGGATTCTTATCTAACACAATGGGTCGAACTACAACCAACTAACGATTGGCCAACATCCTTTGAGTTATCTGAACTACTTATCACTACTACGCTCGAGAGGAGAACCCCGAAATGCAAACTCATACTGCAAACCAATAATGCGACTCATAGTATGCACTGACTGTCCACCTCTTGATCGTAGTGCCATATGTCTCTTGTCGTAGCCACTTTTCATATTACACTGATGTCCACCTGTACCACGCCATGCCAGAACCGTGCATACAAGAACTCTTGTTAGGATCGGGCTCACTCACCTTGTATCTCCGCAAGTGTTGCATGCCACCACGACATAATACCTCCTGAGTGTCTGCAAAATACGTCTCCCTAGCCAACTCTCATTCTTATTTGGCTACTCAACTGTTACCCAAACCGCAATAACCTATTGTCCTTTGAGTGGGGATATACGGTCCTACATTCTCTTGATAGGGGATTTACATTTCTACCATTTATAGTATGTTTACTTAGCTCAGAAATAGGCTCAAACAATCAATTTTCCATTTGTAGATTTTTTTTGAAAATTATATAATTTTTTTATTATAAACTAGGGCCTTAGGCCAAGGTTCAATTCGTGCATTTTTCATTCCAGCGGTTGACCCAGATAAACCTCAGGTCGACCGCTACCAGTCGAACTACACAATCCCAGGTCGACCGTTCACATATGAAATTTTAGGGTTATTTTGTTTTTAACTATCGATTGATCTTTATTTAATTTATATTAATCACAGGCATTAATGATTCTAGTTAACCCTAATTTCTAGTTAATTAATTTTCCAATTATGATCAATTCTAGGGTTTGTGATTTAGGGTTATAAGTTCGACATCAAACAAGTGTTTAATTTAACTAATTAAATTTCCCATTTCTGTAAATTTATTTATAGGGTTTTAGGGATCAAATTAGTGTTTAGACCATTTCAGTTTTTAAGTTAACAAGTTCATTTCTAGTGTTCTAGCATATCAGATTAGGGTTCTAACATCCTAGATCAATCACAATAGTTTAAATTTAATTACACTAATCAAATTATCAAATTGTGTCCACTCATCTCTAGCCTAAGCTCTAGCACTTGGGAAATTGGCCTCTAATTGATAACTCCTTTCCTGGATCGCCTTAGTCCTCCTTTGATTGCTTTCTCTTGCATCTTGGATTGATTAGGGTTTGATTTTGATTTTTTGGGTTTTAATAAAATTAGGGTTTTGAGGAGAAAAATTGACAGAGATTAGTTACTGTAAGCTTCCATTGGAGAAGTAGGATTTCATTAGTTACAAATTTATAGAGTTAGAGTTAGGTTTAAGGCCATCAGATTAGCTCAGGGAAAATTTAGTCCAGTCATGCAATGCTTCAAATGCAAGCAACTAATCTCGTCCCTTCATCGTCGCCTCTCCAGACTCCAAATCGTTTAATTTTCCCTATGTAGGTCAACCTATAAAGGCCACGAGTCGACCTATGAAGGCCACACGTTGACCTGTAAAAAATTTAGGTCGACCTATATTTATTAAATTACTAATTTTCAATTATTTCTATTCCAATTTTTCAAACATCTGTAACTTCTCCGTACTAACTCCGATTTTAAAATGTTATATGTGAAAATAATTTGGAAAATCGCTACGAACGTAATGGCGCAAGTTTCGTAGTCAAATTTAGATATCTGTGGAAATTTTATTTTTAGCCCTTGTTTCAATTTAATTTAATTTTCTTATTAAATTTCCTTTAAATCTCTATTAAATTCTTAAATTTTATGTAAATTCCCGGGGTGTTACATTCTTCCCCCCTTAAGAGGATTTCGTCCCCAAAATCTCCAAGGATGAAAAAATATAAATCACACACATCAACTAATACCACAACCATCTACTCACCCATTATCTATGAGCAATCACGGTCCTTAAAAATTTCCTAATGCAATATGTGAATATGTATGCAATGTGAAATTCACGTGAACCTATGTTAATGCAAAAAGTAGGCGGTCTACCGATCCAGTCGACCTCCGTCATGCAAATACTCATGCCATGCATCCAAATGTATGCAACATCCTACATAAATATACTTGCATTTCTATGTGTATGCACAACCATACAACCCATATGAAACATCCATATGTATAACATCCACTAGCACAACAAAAACCAAACATCCACATATATATGATCTAATAGGCTAGACAATAATCAAGGGATAATGTGAATATGTATGTACTACCTAAAGGATATATTGCCCTAAACGTGTATAACAAACAATCCAGACAGTACATCCAAATACATCCGCTAGCATCCATCATCCATAACATGTCATATTGATATGTTTACAGCCATCCCTACCATCCAGTGGGATCTACCTAAGCGAGATCTATATAAAAAATAATTTATTCTAACTAAAATGGAAATGTGCCAGGATAGAGTTCGAGATGGGTGGCTCGGACTTTCTCCTCAAGCTCCTATGTACTCTCAGTAGTTTAATTATTTCATTACAAAGTCAATTTGTCCCATGCCCAAAAATACGGGTAGGTGCATGGCAAACAAAAGACTCGCCTATCCTTTACAACTTGACCATGGTAACTGCATTGCATAGACACTTCCGCAACTACCTAATGAAGGCTCCTCAATAGTTTAGTCGTGTTCTATCTTGCCTTGAGGATTTTTCTACTCGTCTACTTTCCAATTGTGGACTCAGCTCCACGGACTATAGAGGACTCAGCTCCTTGGACTACCTCATATGTCTCTTATTGGTACTTGCTTTTCTGCCTACCTTGTGCAGTCCTCGTCCCTCTATGAAATAAATCTATTCATATTTTTCAATTGCACTTCTCATCCTTTACCACTAGCTTAAACTTTTAATCTGAATGTATGTACATAGGTAATTCTCTGCAATCCTTTCTACTAGCTCAAATGGTGTCGATATGCACCACGTTAAATAACCTTGAACATCTGTATGTTTCCCCGAAAGCGTAGCTCTATGAAATTCTCAATGCACAACATACTGCCTTAACTCATCCAGTGGTATACCTAATCACCTCAATTTCTAGATTCCAAGTGGGACCACTCGATTGTGGATGGTGTTTCTTCTATGGTACTTCCTATTTAGCTCTTTGCTACACCTCCATTTTTTTCATGGCTATTCAAACTGATTATTTCCAAAAAAAATTAAAATAGCATAACTTCTTTTCCAATTTGATTCAGCTTAAGTCATCTCATTTTACTTTTGGACTGTTTCTCAATCTTTCAAAAATCATGGTATCTAAGTATCATTTTATGTCTACATGGATCTATCCAAAGTTATATCAGTGAAAGTTTGGTATATCTTCTCATTCAACCTTAAAAATAAAAGTCCTAAAATTAATTGAGGTTATAACTTAGAATCTCCTTAGCATTGGTAAAATTACCTAAGTGGTACTTTGTTCGCATGCGACATATATGCACACAACTGTGTATTCTAAGTTAGTTTTCCATAAATTTCCTTAAGTAAATAGTCTTCTTCCAATCCGAGGAATAATTGAGAAGAATCCTTTTTATCCCTTCCTTTAAATCTTATTAAAAAAATTCTGATCTTCTTTTCTATGAGAACCGCATCTGCATTCTCAATGCATGTAAATAACCATATCTCCCTCTTGGCAGAAACCCATATCCTTGAATTATCCATCCATTGCAAAATCTTGACTAAAATTTAATTTAGGATGCCTTTTGTAGTTTGAATTCCCAAATATTTTCTTTTTCTATTCCTTGTTGTCATTTCATAAATTGGACCTTTTTACCAAAACACAGCTTCTTATCACTCCATTCATCTAATGGTTGAGACAACTTGATATGGGATGACCTTTGCCATTTCAATCAATTGAATAATAATAAATACTTTGGTTTATACTTAGGGATTTTTGCATTTTAATGCATTGGAACTACACTTTTCCTCAAAAGGAAATGTGAACACTACAACTTTCCATAAATTATCTAAAATATGATTTGTGCTATGTTTGGAATTACAAGGAATTGTCTTTTTTGTTAATTATTGAAATAGACAATACAAAATATGGTAATCATCCTTATTTTGTATATCTCTTTCATTTGGGTATATTCTTGTTATTTCAAATGATACACTTTTGTACTAAAACTGGATAATTTATAGAAATTTACTTTGCTACATACTTCATTCCCATGGATTAAAATGCAACTTAAATCCCGCTCCATTTTATAACAACTTCCTATTTGGTGTTTACTACTTCGTATCCCTTACTCAAAAATTTGCTGCGGTGGATAATTCTACATTTTTACTTGCCTATGTCATTTAAGTCTATAAATCTTAAACTCATCTTCAAATCTCCTTAATGAAGTTTCTCATTAACTTAGGGACTACCTTCCCCTTATTTTCGATATTCAAGTACGTGCAACATTCAACCCTACAATTCCAAGATTCACATCTAGGTATCCATGGAACACTACGACTATGAGATAATCCAATAACATATATAAAGTAGATACCTTCCCATTCTTGTCCACCTAGTTTGTCCGTAGCTTAAGGGGACTACATGAAACCAGGACTGCTTGTAGCCTACAGGTATCCTATCCTCGTCTATATGTACCAACTGATATCTTGTTGCCATAGTGCCAAGCCTATACTTACTGTTCCATTTAAGATTGCCTAACGTAATCAAGGAAATTCCTATTTGTTGTTTAACACTCTTAATATGGATTGAAGTGGATCCTACTTGTCCCTTTAACATTTCAATTGGAAAACTCCTTGCATCCGCGGTCTTCTTTGATACAACTAAAACATCTTGACTGACCCTTTCCTTATTATGAAATAGGTTTAGTCAAATCATACTCTTCAATCCTCCTTATATAAAAGATTTTACAATTCCAACCATACTCGAGTGGAGAAATACAAGGTGGTATTTACTTTTCACTGCTATGGGAAGTTCAACCTAGTACTCCGTCCTTCCAATTCAACCGTTGCTTGAAAAGGCTACCAAGTTCTCATGTTACTTTTTATCTCGGTCCCAAACATTCCAATGTTTCCAAATTCCATTGTCAATCTTGTCCTATTGGGTTGTTTAATCCTACTTATCTAACTTTAATCTATTTCTTTTCTTCTAAGTTTTAGTGATAGTTAAAATATTTTCACTTTTAACTTTATAAATCAAAACCTTTGATTTTACCATTACTACAAAACTAGTAAGCTTTTAAAACTTTAAAACCCTTTATTCATTTTTTTAGCAACCATTTCCTTTTACTAGGGATATAACATTCTTTAATTAGATTATAAAAAATGATTAACTTAACTTAGTAAAAATGTACATAAAAACTCACCTTTCTAAAAATATTCATTTATAAGTAAGAAATTTTCACAAAGCGTATTTTAAAGATAATGTAATATTTTTAGCTTATTATTATTATTTTAGAGTTTGACAAAACATTGATAAAAGACATTTCCAAATACCAACAATTTCTTGTTTATAAACGGATTTCAAAAGTTAGGTCATACTTACCTCTCAAATTTTATTTCTCAAAAGTTCTTTTGTCAAAAGCATAGTGCACATTGATGTAGGTGTAAAAATGTGGCCAAAAAAAACAAAAGCTTCAAAATAGTTATTAAAAATAACTTTTCACCAAATTCTTTAATTTTGCTTTTTATACAAATCCCATAAAGTCTATTTGACTATTTTATATAAAACCATATACCAAAATTTTCTATTTAAAAATATAAGATATTTATATTATCTAACTTTGTAGGAAACATTTTCATTGGTTTATCAGTATGTTGGAGTAGACAATAACAATCTAATTACCTAAGCCCGCTTATACCTAACAATGTCTCAAGCGCATAAAATTTCCGTTCTTCTTTCCAAAAATGGTTAAACTAGGTTTATTTTCTAATACAATGTCCGATTTCGATATGGAAATACTCCAGCCATACCTTTAAGTAAATGTGAGTCCTTACAACTACCACCAATAGAGTTTCTACTTTGATCGGGGAAATCTGTCTTGGGTTCATAAAGTCCGTTTTCATATTCTCATGCTTTATTTTTATCTTATACTCATTATATGGGTCTCGTGGTGCTAATTTTCTTCGTTCACCCTTAAATCCATAATTTACTTGTCACTGCTAGTTGGTAAAAGAAACCTCCACTAGCATTTCTTTATAGGGTAAACCAAAATAAATATAAAAGGTTCATTTTCCATCTCTACTGTTATAACCTTAACATTTATTCTAACCAACAATTGTTTGCTTATATAATGAATAAGCCAATAACAACCTTTTGGGTCCAAATGTATAAGGTGTTGTGTATTATTACACATGTTAGAAAATCATAATTAGCTCTCCTAGTCAGACTTAGTTCATCCTATCTCCTAAAACTTGTACTCATTCTAACTATCAGTTTTTGGGAATTATTTTCAACTTTCCCGCAGATAGCATAGGCATGAATAGAAGAAATTTCGGTATATAGATAAAATCTATGAAAATCTCCTTGAAAACTTTTATATATATATATTTATATATTTCCAAAACCCATTTTTGAAAAAATTTCAGAAAACATTTTGGAAAGTCATTTTTTTCTCAAAAACTTTTCAAGTACCTTCTCTCAATACGTGCCTAAATCCTAGGAATCCTAAACCTAAGCACTAATACTAAATGTACCTACCTGCATCTCCCAACACACTGATCCAAAGCCCAATATGACTTTTGGACACGTCATGCCGAGAAATACAAGTCGTTGGGTTTTTAAAACAGTACGTGAGCAATATTTAGGGATGGAGTTATAAGACATTTTATACTTTCAGATCTCATAGTGGAATGAATTATAATATAAGTACAGAAAAATAGATATTTCAAAACAATCTCCAAAATACTTGATTTATATACACTAATTTCAAATTACAGTATAAGTTTTACAAACTCCTGACATAGTAGGTGACTACAAGAGAAACAATAGATAATATGAGAACTCCATCATTAAGCTCCTTTCTCCTCCCTTTTCCCCCATACTATGTCCGATCACTGCTAACCTGTCATCCTGTGGTGGTGGAAAATAAAGAGAAAGGAGTGGGTCAAACAAAAGTCTGGTGAATGACAAAAGTCTGGAGTGATAAAGGATGTATAGGAAGTGTCCGTGAAATCCTAAGATCAACTCCTAAGGAATCTTACTAACACAATGGGTCGAACTACAATTCGAGCTTCACACTAACGATCGGCCAATGTCCTTTGAGTTATCTGAACTACCAATCATTACTATGCTCGAGAGGAGAACCCCGAAATGCAAACTCATACTGCAAACTAATAATGTGACTCATAGTATGCACCCACCGTCCACCTCTCGATCATAGTGCCAAATGCCTCTTGTCATAGCCTCTTATCATCCTGCACCAGCATTCACTTGTACTATGTCATGCCAGAACCATACGTACAAGAACTCCCGTTAGGATCGGGCTCACTCACCTGGTATCTTAGTAAGTGCTACGCGCCACCATGATGGAATACCTCCAATGTTTCTATGAAATACATCGCCCTAGCCAACTCTCGTTCTTATTTGGGTACTCAACTGTTACCCAAACTGCAATGACCAATTGTCCTTTGATAGGGGATTTATGGCCCTACATTCTCTTGATAGGGGTTTTACACCCCTATAATCTCTAGTATGTTTACTTAGCTCAGAAATAAGCTCAAACAAACAATTTTCCATTTATAAAATTTTTCCTAAAATTATATGAATTTTTTTATTATAAACCTTGGCCTTAGGCCAAGGTTCAATTCATGCATTTTTCATTCGAGTGGTTGACCCAAACAAACCCTAGGTCGACCGCTACCGGTCGAACCAGACAACCCCAAGTCGACCATTCACGTATAAATTTTTAGGGTTATTTCGTTTTTAGCCGTCGATTGATTTTTATTTAATTTTCGTTACTCACAACCATTAGTGATTCTAGTTAACCCTAATTTCTAGTGAATTAATTTTCCAATTACCATCAATTCTAGGGTTTGTGATTTAGGGTTATAAGTTTGACATCAAACAAGTGTTTACTTTAACTAACTAAATTTCCCATTTCTATAAATTGATTTCCAGGGTTTTAGGGATCAAATTAGTGTTTAGACAATTTCAATTTTAAGTTAACAAGTTTAATTCCAGTATTCTAGCATATCAAATTAGGGTTCTAACATCGTAAATCAATCACAATAGTTTAAATTTAATTACACTATTCAAATTATCGAATTAGGCCCACTTCCTCTAGCCTAAGCTCTAGCACTTAGGAATTTAGCCTCCAATCGATAGCTCCTTCCTTAGATCGCCTTAGTTCTCCTTTGATCGTTTGCTCTTGCCTCTTAGATTGATTAGGGTTTGATTTTTGGGTTTTATGAAAATTAGGGTTTTGAGGAGAAAAATTGATAGAGTTTAGTTACTGTAAGCTTCCATTAGAGAATTAGAGTTTCATTAGTCACAAATTTATAGAGTTAGAGTTATGTTTAGTGCCATTAGATTAGCTTAGGGAAAATTTAGTCCAGTCATCCAATACTTCAGATGCAAGCAACTAATCTCGTCCCTTCAAAGTCGCCTCTTTAGATCGCAGATCGTTCAATTGTACCCATGTTAGGTCGACCTATGAAGGCCACGAGGTGACCTATGAAGGCCACAGGGGTTGACCTATAAAAATTCTAAGTCAACCAATATTTATTAAATTGCTAATTTTCAATTATTTCTATTCCAATTTTTGAAATGTCCGTAACTTCTACGTAATAACTCCGATTTCAAAGTGTTATTACGAAAATCATCAGGAAAATCGCTATATACACAATGGCGCAAGTTTCGTATCCAAATTCAAACATCTGTGGAAAATTTCTTTTTAGCCCTTGTTTTAATTAAATTTACTTTTCTTATTAAATTTCCATTTAAATCTATATTAAATTCTTGTTAAATTTTATTTAAATTCCGAGGTGTTGCACAAATGTTGGAAGAAAAATAACAACTATTACTACTAATCCTAAGTACTGCCTATGAGCTAGGGGATGGTCCTATTCCCTTGTCGGTGCTTAAGCCATTGCCGCGACCCCTGAATGGGAGCACCATGACAGCTATGCATCCAAGCTCGTGGCTCTAGCACCGCCGCTTGGCTCATATCTCCCGTAGCTTGGTCTCGATCCAAAGCTGAGAGTCTCAGATCGCTATTAGCTTTGGGTTGTGCAACCCTACAGCACCATGTCCCTGCTTCTTCGCCTACTGCACTTGCTCCTCAACCTCTGGTATCGTTACCTCAACTGATGTATCCACGATCACCATCCACCTTATGGAGGTACCACCAAATGGAGCAGGGGTGTAACGATCCGCCTTTTTTACTACCAAAGACGACACTTAATACATCCTCAATATTTGTGTGCCGATTATTTAGTCATTCGAAAGACGGGCCATTAAGGGTGAAAGAAAGAAAGATAGAACAGAAGAAACTAAACAATACAGAATCTTACAACGCGACGGAACAATATATATTACTCAACATAATATATTACAAAGTCATTTCAAAATGTTATATCAGATTCATACTAATGCAAATTCTACTCTAGGACAATTATAACAGTCTGTCCCTACCGAACAGATACAACATACATATAATACAGCGGAAGACAGGGTAATAACTAGCTATCGATGAAGCCACCTACTCCAAGCTACTCCAAGATGAATCTACGGAAAACCTGAACTACTTAGCTACCCATTCAAATTTGAGCACCCAAGAGTTTAGAAAGAAAAAAAATCCAGGTAAGACATGGGTCTGGTGCGAGTAAAGCATAAGTCTTTAACTTTATAAAAACATTTAAATCAAAGGCATCTCGTAAGACCACGCCGCACATAAACATGAACGGGTTTTTACCTTACGATACCAAAGCATTTTCTATAGAAAATCCAATGATATTATCATAATGTCTAGGGTTTTCAAGTAAATAATTAACATAGCTGAAATTGTTATATTAATTAAATTTTAGCAAAATAGGTATACAACTAAAACCGTAAAGGCTCATATTGGAGAATGGATTCCATTCTATGACAAAGTAAGGAACTACCTTCCGATGATACATCTCTAGATAAAATGCACTTGGGTCTGACAAGAATATCTATACCCCTGCCACACAGGACTGGCCTACCACTTTACTAGTAGTACCAAATATGATCACCCACTTTGGGCCGGAAGCATACATGAGTAGATAGTAATCGATCTAGATTTTGGGATGACCATACCCTGATGGGAGCGACCCACACGGCCTTGCTGCACGCCCGATTTTTGTTATTTCCCGATTGATGGGGCTTGAGGCTACGTTTTACCTTTCATATAGAACTTCCCACTTGGAATGCTACATTTCCTTCTAGTCGACGATACAATGTCAGCATTCATCCATACAAGTCGTTCGAGAGATGAACGAACTGAAGGCACTATTTCTACTACATCCATTTTGGAATCATCCTCGGGATTAGTAACAAGTAGCCCTTGCACTTCAATGAGCTCCGTCTTCAATTCTATCATCTTCAAGATGTCTTCACTTCGAAACGCTTGAGTTGGATCAAAGTGGTTTTCGATTAACATATCCGTTCCTGGTCTCTTGAAACAGCATTCGATAGTTTTCGGTGAACTCAACCCTGGTTCTTTAGGAAATAAGCAGTCAAAGATAAGAGTGAGATCAACTCCTAACCGTTAGTGGATGGATTTTCTTACCATTTGTCCTAGGAGAACGAAACGAGATTTATACGCATAATACAACATCATCGGGAATGACTATGCCGTATAACCCACGTGTTTCTCCTAGATATTTCCAAAATTACGTTTTAGGTCCATATTTGATAGTAGGTTATTTAACTATCAAATAAACAAACAACAACGAATTCCATTTGAGATTTATTTATCCATAATAACCACTAAGCCTCAAAATAAATCTTTATTTAATAAATCTCTCTTCAAAACGTTTGTCTAAAACATTCATATACCTATCTCTCTAACATAAGTATATACACAAAACATTTGTAAATAACTTCTTACTTCCAAATCATGTTTAAAAGGGTTAAACAAATGTTGTTTAAATTGGAGGCAAGGACAACCCTAAACACTATTTCCTCGGCGTTAAGTATGGAATGGAATACCACCATTTTTAAAAGGTCGGTTTAGAGAAACCCAAATCTCAAAAAAAAATAGTTTCTTTTTTTATTTCTTTCGATAAATCCTTTTTATCAAATCTATTTCATTTATGAAATATCTTTTACTTGAAATCCAAATCCATTTCAAAATGTTTTCCAACTTCCAAATTCATTTATAAAACCCTTTTATAATTATTCAAAATCATTTATATAAATTGCTTTTATAGATATCCAACTATTTATATAAATTCCTTATAAATATCCAAACCTTTTTATAAACTCCTTTTATGAATACCCAAATCATTTTCTAAAACTTCTTTTATAAATACCCAAATCAATTATAAAACTTCTTTATAAACCTTTCTTGTTCAAACAACTTCCTAAATAACCTTAATCAAATTGGCTTCCTTTAATAAGCAATCCATTTTATAAATCTCCCTTATTTATGAATCTTCTTTTTATAAAATGGAAAACCATTCCCATTAGTTAAAAACATCTTTAGTAAAACATTTGCCAAACCACCCTTTAAATACCTTATTCAAATTGAAATAACTTTGGAACCATTCCAAAAAGAAAATGAACTTTTTATCTTTACAAAATCAAACGGAGGGTTAATGACCACAGTGGTGCTTTTAATTTGGTTTTGCTTATCCAGTTTAACATGGGGATTACACAACAACAGGTATGTAAGGGATCACTACATAACAATCAATCAACATAAATGTCCAAGCTAATTGTAATAGTAGAATGGTGCTTGTACTACTAATAGATGTCATTTAGTTTTCCTAATCATATGGGGTTACTTAAGAGTAAGTGACACAGAAATCCCTTGATTTAAAACAATTTGAAAAGAAAACAGTTTAAAACAAAACTGATTACTTAAATTCAAACGATTTTAAAATAAATTAAAACCCTTGGAGATAAGAATCAAATCCTTGTTAAATAGTAATTAAACTCTAACTTTAAGTAATTAAACCTAAATTAAATCTTATTAACATAATTGACTTTAATCAAAGATTAATTAATAAAACCCATTTTTAAAATAATAATTATCTTAAACAAATAATTAAATAATAATTAATTAACCCTCAATTAACAATTAAATAACAATTAACTTTAATTAAGTAACAAATCATGATTAACTTAATTGGTTAACATTTAAGTTTTTGGAAAAACATTGTTAATAAACGATTGTACTAATTACCTTTATTAATTAATTAATCAATTAAATAATCATTAAATAATTAAATAATTGTTCTCTAATTACTAAACTAAACTTAGAAAACATTTTCTAAAAATATTTTAAGTTAAAACAAGTATGCAATATATACATGCCATGGAAATAAGAGTATGCAAGAAGAGTGTTAGAAAAATGGAAATGAAGAAATGAGAGTGTAAAGTGAATGACATGAGAAGATTGAGGTATTTATAAGCATAGAAAACTAGAAATTACTAAAATATCATTTGTATAAAATAATATATATATATACACACACACATGCCATGCACATGACAACCACCATACCTCCCTCCCATCACTTGTACACGTTACCCCCTAGGCCATGTTGTAGGGTACTTAAGGTATGGCGTAGGATTGTGTATATATAAGTGTGTTTATATGTATATATATGCCTTTTATAACATAATTTCTCACATCCATGCTTAGGTATAAATATAAATATATATATATAAGTATATATATATATGTGCTTAATTAATACTAATCCTAACATATATAAACGTGCTCATGTTGCACCAAGTGTGCCCAACGTTCCCGACGACTTTCGGATGTCGAAAAGGCGAAATTTCGGAAAACGTTCTTCGGTTACATTTTCTATTTTTATTTAAACTATCCATATTGGTAAAAAAAATTGAAAACTATTTTATCATCATTATTAAATAAGTAAATAGGTTTATTTCCTAATAAAAATCCATTTATTGATTATATAAAATATACTTAAATAGTCTATTTCAATGTGGCAAAATCCTAGGTATTTACAGATCTATTTTACCATCATTTGTTATTATTCAAAAGAGTTATAATATTAATTATAAAACCTATTATTTGAATATTTAAAATTTATTAAATATTCGCAAATCAAGGCAGTAAAACTCTGGGTCGTTACACCCTTCCCCCTTAAAAGAATTTCGTCCTAAAAATTGTACCTCAACCCAAATTCCTTTAAATACTTAAACTATTCATCAGTCCGTATGATGTACATAGATCATTCCTATGTAAAATCTGTTTTTATCATTCACTCGAACACCTAACTTCACTTTCGAGCTAGTATCGCTCACCCGACTTCGTAGTGAAGACTTTGATCAGGCCTCTTAATTAGAAACCTCTATTCTTCTTGCATAACCATAAACTATGATAGACAACTTTTGGTTCCACGTAAGAACCCTCACCAACGCTCGCCGTCAAAAATCGAGTGATAAATCTTTATTCGGAATGGTGTAAAACACCTCCAGTCATATACTTGAATATAGGATCGAGAACTACGTGAAAAGGAGAAATGATATTCATACAACCTACGTATTGATCTAATGATTCCTGCTACATAAATACTTTCTACCCTCTCACTATGCTTTATAAGAATCAATCTTTTTTAATTTATTAACTTATATTATACCCTTCTACATCCTAAGAGTATATACAAACATCTGATTTTTAATTTTATTTAATTTTAACTATTAGATATAGGCCAAAAATAATTTGGGTCTTGAAACTAAGTTGACCAAATCAACCTCTTTACCCTAATTAGTCTGGTAAATAGCTAAGAAGAGTAGGATGCTGGTATCCAAACTCCATCCTAGATTTTACTTTTTCTTAAACACTACTAAGGTAAAAATGTCTATTAGTCGGCCTAATAACATCAAATAATTCTCCACATCCTAGATGTTAAAATCAAAAGATACACATTAAATAAACAAAGTTTATTAAACCTTCTTATTAAATTTAACCTAATTAAAACTTCATTTATTAATCCACCTTCAAAGTATCTTTTTTATTTTGAAAACTATTTCTTTTAAGGGATCCAAGAAAACAATACCCGATTTTATTTCAAAAACCTTTTGAAAACATACATATAGCCAAAGTAACTCCAAAACGATGTCAATGAACTAGGTGCTACCCAATAGTATCATATACCCCTTTATTAAGAAGGGTAATACTCAAGAGAAGTGTTTGTCATCCGAACATCTCTTACCCATTTTTAGTCATTCCAAGACACTCGAACTAGTTAATAAAAAATATTATTTCTTCTTTTTCCAAATTTTTTCTCAAAACAATATTATTTATAGACAAACAGTTTATTTAAAAAAAATCATCCACTTGCTTTGGATTCATTTGGATTTGAACTTGTTTCGATTTGTATAATGACAAAGAGAATAATTTACCAAGTGCACTATCTTATCTGCCTAAGCAAACATTCGACTGTCACTTAGAAGATTATTCTGATCATCACAAAACAGATCAAGACTTATTCCCAAACTGTCCAAAGAAAAACTTACTCTCAAACTTTATTTTAAAATATCCATATCTTAAAATATCCTTAAGAAATATTACTGCTAATTTCCAAAATCATTTGGAATTTATCAAAGCCACCAGGATTTAACATTCTCAAAACCCTTTTCTTTTTTAAAACACATTTAATAGTTCTAATTTGTAAAATCATATCTCTTAATTCATCTTATTAAACTATATGAAGATTTTCTTTTAGTAAAATTTTAACCCCACATATCGTTGAACGCCTTATAGTCAAATTGTGAAACTTAATTCACAAGGTGTTCGATTCAATATTCCTACAAATTATATCTACCAAACCCATGATGGAAAAAGGAAATCTACTATTAAACCTGATGATAGTCAATGCTCAAAACTGGACGAGCATGACTAGTTAAATCCTAAATGCTAGTAATTTAAATATTATTAACTCCTAACCCACTCTCCTAATAGATAACTGCATAGATTTTGAAAATCGTCCCTTTTTATATATAGAAAATGTATTCCTAGGTAAAATTATCTCATTTACCAAGTTTAAAACAATGTTATGTCATTCGAATGTTTAGGAAATCCCTATCGATAATGTTGATCTGGCACATCGACCAGAATTCTTAAGCCACTCAACAGGTCAAACAACACAATATAAAACAATTTTTATCCACTAACAAATACGCACTCATATATATATATATAGTACACTCAAACTCGTTCTAGGGCACTACTGACCCTATCTATAATGAGTTTACCCCACCAAAGCCTAGGTGTTCCCTTAACCTAAGCTTGGATACCAAATGTAATGATCTGCCTTTCTTACTACCAAAGACGACACTTAATACATCATTGGTATTCATGTGTCGATCATTTGGTTATTCGGAAGACAAGTCATTAGGGGTGAAAGAAAGATAGAACAGAAGAAACTAAACAACATGGAATCTCACAATGCAACAGAACAATATATATTACTCAACATAATATATTACAAAGTCATTTCAAAATGTTACATCAGAGTCATACTAGTACAAATTCTACCCTAGGACAGTTATAACAGCCTGTCCCTACCTAATAGATACATTATACATATAATACAGTGGAAGACAAGGTAATAACTAGCTATCGATGAAGCCACCTGCTCCAAGCTCCTCCAAGATGAAACCATGGAAAACCTAAACTACTTGGCTGCCCATTCAAATTTGAGCACCCAAGGGTTTAGGAAAAGTGAAAATAAACTTCGGGTCAGACATGAGTCTGGTGTGAGTAAAACATAAGTCTTTAACTTTATAAAAACCTTTAAATCAAAGGCATCTCGTAATACCACGCCTTACATAAACACGGATGGGTTTTTACCTTACGATAACCAAAACATCATTTGGTTATTCGGAAGATAAGTCATTAGGGGTGAAAGAAAGATAGAACAGAAGAAACTAAACAACATGGAATCTCACAATGCAACAGAACAATATATATTACTCAACATAATATATTACAAAGTCATTTCAAAATGTTACATCAGAGTCATACTAATACAAATTCTACCCTAGGACAGTTATAACAGCCTGTCCCTACCTAGTAGATACATTATACATATAATACAGTGGAAGACAAGGTAATAACTAGCTATCGATGAAGCCACCTACTCCAAGCTCCTCCAAGATGAATCCGCGGAAAACCTAAACTACTTGGCTGCCCATTCAAATTTGAGCACCCAAGGGTTTAGGAAAAGGGAAAATAAACTTCGGGTCAGACATGAGTCTGGTGTGAGTAAAGCATAAGTCTTTAACTTTATAAAAACCTTTAAATCAAAGGCATCTCGTAATACCACGCCTTACATAAACACAGATGGGTTTTTACCTTATGATAACCAAAACATTTTCTATAGAAAATCCAGTGATATTATCATAATGTCTAGGGTTTTCAAGTAAATAATTAACATAGTCGAAATGTTTACATTAATTAAATTCCAGCATAATAGGTATACCACTAAAATCGTAAGGGCTTGTATTGGAGAACGGATTCCATGATATGACGAGATAAGGAACTACCTTCTGATGGTACATCTCTAGATAAAATGCATCGGGGTCCGACAAGAACATCTTGTACCCCTGCCATACAAGACTGGCCTACCATTTAACTAGTAGTATCGAATATAATCACCGACTTTAGGCCAAAAGCATACATGAGTAGATAGTAATCGATCTAGATTTTGGGATGACCGTATCTTGATGGGAGTGACCCACATGACCCTGCTACATGTTCGATCTTTTCATTTCACGGTTGATGAGGCTTGAGGCTACGTTTTACCTTTCATATAGCACTTCCCACTTGGATTGCTACATTGCCTTCCAGTCAACGACACAATGTCAGCATTCATCCATACAAGTCGTTCAAGAGATGAACGAACCGAATGCACTACTTCTACTATATTCATTTTGGAATCACCCTCAGAATTAGTAGCAAGCAGCTCTTTCACTTCAAAGAGCCCCATCTTCAATTCCATCATCTTCAAGATGTCTTCACTTCGAAACGCTTGAGTTGGATCGAAGTGGTTTTCGGGTAACATATCCGATCCCGGTCTCTTCGAAACAACATTTGACAATTTTCGGTAAACTCAACCCCGGTTCTTTAGGAAATAAGCAATCAAATATAAGAGTGGAGATCACCTCCAAACCATTAGTAGATGGATTTCCTTATCATTTGTCCTAGGAGAACGAACCGAGATTTATACGCATAGTACAGCATCATCGGAGATGACTATGTCATATAACCCACGTGTTTCTCCTAGATATTTCCAAAGTTATGTTTTGGGTTCATATTTGATAGTCGGTTATTTAACTATCAAATAAATAAACAGCAACTAATTCCATTTAAGATTTATTTATCAATAGCAACCACTAAGCCTCAAAACAAATCTTTATTTAATAAATCTCTTTTCAAAGTGTTTGTCTAAAACATTCATATACTTATCTCTCTAACATAAGTATATACACAAAGCATTTGTGAATAACTAAATCATGTTTAAAACGATAAAATAAATGTTGTTGAAATTGGAGATAAGGACAACCCTAAACACTATTTTCCCGGTGTTAAGTGTGGAATGGAAATCTCTTTTTATCAAATCTATTTTATTTATGAAATCTCTTTTGCTTGAAATCCAAATCCATTTCAAAATGCTTTCCAACTTCCAAATTCATTATAAAACCCTTTTATAATTATTCAAAATCATTTATATAAATTGCTTTTATAGATATCCAACCTTTTATACAAATTCCTTATAAACATCTAAACCTTTTTATAAACTCCCTTTATGAATACGCAAATCAGTTTCTAAAACTTCTTTTATAAATACCCAAATCATTTATAAAACTTCTTTATAAACCTTTCATGTTCAAACAACTTCCTAAATAACCTTAATCAAATTAGCTTTCTTTAATAAGAAATCCATTTTATAAATCTCCCTTATTTATGAATCTTCTTTTTATAACATGGAAAATCATTCCCTTTAGTTAAAAACATCTTCAGTAAAACCATTTGCCAAACCACCCTTTAAATATCTTGTTTAAATTGAAATAACTTTAAAACCATTTCAAAAAGGAAACGACTATTTATCTTTACAAAATCAAACGGAGGGCTAATGACCACAATGGTGCTTTTAATTTGATTTTACTTATCCAGTTTAACATGGGTATTACACAACAACATGTATGTAAGGGATCACCAATTAACAATCAAGCAATATAAGTAAATGTCCAAGCTAATTGTAATAGCAGAAGGGTATTTGTTCTACTAATTGATGTCATTTAGTTTTCCTAATCATACGGGGTTACTTAAGGGTAAGTGACATAGAAATCCCTTGATTTAAAACAATTTGAAAAGAAAATGGTTTAAAACAAAACTGATTACTTAAACTCAAAGCGATTTTAAAATAAATTAAAACCCTTGCAGATGAGAATCAAATCCTTGTTAAATTGTAATTAAACTCTAATTATAAGTAATTAAACCTAAATTAATTCTTATTAACATAATTAACTTTAATCAAAGATTAATCAAATAAAACCTCTTTAAAAATAATAATTAATTAATAATTATCTTAAATATATAATTAAATATTAATTAATTAATGCTCAATTAATAATTAAATAATAATTAATTTTAATTAAGCAACGAATAATGATTAACTTAACTGATTAACATTTAAGTTTAAAAAAAACATTATTAACAAATGATTAAGTACTAATTATCTTTATTAATTAATTAATCAATTAAATAATCATTAAATGAATAGTTAAATAATTGTTCTCTAATTACTAAATTAAAGTTAGAAAACATTTTTTAAAAAGATTTTAAGTTAAAACAAGTTTAGATTAGAAAAATAGTTAGATTTTCCGAACTGCGCGTATAACAACTATCGCTATACGAACCAGTAATTTTCAAAACTTGAAATTTGGATTTTCTAACTTTTAAAACTTCCCATTTGAACTCTTGTGTTCTTTAAAACATGAAAATAAACTTTCGAAACCAAAATCAAAGTTTAAACTTGAAAACTTTTCACTTTGAAACAAAAATCAAACTTTCGACAAAAAAAAGGATTTCTACGTCACTTTTGATTAGCGAATCGCTCTCTTCATGTCGTGAACCCACATACAACAAATACAACATTCCAATGCAATATAACATCATAATATTATAGCACAATCATAAGCAAGGATATTACTTCACAAATACTAACCAACTTTTCCAATATTAAAGGTATTACCTTTGTCACCTACTCAAACTTCGGCATAAGCAATCAACATCAAATCAACATATATGCATGTATACACAACATGCAACATTATCATATACTTAAGCAACATTTTAACTCATAAATTTTACAACTTTAAGAAGTTAGTAACTTGAGTTTTAAAAATATGGACTTTACTAACCAAACTTTTACTAAATCAAGGCAAACTTCTACCGAACTTGAATATACTTCTAGCAAACAGCCTTAATTTGAAAATACGACTTTGTGTGGCCTTGGAGGGACAAGTTTGGCTCGATCTTGGCTAGTATTGGGCTCGGCCTACTTGGGTTTGGGGGTATACAGGGTTTGTTTTGGAGGGTAGTGGTAGTATAAGTGTAGTAGAGTGCTTTAAGCTAGTTTTTGAAGTGTACACACAAGTTTTTAACTTAGGAATTTTTGTTTGGAAGCCATGTAAGAGTATTCAAGAAGAGTGTTAGGAAAATGGAAATGAAGAAATGAGAGTGTAATTTGAATGACATGAGAAGGTTGAGGTATTTATAAGCGTAGAAAACTAAAAATTACTAAAATATCCTTTGTATAAAATAATATATAGTATGCCATGCACACGACAACCACCATATCTCTCTTCCATCACTTGTACACTAACACCCCAGGCCATGTTGTAGGGCACTTAAGGTATGGCAGAGGATTATGTATATATATATATAAGTGTGTTTATATGTATATATAGGCATTTTATAACATAATTTGTCACATCTATGCTTAGGTATATATATATATAAGTAAATATATACAAGTATGCTTAAATAATACTAATCCTAACATATATAAACGTGTGCATGTTACACCAAGTGTGCACAATGTTCTCGACGACTTTCAGGTGTCGAAAAGTCGAAATTTTGAAAAACGTTCTTCGGTCACATTTTCTATTTTTATTTGAACTATCTATATTGGTAAACAAAATTTGAAAACTATTTTATCATCATTATTAAATAATTAAAATAGTTTTATGTGCTAATAAAAAATCCATTTATTGATTATATAAAATATATTTAAATAGCAAAGTGGCAAAATCATGGGTTATTAGAAATCTATTTTACCATCATTTGTTATTATTTAAAAGAGTTGTATATTTAATTATAAAAATCTCCGAATCGATGGTCTCTATGTCCGCCAAATCCGCTTCGTCCGCGACTGTACCCAGTATATCTCCAAAAATCGTTTATCAGAATAATTGCTACCCCTTTCACCTCTGACATAAGACTACTGATATCTTCATCAAACTCGTATTCCAAATTAGCATCAAATAGCCTGATATAGCGCGGGTAGCATTCCCGCTCAAAAGTATCGTGGCAAAGGATCGGTGCTAGCCCTGAGTCCATGAGGTTAAGTCCCCGAACTTCACTGGTCATCTTTGCAGAAATGCAAAGTTTGCCGAGGTTTCATAAATGGATATTTTCCGGTCATTTTCATCGAGCCAAGCGATCTCGAGGAGTGACATTTGGGTGGCACGAAGATGTGTTGGCGGCTCGTGGGGTACCATGGACTATCTTATTTATGATTATAATTAATTTACAAATTGATTTTTTTAATTATTGTCTATGTACACAATTTAATTTATGTGATCTATATATCTTTCTGGTTGAATGGAAAAATATTTTTACTATTTTGTAAATATGTGTGTGTGTGTATTGACATGCAGTTTAGGATTCTTTAAGAATAAACTAACTATTTACTAAGATTATTTAAATAATTTTAATTTAAAATTTCTTAAGTAATTTAAATACATGGATTTAAATATATTGACTTAAATGTACAATATTAGGTGATATCGAGGAATGTTTTATAAACAACTGTAGAAAGTTCAAATTATAGGTACTTAACGTTGATTTTTTTCGATGCAATGCATGGTGTATATATATTGATATGAATGAATTATAAATTAAGTTCATAATTATTATTTATGCATATAATTATATTATGTAATTGATGTATTTGTATATGTAAATGAATTTCATAATGTTTTTGTTAATATAAACATTGTATAAACATTGAAATCTTTATATTTTTATGATTTATTTGATAAATCAGTGAATAACTATTTACCGAATTTATTTAAATAGCTTTAAGATTATGTGAATTCTGATATGTTTAGTTAAATGAAAAATATTAGAAGGAATTTTTATTGAGATACGTATCATATATGAAGTTTAGTATAAACAATTTTAAATAAATATTAGCAATTTTAAAATGAAGGTACCTAAAGCAAAAATAATAATTTTGTAATGCACTATATGGTGAATTTATTGAGATAAATAATTATAGATTGAATTTGTTATTATTGTTTATGTATATATTGTATGTTATGGGACTTATGTATCTAACCTCAATGAAAAAGTAATTTAACCATTTTAGTTAACATGAGCATGACGTACATATTGAAATTTCACATTTTTGTAATTTAGCAGACGAACTAACGAATATCATTTAATTTTATTTATCTAATAAGCTTAAATTTAAGATTGTATAATTAATTTAATTATGTGGGCCGAAACATAAAATATCAAGAGAAAAGTGACATGGTTTTGTAAATAACTGCGATAATTTTAAATGCAGATATTTGAAGTTTTAAATAGAATTTTATAATGCAATATATGGTAAATATTTTGAGATAAATAAGCTACAAATTAAATATTATTGTTATGCGATTTATATATCATAATCGAATAAGAAAAATATTTTTACCATTTTGATTTTTATAATAGTGGTGTACATTGAAATTGTCATCCTTTAGTATGTATTAGAGATATTAACTAATGCTGGTTAACCAGTTTTATTTAAAATGTTTAAATTTTGGATTATATAAGTAATCTAAAAATACGGACTTGAATATAAATTGTTAGAAAGTAATTGCTGAATTATTTGTAAATAGTTGTAAACTTTTAAATGTATGTTCCAAAATATAAAATGACGAAAGAGATATTTTAAAACAAGCATTTGAAAATAAAGTATCAAAAAAGAAAAGAATTAAGATGGAAAAGAGAAAACTCCTGTGATAATTAATAAGAAAACTAGATATTTTTCTGATTTACTATTATTTAATATAATAATAAATTTGTAATATTACAAGTCCTTAATAATACGGGTCGGGTTGTAATCTGTTTGTCAAGCCCCAGATTCAACTCTAGCCCGGTGTTCTTTAGAACGGTTAATGGATTTATCTGTCCGATGACGAGACTGGTCTTGGTAAGCCAAAATGGGAAGGATTTAGCCTAGAACCCCGGCCCACTGCCAAGCATTGAAACAGGCAACCCATTTACCCGCTAGTTTATCTACGAAACCCTAGCTTTCCTTCTATATAAACCACAATCTTCTATCGCAGCTATCCATCCAAACCCCAACTTTTCTTCCATTGCGGCTTGTTCATCTTCACTCCCAATCTTCTTTTTCCTCTATACCTGGTTATCTACTTAATGTTGATATTATTAGCTTTAAACAGGTACCATAGATTATGAAAGATTTGCTTATCTATTGTTGTTTGCGAAAATACATGGAGGTTACGAAGGGGATAACAATCCTCTTTTCTGAAAATTATTGAAGGTTTCTGTGGAGTGATCGAACCTAATCATTAATCGCCATCCCTGAGTATACGTTTTGCTTATTTCATTGTACTTGTCGATTTTTATAATTAATTATTTCAGATGAGGATGAAGTTTTCATAATAATCCAACACTTGAACTGAGGATTTGTTTCCAAGTGATGTTCCATTAATATTATTATTCCTGAATCTGAATTATTTTTATGATAGATTTTTCAATCAAATGACGAAAGCAGACATTTAATCTTAGGACACCTTCTGACACAATCTATTTGGTTGTGGATGAGAACGAAAATATGATCTGATGATTGTTCGATATTTGTATTTTTACTCTGTTACCGTCATTGTCTACTCACCGTTTGTATGAGACATTTAAAACAAATTTTGAATAAATTATTTGGTAGTTAAAATTGAGTGTTCAATAAAAAAAATTAAGACGTTCCAATGAAGAATTTCGACCTAAAGATAGGAAGTGCCGTATGACACTTAACGCAGCATTAGCTGTGCGTATGATTATAAATGGGTCACTGAGGACTTTAATCGTGGTTATAAAACTAGATTGTATAATTAATTTCGAATCGACGGTTAAGTGTAGCCTGATGCCACGTCAAGAGTAGCTATGTGCAATGACTGTTGATGTCCATGATTAGGCTAATAATAATTTGGGTTTAACTGAAATTTCACATCTTGATAGGAAACTGTAGGTTGTGTCTTTTGTGCATCTACAGTGCCGTTTTATGTGATTATATTATTGTTGAAAATTAAGTTGATATTTATGAACTCTCCGTACTTTGATTATTTTTCAATAGAGAAGAACGTCGTCTAAATTAGATTTGTATGATAAAATTGCAATTTAGAATTATGTGTAGCCTGATGCCACGTCAAGAGTAGCGATATGCATTGACTGTTGATGTCCATGATTAGGCTAATAATAATTTGGTTTGACTGAAATTTCACATCTTGATAGGAAACTGTGGATTAGATCATTTTTCTACAGTGCCGTTTTATGTGATTACATTACCATGGAAAATGAAGTTTTTTATTAACTATTTTGTTTTGACTTTTTCCTGTAGAGAGAACACTATCGTTCAGTGTAGTTCTACAATTTTCCTTTTGATGGTTTTTTTCATTAGACTGCAGAGGCAGGATTGTATTTTTTATGTTAGTTCAATTTATTAGTAGGTTTTAAATCTTGCTAAAAATACAATCCTGCAGAGGCAGGATTGTATTTTTTATGTTAGTTCAATTTATTAGTAGGTTTTAAATCTTGCTAAAACAATGTTCACCACTAATATGTGCCAAAAATTCCGACCAGACAAGCGTGAAAGTTGCAATTCTGTTTTTTTGGTATGGTTCGGATTTTGGTTAGAATTCATTGTTTTGAATCTTGTATGCTGTGTACCAAGTGCATCTATCCAGTAGTTACATCACGGAAAAAATTGAAGCGATTCTAACTTTTATTTAAATTTTGAGCATGAAGAGGAAAATAGTGGGAATCTTTCTTCCTTTTTAACAAGCATCCTGGATACTGTAAACTTGTTAAAACAGTTTTTTGAAGGATGAATAATGTATTGAAATTAATTTTTGATAATTGTTTATTAATTTTTGAAAATTGTTTGGTGAATTAATAATCACTTCACTGCCGGGTGAAGTCACGTTGGTTTTTCAGACTGACTCGGGTGTTATTTTATTATAATGCTCGGATCAGATCGAGTATTTCATATACATGATAGGATTCTATGGAGCTCAGAAGACGAGCTTGATAGCGAGACGTATCACACGTATTTGATGTATTCCACTGTGTATCATAAGTTGTATAATCAGATTTGTGAGGACAAGTTGTCATAACTGTTCAGTTAAAAATCAAATCATGTTCCCCACTTTCTGCATAAATCTACACACTTCCTCATTTCCTTTAAATCATCCAGCCGATCAAAAAAAAATGGCCGAAGCCTTCTCCTCGAAAAAATATATATAAACATATACTCGATCGCGAATTTGAGACTCACGAACCAAGAAGATTGACAGCGATTGCAACTGGATAGGGGATTCGCGAAGCTAGGGTTGAGTAGAAAATCGCGATTTCTGGTGGCGCGGCGATGCACCTGAACTCGAGCTCGTTCGCGAATCAGTGATGCCGTAGTTGGATTTTCGCGATGGCGTTCGAGGATGCTGTGGTTCTAGGAGGAAACGAAGCGGAGACAACGGCCTACTCGAGGATCACGTTAGACTTCTGGCGATGATCGGGGTTCGCGATTGCAACTGGACGATGGGGCGAGTTGCGATGGGAATAGGCAGAGGCGACAACATTTTTGTAGGTAATCATCGATCTGAATATTTGCTTATCGATTTGGTCTTTGATTTTAGTTTAATCTGCTGGATATAAGAATGTATATATATATATATATATATATAAACTTTATAGTAATAAAATCATTATTCATGTTATTTACAAAACAAAAACATATATAAAAATATATACATACATGTTTAAAATATAGATAGAAACAGGAAATAGAAATATAGATAAAATTTGGATAATAGATAGGAATTTTGAATGTTGAAAAGAAGTTATATAAATCTAAAATCTATATAAATGAGTTTTTAAGTGAATGAGTTTCAAAGAAATATATATATATGTAAACCTATTTATTTAAAAATATACACACACACACATTTTCACTAACTAGTTTATTGTTAATAATGTATTATGAAGATAGATTTGTTTAATAAACTTATTCAATTCTTTTAGTTGCTAAGAATATTTTATAAAAAAGGAAATCGGCTTAAAATTAAATAATTAGTCTGAAATAAAAGCATTGGATAATTCAATTTATATATGGAAATTTAATTGTCGATTTATTCGAATGTTAGTAAAAATCATCTAATGTTTATTCAAGCTCTAAATCGTGAAGAAATCAAGCTGGATTTGAAATAGATTGTATACAAAATCAAAGGTGAGTTAATCTCACTCATCTGGATTATTTTTTAAATTTAAATAGTTAAATTTAAATATTTGGTTGAATGATTGAATTGATTGGATGTGGTATATTATATAGTAGTATATAATATATATATTGGAATGATTGATTTCCCGCATTATATAGCGGATGAGACCCTACGCCGCATAATAGCGAATGATATTATATAAACTCATATACCGCGATATTCCACCTTGAAGTGGAATTGGTATTGTGCTAACATCTGTGGATGCAGGGAAACAGGTTGAAGGGATCCAACTGGATTCCTCAAAATTATTTAGATTGTTCTAATAATTCTGTTATATGATTATTTGATATTCTGTGATGAATTATATTGATAATTGGAGATGATGGATGCTATGGTTTGATTGAATATATCTGGGTATACCGTGTTATCAAAATATATAGATTGGATTTTTGGAAAGAAATATAAGAGTAAATTTTTAAGTAAATAATTTTAGAGAATTTAAATAAATTAAAGAATGAATTGGGAAAGGATAAAAGTGATTTTTAAATTCTTTTAACTAAATTCCGAGTATGTGAAAGGAGATTTTGAATAAAAGGAGAAATATTAAAATTTTAAACCTAAGTGATATTATTTAAGGGAATAAAAGAATTTATTTTAAAAATTTAAGGTTTGAATTTATTTAATGGGATAAAGAAGGATTTTGGAAAACCTGAAATTGATATTTTCAGTTTAAAAGATTTTAAATCATAATAAAGAAAGAAAAGCTGAAGTTAATGGATTTTGAGATAAATGGAGCAAGTACAGAAATTTATTTCAAAGTGAAGTAAATTGGAAATCAATTTTAAAATTGATTTAAGCATTTGAAAATTGAAATTTTAAAGGAAGATGAGACTATGGAATTTATAAACTGGGTTTATAAAGGTAAAGTAATATATCAGTGGATATTTGGAAAAATAAATTCACAATGGGAATTTATTAAGGGAATAGGTAAATTTGATTAAAAATAAATAGTGATTTATTTTTAAAAGATTTGAAAGAGGGGTGTATTTCCTGAATAGCCAAGTACGTTTTTAAAGCAAATTTTTAAGTACAAGTGAAAGATGTTAAAAGTGGTTGTAAAAATATGTTTTAGAAAATTTATTATTTTCAAATGTTTAAGTTTAAAGTAAGTATTATTTTCAAATTTATTTTAGTAGTAATTATTTAAAGGTGACTTGGTATTATGTTTTGAAAAGATGAAAATTTAGTTTTATAAAGTAGTTTTATTTAAAATATTCTTAAAGTATAAATTTTTGAATAAAGTATTAAAGTAGTTTTTAATTTAAAGTATATTTATAATAAAGTGTTTCTAAATTATTTTTAAAATCTAAAGTGTTTGTACTTGGTGTTTTCAGTGGAAATAGAAATATTTGAGAAATTTATTCCATGAGAGAAGGACGGTTTGAAACTGTTTTCAAAGGGTTGAAAAGTGGAAATATATCTTGCGAAGATATTTTGAGATAAATAAATAATTTGGAAAATTATTTATGTGTCTGATGGTTGTTGTGAATGTTATTTGATAGTTAAACAACCGACTATCAATATTGGTCAATGCGCTGATCGTTTCGAAGAGACCGAGATCGGGATTAATTTCTCGAAAACCACTTCGATTCGGTTTGTACGTTTTCGTGGGGAAAACGAGTTTGGAATCGAAGATGGAGCAGTGAAGTGCAAGGGCTAGTCGCTACTAATCCTGAGGGTGATTCCAAAATGGATGTAGTAGGAATAGTGCATTCGGTTCCGTTCGAACCCGGGACAGACTTGTATGGATGAATGCTTTTGGAACATCGTCATGTGGACGGTGGGCATTCTAAGAGATGTGTTCTAAAAAGGTAACGTTTAGCCTCAAGCCTCATCAACCGGGAATGACTGAAAATCAGGGGTTATGCAGCAAGGCTAAGTGGGTCGCGCCCATTAGGATGAGGTCATCCCTGTCTAGATGTTCCTTTTTATTTCGGCTGTGTGGGCGGTTGCTGATCCCAACTGCGGGGTGATCTTACTCAGACTATCCAGTAAGGGGTAGTCCGGTCTTGTGTTGCAGGGGATTTAGGGTGGATCCTCGGTACGCTGATCTAGACCAGGTACTGTGACTGGTGGTACCCCAGTGCCTAGTCATTAGTTGGAAATCCATTCTCCCTACGTGCCTTTACGGTTTTGATTGCGCCCAACTATTGTTGAAACGTGAGATGCAAGCATTTCAGCTAGATTCTATCTTAGTTTCTATAGACACTATTATAATATTAGATGAATTTGATAAAAATGTTTTGGCTATCGTAAGGTATAAATCCGACATGTTTATTTGTGGCGTGGTCTTACGAGATGCTTTTGATTTCAAAGGATTTTGAAACTTTAATAATCCAATTGAGTGTGTTTTCTCACGCTGGTTTTCCAGACTGACTCGGGTGTTATTTTATTATAATGCTCGGGTCAGACCGAGTATTTCAGATACATGATAGGATTCTGTGGAGCTCAGGAGACGAGTTGGATGGCGAGACGTATCACACGTATTTGATGTATTCCACTGTGTATCATAAGTTGTATAGTCAGATTTGTGAGGACAAGTTGTCATAACTGTCCAGTATTGTATTATTGATTGTGATGTACTTTGATGATGAGATGTATAAAACAGATAGTTCTTTTGTGTAAAGATCAGTTATTATCTATTATATTTTATTCCACTGCGATGTGAGATTCTGATGTTGTTTTTCTATTTTCTTCTTCTACCCCTTTTTCTTTAATCCTGATGGTTCGATTTTTCGGGTATGAAAAATTGGGTCGTTTCACTAAGCATAAATATTTTGATTAAACAAATTTATTGGTTTAATATATTTACTTACGAATCATCTGTAATGGTTATATCACGTTTTGGAATATTCTCATTGTTGGTTTTTCTTCGAATGTCTTTGATTGATGAGACACTTTGAACAAGGCCGATTACATCTAAAAGATACTTATGTTAAGCAAACATACAATGATTTATAAAAAATTAATAATATGGATGCATTACCTACAACTTCCTTTCCTGCAATATATTTTTGAAGCTGGTTAATCTTTACAAAGTTGTATACGGTATCGGGTATACTAGAGTTCGCATCATCCATTCATTCGATTAATGAGTACTCATTTATAATAATCTCGTACTCATTTTTTATACTACTGAATTCTTTATTCGCTGGCTTAACGGTTCCTTTAGAAATATAATAAACTTTTCCACATTGAAATATAGGATAGTACTTGTCTGCAACTTTATTAAACATTGTAGCTTGAATTTGGATACCCTGTGAATTTGAAGAGAACAATTATTATAACAATAACTTAACGATAGCACAAATAGAGAAAATATTATTGAAAGCATTAAGATAAAAAAAAATTACATCTTCATCGGTGAGTTCTATACTAAATACGCAACCTTCTCCTTTAATATTTTTATAAGATCTCAAATTGCCTTTATTTATCACTCGAACTTTGATGATCCAATTACGATGGTATAGATTCAGTAGTGCAAGAGGAAGAACATTTGTACCCAAATCCATTTGAGTAGTAGAGCTAACATTGATTAATATAATATTAGAAAACAGACATAATACAACTTTAAACAAAGTGAGCTCAACAAGATTATATAAATGATAATGCAACAATGACAACTTAAGTGTATGAAACAATAAAACTATTAAGTGTATAAAATATCTTCAATTTCTTTATATATATTTAGAGGAAGAATACAACAATTGAATATAAATGTGCGTTGTCTGATTAATGAACAGAATAAAGTACTAACCAGTTGCTTTATTCTATTCTTCGTAGTAGAAGTAACACATAATTCGGTTAGCTGCTACACCATTTTAATACTGTTTGACGTCTACCTATTTCTTTTACTATGAGCACACGTGATTTATTTTACAGTAGAAAAAAATACATAAGCCAAAGCAAGTAAATAGAGCCCCTCAAAGTATATTCTTATTTATGTTTAAAAAAAAATTCACCGTTCTATATATAAGAACTTATAAATAAGACGTGAGAAACATCAAAACACGTTAAGCTGAGTGATTGACGGTTGAAAGTTTAAGAATGCACCTTATAAGTGAAGTATAATTCTGTTAGCTGCTACACTATTTTAATATTGTTTTACAAAACAAAAGCTTCACATTTACAAAGAAATATAATATGAAAATAAATTTTGAAATATCGCTCAAAGTTAGCAAATGAATTAAAAGTTAATGATTTCATCTCAAGTGCCAACCGAAAAAACCAAGCACATCAACTTAACTGCATTTGAGAAACCAGCCTTCTTCCTTTTTATCTGTTTCCTTTTTCCTATTTATGCGTGTGTAGTAAGGTAAATATTTTGTTTCGTGCACCCGTAGTTTGTAGCCCAAGATTTCACCAGAGTTGTACTTTGGCAGGTCATACTAATATTCCAAGTAAGTAATAACCCTTTATTTGTATTTTATAAAACCAAACTTAATTTACATACTTAATGCACAATATATTTTGTAGATAAATATTCATCTGCCTACAAAAGAAAAATAGCCAAAGAAAAGACAAATTATTGTCTTACTGATGAACGTATATGTTCTAAATCTGATCCTAATATAATTTTAAAATCTAAACGGATGTTAAGCACAAGAATAAGACACGGTCTCATTATCATAAAGTTCATATTTCATAAAAGCACAGATGAATATTGTGCAAAATATATTATCCAAATTGGACTGTGTTAAGTGCTATTCATCGTTTTTATTTATTTTTCCTTCGCAAAACTCTTTTAATCTGTAGAATATATTAACCAAATTGGACTTTGTTAAGTGACTATGTGATCGTGATTTTGCCTATGAACCGAACTTAGAATCCCAAATAAAGGCTTATATGCTTTCACAGTTAGAAACTAAATCACTAAATTAATTATATAACTTGATAAATTATGTATATCAGAAAATGTGGGAAAACAAACCTTATTTTCATTATATTTGGTGTATAGCCGCTGTGGAGACAAGGCAATACTGCTTTCAGAAGTCACCGGATCTGCAATAAGGAATTAACTTATCCTATAAGATACTATAATATAAAACTTCAACCTCCAACTTATATGCAGAATATAGATGATAGTAATGATTGAAGTATGCTAGAACAAAAATATATCAGGCTTAAATTATTTACATAACTAGCTACAACAATGTGTGCTAATGAAATTCTAGTGCAAGAAAATAGTTCACTGTCAGAGTTTGAAGGGAACAACACCCAAAGCTAAGCTTGAAAAAAATAGGATAAAAGTTTATGTACATCGACCACGTAGGAAGAAATATGTGATTTAAGCAATTCAGAACTAATCTTAGATAGCAGTGTAAATTTTGAACTTCAGTCAAACAAGGATATGAAAAGGAAAAAAAACCTATTTTCTTAATGTTCACTATTTCTAATCATACATAAAAAGAAAACATTGGAACTAGCAAAACTACTCAAATTAGTAAATTTGATGTTGAATATTCATTTCACTGGTTTTCATTAGACATCACCACCATCCCATGCAGTGGAAACATGACTCAATATTTTAATGATCACTATTGCTAACATAAAATTTCTCCTAACAGCGAAGAATTGAAATACTCGGATATGTTCATCTATGGTATGAAACATGAGTTGATGGCCTACTTTGTATGGGATGGGACAGAGAACTAATCTGAAAATTGAATTGTAGATCTATAGTATACTTGTGATAAATATATTACGTTATGCAGCTGCAATGGTATATAGCAAAAAAACCTAAAAATATAATATTATACAGTTGAATATCTTGGGGACAATTAATCATGTAGGAAAGAATGAAAACCAATATAATTAATCATGTAGCAGTTGAAAAATGAAAGCACATATGTCTAACAAAAAGATAAAAGAAATAGAAATATGATTATACTGAGAAAGGCACCTCTATGCAGTCTACAAATAATAATGAGGAGTATTGGCTTTCATAGCAGTCCGAAATGAGGATGGGTTTAGTTTATTTAGGCTGTTTAAAAAATATATCTGATCAATTCAGCTTAAATTAACATATATATTTTGGACCAGGTAAAAGGTGATCACCTGGTTGAAATAGCATACATTTTTTCTCCTAATTCGTAGGTTGACTTTTTGAGCAGGCTTTTAATGGTTAAAAATAGGAGAAATTAAAATACTTCAATCTGTACACGTCATTTACTAGAGAGGAAATGATGGACAAAAAGAAAGAAACATAAAGATAGGAGAAAGGTACCTCTATTAGTCAAACTTAGCCTGGCCAGTTGCTATGAAGAGAAATAAAGCGTGATAATTTTAGCCTTTCTGTTTTGACTTTTCAGTCCTTTACCAATAAATTTGCATGAATATCATATTTGCATATATACAGTATAAAGATCTTAGCATGAATCAGGCATGACTTTAATCTGTACACATCTTAGAATGTTTTTCCTTATTCTTCTCATATTGATGAAAATAAAGGTTTAGACTTGATATTTTGAGCTCCTACTGTTGACTATGCTACTAAAAAAAATAAGTGTTAAGCAGTTAACCAATATTTCCTTTGCATGAATCAGGCAGCATCTATGATGCACAGAATAGGGTTGGCATTTTCATACACCTTTGCAGTTTTATGTTTATCCAGCAGTACTTGCTATTATTCCGAGTATAGAGTATTTCCACTGATTTATTTTCAAATCGAGTGCAAATCTATTTTAGGAATGTTATCGAGTACACAGAAGTATGTAACATTGTATGAAAGTTTTGAACGAAAAGATTGTTAAGTGTTTTTGTGAATGTTTCGTTTAGATTTTTGTATATGCATTTTTTTATATCATAAAAAATTTGGGTGTTTGGTAGGTTTATATTGGTTTCTGCATCTTCTTCTGTTTCTAAAGGTGGAGAGGTGTTGATGTCCGTTAAAGCATAATTTAGTAATGTTGCTAATATTTTGCTTGATAACGGTCAACTAACTGATTTATGGTACTTTGATGTGAGGGGAAATTATCTCAGAGGAAACTTTCCATATGATATTTGCAACTGTACCAGTTTTAAGATATTGGACATATATATTATATTGATATCTCAGAAGGAAATTCCAGAGGGAGAATTGAGATGTTTTGGAATCGTTCTTCTTGAGTTGCTTACGGATAAAAAAAGAATTGGATAGTGAGGTTAATTTGCATCAAATTATACTGTTGAAGTATTGGTCACTTGCATGGGCATGGGCATGAGTCATTTAGTTGTACAATTCTATACAGACTTGTATTTTACTGCTCTTTTGTATGGTGTAATTTTGTAAACATGGAATGTTGTATTTGTTTATAATGCAACTTTGCATATGAGAAGAATAAAGTATAGCCGTACTTTCTTCTCTGTATAGCCGTACTTTCAAGTGGATGCAGTTTTAAGTTCCATATAATAATCCTGCAACTTTTACTAGTCATACTACTTTTTGATGTTTATCCCTAAAAGCTGCTGATGTATACGTTCGCGAAGGAAATTTTGAAATATATGAGTGCATAGTCTCCGTTCGTTCATAATTACACACACTTTTCAAACTAGCCGTGATAAGTTACTATTTACTTTCAAGTTGTTATTTGGCAACAGTTGCTTCCATAATATCTATGTGCCAGTAACAATATGTATGCTTACTAGCATTATTTAGTATATGCAAAACAAAAACAAAAACAAAAAAAGATAGCATAGGATTTAGCTCCTTTTAATTTCTCATTAAATATTATTTTGTTTGGGACAAGCTTGATGCTTGATATCCATCTTTGTTGTGGATTTAAGGAAATGCTAAATGCCAGTAGTCTGAACACAAATTGAAATTGCATAAACCAGAACACAGGCTGAATGGGCATCAAGCCTTGTTCGGTTTGTAAATCGTTGTTTTCTAATATACTATTTGTTGGAAAGCATATGTACAGTCATATAATATATGATATTTGTTTAGATTAGTTCTTATACCAGAGTAGTGACCTCTTATAGACTAGTTTGAAATTTCATTTACTGCACAAACAACGATGTTGATTTATGGTTTAACATATCTCTCTCTATGTTGTGCAAGAGCTGTGATTGCATCATAGTTAACTGAAAGTGAATATGGTGGATGCATCGGTGAACTTGTTGGAAAAGTAAAATATCTATTCTGTATTGTTTGAAGCATTACTTCTTTTAGCAACAAGAAATGGAATGATGCTGCTGAGCTTGAAGCTCCTTAAATTTCTAATTGTTGTCTTAGGGGTTTGGGGATCTAACTACGACCATGTTTAATCACTGAAATATGTTATTCCAAATCAGAGCACTGAGCACAACATTAATCACTGAAATATCAGATGAAAAGTTACACCATACAAGCTTCATAGTACATTTACAATCAACATGAACATCGCAGATGTAAACTAGCAAGTAACAGAGTAAATTCAATAATAAAACAAGAAAAAAAAGTTAAAAGTTATCCCTCATACTTATATTCAAACTGTTCCTCATTGTTCTTCCAACTCCCATATTTCCCTTCAGCATCATAACAACAAATTCCCCATATTCAATACGTCCATCCTATATACAAAAAAAGTATAAAAAAATAAAACACCATCAACCAAACTCTGTTGTATGCAAAATGAATGAAGGTGGAAAGTTTGTAATATAAAATAAACTTGCATTATCTTGATCGACTTCGCTAATAATATCCTCAAGAAGAACATCTTCCATGTTGTGCTCCTTACAAGCTTGCTGCAGCTCGTCCACAGTGATATAACCGCTACCATCTTTGTCAAAATATGCAAATGCTGCTGCCAAATGCTCCTTTCTATCCAATTTATTGAGATGTACAGTTGCAGTAATGAATTCCCCAGAATCAATAGTACCGCTGTTGTAGAACTGTATTTTCTAAGTATTTTAGTATCTTTCAATGTAGTACTGTATTTTCTATGACCTTCTTTGAGCTCATCAACTGTAACTGCACCACTATTGTCTGCATCCATTGCTGTAAATTTCTCTCTTAGTCCAACAATCTCCTCCTCTTATAAGCTTTCTGCTATCAGCTGAAAAAACATCATATAAATATACTAGTGGAATAGATGCGTTGGATTTTTCTCATAATCCTTTGCCACAATATCTGGTTATATTTTAGCATTTTATAATTTTGTTTTTTGGCCTCTACAAAAGAGAAACTATAGTAGTTATCTGTTTATTTGACGCCTACCGCGTTTTGTATGATTGCAATACTGAATCAGCTGTTACACGATTTTGAACACTACACTTTTAGTGCAGCTATACGAATATACCGTGTATAATTCAATTTGGTGCAGCTGGAATATATTTCACCTATGCAAAATATGTACACAGTTTAATTGAAAAAAAAAGTACGGTAAGTCATTGAAAACATAGATCAATCATTCTTCAAGCCCGAAATAATTTAGTGGGAAAATGATATGTTCGACGAGTCGTTGAGAAAATGGATAAAACATTCTTGAAGCTTGAGATCAGTTATAGTAGCAGCGAAGAGCTTGTTTATAATAGCAGTAAATGCAGATACTATATTAGTTTTAATTTGTCTGAAGTGGGCAAAGGCGATCGAGGTTAAACTCACTGTCCTTTTCGTGAGAGTGATGGAGCAAGCGATAGGTACTTGTTCTAAGAAATTGAAACAAAAAAATTGTGTAACTGCAATTTGGACGCTAATAGTAAATATGTTTTGAAGAGAGATAGTTCACGAATACAGTTGTTCTACAGCTTAAGCATATGCACAATTACAATTATAAAGAAAAGCTTGTTACAATAAGAAACAAATTGTTATGGCCTTAATTGAGTTATACTTGATCTTGGCATGGTTCAGAATCATCAAAAAGCCGTAACGTCCCCGAATTAAAGTAGTCACATCATATAAATTTGGTATTCTTCCTGCTATGGCGGGTCTTTCAATTATTTTTCGTTTCTGGATTCAGTTTTTTTCACTCAAACATACAATTGAACATCAAGTAGAATGACATTACAGGCAGCTACCAATGTGATATAATCCTATTTTGAAAAATTGTCTGAACTGTTTCGTGTCTTAATTTATTACAAATTGATCTTTCCATCTCTTCTAACTCAAGTTTCCGACAATATAAGTTTTAAACTATCAAACACCTATAATATCAGGTCAAACGTTTTAATTTAAAATAAAACATAAATATAAGCATTAATTTTTTTTAAGTTTCATAAATTGCTAATTTGACAGAAAAGAAATTTTTTATTTGAAATTTTGAAAATAATAATAGTTGTTTTTACTTACCATTTATTCAGCAGACATTGCATTCAAACATTCTTCCTCTAATAATCTAGAAGGCAGACCTTTGGATCTTCCAATCTGTGCAAGTCTTTCAAAAGTAAACATAGGATTGAAAGCAAGATCCTCTAATTTTATAGTTCTTGATAATGCAACAAACGTTAAACCAAGACTTTCTCGATCGCCGATATGAATGATTGCTTGATCAAGTGTCAGTCCTTGACTTTTATGTATTGTTATTGCCCAACATAGAGCTAAAGGTAACTGGGTTCTCGTACATGTTGTACCAGAAGAAGTTTTCCAATTTACTGTTTGCGGAGTTATTGGAATAATATTCGTTCCCTCACGAAATGGAGTACCACGGTATGTATCAAAATCGACTATGACCGCTAGCGGTAGATCGTTAGGAGAACTTGATGACCGTGAATATACAATATCCATAACAATACCCATTGCACTATTAACCAATCCATTTTGCACTGAAAGATTAGATCGTAACATCACTCGAGCACCTACAGAAAGATAAATACATCATTCTAAACCTTTTGCATCATCAAATGAAGCATTAGATGCTGCTTCACAGTTATTGAAAGAAGGAATGCGTGCAATAGGTTTTCCAAGTTGAATCAAACGGTTTTTGTTATGTTCGTTAGCAGCAATTCTTGTTGGAAAAAGACAAAGAGCATTCTTAAAGGTTTCCTTCTCTTTGTTCGATAAAATTGACCAATCTCTGGTTTTGAAAAGTTTCCAATCGTCTAAAGTAGATGCACCTCTACTCAGTCTTTCTAAAGCTCCTGGTAAAGGTGCTTGCTCATCTCCAACTTGATGGAATATATACGATAGTCTTACACACTTATCAAAACTCATATATGCAAGTCCACCATGCTGTTGCAAGAGATTACCACCTTTCAAGTATAACGAACTATCACAAACAGGAGGTAGTTGTCGCATATCACCAACTAAGACAATAGAAATGCTACCGAATAAGTCATTTATTGAATAAATATCACGACACCGTAAATCAATATTTGCCATCATTGTTCTACCAAGCATACTATATTCATCTATTATAATCAACTTTGTATTTTTAAAGTCATCTTGCATACAATGACATTGCTCTGATGATAATTCTTTGTTGGATGATTTTCTTTCCGTGGAGATTAGAAGTTCACGGTGAATTGTGCTACCACCAATATTAAATGCAGCCACTATAGTTGGAGCCATAATGCGAACTGCTTTGCTGGTTCCAAAATGAGTAACAACTGTTCGAACAATGGCATTTACAAGCGTTGATTTTCCTGTACCAGCACCACCGCATATAATCATTCAAATTGATTTTCCTTTAGATATTGCTTTAAATATCACATTATGTGCAATCCTCTGATCTGTAGACAAGCTCTCAAAAGGAACAACAGTAGAACTGTTTATGGTCTCACTTTCATGTTCCATAATCGAACGTAAATTGGTATGGATAAAATTACGTTCAATATCTATATTAGGGTATCTCTGAAGTGCTTCATTCCAATTATGCAAAGTATCGAATTCTCTTAAGCCCATTTCTGTCTCCTCTCCTGAAACAAACATTGGACTCATCGCGGCTGCTATCATCCATTCTTCTTTTTGATTTTATTCTACATCATTGTTTATACTATCATCTTCGAAATCATCTTCTATAGCATCTGGGAGTGATTGATGTTGAATCAAACCTAAACTAACATATCTATCAGACCAAGCATCGAAGTTTCCTTTTGCTTCACTAAGATTTCTATAGTGATGATGTAGCAGTACCTGTATTCATATTAAAAAACAAGCTTACTTATGATTTCATAGTTTAAATATAATTAAAATCAACGTAGTTTTTAATAATCAAAGTTTATTATTAATATTTGTAAAATTTGATCTTATAAAAAGCAGAGAAGTTGCATTACCTGTTGTTCGCAAAAAAATTCCCATTTTTCACTGAATGAAGGAATATTGGTACTTAAATCTGGTACTATTCGTACAATTGCCTCTTTTTGAAACTTATGCCACCCTTTATTATAGTAACGGAAGTTTTTTGCCATATCAAGTAGTGAAAGGTTTTCAAGTTCGCTTGGTCGACCCATATACCTTATAATAAAATTTGGGCCCGATTCAACCATATCTTCATCCATTGTTGTATTTCGACGTCGAATTATTGTTGATAGCATGTTTTTTTAGTTACGTTAAGTTGCACTATTGTTTTAGAAGAACTTACTAGAGGGTAAGACATCAGAAGATGGCATACCTCTTGTGCTGAAATGTCTCGTTCAGATACACTCTTGAGAAGTATTTTCTTGATGGCGGAAGTTGATGTTTGACAAGGTCGACGACTGCTTTCAACTATTGCTCTGAATGTGTATGTAAAGCTCTTTGATACTGGTTCAGATTTTGCTGCATATTTTCCAATATAATTTACCACAGCATGCATAGATAACACAGGAGACCAATCAATATTAGCACGCCAAACCTGAAGTACTTTTCTATTATGTGAGCAGATCAGAGGATCATTGCGTTGTGAAATAAATCGAAAGATTTTACTATTTGGAGGATCTTCTACAATTTTAGATCGCGGAAGCACGTCAAACGGATATTTAAAGCAACATGTCAATTGTTTGGTTGTTCTATGTACTCGCAAACAGTAGTTTCCACACCTGGAATGACGCATAACCCAAGTAACTAGATTTGCATAGTCATCGTCATCTTTATCCAAATTTGCATCAGGTGGAATAACTTGTGCACATGGATGCTCTTGTTCCCGTGAAGGTCCACCCATATTTCGGTTTATTGTACATACAAGACGATCAAAATATTCAATAATTGTAGAATTTTCCTATGAATTTTCGGTAACAGAAGATAAATCTGGTGCATCATGTAACCACAAAAAGCCATGGATATGTCCACTTCCATGATTTTGCCATTCAAAACGATACCAATAGTCCTTAACAGAAAATTCGGGCGTCAAAAAATCTAGTACAAAAGTTTTAACCCTTGCTTGGAAAAACCATGCAGCAACAAGTGGATTTTCGTTTAGTAATTGTGCCTTTCTTTTTCTTTGTTCACTGTAGCTTAATTTTTGCAATTCATTTGTTTGATCGAGAAGTTTATAAAGTTCTGGCCATTGCAAATCTGCTGAACTTAAGGTGAAAAATATAGTTGGCGCACCTAATTGTTTAACCATAGCTATAAGCTCTTTTAATCTTGCAGACCAGTAAGAACGGCTTCCACGAATGCCTTTTGCATAGTAAGAAATGCGTTGGGACAACTGCTTATCTCCCCATTTTAACATTTCACAGATATCATTTTGTAGATAAATTCCCATCATCCGGGTTTTTTTGTACGTAAATGCCACCAATATCTAACGCACGCCACCTGCTAATCGAATTGTAGGCAAAATATCTAAATCTAGAATCTTTTGCAAACCTTTGATCATGAAATTTCATTAGATATTGAAAATATTCTAGGGGTCTAATTTTTCTTGGTCGTGCTTGTCGTAAATCAGCATTTCCTGAAGGAAATAATGTTGGAAATGCCATCGAGATATATCCAGGAGTATTAAACTCATCAATAGCAACAGAAGAAATAGACATCTGAACAACTGTTTCATTTATTTCTTTGTTTTCCAAAAAGGATTATAGATAGGCTTGGTGGTTCGGTTGTACTGAAGCCGTGGCTGCACCTAATTTCTCAAATTCACCGATGTGAGTTATTTCGCTTTCGAATTCTGGAGGACCTAGAAAATCTTCATTGTGAATTTGAGTTTGCGAATTATCTTGAATATGAGGAAGATTTAAAGGTACACCGTCCTCTGGTAACTCATGGAGAGATATTTCATTAATGTGCACATCAGAATAAAATATATTATTAGATTTAAGCCAAAGTAGTGCTTGTCTTACATGTTCATGCCTTACGCGAAACTCTTGACTTTCATTCGTTCCACTTCTGTTGACAACTAATACTGCTGATAAATCATTTGGCCTGAAAGGGAGAGAACGTGCTATTGCATTGATATCCTAAGGGAAATTAATAATATTTTCATTATATTTATATTGTTGTCCTTTAAAACGGTAAACTGACATAACTGGGTGAATGCGCGCAATGAGGATTTGCTCCAAGTTAGTAAGGCAGGATAATTCAGGTGGAACATGACCGGGTTCCATTAGATTTTGGGAACTAAACTTGTAGGGAAGGTCATGTTGTGGTTTATCAGTACGACAATCAGAGCATGGACTTGACGTAACAATTAAATCCGGAAAAAATCGAGAACAAGTCTGACAACTTGTCCAATTAATCTTTTGGCATGAGCTTATAAATTTGTGAGCATTTGTAATGTTTGGAACTGGAGATATTAACATTGGAGTGTTGATGTATGAGGGTTTGATATGAGTTGCTTTTTCTTTATGTCTTGCTGCATCAACCGCTTTTCTACGTTGTTTCTATTGATCAGTTTCTCTCAAACGTCTAGCTCGTTGAGTGGATGACCGATTTTCATTGTATTTAGCCATCATTTTGTCATATTGACGAAATATAGGCGAGTCTCTATTATAAAATATGTATATTCAATTAAAAAATAAGTCAAAAATAGTAGTAATAATCTATTATTTGCATATTATAAGTAAATGTAGCATTATATACCTTTCTAAGGTGCATGATAAGTCTAAAGGACAAATTGCATCAAATGACTCTTTTAAAACATCGTGTGAAGTTGAACCGGAAGGGGTGAATAAAACAACGTTGTTGGATGCATCAAAAGGAATAAAATCTCCATACAAAGCATAAGAGAACGACAATGGATCTTCTACGAGCATAGGTTGACGTAGTACATCATGTGGCATCTATGCAAGTATACAACAATTGAAAAATTAAGGAAAAGGGTAATATGGGACATAAACTGCCAAAGTATCATTAAATATTTATACTATAGTATTATGTTTGATTATTGTAAAAATTAAACATTAAAATGAAAATACATGTACTTCGATATAAAAATATAGTATGGAAGTTCACCTGTGTTGTTGACACTTCTTGCATATTATCGACATAACCTGCTATTGATTGATCCTCATTGTCAAGCAAAGGTGGTGCATTAAGATCAATACAATGCATATCAACTGTACAAGTGAAGACGAATAATATCAATCCTAATAAATTTAAAAACATCATAAAAACTTAGAATAAAAGTGATAACAATTAATTTTTACTGATATATTATACAATTGTACATTATGGTAAAAGAGTCACCTTGATCGTTAGTTTGTGTCTTTTCTGAAGTTTCTTCAAATAGTGCGGCAACTACTGATGATCTTGGATGTTCTTTACATATTACTTCAACCGGATTCTAAACATTTTAGTGCAAATATCATCAAAAAAATTATCATATGACCGTCGAATAATCTTTTATCGTAAAGATTACAAATAAAACATAAATTTGACAGAAAGACAAATAAAATAAGAATTATAGAAAATTTACCTTATGGAAGTTCGACTGCGATGTTGATACCATCTGCATATGATCAACACGATCTTTAGATAATTGCTCATCGTTACTAAGCAATGGTGGTGCATTCAAATCAATAGGACATATAGTATGCATCCCATTTTTCTGAACATGTGAAATAAATTAGCGTGCATGATTGATCAAAGTAGAATTATCATTAGTACAAAAATATATGTTTAACCATTATTTTACATGGCATGTCTTTTTATGACAATAGGTTCATTGAAACAAAATAAATATATTCATACTCACAGTATGAATTATCAATCATTACTCATATACAAGCTTTATTGTAATACATGTTAAGAATGAAACATACTCATGTACAAGCTTCATTGTAATACATTTTAAGAATGAAACATACAATTATTGAGAGATTGATAATGAAAATAATTACCGTATCAAAGACTGATGTTGATACCACATGCTTATCATCGTCATGATCTTCAAATGGTTCCTTATCATTGTTCATTGAAGGCGTTGTGTTTAAATCTATATGATACATATTATTTGTCATATATGCCTGAACATGGTAAAAGGTAGTGATTAATTAAATAAAATAAATACATTAACTCATTTGACCAAACAATGGAATTACGCCAAATAATATAATAAAAAGTATGATCTAATTTGATTTCCAATGTACTTTTTCAAAAATTGGCTGAAGAATAAAATAGAATAATAGATCATATTTCACAACCCTTTTCAAAAAAGGTTGTGAAATCTTATGAGGAAAGGTTGAGGTTTAGGGCATGATGCAAGGGGCTGTAGCCACTACAGGCTCGGTCTAGGTGGAGAAAAAGGACATTTTTAAAATGATTTATGTATTTGGTAACGTGATCTTTTAAGCCTCTGTCAAAACTCTTTTGCATATAGTCGGTTTCAATGGTGTAGCCACATCGACTCCACGAGGGTCATGTGATTGCGATCATAAGTGATATTAACATTGTCTTGTTAATTATAATATGGTCGATTAGAAATTTTGTACTAATTATACACATAGTTCTAACACCTCAAATTTTGATCCCCACAATTGACTTGACACAGCAGAATAAAAATATGAAGTATATGATAATGTCAGTGATTTCCCGTTTTAAGCAAACAATACCAGGGTTTCCATTTGAGGAGAATAAAATTTGGCTGATTGAGCTTTCGTAATTTATACAATGGTAAAAATGGTAACAAACTGCTAGAATAAATAATTGGAAAATGATAGAGTTTCCATGCTTAAACGATATCATGGAATTACTGTTTCTAAACTAACATAAATTATAACTCCAACGATCAACAGACAATGAAATGTAACATGATCAAAAAAGTTGTATATACCTTGTATAGTGAACAATTGTCATGGAATTGTAGCCATATATCACTAGCTCGACTTTCACTTATCACCGAAAATGCACGATGCTTGCCAGGGCCAAGGGATCCTTTTTCAGAAAATAGCCTAACGCCGAATGCCACGGCACTAGCTGATGCTCGAACCTCTATCAAAAAGCAGAGTCAAGTACAATAAACATTTAGGTGGCAACTACAAAGAGGGCCAGCATGATGTACATGATTGGAACTTGGACATGTCCATGACAACCATAATTAACGTGTAAGCTGCCTGATATTGTAAGCGGCTGATCATGTTATTTCTGTCCTAAAATTTCTGGTATAATAATATCGCACGCATTAAGTCCATATATAATGTACCTCAATCTCCATACGTTAATTTGTAGTATTTTATATGTACTTTTGTTAGTATAACAGAATTAACTTGTAGTATGCCTCTTCTCGAATTTCATGGCAAGTACCATTAAAAGGCCATACGTGCGTATGGAGTTTTCACCTGAAATTATTGTTGACATTTGTGCATGACTCAAACCTTTCAGATATAGGACATTTTTCTATACAATCATCAGTATTCAATGGCTTGCATAGTCATGCTATTTTATAAACATTTGAGGTCATTCTTCTTTTCTTTTTAAGTATTTGCATGATTGCAAATGTTTGCATCATCCTATTTCACTCACTATTTAAATACCTAAGTTATAGATAAAATGTTCGATATGGTTGGACATGGAAACAAAAATAAACTTAACACCAGTGGAGCATACATGTTATATCTATATGTAAACAAAGGTATCTGATACTTGGCTATGGAGTTTCAATGTCAGGCTTTTTCCAACTAGTTCTGGCAGTAGATTTTGGGTTGTAATCTACAGAAAAATTACTTTAAATTATTGCAGGTCAGATAAATTGTTGATTTATAATGAAAGATTAAATTCTTGAGATAATCCAACGCTACAATAGCAGAAAAACAACTATGATAATCAAAATTATTATCGAAGCACATAATTAAAAATATGAAAAAATAGAATAAAGAATCATATTCCAACAAATAAAAATATAGAACAACATAAGAAAACGCAAAACTATAATTGTTTACAAAAGCTTGTACCTGTAAGTGTACTTGTGACTTGGCATCCAAAATAAAAAATAATTAGAAAAGAAAAGATTTATTTGCATTTTTTTGTTCCATTAGAGTTAGCTGCTTTCTTACAATGATTCAAACAATATCACCTAAACTAAGCGACCAAATCCTATATTATATAGCCAAATCCCATCAGACAGAAACAAAAGCCATGTTTATTATTCTTCATACTGCATAAGCTTTAATTTATAGACAAAAACAATTCGCAAATAATAGCTACTATTCTTCATACTACATCAGAATTGAGAAAAAAATTACTAGCTTCAAATTATCAACTTAACCCAATCTAAATCATGTAATAACATAAATAACCGCATAGAAATAGGAAACCAGCTAATCCTAATTTGAAAAAAAAACAGCATACTGCAAACTAACGCTTATAAGCAATAATCGCAATAACAATTTCAATTAGCAATAAAAAAAAGAATAAAATGTAAGAACCTGGTGATGTAGTTGCGGAAAAATAAAGAGGAGGAGCGAGACGAAAAGCGCGGTCGAACAACCAGGGGAGGCTGGAGCGGAAGAGCGTTCGAGAAGATCGAACAATCTCTGGCACTGGATTAGGGTTTTATTTGGTTTAGGGAGAAATAAAGAGGAGTAACAATCGCACATACAAAACGGAAGGGAAAGATTGATTGGAGAAAACGGAAGCGAAACTTTCAAGGGGGAATACGTGGTCAAGAGGAGAAAATTTGGGGAGGAGAAGCATACGGGAAACAGAAACGAAACAGCGGCAGCATTATTTTGGCTTCAGAGAAATTAATTTTGGCCAATGACAGTAAGCAAACCTCCCTAACGGTCGGTTTGATTATACAATTTGTGGGATATTTGATTAAACAAACTAAATATTGATGACGGCGACGTTCATGCAACAATTACAATAAAATAAACTACTACATTTATAAATTCAAATGCATTTGGAAAGCCATCTAGGTACATCGCTCAGTTTTCAACGAAATTCAAACTTGTGGGTTTGTTATGAAAAATTAACATAAGTTCTCATCGCTTAACCAACGAAATATGAGTTAGTAAATTATAACAATGTTATGCTGTATTGTTGAATTGATTTGCATGCACGATCATCATCCATTGTCATGCTTGCTCGAACTGGCGTGGTTGGTGTATGAGTTCTTTGTCTTGTGGAGTAAATGGAGCGTTGCGGGCTATTTAATCAAAGTAGTTATATGTATAGGTAGCAGTAAACACTTGAGTGGGTGGGTTAGTGGGTATTGAATATTTGCAAGTCCTATTTCCTTTGTAGTCTTCGGAAAGTTGTTCGTTTGAATTTAAAAATGGTTTCTTTTTTGAATCTGCGTGTAGGTGTATTTCATAACTTTTCAGGACTGACCATGTAATCGGGCTTCGAAACCCAAATCCTTTCTTCTGACTTTAGTAGTTTGTCTTAGTTAACCCAAGTACGTTTCAGTTTCAGTTTGTTTTATTTTATTTTTATCTGTCTGGATGTAGTCTAGATTCAATCCGTTGTTAAATGCTTTTGTGACTGACGCATAAAACAAGTTGATAGAACTCTTTATTTTCATTGGAAAATCAACACACAAGTCTACGAAAAGTTCCTTCATTTCAGGCGTCCATAAAGCAATCGAATAAGAGGAAGAAGTAGCCGTATATCCATGCGACATTCTGGAAGATGGAAAATTACAAAGAAAATAAAAAAAATCTCAATTTTTTTTGTTATGGATACGAACAAAATGAATACGAAAACGTAAAAATTTACCAAAGATGATAACCGGTGTGTTATGTAAAAATAGTAGAATTTCAATTTTAGGGCGTGGAGGTGGAATAAAGGAGGATGAATTAAATAGGAAGGAGAAAAGAGGAAGCTGTTGGTGGAAAACGGTATGAAGCGTCCAACGCGTTCGGACGTCAATGTTTCATTTTTCATCAATACTCCTAATGGTTCAAATGTCCCGTTTGGAATGTTGGGACGTCTGACGTATCGTTAACAGGGTATATTTTGTTTACGAACAATATTGTACTCTCTATTTATCTTTCTCTATTTCCATTTTGATCAATTTATCAACTAGTTTTTTTCTTAACTCGATACATTTAGACTCTTCATATCTTTTGATTTAAGTTCAATATCACTAGTATGGAAACCACGATAAGCTAGGGTGAGATGCATTGATTTTAAACAAGCAATAGGTTAAATTGTTCAGCCCAACATCATTTAGTTAGTAAGTTGTATCTTTTACTTAAAAATGCATATTCACTTGCACTAGCTTTTATTTGTATTATCGATGTGAAAGTTTGATTAAAAATTTTACTTTTTGGTTGTTCTACACATTCTCCTAAAATTGTATTTGTGACGTTAAAAATTATGTCAGGTGCTAACACTTTGGTATGTCAGTAGATATGTTAGTTAAAAGTTTCATTCATATTATACTACTTTGTTGTGACTTTTTTTCCATGAGTCATTGTTGGAGTCAACCAATTTAAGTTGTCGGACGGAACTTATTATCCCGCCTTTGGCAAGACCGTGACACCAAGGAATTGACTAAAAATCCAAGACAGTCCGTCCTGAAGATCGGTTATACACAGGTTCGCTATGGATACTGGTAAATCTGGTCCGAGTCTGGATCGAGCTACAATTGATGTGGCACGACAAACAAAGCTATAAAAGCCAACGTTCCAAATTTCAAGTCAATCCGAGTTCGTATGCTCAAGATATGATCGATGCAACTCAAGTGATCACATTGTTCGTATACATCAAGCAACCAGAAAGAAACCACGTTCGTATCGATCTGTTCGAATCCATCGGGCGCACATAGTTTCGTATCGATCAGGGGAGCACAAGTTCGTATCCATAAAAAGCGGCATTCTTCGCATCCATCATCTCTAGCTTGTTCATATCGATCAACCAACGTCCACTTCGTATCCATCGAAACCATACAAAGCCGCTACTTCGTATCGATCGGCCAGTGATCGATACGAACAGAGCAATGACGATCGATATGAACAGAGCAGTGACGATCGATACGAACAGAGCAGTTACAATCGATACAAACAGAGCTAAACCAGGTCGATACAAACGAGGCGTATACAAAGGAAAGACTCGATCGTTCGGCGTAAAGAGTGGAGCGATCCAAAAAGGTAGCGCCACGTCAACTAGCAGGCACGTGCCCGGACCGATACGAACAGAGCGGTACGAAGAAGGATCGATGCGAATTCAACAGCCATCGAATAATACAAGCTTGCATCGATCATAACTCAAAATCTACAAGTCCATATGCCACCAAATTTTCACAAGAGCTTGCGTACATCCTCAATAATGTTCTGATCGATCTCAACTCGATTGGACAAAATATTGATCGATATGAAATTCGTTCGTATCGATCACAGATCGAGTGCAAACGGCCTGGGATCGATCGTGTGGGCCCATCCACGTGAGAGAAAAGGTCATCCGAGATCTGAGTGAGATATTTGCAGCCTACGCCTATAAATAGCAGCCCTGGACCTACAAAAAAGGGACTTTTGGCTCTTCTACGTCCAGACTCTACCGAAATTATTGTTGTACTCAAGTTTTACTGTTGTAACCAACAAGCAAAAGTTAATAAAAGTCAACCATTTCACAGTGGATGTAGGCCATACGCCGAACCACTCTAAATTTGTGTGTTTCTGTGCGTTTTTCTCATTTATTTTTGGTGTGTTTGTTAGATCTGCCTCCTTTTTCATTTATATTCTTAATTTTATCTCTTCAAACACATCCGAAGGGTGTTGTGCCCAATTTTGGTACAAACAGAACTGTATTTAAATTTTATTGATTTACATCTCTAACCAACTCAGGATCCTTGAAAATTCAGGTTTAGAATCAGGTTGAATGTAAAAAAGGGTTCTAGTACTTATTGGATAAATGTTCAAGTTTGTGTGGTTATTGAATAAGCATTTAATTTTGTATGCTTATATAATAAAAATCAATTTTGAGTGTTTATTTCATAAATGATAATTAATTGAATTATGTTTATGTGTTCAAAGTTGGACAATTGTGTTGGATAGTTATCAAGCCAGGTCAGGTTTCTGTGCTTCAAAACATTGGCATTATAAGTGATGAGAAGATCTTCAATATCTGCCTCTAACCTGGCTTCAGCCATTTTAACTTCATCCTCAACCTTGGCCTCAACCTCCCGGATCTTAAGTGATGCCGCATCCTGTTCACCCCGAAGCACCACAGCCTGTTCACATGCCTCCTGGGCTGCTTTGTTTGCATCATCCTTCTCCTTGATGATTTCAGAAAGTTTGGCCTTAAGCTCATTAAGTTCTTTCAGAGCAGCGTCCCTTTCGGCTGTGACGGTGGTGTTTCGGTGGCCCATCTCCTCCACCAAAGCAAAATGCATTTGTCGCATTCTTTCCATAGATTGAGTTGCCTCATCAGCTTTTTGGGTGGCCTCTATTTCAGATTTTCGAGAGGATTCAACCTCATCATTTAGCACTTGGATAATACGGTCTTTTTGGGCAAGGTCGGTTTCTAACTTCTCAATTATTTTCGCTCGCTCAAAAGCCACCATCGATGCTTTATCCGTGGCTTTCATCCACTCCTTGTATTGGGTATAAATATCATGGATGTAGTCGTGCATCGTTTATTCAGCCTCAGATGGGATTTTCTTTAAGTGAGGAGGGAAGATAAAGCCGTCGAAGCAAATGTTCGGAAAATCTTTTCTCAACTGGGCAATTTTAATCCCTCCTTCCCCAGTAGGCTCAGTAATGGCTTATTCAATGACTATGGTAGTTTCGGCCTCAGTCCTACGGCGTTGTGAATCAGGCCTGGGAGCTTGAGAAGATGGTTTTTGATGTGGAGGCTCGAGATTGTTTCCTATGACCGGAGGGTGGTGTTGGAGCCCGAGGAGGTGGAGAGCGTTATCAAGAGTGATATCTATATTCTCGATCTCTATCCCTCTCCCTCTCGTAACGTTCTTGGCTAGAATAACCGCGATCGCGGTTCCTATTATCTTCCCTCTGGCGGGACTCATAGTATGAACTTGATGACTGGCACGCTGAACGGAGACTTCCAAGCATAGAATCTCGCCTACTCATCGTATCTGTAAAGTAAAAGAAAATACAGAGTTAGTAATCTCCCGAAGCGGACAACTTAAGTTTGGAAACCGTGAAGTGCCGTGAAGTGTATATGTGTGTGCAACCCCCCGACCAACCGGTAATGTCGGCCGCACTTGTGGGAAGAGACTCACTTAAATCTAGAGCACTTTGAAGCCCCTCTAATCCGGTGTCGTGTTGAAGTGACACATAGTTCGGAATCGGAATATCGGCAAGTCCTTCAAAAGGATTCTCTACTTGCGAGGGAGGAGCCTCCGAAATTCTAACACCGGAGGCTGGCAGGGACACAACTATAGATTTCCATCTCGAGGATTTATGATGCTTGTGTGCTACTGCCTTGCCTTTTCTCCTTCCCTCTGAACCCTGAAAACTGTCAGAAGGCCCGGCTACGGGTTCATCGTCCGTGGGCGTATTTTCTCCATCGCCCTCCTCAGCTATTACAACGCCGGGTGCTTTACGCTTCACCCGCTTCGTCGGGGCTGCCCTAAGTGCTCCTTCAAGTCTTATGCTTTGGTTTTGCTCGATTAGCCCAATGATCCTCAAGTTTTCGTCTGTGAGCACCGAATCGATTTCTCTCATTTCATTCGGCACCTCTTGAAGAATTCATACTATGTATTTAAAATGAGCGCCTTCAGGTCATGGAATTGCGGCTGTAAAGGAAAGAAGATATTAGTTTCAACATCAACTATGACCATCCCGTTAACTATTGGAGAAATTATGTCACTTACGTCCAACTAGCCACCGGCTTGCAAACCCTGGAGGGCATCGGACATAGAACCGCTCCGTCGTGAAATAGCTGAGCCTAGTCCAAGACCCCATCACCACCTGACAGTTCCTAACTGCTTCCAGGAATGTGAATGAAGGATTGTCCCCCTGACTCTTGACATTAAATAGATATCTGACTTCTTCCGGGGTTGGAGGTCGAAAGAGATGTTCCATGAACACGATGAACAAACTGTTCAGCAGTGCGTATCCATTCAGATGTAATTGTGATGGAGTGATTCCAAAGAAAGTTAGCACCTCTCGAATGTATTGATTGAAGGGAGGGAGAGTACCCGCTGTGCACGAATGTCTGTTAAAGGCAGTAAACCCTTCCGGGGGAGCATGTGGCCTATCATTCGGTCCCGGTAGTAGGACGCCGTTTAATGGCAAACCGTGTCTTAGGCATATCCGCCCCAACATATCTTCGAAAATGTTGGACGGCACAGAATCTTGCGGATTCCTGATAAACGTGGCCCTCGGCAGCTCGTCCGGAGCTGGAATTATAACTTCGGCCGCGATGACCGGTGTCTCCATTATCGGAGAAGATGAGCTTTGAATTTCCTACTGCTGTGAACTTGTATATTCCATAACTAGTCAACTCATCAAAAACCATCATTAGATGATAATAAGCCCACGTGTTCCCCAGTGTGAAGTGCATAAATGTGTTGTGCAGTGCAGTGCTACATATTACTTAAGAAATTCTACAAAATTTAGGGAATGTTCGAATGACAAGACTTCAAGATTCAACCAGAGTGACTGTCATCGCTGACTGTCACAGCTGTACCATCCAGACTTCGGAGATCGATCCAAGTTACAGTTCAAAGAGTTAGCCAAGATACAGTTCCATCGACGAGCTTCAAAGGGCAGTCAACTATGCAGTGAAACGATTGAATCCTATTATGCAAGGCAGAAGCTCGTCAGAGTCAAATGTTCGAATATGCAAAAAATCTCATATTTGTCAAGGTCAAGACTTGGATCGATCGCCAGAAGCTCCATTCGCATCGATCGCAGGGGAAACTACTTCGTATCGATCACCAGGAAGGAAATTCGCATCGACCCCCAGGGAAGAAGTTCGTATCGATCATGGACAACGTCTTTGTATCAGTCAACATACCCAATGCTTCGAATCGATCGGGCAGTGTTCTTTCGTATCGATCGCCCCAGGTCGATACGAACTCACACCACCTCCTATCGATACGAAGCCGATCACTTAATTCGACACGAAATTTTGCTGCATTTGATCGATACGAACTCCATACACTCAGACCGATACGAATCACTTATCTTCGATCGATACGAACGCTGCCTTCCTAATCCTCGACACTCCTCCTTCTCCAATCGGCCTGAACTCCATGCGCTTCTCCTTCAACTGTACTTCGACCTAATTTGAGCCTCGTCATCATTTGAATTGGCCATAATTATGGACGAATTGGCTTCAATCTCAAGTCTCATCTATCTAGAAAGGATTATTTTAGTTAATTACCTAATTTAAGCAATCAATTCGAAGGATTAAAGTTTCGTTTGGTTTGAAGACAAAGGGAAGTTTTTCTTCTTAGTCTTTCGATCGATACGAATACAGTCTGTAGAAATGAAAATAAGTGGGAATTTGGTTAAGTTCAAATGTATTTATATGGACTCGAACCCAAGGGAAAGAGATGATTTGTCTCCCAGTTAAATGAATCGGTTGAAACGGTCAGAGCCAGAACGATTCGAAAGAGCTTTCTTCGTATCCATCTATGGTCGATCTTGGGAAAAGCTTTTCGTATCCATCAATCCGTCGATATGAAAGGAGCAGCCAGTTGCACTGGAGCCACGTGACTCCATCGATACGAAGCATTCATTTCATATCCATCTGTGAAGATTTCATCGATACGAAACTCATAACAATGTGTTACTTGAAACACTGAATTTCATCGATACGAAACGCTTATATCGTAGCCATTTGCTCAAAGACCTAAACTTCATATCCATCGATACGATGTACCTCCAATGGCTATCCATTTCATATCGATAGCCATCGATACGAAGCATGCATTCCAACATCCTCGATCGATCCAGGAGAGGATCGATACAAAAGAAGTTACTTAAAATGACTATCGATCATTGCTACAACTCGAATTTCACATCAATCCAAGAGAGGATCGATACGGAATTCGATAAGAAAGAACTGACAATGACTCGTGAACGTACGAACGTTAACGAGAGTCGGGTTAACATACATGCATATATGTCGAACTAATATTCAATTTTTAAAATTCACAGAAGTTGAATACTCACCTGGTGACAATTACAACATTGAACAACGATTTGCTATCATTCAAAACTCAGTTACAACAGTGCACAGTACAACAATTAGCAGTCAACAATTCAGTATTTGTATTGCTGGAGATCAGTCAAAGGTTATATCTTTCGACGAAAAGACAACAACCATTCAGCGAATCAGATAGGACATTTCAAAATGAAGATTGCAGCTTTTCAAAGCACGTCGTGTTCTCACAAGACGTACTTTGGGGGGCAAATGTTATCCTGCCTTTTGGCAAGGCCGTGACACCAAGGAATTGACTGAAAATCCAAGACAGTCCGTCCCGAAGATCGGTTATACGCAGGTTTGCTATGGATACTGGTAAATCTGGTTCGAGTCCGGATCAAGCTACAATTGATGTGGCACGACAAACAAAGCTATGAAAGCCAACGTTCCAAATTTCAAGTCAATCCGAGTTCGTATGCTCAAGATATGATCGATGCAACTCAAGTGATCACATTGTTCGTATCCATCAAGCAACCAGGAAGAAACCACGTTCATATCAATCTGTTTGAATCCATTGAGCGCGCATAGTTTCGTATTGATCAGAGGAGCACAAGTTTGTATCCATAGAAATCGACGTTCTTCGCATCCATCATCTCCAGCTTGTTCGTATCGATCAACCAACGTCCACTTTGTATCCATCGAAACCATACAAAGACGCTACTTCGTATCGATCGGCCAGTGATCGATACGAACAGAGCAGTGATGATCGATACGAACAGAGCAGTGATGATCGATACGAACAGAGCAGTTACAATCGATACGAACAGCGCTAAACCAGGTCGATACGAATGAGGCGTATACAAAGGAAAGACTCGATCGTTCGGCGTAAAGAGTGTAGCGATCCAAAAAGTTAGCGCCACGTCAACTAGCAGGCACATGCCCGGACCGATACGAACAGAGCGATGCGAAGAAGGATCGATGCGAATTCAACAGCCATCGAATAATACAAGCTTGCATCGATCATAAATCAAAATCTACAAGTCCAAATGTCACCAAATTTTTACAGGAGCTTGCGTACATCCTCAAGAATGTTCATGATCGATCTTGACTCGATTGGACAAAATAGTGATCGATACGAAATTCGTTCGTATCGATCACGGATCGAGTGCAAACGGCATGGGATCGATCGTGTGGCCCACCCATGTGAGAGAAAAGGTCATCCGAGATCTGAGCGAGATATTTGCAGCCTACGCCTATAAATAGCAGCCCTGGAGCTATAGAAAAGGGACTTTTGGCTCTTCTACGTCCAGACTCTGCCGAAATTATTGTTGTACACAAGTTTTACTGTTGTAATTCGTTGTAACCAACAAGCAAAAGTTAAAAAAAGTCAACCATTTCACAGTGGACGTAGGCCATACGCCGAACCACTCTAAATTCGTGTGTTTCTGTGCATTTTTCTCGTTTATTTTTGGTGTGTTTGTTAGATCTGCCTCCTTTTTCATTTATATTCTTCATTTTATCTCTTCAAACACATCCGAAGGGTGTTGTGCCCAATTTTGGTACAAACAGAACTGTATTTAAATTCTATCGAGTTACATCTCCAACCAACTCAGGATCCTTGAAAATTCAGGTTTAAAATCAGGTTGAATGTAAAAAAGCGTTCCAGTACTTATTGGATAAATGTTCAAGTTTGTGTGGTTATTGAATAAGCATTTAATTTTGTAAGCTTATATAATAAAAATCAATTTTGAGTGTTTATTTCATAAATGATAATTAATTGAATTATGTTTATGTGTTCAAAGTTGGACAATTGTTGAATAAACAACAATGTTAAATTTAGCTTCACGAACACAAACAATAAATTTTCTACAATAAATTTGATGGGGTTTCAATGTTTGAAATTTCTAAATCAAAATTTTGAATTCTTAAAATTCAAGAAGGTAGCGATATTGAGAGGTTTGCACATAAATTTTAATAGTGCTTTTCATTCAAGTAATTTGTTATTATTTTATTTAGAAGTTTAATTTTTATTGTTTTTTAGACATTATAGAATATGGTGAAAATTAAGCTATGATTCATTGGAACAACCGCAGTTGAAAATTATTTTAATAAGTTGCATCATGTTTTATAGAAATTGTCGTAATTGCTTTTTGTTTGGATTGAATGAATCTTTTTTGATTTGAGTGGGAACCATAAAAATGGGAAACAAAGTGATTCAAATTATCTTGTTTGTATATGATATGAGAAGTGGATGAAGAAATTAAGGAAAAAACTATTTATTATTGATTGTTACTTTAGTTTTTTTACTATCGTATAAATACTGAATGCAATATCTACTAATGTAGAGAAGGTAGTAACGCAATCCTCGTCTACTTTGGATTTTAATGACCAATGTGTTATACTTTCATCATTACTTAGATAAATATTTTCTTGTTTAAATGATTTTCTTGTACACCGGTTTGATCAAGATCTATGTTGGTTTTGGTACTTGTTTACGTGTGTTAGAACACATACTTGTTAATAAAGCGTAATCTAAGGTTGCTTCTATTTAAAGTAGTGAATGTGTTGAATTTTGAATGTTGATTGTTGAATGTTGAATCATACTTGTTTGCATTTTAAAACTTTTGATTAATATTAAGCAATATGGTTTTTTCGACAATAATATCTCTTTTCCATTAGTTGGTATTTTAACCAATAATGATTATTGAAGAAGAAATTTAAAATACTACAATTTAAAATTTAAATACTTTAATTAAGAGAAATTTGAATGCTAGAAAATTTAAATTCTGAAATTTAAATTTAAAATGCTAGCACTTTCAAATTTAAAATTTTCAAAAGCTAGTGTTTTTACAAGTTTTAACTTTAAAATTTTAATTTTCCTAAATTTTGAGATCTTAAATATTTTTAAAATTTTGCGTTTATTATACTTTTTAAATGTTAAAATTTTGAATTTATAATAATCTATAAATGCTGCTTAGGGTACAAATGGAAAATGATAGTTATTCAACTTTTAGAACTAATAATAAGAAGAAATAAATTGTTGAACTATTATTTTGAATAAGTAATTTAAATTAGAACACTAAAAAAAATAAACATCATTATTGTTTTAGAAGTTTCATTCAGAATTTCTTATAAAAACAAACGGGCTTTGAGAAGCTAAGACCGTGGTTGGTTTTCCGTTTTTTGTTTTTTGTTTTTGTACATAAAAAAATGCATACGACGTATGTATATAGTGAAAAACAACCAATTTAGAAAATGAAGTTAACATACAAAATAGAAAACAATTCTTTTTATTTTTTGTGTTTTGAAAAATAATGGAAGCACAAGAAACCATTCATCATTTCGTCGTCCCTCCATCCACTCCGTAGTCCCTTTCATCTTCCTTCCATCCGCTCCATCGTCCCTCCGCTTTTTTATATTTTGTAATTAATATTGAAAAACCCAAAACATAAAGTACAAAATAAACCAAACGGACCTTAATATTTTTATTCATTGACCTTCAACGAATTATCAATAATGAACCATCCCTTGCAATAATATTTGGAAAATGATTTCTGTAGTGGAGGTTGTTGAATTGGAGATTTAGATCATGCCATGACGGTCCCTTCTTCTATATGTAATTGTCTATACCATACTTTAAATGTATGCAGTTGTTAGTATCATTCGGATAGTTTTAATCTTTCTTCGATGCTTGCGCCTTTACGTTGTCTCTTATATTGAATCGTTTCATACTTTCCTATATGTGTATAGAATCCATCAAATTGATAAAGAAGGTTTATCATCCACTTCAGTTCAAAAACACTTTCGATTTGCAATTTCACTTTTTATTTATGATTAACTTTCTTTTATCATTGTCATTGTGTTTATTGCTTTCACATTCCTTGGTTTTGGTTTTGGGCATTTCTAAAGTTGGGTTGATGGAAGTCCCTTATTCAATTTTGTCTTAGCATCTTTCAAGTACATCTACGTTTCAACCTACTTATAAGAATCTCTTAGATTGTTGTTTTTTCCCATTGTTAGAGTTCTTGAAAATTCTATCTTTTCTTAACCAAAGTGAAGATTTCCATATTAATCGAGGTATATAGGCTTTTTAATGGATTCGATTTCCATTTTGAATCTTTTGATACCGCTTTCCAGGAATTCTGCATCGTTGCTTTACAACACAATTGTAATTTTATGGGATTATAACTAAAATTACATTATTAATTTATGAGAAATGCTAACTCGATCGGAATTTAGAAGGTAGAGAAACTCGAATTTGAAATAGAGAGAAGATATTACAGTGCCGTATAAGACTGAAGGCTAAGATTTTATCCATTCAAAATCGATGAATAAATTGTCGAATGTAGAAACTTTTTACTAATTTATTAAAGTTAGCGATAGGGGTGGTTCGTTTTATGGTTACGTTTTATGGACTTGCATGTAACAAGGTGAGTTTTTAGATGCTATGCTCATGGTGCCTACCCTCCACCGATCTGCATCGCCTATTCCTATTCCACATGCAGGTCCAAGCTCCCGCTTCCTGTCCTTCAATGAAATCCATGACTTTTCTTATGGCTTTGGCACTTCTAGCTTTCTATTCTATCTCTCCTCCTGAATCAATATAAAATTAGGTTTGACTCGGTCTAGGTGTTAGAGTCCTAGTAGAATCTTAGTAGAGTCCTACGAGTTGGGTAGGGTTGTTCTTTTTTTTCTTCTTTGTATGGGGAATTTACTACTTGTCAGGTCTCTTGGCAGCTATTTTTTTGATGTATAATAAAATTTCTTGAGTTCTCTCCTTCTTTAAAGGACCACTCATTTTTTTATAAAAAATATATTATATATATGGTTTATTTTTTAATGGTAATATAATTACCATGTTGGTTTATATATAAAGGTGGTAATTTTTTGAATAATTTTTTTCTTCGGAAGATGACAATTTGATTGTTGTACGTCAGATGTTGATTGTAGGGGTGGAAATGGTTGGTTAACCGACTTAATCGGTTTAACCGATCAAAATCTATGGTTTTGTTAACTAAAGTAGAAATAAATCCAAACAATCGAACTATTTATATTTAACCTCGGTTAACCTTCATATCTAGTGGTTAACTGTTCTTCCTTAATCGGTTAACTGTTGATCGGTTAAACATGGTAAATCGAGGAAATAATTGCGTAGTTCAACTTTACAGCTAGTGCATAGCAGTTTGACTTTGTATTTTTTTAGGAATCATAGTTTCTTCAAAATGACGTATAACCTAAGTGTACTTATTTCTACATTGTCCTCCTTTTCATGCCATTTCTACATCCACAATTCATCTTCTTAACATTGAATTCATGATATAATATTTCAGTTGCGGTCCTCTTCCTACCATAGATAAGTAAATAAGAAACCATCTCAACTTCAATTTTGTACTTTGTTAATATTACTGCCTATTGTGTCTTAAAACCTATCAATGCTTCTTGAGCTATTAAAAAATCCTTTTCGAAAATATACCGTTTCCTTATACCTTGCAAGTGGATAAAAATAGGAATAATAGGAATGTTTGAAATGTGGAAAGATTGGAACAATTTGATTGAATTGAAGAGAACTGAGTAATTGATAGACTAAAAATATGAACTATGTTGGTTCAAGATTGAGAGAATTGTTTTTGGGAGCATGTTATTTTTGGCAGCCATGATTGGAACATTGAAAGAAATGAAATGCACTGAATTTATATTTCCAACTTTTATCCGGCTCATACGAATAATATCCGTCTCTAAGTCTTGTCTAGTTTGTGTATTTTCAGAACTCTTATAGGACATGACACAAACATATCTATGTTCGGTTTAGCCAACCCGATTAATACTCATACCATCAGGATTTCAATCAGTTCCCTTTAAAAGTAAAATATTTATAGTTCAAATTAATGACTTCTTTTTAAAAAAAGTAAAATATTTCTTATAATCATATATTTTCAAGAAGATAATCTTTTATATAAGTTTGACCAGTTCCATCAAGTTTATTTATTTTTTGAAAATCAATTATTTATAATTGAAACCCAAATTTGTTCAAAAAAATCCATTTAAAAATATTAATTTTGAAAACAACTGTTTCTGTTTAGAAAGTTTTTATTAGAAAAAAGATCAAGTTTATTCAAAAGTACATTTATCCCAAAAAGTAAATAAAGTAAAATTGAAATTAAACATTGAGAATGCTAAAATCGTTTGGTGCAATTTTTAAAATATCAATAAAGTTGGTGTTTACTTATTGAATTGTATAAATAACTGAAAAATTAAAAAATGTACAAGAGTTCTTATTTCTTTCAAAATATTTCTAAATTTTATATTTTATGTCATTTTTTATTTATTAAGTAATATTATTTTGAAATCAAATTAGAAATAAATTTAAAATCTGCATAAGTCTTTAAAAATAAATACGTTTCACAATAATCATAAAAAATGTACCGATTAAAGGATTAACGAATTAAAGGAGTTTTAGTTAATAGTTCTAGTTTGTGGCATCTCTAGTAGTTTTAACGAATTAAAGGAGTTGTAAAATGATTCAAATAGGAGAAGCACATGCAGTGATGTAGTGTTGTTTTAAAAAATTGTTGCAAACAAAAGCGGATTATAGAAAACAGATGCGTCGCAACACTTTAATTAAAATTGTCACAGCTTTGCGGTTTTTTTCAACCCATTACGATTTGTAGTGATTTTAAAAAAACCATGACATATATTATTGTTTTCCAAATCTCAAAACCATTAGGCGTCCTTCGTCTTCTCATTCCATCTCACTTACTACATGTGAAAAATAAAATTCTCAAAATTCCACAAAAGTGCATCAAACCTTTACTCAAAATCAACATAAATTGAACAATTTCTTCAACTTAAGTACTTCATATCTTCATTCCTAAATGTCAAATCTATTATTATTTCACTTGATTTCGCCTAATTTAACCCTTTCTTTACAATGAGTGATGAAATTCCAGTAAGCAACATTGATGTTGGTGAAAGAAATTTGAATATATCTCCAAATTAACGTAGTAGTCGAGGAGAAGATGCAGCAATCGCTCAAATTGAGATAGAAAACCACTTTTAACAAAAGTGGAGTTGAATCTACAAGCATGAACAATCCTATGGTTGTGGGTTTCACTTTTTAGTCGTTAATCAAACTAAGGCTCGGATAAACACGTATTAATGACAAGGGAACAAACTTTTTGGTACTTTCTTTACTTCCAAATTCACACACAACCTGTATGGTAAATGTTTAATCATATATTTATATAAGTTATTATTACTTGTAGAGTCGAATAATATGCGTTGTCATGGTTTATTTTCTCAGGTCAAATTTTTTTAACGCTTGATGTCCACCATCCCTCATAAATGGAAAATTATTGTTATAGTTTTTGGACACGCCATGAGCATTGAATTAGAAAATTCTTATAATATATATGTTCAAGTTATTGTTGAACGATTGTGGCCAACAACACACTTTTTCTATTTTCATGTGTTGGACATTATTCAGCGTATTTAGCTTTTACAGTTTCAACATTAATTCCAACAAGATTACATGATCTTCCTTTACTTGTAGATGATTGATGGAGTCATATTAGCGGTGCACGTATATATCTACCAAATTTGTCTTTGGAAAATTTAAATCGTGGTAATATACGAAATTTCCTTTTGTCTCGTATCTTATTATGAATATGTTAATAGCCACACCGATCAATATGCGAATATTGCTAGAGCATTTGTGTTATTAACAATGGGTGCAACACCCAGTAATTTTAATAAAAATAAATAGCTAATTAAAATGGGCGTTTTAGTAATTTTACATCTAGCTGAAAAAAATGAATTATCACAAATGAAGGAATTCGATGAATCTCACTTTTCCATTGTTTCAAGTAGGTTTTTCCAGCCCAAATTCATATATAAAATACCAAAAAGGAAACCGTGCGAAGAAGATACATAATGCTTACCGTAGTATGTATTTTAGGTTTTACATCTATTTTGAAATTTAAGTTTAAAAATTAGTATGAATAAATCAAAGTTTATTCAGTAATTAATTGAATACGTTCGAACTACTTTAAAACAGTATAATTGTTTTAATGTGCATTAAAAGAAAAGAAAGAAAGATAATTTACATGCACTCACTTAAAACTGCTTCAAGTTAAACATCGATTATCATGATAATGAATTTTTTCGCTATAATTAATGAAGGATGTATTATGTATATTAGAAAGGGTATGTAACAAGATATTTATGAACAAGAATGCATTAAAATGAAAGAAACATTGCATATTTTAAAAGGAGAAGATAACAATATAATCATGGAAGGAAAGCATTTCTTAAATTAAAGGTAAGATACATTATCTCTTTATTGGTAAAGAATAAGGGTAAATCCAATTTTTTGAATTTTGGAAAGATAAATATCAATCAACTACAAATTGATTGCAAATTATTAATAAAGCTTAAGGTTCCTAACTAATATAAATACACACACATATATAAATATATGCTTGAATATTGCTTCATTATTCCTTACAAATGTTAATATATATATATACGCCCACGCGCACACACACATAATATGCAGGATATCAGTAAACACTACTGATTTGAATTATATTAAATGGTATTGATATGAATTAATGACATTAATTGAGAGAGGATAAACGTTATTTTCTTTAATAATCTAAAATGAAATGAATTTTGTGTATATGTAAGGGATATGAGTAAATAAATTCTCCTAGACCTAGACTTCACCTAATTATATCTATAAATATAACCTAAGCCCTCAGTTTCTTTATTCTAACCCTAGCTACCGCCTTTCTAATTCTATATGTTCTTTTCTTCTTCTTCCTCCTGCAAACTTCTTAACCTAAACACTAATTTTCTGAATCTATTCTCTAATTTCTAAAGTAAAGACAAAACAAATAAAAATAAAATGAGAGAGAGAGGCAAACAAATCAAAGAGTGGATAATCCAAATTAGAAGAAAGAAGAAACGAAATCAACAAGCTAGGCAAAGGAGGAAAAGTAGCAAATTCAAATCGGATTAGAAGAGGGATTTTTTCGAATGACTCTTCAAGATGAGTGGACTGGTTCCGACGTGTTATGATGATTTACAAGTAGTTAATTTTCTTTATAACCCTACCTAGATTTAAAATATGCCTTTTGAATTTAGAATGGTAATTTCAATCTAGAATATATTTAACTGGATAATTTCATTCATGAATCTATATGGGTAGAAATGATGGGAAAAAATCTAGGGGACAAGTTAATAAAATAATTATTAAAAATATGGGAAAAGGGTAGATGAGTAAAATTCACTCTAATTTTATAAACATAAATTTTTATATGATAAGTTTGGGTTGATTTCAGATGAATAAAAAGTAGTTGAGTACACCTTTTTAATTATCTTGAATTAACTCCATTAACCTTGATTTTTTACATAGAATAGTGATTGAGATGTGTGGGTAGTCTATTGGAATGTTATGTATAATTGTAGAGATTAACTGGTTGAAGTTGTGTAAAAACAAAAATACAATATTACCAAAAATACTATTAAAAACAAATCCCTACGTCTATATTTGAATCGGCCAAGAAGACGAAATAAACAAATAAGAACAGACTTGGAAACCTTAATTTAGACGTTTGAATTTATTTTTAAAGTCTGGATTTTAGAAAACTCAAAACAAAAAGAACTAGTTGGATTTTAGAAAACTCAAAATAGAAAAGAACTAGTTCAATTCTGACCTGATTCACATGTTTGGATTTATTTCCAAATGTCTGAATCAAATTCATACATCTGAAGATAGGGCTAGACGTCTGAATACCTTTAGCTAGATTTTTCTATAGGGGTTCAGACGTTTAAACTAAAAATTAGATGTTTGAATGGCTAGGAAAATGCCCAAGTCGAACCTGGACCTTGTGCAGGCCAAGTAGGATGAATCGGAGGACTTGTTCCCACTTCTTTGACTTTGGGGAGTCCACATAACTGAATGGAGTCATGCAACGAGATGGAATAGTATCACACCGGGTGATGTCCTAGGTTCTCACTTCATGAAGTTATAAAGCTTATCGCTCGATGTGGCATGTATTTCAATTGCGATTGTATGCTTTAAAGCATACAAAACTAACGGAAGGTTACTCGATGTTTTTGAGGCAATTGATTTTAGACATTATTGTGCATGCTAGGTGCTGTGTATAGTTACGGGCACTAACGGGAGGTTACTCGATGCTTTTAGGGTAATAGGCCTAGGCACTGTGGTGTATGTCCGATGCGGTGTATAAAGGAGAGGATATCAGGCACTAACGGGAGGTTTCTCGAAGCTTTTGTGGTAAGTGGGTCTAGGCATTGTTGTGTATGCATGGTGCAGTGCATAGAGAATAAGATATCAAACACTAACGGGAGGTTACTCGATGCTTTTGGGACAAGTGGGCCTGCATTGTTCTGTATGCACGGTGCAATGCATAGAGAATAAGATATCGGGCACTAATGGAAGGTTAGTCAATACTTTTGGGGGTAATTAGGCCAAGACATTGTTGTGTTTGGCCTGACGATGTGCATATGACAACGAACATTAATGAGGAGGTTACTCAATGCTTTTGGAGCAAGTAGGCATAGGCATTTTGAGGTATACTCGACATGATACGTTGCCTATCAGGATCATATACTTTGGGTTCATATTGGACGTTGTCTGCTTAGTGTATTGAGGTTGTTTATTCGATGCTAGGTGCACTTAGGGTGACTTTTACATTTTTTATCAAGTTGTTGCACTTTAGTATGTAGATTACAGGTTCTATATATATACATATATTGTGACGACCCGGATTTTTAACGTCTGTTAATTGGATAATTAACTGGTTTAAATTATCAGAATATTAATTTTTGATCGGTCGAGCAAATGAATTTCTGATAATTGAAATATTGGATATATAAATGGCTTAAAAACTATAATAAATATTGGCTTATAAATCTCTGAATATGATGAACCGTATAAAAAATATATATATATATATATATACACAAGTGTATGAGTGTATGCTCATAATATATATATATATATATATGAAAATTTAGAATATATAAGCTTATGATTTTAAATAAAATATATAAGTATATAATTGTATGTATATGTATATTTATGTCAACACAAGATAAAATACATGAAAGTTTGTATAAATGTGGATATATATGTATATACATATTAGGACAAGATGTACACAAGTATTGGAAGGTATGTATAAACATAAAAGTAGGTACAAAATTGTATAAATATATATATGTACATATCAATGGATATGCATGTAAACATGGAAGGAGACATGCATTAAATGCCTATGCCATCAAGCACATAAAAATCAAATCAGCAAGTCAAGATATTTTCAAATTGAAAATTAAATAAATAAAAGAAAAATATAATGAAAAACCTGTACAAATTGTTCATCTCTATGGCTTATGCTGCAAGCTTATCTTCTCTTATATATTTATATGTCCTATAACATACTCACGCATAAAAGAAAAAAAAAGTCAATTCCAACAAAAGTCAACTTCTCAAACCTAAAGCTCAGCAAAATTCTAGTGAATTCAATTCAGTTTCAAAACAAGTTCCAGCTTTCAAATTTAAAACTCAAGATCATTTTAGCAAATCAAACAAAAGATTCAATGCAAAATCAAATTCAACAGCCCAGAAAAACCAAACATTGTTCTCTGCCTCTTCTAGTTTTGGTGAGTAATCCTCACACAACTACTCTCTAAATTCAAGTGTCTTGTTATGAGTAATTCGTGCCATAATGTTTGTGATTGAATGAGTGATTACTAATTTGAATCTTTGTTTGATTAAGATTCTAAGTTTAGTATTTGCATATGTTGCCATGGATGATAGTTAACGTAAGATAGTGCCTGAAGTAGTAGCAGTTCGAAACTTATATGGTTACACTTGCATCTTATAAACTTAGGTTACATAGATAAAGTTTCTTGATTTTTTTAAAAAGAAGATCAAGTGATAAAAGCCTGGAAGTAAGGGAACAAAGCAAGCAGTTTTAAAAAGAAAAAAATGTGAGTAAACTTTTTGAGATTCTGGAATGTGATCTGTTGTTTGAACTCATGCTTAAGTAAGATTGAAAGTGTGTTTGCATGTATACAGAGATGTGTATATGTGTATATATTGTTTGTGCATGTCAGTTACAGGCATAAGTACCCTCTGTTCCAGGTTACAGTATTTCAAAAAAAAAGAAGAAAAAACCTGTTCAAAATTTTATTTCTCTTTCCCTGATCATTGTTAAACTTTAGAATTCAAACAAAAGTTGTTTGTTTAAACATGATTTAAGATCTAAAAATAGATTTAAGTAAATCAAATCAAAGCGTTCTCTGGAAAAGTGAAAGTACAGGCAAACCCAACAAATGTTGAAATTTCAACCATCATGATTTCTGATTTCAACTATATTTTCTTAAACGTTATTGAAAATAATGATTTTTAAAGGTGGAATTGAAATTTTTATGAAAATATTCATTGAGAAATTCGGGGATGAACGATATTGGGTTTAAGGGCAAATTCTGGTGATTGATGATCGGAGAGATCTCGTGATCGTAACTGAAGCTTGCTGGAAGGTCGGGGATCATCAGAAAAATACTAGATGGATTTATAATTCACCATGGAGGACGAACGTGGTCGATTTAGGATTTAAACCTAAGTTTAGTTGAGGTCGGAATTTGAACTACTATGGCGGCGTCAATGTACCAGAGTTGATCGGTGCAGGGGAAAATGAAGCATGGGTTGTAAACGAAGCTCTGGACGCGATTATATGTTTCTGATCGCCGGAGGTGGCAGTTCGAGGTGATCTTGGACAACCAGTTTTGTTCCAATGGGTTTCGGGTTGCTCGATTTTGAATACATGATCAATTCGGGGTTCTGAGTGGTTGCTTGGGTCGAGTGGGTCAATGATGACTCATGGGAGGTGGAGGCGATGGTCGGAGCGCTGGCGATCGTTGGTGCACGTGTATGTGCATCTGTGTGTATCTAGGTTGAAGAAGAAAGTGTTGTCTCGGAGTCGTTCTCGGGGAGATTGGTTCGTAGCTCAGGATTGCTGTCGAGTTGTTCGTGGGTATTTAAATGAGTAACAGGGTTTTAAGTTTTTAAAATAAAAACAAAGTGTAAAAGGAAAGGGAAGGAATTACTCGAGGACGTGCTCGAGAAAACATGGTTGGAGCTCGGGGAAATGAAGTGATGAGTGCTCGGGGATTAGCTCGGTGATTTTGTTGTTTGGCTCGGGTTATTTTATTTTGTTGGTTCCAGGTTTTAAAATGAAACAAGAAATTCAGTTGGGAAGCAAAAGTAATTTTGCACAGGTTTAAAAGCAAAGAACATCAAAGTTTTAAAATATAAGGAAAATGATATAAAGTTTCAAAACTAGTTAAGAGACAAGTTTTCAAAGGTAAAAGTATATATCAAAGTTATTTTCAAACAAGCTTTTAAAGATTAAATGTTTTAAAGTTAATTGAAAGCTAATTACTTTGTGTAATTGATTTAAAAGCTAATTACTTTGTGTAATTAATAAAGGATAATTAATTTAGGGTAATTAATTATTTAATAATTTAAGGATAATTGATTAATTAAATTAATTAATAATTAAGGTGATAAATTAAAGATTTATTAATTTATGAAAGTGATTAAAGATTTATTAATTAATAAAAGTAATTAATTAAGAATGATTAATAAAAAGGGATAATTAAAGGTTAATTACTTAAATGTAATTAAAGGATAATTAATCAAGGTTGATTAATTTAAATGAATAATTAGATGGTGATTACTTAATTGATTTGTAATTAATAATGGTTAAGTAAGCAGGATTTATGGAATGAAGTAATTAATTTAATTTATTTTAAATTAATTAGAGATGAGGTAATTAATTTAATTCATTTTAAATTAATTATAGATAGTGATTAATCCTTGCTTATGTATGGATGGATGATATCGATTGCCTTGAATGGTTTGAGATCTCAGATATGAGATAATTGATGCTGTGTGATATGAACGCTTTGGTTGAATTGTGATGATAATGTAGATTATCTATCTGTGATATTGTGAATTATCTATCTGTGTGTATATAGATAATAGAATTGAACTGTTTTAACTTTAAAACATTTTGGCTTAAAAAGATGGTATTGAATTCGAAGAGACGGGGATTGGATATCAGCGATATCCGGAACCACTTCGATTAGTAATCTAAGTTTTTATAGATTGATATATGAAATCAATAGGCTGGAATGGAATAATTTAAGTGAATTGGACCATTTAATCTAAGTTTTGGTACTTAGAAATTGATGTGTGAAATAAGTGATCTCTCTAACAAATTGTGAATTTGTAAATTGACACGAGTTACCCCGGGTTTTATGTAAGTTTTATGCTGTTGTATTCCATGTTAGATGGGTTTACTCACACTGGTTTCCAGCCTGGCCAGGGTGTTACTTTGATGTAATGCTCGGGTCAGACCGAGTATTATAGATTTTCAGGTAAGGACGTTTTGGAGCTCAGGAGGCGAGCTGGATGGCAGGAACGTATGGAGTGTTTCCACTGTGATATATTTTTGTTTATCCGAGACATGTTAATTTGTATATGTCCAGTGTTTGAGTATGTGTGTAACTCTGGTGTATAAAAATGTAATCAACTGACACAGTATTCTTTTGTAAACTATTATTATTTGATATTATATTTTGATACGTTGCGAATGTGAGAATCTGTGTTGTGTTTCTATTTCTTCTTCTTCTATCTCTTTCTTCTTTTCCTAACTATCTGGGATTTTCGGGATCGAAAATTTCGGGTCGTTACATATATAGTCCACAAACACAGATGTACATCTTAGGTCATCTAGATTATAAATAACACCTAATTGCTTGTGATTACCACACACTAGTGATACAATTCATTCATCGGACTTTGATCCCCTCCTTTTCTTTTCCTTTATACCATCATAGGAGGACGTAGTAGCAGGTGAGTTGATTTGGGAAGGTGCATGGAGGTGGCGACATGACGCTTGGAGACTCGTCTATTTATAGCCATTCTCACATAAATCATATTATATATATTAGACATATTTTTATGATGATGTTATTTGTAGGTTTTATCTATGTCGAACATTATATGTACCATGGTTATTTTAGGACTGTATTACTTTAGATTATTTTTAATATTTATATTTTATTTCCTTTTGCCGTGAGATCTGAAATTGTAGAATGTTATTTGTATTAGGGAAAACTTAAAAACCTACAATACGTACTTCTTGGCACGATGCGAGTTCAAATGCTATTTTTGGGCTTTGGATCAGTGTGTGCAGAGGTGTGGGTTGTTTCAATGGGAGGTTTTTTTTCATAATGACGAATGATATCATGCCTTCATCATATTTTGAAGCTTTAACTGATTTAAATTTAGCTCAAAAATATGTTGATGTTCTGCAGTTCTTCAATACCTTTATCAAAGTTTGTTTTCTTATTATATTGGTTTTATGAAAATGTTGGAGTTGCCGGTATCACTTTTGAACATTATGAAAAATCATAGTTTTATCAACGACTAAAAGCATGGGAGAGAAGTGGAAGGAAAAATACTCATGATATTGATAGTAATTTTTTGATATCACATTGATCATCGAAAATCTAATCTAATCAATTGGCAACCTTTGTGTGACTTAGTTCATTACAATATAACAAAGTACAAGTTGCTAGCATTTTTTCTTGAATCCATATGTCACTTTGTGTGCCTAATAGTAGACGTGAGTATAAGTGCGATGATCATTATCGCCAACAAGTAAATGAAGTGACATTTATTCCTTGTGGTCCTCGTAACATCCCATAATTTTTTACTTAGTAATAAATCATAATTAATTTCTTAATTAAAGATTAAGCAAATAATGACTTAGAAAAATAATTTTTAAAGATGAATGAATTAGGACTGGAGTCCTATTCTGTTGAGTTTGCAATGTCGTTTATATATAAAATACATATTAAGTTTATTAAAATTGGATAAAGTTTTCAAAATGAGAAGAAAAGAGGAGGGAAGAGCAAAATTGTCATTTGGCCATAACCTATATCATTTACGAAATAACTCTTCATCTCTTCAATCTTTCTCCTCTTCCGTTTAAAACAAAAGGAGAAGCTGTTTTCTTAATTTCATATCAACATAACTTTTGATTTTTTCAACCAAAAATTCCAAACAAAATATCCAAATTTATGTTAGAAGATTATCTAGAAATCCATACCATCAAGTTTGCATTTTGCATGTGGTTAAAGAGGAATCTCAAGAATCAAAGGAAGGCCTAGAACTTGGGTTTCAATGAGCTTGGATTTCTAGAAGGTTTGGATAGTGATATCTATTCTCTATACTCTATGATCATTAGATAAGTTATAATCACGATAAATGTCCAAATGTTGGTTGGACATTGAGTAATAAACTTGATTAAGAATTTTAAAGATGTGAATCTTGTTAAATGAATATTTTAAATTATAAATTCTATAAATTGATGTGCTAGAAATTGGTAGAAATTAAATGGTATTTGATATGAATGTATAACTTAATTGTTGATTGAATTATTGATGGGAATGAAAGGATTGTATTGAATGCTAGTTGAAGTTGTAATTGAATGATGAGATATAGAGTTGTAATGGTTGGTTGAGTGGTTAAACTTATATGGTTTGCAAAGCGTTTGAGTTTCAGAACGATTTGTCGAATTACCATTTAGTTGTATTTGTCCCATAGTTGATCATCAGAGAAGTGAGCTCGAGTGTGAGGTATAGTAGATGGACGCAAGGCCGCGAAGTAAGGAGGCTCGATGTCGGGGCAAAGAAAGTCGAGATGATAGCCGTGTGAATTTTAAATGGTGAGATAAATTTCCTTTGATAAATTTACACCATCCAGTTTAGGTTTGCATTCTTATGGACCGATAATCAACCGATGTAGTAGTCGACTGATAAAGCACAATTATGAAATAGACCAAAATTTGCCTCAAACAGTAGATTGACTAGGTTTACAAATCGATTGATCAATGAGACAATTGACTAGTAAACCAAAACCACACAACTATTCAACTGTACTCAATATTGATTACAATGAGTTGGTCGACTTATTGAGTTAGATTAGTCTACTGATAGTTGTGACTGATTTTATGTTATATTTATTTTATATTGATTCTGAAGGCCACTTAGCCACTGTGTAGTGGATTTGAGTTTGGATTGGATATGTCAGATTCCCTCTTGAAATGAAATGCATGATATACTATCTGTCGTATCGGTTCTCGCTCAAACCAATTACACAGATGGTCGCTCCTCAACAACCTTATTCTTCATGCTAGTCGACAGCATTACCCTGTAGTGTCCTTGGCTAGTGTGAGTATAGTGGTGGGGCGTCAAAATAGTGATCGACAATAGATTGAGCAACTTGATGTTTTCTTTGGGATTTCTCATCGTAACTTTAGGATGCGATGTCTTTTGCATATGAAGTCGGATAGAGACAGGGTTTGGACCAGTATTCATTGTTTTCCAAGGATAACGGATAGGAAGTTTTAGGGTACCCTGATTTCCGGGACCACGCTGGATCCACTATGATGTACTCTGAAACCATAGATTTTTTAGATTGGTCGAAAGGTGTATCAGAGACGTGGTTGACACAAAAGTCACAAGTGATGTTAGAGACGCACTTTGATTTGTATGGTAGTTTTATTTTATAGAGCTGTCCGTTGGGTTTTGAGACGTAATGACTAGATTATTGCGATATACAATTCCATACAAAGTTGCGTATATGGATGAGTTCGTACTTCTTGGCTTCGACCTTGGAACTAGATATTTGTAACATTTGGTAGTGGCCTTATATTGGTGACCATATATGGTATTGGTCTTATATTGGTGGTTGTATATTGACCTTATGTTAATAACCGTATAATGTATTGGTATTACATTAGCGACCATACATATTATTGGCCTAATATTAGTGATAATACGGATTAGAGCATGATAACTTCTGGTCTTATATTAGTGACTATGCTTGCCAGGTTTCAGCCTTATCGAGAGACCCATGGTTCACTAATCTTGTGTGTTACATCTGGTTCATGACGTGGGCCGAGTTATTTTGTATATGATAGTTTTATCATATAGAGTAGCACGATAGTAGAAATGTGCTAGCTTGTTGGATGCATGTGAAGATGCATGTTGAAGTATGGTTCCATTAGTTCGAGTACTACCACTTATTATTATTCATAATATACTAGCGTATTGGAGATAATGTAGATTAATGATATTTTTTCAACAGACTTTATGTATGACCTTCTCTTTGTTTCTTTGTTATTAATTATTTGAGTAGATTGACTTAGATATGGGGATCTTTGCTGGTTGGGGGTGATTCATAGAGCCATAGCTATATTACCACTACGATTATATCTATCCACTTTTTGTGTATTGATATGTAAACTATATGTATTATTTTAAGACATGTATTCTTATGAGATTTGATGTAACATTTACACTTTGTGTTATAATCTTGGATCTTATGTCTCTTCATAGGGTATGCATCTAGCTTTTACATGTTTATGTTGATATTCTATTTTATATCCTTCCTTTGTGAGAATTAGTTTATTGAGATAGATATGCTCTGTGATATTTTTGTGTTTTGTACATCTACCCTTAATGGAACGTCGTCCACAACATGTCAGAGAATGCAGTCTCTTGTATGCGTTGATTTTGAGTGTTATGAAAGGCGGGAGATTTCATTTGGTATCAAAGCTTAAGTTACCTAATCACCATAAATTGGGATAAGTTGAGAGAGCGTATTTGTATTTGATATAATTATGCATTTAGCGTTTATGTGCTCACACTTTTGTTTCTTACATCTTGTACTATATTGTGGGGGAGAAATTGCTTACAATTTCATATGTAGATACCTACTATGAGTTGTGCAACGACCGCTAGGGACCATGCTGAGGTTCGAGATCTACGTATGCCAACATGGTTCTAGAGGTACCTTTAGGCTAAAATACAGTGTACTCCACCTCTAGTGGGTGTCCCTTTTGTACCAGCAGCAATAGGGAAGATGTCTATTCCTCCACCGCCTCCACCACCCATTCTTGATTTTCCCCAACTTTATAGGAATTACCTCCATATCGAAGGCAAGCCTTGTTTGGAAGAGTCGTTCATCAAGACTCTGGGTGGCTCCATACTAATGACCATACTTTTGGTGATATTACACTTGAGACTGTAGTAAAGAGCTGACTTGCTTCTGGCAACTTCAAAAGGAAGCATTATGTCGGTGGAATGTTGTAATTGGAGAGGTGGATAGACATGCTGTGATTTGGGAGGAATTCCAAAATGGTTTGAGGCTCAGACTATTTCTAAGGTCGAGAGGGGCTTGCAAGCCGAAAAGTTCTTATATCTCTAACAAGGCGATAAGATCGTAAAGGAGTACATAAATGAGTTCATCCTTTTGCTCATTTCAGAATAGACATGATCTACACTCCCGCTAAAAAGACCAAGAAATTTTGAGTGGGACTCAATCAACCTGTAATGTCCCTCATTCCAAACCTGAAAGATGGAACACCTAATGTGTTGCAGTCACATTTTGACCTGTCAACGGATGCAAACAGATGCAAATATGGATACATCCACATCCGCATCTGAAAATTTAAATCTGCGTCTGAATCTGCATCCGATATCCGTGGATATCCAAGAATTAGCATCCGTATTCGCATTCGTGGATTTTTTCCGAATATCCAAAAACATCCACATCCAAAAAGAGGATGCAGATATTTCCGAATATCCAAAATTATCCGAAAATATCCGCATCCGGAAAGAGGATGCTAATATTTTTGAATATCCGAAAATATCCGAAAATCAGCATCCGAAAACTAAATAAGGATTTTGTTGTATTGAAAATTTATAAATAAAACATTACAACTTAAATACTTCATTTTTTCCTTATACATTCAGACATATAAACTATAGTGCTGTAACATCCTCCTACTTGGAGGCCCAGAACTAACGGCTATGGATGTTGCAGTCATCTATAGTTATTAATCCTCGGCGACCAAATACGGCAATGTTAGGTACATTGATATACAGAAACACATGAATATAGAAAAATTTTAAAAAACAAACAAATTCCACATTCCATTTCAAAATGTTTCAAATTCATTACATAATCTTAATACGCAGACCACGTTCAAATAACATATAATTAAAACAAAATATGCCAAGAGCGACATATGAAGATGCCCCATTGGTTGATCAGAGTATATAATAAGGCAATAAAAACAAATTTGCCTTTACAACCGAAACACAACGGAATAAAAAAAACTCTAAATATCTAGCATGCCTCCTTCACGTCTCTGGAAGCTTTATTCGTCTAAAAGAAAACTTGGAAACCTTAACCCTCAGACTACTCAAATTAAATTGAGCATCCGAGAGTTTAAGGGGAAAACAAAAACTTCGAGTCAGACATAAAGCCTGGCATGAATAATAATTTACCATCTCAAATCATTTAGATATCTAGTGAGACCACACCGCTTAGCGGAACAGGTTTCCCGCTCACTAGTATCTTAAAAACTTTATAAAACCATATACTATGCTCCTGCATCCATAATGTTTAAAAAAATTCAAAATAATATGATGGTATGCAAACAAGTAAATTAATCATGGATTACCCATCCGCATTCATTCTGACTATCTGTCTCATTTATAGTTTCTAGAGTCACTATTAACCTATTAGTATTCATGGTCTTACTAATAACCTGTGAGGTGTTTATGGACTCCCTGTCCGATTTCATAGTTTACATGGGACCACTAAGAACCTCTTGGTAACTCCAATATCTTTTCTCTTATCCTAGTTTTCATGGGCTGACAAGAAACCTATTGACTTCTGTCAATATCTTAATCCAGATATAGTTTTCATGGGCTAACTACAAACCTATTGGCCCCTTCCAATATCTTTTCCTTTACACAGTTTTCATGGGCTTACTGTGAACCTACTGGCCCCTGCCAATATCTTTAATTTATATTTTAACATCCTTAACTTATATTCACTACTGGGTCAACCGAGCTGGTTATTCTGCCCTTTCCTAAAGTACCGTTATGGGTTCATAACAATGTGAATAAATATATGAAAAAGTAATCATAACAACATAATAATGCCAACACCTATGGTTGAATATCCTTGAAATCATTTTATATAAAACTTGGTTAATCCCTTTAACCTATTAATCAAGGAAAACTTCTTCAAAAACTTCATTTCAAAACTCTTTATTTATGCCATGGGTTTTTCCTTTAAAATGAGATTGGGTTAGTTGTTTTGAAACCTTAAAACATCACTTTCGAAACCCTTGGATGACCTCCATCGAAAGCATAGAAAACCTCTTTTCAAAACTCTAAGTATATACCTTTCGAAACTCTATAAATCAGTCCTTTCGAAACCAAAATATACCTTTCACAAGTATCAATACATTATTTTGAAACATAGTGTAACGACCCGTATTTTTGATAATTAAAAATATTAAATTTAATAAGATTTTTGGAATTTAATATTGTGAGGAATTAAAATTTATGATTTATAAATGGAAAAAATTATTAGAATATAATTTAATAATGTTGATTGAATAAAATTGACAACTGTTTAATTTAATTTCAATTAATGGTAATAATAAAGGTTAATAATGAAGAAAATAAATGTTGTATAAGATGGAGAAATCAATGTAATTTAATTGGAATTGGTTTTAATATTTGTAAGTAAAATTTATAATCTTTGTTGTAAACAATAAATGTATTAATGTGTTCAAATTATTTAAATGTAACAACTATTCATTTCTCATATTATTATTAAATCCGTTGTGGAATTATTTTGGGAATCAATGAAATTAAATGTAATTAAATATTTCAGTTAGTATAAGAAAAGATGTTAACTATAGAGTTTGATTGAAAAAATGGAAACTTCTGTTAATAAATAAATTACATAAGGAACTGTTGATTTAATATAAGAACCTGTAAATCAAAATAATAGAACTTATTGAAATTTAAAATATAATAAACTGGGGTTTTATTACTGTTGTAATTTAACGTTGTAATTAAATTAATATTTAAATCTTGAAATTAACATGGAAAATTGAATTTCAAAAGATCATTAAATTTTTGTGTAATCAAGAATGATAAAATGGTTAACTTTTAAATTTGAATTTAAAAGTGATTAAATTGATTTTAAAATAATAATTCATTTAATTAACGTGTAAAATTAGTCTTTTTGGGCACTGTCTTGGATTTTGACGAAACCAGTTTCATCAGATCCATAATAGTGAATTATTATAGGATTTCAAGTTTCGTAGCGATCAAATTTATCTTTTGATCGTGCGAGCTCGAAACGCGTAGAAATCAATTAAAGGAATTTAATTAAAATAATTTGATGTTTAAAAGCTAACTCTATATACAATAGAAATAGGGTTTGAAATTAGTTCCATTGAGTTTAAAAATATTGAAAACGTATATTTCGATATATAGGATGACCTACTTTCGTTTCGGGAACGAAACGGCTTTTCGGGTCTTTGTTATCGCTTTGGCCCAATCAATCTGTTCCATTCAATCTTATCCATCTTTGTCTATATATATATATGCTATTATAAACCTTAGCAGCCTTCTATTCTATTTTCTGTACGTACAATTTTTGTTCTTATCTACTCCTCCTCAATGGTGAATAACCCAAACCCTAATTACAATTTCAAATCAAATCCAAAAATTCAAACTGCTCAAACCCTACCATATAATATATCATCGCGAAGCTCTCGACGAACGTAATCTGCATCTGCAATTTGTTTTTCGATTGGAGGCTCTATTTTTCCAGAAATGGCGAAACATTCTTGGCCGTCCGTTGTAGGGTTTGCAATTCAACGCTGGATCGTCGACCAATCGACGTTCGGAAGGTGCTGTGTGGTAGAGGGTGCTGAGGCGAGTGCATCCATAGTGTTCGATCGTGTCAAAAGTGCCTATGATCGCCAGAAATTGGAGTCAAACATGGTGGTGGCGCTGGCTTCTTTGGCGAGTCGGAGATGGCCGCGACAGAGGCGGAGGTGCGGCGTTAGGCGAGGAGCACGGCGACGTGGGTGGATTGGGGTGGCAACGTCTTGATCGTCGGTGGTAGGTTAATGAAGATGCCAGCTAATTGGGTTTGGTCGAGACATGCTGAAGCGTATGATGTAGGGTTGTGAAGGTAACGTTAATTACATTATTGCCCCAGAATTTAGTTTAATTAAATTTAAATTTCAAATCTTCTAACTTGCATAACTTTTCCATACGAACTCGAATTCACGCACGGTTTCTTCCATTGGGTTTGTATTGAAATTCCAGACAACATGAAACTGATTTGGTTGAATTTGGAAACTGTTGAATTTTCGGGCTTTTATTGGATTTTTAATCGGCTATAAATCAAAGGTGAATGATTTAACCCACTCACGCAATACTAAATCTTCTTATGTTAGTTGAATTAAATTTGTGAAGTGATAAGAATTTTTAGGTTGCTGTTTGGTAGTTTAAATTTGACATTTTAATTGTAATTGAATTTTATATTGAATTAAATTCACGTTTAATTAATATTGGAATTAATTGCTAGTTAAAATCGACAATTGATAATCAGTAAATGTTGTGATTTATTGGCTGATTTGGATGTTGATTGTGATGGTTGTCTATTTGTTGACATTTTGGATGATTGGATGTTTATTTATTTTTATATATCCCTATTATCACTCTGTATATTAAGCGACAACATATAAACTGTTATTTGAATTATTTCGAATAAATTAAGAAGTAGGTTGAAATGATATATACCTATGACACTGATTTGGATGGATGATATATATCCATCCCTATAGTCAAAATTGAAATAACTGATCACTTGGCCATAGGGTAGAAAATTATATACGGATACCGGATTGGTTAAATTAAATGGTTTTAAAATATTGAATTTGGATTTTTTGGTTAATGATATCATTTTAAAGGAAATAAATTATGGATTTATATGAATTAAATTATTTCTGATTTAAGATTTGAAATGTTGGAATTGAAATTTCGTAAAAGAAATTATTTTAAAAGAAGTGAATTTGGAAGGTGAAGTTATAATCGACATATGACTTTAAATTTGAAAATTGAATTATTTTAAAGTTTGAACCTTAAATTGAACGATGAAGTTTAATTTGATTTAAGTGATTTAAATCGGTAAGTTGAAATTGGACTTGAAATCGATATGAATTGAAATGGTGTAAAATAAGAATTGAATTGAAATTTAAATCATTGAATTGAATTGTTGAATTTGAAGTTAAAAATGAACGTTTCGAAAATTGAAGTTAATTCAAATTGAAATCGAACTGATTTGAAACTAAATCGGAAATGAGTCAATTGAATTGAAAGATTGGAACTTGAGTTTTATTGATTTGAAATTTGGACATGGGTCCAGATTTGTTGAAATGGAAAGAAACGGTTTGATTTGATATTATTTTCAAAATAAGTTATTTTAATATAAACTGTTTTAAATATTTTTTTTAATGTTCAATTTTTTTTGATTTTCCAAACTATTTTACTATATAAACCAATTTCAATACTCAAACCATTTTATATCAAACTGTTTTAAAATTTTAAACCATTTAAACTATTTTAGACTATTTAAGCTATTTAAAACTATTCAAACCATTTTCTAAAAGTTAAAATGTGCGAAGTTGGAATGTTTATATTTAAATCGTTGATTTAAATGCTTAAATGAGGTTATAATCTAAGTTAGAATTTGAAATGATATCTTCAAGTGAAAATGATGTATGAAGTAAATATGATGATTTTGAAATGAAAAATATTTTAAAGTGAATATGATATTTTGATATCAAATATGAATCGGTTTCGAAATGTAAAAGAATCAACCGGTGTGGAAAAAGACGTTTGGTTGTTAAAGAGACCGGGGCCTCTTATTGGCGTACTTTCTATCAATATTGGAACCACTTTAACAACTGTGTACATGGTGGATGATCCAGAGTGAAGTGGTTGGATTTGGTGAACGATTGCTAGATTTGAAGAAAGAGAACGATGATGGATGACCCTGGCACTTGTGCCAATTTGAAATGACTAAAACAGGACGGCTTGTTAGGGCCAAGTGGGCTAGCTACCCCTAGCGGACACACCACTTCGTATTGCTATATTGATTTTGACTTGATCGGTGCACCTTGATTTGATTTTGGGGGTGTTGGACGCAGTGGGCGGTCGTGGCTACGATGCATTACCACCAGCCCAACGATCTGAACTGGTAGTATCCTACCTTGGGCATTTCCTTACGTGCCTTGTCATACTTTTATCCTTATACGCGATCACTACGACTTTGTTTTAGTGTTGTCTTATTATGGCGCCTCCCTGGCTACCGACATTACTGGTGATGCTACTAATGCAAACGGTAGGACAATGCTTAAAAATGTGTTAAGGGGGATCAATGTAAAGCCTTAATGCTATTTTAATACTTTACTTTACTGATAGACACTACATATATAACGTATATTACTACATATAGATAGTTTAACGGATCCTTAGGAGATGGAAAATCACGTAACATCTCTTAAGTTATTGCACTCACGTTGTACACTTGATAGGAGATGGAAAATCCCGTAAACATCTCCGAAGCTATTATACTCATATTTACTTATTGTTGATTTAACTTACATAAGAACTTTTAGTTCTGACTCGAGTGTTTTGTCTTTTCATTACGCTCGGGTCAGCCTGAGTATTTCAGTGTTTGAAGACATTATTCCTTGAAGATGAAGATGGAGTTTGCTAGACCGTATTTACTATTATTATTCCGCTGCATTATTTTGGTATGTTGTCTGATTATGTTGAAAAAAATTGTGTAATCAAATGTATATTGTAAAACAGCTTCATGAACTGTTTATTTGATTATTATATTTTATCGTTTCGCTGTGAGATAATCTGTTTGCTTTCCTTCTTTTCTCTTATTTTTTTATTATTTAACCCCATTGACAATCTTCCTTGAAAGGTTTGAGTTAGACATGTATGGTTTATTATCGATTTAAACCGTCTAAAAAGTGGGTCGTCACAGTTGGTATCAGAGCCAGGTTTAGAGATACCTTAGCCTGTTAGGAGTTAACTCATTAAAAATAGGGTTAGCAATACCCTAGAATAAGTTTGAGTGTATATATATATATATGAGAGAGCTTATTTGTTAGTACTATAAAAATATTTTGTATTGTGTTAATTTATTCTGTTAACTCTTTATAAACTCAGGTCGGTACGTGGGACACTATAACATCGATAGGGATTTCTAAACACTTGAATAGGATAAACCGACACAATATTGTTTTGAAAATAAGTAAATGAAATAATTTTACCTAATATTATATTTTGTATATAAAAGAATAATTTTTATAAAAGGATATAGTTGTATGTGGTATGTTTGTTGTTAGGAAGTGAAATTCTATAAAATGGTTTGTAAAATTATGATTTACAAATAAAATGAATTTAAATTGGAAATTTGAGAACTTAAATTTCGGTGTTTTGAAATTGGGTTTTCAAAGATTTGAAAAAATAATGTTAGTGTTATTTGGAAGTATTTGCAAATAGAAATTTCTTCAAAATGTTTTCAAAAGGCACTTGAAAGAAATGTTTTTAAAGAATTTTTGAAAGGAAACAAATTATGTACTCCCCTCTTCTGTCACTGGAAAATAATTTCGGCGAAGTTATAATCGACATATGACTTTAATTTTGAAAATTGAATTATTTTAAAGTTTGAACCTTAAATTGAACGATGAAGTTTAATTTGATTTAAGTGATTTAAATCGGTAAGTTGAAATTGGACTAGAAATCGATATGAATTGAAATGGTTTAAAATAAGAATTGAATTGAAATTTAAATCATTGAATTAAATTGTTGAATCTAATTTGAAGTTAAAAATGAACGTTTCGAAAATTGAAATTAATTCGAATTGAAATTGAAATCAAGTTGATTTGAAACTAAATCGGAATTGAGTCAATCGAATTGAAAGATTGGAACTTAAGTTTTGTTGATTTGAAATTTGGACATGGGTCAAGATTTGTTGAAATGGAAAGAAACAATTTGATTTGATATTATTTTGAAAATAAATTATTTTAATATAAACTGTTTAAAATCTATTTTTTAATATTCAAATTATTTTGATTTGGAAATGGGATTCAATCATTGCTTCTCTTATTTTTTTTCTTATTTAACCCCATTGACACTTCCCTTTTGAATAGTTTGAGTTAGACATGTGTGGTATATTATCGATTTAAACCGTCCAATAAGGTGGGCCGTCACACATAGCTTTGAAACCAATGAAAGTACCCCTTTCGAAAGTAGTGGGTTTTACTTGTAAAACATCTTTTGGGTCAAAGTGGTTACATACGAAAGTATCTATTTCGAAACCTTTAATAAAATTTGTCTTGGGGAAAATTTAATGGCGTCGAAACCATTCATTTGAAAGCTCAAAATCTTTGAGTAAAACTTTTAAAGGATATCATCGAAACCCCCTTTCGACACCATTGCCTTCGAAACCCCTGAACCCTTTCGAAAGCATTTAAGAAGTGACTTAGTATAAGTTTAAAACAAAGGCACCCTTCGAAAGCATTGATAACTTCAATACACTCGAAAGGCACATGAACGACAGTGAGGTTTCGACTAGGTCGGAACCATCATCTTCGAAAGTCTTATTTAAGAATAAAGGACCTCATCCGAAAGCTCCTACTTTAAAACTTAGTATGGCAACCTCCTTCGAAAGCTATTTAGAAAAACCCCTTTCAAAAACATATGTTTCGACTACGTCGAAAGCTTTAAGTAAAACGAGGCAGGCACTTAACATTTGAAAACGAAACTAAGGTTTCGACCCTATCGGAAGCATTGCTTTCGACACTATGGCTCCCGCCTTTCTCCAATCCACTACGTACCATCTAAGTGATACCTTGTGTATGGGTTTCGACTAGGTGGGTTTCGGCTGGGTTGGTTTCGATTGAGTCGAAGCGGAAGCATTGGAGTCGAAAGGCACTACTAAAGAAGGCGGAACCTACTTTTCTGAATAAAAGCTGAAATCATGCTAATTTTAGTAAATGCTTTATAACTAACCTGCCTATTTGTAATCTTTTAATTAGTTGCCTTAAAACTTTTCAAATCATTTACAAAAATAGCCGCCACATTTATCTGATCTAAATCAAGGAAAAATTAACGTTTAAGCCCTTTCATTAAGCAAAACCAATATTGCAAATAAGTCTTTTTTTAACATATTTTATTTTCCATACGAGATCAATTAGGAAAAATCCCCAAAAATCACAGAAATTCACTTTCATAATGTTATCTAACATATTAAAATTTCAGACCCAAATTCTTCCTGAAATGATCAATAGTAATTTTAAACCCAATTTTATCATATTTTCCTTTGAAAATTCATAATAAATTTTCCATGGCTTAGAAAATTACAAAAATTGAAACTCATCTCCAAAATCATAATTTACATAACATATAATTTATCCATGGCATTCAGAAATCGTTAACAATCGGTTTTTCCCTAAAACCGTATAATTGCATATGATAATAATTTGATTTAAATCAAACATATTATAACACTAGCATATCATCATTTAAAACATCATAAAAACGAATTTAATCTTAAATCCGAAAACATATGATCATAAAAACAAAATAGAGATGGAACGAATTATTATTCACCATGTATATGATAAGGACTTTGAAATTTGTTGTAGATTAAATCCCCTAGCTTGATTAAATTTTTCTTCCACTTTTCCCTTGTTAATGGCCGGTGCTTCTTAGTTTAGATTTGTGTTTGTGAAAATGAAAAGTGTATGTGAATGGGCAAGAATGTGAAATGTATAGCCATGAGTAATAATAGGGTGGCTATCTACTAATATGTCCATGTTTAATTAAATACATAAAAGCCAATTTAAGCCCATTTAATTGATTAAGCACGGCCCTATATGATTTATTCAAATCTCAATCTCCTTATCATTCCCATTCTTATACTATTCTATTTAATTTATCTAATTAAATCTCCTGAATAATGTTATCAAAAATTAGGGATGTTATAGGTTCCCCTCCTTAAAGAATTTCGTCCTCGAAATTCAGTAAGGACTAAATACTAATCATAGCAATCATTTGTAACAACTCCTAACAACCTACTAGCCTATCTGACTAGAAACTATCTATATAAATCTAATATATACATACCTTTAAATCAGATCAGAATAAGTATCTCGAATCTTATCTTCTATCTCCCATGTACAATCCTTCTCGTTGTCGCTCCACTGAACTTTCACCATTGACTGTCTTGTTCCTCAATCTTTTCTCATCTCTTGCTACAGCCCGAACTGGTTGTCTAACAATATTCAAATTAGGCTCTACTATCAGATCTTCCAACTTTGTCGGAGGAATAGTAGCCTCTGGATCATGCACATACTTGCGAAGATGAGATACATGAAATACATTATGGATACCTTCCATACTGCTCGGCAACTCTACTCGGTATGCGAGCTTTCCAATCCTCTCTACAATCTGGAATGGACCAACATATCTCGGTGCCAGCTTCCTTGACCTTCCGAACTATACCACACCTTTCATTGTTGATACTTTAATGAAGAGCTTATCTCCAACTGAGAATTCTAGGCCTTTACGCCTCTTATCTGTGTAACTCTTTTGTCTGGACTGAGCTTCCTTCATCCTTTCTCGGATTAACTCAATCTTCTCTATCGCCTCTCTAACCAGATCTGGACCCAAGACTAATCTGTCTCCAGTCTCCAACCAACATGCTGGTGATTTGCATGGCCTTCCATACAAAGCTTCAAAAGGCGTCATTCCTATACTAGTCAGATAACTATTATTATAGGAAAACTCAACCAAATGTAGGTGATCTTCCCAAGATCTACCAAAGTCTAATACACAAGCACTTAACAAATCCTCGAGTACCTTGTTGACTCTCTCTGTCTGCCCATCTGTCCGAGGGTGATATGCAGTACTCATATTAAGCTTGGTACCCAACACTTCATGTAGACTCTTCCAGAATTCACTAGTGAACAAGGCATCTCTATCACTGACTATACTACTAGGAACTCCATGTAGTCTAACTACATTCTTCACGAACAACTTAGCTAATACAGGTGCCATCCTGGTTGACTTAACTGGAATGAAATGGCCACTCTTGGTCAATCTATCCACTATGACCATACACTTCCATTTCCTTTATTTGACCTTGGCAAACTGTCTATAAAATCCATGGATATCGAATCCATTTCCAACTGGAATCTCTAAAGGCTGAAGCAACCCATTCGGCTTCTGATGTTCGGCTTTCACTTGTTGACAGTTTGCACACTGCCTAACCCACAAGCCAACATCCCTCTTCATACCTTCCCAATAGAAGCTCCTCTTCATATCTTGATACATCTTGGTCCCTCCAGGATGAATCGTAAACTTGAATCGATGACATTCCTCAAGAAATTCTTTCCTTAAGTCCTCAATATTTGGAACACACAACCGTCCCTTCTTTCTCAACCATCCATTTCGGTCAAGACTAAAATCCTTTAGATCATCGATCTCTGTTCCAACCTCAAGCCTTCTAATCCTCTCGGCCAATACTGGATCCTCCTTCTGCTTATAAGCAATCCTTTCGATCAACACTAGTCGAACTTCTAAACAAGACAACATGGTGGTACTCTAATTAGAACTAGCAATCGATTTTAGCTGCACACTACAAGTAGTCAAAGCTTCTAAATCCTTCCACTCCGCCAACATAGCTAACACCACATTCCGATGTATTCGGCTAAGAGCATCCGCTACCTTATTTCCTTTCCCGGGTGAATACTCTATACCAAAATCATAAGAAGCCAAAAAATCCAGCCATCTCTACTGTCTCATATTCAACTCCTTTTGAGAGAATAAGTGCCTTAAAGACTTATGATCTATATAAAGTTCAAACCTTTCCCCTAAGAGATAATGCCTCCAAATCTTCAATGCGAAGATCACTGCAGTCAACTCCAGATCATGAGTACGATATCTCACTTCAAGCGGTCTAAGCTGTCATGAAGCGTAGGCAATCACTTTACCCTTTTGCATCAACACAGCTCATAATCCAGTCCCACATGCATCGGTATACACCACCAACCCTTGGTTTCCATCTGGAACTAATAACACTAGTGCATCGGTCAACAAATGCTTTAACTTAAGGAATGCTTCCTCACATTTGTCAGAACAGACAAACTTCACCTGCATCCTAGTTAATTAAGTCAAAGGCGCTGCTATCCGTGAGAAATCCTTAATGAATCTCTGGTAGTAGCCAGCAAGTCCAAGAAAACACCTAATCTCAGTTACTGTCTCTCGTCTCATCCAATTATTCACAGCTTCGATCTTATCTGGATCGACTGACAAGCCTTTCACCGAAACCACATGACCAAGAAACTTAACCTCTTTCTTCCAAAAATGACACTTGGTAAACTTCGCCTTCAACTGATTCTGCCTTAGCGTCTCAAGCACCACTCTAAGATGATCCTCATGCTCTCTCTTATCCTTAGAGTATACTAAGATGTCATCTATAAACACCAAAACAAACCTATCCAAGTACTCTCGGAAAACTCGGTTCATCAAATCCACGAAGAAAGCAGATGCATTCGTTAATCCAAATGGCATCACTAACCACTCATAAGAACCATACCTAGTCTGAAATGTTGTCAAAAGAATACTGTCATCTGCCACTCTTAATTGATGGAAACTAGTCGCCAAATCCAACTGGGAAAACACTCTGGCTCCACCCAACTAATCAAACAGATCGTCTATTCTTGGCAAAGGATACTTATTCTTAATCATCCTTTCATTCAACTTACGATAGTCGATGCCATCCTTAACGACCCATCTGGTTTCTTTACGAACACCGTGGCCGCTCCCCAAGGCGATCTGCTTGGCCTAATAAAGCTCCTTCCTTCAAGATCCACTAGCTGCACCTTCAACTCCTTCATCTCAGTCGGTATCATCCTGCTAGGTGATCTACTCACAGGTTCAGCTCCTGGCACAAGATCTATCTAAAACTCAACAACTCGTTTCGGTGGTAGTCCTGTGACCGGCTCTGCAAATTCTCTTGCCACTCGAACCTGACTTAACTCATCTCCTACCTCTATAGCACTAAGCAAAGCACTAATACTCCAGTCAAAATTCTCCACTAAGAATATTACTCGGTTATGACTATCAGGGTTTCTCAATGATATCTCCCTATCCTGGCAAAATATTCTAGCCTCATACCTACCCAACCAATCCATACCCAAAATGATTCCAAAATCAACGAAATCAATAACATACAAGCCGCATGCAAACTTATGACCTAACAAATCAAGTTCTATCTGGTCACATCTCAACCCTAGAGTTGCATACCCTCCTATTGGATTCGCAACCCTTAAGGGAGTAACAAGGGAGGTGGATTCTAAGCATAAGCTATCAACCAAACACTGAGATATAAATGAATGTGATGCACCGGTATCAAAAATTACCCTAACTGGTATACTCTGAATCAAAAGCGTACCTTCCATCACAGTCTTCCCTTTATCAGCTGCAGTAGGCTTAGCTGATGCTAGTCCAATAGCAAAAACTTTCCCTTTGTCTTCCTTGACCGGCTCTGGACATTGATTCTTGCAATGCCTAACTTGATCGGAGTTGAAGCATTTTACATTCTTCTTATTTGCATCCTTCTTCCCATTACCTGACCGTCACTCATTCGCACACTACAAGAAAAACTAGTATTAGTAGCACAATATAACATCATTTCAAGTCTACATGCAACTATCTTTTATTATAGACGTGTCGACGAAACATGAATCGCTGCTAATATTAAAAATATTTGGCGGGGCGTGAAACATTTAGGCGGCTACATTTATTTTGGTCCGAAATTCATTTTCGTTTGCACCATTTTTATTTCTCAATTGTCATTCAAAGAGAGCTAAATCCAAACTTTCCCAATCCAAATCCTGGCTTTCCCAACCAAAATCCTAACATCCCTAATCTCAATTCCATCGATTCGTAGGGAAGTCTTCAAGTTCTGGAGATGTATTGTTCTCTGTGTTCTAAGGTAAGCAAATCAGACCTTGCTTCCATAGCTTTAGTTCCATAGAGGGATGATTAACTCAGTGTCGATCTCTCCTGAACCAGAAGGGAAAGCTTGCAGTCCAGGGTAGGTAAACAAGATAACTTAGCTCCATAGCAATCTCTCTTCGGATCTAAAGAAAGTCTCTTACCATTCCATACTCCATGGAATTCTCTAAGGTATTGTTTTTATTAGACACGGTACCTTTCTATTTTTTTATGCCAATTAGTTATATGATTGATCGATTTTCCATAACCTTTTCAATTTTTGATTTCTTTTCATGTATCATGTTAATGTGCTAATTTATTCTAACACGTTGATTTTAATTTTTTTTGTTTGTTATTAGTGTGCTAATGAGTAGTGATTATGGCAAACACTAGATTCCAATTTACCTTTTTCTTAATCTCCATGATTACATGACAATGAATTATCCTTTTTATATAGTGTTTTGGTTTGTAATAATACTAGATGGAACAACGTAGTGGTATCATAATTTTGATTTTTGTGATTAATGCACAGTCAATATTAGAGATTCCTGTCTACAGCCTTGAAACAGTATGCTAGTTACCGATATTAGTGTGGTCATTATTGTGTTCTTCAATTTTTAGTTTAGCTGATAGTTCTTCCTACTTAAGTAATACTTACCATTTTGGCATATTTTAACTGCTCATTAGTAAATCCTAACACCAGATTAAACTTGTTTAACCTAGAACTGATAAAAGCCATTTTCAAATTAATTACTTATGAACATTGAACTAGGGTATTTGTTTTATTTTCAGGATAAATTTTGGGAAATGGGGGATACAGGCCCATGCGGACCTTGTACAGAAATCCACTTTGATCGCATCAGTAATAGAGATGATGCGTCCTTGGTTAATAATGATGATCCTACCTGTATTGAGATCAGGAACCTTGTGTTTATTCAGGTGACTATAGTCTGTTAACCTGTCTGAACTTAACTTCTAATAAGGTTTAATTATATATGTATTGAGCTTTACATTTACTTCGTCGTGCAGTTCAATAGAGAACAAGATGGTAAACTTAAGTCCTTGCTTACCAAACATGTAGATATCGAAATGGGATTTGAGCGTCTGACTTCAATTCTTCAAGAAAAAATAAGAAATTATTATACATATGTTTTCATGCCTATTTTCAATGCTATCTAGAAAGTAGGACCTCTACACAAATTCTAGTATATAGGATGTACTATAAATGTTGATTATTATCTATACGAATCAAATTGGGGTTTAAATTGTCCAAAAAATCATTTGCAAGCAACTGGTGCTCAACCATATTCTAGAAGAGTTAGGAAAGATGATGTTAACCGAGTTGATATAGCTTACCGAGTGGTAGTAGATCACATAAGAACTCTTTCATTTGCAATTGCTGATGGTTCCCAACTAGGTATCATACTGCATACCACCTAGGTTGTCAGTTGACTATTGTGAATTTTTGGAATTTACTATATAATTATACATTTACATAAGTTTAACCACTGTATGCTCTAGAAATTGTCCTTTTGGTTATAATATCACAACTAACTCACTCTAAACTAAATTCCATTACCACTACCTTATGCTTTTACTACGTCTAAGTTGAGCATTGATTTTCAATGAAATAACCAGGCAACTTGGTTGAGTAATTTTTTTTGGCACATGTCGATCAACATGTTTCTCTTTAAAAGCTCTATAAAATTATCGGTCCAGTAAATATTAAATAATAATAATAATAATTAGGTATCATGTGTGCTTTATTATTGGACACTAACTATGGAAGCACTTCAAATCAATAGTGACACATAGCTTTAGTAATTAGTTAGTGTTTCATTTTGGGTCAGATAATTATAGTGACTTATTATCAACATGGTTGCTTTGTTTGTAGTTTATATCAAATACTAATGATATAGCTTCATGGTTGGAATATGGGTCCCTCCATTGTTCACTATTTGATGAATTTAGGCCTGTTCATTTATTGAGTTGGGTACTATCAAACATGTTTTTTCTAGATCTGGATCTGTTAATTTTTATTGGTTGCAGATCCAACCATTTATCTGATGGATGTACACCGTATAGATTCTTACCCATTCACATCACAAATTTACCAGGTCCATATACCATACCCGCTTGAAGTATTATGTATTTTACCCGGTGTTAAATCATAACTAATTGAGAGGAAATATAGAAAATAAGATTTGTTGAAGAATTGAAATTAAGCTAGTTATATTACTTCTGTATGTTTGAGTAAACATGATTACATAGGACAACTTTACAAGTTACATTGCCTTTGCTAATTGAGTAAATGTGATTATGTAAAGGACAACTTTACAAGTTACATTGTTTTGATTTTTCCTCATCATTTCTAGTAAGTTACATCTAATTAGTATTGGCAGTAGGCTGCACCCCTTTAATACTGGTAGTAGGCTACACCTCATTAGTCAGTGCTTGCTCAGTTTGTGCAGCAGTAGTCGCTACAATAGGAGGAGGCAACAATGGTGCTTCTTCTTGTATAATATTATTATTTTTTGGATTTGGAATTAGTGGTGTTTCTGGTTGAATACTATTTATACTATTACTGTCTGGATATGGAATTAGTAGCGAAGAGTTAAAAAAATTTGGCCGATCTTGTGCTAATGGAGAGGCAAACATGGATGAGATTGTGACAAGTGTAAATATCCTATACAACCTTGCTACCGCTGCTGGCATATTTTTTTTATGTTTGAGTTTGAGATTAGTTTACTACTGATTATATTGATGATTTTGTTTTATATTTTGCTAGTGAGATGTTATATCTATGCTTGTTTATTTAGTGTTTGGAGAATGCACTTGGAAAACAACTCGGAAGCGACAACGCACTAAACAATACCAGAGCAACTGTTTGGGGGCTTATGAAATCGAGTTGTTTTGCTTCCATAGTAAACAATGCTTTGTTGGTAAATATATCTCACTTCTTTTTCTTCCATAGTAAATAAATTTGAAATGCTTCACAATAAATGTTCTGAAAAGAAAGACATTAACACATCCTTCCAGTAGTGCCTGTTGCTGTAAAAAAAACATGAGTTAGTTTTATATAAGTTATACATGAGATACCCATAATGAGATGAAGAGATACATTATAATGTCAAATAGTGATGTTCCAATAAACTTCATATAATAATCCTTAAACCTCATACATTAAACTCAAAAAAATCAAACGATAAATCTAAAGTTAATACACCGAACTTTCAATAAGTTAATCACTTATACCTTAAAAACCAATCTAGAAAGCATATATATATATTCATCTCTGTAAGAACCTTCAAATTCGAAGTTCTCTCGATAGCAATTTTTGTTCGAAACTACAAATTTTCAAAATAATTTGCAATTTATGCATAATTCAAAACAACAAATCAAACAACAAAATTACTTTAAAACACTTGGAAGTTTCTCTACCGACATATAACTTTAACCAAGGTCATGACCATGATTTCAGCTTGAAATTTATGAATGAAGTATGAAGTCAGAAACATACATAGGAAGGTTATCTTCTTCCAACACATACATAGTAAGTTTTGTTAAAATTAAACAAGCTTTATAAAATTAACTAAGTTTAAGTTAACTAAATTTTATAAATGATAATATAACTAATTTAACGAAGTTTTATAAATAATAATGATGATGATGGAAAAGAATAGAAAAGATAAACCTAGATTATCCGCTTCGATGAACGAAACTCCTCTCCTTCGAAGACTAGATCTGGTCACCTTTTTTCTAGATCTGCGTCAGCGACTGCTAGAGTCTACGCCGGTGACGACGGAGTCACTGACTCCGGATCTGCATCGTTGAACTATCCCCCTCCAGTAGCCCGCCTACCTGATCCAGCCATTAGTCCAGTAACCGCTATCCAAGTCTCGGATTCCAACCATCTTGCCGCTCTTTTAAATGTTTATGCCTCTCCGATCCCTCATAATCAGGTCAGATGCTTAGAGGCTTTCAGTAAGCACCCCTAAATTCCATGTTGGAATATGAAAATCCTAGATGGTGTGTTGATTCACATATGGTTGTTACTGAGCTTATTAGAAAAGATGATTATGAAGTTGTTTGTGCATCAGAGAGTGATTTGAATGCTCATATTTCCGATGGTGCTATTCCCCCTGAGTTTGGTGAAAAGACCAGTGTCTCTGCTAGTGATGTTTATGCAACAGGGTTAGACATTAATCTTAGTTCTGGTGGACAAAATCCTGTGTCACTTGTAGATAAGGAAAGAGACATGGAGAAGGGTACTGATATTCATTTGCAGCAGGGTGCTCTGCATGTAATGCACTGCCCTTCCAGAATCAGTGGTCATCCTTGTTCAAATCGCTTCCCAAGAATGCTGGAACATATTCACCTAGGTCATCCAAGTTGGACGTTATAGATGGTGTCAATATCCCTCCGATCGAAGTGGTTCAAGAGGGGGTCAATTACTGGTCTAAGTATTTAGTTGGATTCTTTCTGGACTCTGCTGCTTCGTATGTTCGCGACACTTGTAAATGTATTTGGAATCTGAGAGGTAGTCTTAAGGTACAACACTTCAATTCTATGTTTTATTTCAAATTTGGAAATATGCAAGATAAATTGAGAGCACTAGAGACAAGCTCGTTAGTAATTGAGGGGAAACCATATTCATTATCACTCCATGGAGTGTTGGGGTTGACAAAGCGCGAGAGCAGATCTTATCTATTCCAGTTTGGGCAACATTCACGCACATCCCATATGTCCTTCAGCCTTTGATAGGCATTAACTGGCTAGCTAGTATTATTGGAGATCTAAAATGTTTTGATTCCAGTATTGAAGCCCGTAAGATCTTATCATACGCCAGAGCGTTGATTGAGATCACCCCGTCTAAAGCTTTGCCGTCGAAGCTTAAAGTACGACTGGGAGAAGGTAATGAAGTGGAAGTAGATGTTCAGTATAAATGGAAACCTAAAATTTGCGTATCATGTCAATCGTTTGGAAATTCTCTGGATCGTGCTCAGCAGTATCTTTGCCCTCCTCTCCTTCCAAGGTTCCCCTTCCTATACCCTCTTTAAAATGGGTGCCTAAAATCTGAGTTCCCACTTCTTTGGATTCTCCCTCTATCGTAACTCCTCCTGAAATTCTCAAAGTGAAAGCCTCTTATAATGAAACTCTGGTTGAGGATGATTCCTCCTCTGATGAAGTTGGCATCTACAGGGACGATGTTGAGCAGGTATGGATACATGCAGAAACAGAAATGAGATATAATCCAGATTTTAATCACTGCTATATGTATGTATGTTGGTGAGGGAGGCGAGAGTAGGACACTATATTATCAGGTTGAGGGGGAAGGGCTTTCCTTGTCATCTACCGGTTATGAAGGTTATCATAACTTATTATATCTTTTTTGGATGCAACTTAGGACGGGAAAATTCTGTATTCTTTGCTATCGAGGTCTTTTGATCTGAAGCTTGCCTTGGTATTCTCTGATGTTCTTGGTCCTGCCTCTGTTGGTAATATCAGTTCAGATAGGGAGGACTTATAGTCCTACCATTAGTAGTTTAGACAAGTCAGTCTAACTCCTATGTTTTATTGTATTATTTCTTAGCTGTTTCGAAGCATGTTCCGAACAACAGTTCTTAAATCCTTGGGTAATAAATGTGGACGACACACTTTAAATGCCGGCTTAGCTTTGCTAAAAAAATGATGATGATGACTTAAATAAGTTTATAATAATAATAATATAATTAAGTTAACTGAGCTTTAATAATAATACTAATAATAAATTAACTAAGTTAACCAAGTTAATAAAATTAACTAATTTTTGTTAAAATTAAACAAGTTTTATAAAATTAACCCAGTTTATAAAAATTAACCAAGTTTATAAAAATTAACTAAGTTAATAATAATAATATAATTAAGTTATCTGAGTTTTAATAATAATAATGATAATAATAATAATAAATTAACTAAGTTAACCAAGTTAATAAAAATCAACTAAGTTTTGTTAAAATTAATATAATTGTTTGACTATTGGATTTGAAGTCCTATAAATTAACATAATTGTTTGACTATATGTTGTGTTTTCACTTATGCAGGCATTGGACTTTCGAAAAGAAATTTCCGAAGTGAAGAACAACTGTAACAAAGAATTGTCGGTAATTAAGCAATGAATTGTTATATATATTATAATATTTTGTTCGTATTAGTTGTGTAAACTTGTTTGTGAACGGTTGTGGTATGTGAATTCGCTCATTTTGTCGAAATACTATTATCGAAATGGTTATGAACAATATACTTAATTATGCTATTAATGTGTTTTTCCAATTAGGATTATATGATTTATTGATGTTGGTTTGAAAATGATAATTATGTGATTGATTGTTAGCTTGAATATGATAATTATGTGATTGATTGTTGGTTTTAATATGACTATTATATACAAGTAATTGTCAGAAATGATACAAGCCAATAACAGTAAATAACAGCGTTCAAAATATGCTACACAACAATTAATAAGTTTTAGTAGCGTTTTATAATTGCCTCGAGAATAAATGTAAATTATACAAAAAACATATTGTAGCAACAACAAAAAGTATATAGCAAGGCCAATAAAACGCTGCAAAATTTTTTTTGTAGGGTTTCAAAAACGTTACAATATGTTTGTTTTTGGTAGCGTTTACTACAACGCAACAAAAACTTTGAGACTTTTAGTTGCATGTCGTGTCGCAGCGTTTGCTGAAACGCTACTAAAAATTTTGGTAGCGTTTTTTCAATGCTACGAAATGCCTTCTCTGGTGTAGTGGCATAATGACCCTTCTTGTCACATTTAAAGCAAACTAACTCAGCCTTTGCCTTCTTGGCAGCATCTTCCTTCCGGGCTCCCTTCTTCTTAAAGAACTTTTTTCTTCCCCTGAGAACCCTGGATTTCCACTGGCTTCTTTCTAACACAATCAGCAAGCATCTCCTCATGGTGAATGGCCATCTCCACAACTAAATTACTAGGATCGTGAAGATGTGGCAGGGTCGCCCTAGCAATCTCGGGCCTCAGTCCCCTAATGAACTTCTCGTTCCTTCTGATGACGGTGCCTATAGTATTATGTCCATAATGGGACAACTTATCAAACTTAGTGGTATACTCAACAACCGATACCTCTCCCTGCTATAGGTCCATGAACTTCCTCATCAACTCTGACTTAGCAAACTCAGACACAAACTTTTGCTCAAATCTCCTTTTAAAATCATCCCAAGTCAATTCCTCCTTTGGAACTTCGACAGTAACTCTGTTTCACCAATGAAGCGCTGACCCTTGCAACTGCCTAAAGGCCAACCTTCTCTTCTGCTCATCATCTAAACCCAAATCAGCAAAGATACGTTCACAATGCAACAACCAGTTCTCTACCTCTATGGCATTCTCCGTCCCCATAAATGGCTTTCCACCAAGGCTAGTGTAATCTCTGCTCAGCTTCGCATAATTATTCCCAACTGGAGCTACATGATTAACTCCTCCCACATTTCCAGCAACTCCAATAGCAACTGCTGCTTGCATCATATTGACGAAGAACTGATACATCGCCTCCATATCTACTGGTGGGTTTCCAGCACCCCTATTGGCATAAGCATTTTGGTTTTTAGCATTAGCCGGTCGACCCAGGTTCCTCCTGGTGGTGGGTCGAACATTTCCATTAGTTGTGGTGCTGCCTCCACCGAGATGTCCTCTTCCATTTCCTGCTTCCATATCTCCTTTCTCGTAAATCTGCATACGACCCTTAGTAAGATATAGAAGAACGGTCTAGGAGAGCGGGGAATACGTACTTATATACATATAACCACATATCAAATACAAATACGTTACTATAGCGTTATCCTAAACCCCAATCTTATTTTCTGATTTATTGGATTATGTTTGAAAAAAATCTTTTAGGTTTAGACTTCTTTTAAGTTTCATAAACCTATGCTCTGATACCAACTTGTAACATCTGCCTACTTGGAGGCCCAGAACTAACGGCTATGGATGCTGCAGTCATCCATAGTTATTAATCCTCGGCGACCAAATGCGGCAATATTAGATACATTGATATACAGAAACACATGAATATGGAAAAAATTTAAACAGCAAACAAATTCCACATTCCATTTTAAAATGTTTCAAATTCATTACATAATCCCAATACGTAGATCACATTCAGATAACATATAATTAATACAAAATACGCCAAGAGCGACGTATGAAAATGCCCCCTTGGTTGATCAGAGTATATAGTAAGGCAATAAAACAAATTTGCCTTTACAACCAAAACACAGCGGAATAAAGAAAACTCTAAATAGCTAGCATTCCTCCTTCACGTCTTCGGAAGATTTATTCGTCTAAAAGAAAACCTGGAAACCTTAATCCTCAAACTACTCAAATTAAATTGAACACCCGAGAGTTTAAGGAGAAAACAAAAACTTCGAGTCAGACATAAAGCATGGTATGAATAATAATCTACCATCTCAAATCATTTAGATATCTAGTGAGACCACGTCGCTTAGCGGAACGGGTTTTCCCCTCACTAGTATCTTAAAAACTTTATAAAACCATATACTATGCTCCTACATCCATAATGGTTAAAACAATTCAAAATAATATGATGATATGCAAACAAGTAAATTAATTCTGGATTACCCATCCCCATTCATTCTGACTATCTGCCTCATTTATAGTTTCTAGGGTCACCATTAACCATTAGTTTTCATGAGCTTACTAATAACCTATGAAGTGTTTACGGACTCCCTGTCCGATTTCATAGTTTTCATGGGATCACTAAGAACCTATTGGTAACTCCAATATCTTTTCTCTTATCCTAGTTTTCATGGGCTAACTAGGAACCTATTGACTTCTGTCAATATCTTAATCCAGATATAGTTTTCATGGACTAACTACAAACCTATTGGCCCCTGACAATATCTTTTCCTTTACATAGTTTTCATGGGCTTACTGTGAACCTATTGGCCCCTGCCAATATCTTTAATTTATATTTTAGCATCCTTAACATATATTCACTACTAGGTCAACCTAACTGGTTATTCTGCCCTTCCCCAAAGTACCGTTATGGTTCATAACAATGTGAATAAATATATGAAGAAGCAATCACAACAACATAATAATGCCAACACCTATGGTTGAATATCCTTGAAATCATTTTATATAAAACTTGGTTAATCCCTTTAACCTGTTAATCAAGGAAAACTTCTTCAAAAACTTCATTTCAAAACTCTTTATTTATGCCATGGGTTTTTTCCTTTAAAATGAGATTGGGTCATTTGTTTTGAAACCTTAAAACATCACTTTCGAAACCCCTGGATGACCTCCATCGAAAGCATAGAAAACCTCTTTTCAAAATTCTAAGTATATACCTTTCGAAGCTCTATAAATCAATCCTTTCAAAACCAAAATATACCTTCCGCAAATATCAATACATTACTTTGAAACATAGCTTCGAAACTAATGAAAGTTCCCCTTTCGAAAGTAGTGGGTTTTACTTTTAAAACATCTTTTGGGTCAAAGTAGTTACATACGAAGGTATCTCTTTCGAAACCTTTAATAAAATTTGTTTTGGGGAAAATTTGATGGCGTCGAAACCATTCATTCAAAAGCTTAAAACCTTTGAGTAAAAATTTTGAAGGATAGCATCGAAACCCCCTTTCGACACCATTGCCTTCGAAACCCCTGAACCCTTTCGAAAGCGTTTAAGAAGTGACTTATTATAAGTTTAAAATAAAGGAACCCTTCGAAAGCATTGATGACTTCAATACACTCGAAAGGCACATGAACGACATTGAGGTTTCGACTAGGTCAGAACCATCATCTTCGAAAGTCTTATTTAAGAATAAAGGAACTCGTTCGAAAGCTCCTACTTTAAAACATAGCATGGAAACCTCCTTCGGAAGTTATTTAGAAAAACCCTTTTCGAAAACATATGTTTCGACTACGTCGAAAGCTTTAAGTAAAACGAGGCAGGCACTTAACATTTGAAAACAAAGCTAAGGTTTCAACCCTATCGGAAGCATTGCTTTTGACACTACGGCTCCCGCCTTTCCTCTAATCCACTACGTACCATCTAAGTGATGCCTTGTGTATTGGTTTTGACTAGGTGGTTTCCGGCTGGGTTGGTTTCGACCGAGTCGAAGCGGAAGCATTGGAGTCGAAAGGCACTACTAAAGGAGGCGGAACCTACTTTTCTGAATAAAGGCTGAAATCATGCTAATTTTAGTAATTGCTTTATAACTAACCTGCCTATTTGTAATATTTCAATTGGTTGCCTTAAAACTTTTCAAATCCTTTACAAAAATAACTGCCTCATTTATTTGATCTAAATCAAGGAAAAATTAACGTTTAAGCCCTTCCATTAAGCAAAACCAATATTGCAAATAAGTCCTTTTAACATATTTTATTTTCCATACCAAATCAATTAGGAAAAATCCCCAAAAATTACAGAAATTCACTTTCATCATGTTATCTAACATATTAAAATTTCAGACCCAAATTCTTCCTAAAATGATCGATATTAATTTTAAACTCAATTTTATCATATTTTCCTTTGAAAATTCATAATAAATTTTCCATAGTTTGAAAAATTACAAAAATTGAAACCCATCTCCAAAATCATAATTTACATAACATATAATTTATCCATGACATTTAGAAATCGTTAACAACCGGTTTTTCCCTAAAACCGTATAATTGCATATAATAATAATTTGATTTAAATCAAAATATTAAAACTCTAGCATATCATCGTCTAAAACATCATAAAAACGAATTTAATCTTAAATCCAAAAACATATGATCATAAAAACAAAATAGAGATGGAATGAATTATTATTCACCTTGTATATGATAAGGACTTTGAGATTTGTATTAGATTAAATCCCCTAGCTTGATTAAATTTTTCTTCCTCTTTTCCCTTGTTAATGGCCGGCTCTTCTTAGTTTTGATTTGCGTTTGTGAAAATGAAAAGTGTACGTGAATGGGCAAGAACGTGAAATGTATAGCTGTGACCCGTGAGTAATAATAGTGCAGCTATTTACTAATATGCACATGTTTAATTAACTACATAAAAGCCAATTTAAGCCCATTTAGTTGATTAAACCTTACCATATATGGTTTATTCAAATCTCAATCTCCTTATCATTCCTATTCTTACATTATTCTATTTAATTTATCTAATTAAATCTTCTGAATAATGTTATCAAAAATTAGGGATGTTACAAGTGCTTCATATTTTTAAGTGAAAAATAGCAATACACATAGCAAAGAAGTTCATACAATACTAAATGATTTCATACAATACTAGGGTAAAAAAACATAGCAAAATAGTAGGAAAAGCATGCAAGTTTTTCGTTCTTACTTCTAACCCACCGTAACTTCTTCACGGTTCCTATAAAATAAAACATAATTGAATAAATAACATTAAGCAAAGGTTAATTTTGAGAATTAATCGTCAAATGAGTTAATTTGTCGTAGATCTTATGTTATGAATCGATACATCATGTATTATTGGACACCTGCTTGTGTTGTTATTAGCATTTTCATTGGCAAGTAAACGTGCAGGTGCTGCTGTAAACCCCATAGTAAGCACTAAGCAATACGTGTGAAACTAAGACATATGGTAAGCAATTATTATTTTTATTCTATAATACATAGCCTAGTTAACCAAAGAAAAAAATCAGAATAAAAAAAGTAGGCTGAATATAACACAAAACTAAAAAAACACGCAATCAACACATACGCATTAGATAAACATGTGAAAGTTGAATGGAAGCATAGAGATGCAAAGATATCGAAGTGATAACTCACATAATCAGGAAAAGCCTGGACAGATTGATCAATGGAAAATGCGGCAAGCCCGAAAACATCAATGAAAGTAATTAAGAATTTCCAAACCTGAATTTCAAATAAAAGCAAGCAAATATGTATCAAACACCAAGATGTAGATTAGGCAGCAGTAGCTACAATCTTTCAACTGAAAATAGGTAGTCAATTTGTAAAATTAGACAAAAACAAATAATAATAATAATAATAATAATAATAATAATAATAATAATAATAATAATAATAAGACAAACGAGTATACATATTATGTTGATTGTGTATAAACGATTATTTTATCCTCTATCATAACCATTCAAAAAACAGGAAGAATTTCAAAGCCTGAAGTTCAAACAAAAGCAAGCAAATTCTCCACGGATTTTGTTACAGCAGCACACTTGCTACTGTAAGGAGCAACATCACATTTACTACTGTTTACAGCAGCACTGTTGTTGTTATAAGCAGTAGCAGCACAGTAGCTGCTGTTTACAGCAGCTAGTGTTGCTGTTGTTTACATCAGCACTGTTGCTGCTGTAACAGCACCAAGTGCTGTTGTTGGTAATAGCACCTAGTGCTGCTGTAACAGCAACACTACTCGTTGTAGCTGCAATTGTGAATGCTAAATATGGTTGAATATCTATCAGTTTGTAGATAGTTTTGCACATACCACAATGTTACTCGTTCAAACAAGATTCAATAGCGAATTTAATGCGATCTATGTAGTTTAAATCAAACAAAATTCGTAGATACATTTTTACAAACCTTGAAATTATTTCACATTTTTATTATTATTTTGAATAATCCTAACATTATCAAATTAAAATTTCAAATCGATGGATAAAATAACTTTTGAACGATTGATATCGATGTAATAATCATTATTGACTAAAGATCTCGAAATTCCATTTGTTTGATTTTGAAATAATTCACAATAGATTCTAGCTGAAACACATAACAAAATAATAGCATTTGCAACAAAATTAAATATTAATAAAATATCAAAGAAGAAAAGATCTGGAGCAAGGCGCGAGACTCAACCGTTCGTCGTTGCCGAATGCGCGATCCAGGAAAAGCGCTTATCATTGGTTCGCTTGCGTGCCTAGATATGGGAGATGCGAGGCTGTGCACGAATTTGAGGCGGAGCGATCTTTCATCATTTGTTCATCTTGAGGCATGCCTGGATATGGAGTAGCTGAGATCATTCGCTGTTCGTAGAAAACAAATCTAGGTTTTCTACTTGATAAAATAGAAAATGCGACCGTAGAAATGAAAAAGAATAGGTGAGAAGTATAATGTAGGATTTTGAAAATATCTAAAGCATTTAAGCCTTAGATTTGGAATCAAACGGTAGAGTGAATTCTCTTTAAAAATAAATTTGAAATAGATAATAAATTTTGATTACAACTCTCCTTAAAGTAATTAATAATATTACTAATAATAAACGCATTTAATTTCGAATCAGACGGATATTTTTCGGATACGAATACGTCTATATCCGTATCCGCATCTGAAATTTTATTCGAATATTTGATATCTGCATCCGCTTTTCAGATATCGGATAATATCTATTTTTTCGGATGCAGATCCGAACGGATTTCAGATTTTTTGGATATCCATTGACATGCCTAGTTACATTGAAATTATTTTTTGGCGACAAAATGAGATCATTATTTTTTTCAACAATTTAAGCAAATAGAGCAACTAAATTAATTTAATCATATATAATTGTCTTTACATATCTCAAATCCAAAATTATGCCCACGTAGAGGTAATATAACTCATTACATATTTGCATCAAAGATTCAACATATTACGATGCCGAATCCTTGTAGTCTCTTGGACTAAATAAATTATTACATCACACATCATAATTCAAACTACTATAAAAATAATAATAAGGCCTCCTGTCGGTCATAATCTTCAACATAGTCTTGGCAAAATTCCTACATTCGACAAATAACTATAATATGAAATCTTATAAAATCAACATAACCAGTGAATACCCATGAGTTAGGAGAAAAACAATGAACAGACGGGTCATACATAAGTCTCATATGAATAATATCATTTTTCATCTATATTCCTCTACTAGTGGGACCATGCCACTAAAACACGGAATAAATTTTCCCCCACACTAGGCTTACTAAATTTACACAGCATGTCTCAATCAAAATTACACTTAAAGTGATTTTAGGTATTAAACTAGAATACAAAACCTAGGATCATATTTAGGCTTTGCAAATACCGTCGATGAAACAATTTTTTAGTTTTGTTTATTACAATTTCTACACCAAAAGATACAACCCCTTCCGGCCTCGTTAACCGATTAGTTAGTCCTACAATGCAAGGTACAGCCATAAGCGGTCTCTTCTTCTTTAAGTTTATACCGCAAAGTGAAAAACCTAAGCAGTCTTGGTTTTTTAAGTTTTCTACTGCAAAGTACAACCCTAAGCAATATAGTTCTTTAAGTGTTATACTGCAAAGTACAACCTTAAGCTGCTCAGTTCTTTTAAGTTTTATATAACAAAGTACAAACCTAAGAAGTCTTAGCTCTTTTAGTTTTATACTGCAAAGTACAAACCTAAGTGGTCTTAGCTCTTAAAGTCTTATACGGCAAAGTACAACCCTAAGCAGCTTTAGTTCTTTTAAGTTTTATACTAAAAGAAAAATCACTTTAAACATGACCAAAACACATCATTTTAACATAAAAAGTTATCTTTGATATTTTTTAAACATAATTTAAGGTATTGTTCGCAGGTTTTTTCTGTCCGTTACCGTACATCATCACTACAACAATTTAGACTTTTAAACGATATTAAAGGCTTTTATAGCGTTTCTATAAACGCTGTACATCAACATGTTGTTATAAGTCTGTGACCTACAGTAGCAAAACCAAAACGCTATAAATGATCTCTTTTAACATCGTTGGGAAAATGCCGTAAACTGTTTTAATGGCGTTTTTGCACACGCTGTAAAAAAACGTGTTATAAATAGGAAGGGTTATTAGACAGCAAGAATAAAACGCTATAAAAAGTTCCTAACAACAGCGTTTTACCAACGTTACAATAGCGTTTTGGACTGCCATGAACAGTTGCATATTATTGCGCTTTAAAAACGCTGTTGTTACCTTTTATAGCATTTTTTAATGCTATCATCTTATTGCATAAAATTTTCTACGCTTCTTTTTGACGTTTCAATGCATATATGTATAACGAATTTAAATATCACTAAAATCGCATTTGATTACCAATACTTTATATGTAAACAAATAAAATTACACCAAAACAACAAGTGTTCATTATATATCATAACTACGTATGAAGATTACAAATGCAAGTAAACAAAACTAATATTATACGCAAGCAATCTTACCAAAACGATACATAGAAGTATTCAAAAGGTAAAGATACACACGGCACTACATATTAAATCACCTTGTTGCTACTTGCTAGCACCAAATGTATCAGTTACCTGCAAAGAAAAAGTTCAATAATTAGTCGTAATAGACATGATTCATGAAAAATATGAATATAGAACGACACTTTTGAACAACAATATATGATGTTTATGAACTTGTTCAATTCTAAACCACTATTGTATTTAAACGAGTACAGATACGATTAATTTTTTAAAACTTATTTAAGTTTTATAAAACTTGATTTATTTCTATGGTACCAATTTAATTTTTGGCAACTTAATTAACTTAGCAAAATCTTTATGATAATAAATTCTATAGAAACTTTGTTAATTTAGTTAAATTTTTATAAAACACAATTAATTATTTTTACCAAACTTGAATAAATTTTACAAATTTAATTAATTTAGTCGAATGTTTATAAAACTTGGTTAAATTTATAATTAGTTAAATTTTATTAACTTGTTATTTTTATAAACTTAATTTATTTTAAAAACTTAATAAAGTTTATAAACTTAGTTATTTTTTATAAACTTGCTTAATTTGTATAAAACTTAGTTAACTTCTATAGAAATTAGTTAATTTTTATAAATAAGGTTGATTTTTATAAATTTATTTAATTTTTATAAAACTTAGATAACTTTGTTAAATTTTTATAAACTTAATTATTATTTTATAAATTTGCTTACCTTTTACAAAATTTTGTCAATATTTACATAATTATTTAATTTATATACAACTTGTTTAACTTATTTAATTTTTTATGCAACTTAGTTAATCTTTATAAATTTCTTTTTAGTTTTCTAAAACTTAGTTCATGAAAGAATTAAAACAATAGAATATAAGTTGCTATGTGGAGTGTAGAGTGTAATAGTATAAACTTGGAATCATGTCTGTATTAGTTCTATTATATAGACAATTAAATATAGAAAGGAAAAAAATAATAAATACCAAAATTTATCTATCATCACTAAGTATTCCTTTGGTGTTTTTTTATCCCCATTCTGCCAAACCACATCAACTCAATGCAATAACAGAGAAAGAGAAAGGACCAAATCTAACAAACAGTAAAAATACTAACCAAATCTGGTGGGAAAAAGCGCTCAGAAACGGCATTCAAGATTGCACATATAATAACATGTCGTTGATCCATAAATGGAGCGTTCTGCAATAATTTGAGATTTGAGATTTGAAAAGGTGGAGTTTCAAAAGCAAATAGTACCTGATCTCAAGTGGAGAAAATTGTTGCCTTTTGAGACTGCTGCGTTCGATTGGGTGTGTATGCGTATCACTATTTAAAGGGAAGAAGAGAGTCCTACGTTTTCCTGTAAATTAAGTAATTTAAATCAAAAGAGTATTAAGCCCAAAAATTATTGGAACATAGATTTCACATGTTAAGGGGATACCAAAACTTGGTATTCATTAGTCTAAAAAGTATGTTTCTTATACCTGGCCCTGTGTGAAATCCATTTATCTTGCTTTAAGCTATCTTTAAGGAAAAAAGTAAACAATCAAAGTTTTTTAATATCCATTTAGCTTCCAACTATATTAATATTAGTGTACATAGTGGCTTTAAATGCTATGCTATAACTTAATGAGCAATATTCTATTTCCTAATTGCAATGTATTAGCTTGAAAGAAAGAAGTGAAAGCAACATCCAATAAATAGTAGTAGGGTGTCCAAGATTAACATAATTATGTAAGATCCCCTACAAAGAGTGCCCTAATAGGTTTTTAGAAGGCAACAATTTTGAAGAGGGAAAAAATATAACAATGTATAAACAAAAGAAAGAGCTATTATGAACTTACATTTTAAATTAAGAAAAATGGCGTCTTCAGTTCTAACGACTCCAGTTCAAATTCGCTCCTGTTTTTAGCTTCCTCCGCCTCCCGCCTCCTCCTGCCCCTATGCCGGCTTCGCCTATCCTTCCCCTCCTCCCCCTTCCCCCGACCCATTCGCCCTCTTCCTCCCGATCTAGAGTTGTTTTTAAGGATTTGCCTTCGGCGCCTTCTCGCCTTATGCCTCCCCTGCTGTCTGATGATGATTTCCCTCCGCTGCCCTCTATTCCTTCTCCCCTCTCTGCTGAAATTAGCATGTGTCTGCATACAATGTTTGCGTCTCCTATGCCTGGTGATGATTGTCCGTCTGAAATTGGTGTTTTGCCGTCGTGCGTGTCTGAGCGTGTGGTCTCTCGTGTTGTTGGGCCGGAGGTTGTCTCGTCTGACGGTGAAAAGTTTGTTGCATCTACTGATCGTTCGTGCTTTGCTCTATGCTCCCAAGGTGCTCGACCAAAATGCCGATGAGAATAGTACACCCATTCTTATAGATAAGTTTTATGCTGATCTTACCGAGGCTACTGCTCCTGAAAATCCCATTGCTAAAAAGCCTCCCGGTGCTGCTGCTACTTCCCAGCCCTGTTCGAAATCTTGGTCTTCGCTTTTCTCTTCATTGCCCCGTAATGCAGGAGATTACTGTCCAATTGATTTTGAAATTGAAGAGGAAAATGGAGTGATGATCCCTCCTCTTATTGTTATGCAAGCCGGTATGGACTATTGGTCAGAATATTTGGTTGGTTTCTTTCTTGATCCTTCTCATCGCTTGCACGATGCGGTTTCGGTTTGTCGTCGGGCTTGGAGGCTTCGTGGCGAGTTGCATGTTCGGCTGGTTGACTCCATGTACTTCCTCTTGTTCTCCTCCGCCGAAGATCGTTGTCGTGTCCTTGAGGCTGAGCCTTCCTTTTTTGATGGTCAACCCTTTATTATTACTCCTTGGTCTCCTACTGTTGCTCGTGCTCGTGAGCAAGTCCTCTCTATCCCCGTCTGGGTTTACTTTTCCCATATTCCCTCTGCTCTTCAACCATTGCTTGGTTTAAATTGGCTAGCTTGTAATGTTGGTAAATTGAAATGTTTTGACTCTAATACGGTTGCGCGCGAAAAACTGATGTTCGCTAAGGCTCTGATTGAGATATCCCCTACTAAGCCCCTTCCCTCAGCTATTCCTGTTCAGCTTGCTGTTGGCCACGTTGTGGAAGTCCGTGTTCGCTACGGTTGGGTTCCAAATATTTGCTCCTCCTGTCATTCCTTTGGCCACCAGGCTATCACATGCTCGCATTCTGATGTTTCCGCGGCTGCTCCTAAGATCCCTCTTCCTCAGCCTCCGCTCAGGAGATGGGTTCCTAAGGTATCTTCTCAGGTTGCTCCTCCCCCTACGGCTCCAATTTCTATCCCGGAGCTGCCTACTTGTTCTGACGATCGACCTATCTCTTCGCCTGCTCGGCCTTCATCCCCTGCCGTTCCTGTGGACCCTAGTGTTGTTTCTATAGTCCCTATTGCTGTTCCGGTTCAGCCTCCTGGTGCTGCGCCTGTACTTGGTCTGCCTTGTCCCTCCATTGTTTGGGATGATGATGTTGGGTTGATCACATTTCTGACATGAGATTTAACCCCTTGGATGATTCTTTCTTTAGATTTGTTTCTGATGATCATCTAGACCTTAGATGCCTATATTATAGACTGCATGGTGCTCTTGTTTTGGATGGTTATTTTTCGAGATCGAATTCTATCTTGCTTGCTGATTCATCATGGGATCGTTTATTTGTGTACTCTTCTGATTTTGTGGCTTATGACCCTTGTCTTGCTTCCCATTTCTGCCCCTATGCTGGTCTGTTGGGGAATGTCCCTTTGGAGTCTTCTCAGGAGTTAGCGGATGATGGTGATGCTACCTCTTCAGAGGAGTAGTAGTTTTCGATATTCATGTAGTAGTTGTGATATGTCTATCACACTCCTGTGCTGTTTTCTTTCTTTTCATAGTAGTTAAGGTGCTCTTACCTTTCTCCTGTACTTTAAATTTTATTACGTTCGTAATAAATAGTGGACGGTCCACTATAAAACCGACTGGCCTTGCCAAAAAAAAAGAGCTATTAGTCTCTTTTTACCTGAACTAGTGCATCAGGTCATGATTCAAAAACTATCAGCAAAACACCCAAGGGACAAGAGATCTTTTTTTTTCTCCAAAATTAAGCCATCTGCCATCTAAATGAGGACCACATACAAAAAAATCAACCAGATAATCGTAGTAAGTTGTATTGCAAAGAAAGTAGGCAAATCAAAGATGTGAGTCGCAAAAATATAAGCAACTTAACATCATAAACCAGCATATAAATTTATAGTGTGATAATATGCAAGTGTGATATAAAATTTGCTAATTCAACAATTTAATTTAAAAATGAATTTGTCTGACCTCGGTTCGTTTAAGAACATGTCCAATAGGAACTTCCATCTTTGCAGGTACAGGTACAGAGTTGGCAAGGCTTAATATCTGCATGATCAATCAAACTTTACGCATAGTAATGAATATACAGTTTTATCGATATATAACATGTAATTAAGTGCATTAACTTTTAGGTCCCAGAAACATGCAGCTACAACTCAAACGAATATAGTTCTATACCTTTCCAGGATTTTAAGTGAGGCGAAATATCAGCGCCTTTTGATAGCCTGTTGACCGGGCAGCAGCAATATTAGCCTCATTTTCAGTTCTAATCGACATATGTAAATAGCTTGCTCACCTTCCCAGATGACTTTTCAAAGACAGCAACCATTTCAAGCACAGATGTGCCACATCCAGTACCTAAATTAGAAGCAACACAACCTGAAAGATGTCAACCTGTTAAGAGCTCTGTGCTAAAACTCAAGTATGGAAAGAAGAAAGATTGTAAAGGAAAAGAACCTATATTTTTTGTTGTGAAAAGCTTTCTCTGAGCTGCTACATGGCCATCAACTAAGTCCATTACTTGAATATAATCTCGAATCTGATTTATTTTATTTTATTTTTTAAATTTACAGAATAGAGAAAATAAAAGCATAATGCCTATGGTAAGTAAATGCAATAATTAAGTTCTTACTGCACTGCCATCCTTTGTCGGGTAATCATGTCCTGTTCATGCATGCACCTATGTGAGATTTTAAATTTTTGCAAGCACTGTTCCCTACAAGCTAAGCCCAGTTCATTATCATCACACACAGCTTTCCTATTCTGATTCACTTCAACAGATTCATCGTCTGAACCCTCGTACTAACTGCACCTTCGAATCCCCGATGCATGAATCCTCTGCCATTTTTTTCTTTAACTTATGCACACTAAGAATCATGTTTACTAAAAATTCTAGCATAGAACCTACTACTTTATTTATGATATTCGTACCTCCCATCATCCCATGCATATAACAACATCATCTTCACTGCCGCTTTTATTAAAATCACCCATCATCTTTATGTTTACAACTGTGTATATGTCCTTTTCATCAGTATATATATCAACATCATCTTTATTCACATGTAAATTCCCATCATTTTTTTTGAAACTTGGTAAAAAAATTAGGGCCAAAGCCCACGTAAGTTCGAGTACCACCTGACTTCCCCCAACGCAATACAAACCCTAACACACCTAGGGTTACAACCCACGCCTCCATTCTACACTTTATCAACAGCAACCAGATCAAACACTCTTCAGTTTTTAAATTCCAGTTCGAAGCATGGCCTGTATAGTCTTTTTCAATATTAGATTCACAAACTATTTTCAGTCTCCATTATAGCTTAAACCCCTTATACTCATACTGGTTTTAACAGTAATATCACCAGTATTGCTCTCTTCCAATTGACACGCGGACCTCATTTTTTTTTCTTCATCTCCCAAAATGACACCATCAACGTTGTTAGCAACATGACCTACTTCATCCATAATATTAACATGACCAGCCTTAAAATACAAACCACTTAAAGCTGTTAGTACTTACACGCTTACAATTATCAGATCTGGAGAAGATTATAGCTCTTCTGTCCTAAAATTGAGCTATTGTGGTCTTGACAATAACACAAAATGAAACGATGAGAGTAAAACTCAAAAGTACGAATCATAGTATATTTACATTTTCAGTAAATGATTTGGTAGCTTAAGTGTTCACAGAATGAAGAATAATCATCATAATAATGGTGTTAATATAAAGCAAAAGATATGAACATGCTTACAAACTTGCTATTACAATAATTAGCATGGCATCCATGAGTTGTATGAAAGAAAAATACCATGGGACTTATTATTACAACAAACAAGAGTGATCCGGATTTACTCGCAAACTTGCTCTAGTGGAAACTGTGGAAAGTGGGTAGCAATCTACCAAAACAACGAAAAGGTGCTTTAGCGACCTTCGAAATACACCTTGTCAAGACTAACAATGTGCAGTTTGTTTAGACCATTGTAATTGAGCATGATGTGTTAAGAATGATATGTTGGATATTAGTTATTGTGAGTCACTTGAAATATAATGTGAGTTGTATTATCATATATGGTTATTAGGAATAGTCTTAAGATCTAAAATTTTCCAGCACTACGAAAGCAAGCAGATGCCAGATATTTGAACAAAGAAAGGTCTTTCTAACAAAATCTGCTATAGTAGGAGACAAAATTTTATTCCATTTACAACAGATGCCAAATTGTAAATATTATCAGGTACACGTATATGATTACACAGGCATTTTTGGTGGTTCCATGGATACACAGAAATTACTTGCCCATATTCACCCAAATTGTATAGAAAGTATTATTAATTGATCATTGAGGGGTGAAATCCCCTAAATAATAACCAAAATCCATGAACTAGTATTAATAATTCACATTTCATATAAAATAAAATTTCACGCATGATCTTCCAAACGTATGTTTGTTTAGGAACATGACAAGTATACAGAAAAATAACTTATTGATCAATGTAAAAAATAATGACTTTCATCACTTGCGAGCTTCGGCCTTCGTGGCCTCCCTTGCAGCCTTCTCCTCATAATAACAGTTTTTTATAAATACTAATAATGTTTGAATTTACAGCAGAATGTCAGAAGCATTAATCAAAATAATTATTTTTTTTTATTTTTATTTTTTATTTTTTATTCTTTACTTATCAAGTTCGAAATTTAAAATACTAATTGAAAATTTATGTAAAGTCTAACATGCTTGGTACTTGCTATATGAATAGTGTTTCACTTTCAATATTTCTACTCGACCCAACTATAGTCACTCGATGGACGATGTGTCATGATTTAACTATAATCAAAGCGGAGCTTTCATATTGAAGAGCAATAGTATTCTCAAGTCGAGAGAACTGTGTAAATAAGTCACATCGATATTATATGTTTGAACTCAGTTATATTAAACAACAGAAAACTATCGAGCGAGTCATTTTATAGTTATCCAATAGCTATCAGGACGTAACCCATTGGTGCCTCCCAGTAGCCATGAGTAATACACCACGCAACGTTTAGAGAGCATTACGTACGCTAGTCTCAACGAATGTATTGATATTCAATCTCGATACATCTTGACTAGGAATATTTAAAATTATATATTTATTTTCATTGTGATAAATTACTCACGGTTACAACAGTTTGTAACTATTATCACAAAACATACAATTTATGAATTTTCTATTAAATATACTTTAAATTAAATTAATTAATTAATATAACACATTATATCAAGTATATAATAGAAAGAAAACATTTTTTTTATTTGAACAAGATTGGTTATCGAGTTAGATATATGTAAAAAATTACATAATTGTCCTTAGGGCATACCCCTAACTTTATCACAATGATCACGTAAAGATATTATATATATATATATATATATATATATATATATATTTTTAACAAAAAGGAGAATAAATGACATTCTCCGGTGGCTCACAGAACATGGGACTAGCATATGAAAGACATATGCCACCCAAAGACCAAAATTTGTAGCTACAAAAGCAGAAACCAGAAAGACAAAGACAAAAACGACAGCTCCACGCCACTCTACAAAGAAACAGAAAAGAGAAAGAGAAACCACCAGCAAACACCCCCCCGTCTTTACCAAAAGTAAAGACCAGACCTCCACGCAAAACCACAATAGAAACATAACTAAAAACATCCAAAGCAGGGAAGCCAGAGAAATCAAACTCCTAGGGAAGGAGCCTAAAACCTTCCGGAAAGAGAAGCCAGCACGGAATACCCCTGACCAATGTAGATGGCTACGGAACCACTGACAGAGCACAGAGATGTGGAATCAAGCCTAAGGTCTACCAACGAAAACCAGCGTAAGAGCACAAGGAGAGTAACCACAGCGGACCATCAGCAGAATAGAAAGACCCGGTCAATCATCCCTAGGAGAAACCAGAAATAACCCGCCTAATAAGCACAAGTGATAGCCAAGCCATGAATAGACCGCAACTACCTGAACAGAAAACTAGCAAACACATTAAAATAAAAGAGGGGGGGAAGGGGGATAAGGCGGTGTGTGAATGGCACCACCTTTCAATGAAGGCTCAACCGTCTCCTAGTCTGGCGGCTGATTGAGCGCAGGAGATCGATAGGAGTCCCACTAACCGCCGGGACCGCTGGCTCAAGGTTCCCTTGAAAGGTCTTCCCCGAAAGGCCAGGAACACATCATTCCTCACGCGTTGAATAATGGACTTCGGATCCATAGGAATGGTGTCGAAGATGGCCTTATTCCTTGCGCACCAGACGTGCCAGCAAATAATTTTTTTTTGTTTTACTTGTAGGAATTTGGACATATTGTTTTGAAATATAAAATATCACAGAAGGAGGAGAATTTGATTTTAGTGAAGCGTTGATAATTATTAGGTGACCCAGTAATAGAGAGCTATTCAATGTTTTTAATGACGGGTTAGCAAAAAATTGGTTATTGGCGGCGATTGTAGATAAAAGGCATGCAAAAGAGTACCAATCGTATATGATAAGCAAAGGTAGTGCCAACATATAGGATTTTGAAAATTTTGTAGTTCAGTTGTATTTTCTATGTATTGCTTATCGTTTTATTTTTAAGGTATTTTAATTAATTTTATTGTATTTTTTTTACTTTTATTTCATTTTAATAAAACACATATTACACAATAAAAAATAATTAATTAATCATAAATCAATTAAATTAAAAATCACATTTCAAATACTCTTTCGCATCACCAAACACATTTCTCTTTCAATCAAATTGTCCGCTCAAATACTCTTTCACATCACCAACCACATTCCTCTTTCAATCAACTTATCCGCTTAAATAACTCGTTCGCTCTGTAGTAAACCGTGAAAGTCTACGGGGTGGATCGTGTAGTGTATATGCAAGTATATGTGAAAAAATATATGATGCAACTAAAATAATATTAATCTAAGTAAATATAGAATAAGCACACCAGAATTTTATACTGGTTCGGACCTCCCATCCTACGTCCAGTCCCGAAGCTCCCATTTGGAATTCCACTGTCAAAAACCCTCGCTTCGTCCGGAGGAATAGGCTTGGTTACAATGAGTTGTTCTTGTCAAATGTGTGTTCTAATATAACACAGATGTTGACTAATTAGTACAATTTCTTCCAATATATTTCTAAGGAATATTGTCTATGAAGAACTGAGTATATGGAAGAGTGAATACAAGTAAAGATTGCTAGGGTGCAGAGATCAAGAATATAGAATAGAGTATAGAAATAGAAAGCGTAAGTAAGTGAAGTAAGTTGGTGTTCTCTTGATTCTTGATGCTATATATAGTTGTAAATAGGTATCTTGAGTAGTTACATCCATTAATGAATCCTCTAAGGTTGCTTCTGTTGGTGGTGAAGAGTTGTGACGAAGAGAAGCGGAGATGTCCATTCACATATGGCAGTTGCAGTTCATTTCTGAAGTTCGAGTTTGAATTCAGACGTCTGGTATTTGTTTCAAACGTCTGATACTATATATTTTTTGAATATAGTAGAGGATCAGACGTCTGAGTGCTATTACTAAACGTCTGGTTTAGTCTGTTTGTTGTTCTAGAGAACTATTTTAGACGTCTGGCTTGTGCACTCAGACATTTGATATGGTGCATGTCAGTTTTTGTGCATCCTTTCTTTTACTTCCTTGTACCTATCGACTTGTAGTCTCTTGCAGTGTCCTTTGAGTCTCGTTCTTGTCTTTCTAGTGATGCTTTTCTAGCAAGTACCTGTATATATAAATATATATGTATATTCGATTTCCATTGTATAGTTGTTGTCATCGAAACCGTAGATTGGATTTCCTAACATTCTCCCCCTTTTGATGATGACAACTATACAATGTACTTAGATATAATTTTATAAATCTCCCCCTGAATATGTGCTTACCATTATTTCTCCCCTTTTGGCATTATCAAAAAGCATTAATACAAGAATATGTATGATATAATCAATAATCATGCCTTTAGATAGTATGTACACATTAATCAAAAAAATTTATCTGACCACCGTGTTTTTGAAGTTAGCAATATATCATGTGTAATTTTTATTTAATCTTAATTTAGATAGCATGTACACACTATTAATCTGGAATATTTTCCGACCGCTGGAAGGTTATAATATATCAATTTACTAAATTATCATGAATAGAAGAAAGGTAACCAATTACGCATAAGTAACAAGCTAAAAAGCATTTTTATAACCATTAAACATAGTGATTACATGCATATATTTTTGATTCCATTATAATACAAAAGATGGAACCTATAAAAATATCTAAGGATTTTTGGGGGAAGCTTTGGCTTGATCATCTCCTTCATCTTCATTCTTGGAAGAACTAGCTTGTATTCTAGGAGATTTTGGAGTATGTTCTAGAGGTTCTTTTTCCTCTTCAAAAAGTTTAGAATGTTTTGAAGGAGGAGAAGGCGTTGGAGTTGGCCAATCTTCCGAAGGTGGTGTAGGGCCACGGACTTGTTGGAGAACCTCTTTTAGAACATATAATGTTGTTGAAAGCGATGTTTCAACTGTGGCTAGGCGTGAAGCAAATGTTGTTTCGAAGCCATCGATACGCTTAGCCAATAATTTTTGATTTCTTGATAAGATAAGTTGATTTTGGAGAGTTAAATCTCGAATGCTTTCATTTGGATTAGTTTCAGTGCGAGTCTCCAAAATGTCATCTTGGCCTGGATAGTCAAAAGGTGCAGGAGGAGGAGGAGTGTGTTCGTGATGTTGTTCTTCTTCTTAGATCGTTTTGTATTTTGTATGAGGCAGAGAAAATTTTCAGACGTCTGGTTGTCTGGAATTAAGATCCCCAATGATATTATCTTTTGGATGATCTTTTAGAATTCTAGAGGGTGACACTAGAGTATTATTTTGTGCATTTGTCTCATTATTAGATGAGTTTGTTGTATTTGTTATAGGAATAATTTCTTCATCGTCATTAGTATGATTGTTAAGGAAATTTTCATTAAATGAAATATGTAAACTTTCTTCAATTGTGTTAGTACGTTTATTAAAAATTCTATATGCCTTGCTACGATCCGAATATCCAACAAAGATTCCTTCATCGGCTTTCGGGTCGAATTTTCCTAAATTATCTTTTGTATTTAATATAAAACATTTTGATCCGAAAGTTTTAAAGTATGATATTTTAGGTTTTCTTCCAAAAACATTTCGAAGCAAGTATGTTTAGTCATAGGTCATATGGTTACTCGATTCAAAACATAACAAGTCGTAGCAATAGCTTTAGCCCAAAAATGTTTTGGTAAACCACTACTATTTAATAGTATTCGTGCAAATTCTTGTAACATACGATTTTTTCTTTCTACTACACCATTTTGTTGTGGCGTGCGGGGCAAAGAGAAATTATAACTTATGCCCATTTTATTACAAAAATTAGTAAAAAGATCATTTTCGAATTCTCCATCGTGATCACTTCGAATATTCTTAATTTTCAAATCCATTTGAGTTTTAATTGTTTTAGCAAAAATTTTAAACATACCAAAAGTGTCACTTTTATGTTTTAAAAATAAGGTCCATGTATATCTTGAAAAATCATCAACTATTACGAAAACATATTTGTTATGATTTATAGATCGTAGTTGAGTTGGACCAAATAAATCTAAATGTAATAATTCTAACGGTTGTTTTGTAGAAATATTATTTTTAGATTTAAAAGATCCTTTCTTTAGTTTACCGATTTGACAAGCGTCACATAAATTTTCTACTTTATAATTTATTTTAGGTAAACCTCTAACTAGCTCATATTTTGCTAATTTATTAATATATTTAAAATTAATATGACAGAATCGTTTATGCCACAACCATGGATCGTCATGTTTGGCGGTTAAGCATAAGTTTGAATTTCGATTTATATTTATATTTAAGACATAAATATCACTAAAAGAAATTTTGTCATTTATAGCATCAAGAAACGCTATAAAATAGCGTTTTGCTGTTGCTCGCTGTCTATCCGATTAGCTCAATGAAAATAAAGCAAATACAACGTGTTTACGCGCTATAGATAATTCGATATGCAATTTTCCAAGCGGGAACCCAAAAAATTTCATGGTCCGCTTCTTCCACAATTAAACCATTGTTCACGTTTTCATCCCCAATTTCCTAAATCAAATAAAATGAAACGCTAAAATTATTTATCCATGTCTCGATCGTCCACCCCTTGCCTTTTCCATTTTTTTACTTGGATCGCCTACATGACCTAGCTTGTTTATTTTCGTTTTAAGTTTGATTTGAGTAACCAATAAATTGTATCTCATTCTTCAACTTGATGCTTCACTTTTCGTCGACAGCAATGAGAAACCCTAACTTCCATCGTAGTTGCAGTCTCCATCAAGGTAAAACTCCCCTCTCTGCTCATATTTGTATAATATTCGCAATATTGTTCTTAACCTACCTCAGGCCACCAGTGGCTTTGATGGCTTGAGCTCAAAATCAAGCCCGATTTGATTATTATTATGGTTAGGTATGGTTTCATTAATGTCCAATCCGATTTAGATCCGACCCCATCATTGTCTCTGTCTTACATGATCTAGGTTGTTACTGTACACATTGCTGTATGTAAATGTGTGAGAGCTAGAAGCATAACCATCTGAGTATGCTTGCATTGAAAATAAAATTATAAGGAAAATATCTTTCAGGTTAGATAGAAGGAAGAAGACTACTTAGGTTAGATATCAACAAACTCGGTGCCATTTTTTTAATTGATTAGGGTAGTGTTTTAATGGTGTATTTATTAGCAATTTTGCTCAGGCTGTTGTGCAGTTTGGTTTCTTGTGAAAGTTAAAGTGTATGTAGGAGTTTCCAAAGATGAAATATCATATATTTGTCTCATGGGGTACTAAATTTGAGCATGTCGTATTAATTATTTGAAATTCAAATAAGGATTCCAAATCTATTATACATCCATCTTGTTAACTGGGGTGATCCACACTTGAAACAAAGAAGAATTTTTTGTATACTGAATGAATATGGAATCATATTGGTTGTATCATTTAGTGAAGTGTTTAATTATATAAAATTCATCGTTTACTGAGATATTGTCAGCGTGTAAATCATAGATCAAATCCTGAGCTAATTAGACTTGGACAAATATTGAACCTTAAACTTACAAGTTTTAACTCATTCATCTCCTGAACAGGTAGTGATTGTGGAAAACAGTAAATAGATTATTGAAGATTATTATATATTGTCTTTAGAAAGTGAGTTGGGTACCTAACATCAGTACTATACCACGTTAACAGTCATCTTATGAATAAATATTTCAACTGAATCATGCAGACATGTCCAAAGCACATGGAGCATCTGTGGTGAACGGAACTTCATATTTCTTTAAAGAATCTACAATAATTGGTACAAAAGTATCATCACTTCATTGACTTCTACGTTAAACAAAATTTCCAATTCTAACTGTTTTTTTGGGACATAAAGTGCATATCGTGTTGCATTTTGAACAAAATGTCTTAATCGAAGTACAAATAATTCTTGTTTATATTAATGCACTAGTGCTTTAATTACATTCTAGGTGATATTTTGATAGACATGATTTTCGTATTAATTGTTAATTTATATCATGGTCAACACTGTCTGATGTGCTCTAGTACTAAACAAATTAGAACGAGGTTGGTCACATAAATATTTTAATTTCACCAAACCTGAAAAAATATTTGTATGTATTACAAAGAAAGGGTGAAACCCAGTGTACAAGGGTTAAGACTAACTTTGGTTCAAGAGTTTTCGTTGTAAACAACTGGCTGTGTATGTATTTTTGTAACCGAGGCACATGCAAACTTTAATATTCCTATTTCTTACTGCAGTGTGATTGTGTTTGGTGTCTCAACTGAATCTATGCAGTGTTCTTTCGATTCAAGAGGAAATAGTGTTCCAACAATACTCTTGTTGATGCAAAGACGACTCTATGAACTAGCTGATCTTTAGGTATGTATAATGCAAGTAATGAAAGCATACATACCTTGGAAATAATTTTTACTTTTGAAACTTAATCTTCACAAAAAACATTGAGCAGGCCGAAGGGATTTTTAGAATTAATGCAGAAAATGGGCAGGAAGAGCTTGTGAGAGATCAGCTAAATCATGGCATTGTCCTCGATGGGATTGACATTCATTGTTTAGCTGATTTGATCAAGGTGATTTTCTTCACTGTGTGTATTTGTGCGTGCATGTCATTAGCCATTTGTCTTGGCTTCAAATTTTGAGGCATATGATCACTAAGGCATATTAGAATTCCATTATTAACAACCATATAATCACTAAGGCTCACATGATCTATTATTTATTTCAAATATGATATATGAAACATGCCTTGGTTCTATTAGCCCTATAAATCTACACAAGGGAAAGCTGAGAAAATAAATAGCAAGTCTTGGTTAATTCTCAAGTATCCAGATTATCTAATGCATGAAGTTAGTACATTCATACTTTAAATACAAATTAAATAAAAAAACAATCAGTTAAAGACTAAATGGAATAGGTAGCTCATGTTTTTAAGTCTGAAATAAAAAATAATGGATGACTTCCTATTTGATATCTTTTACAGAATATTGGTTGGTAATGATATCATAAAGCTTATCTACTATGTATGATTATGCAATGATTAATAGCTTCAACCTTTCCTATTTGATATCTATATAGTTGCTAAAAAATGTAGAATCTACACAGTATCCAAATTTATGTTCTATGAAAGCGTCTCTTGTATCAACACAATATCCATTGTTATTTCAAGCTTGTCAGCCTGGCTTTGTATTTCAACTATCCTTTTTTCACTTGTTAGAGCATTGTTACCTCTCTATGTTAGTAGCAATAGGATCTTCTTTTTTGGTTTTCAACTAAAGTAGTACAATGCCAGTCATTAGATCAAAGATCTAAAGACCTTAACTAATAATGTATGATATTATATTGAATCTGTTACAATGCTTTGTTGGATAAAGGCCATTAGTGTAATGGCCATGATCCATGGAAGATTTGAAAACTAAAATAAATTTATATTGAATCATATAATAACTGCTATTTTTTGATGCAGTTGACTACTTCCTATGGGGTTCCTAGCATTTTGATTCTGTTTGCATCTGTAAGCATCAGTACTCTCTATACATAAAATGTTGATATGATGAAAAACCATGGAGGAAGTCAATGTAAGAGAGCCATTGAGACATGATGAATTGGAATATTGCTGATATGGTGAATACTGGCGGTCAACAAGGTGATTCTTTCATATCTACACTTTCATTAACACATGTTCTATTTGTTATGTCATAGCAGCAATAATTACAATAAAACTACAAAAAATAAGAAACACATCAACATTAAAAGTATATCTCACCACTGTCTTAATTCCTGAGTTTGCTCTTGAGTGAGAAAATTTTATGATCTGATAGTTTCCCTTTGTACTGTCTTTGATATCATCCACTGGATTAATTTTGGTTAAAAACTTTTACTGGGTTATCATAGTCAACGCTGCAATGTGTAGTACCTTGGCTATATTACATGATAATTGTAATATGTAATATAATATATGAATTTTTGAATTAGAAGGGAAAACATATTTACACTTTATGCCATTTTCTTCAAAAGTGAAACCCACACCTTGCTGTTCCTTTTTTCTAAGAATATCTCGATTGAAATTCTCTTAGTATTTCATTAAAAAAATTCTGTGAGAGAATCAACTTCACAAGGAAAATATAATTGTATGATGTATCTGTCAGATGTGATCATTCTATATTAAAATTGTCAAAATGTTTGTTGTTTTAATACATAGGTTTCTGAATTTGATGTATATTTTTCCAAACATTTAGGGATACCAATCTAGTTGGGAATCTAACTCCAAGCTATTTTGAATGGGAAGTATTATTTGCTATGGCCATTGTTTTTTGATTCATCGAGGAAGTGTTTGCTCTTATAGTTTGAAACATATGTGATATAAATTAAAATAACTATATTAGCACAAAAAGTGCATTGCTTAATTCTGTATAATCTGTTGCACAATACCTAATTGCTGCATGAGATTGCATGAAAATGAGGCCATATGCGTTGGCCCTGAACATTGCAGCAAGCACAAGATGCTGAGGGTGTAAGGGATGCACGATGTAGTTATGTGCTACAATCAAGTGTAAGCTGTGGCCAGAACATGCTTGGAGTGAGACAGAGGGGGCATGCACGTAAACAGTAGTGGACATGCACGAGGAAACTAAAGGCATGCACAGTACTGCTTCATGGGGGGTGCCAGTCTGATCAGCTATGGAAGGTAAACAAGTAGGTAATTTTATTAAATTTTTAATAATTTAATATGATCTTTTGTTTTCGTAAGTGTAGCTCCATCATTTCCCTATTTGTGCTAGAAGTTTTACTAGCTTGCATAGCTGATGGATGAAAACGTTTGGATTTTTGTAGGGTAATCAAGTTGACTGTATTGGTGGTCTTAGTAGATTGGGATTGAGGTGAAGTATGGAAACCGTTAAATCTTTAAGAAAAAAGGATAAAATTTGTTTATGTAGCTGATGCTATTTAAACTTTATGTTAAGCTTAGCTTCTAATGGATTAAACTATTGTTAGCATCTTCAAATTTACAGCCATTGGTTTAACAATTAAGCTAGAAGCAAGTGGTGCATCTTAGTTTCTTTGCCTTAAATCTATGATTTTGTTAACTGAGTTAAGGAGTTCAATGTTTTTTTGATAACTTGCTATTATAAAAACACAAAAATCGGATATGTTGGATTATTATTTCACGGTATAATTGCAATCCGAAGTATATGAGATTATCATGCTATTATATTAACCTTGTTGACAACTAACCTAAAAAATCCTATTCTGTAGCGTGCCAAAATTGCTACTACCACTCCTATGACTCCTGAGTTGTTCTATCAGTGGAAAAAGAAAAGGATTGATGAAAGAGAGGCTGGTATTGCTGCAAAATAGGCCGAAAGAGCCAAAAATGACAGAATGAAGTTATTAAATTAATTGTGCAAATTTAACTTGGATGTAAAATTTACATTTTTTATTAGATAATTAACGTGCCAAAATACATCGTTTCAGTGGCCGCAAGCTGTTCATGGCTGATGCTAGTTTATTTGTTGATGACGACAATGCTGAAGAGAGAAATACCGGAGAGATGACGCTGAAGCTGAACAAACAGTAAGTAAATATCTTCTCATTAAATTTTTGTGTACACTTATTTGATGAATTGATTCTCAAGCATTACTTTTGCTTTACAGGTAGATAGATGACTGTGATGAAAAAAAAGGTTGCAACGAGTTATGTATCGAAGTTATTTTTGCTGCTAGAACTACTTTTTGGTTTTAACGTATGTACTACTTGCTTTTGTTTTGCTATTGCTACTTGTTCTATATTTTGTTTTTGAACTATTGATGACAAACTATTTATGTTTGGTGTAAGAATATTGTGTATTTTGATTATGAAATTTCATACTTTGGTTATCAAATATGCGTCCAAAATGTGGTATTGATACAATATGTTGATTTTGAAATGTGATATTGATATAATATGTTAATTTTGAAATGTGGTATACACACACATTGTGGCGGATGTTTATTGAAATACAATTAAAACATTCCACATCATTTTCAAAACGCTGTTAAAACATTCCACAGCCATTTTAAAACGCCGTTGAAAGTTTTAACAGCGTTTTAAAAATGCCGTTAAATTGTATCTAAAAAAATAAAGCACGATTTATTGCAATAGGAAAACGCTGTAAATACATATCACGACATTGAAAAAACGCTATAAAATCTTATCTTAGCACGAAAAAAACGCTAAGAAAGATCTCTAACTGCACCCAATCAAACACTGTCAAATGATTTCATGACACCAGGAAACGCTGTTAAAAAGGACATTTAACAGCGTTTATTTCTTGTCATTGTATATCTCTGACATATAACTGCATGTCGATATACAGCGTATGTAAAAACGATGTTAATAGCTTTTATAGCGTTTTTAAAACGCTGTTAAAGGTCCTGTTTGTTGTAGTGATATTTTTGTTTCTAAAACCCTCAAAGATAAGTTGTTTGTTATTGTCGAAAATATTACATCTATCTTTTTCGAAATTAATATAAAAACCTTTATCGCATAATTGACTAATGCTAAGTAGGTTGTGTTTTAAATTTTCTAGTAACAAAACATTTGTAATAATAGGAGAGTTAGAAATACCAGAGTAGATGACTTCTCCGATGCCAACGACGTATCCTTTTGATTTATCTCCAAACGTTATCATTCCACCATTGATATATGTTATATTTGATAGCATTTTTGCATTTTCGGTCATATGCTTGAAGCAGCCACTATCAAGTATCCATTTCTCCTTATTTTTTATTTTGGGTACCTGCAAGATAAAAATGATTTAATTGGTACCCATATACTTTGTTAGGGTCCTAGATGTTAGGAGGAGCAGGTAGCCACACCCAAGAAGGTTTGGTACCTTTATGAACATAATTTTTATTATAGACTACATTATCTAGAAAATTATTAATATGTTTTTGTCTAATCAAATTATTATTTGTCTTAGGAATCCAAATTTTTATGTTTTTGGTATTCGTATTAGACTTAGGTGATCTTTTAGTCTTTCGATAAATAAAACTATACTTCTTAATATTATTCCCTTTTTGTTTAGGAATATTTTTAAATCCTATTTCATTTCTATTACCTGAAGGTTTTGAAGTTTTGATAAGATTTTCCAAATCTTGTTTTCCTTTATTAAATTTTGAACATTATTTGTAATTTTATCTAATTTTTCTTTTAATTCAAAATTTTCAATTTTCAATGTTTCTTTATTACTTTTCAAGTTGATATTTTCTTTTAACAAGTTATCCTTTTCTAGTTTAACTTTTCCAAAATCAATAGATATAGTCTCATATTCAACTAAACTACTTTTATTTTTTTCTTGAGATAATTCTAGTTCCTCCTCTAAAATAATTTTTTCATCTTTTAACATTCCTATTTCAAGTTCAAATCGATTTATTTTAGCTATGTGTTCTTTATTCAATTTTTTAATTTGTCTAAATTTATCATCTAATTCCATGCTAAGCTCTAATAATTCATCATAGCTAAGTTCGGGACATACCTCATCAGTTTGTGCCATAAAACTTACATTAGCTTGTTCTCCGTCACTATCGCTGTCACTATCTGATGATGATGAAGAATCCGAGTCATCCCATGTTACTTTGAAAGATTTCTTCTTTTTGAATTTTTCAAATTTGTTCTTCTTTTTATCATTGTTGAGCTTGGGACAATCTTTCTTCATATGTCCAAATTGATCACATTCATAGCATTTGATTGACGTTTGATTCGTTGAGCTTGATTTTCCTCCTTTCTGAAATCTGGTCATTTTCCTAAACTTCTTGAATTTGTTGTAGTTTTTGGCAATAAATACGATTTCTTCTTCGTCTAAGTCGGAGTCTTCATTTGTTGCTAGAAATGCTATGTTTTTCTTCTTCGAATTTTGTTCTTTTCTTGCCTGCAGATTAGCTTCATAGGACATTAAATTTCCTATCAATTCTTCAACTAAGAGTTTGAGAGGTCATTAGCTTCTTCGATAGCTAATAATTTTCTTTCCCACTCTGGAGTTAAAGAATTGAGTATTCTAGATACTAAATCAAAATTTGTGAATTTAACTCCTAGTGCCATTAAATCGTGTTGAATAGTTTGGAATCTATAGTACATGTCCACTATAGATTCATTTTGTTTCATTTTAAATGATGAAAATTGATTTTGTAAAATTGAAATTTTAGTTTGCTTAACTTTGTTCGTGCCTTCGTGTGTAACTTGTAAGGTACGCCAAATATCATATGTAGTGTTACATAACATGACACGTGATAATTCATTCTTATCTAATGAACAAAATAAAACATTCATAGCTTTGGAATTATTAGAAGCTGCGGTTTTTTGTGCATCATTCCATGTGTTCATAGCAGTGTCAGGTGCTTCATATTTATTTTGAGTGGCTGACCAAATTTCTAATCCATTAGCTTCCATAAAAATTCTCATACGTGTTGACCAATATGCATAATTAGAACCATTAAAAAGTGGGGGACGTGCAGTGGATTGGCCTTCTTGAAAAATACTTGCCATATTAAAGTGATTCAAATATGTGTTACTGTACTTTGATCAAACCTTGCTTTGATACCAATTGAAAGTCTACAAGGTGGATCGTGTAGTGTATATGCAAGTATATGTGACAAAATATATGATGCAACTAAAATAATATTAATCTAAGTAAATATAGAATAAGCACACCAGAATTTTATACTGGTTCAGACCTCCCGTCCTACGTCCAGTCCCGAAGCTCCCCTTCGGAATTCGACTATCAAAAACTATGACGTCCCAGAATTTTTGATTATTTGAAATTGAAATATTTAATTGATTTTAAATATATGGAAGTTAGTTTAACTTGAAATTCAAATATCAGGATTTATTTGGCAATTAAATTACTAAATTTAATTTTTGAAGTTGGGTAAAATATTTAATCTTCAGTTTTGAGCTTGTTAAAAATAATTTGAAGTCTTGTAAATTCTATATTGATAATACTGAAGATAATAAAAGCTTCGGAATTGAATTTGAAACTGTTTTGTTCAGTTTGAAATTTTATCATTTAAATCATTATTTAAAAATAGCTTTCCGAGACACAGTCTCGGAATTCGACGAAACTAGTTCCAGTGGATCCGTAATATTGTATTATTATCGGATTTCAATTTTCGTAATATTTGGAGTGATCGGTTGGCCGTACGGTAAGTAAACGCGCTGAAATTAAATCGAAAATTCAATATGATAATAAGGTCCAAAAAGCTATCTTCTCCATACGATCGAATTAAGACTTGGAACCTTTTCCATAGTGTTTGGGATAGGGGTTTAACATTATAAACACCTAGCGGCATACCTCGATTGGAGATTGAGATTTTGAGTTGCATTTATCGAGACGATTTAAATTTAAATTTGAAGTTAAATTTAAAAATTATATATATATATATATTTGATATAATGTTTCTCAGGATAATTTTTACACGTTGCTTTCTTTAATAACACTTGGCAAATGTTATTACACGCGTCTTCGTTTTTATATATAAAAAAAGAAATTTTATTATCTCGTTCAAACAAAACAAATCCATGGCCGAAGATAAAATACCCAAATTCAAATTGCACGTTCGTTCTCTCCTCTCTCCCTCCGCTCTCTTTAGTTTCAATTCATTTGTAAATTGAGATAACCCTAGAATCGATTTCGATTCAAAATCGCGAGGGCTTGGATGGAGGCCACAGGCGAAGTCGAGGTCGGCATGGTTTGCGAATGGGGGAGTTGTCGTCAGGCGATTGTGCACGCATGTGGAGGCTCGCGAAAGGTCGTGTGGTGCTCGAGCTAGGGTGGCGATGATGGCAGTTGCTGGTGGATTGATGGTTGAGTCTGGGTTTGCTCGATTTGCAGTGGCTACTCAGGGTTGGTTGAAGCCTGAGTTTGCATCTCTCCTGTAAGGTATATGATAATTTACTGTTTGAGGTTAAAATATATATATATAGGAAGAGATTATATATATATATGAATATAAATTATCTATATAAAAATATATACACATATTAAACCTACTTGTTATTTTAAATTATTATATTAGGGTGATTAACTTATTTTAATTATTTTGTAACTTAAAATTTATTTATTTTAGGAGAAATTGGTTTAAATAAAATTCATTAGTTAATTAAATCTATTTAACAGAAATTAATTGTTTGATTTGTTCAATATAAATAAAATCACTGGTGAATTAAAATTATCAAATGAAAAATTGATTATTCGATTATTTCGAATATTAATAAATTGTATAAATGTTTATACAAGGTCTAATACAGTGAAGAAAACAAGTCGTGATGGAAACAGATTGCAAAATAAAAGCAAAGGTGAGATCTTCTCACTCACTTGATTTGCTTAGTTAATTTAAATGGTTGATTTAAATTATTGGATGTGTTTGGATGAATTTGATAATTTATCTGTTGGATGTGATAGTATCTATGATAGTGTCTGTGTGTGTATATATATATATATGGAGTGATTATATAGCGGATGAGACCCTATGTGCCATATAATAGCGGATGATATTATATAATCCCATATACCGCGATATTCCACCTCGAAGTGGAATTGGTATTTAATTGTTGTGCTAACATCTGTGGATGCAGGGAAACAGGTTGGAGGGATCCAACTGGATTCCTCAAATTGTTGAATTTATTTCATATGTTGTGATGTGATTATTGATAATCTATGAATGATTATATTGGTGATTGAAATTTATTGAAGGCTATGGTTTGGCCGAATATATTCTGGTATTTTAAAATACCAGGATATATAATTGGATTTTTGAAAATTAATGTAAAGATTTATTTTAAAAGGTAATAAATTTTTGAAAATTAATTTGGAAATCAATTTGGAATTTGATTTGGTGTTTGAAATAAATTTGGAAATAAATTTGGAATTTGATTTGGTGTTTGAAAGTGAATATTTGGAAATCGATTTGAAAATCGTATATCAATGGATATTAGGAAATGTAAATTCACAATGGGAATTTATAAAGGAATGGTTATTTGTTTTAAAAATAAATATTGGTTTATTTTAAAAAGTGTGGAAAGAAATTACGGATTTGAAATGTAAATTGAAATAAGTCAAGAAGGATTTATTAATTGATTTAAATGGATCATTTTGAAATGGAAAGTGTATTTTCACTGGAAAGCCGAATATGTTTTCAAAGTAGCTGATAAATATAAATTGAAAGTTTTAAGGATGGTTTTAAAAAGGATACTTTGGAGAAATTATTTTCTTAAGTTGTTTTTAAATCTTTAAAGTAAAGATTTATTTGGTTAATTATAGAAGTGATTATTTTAAAGATCAAATTGAGATTAATAATTATACTCTATCTAATAATTTCATTTTTAAAATTAGTTTGGGCTTGAAGTTTATATGAGATATTAGTATAATATTTTCATAACTAATATTTTAGATAAAGTGTTTAAAAATAGTTTTTATCTCAAGTGTTTCCAAATATACATATACTTTTGGATAAGTGTTTTAAATTATTCAGACTCGGCGAATCTTCAATGGAAATAAATAGCATTTGGAAATTTATTCCGCAAAAGAAAAGTGATTTGAAATTGGTTTTCAAAGTGTTGAAGTGTTAAAATATATCTTGCGAAGATATTTTGAAAATAAATAATTGGGGAAAAATTATTTAAATTTGATAATTGTTGTGAATATTGTTTGATAGTTAAATAACCAACTATCGGTATAAACAATTTGGGAAATTATTGAGGCTTGATGATTTGTTGTGAATGTTGTTTGATAGTTAAATAACCGACTATCAATATTGGCCTTTGAAACGGCACTTGAATTTGTTTTCAAAACAAGCGCTCATTATTCGGTTAAGCCGGGAAAGGACTTTATGTCATAAAACCCATTTCGAATAATGATACGACGAAATGGGATTGCATTTGAAGATGGTGTTGAAGACTGGGTATTTTCGAAAACGAAAGGATTGCCTGTCGAATGTCTTTGCACCGAGTTGCTCCGGTATAGAGATTTTATCACCCTTTGTGATGGGGAGTGGAGTCCGGACGTGATTAGTGAATATCTGGATTTCAAGGGCTTCTTTGAAGTGCCTTCGGTTTCATTCGAACTCGGAACGGACTTGTATGGATTTATGTCTGACGTTACACTTTGAGATGTAAAGCTGGTTTCTATCAAATACATGTCTGTTGGTGGTGGAGAATTTATTCTCTTAGCTTAACACCCTTCTCTAAGACGTATGAGCTCAGAGGTTATGTAGTAGATTGTTACTAGTGATATATTCCTAATTTGGTAATGTGGCATGTTGAGTGTTGCTGATCGAAGCATGGTTTTTGTGAAAAGCTTAGCTTTGTGGATGAGACTTCGTCGGACCTTACAACCCGAAATGGTCAAAACAGGAAGGATGCGGCAAGGTTGTTTGGGGGTAGCGCCCTCAGGGTATGTCCATTTCCTTCTGGAAAAAGGTGGTATCGTGGTATGGAGCCCAGATACTTAACTTATGTGGTTGCTGCAAATTTATTACTTTGTGGTTGTTGGTGTTGAGGATCCTCGGATAAAGGTCGGTAACGACCGGGGATGGCATACTCGTGTGTGGAGTTATCTAGTTACAGCTTCATTGCACCAGAAGCGTGAGGTAACTCGGCCTTGTGTTGGTAGAGATCCGGTTAGGTTCTCGGGGCGTCCCTTCAGAGGCGTACCCATGTGGTGTAGGAAGTTCCTTAGCCTGACCATTTGTTGGAAATCCAAAGAAACAATACGTGTCCTGCACGGTTTTAGTTGTATAACCTGCCATTTACTTATGGTAGTTTCATTTTCCAAAAGCATAGCGGATTTATTTTTATCCCTTTGTGCAAATAACTATTTAAGATCTCACACCAGTCCCATGACTGGCCTGGAGTTTATTGTTCCCTTTCTAAACTCTAGCTAGGTGCCCATAATTTTCCACACGGGAAGCCTAGAGTCAGGTTATCAGCAGGATCTGGATGGATTGCTGTGGAGCTCAAGAGACGGGCTGGATGGCGAGACGTACTTCCATATATTATTATCATTCCACTGTGTATTCAATCATATGGGCAGGTTATTATAACTGCCAGTGTTGTGTGTTGTTGTTGTAAACTCTGATGATGTATTGTATGAACTGATATAGTTCTTTTGTTTAAAGATTATTCATTTATCTATTATATATTGTTCCGCTGCGAATGTGAGATTCTGTTATTATTTCTGTTTCTTCTTCTTTCTTCTACTACCTCTTTCTTCTTTAACCCTAATGATTCGGTTTTCCGGCATTCGATGGTTCGGCATTTGATATAGTGGGCGTATTGATGTCGACTTTCGGGCGTCGAAAAATTGGGTCGTTACAAAGTGGTATCAGAGCAATTGGTTAAGCGACAACCTTGGCTCTGGTGGGGATTACTCTTTAGAGATAGAGTCAGTAGTACTTTAGAATGAGTGTGAGTGTAATAATAGATATAAGCGCGTATTTGTTAGTGAATATAAAAATTGTTTTGTGTTGTGTTGACTTATCGGTTGATTGTTTATAGATTCTGGTCGGTGCAGTTTGGCCAACTATATCGATAGGGGTTTCTAAACTCTTAAACAAGATAAACCGACACAGTATTGTTTTAAAATAGGGTAAATGAAATAACTTTACCCAAACTATTTTTGTATAGAAAAGAAATCATTTTTCGTAAATTATTGTAGTATATGGTTGCTTGATTATTAGGAAGTGATAATATTGATTATTATCATTGTTGTATGGAAATTGAATAAGAAATTAAGGTAATAACCAAAGGATTTTTGGATATAATTGATTTCAAAGATGACTTTGAAATGTTGAGTAATTATTTAAAAGACTTTGGAATCTTATTTAAAATGTTACAGAATATAAATAAGTTTGATAACTTATAAAAATTTGAAATTTGTTGGAATAAGATTCAACTTGAAAAGGGATAAACAAAAGTAAGTGTAAAACCCAAATAAGTGGGAAGGTAAGCTAATTAATTGAGGTGAATCAAAAGAAATTAGCAAATTAAATTAAATTTGGGGAACTTATAGAAGTTTAAAATTTAAATTGAATTGGAGTGTAATTAAATATAGTTAAGTAAAAGTGAATTTAAAGAAAGGTGAAGATCTCACACCAGTCCCATGACTGACCTGGAGTTTATTGTTCCCTTTCTAAACTCTGGGTGCCCATAATTTTTCACACGGGCAGCCTAGAGTCAGGTTATCAGCAGGATCTGGATGGATTGCCATGGAGCTCAAGAGACGAGCTGGATGGCAAGACGTACTTCCGTATATTATTATCATTCCACTGTGTATTCAATCATATGGGCAGGTTATTATAACTGCCAGTGTTGTGTGTTGTTGTTGTAAACTCTGATGATGTATTGTATGAACTGATATAGTTCTTTTGTTTAAAGATTATTCATTTATCTATTATATATTGTTTCGCCGCGAATGTGAGATTCTGTTATTGTTTATGTTTCTTCTTCTTTCTTCTTCTACCTCTTTCTTCTTTAACCCTAATGATTCGGTTTTTCGGCATTCGATGGTTCGGCATTTGATATAGTGGGCATATTGATGTCGACTTTCGGGCGTCGAAAAATTGGGTCGTTACAAAAACCCTCGCTTTGCTCGGAGGAATAGGCTTGGTTACAGTGAGTTGTTCTTGTCAAATGTGTGTTCTAATATAACACGGATGTTGACTAATTAGTACAATTGCTTCCAATATATTTCTAAGGAATATTGTCTATGAAGAACTGAGTATATGGAAGAGTGAATACAAGTAAAGATTTCTAGAGTGCAGAGATCAAGAATATATAATAGAGTATAGAATTAGAAAGAGTAAGTAAGTGAAGTAAGTTGGTGTTCCCTTGATTCTTGATGCTATATATAGTTGTAGATAGGTATCTTGAGTAGTTACATCCATTAATGAATCCTCTAAGATTGCTTCTGTTGACGGTGAAGAGTTGTGGCGAAGAGAAGCGGAGATGTCCATTCACATGTGGCAGTTGCAGTTCATTTCTGAAGTTCGAGTTTGAATTCAGACGTCTGGTAATTGTTTTGGACGTCCAATACTATATATTTTTTGAATATAGTAGAGGATCAGATGTCTAAGTGCTATTACCAGACGTCTGGTTTAGCCCTTTTGTTGTTCCAAAGAACTATTTCAGACGTCTGGCTTATGCACCCAGACGTCTGATATGGTGCATGTCAGTTTTTGTGCATTCTTTCTTTAACTTCCTTGTACCTATCGACTTGTAGTCTCTTGTAGTGTCCTTTGAGCCTCGGTCTTGTCTTTCTAGTGATGTTGTTCTAGCAAGTACATGTATATATAAATATATATGAATATTCGATTTCCATTGTATAGTTGTTGTCATCGAAACCGTAGATTGGATTTCCTATCAAACCGTCCTCAACATAACAAAGCGCTGCGTATTATCTAAAGCTTAGAAAAAGTTAAACCGCCCACACCAATGACCTTTTCCTTCTATTTTTCCTTAAAATTCATCCCCTCCAAAACCAAAAGTTAACTTAATTTTTTTTTGTCCTCTCCGTGCACCGTTCCACCCTTTACCACTCGAGAACTTTGCTACTTCCCTCCTCCTTTGACTGCTCCATGAAACTACTTTTCCTCTTCTCAATCAATCCCAAACAGCAAAATTGCTCTCTCCTGTTCGTAGCCTCCTCCGATGACCCTGTCCTTCTCTTAGCGAAACCGCTCCTCACGGTCTACCCCCAACTACGACCTTTCTTCCTTGTCACACCGGCGCTAATTGAGGCATGATATTTGTCAGTTTAAGATATGTACAAGTTTCACAAATTGACAATTAGTTTAAATCTTTTTTATTGTTTAAAGAGATTAAATGAACCATTGAGTTACTGTTGTGTGTTTTTATGTTTCTATAATATGGATGGATGATAGTCAAAAAGGAACGTTCATTCATTCATAAATGTAATTCGTCCAGGACCGGCCCTTACCTTTGGGTTGCCCAAGATAAAGAATAATTTGGTTGCCCTTTTTAAAACAGAAAAAAACATTACCAGTTTTTTTTACTTGAGCTCACATGAGTAAAAAATTCCACTCAAAATACATGATATATAGAAACATGTAAAATTATGATGTACTGGTAAATATTAGTAGGTGATCAATAGCTACTTCTCCCTTTAAAGATGAAAGTATTTTTGTATCATAAACAAGCCACAAATCAAGAGGATGTTTTCTAAAACAATATCATAATTATTGCAATAATAATGATAAAGATGGATACCTCAACATACAGATATTGTTGTTTCATTGACACAAAGAGAAGTAATTGAATCAAAATAGACATTTTTGTTTAAGTCTCCATTGAGATGCAAAATGTGTGATAACTAATTCATCCTTTCATATAATCATAATTACAAATCTCTTATTCAATTTGTAGAAAATCACATGAACTATGATGGATGACTGAATGTATAAAAGATACGAACCATTTTAGAAAACCATTAAGTTCATAATAAGTAAACATAACCTAGACTAATTATTATAGAGAGTAAAAGACATATGATAATTAACATCAAAAGCTTTGCTTATACCACATATATATGTATATACAACATTAATTAATAAAGACCTAACTTGAGTTGAAATATCTGAAAGTTACAGAGGATTTAAAACAAACGACTTGTCTATATTATTTCCAGTAGTAGAAAACATGCAAAAGATAATCAAAACCTGAACCCTGGACACATGTATCAAATCTAAAAGAACAACTTGCCTCCTTATCAAATATCTCAAACAATATGTCGACAAAACTAGTTGCAAAAGAAGGAAAGAGGGAAATGACTGCATAATTAGCAGCAAAAAAGCACTAATGAGTGGTAAATTGGAACGATCGATGGGTGGTGGCGCATTGATGCGGTTGATGGTCATGACCAGGCGATGCGGTAGTTAAATGCAGCGGTATCGTAGCTGCTTGAAGGTGGAGAGGAATATAAGACGATTGGATTTAGGTTTTTAGAAAACTTCTTTTTTCATTTTTGACGCATTGGTTGCTCCATGTAGGGGGTTGCCCCTGTGCCTATTGGGCCTAGCCCATCAGCCGGCCCTGAATTCATCCATCAGATATTTCTATCAACACCAATGATATCATCATGTGACTGTAAGCCTATGGCATTTATCTAGAAACAAAATTAACAAACATGGTTACTTGCCCAACGTAGATTGAATAAAAAGATTTAAATTCTTGAGGCAAGATTATATTTATAAAAAAAGTTATAAAATGACCTAGTGGTATAACTGAAATTGGATGACGGGAAGTCACTGGCAGTATAATTAAAAACTAGTGTTGGAAATAAACTTAATTTTGCAATCTAGAATTTTCATATATGAAATATCTACAATATATTGAATAATATATTTGAAATTGTATGAGAAAACATTTAGAGGATATTTATGGACTAATATATTTGAAATTGTATAAGAGATATTTAGGAGATATTTATGGAGAACCGTTAGATTAAGATAATCTCCACCGTTTATTTGAGATGTGAACACCTATAAATAGAGGTGGATTCACTCATTTTGGATGTAAGAAAAAAATATGAACTTTTGTAATACAAAGTTTAGTAATAAAGTTTTTCTCCTTATATAAAAAAATCATTTTTTCTTCTCCAACCTCTTATTTATCTTCTTCTAAAATCAAATCTAGTTGCTATTGAAGGAAACTTCCAACAAAGTGGTATTAGAGCTTGAAGATCCTCCTAAAAATGGCGAATAACGACATTCCCTTATAAGTCCCAATGCTTACTAAGACCAATTATGACAATTGCAGTTTAAGGATGATGGCTCTTCTCGGAGCACACGACGTATGAGAGATAGTTGAGAAATGCTACACCGAACAAGAGAATGAAGATAATCTATCTCAAACTCAAAGGAATAGTTTGAGAGACTCAAGGATGAGAGACAAGAAGGCTCTCGGTTTAATCTATCAAGTATTGGATGATGACACTTTTGAGAAAGTTTCAGGATCAAAGTCAGCCAAAGAAGCATAGGAAAAGCTTCGAACATCTTACAAAGGAGCCGATCAAGTCAAAATGTACGTCTTTAAACTTTAAGAGGAGTGTTTGAAACTTTTTATATGAAAGAAGGTGAACTTGTCTTTGATTACTTCTCAAGAGTTTTAACGGTTACTAATAACCTAAAAAGAAACGGTAAGGAGTTAAATGATGTAAGAATTATGGAGAAGATTCTTAGATCATTAGATCCAAAGTTCGAACATATTATCACCATCATTGAAGAGACAAAAAACTTGAAGGCTATGGCAACAGAGGAACTTCTCGGTTCATTGCAAGTTTATGAAGAAAAGAAAAGAAAGAAGGAAGAGATTATGGAGCAAGTACTCAAGACACGAATTGATTCAAAAAAGGAAGAAAGCAATCGAAGCCAGCAAAGACGAGATTGTGGTCAAGAACGAGAAAAAGGTCGTGGATATGGACACAGACGGGGTTGGAGACCTAATAATAACAACAAAAATGACGACAACAACCAAAGAGGAGAAAGATCAATAAGAGGTCGTGGAAGAGGAAATTCAAAGTCAAAGCATGACAAGTCACACATTAAATGCTACAACTGTGAAAAATTTAGACATTATGCTTCTGAATGTAGAGCTTCAAGCAACAATAAAATTGAAGAGAAGGCCAATTATATTGAAGAAAGAAGTAAAGAAGATGATACTTTACTGCTGGCTTACAAGGAAAATGAAAGAGGTGAGGATGATCAATGGTATCGAGATAGCGGTGTGAGCAACCATATTTGTGGAGGAAGAAGCATGTTTGTGGAGCTTGATGAATCGATGAAAGAAATGTGACATTTGGAGATGAATCTAAAGTAGAGGTGAAAGGTAAAGGAAATGTTCTCATTCGATTGAAGAATGGAGATCACCAATTCATTTCCAATGTTTACTATGTACCAAACATGAAGAGCAACATCTTGAGCCTAGGACAACTCTTAGAGAAAGGTTATGATATTCGATTAAAAGATAAAAACCTTCCTATAAGAGATGGTGCGAGTAACTTCATTGCTAAGGCGCCGATGACAGAAAATAGAATGTCCGTTCTCAACATTCAAAATGATGTCGCACAATGTCTTAAGATGTGCTACAAAGATACTTCTTGACTTTGGCATCTTCGATTTGGGCATCTCAATTTTAGAGGATTAGAGTTGCTCTCCAAGAAGAAAATGGTAAAAGGATTACCTTTCATCAACCATCTCGATCAAGTATGCGAAAGATGTCTACTTGGAAAACAATTTAAAATGAGCTTTCCAAAGAAGTCATACTCAAGTGCTAAAAAACCATTGGAACTCATACACACGGATGTGTGTGGTCCGATCAAGCCAAGTTCACTTGGTAAGAGTAACTATTTCTTTCTTTTCATTGATGAGATTCAAGAAAAACATGGGTGTATTTTTTAAAGGAGAAATTCGAGGTGTTTGAGAACTTCAAGAGGTTTCAAGACCCATGTTGAAAAGAAAAATGGCCTTGTGATTAAAGCCATGAGATCTGTCCATGGAGGAAAGTTCACATCAATGGAATTCCAGAAGTATTGTGAAGATAATGGAATCCGACGACAACTGATGGTGCCTAGATCCCCCAGCAAAATGGAGTAGTAGAAAGGAATAATAGGACAATCCTTGAGATGGTGAGGAGCATACTCAAAAGTAAGTTGCTGCCAAAGGAGTTTTGGACGGAAGCAGTTGCATTTGCGGTTTATCTATCAAACCGATCTCCAACAAGAAGTCTGTGGGAAAAACACCACAAGAAGCATGGAGCGAAAGGAAGCCCGGCATTTCCCATCTAAGAGTGTTAGGAAGCATAGCTCACGTACACGTACCGGACGAGAAGCGAAGCAAGTTAAATGACAAAAGCGAGAAGTACATCTTTATTAGTTACAACACCAACACCAAAGACTACAAGCTCTACAATCCTGATAAGGGGAAGATAATCATTAGTCGAGATGTTATGTTCGATGAAGAAGGAGAATGGGATTGTATCACATAATGAAGACTACAACTTCTTTCCACATTTTAAAGAAGATGAAATGCACAACCAAGGATGGAACAATCAAGAGAGGAGCCCACTTCTCCACCTGTTTCACTAGCCACGAGTTGCCAAGAAGACACAAGCTCAAGTGAAAGGGCTTCACGCTTTAGCAGCCTTCAAGAAATATATGAGGTAACCAAAAACAAAGACAATCTTACTCTTTTTTGTCTATTTGCGGATCGTGAGCCCATGAACTTTTGAGAAGCTTTGCAAAAGAAGAGTTAGAGAAATGCTATGGATGAAGAGATAAAGGTGATCAAGAAAAATGACACATGGAAGTTAGCTTCACTTCCACAAGGGCACAAGACAATCGATGTGAAGTGGGTATACAAAGTAAAGAAGAACGCTAAAGGAGAAGTTGAAAGATACAAGGCGAGGTTGGTGGCAAAAGGTTACGGTCAAAGTGTTAGTCCTTGAGAAGTTGGTTTTGATGACAACAACCGTAGAATAAGATTATAAAATATAAATACTAACATTATTGTTTAGATATATATGTATATGTAGAATATATATATAGGTACCAAAGAATGAAGACTATACAGTATAGAGATTCAAGAACTGATGAACTCAAGATCGAAGATATCAAGACTCATGAGTATCAAGATTATCAAGGGTTCAAGATTTCAAGATAAGTAATTTAGTTAGGAATTTTGTTAAAACTCCTAGAAAAGCACTGACATCTTAAAATCCATTTTATTCGTGGAATGGAATCCACTTCGAGCCCGTTAAAGGGATGGAACCTTAAGTAGGATGGAACCTACGAAAAATCTAGTGGAACATTGTTTTGTATCCACTAACTTTTATTCAAATGTTTTACAAAATTATATCTTGTTTTCAAAATGATTTCAAAATCTTCCTTTTTAAACCAAAAACATCTATCCTGGTTTTAAAATACTTTTAGCTTCAAAATAATCTTTATTGTCAATATCAAATTATCCTTGGTTTTAAACTATCTTTTAATTATAATATATTTAACTTTTAATATTTATACTTAGATTTAAATATAAAATTATAGTAAAAATTTATATATACCAAAATATTATTCTCTATACTTATTTATGTATTTTAACTATAGTTAAGTATATTTATAAAGTGTAAAATAGTTTTAATACAAGATAGAAGTTATTTTCAAAGAAAAACAAATTACCAAAAATAACGTAGGCTTGTCGACAACCCCAAGGAACCCTTGTCGACAAGGTGACAGTTTATTTCAAAAGTTTGAATTTCAAAGGAAGTGTCTTTCGTCATATCCTTTCACGAATGGACATGGCTGTTGTTCTACTATAAATAGGGGCTGTTTTAAACGAATTTACAATCATATTTTCTCTGATTTCACTCCTCTTCTTCTTCCACATTTCTTTATATACATTTTTACCATTACTCTGCTGAAATCACCATTGAATCTAACTAGATCATCTTTGGTTTGATTCTCTATCACTATCTCAACAAGATCCCAGTGCTATTCAGAGTTATAGACTTCTTTGTATTCAATCGAGCGAGAAAAGGTGTGATTGTAGCTTGAAAAATGAATCAGGTGAACTTGTTGCCCGTAAAATCAAGTATCTCTACCCAGAGGATTGTGAATCTAGAGCGGTGTACCTCGTGGCCTTGAAATCGAGGGTGTAATTGTAAAAATTGATTTTGAAAGGAAATCCGTACTTGTGTTGCGGGACTGGATGTAGGGTAACTCTGAACCAGTATAAAATCCGGTGTGTTCTTTCCTTTATTACTTTTACTTTATATCTGCATCTGTGTTTGATTCTGTGATCATATCTATGTCTGAATATTGCATACATTTGTGTTCAAATTAATATAAACTCAAAAAGAATTAGTGATTCCTTAAAACACTATTCACCCCCCTCTAGTGTTAATTCTAGCCTTAAGATCCGTAATCCGCATTTCTGACATTTGGTATCAGAGCAAGGTTTTCAAATTTTCATAATATGAATTTTGAAAAAGTTTTTAAAATGGCTATGTTTGAAAAACTTGTTAATACTAGTTTAGAAATATTCAGATCATCACTGTCTCATGAGTCTGCATATAATCGATATTCAAATTCAAGTTGTCTACCAAAATTGTATGATGTGCAGGAAACATGTTTTATGGGTGTTGAGGAATCAATCCACAATGGACAAATTGTGCAGATCAAAAGGAATAAATGGATACTCGATAGTGGATGCTCTAGACACATGACTGGTAATTCGGATATGCTGAATGATATAATATACAAAGACGGAGGACTGGTTAACTTTGGAGACAACTCAAAAGGATATGTGATTGGCATCGGCAATGTCGGTAACTCTGAAACTCCTATTATTACTAATGTTTTGCTAGTTAAGAATCTAAAACATAATCTGCTAAGTATTAGTCAACTTTGTGATAAAGGATATAAAATTAAATTTGAAAAAGATAAGTGTCACATTGAAGATAATAATTCAACCATAATATTTGAGGGAATTAGGAAAAAGAATATTTATATTCTTAGTATGAAAGTTTCAAATGATAACCTGTGTCTTTCGGCAAATACAAGTGACCCTTGGATTTGGCATAAGAGATTTGGGCATTTGAATTTCAAACTCTTATCTAGACTATCAAAACATGATCTAGTAAGAGGTCTCCCTAAAATGAATTTTAAAGTAGATGGTTTATGTGATGCATGCCAATTAGGAAAACTTAGAAAAAGTTCCTTTAAATTAAAAGATATGATTTCAACTTCAAAACCTCTTGAATTACTTCATCTTGATTTATTTGGTCCATCTCAAATTCAGTCAATAAATCACAGTAAATATGTTTTTGTAATTGTAGATGATTATTCTAGATTTACATGGACAATATTTTTGAAACATAGAAGTGATACTTTTGAAAGTTTTAAGAACTATACAAAAAGGATTCAAAATCAACTTTCTATAAAAATTATAACCATCCGTAGTGATCACGGTGGTGAATTTGAAAATGAAAAGTTTGAGGAATTCTGCAATAAAAAGGGAATAACTCACAATTTTTCATTTCCAAGAACTCCACAACAAAACGGAGTAGTAGAACGTAAAAATAGGACAATTCAAGAGTGTGCGAGAACTATGCTTTCAGATAGTAAATTACCAAAACATTTTTGGGCAGAAGCAGTTGCTACCGCCTGTTATATTTTAAATAGAATTTTAATTAGACCTTTAACTGATAAGACATCTTATGAACTTATTCACGGAAAGAAACCTAAGGTATCTTATTTTAGAATTTTTGGAAGTAAATGTTTTATTTTAAATACAAAAGATAACTTAGATAAATTTGATCCTAAATCCGACAAAGGTATCTTTATTGGATATTCTAATAGAAGTAAAGCATATAGAGTGTTTAATTTAAGAACCAACACCATCGAAGAAACAATGCATGTTTCATTCGATGAAAATCTCAAAAATTTTGAAGATACAAATGATGAAGAGGATTTAATTACTCAAAATCAGGAGTCAACTGAAACTAATAATGAAATTAATCATCCTAATAAAAAGATTAAATTTTTAAAAGATCATCCTATAGAAAATATACTAGGAGATATGCAATCTGTTGTTACAACTAGAAATCAACTAAGTAAAATGAGCAATGTAGCCTTTATATCAACTATTGAACCCAAAAATCCAAAAGAAGCATCAACTGATGATTCATGGATTTTGGCTATGCAAGAAGAACTAAATCAATTCACTAGAAATGATGTTTGGGAACTTGTTCCTAGACCTGAAAATAAAACTATAATTGGAACAAATGGGTTTATAAAAATAAAATGAATGAACAAGGTGAGGTCGTTAGAAATAAAGCCTGGTTAGTCGCTCAAGGTTATTGTCAAGAAGAAGGAATAGATTGTGATGAAACATTTGCTCCCGTAGCAAGATTAGAAGCCATTAGGATTCTACTTGCTTTCGCAAATCATAATAATTTCAAATTATTTCAAATGGATGTTAAAAGTGCCTTTTTAAATGGATTTGTAAAAGAGGAAGTATATGTTGAACAACCACCACTTTTTGAAGATGAAAAATTACCAAATCATGTTTACAAACTTAAGAAAGCTCTATATGGTCTAAAACAAGCTCCTAGAGCCTGGTATGATAGACTAAGATCTTACTTATTTCAATCAAACTTTGAAATTGGTAAAGTAGATAATACTCTTTTTACTAAAAGAAATAAAAATGATATTCAACTAGTACAAGTTTACGTTGATGATATCATTTTCGGATCAACTAATTTTGAAATGAAAAAAGAATTTTCTGAAATAATGACAAAAGAGTTTGAGTCATATGGGTGAATTAAACTTCTTTCTAGGATTGCAAATAAAACAATTAGATAATGGTATCTTTATCAGTCAAGAAAAATATGCTAAGACCTAGTTAGTAAATTTGGTTTGACTACTACAAGTGGAAAACCCACTCCCATGGCAACCAATGAGTACCTAAGTAAAGAAGATCTCTCGAAAGATGTAGATCAAAAATTATATAGAGGAATGATTGGATCACTACTCTATATCACTGCTAGTAGACCTGATATCATGCATAGTGTTTGTCTCTGTGCAAGATATCAATCCCAACCTAAAGAGACCCACTTAAAAGCTGTAAAACATATCATAAGATATGTTAAATACACCTTTAATTATGGCTTATTTTATCCTAAAAATGATTCTTTTGAATTAATATCTTACTGATATGCTGACTATGCTGGTTGTAAATCAGACTGAAAAAGTACAAGTGGAACTTGTCACTTTTTGGGGCATTCTCTGGTTTTCTGGTTTAGTAAAAAGCAAAACACGGTTTCTTTATCAACAACCGAAGTAGAGTATATTTCTGCTGCTTTGGCTTGTTCTCAAGTAATATATATGCAACAAAATTTAAAAGATTTTGGTTTAAATATCTCAAAATCACCAATTTATTGTGATAATACTAGTGCAATAAATTTATCCAAAAATCCTACTCATCATGCTCGAACTAAACATATTGATATCAGACATCATTTTCTCAGAGATAATATAAGTAAGGAAGTAATTACTCACGATTATATCAATTCCGAGAATCAAATTGCTGATATCTTAACAAAACCCTTAAATGAATCTATATTTACTAAATTAAGAAGAGAATTAGGTATTTGTTCAATAACTGAAATATAGAATATAAATATATAACAAGTATAATTAAAATTAAATTAAAATAAATCAAATAGCAAAAATATAAGTACCTTGTCGACAACCCTCCTTTACCCCTGTCGACATATAACGAAATTTGTTTTTCTTTTGAAATTTTCTCACCAAAATTCAAATGGGTGGTTATATATTCTTCTTATTTTGAAATTTTTTTCATTCTTTCTGTTCTTTCTCTGTTCTAACTTCTGAAAACAATAAAACAATGGCCTCCTCCTCCAAATTAAACAAAAATTCAACCTTTTCATTCCCTTCTTCTTCTACCGGACCATTTCAACGAACTACGCTTGCACGAGTGATGAAAATGGAGGTTTCCTTGAAGGATGCACTGCAACTTATGACTGAAATTCAAGTGGTACAAATTAGAATGGCCAAAGAACAAGAACGGCAAGGCAAAATCCTTAGAAACTTGCAAAAGTTTCTAATGGAAAATCACGCCAATCCCATCTTGATCGATGAAGAATCCTAAAGTGTTCAAGTGCAAGAGGACAGCGAGGAAGAAGAAGAAGAAGCCCCCATGGAAGAAGAGCACGCTGAAGATGACGATAAAGTTGTTTGCGTTGGTGAAGTGTGCTTTGACAAGGATGGAAATCTAGTCGAACAACGTGGAAATTTCTGTTTCCACTACCCAAATTGCTCGGTTCATAGATCTCCCATTGTCAAGGATACACATTAGTTTCTTTTCTCTCTTTCTTATCGTTATTTGTATATGATCTTACTTACGTTTTCTACGCAAATGTAAATATAACATTATATAATTAATAAATGATTTGTGTTCTTATATTTGAATTCTCACATTATCATTATTATAAATATGATCATATATGGATTCATAGTTAGGAGAGTTAGTTATTAAGGGCTAAGTTTTAGTTTCAGAATTAAGTGTTGATTATTTATGATAACACTATCATTATAATCACATGTAATATAGTATTAGATTAAGGGGGAGTTGTATATATTTAAACTTTGTTTTTGTCGATGACAAATGGGGAGAAGTATAAAATAGGATAGTTAAGCATAGATTACACTACACCAAAACATGAAATTCCCAACAAAAATATTTCTGAATTACTAACAATCAAATGCCGTTATAAAATAATAACACTTAAATCCCGTTATAAAACTTTCAAAGCCGTTGTAAAAGGAGCTGTAAATAGTTTATCACTGCTTTACACCATTACAAAATTTGGTAAAAATGAAAATAAATTGAGAACAAAAGGGTAAAAGATGAAAAATAACATCTGGACTCACAACGCTTAAGCTCATTACGCTTCCCACTTTCTTTGGCCGCCAAATCTCCAAATTATTTTCACTTTCCGCCAAACAAAAGGGGAATACTTGTTCTTCTCTCTTGTTCTCTGTCTCTCTCTCGTTCTTCTACGACTCTTCCAGTATAATCTGACAGTCCTTTCTCCAACAAGATCTTTGCTTCCACCATCCTAGCATGCAAAACTTCGGTATCAGTTTCATCTACGTCATTGATTCTTCCAACCAACAAACCAGGTACTTCTTCACAATTAAATAAGGCTATTTTTTGTACTGAAACTGAGCAATTTTACCCAATTTACTCTTCCGAATTCACAATTAAATAAGGCTATTTTTTGTACAAAATGACCTGAATATATAGAGAGTTGACGTTGGAAGTTCTAACTCATACGCCTTATGTGTGGGATTTTCAAGAAAAATATGTGTGGTTGTCCAAGAAAAAAGGCAAAAAAGAATTTTTTTCGGTTTACCCAATTATGAAGCTTTAATGATTATCTGTTATCGGGGAGTCACTTAATTTTGACAAACAATTTTAACATTGGTAATAATTTTAATTAATTTCTTAAAGACTGAAATTCAAATATCTAAAGCCTAAATTATACTTAACAGATGATGATAGGTAGTTTTCTTTTCAATTAATGAAAAATGAAGAAGTTTTGCAAACTTTATATGTGACATTTTGTATGAAAATGATAAAATTACTGAGGAAGGCTCTTGTTGATTTAATCAAAGAGCAGCAGTGAGGCTAACCATTGATGTATGTACATAGATGGGGAGCTAAGGTACACTATAGTATATCAATTAATTTCCTGGGGATTTAAGGAAAAGGATTTGAGCCAAAAGGTGTCTTTAATCAGTTTAATAGAAGAAGAGGCTTTTAAAAGAGAGAGAGCAAAATGGAGACGATAAACATGTAACTGTGAGTACCAACACATTTTGCAAATCATACTAAGCTGCTATAATATGTTTAATTTAATTTGCATATGAAAATGAAGCAAGTAAAAGAGTAAAATACCATTAGTTCTTTCCGCAAGTTATTTTTGTCAAATTGGTCTACTTTTTTCCGATATTCATAACTAATTAGAATGTGCCCACTGATCAAAACACCACAACAAGAACTCCACTTTTGTTGTATTGCGAGTAAGCCAATTGTCTGAGTAGGCGTGAGTGTTCGTCGGTTTTACAAATTGAAACTGAAAAAGATCCAAAACTGAACTAAACTCAATTAATTTCGGTTGACACTAAATTTGATGTTCCAATATCAATTGACAATTGCAATAAAGAAGCAAAAGTCAGAAAGGCCAAATGTTAGGGCTATTGTATCTCCTCTGGTCACAGACATATCTATTTTTCCTCTTAAGCAAAGAGCCATGTTTAGTCAATTGTCAGAACAATCTTATGTATAAAGAGCGGTTAATGTATCGAATCAAAATAGACACACTTGATTGAACAATAATTATTTTGTTTACTTGTTACAATGTTGTATTGATTACTATACACTTGGGTATGTTTCTCTATTGTTGAATATTTTTGAAGTTATTACACTTGTCTTGAACGCATCATATTAATGCTATGATTTAATCTTTTTGTGTATAATTGATACCTTTTACAAATATGAATTGGTATGAACAATAAATAAACATGGATTAAGCTTTTGCTATGTTCTCCATCTTGGATGAGCCATTATCCTACAAATTTTCTTTTATGCTTTAATATGCATTCATCGTCTTTAAATTATTTGCATTGTAGAATGTCAGGCAATTGTAATGCCACGTCACTACATACAAATGACGCGGAGGAAGTTGATGTTCCTCCTCCCCCTCCAAATAAAAAGTACTCAATAATTGTGGACTTAGAAGGTGAAAAAGGCAGTGATGCAAAAAAATGGGCCTCTCGTTGTGGTGTTTTGCTTCGTTCTCTCATTCCGATTGGTTATGAAGGATGGAATGATGTAGATGCTGTTTTCAAAGATAGCCTGTGGAAAGCACTAATGGTACGTAACTGTTTATTCGTAATATATTTAACTATTTATTCGTAACTGTTTATACTTCATTATTGAAATGTATCTATTTTGAAATGTATCTATTTTGAAAATAATTTGTCTGCAAATTGCTTAAATCTATGTTGTGCGTTCGTTTCAGTTTGGCAGAGTTCACAGAGAAGGTAAATTGGTTGTCTAGTATTATATGCTTCAGAACTTAAAATCTATTGTCAGTAATTTGCAAAAAAAAATCAACTATATTGTCTGCAAATTTGATCCATAAGCCAGCAACTGTAAAATATCTTAAAAATGTCTCTGTCTGAATCTTTAGAACCACGGAGATTACAACATCTTCAACTTTTTTGCGTAGTTTAGCCTCGTTTTTATAGGAGTATTATATGTGATTTATTATCTTCAAAAATACTATCAACACTGAATTGGTATTGCATATGTTCTTGCTCTAAAAAAGGGTCCAATTTCAGAAGTAAACAGCTCTGTTTTGGTGGCTTCTTTAATTATAAAATGATAACTGATAAACACCTAAACATCCCATCACTTTAAAATAAAATTGTGGTTAAACATTTATTTCAAATCAATATCTGATTTTTTAATTACCAACACTGAAAAAAATACACTTAACTTGCAGTTTTGATTTTTACAGTCTCCATCGCCATTGCCGTAGCCTTTACCGACCAACAAAAAAGCAGGGCAGGTAACATGAATATGATACGCACCCGACCATGCTAATGAATATGATACGCACCCGACCATGCTAATGAATATGATACACTTAACATGCATTAGCTCCGACCATGCTAATGTTGTTTACATCATTCAGGAAATGAATAGCAGGGTAGCATTGAAATTAACGTTATGTATAGGTACATAGACTACTACAATATACAAACTTCAGGCATTCTATCTAATTTGTTGCCTTGTCCATGAAGGCTAAAACTTCTGCTGGCCTGGGCAAAGTAGGGATTGCTCCTTTCTTAGTAGCTGTTATGGCTCCACATGCATTGGCATATTTCAATATTTTAGTCAACTAAAGAGTAGCTAAGTCAAACAGTGAGCTATGGACAAATGATGAAATAGCAAGAATGAAAACACAGAGTCTTAATGCTTTACAAAAATAACAATGATTAAAGAAATATAATATTGGATTTTGATTTTTTTTATGTATTTAAATGAGACTACAAATAGAAAACCAATATTGGATTTTGATTTTTTTATGTATTTAAATGAGACTACAAAAAATTGACATTGTTATTTGATTTTTTTTTATTTCAACAGAAAGAGTTTGACTTGAATATCGACGCCATGGTAGCTAGACCAATATTGGAGAAGAAGTTTTCACAACGTTATCAAACATTCAAATCAACGATACGTTAGAGATTCCTCAAAAAAGATGGACAACTCATGCCCAAACATGTTGCACTTAATAGTCGTCCTGATGACGTTGATAAAGTATGGTGACAGAGGTTTGTTGACATCGAATATAGTGACAAGAAAATGAAACAATGCAAGACAAATTCCGGAAACAAGGCCAAAAGTACTCTAACTCATACATTGGGAAGGAAACCTTATCTTAGACTATATGAAGAATTGATATGTAAAAACATTTTTTAGGTTAATATTTCAGTGACAAAAATATACTTTATGAAATTATTCAAATGCAGGCAGCTGAAAATCCAGGACAGAAGATCACACGTACAGTGGCATGGAAAGTGGCTCATACAAGTAGAAAAACGGGAAAGGTGATTCCATGTGCTGCCAAAAAATTTGTAAGTACTTCAACATCTATTCAAGATTGTATCGGTAACTGTAAGTATTGCCCATTGGGTTTGAGAATTGGATTTGAGAATATGCACTTAAATTTGTAAGTACTTCAACATCTATTCATATTTTTGCTTCTGTGGTCATCAAAATTTCAAATCAAACATAAACGTAGATTAGATAGCATACAGTGTAAGCATCAGTGATTGACTTTTTATCTAAATTAATTAGTTGGACGTATATATAGGCTGATATTATAAAACAAGTTATATGGATATGTCAGTCTACAACGGATTTTTTTACGCATCATTCGATTTCATTTCCGTGGATGTTTGGTAGAATTATCAGGTTTTAGAAACACAGTCTCTATAGTAAAAAATGTAAATCTGCATACTCTGTATCCACTTGAATGATGAATAAAGATATTTATTGAGTAGATAGATAAAAGCCACTTTTAAGCTAAGCACCGAATGGGAATTCAACAACTTAATTCAGTTTTCTAAGTGGTTAGTCACTGTTAAAGGCAGCTTTTAAACTAGATCATATGCAAAGATGTGATTTAGTCACAGACGTTTACATCTCTTAGTGGAATACATATATGATAGATTCATTCTAGTATAATAACTAAGTTCTAAATCATGTTGATTAAATAAAAAATAAAAAGGTTTTTTTTTCTATCCGAAACTAAGGTTAGGCTTCATAATGTTTGTTATATAGTTGTGAAAATGCAGGCCAAGTATTATTGAAGTATTATCTCATTGCGTCACTTTATAAGATTTGATAATCAAACATTAAATGACTCACCTTTGGCCTGATAATATATAAGTTTGTATCCATTTAACTCACTAACAGAGCTAGGACAAATGCTCGTGATACAAAAGTAAATAAAGATATTTGATACATTGTCCATGGGTCACAATAGTTAAACATCTAGATTGAATTATCAAAGGTTATAATTTTCCTACATATCCGAAATAGCACTTTTAATAGGATAAGGATTGATATGACATTGATAGACTTTGCCATTGCGTTATTTTTTTTGTATATGGCAGTTGATTTGCGAGTTTGCGTTTGAATTTTTAGCTTGAAGGGATATGTGTCCTGTTTGATTATTTTGTTTTTGTTCTCTGTAGTTTTTAGTTTTGTTATTACAAATGTAGTATTATTATCCTTATTGATTCTGATGTCTGGGAATGGAATTTACTTAGTATGAGTGATCAACATATTACTATAAAAATAAAAAATAAGGGTGGTGCTAAATGTAATGTTTCCTTTGTTTATGGATAAAATTTTGACTTTCTGAGGAAGAAACTTTGGTTAAACCTTGAAGAGGATGATATTCCTATTTTTAGACCTTAGTTGATTGTGGGTGATTTCCACTATATCAGATTCTGTAAAGATAAAAAGGAGGAAAGCTTGTGTCTTTTCATAAACTTATTGAGCTAGAAGGAAATGAATTATCACAATATTTGATATTGTAAAAGTATTGTTTTATTGTATTGATATTATTCAGATTACAATACTTGATACAATAGGCAAAGGTATTTATACAAAATAAAGTAAAGATGGGCTGAAGGCCCAAATGCAGTGCAGGCAATCCGATTCAATAGTGGGAAGAGATGAGAGCCCTCGATCTAATTCGACGGTCAGGATTAGGTTCCTTAGATGGCTCGGATTGATAAATTTGTGTTTGTTGCTTTAATATCCTCCCTCAAACCAAACTAGGGTTTCCTACGTCTTTCTCTTCCATGGAGGCTCGACTAATACTGAGTTCGTCTCTGAAACGAGTAAAGTTCTTTGATGAGATAGCTTTAGTTAAAACATCTGCTCGTTGATAGAAAGTGGGAACATGTTGGATTTGAAGCTTTCCACTTCCTGTCTGTTCACGGACAAAATGAAGATCAATCTCTAAATGCTTCGTTCTCGAGTGCTGAATGGGGTTCATGGACAGCGATATGACACTCAGATTATCGACCCAAATTGTTGGCTTCTGATTGACTTCGATTCCTAATTCTCTGAGTAAGGTGCTAATCCAGATAACTTTAGCCGTGGTGCTTGCAATGGCACGGTATTCTGCCTCCGTGCTTGATCTCGAGATGGTGGCCTGTTTCTTGGTGCACCAAGAAATGTGATTTTTACCGAGAAAAACGCAGTACCCAGTGATGGATCTTCTGTCATCCAGGTCGTTGGCCCAATCTGAATCACTGTAAGCATGTAAACTCAAATTTTTGCAAGGTATTAATCTTAATCCATAATCAATTGTCCCCCTGATGTATCGTAGAATGCGTTTGACTGCACACCAATGATCGATAGTTGGGGCTTGCATATATTGGCATACCTTGTTAACACTAAAACTGATGTCGGGTCTAGTGATAGTGGCATATTGAAGAGCCCCAACAATACTCCTGTACTGCTTTATGTCTCTAAAAGGTTCACCTTTGTCCTTTCTTAGTTGAAGGTTGCTGGTCATAGGAGTAGGAAGGGCTTTAGCCTCATTCATGTTAGCTCTAACAAGAATGTCAGACATGTATTGTTTTTGTGATAGAATGATGCTTGAATCTGCTTGCCTTTGAATTTGTATGCCCAGGAAATAGTCTACTTCACCCATGTCTTTTATGGCAATTTGCCTATCCAAGTGTTTTATGACTAGTTCTATTTCTTGTTGGTTATCACCTGTGATGAGAATGTCATCTATGTAAACTAAGACATAGATACTATTACCTTTTTCATTTCTAGCATAGAGGGAGTTGTCAGATTTAGTAGCATCAAATCCTAATTTGATTAGTATGCTTTTCAGTTTCTCATACCATGTCCTTGATGCTTGTTTTAAACCATAAATGGCTTTATGTAGTTTGCATACTTTATTGCTGTTGGCTTCAGTGCTGTAGCCTTTAGGTTGTTCCATATACACTTCTTCCACTAAGTCCCCATTTAAGAATGCATTGTGAACATCTAATTGTCTTATCTTCCACTGCTTATGCATAGCAATGGTTAGTATGATCCTGATAGTGGCTGGCTTAATGACTGGAGAAAATGTCTCTTTGAAGTCAAATCCGAATTGTTGGGTATATCCCTTTGCCACAAGCCTGGCCTTATACTTGATGGTGCTCCCATTAGCATCCCTTTTAATTTTGTATGTCCACTTGCTTCCCACAATATTCTTATGTTTTGGTGGGTCGACTAATGTCCAGGTTTGATTTCTAATTAGGGCCTTATATTCTTCATCCATGGCTATTCTCCGTTTTATATTTTTGATTGCTGAGTCATATGATGTTGGCTCAATCTCAATAAGTTGGGTGCTGTAAGTTTTGGGTTTGAAAATCCCACTCTTTGATCTGGTAATCATGGGATGTTGAATGGTGGAAGAATGTGGTTCATAATGAGCATCATTTGTTTCATTTGTTATGTCTTCATTGCTATGATTTTGTTGAGGATTTCCTTCATGTTGGTCATGGTTTTGATTTTGTTGAGAGTCTATTTGCTGTGCCTCTTCATGCTCTAGATTGCCTGTTGTTGCAGTTTTATTAAGACCACTTGCAGCTGTACCATTTTGAGCTTGAATTTTAGTGCTGAACCATTCTGACAGATCTGATATGTGACCTGTGGTGGCTTGGTTTGCATTAGCTTCTTGATTATGTTTCTCCTTTTCTGTAAAAGGAAAAACATTTTCATTAAAAACAACATGTCTAGAAATGTAAGTTCTGCCTTGATCATCTAGACATATGTATCCCTTTTGATTGTGTGCATATCCTAAAAAGATACACTGTCTAGATCTTAGGCTTAACTTATGTTTGTTATAGGGTCTAAGGTAGGGAATACACAAACATCCAAAAGTCCTTAAAAATTTATAATTTGGTCTAATGCCAAACAACTTTTCAAAAGGACAGACTTGGTTTAATACTCTTGTTGGCATTCTATTGATAAGATAGACTGCTGTGGCAAATGCCTCTCTCCAATATTTCATTGGCAAGCTGGCTTGTGACAAGAGTGTTAATCCAGTTTCTACTATGTGTCTGTGTTTTCTCTCCACCAACCCATTTTGTTCTGATGTGTGGGGACATGTTATTCTATGTATGATTCCCTTCATATTAAAGAAATCCTTTAAGGGTTTGAACTCCCCCCCACCATCAGTTTGTATGATTTTTACACTGCTACTAAGTTGTTTTTCAGTGCAAGTGATAAAATGTTTTATGGCATTGTATGTGTCAGATTTTGCCTTTAAGAAATATATCCATGTATATCTTGTGTGTGCATCAACAAGAGATAGATAATACTTGTCTCCTTTGGTGGAATTGTGTGGGGATGGTCCCCACAGGTCTGCAGCAATCATCTCTAAAGGCCTTTCGTAGATAGACTTAGAGTTTTGGAAAGGTAATTTGTGGCTTTTGCCAATTTGACAGTGTGTGCATATAGATAAATTGTTTAGAGATGAAAAAGAAATTTTATTACTTTTCAATACATGCTTAACTACATCATAGCTAGGATGCCCTAGTTTGCAATGCCATAGAAAGAAATCATCATGTTTGTTATGATTTAAGCTAGTACTATTACACCACATAGCACTGTTACAAACATTTTCGTTTTTCATGTTGCAGAACTTGTATAGGCCTTGTTCCAGTTTACCCTGTAACAATATATTCTTGCTTAGCAGGTCTCTGACTAGACAAAACTTGGGGTGAAACTCAAAATATACATTGTTTTCTTTAGCAAATTGAGAGACACTGATTAAATTCTTTTTGATACTTGGCACTCTTAACAAATTATTAAGATAGAGTAGCCTTGTACCTTTTATAGTGCCAGTCCCTATGTGAGATATATTTGCAGTTTCACCATTCCCCATTAAGACAGAGTTATTACCTGTGTAGCTTTTGTTCCCCAAATTGAGATTTTGCAAATTGTTGGTGATATGATTTGTGGCTCCTGAATCTGGAAACCATTCAGCAGTGTTGATGTCATCAGTTTTGTCTTCACCATCCCCTGAGTTATCTGTAGCATTCTTTGCTTGATTACTGGTTTGGGCTAGGTTGGCTGTTGGTTGCCTGTTAGACTGACCTTGTTGGGCTGCATTGTAATCTTCCTTGAATCTGAAGTAACATTTATTTGCCATATGACCATATTTCTCACAAATTTGGCACTTGACTCTATTATTGTTTGGAAACCTTCCCCTTCCTCTGCCTCTTTGAGTGCTGCCTCCCCTTGAATTTTGATTCTGGTTATTTCTCTGACCTTTGTTCCTTGTTGTAGAGACATAATTTGCAGAGTAATCTTCCTGCATGAGTTTTCTTTGTTCAACTCTTCCTTCATGAGCGAGGAGGGCTGAGTGGACATAATTGAGATCAGGTAAGATTTGTTGAGTGGCAATGAAAGTTACTAAAGATTCATAATCTTGATCTAGACCATTGGTGATGATGAGAATTTGTTCACTGTTGGAAATTTCATGTCCAACTGCTTTTAACTTGTCACAAAGATTTTTAATCTTCGCAAGATATTCTCTCATGCTCATGTCATTCTTTCTTGTGTTTTGTAATTCTCTTATGTAGTGCATGATTCTCGCAGCTGATTGAGAATTAAAGATCCTTTCAATAGATGACCAAATTTCATAAGATGTGTAGCATCCAACTAGTTGCGATAAAAGACTCTGGCTAACTGATGAAAGTAACCATGATGCGAGCAAATTATCTTGTTTTTGATACAAACAATAATCTGGGTTGTTGACAGTATTACCCTTATCATCTATAATGTTGATGGGTGGAATCACCTTGGTTCCTTTGACATAATCTTGCAGATCATACCCTCTTAAAGCTATTTCGATTTGATATTTCCATGTGATATAATTGTCTTCGTCTAATGGTGTGCTTATTGCTTGATTTTTAGGTCTAATCAAGAGGCAGTCGGATTTTTGATCATCTTTGAGTCTGCTGCCTGTGTTGGCTGATGTAACTTCATCTTCTTCGTGGACCATGATGAATCAAGAACCTTGATATGTCGACTTTCTTGATCAAGAGGTTGATCTTGATTGGTGCGGATTACTCGGTATCACAGAAAATATGTATTACTGTTTTATTGCAAAACAGTAATGCATATAATAAAGAGGTATTCTTGTAATATCTCTGTTGGAAGAAAAAGATGCAACCAGAGGGAGAAATGAAGATTCTGAGTCTGATCTCCTTCTTGGATGGCACAGAGGGAAAAGAAAAGGAAAACTGGTAGGATCAGGATCTTGCACAGATAAAAAAGGCCTCCCCGATGATGACAACTTTCTGAGGGGAGCCAAAGACGATTCAAACCCTGCTTGCAGACGAGAGCAGAAATTGATATGGCCGTTAGGCAGTGATTTTGCTCTGATACCAAAATGAATTATCACAATATTTGATATTGTAAAAGTATTGTTTTATTGTATTGATATTATTCAGATTACAATACTTGATACAATAGGCAAAGGTATTTATACAAAATAAAGTAAAGATGGGCTGAAGGCCCAAATGCAGTGCAGGCAATCCGATTCAATAGTGGGAAGAGATGAGAGCCCTCGATCTAATTCGACGGTCAGGATTAGGTTCCTTAGATGGCTCGGATTGATAAATTTGTGTTTGTTGCTTTAATAGAAGGATGGATGATTAATATGGGGGTGAATTGCTAATTCAAGGGTTTCAATATTCTTGGTGGTTTTGTCTTGAAAGAGGTGTTCTTTCCAGAATATATAGATGTTTCTTAGACATTCAATGGTTACAATTTTTTCCGCATACTAGTGCTAGATATCTTGCTTCAGAAGTTAGTGTTCACTGCCCAATTATTCTTTCCATGCTGGAGCAAAAGGCTTTTAATAATCTTAAACCTTTTAAATTTTTGAATCACTAGACGTTGTACAAGGATTATCGAGAAATTGGTGAGTAAGGTTGGCAGGAGATAATTGAAGGTAGACCCTTGTATAAGTTTGTTTGAAAGCTCAAAACTATTAAAAAAGGTTTAGGTTAGTGCGTGTAGGTTGGTTTGTTCCAGATTGCAAAGTTTGTTAGAAACTTCTGATCATAACAGCAGCATTAAGATCGAATTTATTAATGCTAAAAGGTGATTGGAAAGGGCTTTACTGCTAGAAGAAATGACATGAAATAGAAAGCAAAACGTAACTGGTTACTTACGTGAATTTTGTTTATTCTTAAATGAACGTACGAATAACATAAAAATAATGTGAATCTTAACAATGTTCAGGTACGCCAGTAAACAAATAAAACTTATGTGAATTTTGTAAAGATTTTGAATTTACATTCTGTTAGGGATTTACATGTTTCATGCGAACTCACATTTCAATGATTTCATTCTAATTGGTTTATATATGGTTTTCCTTACTGCCTTGCATTGTTATAACTAAAATATTGCCTGCATATTCGAAATAGCAGTGAAATGTATCTGTCAATGGTTGGTGTTGAATAACTGGGTAGCTTGAGAATTAGCATGTTTACTAAAGAAATAAAGCCTGAGTTAATCCAATAAATTACCTGTAGCATATTTTCCATCAATGATAATGTGATATTCAGGGAAATGCCAACCTCTGGATTTCGAGTATGAATGGTGATATATGCAGTCGTGAATGGTGATATATGCAGTGATGCAAGATATTGTTACAAATTTGATAGGAAATGAAGTGGCAGGAGAGTGTGGTATATTATAGTTTATCTCCTCCATATTTTTTTTACAGTATTCATAATTTGACAGGAATTTTTTTTTACAGTATTCACATGTTCATCATTTTCTATCAACCAATATGCAAGATATTGATAGTATATTCTTTAGTTTATGCTTTTACTTTATTTAATATGCAAAATATTTTCAAGTTCAACTTTTGTTTATAATTTATTTGGGTATTATGCAGGCATTAGTTGAAGCAGCGGAGGAAAGACAAAAGGAAAACTCTAGTGTCAATGGTAGCAATGGAAGTAGAAGTTTTGAAGATTTTTGAGAATGATCCCATTGCTGAAGTGTTTGGAAAGTAGAAAAGAAAAAACTATTGTCGTGCAATTAGCTCTACATCGACTATGAAGCAAGTGAAGCTTACACAAGCATCAAAAGCAATAGCTAATTTCAAGGAAGATGAAGATAGAAAATGGAAAGCAAAGATGGAGAACAATCAAAATAGACTAACCGAAGAATTTAGATCGATGCATTCGACTATGATGAGTATGCAACAAAGTTTGTTACAATTTATGAATCAGTTTGGAGGGAATGCGACACCAAGAAATGAAGTTGCTTCCAACAGTCAGCATGATAGTCCTAGAGCTAGCTTGGGTGTTCAATCCAATGGTGCTATTGGATCTTCCACAAGAGATAGGCAATCTGTAGTCTTATTGTCAGAAGAGTTGAAAGAGGTTGCTAAGGGCCATCTTGGAACACAGAAAATATGCCACCATAGAGAGGTGATGAATGGGGAAAGAGTTGTATTGGTGGAGAAAGTGTTTGATCCAGAAGCACCTATTTATGAAGCACCACAAAATGGTAATTACAAGCTATTTGATATAATTGATGGAGGTTTTATTATTTGGCCTGAGTGTCGTGTTCGTTGTTTGTAGGATCTAGAATTTATTTTGAAGTAATGTTAGAACTTGTAATATTTTGATTTCATACTCTTTAGTTATGTATGATGAACTTTTGAAATTTCGAATCTTCCTTTAGTTTGTTGTCAAATATTTGTGCAATTTAAGTTGGATGTTTGGATGCGTAATTGCTTATTGTTATCGAAATTCTGTAATTTTTGATATGTATGTACCTACTGTATTATAATAGACAATTCTGTAGTGTAAATGCTAGCAAAAATGCAGTTCTACATGGTTTGGTAGCTGTAACGAACATATTCGTTACTAAAGACGAAATTTATAACGAGCATAGTCGTTACTATTGATGAAATTTGTAACGAACAAGGGCGTTACTAATGATGAAATTTGTAACGGACAAGGTCGTGATAATTTAGAATGACAACCCCTTCTTCCACCATGAAAGGGGAAACTAAGTAACGGAAAATACCCGTTACAAACCGATGCAAATAATAACAACCTATTTCTTTACAAAAATTTAGATTTCTAATGACAAAGTCCGTTGGTAAGTGATATATGTAATAACGGGTAGAGGCCGTATAAATATTTGTAACGACATTCCTCACGCCTGTACTGCTCACGACTATATCTGTTATAAATTTCATTTGTAACGACTATATTCGTTATAAATACACCTTTTTGGTGTTGTGTTAAGGGGGAGTTATTAGTTTTAGGGGGAGTTATTAGGATAGAAGTAATCTTTTACAAATAAAGGTTGTCATCATCAAAAAGGAGGAGATTGTTAGTCCCTGAGAAGTTGGTTTTGATGACAACAACCGTAGAATAAGATTATAAAATATAAATACTAACATTATTGTTTAGATATATATGTATATGCAGAATATATATACAGGTACCAAAGAATGAAGACTGTACAGTATAGAGATTCAAGAACTGATGAACTCAAGATCGAAGATATCAAGATTCAAGACTCATGAGTATCAAGATTATCAAGAGTTCAAGATTTCAAGATAAGTAATTTAGTTAGGAATTTTGTTAAAACTCCTAGAAAAGCACTGACATCTTAAAATCCATTTTATTCGTGGAATGAAATCCACTTCGAGCCCGTTAAAGGGATGGAACCCTAAGTAGGATGGAACCTACGAAAAATCTAGTGGAACATTGTTTTGTATCCACTAACTTTTATTCAAATGTTTTACAAAATTATATCTTGTTTTCAAAATGATTTCAAAATCTTCCCTTTTAAATCAAAAACATCTATCCTGGTTTTAAAATACTTTTAGCCTCAAAATAACCTTTATTTTCAATATCAAATTATCCTTGGTTTTAAACTATCTTTTAATTATAATATATTTAACTTTTAATATTTATACTTAGATTTAAATATAAAATTATAGTAAATTTTTTATATATACCAAAATATTATTCTCTATGCTTATTTATGTATTTTAACTATAGTTAAGTATATTTATAAAGTTTAAAATAGTTTTAATACAAGATATAAGTTATTTTCAAAGAAAAACAAATTACCAAAAATAACTTAGGCTTGTCGACAACCCCAAGGACCCCTTATCGACAAGGTGACAGTTTATTTCAAAAGTTTGAATTTCAAAGGAAGTGTCTATTCGTCATATCCTTTCACGAATGGACATGGCTGTTATTCTACTATAAATAGGGGCTGTTTTAAACGAATTTACAATCATATTTTCTCTGATTTCACTCCTCTTCTTCATCCACATTTCTTTATATACATTTTTACCATTACTCTGTCGAAATCACCATTGAATCTAACTAGATCATCTCTGGTTTGATTCTCTATCACTATCTCAACAAGATCTCAGTGCTATTCAGAGTTATAGACTTCTTTGTATTCATTCGAGCGAGAAAAGGTGTGATTGTAGCTTGGAAAATCAATCGGGTGAACTTGTTGCCCGTAAAATCAAGTATCTCTACCCAGAGGATTGCGAATCTAGAGCGGTGTACCTCGTGGCCTTGAAATCGAGGGTGTAATTGTAAGAATTGATTTTGAAAGGAAATCTATACTTGTGTTGCGGGACTGGATGTAGGGTAACTCCGAACCAGTATAAAATCCGGTGTGTTCTTTCCTTTATTGCTTTTACTTTATATCTTCATCTGTGTTTGATTCTGTAATCATATTTGTGTCTGAATATTGCATACATTTGTGTTCAGACTAATATAAACTCAAAAAGAATTAGTAATTCCTTAAAACACTATTCACCCCCCTCTGGTGTTAATTCTAGCCTTAAGATCCGTAATCCGCATTTCTCACACAAAGAGCCGACAATTACTATGATGAGGTGTTCGCTCTAGTCGCTCGACTAGAAATTGTTAGACTAATTATTCCATTGGAAGCTCAACACAATTGGAAGATCATCAAATAGATGTGAAATATGCATTCCTAAATGGAGGTCTTGAAGAAGAAGTTTACATCGAGCAGCCACAAGGCTACGAAATCAAGAGAGAAGAAGACAAGGTTTTGAAGTTAAAGAAGACACTTTATGGGTTGAAGCAAGCCCCAAGAGCTTGGAATGCTCGAATTGATAAATATTTCCACGAGTGAAACTTCATCAAGTGTCTGTATGAGCATGCACTCTATATCAAAATCCAAAACGGTGATACATTGATTGTATGCTTATATGTAGATGACTTGATCTTCACTGGCAGCAATTCAAGTATGTTTAATGAGTTTAAGAAAGAGATGACAAATAAGTTCGAGATGATAGATATTGGACTTATGTCTTCCTACCTTGACATTGAAGTAAAACAAGAAAACGAAGGCATCCTGATCACTCAAGAAGGCTATGCTAAGGAAGTGCTGAAGAAGTTTAAAATGGATGACTCTAACTCGGTCTGCATGCCAATAGAATGTGGAATCAAGTTGTCAAAGCATAAGGAAGGAGAAAGGTGGACCCAACACTCTTTAAAAGCTTGGTGGAAAGCTTGCGATATTTAACGTGCACAATACCCAACATCCTATATGCAGTAGGAATTGTCAGTCGATATGTGGAGAACCCAACAACAACTCATTTGAAGGTAGCAAAGAGGATTTTTTGTTATGTCAAAGGGACAACAAACTTTGCCTTGCATTACTCTATTTATGACAATTACAAGCTTGTTGGATGTAGCGATAGTGATTGGAATAGAGATATGGATGATCAAAAAAGCACAAGCGGCTTCGTGTTCTACAAGGGAGACACGACCTTCACATGGATTTCGAAGAAGCAGTCGATTGTCACTTTTTCCAAGTATCTAGCTGCTACTTCATGTGTTTGTCATGCAATTTGGTTACGAAACCTGTTAAAAGAGTTGAATTTGCCATAAAAGGAGCCGATCAAGATTTTCATGGACAATAAGTCAGCAATTGCTTTGACCAAGAACCCAATCTTCCATGATCGAAGCAAGCACATTGATACACACTATCCTATATTAGATAGTGTGTCGCCAAAAAGGATGTACAACTACAATACGTGAAGATACATGATCAAACAGCTGATATCTTCACCAAGCCTCTCAAGCACGAAGATTTTGTTAAGTTGAGGAGTCTGCTTAGAGTAGTTAAAACAAGTTTAAGGGAGTGTTGGAAATAAACTTAATTTTGCAATCTATATTTTTCATATAAGAAATATATAGAATCTAAAATATGAAATAATATATTTGAAATTGTATGAGAGAATATTTAGAAGATATTTATGGACTAATATATTTGAAATTGTACGAGAGAATATTTAGGAGATATTTATGGAGAACCGTTAGATTAAGATAATCTCCACCGTTTATTTGAGATGTGAACTCCTATAAATAGAGGCGGATTCACTCATTTTGGATGTAAAAGAAAAAAAATATAAACTTTTGTAATAAAGTTTAATAATAAAGTTTTTCTCCTTGTATGAAAAAAAATCATTTTTTTTCTTCTCAAACTTCTTATCTATCTTCTTCTAAAATCAAATTTATTTAGTATTGAAGAAAACTTCGAACAACCTGAACCTCCAACACGTACATCAGAAAAATTAGAATATTGTATGTATAATGCTGTTATCAGGATTTGAACTCATGGCCTTCATTATCCAATTACGACTATACCAGAAAGTCACATATGACATTATATATCTCATTGATGCATCAGTTAATATGTATTCCCTTGTAAAAAAATACAAATGCAACTAGTTACTATCCAATAACAGAGTTTTGGTCATGAAATTCAAATACTACTAGATTCATGAAAACATCTGGTGGTATGATTGAAGTTGGGTGACTAGAATTCACGAGTCTTATAAATGCAATTCCAACAAACAATTTAAGTTAAATCACAATGTTATGAGTACTGTCTGTAACAGAATTTTAACTCTCTACAACATCATACCACACGATTACAGTTTGTGGCATTAGATCTTTATTGGTAACAGTTACAAGTCCATATAGTGGATTGTTTGTGTATAAGAAGACTGAGGATTTGTTTTTAAATTTGAAACAGGACCGATTTTGATGGATGACTACCATCTAATTGAAAAATTAGCTCACTTTGCAAGGGGACGAATACCCGAAAGAGTGGTGCATGCAAACGAGTGAGCGCTGAGGGTTTCTTTGGGTGCACTCATGATGTCACTCACCTCACGTGTGAAGACTTTTTATGTGCTCCTGGAGTGCAAATTCCGATCATTTTGGGGTTTTCTACTGTTATTCATGGGAGGGGCAATCCTGAAACTATTAGAGATCCTAGAGGTTTTGCTGTCAAGTTCTACAACAGAGAGGTACTATGCGTCTGTTTGGATTTCTAATTGAATTCCCTGTTTGAAATTTGATGTAGGTTTTGGGTGATTGTTAAATTTTATTCGCAAGAACTATGCACGACTAGATTAGAACACAAAAATAAGTAAATATTAGAATTAAGGATCATATTAGACAACTTTGTGGGATACCACAGCTAAAATATGTATTGTACTTTTGTTGTAGATATAAAATCATTGTACGTTAATTTGAGTTTAGGATCAAGGGTGAACAAGTCTTTGGTGCAAAAATATTTTTTAATATTATCATACATATAACATATCAAAATAATCATAGGGAAAAAAATTTAAGGACAAATTATAGTAAATATTTAGTCAGAAAGACACGCGCATACAACTTTTACCGTAAGGACAAAGCCCAAAGCCCAGATACAATTTTAAAAAAAACAAAGCATTCTCTTCGTCTTCCTCCTCCATCCTTACACTCAGAAATTCACGAAAATTTTGCTTGAAAGAAAAAATGGCACCGCAAACTAGAAATAAGTCTACATCTCCAACAGAACCTCAGAAATCGACTGTAGATGAACAACGAGCACAACAATCGATAGCCGATAAAAACCTAACTAAGTCGGAAGTGAATCAACAAAATGAAAATCAAAATGTCGACGCAGCAGATGTTCAAAAAGAAAATGCAATGGTAGAAGAGGAAAAACTACCTCTAGCGCAAACGTTAGCGTCGGCAGTAAAGGGAAAAAGCAACAAATTAAAGCTTAAAAAACCTACATCAACAGAAAATGAAAAGCAAAACATAGAAAAAAGAAGAAAGAGAAGAGACGAAAAAATTACAGCAAGTGGAAGCAGACCAGAAATAAGCGAAAGTATACCAAAGAAGGTAACTGATAATATAAAATCAAACATAACAAAGTCAGTATAGTTTTGTTATAGTAACATTGAAATTTTTTGCATAGAACAAAGAGGAGAACATGCAGCAACAAATACCTGCAGAGAAAAAAGTTGAAGACAATATGCAAAAAAGAGAACAACGAACAAAAAGAAGAAATTAAAAAATGATTCAGAACAAAATACAAAAAGAAACAAAGGTAACTGAAATTGCAAAATTATAAAACTAATACTAATAATTTATTCTGTTAAATGTATTCTAATGTTATCAAAAATGTTAAACAGGAAAAATTTCAGCAAAAATAAGGGAAAAAGGCTGTGGATGAAGAATCGGATGAAGAACAACTAGATTCGGTAAAATAAAAAACATCATAACTTTATACCATGATAAATATTTCAAAAATATTACCTATAAATCATTTGGTAAAAGAAAAGGCTGATAAGTACAACAAACTGATACCTAATTACAAGTAATAATTAATTGTCATTATCATTAAGCGTAAATTGTTTGATAAAATAATAGTCGGTATCATTTAGTTGAAATATGATATTTACAAAAAACCGATACCTATTTACAAAAAACTGATACCTATTTACAAAAAACTGATACCTAGTAATAAAAAACTGATACCTACTTGAAAAAATGATACCTGGTTACAGAAAACTGATACCTACTTAGTACCAACTGATACCTAGTTACTGCAATTTGATATCTAGTTACTACAAACTTGAAATTGTTACATATTTGATAGAAGATATTTCACTGCAGCTAATACCAAAATCTATTGTTGTTTTTAAACATAATTTGTTTCACAAATAACTTATTGTCTTTATTTTGAAATAATAGGATGATGATGATTTTGTTGATCCACATCCAAAATGCATAAAAGAAAGATCACAAACAAAATAGCAATCTGAAGATAAAAAGCATGAAACTGCTTACAGATGTGGATTGCAGGCAGTATTCAAAATGGTAAAACTGATAAAACAAAAAAATGCTCTATCCAAGAAGCAAATGGACATAATGAAGAGCACTCCTTTCTACAACTTCTTTAGAGTTTTCTATGGAGAGAAATTTTGATGAAAGAATGCAAAAAGCATCAATACAATTTGGATGCTTTATACAAATGCTACTCAGTTGTAGAAGATGCATTCTTATTTTCCAAAGAAAGGATGAAAGTTACAGCTACGGATATAAGTTTGATTTTTGGCCTACCACTAAAAGGAATTAACATTGAGCCAACTCAGAAAATGACAAACAGAACAATTCCAATGCAGCATAGGGAATTTGCAAACAGAAACTTCGGCAATTGCACTTATATAACAAGAAATGTTGTGGAAAAAAGAATAAAGCAAGAAGTTGCAAAAAAGAAAAAAGAGTATGAAGAAGACTTGCCAATGTTAATAGTAATTGAAATACTATTAACATTCTTCTTTCCAAACAACCACCAAAAATTAAGATGGGGACTTCTACCATACTTAATTAATGTAGAGACAATGTTATTGGTTTCTTGGCCACTAACAATAGAAAAGAATTTCAATAAATTTGTTAAGAAGTTCATCCATAATCCAAGAAATATGTCAGGATGCTCCATGCTTCCATTGGTAAGATAAGTTAATCAAAAATTTATTACTTAACTTTTTTTAACAAACATATCTAATCAATTCTTTTTATGTTAACAGTATTGCATTTGTGAGAAACTGAATCTCATTCAACAAAGACAATATTATACTCCAGCTTTACCAAGATTTGCAAAATGGGATTTAAGGAAACTCAAAGACAAAGCAATCAAAGCAGTTTTTGATAACGTGAAAGAGGGTGATGTAAGTAAAAATTCCGTTTCATTTTTTGTTAATCAATATGCTTTAACTCTTATGTAGAATAAAGTTTTATTGTCTATCCTTTCTTCTATAACATAAAACTGATACTACAGTGATCAAAAACTGATACCATATCATTACGTAGTAAATAGTATCAAAAACAAAAAATAGAATGCAAAAAACTGATACCATATGTTTACTTTCTTTAAACGAATACTAATAGTATCATAAACTGGTACAAAAATGCAAAAACTGATACCAAATGAGTACATGCTTGAAACAAATTATGGATGTATTCAAAACTGATACTAGAATGCAAAAACTGATACCTTGTAATTTCACAATTTACACTGATACTACAATCCAATAACTGATACCATAGTTGTACATCTTTGAAACTGATACTTATATTATAAGAAACTGATACTAATATTATTAGAAACCGATACTAGAATTCGAAAACTGATACCAGTTTTACATGATTGAACCTGATACTAATAGTATCAGAAAATAAAAAAATAGGTATTTGTTTTATTGCATACACTTTTCTTTTTTCATTACAGTAAAAATTCAATTATCATTGCAAATTGATATCATAGCTTAAAACTGAAACAAATTTTTCAATACCAATTTTCTAGGTGAAAGAAATCACAAATCTCAGCCCATATGAAGAATGTCTACTTCAAACAGAGACTGTTGAACACAATTTCCCCAAAATTCAAAAAGAAAAGAATGGAAAGAAAAGAAAGTTTGAAGAAACCAAAGAAAGTGCACATTCATTTGAGGAAGACATAAGCATCAAGATCTTCCAAATGCATATAAAAGATTTGGAAGAAGAAACAAAGAAAACAAAAAAAGAATTGGCTGCAGAAAAAAAGAAAAGAATTAAAGCAGAGCAAGAAGTTTTCAGGTTGAAAGAAGAGTTGAAAGAAATTAAGTTGAAGCTGAAAGATAATGAAGAGAAAACATCTCAGGCTGAAGACAACACCAATAAATTTGAAGATGATTTGAATGACAGTGAAGAAAACGGTGAAAATAAAAAAGAAAGTTTTAATGTACAAAGCGACATTTTACAAACTGAACTAAATGCAGATACTTTTATAGAAATGGAAATAGAAAAAAAATGAAGAAAAAGCTGAAGAGTGTGTAAAAAAAAGAGAAGATAAAACAGAAGAAATGAAGAAACATATGCCCATCGAAATAGAAAGTGAATTGGGTAAAAAAACGAGCAGTGAAGAAATACAATGTGAACATGAAGAAAAAAAACAGACTCCAACTGAAGTGCATCAAAAAGAAGAGTTGGAAAAACAAAGTAAAGTGCAGAGAGGCAACTCAGAAGATAATCAAAATCTTCAAGAGGATACAGATGTAAAAAACCAAAGTATACCATATGTCGCTTCAGTGCTTGACTTTACCCCTCCATCTTTCAAACTTTACGACACACAAGACTTTGAAAGTGAAAAAACTGAAGAAAAAAAAAGATGCAGAAGAACATGTGCAAACAGCTGTTAGAAAAGGGAAACAAACAGTCACAAATCAAGTGACAAAAAAATCAAAGCAACACAAAAACAAACAGCTTCTTACATTCAAAGGTTAAAGGCAAGAACAAGAGTGAAAAAACAACGTCATAGCTTTGAATATGGGATGAAAAAAAAGAAAGTTGCAAATAATCCCAAACCTGAAAAAAAAGATGTTGAAAACAAAAGTGAACAAGACAACAGTCCAAAGCCACTTGCAGTAATAGAGCCAACATTTTCAGAGATAGGGCTTGGATATTGCAAATGTTTGATATATCTTAATATTGAGCAACAAAATGTGATCAATACTTTCTTTTCATTAACGATATCATCACAAAAGTAAGTGTACAAATATGTATATTAATTTTAAATATGAAATTAAGTTTATCTAACATATACAAATTGTTTTTATCAAAATAGTGTAGTGGCATGGGAAGACAATGACACAGTCAAAGGAGGTTGTGTCATAACAAAGAATGCACTAAAACATCTACTAAAAGGAAATGACACAGACGGGAAGGTACATAATATTTTTTTTTCTGTACATCAACACTAATACCAAAATAAAATAAAAAATGATACCCAAATCCACAACATGCTTAAATTGACTTGATGCTTTATTATTTTTATACTTATCAACATACACAGCAACTATTAACATTACTAATACTATTAACAATTTAATATTGCTTCACCAATAAAAAAACTTATACTTTTCTGATTTTAATACAGATTATAGATTGGTATATTTCAAAATGTGGACTGGAAGAACACAACTATGCTTTCACAACTACAATAACGGTAAATAAAACTTTAATATTCAAGTACATAATAATTGCTTCATTTATTAAATCATAACTTATTTTCATATTAAACAGAAAGCAATTGTGTGTGATATAAAGGGGGTGAAAAAAAGTCTTGTCCTCCCTATGCTAGAATCTATTGTACATGACAAATATGCTGAAAGTATATATTTTCCTTTGCATTGTGAGAACCATTGGACATTAGTGACTTTAACATACCCAACAATGCAATGGTGCCATGTTGACTCTAACCGCCCTAGAAGATCACACGAAAGAAACAATTCCAGTTTACAAGAAGCTATTAAATTGGTATGAGATTTATCTTTCTTTTAAAAAAAATACTTATCACGGTGAATATGAGCTAAATTTTTAATATATTACCTGTTTTAGAGACATGAAATAGAGGACATGCTCCAAGAAATCTGGAAAAGCAAAAACATAACAGACATGGTGGTGAAACCATATGAAATGCATCAAATAAAGTGTGCACAGCAAGCAGAAGACTCGTAAGTTTTTTTTCGTTATAATCTATGTTTTTGCATTATAATTTTCCATACATACTTCTATACATCATTGTATACCTTTTATATTTAATTGAATTTGATTCTTAATAAAAATATTGAAAATTATTATCTCTCAATTCAATAAACTTTTAATTCAGATAAACAGTTACTACAGGAAAAAACTGATACCTACATAAAAGAAACTGATACCTACAGAAACAAAACTGATACTAAAAAAAAGAAACTGATACCTACAGAAACATAACTGATACCTACATAAAAGAAACTGATACCTACAGAAACAAAACTGACACCAACAAAAAACAAACTGATACCTACAAAAACAAAACTGACACCTACAAAAAACAAACTGATACCTGTAGAAATTAATACGTAGTGTCCTAGTAAAACTGCTAAATATTTTAATTCAAAGCATACTGTATGCTTGTACCATTATCTCTGAAATTCAAATTTTTGTATTAATTATAAACCTGTTAATACAGCAGATGAAAATTGACACTAATATTACATTTTGGTTTCAACAGGCTTGATTGTGGGATATTTGTAATGATATTCATCATCTCGCTGAACAGAAGCAGGATACCAATAAAAATTGAGAAGAAAGAAATATTATCAACAAGAGCAAGGATTGTACATGCAATATTAACAGATGATGAACACTGCTGGAGTCTGTCTAAATACATGTCAAGCCTAGAAGAACAAAGGAAAAAAATGAAATTAATTCACATTGCGTTATTTCACAATTAAATTTGGTACCTGTAAAGTAATGTTGTTCTGTTGAAATGTGTACTTGTGAAGTAATGATGTTCTGTTGCAATTTCATACTTATGAAGTAATGTTGTTCTGCTATTAAAACAATGCTGCTTTTACTTGTAAAAACAATACTGATCTCCTAGAATGATATGTTGTGGTTGATGTTCTTTTCTTTTCCTCTTGTTTATATTATAACAAGATTAACTACTGTATTTTCTATCATCCAACTATGGATCCCACATAATATTATCTGTTTTATGATGCAACTATTAGTTGTAAAATGATATTATCAAATTGCATATAATATTTCAATACAAAACAGTAACTGGGCATCAGTTCTTATGACTGATAGTATCAGTTTTGTTAAAACTTACACTCAACATACTTTATGAAATAACAATTAGTGCATGTATCAGGTTTTGCAAACACCAGATATCATTCTAATTATTTAGTAGTACTGATGTCAATTCTAGCATGTATTATAATACACGAAACTGATACTAAAAACAAACCAAAACTGATAATAAAGCCATTTATACCCAACCAACCAAACATTATCTCCAACCAAACTAACTGATACCGAAACTGTAAAAAATGATACCAAAACTTATAAAAACTGATACGTGTAAAAACTTAAAAAAAACTGGTACTGTAAAAAATGATACTGTAAAAATGATACTGGTACCAAAACTTGTAAAAACAAACAACAGAACTGATACTATCATCTATAATAAAATAGCTGAAATTAAAATCAATTTCATAATATGCTATACTAAATACAATTTAATAACAAAAGGTTCAATTACTATAGACCACTAAAACAAGTCTCACATACACTTATTACTCTGAACAAATTAAAAATGTAAAATCAAATCATATCCTCTTTGAAGCTTGACAATTCCGTTTATTATGACCAAATTGCTTACACTCGCCACATCTGTTTTGCTTGTTATAAAAATATGAAAATCCTCCTTTGCGCTTCACTGATGGTCTGCCAGCGCCACGTTTCTCCTTTGGTGGCTTGATAACATCTTGAATGCTACCATCAACAATAGGCCTATCATAATTTGAAATAGGATTTATAGCATTGGCATAAGAACATCGATAAGCATTAACAGTGAAATACTTCTCGACAAAATCATATACAGACAACTTAGACTTGTTCATACACTTCATAGCATGAGCACAAGGAAATCCCGTAATTTTCCATTGGTTGCAACTACAAACCCGCTCCTTCAAATCAACACAATGAGAGTTTGGAGATTTCACTTCAAAAGCAAAATCAGAAGATTTATATACATCCCATCCAAATCCTTCTTCAATCAATTCATCTAAACGTAACTCCATAGAAGGACATAGACTTGTTCTCCACAAACGACATTCTTCTCTTCTTCTAGCTATTTGTTCCATAATCTTAACACGAATACCATCTAAACACAAAGTAATAGGCAATGTTCGTTCATTTAAAATCCAACTGTTAAAACTTTCTACAACATTGGAACTATATTCACCATAACGTTTCCCTGGAAAAAATAAATCCACCCACTTATCAAATGGCTTATCCTTTAAAAAATTAACACCAGCAACACCACCAATTTGACAAAACTTAGAATATGCTCCTTCAAATTCATATAGATTTGAAGCTCTAGAACACATTTTGAATAGATCAACAATAGACACATTTGCATTTTTGGCTTTCACTGCTGAAAGAAGATTTTGTTCCATATGCAAATAGCAATAACTGTGATAATCTGAAGGAAAAACATCACGAACACCTGAAAGAAAACCTTGGTGGCGATCTGACATAAAAACTAAAGTACGCTCTTCTTGAAGCATTTGTTTTAAATGGTTCAAAAACCATGTCCAGTTATCCACATTTTCTACAGAAACTACACTCATAGCTAAAGGGAAAAAACCTGCAAATGCAAAAATAACTAGTAAAAAAACTAAAAGTAATTACGACCATAAATATAAAACAATTCATAAAACTGATACTGACAGTAACAAAACTGATACCTAAAACCTGATATGACCATTATAAAAATATTGATAACCACAACTTTATGCACATTAATCTTCATTCTAAAACAACAAAGAAACAAAAATTGACATATATTATGATACAAAGGAAATTTCAATACTACATAACTATAAATGATACCATATATGAACATACTTGAAACTGATGCTAAGATTATACACAAACTGATACTAATCTCCTGTTCAGCAGTATGAAATTATTATACCAAATACAAACTTACAATTCAATATAATGAAAATTCTGATACTAGAAACTTACTACTTATAAACTACATTTCTTAAAACTGATACCAACAGAATACAAATTATGATAAAAAATGTATATTAATGATTATGCCAAGTATTATGATCTCAATATAAATAACTCAAATCTGAAAACAAAGACATACCTTGATCACCATTTTTTGCAGTAGCACCCATCAACACACCAGGACGTCCCTTCAAGTGAGTAGCATCTAAGAATATCATAGGACGATAAGACTTGAAACCAAGTAAACAAGCGCCAAAAGCAATAACCACCCTTTCAAATTCATTACTACAAGGATCAACATCCATATCAACATAACTATCTAGATTAGATTTCTTCACTGCTTCCAAATACCAACTCAAATCGTTACAAGACAAAGCATCATTACCATGCAATTCCATCAATGCAAGTTGTTTCCCATGATAAGCATAACCATAAGACAACTGAAAATTGTATTCTCTTTTAAAATCAAGTATAATATCCTTAGGCTTTTTACTTGGACAATCGCGGATCTCATCAATAATCATCGATTTAACAAACGAACTAGATATATGTGGATTATTCACATGTCTAAGACCAGCCCCACAAGAATGATCAGAAACCAAATTTCTCATAAAGAACCTTTTCAATTCTCCAGAATCACAGGAACCATGGACTTTGAAAAGACAACCATCCTTATATGAAGAGCAAATCACAGTAACTCTTGTAGCACAATTCTTTAAAAATACTAATTCATACCCCTTTTGAATTTGATATGCCATCAAAAACTCTCTAAAATGTTCAGCTCCTCCATAACAAAAACCAACAAAATTGGAAATGCTTAATGTCGACCCTCTCCTCAACATATCTTTTAAATAACTTTTACCATTAACAACAACATTTGAACAGACAAATACAGTAGAAGATGAAGAAGCACGAACAACGGATGAACTTGAAATAGAAGCACCATCAACATATTCCAATTCAGAACCCTTAACCTTAACAGTAAAACCAAAGAAAGAACTTTTTTTGTATAACTGAAAACAAATTATACTCTGAATATCAGAATCAGTGTCAACCATAATAACTTTGTCCTCAAGTACATAAGAAATTTGAATAGAAAGAGGAGTTAATTGAGACCAACATCGACATATCTCATTCTTCAAATCATACAAAGAGCAATCAATAGACAATCGAGTGCTAAAAGCGTTATTATTCAACACAAACAGACAAAGAAGACTGTTATCCCCACTGTCAAAAAATAAAATAAAAAATAAACATTAGTAAAAATACATTCAATTTAGAACATTAATTATTCAATTTCACAAAAACTGATACCTACCGTATACAAAACTGATACCTAGTTACTGATATAAAAAAAATGATACCCAGAAACTGTACCTAAAATACAATAGTTTTCCACTCTATCACAACTTTATATACAACCCAAGCAACGATACTTTTCCAATCATCATAACATTAATGCAAGAAAATGCAAGATAAATTAAATGAAAAGCTAACTAGAATACAACACTGCATAAATAAAACGAGTATAATAATAAAAAACTTGCTGCTACTTCCACAATTTTCCATCGACGAACGAACAAACAATGAGATGAACAACACTGCATATCATATATAAAAATGAACACAAATACAAAGCACAGACAATTTTTTTTAACTCGAATAGAAAAACAACAAAAAACAGAATAATATAAGCATACCTAAGAAGAACGAGATCACGGTACAAATATGAAAAGAACGAGATCAACAAACGCTCGTAAGAAAAAAATGATCGATGAAGTACAATTTTCAGAACGACGGAATTGAAATAAACGATTGAAGTTGATCGATATTATAATTGGGAGAAAGATATTTGATCGCGACTGAAAATTTTGATCGAAAGAAAGAAGAAGAATAAGCGCGCGAAATTGGGCTGGAAAGGGAAAAACGATAATCTGTCCTTTGAAGAAAAATATTAACGGGCCGTCCTTCATCCAAAAAAACCCCTAAAACGTGTCCTTGAGGAAAATTTTCTGTTAATCATATGTAAAAAATTCTTCAGATTTTTTTTTTTCATTTAAAATTTTGGTCTCATGTTATAGGAAACTTTTTCTAGCATAAGTAGAAACATAGTTTTTATCAAGTGTGAAACTTGTTTCCATCAAATGTATAAGTAAAACCGCAGCAACAGCTTAATAGGAAAACATCAACATCCTAATAGATTTTAAATTTTAAGATAAAGACCAATTCCGTGTAAGATAGAGTTACAGTCTAAACCGTGAAATTATTAAAGTAGCTTTCGGTGAGTAAATACTTCTCTATAATATGTTGTCCTACAGTCCTGGTTTATCCTTAACTGCAGGGTAATTGGGACCTCTTAGGAAACAACATGCCAGTATTCTTCATCCGTGACGGCATAAAATTCCCAGACATAATCAATGCATTCAAACCAAACCCATAGTCCCACATCCAAGAATACAGCGGGGCATTCGACTTTTGTTCCCACCTTTCCGAAACCCTCCACGTGTTTTTCTTCCTTTTCGATGATGTTGGCATTTCACAAGACTACCGACACATGGTTGGATTCGGAGTGAACACTTACACTTTCGTGAACAAGGAAGGCAAATCGCACTACGTCAAGTTTCATTGGAAGCTTACTTGCGGAGTTCAAGTGCTTGATGGATGATGAGGCCATGGTAGTTGGGGGAAGGAATCATAGTCATGCTACTCAAGATCTTTAGAGTCCATTGCTGCAGGTAATTGGCACCGATTCATAACTGTGTCCTGTATCAAAGGGTTTTGTGCAGATTAAACATGTTAAACGCTATGTGAATTGTTCGTTGGCAACTGACCTGTACCAAAATATGTAACACTGGCAGTCTAGTATGGCATGATTATCAAACCGACTGAAGGTGTTTCTTAGCATAGTTATATAAAATAAAACACTTTGACGCAAAAAAAGAATTAAAAAAAAAAAGTTTTTTATACTTATTTCAAGAAACAATAATATATATTCAAATATTTATGTTTTAAAGACTGACTTATTTCCAATAAATTTGCATTATTTATAAATGAATAAAAATAAACCATTTTATCCAAAATGTTCGACTTTTTCCATAAAAGTTCAAACATTTTCAAAAATTTGCTTTTCTGGAAAAAAAATTCAAATATATAAGGAAAAAATTCTCCGTTTTTTTTTTGGAAAAATACAAATTTTGATAAAATATTCATTTTTTTTTTGTTAAAGATCAGTTTTGTTCAGAAATGTCTTTATCAAAATAGTTTGAAAACTCAGGAAGAAATTTTAATAAATTCAAATATGCTAGAGAGATTGAAAGCTTTTTTTGGAAAAATAAGTTACTTTGTTCATCGAAATTCAGAATAATGTAGAAAATTTTCAATTTTTTTATCATAAAGTATTAATAAAAACTATTTTTTCCAGAAAAAAAAAGAAAAAATCAAATTTTTTGTTGACCCTTTAAATTATATTCTCTTCCAGTTTTTGAGGTAATAAATTGAACAGTACAAAAACTCTATTGATCATTTCCCACAAATATATGGTAGCACTAGTAACTAGTGTATGCACATATGCAGGACACTACCTGGAATGGAAGCTATTTGTAGAAGTGACGGACTTAGACAACGAAGGCAGGTTCGACTTCGACCCAATCGATGATACCAAGACATGGCCTGAAGATCTCTTACCACTTCAGCAAGTTGGTAGATGGTACTGAACAGGAACACAACAAATTTTTCCAAGAGAATGAACAATTGGCATATGAAGTTCATGCATATGGAGGAAGAGGTACTATATTACTTTAAACTTATTATTTTTATGAATGAATTTATTCATCATTATACTCGTTTTGATGCTATGATGTGTGATTGTTCAGGTGGATTACCGTCCTTCCAGGCATGCACCACTTCAACATGCACAGTGGTTTCCTATTCCTACGCGACCTGTTACTGGAAGGCGTCAAAAGGTATTTAAATTTAAATTTTCATAATCCTGTAACAGTATGAACGTATGATGGATTAAAGCAATTTTATTTTTATTTTCAGGCTCCAATTCCAAAGCCTAATGATTACAAGCAACCAGTGGAACGGTACCATTCTATTTCTTGGCCACCAGACGAGTATTGGATGAAACAGACTTACCATATAACTGTATTTTTATGCATTTTATTATGATGAAAATGTTAACAAATGAGTTTAACAACAGGCAAGTTTGCTTTGTTCAGCGATTGGTTAAGGAACTGTCCCACCCCAAGGTCAGCTACGAACTACACTGCAATTCTGTCACAATGTTGGCTAAAGTAAAGCAAGAACTTCATCTGAGATAAGATCATTTTGTTGATTAAATTACTATAAAGTTGACCAAAATTGCTAATTTAAATTTGAATGCAGTGTGATTCAAGCTTAGGTAATCCATTTATGGTTGGTTTTTAGGTTATATTTATTTTAAGTAAACTGAGACTTTGTACTTGAAGATTGCCGCAATTAAAAGCAAATTTGAACCTTTGGAAGAAAAGAACCGTGGTTCAAAGAAAATGAAATTATCTGACCATCTGTCTGTAGACACACTTACTCCTTCCTCTAAAAGAAGCTTTGAAGCTGATGAACTTGAGGTATACTGTTGGTAGAAGAATTTCTTTGAGTTGTTTATGCATTGCTTGCTTTTGAATGTTAAATATACCTACTGGGCAATATCATATTGCACATTTTATGTTTAGCTCCGAATTTCCCTTCAAAATATGTAACGAAATTGTCATGTTAAATCATATTTTGATCATGTCCACACAACGAACACTAATTTTTTGACCTCTCTAGTATATTACAATCTTTAAACAAAAATTTATTTACAATCGGTTTTTCATGTTTTTTGGTTTTTTTTGTAAAGTTTAACCTCTTTTATTACGTTACTTTAGATTTATTGACGCATTTAATACTGGTACATAACCACAAATGATTTCACAAATGCTATCATTCTTTAAGCAACTCGGGCATCTATTGCAAAACTATAGCTTGGAGATTGGATTGTTGATCCCCCAGGTCCAATCATAACCGGCCTTCTGTTTTATGGGAAATGTATTGTTAAATTTTGGTGATACAAAATCACAAATAGAATGAAATAAATATGTAAAAAGAAAGGAAGAGAAGATTTTGTTTTCCCTAATTACCAGGTATATTTGATTATGTTTATCTCTCTCTAATTGGCTAATCAATTTATTTTTTGTCATCTAATATTAACTTTGACATTAAGTAATTGATGTTATAAATAGAGACTAGAAGAGAGAGTGTAAAATGTGTGAAAATCTATTTGCTAATTCTCTTTTCTTTCATCTTTGTTCTTCTCCTCCAACAATTTTAGCCATAGAGATCAAGTTTCCCTTTCTCAATTTGGTTATTGGTTCAATTTATATTTTGTTTACTTTTATTTTGTTCGATTAATTGTAAACAAATTTTGGTGAATCAATAAAGAGGGTGGTCGGATGGAATCTCTTGTGTATTGATTTCTGAATTCATGTCCATTTATTTTCTATCCAAATTTATCTCTTTGTGATTTGGATTATAAAAGATCTAATGGGAAAAGCTTCCGCAAAGCAAAGTTTTCACTATAGATTGGTACCCGAGCAAGGTCATCGCAAAGCTTAGAGTAATTTTGGATTTGAAAAATTATTGAGATGTTGGATGTGATTTCTTTTTCAAAGATGGCTATTTTGGATGGAAAAATTAGAGTATTTGGAAGCCTAGGATGGAAGATGTTTCGTACCTCAATGATCTTCATGATCCGATTGATGGAGATGAGAAGAAGCCCTATGATGTAGAGGAGGGAAAATGAAAGAAGATGGATAAGAAGGCAATTGCGTTGATTCGTCAGTATCTTGATGATTCGGTATTCCATCATGTGGCTAGTTGTGAATCCATGAAGGCTTTGGGGACAAGTTGGTATCTTTGTATGAGTCAAAGAGTGCTACAAATAAGGCTTTTCTTTTTCAAAAGTTGGTTCAACCGAGGTTAGATTGAGAGAAGTCTGTTGCAGAGCATTTGAAAGAATTTCAAGATGTAATAAATCAATTGGCAAATATGAATGCCAAATTTGATGATGAGTTACATGCTCTTTTATTGATGAGTTCACTTTCAGAAAGTTGAGAAACTTTGGTTGTTTCATTGAGTAATTCCAATGCTAATGGACCTATCTCATTGGAAACTGTTAGAAGTTGTCTTTTGAATGAGAAGCTTAGAAGAAAAGGGTCATGTGTGAAATTAGTTCAAGATGAGGCTATGGTAGTAAAGGACTCGAAGAAGGATACAAGTCCGAAGAAGAAAGTCGCTAATGGTAAATGTATGTCAAAAAGTATTATTTGTTATTATTGGCATAAAAATAGTCATATGCGCAATAGGTGTGAAGCATATAAAAGGGATCAAAAGACGGCTATACATAGTGACAGTGATAGTGATACACGGAGGGGCATAGCTGAAGGTAGCGATAGTGAAACATCTTGTGATGTCTTCACTAGTGAAGAGAAACCTTGGAAGATGGATTCGGGAGCCAGTTTTCACATTTGTAGAGATGTGAATTGTTTCTCTTCTTATGAGAAGAGTTTCAGCATGATTAGGACTGCCAATGGAGTAGAGCTACCAGTTTGTGGTATTGGATCTATCCGGCTTCGTATACATGATGGTGTGATTAGAGAAGTCTCGGGCGTGAGGTATGTTTCTTCTAGTTCACATAATCTTATTTCTCTCAGTCAGGTGGATCGTCGTGGTTGCACTTATGAAACTCGAGGTGGAGTTTTGAGAGTGAAGAAGGGTGGTCTTGTAGGGATGAGAGGAGGATTGGAAGAAGGAAACCTTTATAGTTTGGTGGGTCATGTTGTCGACTATGGGAAGCGAGTGACAGTTGGAGAGCCTAGTCCACAGTCAGATGGAGAGGCTAATGTGTTCACTGCTTATGATGATCGTGTTGAGGATCATATTTTAGACAAGGGTCTTCATGTTGATGATGCTCGAGGGATCGATAGTGATCATGTAATGAGCTCAGATCGAGTGGTAGACGGGTGTCAAGTAGGAAAATTCACAAAGACTGTATGGAGGTCTTTATGGTATTGCAAACGCTTTTGAGACCGATTGGTGTGGTGCACCTCATGGCGGGAGATGCATCACTTGTAGGCGGTGGTAGAGGTTTGTAATTTGGTATGATTGAGATATAGGGAGTTGTGATAGATCTAGAGATTGCATGCTTGATATGTTGGAGATATGTGATTCTGCATCATGGTGGAGTGTTAAATTTTGGTGATACAAATCACAAATAGAAGGAAATAAATAAGCAAAAGAAAGAAAGAGAATATTTTGTTTCTCCTAATTAATAGGTATATTTGATTATGTTTATTTCTCTCTCTAATTGACTAATCAATTTATTTTTTGCCATCTAATATTAACTTGGGCATTAAGTAATTGATGTTATAAATAGAGACTAGAAGAGAGAGTGTATAATGTATGGAAATCTATTTGCTAATTCTCTCTTCTTCCATCTTTGTTCTTCTCCTCCAACAATTTTAGCCATAGAGATCAAGACTCCCTTTCTCAATTTGGTTACTGGTTCAATTTGTATTTTGTTTACTTTTATTTTGTTCGATTAATTGTAAACAAAATTTTGGTGAATCAATAAAGATGGTGGTTGAGTGGAATCTCTTGTGTATTGATTTCTAATTTCATGTCTGTTTATTTTCTATCCAAATTTATCTCTTTGTGATTTGGATGATAAAAGATATATTAGGAAAAGCTTCCGCAAAGCAAAGTTTTCACTACAGGTATAACCGTACAAGTAGTCTAGATTTTGGCTAACTATTTATGTATGAGAGTATAATTAAAATAGTACGAAGATGACATAATTATATTTTGTTGGAATGGAAATGACATGCGGGGGTAACTTTACCAAAGGGTGGTAGTAACTTAATGACCACGTCAATTGGAGAAGGCCTTATGACTACAAGATATGCAAGTGAGATGAACTAATTTCCATTATTCAACTTTTATCTTTATCCACTATGTGATGTGAATGATACGATACTATTTACTCCCTTTATTTTTCTATATAGATACATAAAACAAGTACTTTGATATATGAAAGATTTCTTGCTAAAATTTTCTAGTAAAAAGTATGTTTCTATGCTTTAAAAAATGCATGTGAGGTGACAAACACTGTGCGTATATAATTGGGATGCTTCAAGAAAGCACTAACTTCGCAAATGAAATGCAATCAAATTTTTCCAAAATTTTGCAATACTAAAATGGAAGTACACATTTACATATACTGTGAAGGAGGACTATTGGGTTTTTCCTAAATTCAGCAATACAAAAATGAAAGTAAACATTTATATATACCAACATGAATAATGTATATTGTGCATTTTATTGCTTCGTATACACGGTAATGCAAGGTGTGATGGTAAATGAAAGTGACTAAGTTATATATATATATCTAAGTTGACTAAGCTAACCAAGTTTTATAAAAACTAAATAAGTTTATAAAAATTAACCAAGTTGATAAACTTTTATAAAAATAATCAAGTTCATAAAAATTAACTGATTTTTATAAAAAATAACAATGTTAACTAGTATAAAAATTAAAGAAGTTTATAACAATTAATTAATTTTTATAAATTTTTAACTAAGTTTCATAAAAAAATAGCAAAGTTTATAAAATTAACTAAGTTTATAAAAAATTAACTAAGTTGTTACATTTACAAAAATTAACTAATTTTTATGAAATTAACTAGTCGATCAAGTTTTATAAAAAATAACCAAGTTAACCAATTTTATATTAATTAAATAAGTTTATGAAAATTAACCATGTTTTATAAAAATTAACTAAGTTTTGAAAAATTAACCAAATTAACTAAGTTTTATAAAAATTAACTAAGTTTTGAAAAATTAACCAAATTAACTAAGTTTTATAAAAATTAACTAAGTTAGCTAAGTTTAATAAAAATTAAACGAGTTTTATAAATTAACTAAGTTGACCGAGTTTTATAAAAAAGTAACTAAATTTATAAAAGTTGACTAATATTTATAAAAGTCAACTTAGTAGGTTTTATAAAAATTTAATAAGTTTATAAACATTAATTATTTAAAAAAAAGTTAACTAAATTTATAAGAATAACCAAGTTTATAAAATTTAACCATGTTTTATAAAAGTTAACGAAGTTTTATAAACATTTAACTAAGTCGACGATGTTTGTAAATTTTAACTAAGTTTTATAAAAATTAACTAAGTTAACCAAGTTCTATAAAAAAATAAGCATAAAAATTAATTATATTTTATAAAATTTAACTAAGTTAAAATTCTAAAAATTTACAAAGTTTTACAACTTATTTAATCGAGTTAACTAAGTTTCTAAGGATTAACCAAGTTTTATAAAGATTAAATAAGTTTATAAAAATTAATAGTAATAGTAATAGTATTACTAATAGTAGTAGTAATACTACTACTAACAATAATTTAATTTGTAAACTAGGCTTGGTAGCTTCTACTTATGTTACTATTCCAGTAGTTTTTTTAGAGCATTGACTTTTGAAGAGGACAAGCTCTATGATCATGACATTTCACTATTTTGGCAAAAATTTATAATCTTTATGATGTTATTTGTATATTTAAAGCATTTCCTACAAAATAATTGTTTATTGTATGAGCTTGGTGTAACTACGATTATGTTTAATGTATAATGTACTTAGATTGTCAAATGTTTTTTTAGTTTTGTTTGAATTGATTGATTTGCATTTAAATATAAGTCTAATGTTTTCTTTTAGTATCCTAATGTTCGGATACTCTATGCAAACTGTAACATAACTACGGTCAAAATTATGTAAAAGTTTTTGAAGCATTTTAAAACCTGTTAAATAACTTTATGCAGCGTTTTTGAAATTACTTTAAAGGAGTTGAACCTATCATAACATGTTTTTAACCTTTTACAACGTTTTTATAAAGCTGTATGAACTCCAACATGGCATAGGTAAAAACCATGCAAAAACTATAATATAACAAAGGTTAAAAGTTGAATAAGGAAATTTTAGGTAGCTTTTCTGGAAATGCTATTATAAGATTCAAACTCATTACAAAATGTCGTTACACCACGTTCTTCAGAACGCAACGAAAAGTATTAATGTTTTTGAAACACTGCGACAAATCTTTTTTGTTATAGCAGCTAGGTTCTCTATGTTTATACTGCTAAGTACAAACCTAAGCTATTTCTTTATCTTTTTCTTTAAGCTTGAATCCCATATGAGAGTTACAACCACTCTCATAAAAACGTACAACCCCCCAGGACATCCCATACCTCTTCGGAAGTCAGATGCCAAACCCAACCTCTTAAAGTAGGTGCATTCAAGTGATCATCTCCACTCAGCATCAAAGGCCCTTATGAAACAGCATTTTTCGTAGGCTCTTATTTATTTACTTCTTATTTATCTTTAACTCACCAAACTTCATCTAACTGTTCATTTAATTACTAGGTTTCGGTTTTAGCTATTCTTTTATCTTCGTTAGGCTCCCAGCCTACCTTTGATTATATTAAGCATCAGTACTATTTTCGCAATGCATCATGCTTTAGATAACTCTAAGTTTTACCTTCAGTCATTTTAAGCCTTGAGTTTCGGTATCAGCTTTCCCTCGAAAACTAATTTGTCTTGGTATTTAATTTCTCAAAAAGTCAATAGGTTTCGGCTATCAAGCCGCTACTTTTAGGTTTTATCTTAGGGAAACCTGGTTTATTTATACTCGCTGGGAACACCTTCGTCGAGCATATGAACCTTCAGCCTTTTTTTCGGTTATATTCTTGCTTAGTTCATTTACTTAGAAAATCTTTTGTCATTTATTAATTTATACTAGGTTTCGGGTGTAATACCCTTGGCATATCACCTTCGGCCTAGCCTCTTTCTTAAGTACACGTAATAAAACCTGCAGTACTAATAGTCCACATTTACACATCTACGCCTAGCTTTCCATGTGTCGCCTCCTCATTTTTCCTATCTCAGTTTTATTTTGTAGTAATGTACTTTATCTATTTTTACAACACTTTTATAGGATCTTGTCCCTTTATCGCGTAACTTGCATGCATTAATTAGTTTCGATTGCCTTTCTATTTAGTTCCAACATTCCAATTTAACTTCCGAAATGATTATTCTTGATTAGAAAAATACTTATAAATTTCTAGAAATTCATAATATTTATTTTAGCACATTTTTACCAACGTTTTTGCTATTTAGCCATTTTCCCTTACTAGTTTAATGCATGGATTGCATCAAATATTCAAAACTAACCATTTCAATGTTGGAGAATTCTCCAAATCAAAACTCATTTCTAAAAACATATTTTATTAAATTTTTGTGGTATTTCAAAATCATTAGAATGGGGAATCATAACAAAACTTTCCAAGTAAGGCTATTTTAACCCAAAACATTCATTAACCTAGATCTATCAATTGAAAACACATATTATATAAAATTCATCATAAAATAACCAAAATGCAATCATACAAGTCAAAACAACATAAAAGAAATGATACTACTCACCCAAGTCTTTGGATTTGCTAGATCCTTTACTCTTCTTAGATTTCCTTGGCCTTTTTATCTTTTCCTTCTTCTTCGTTTACTTAATAACAACGTCTGGCTTAGTATTTATTTTATTTTAATTTGAAGAGAATGATTGAAAAATGAGGATGACAATATGTTTGGTGGGGTTTATATATAGTAAGGCTTTTTTGTTTGCTTCCTTATTTTATTAATTTATTTCCTCAATTGCAAGATCCTCTCTATTCAAATATTAATTTGATTTTCTCATTCATGGCCACATTTAATTTTTTTCCATTCATATATTTAAATTAGTTCCAATATATATGGTTGAATTTAGTTATATGCAATTGCCCTTAATATAAGATCTCCTTTATTCAATCATTTCTCGCCTAATTTATTTTCCTCAAGAAAAATATCCTTTATTTAGATGTTTGTATTTCCCTTTTATTTGTTTGATCAAATTTAATTATCTTTAATATAAGATCTCTTTTGTTCAATTATTAAATTTTTACTTATTTACATTCATATTTAGTTATATCTCATTTAAGTTAAGTTCCCTAAATCTTCATTTTATAATTTTCTATTATTAATCCTGTATACACAATAAGTAAATGTGTGCCCCCAAATATTTACCTTGTTTAATTCGTTCTCTTATTTAATTACTTAATTAAATTAATTAATCTTCATTTTTATAAATAATTCTATAATTAATTATTTGTTAATTTATGTGTCGTTACAAGCTTCTCATCTTATAGTAATTTCTTCCTCAAAATTCAAATAAGGTATGGTAGTAATTCTAAGTCTACATCATGCCCACTCTAGCATATACAACCAAGTTCCTTACTCATGCATCACAACAAAATATATTAGTGCATCTATTAATACATAACAAATCAACTATAATAACACACACACACACGTTCAATCAAAACATAACAAACATATATACTAAATCTAAACAAGCAGCCCGAGACAATATCCTGGACCTTATCTTCAGTTACCAAAGTACAATCCTCTTGGTCCTCACTCTATTAGACCCATACCGTTAGTGAGATTTTTTGTTTCACAACACTTCAATAGATTAGGAAAGTAATTATTAATGTTTATCCACAAATTGGAATCAACAAACTTAACTTATATTAAGCCTGCCTTTGAGTAGTAACTATGTCGCTGGATGCTTATAGTAGTTGCACTCCAACTTTTTGTTAGAATGTCAAATAAAATTCACGTCTTCGTAATGAGTTATAATCCAATGCAAATATAAATAGATAATGATGCATGAATGTAAGAAGACATAGAAATTTTTATGTGATTAAGATTGCTTTGAATCCTACATCCAAGGGTTAAGTTCTTTTTTTTATCTTTTTCCTCCCGATACAAGTGTTTCATGAAAAAAAGATACAATTTTTTTCTTATTCTAAACGTAGAAAAGAAAAGTCCTCCTCAACATTCCCCTTCATTTCCTATTTATTATGTTGAGGATGTACGTGTATTACCACCATTATTCCTTCGCCATCGCGTTTCCACCTTTGGTTTATGCCATGTGTTCCACATCCGTATTATAGGTTGGATGCATCCGGATTGCTGACAAGTCTTTGGTGAGAAGCCCTAATTTGAGCGGGTAATTTCGGTCTTTGGCAAGAAGTTTGAGATGGAGGTGGGAACTCCTGAAATTGAGGCGGGAATATCTGAAATTGAAGTGGGAGACTTTAGCAGGTTATACATTTCTGACTGATGTAGTATAGGGTTTTCATAATGCCTTAGGAGGACATTAAAAGTTACTCATTGCTTTTGGGACACTACCGGTATATTTGGGGTGAGGTTGTACTGGTTGATGTGCGATACTTGCATGATACCACTGTGTTTGCCTGATACTTAGATGTGACCGTCCTGAGCTGCTTTGGGCTTAAGGTACGTGATTTGCTGTTTCCTGGGAATTAGTTCAATACATACACAAACATGATCTAAGCTGACTGCGGTCTAAGCTGAATGTGTTCTGAGTTGCCCTTGATTTGCCCTTGTTAATATTCATGAGTTATTGATAAAGGCAACTTATATCTCTACTATCTACCTGTAAGTGTGGATCTATGTTAGAGTGTTGTTTGAGTAGCCCCATGTGCAGCCCTTTGGGATGCTTCTGACCCTATATGGTACAACTTAGGTAGACCTCGGTATGCGCAGTACAGATCTGTTCTTGAAGGTGTTGACAAAGTACAAGTTATGTGGATGTCGACAGCGTAGTTCAACCATTCATTTATTGTGGCTTGTAACCGTGTACTTCATTGCTTGCTTCTTAAGACTATGTTAGATCTCGGTTTTAGTACCATAACGTAATATCGAAACTAAGGGATAGATGCTGATTTGGTATCTTTATGGCTATTATGAGCGCAATATTTTGTTCTGTTGCAACTTCCTGCTTTTTGGCTGTAGTTTTTTTAGTTGGATCAAGTATCATGACCGCAAGTCGATTTTTTGTCTAGTACCAATTGGATTGCTTCAACCACTTTTCTTTTCATCTTAACTTTTATTGTGAGGGTAGCTTTTTGGCTCTATGCCTTATTTAATTCCCTTCTAACATAGTTGAGGAATATGGGTGTAACACTTGCCCTTCAAGTCTGGGTCAATTGCAGACCGATGTAGACTTGTCATCATTTACACTTATTCTGTGCATCCTGTCATTTCTTTTCGTTAGTGGAAAAGGTCTTATCGATTGCTTTTACATTTAATGCTCTTGTCCACGTGTTACTCCCTTATTGGGCCACTATCTGAAACGTTGTTAAATCAAACCTTTCGATTTTCTAGGTAAATCTGTATCAATCTTTGTATTCATTATTTTGGTAACTTAATCAAACAACGTTTCATAAATTCCTTCATCATTTCGATTGCGTGGCTCTTATTCAAATTAAGATAAATATATTTTTCTTTTGTCTTTTCTTTGTTAGTTTTTATTTTTTACATTTTGACTCAAGGAAGGGGAAAGAAAGTTTAAAAAATCAATTATGTCTCCGTCTTCGGATTTTCTTTTAGATCGAAGTAAGAGATTTGATTTTGCTTTAATTTCTGGTAGATCTCTTTAGTTTAGGATATTTTCAATTTTTTAATCTAAGATTCCGAAATGGCTTCCTCTTCATTTTCCCCCTTACTTCCATTTTTAGAAATTACTTAGTTGGAAGAAACCAATGGTATCTTGAATCAATTTGGGTTTTCGGGTTATGAAGCTAGGGTTTCTAAACCCCATGAATGCATCAACACTCCCTCGGTCGGGTTTACTCTCATTACTCCTGAAAACATATGTTGTGGCCTTTACCTTTCCCCACATCCGGTCCTTCGTTAATGGTTGTCCTCCATTGATCTTGTGCATGTCCAACTCGCCCCTCTTTCTTATACTAACGTAATAACCACTTTCATCTCTATGCTAAACATGGACTTGACCTTACTTGCGAGGAGCTATAGTTTCTATTTAACATTAATAAGAATCCTTGAAGGCCAGCGTTTTCTATGCCCAAGCCAAAATGTTGGTTCTTTCGGATGTTTCCCGAAAGACCCAGAAATGGGCTGAGTTGTACTTCTTTGTTTTCAACTCAGATAATTTCCCTTCTTCTTTTCGTCAATGTCCTACTCAATTCGTGTTTTCTAAAGAAGATGTCAAATTGTATGAATCACATGGGGATCACATTCTAGGATTGGAAAAAAAGGAGAGGAAAATAAAAAAAGTTTTTTAACAGAGAAATGCTGAAGAAATATAATTTTCTATGCCTACATCATGTCTTTTTTCATGATATTTTTAAGCCTCCCCAGAATCCGGCTGAGTCTAGGGGTATAACTTGTTTATAATATGCTTTGGATTTATTATTTTTATGGTTTCGTTCTTCATAAAGGAACTTCCCCTGATCTCGACAATTTTTTTATAGGTACAACGGATACTTTTATTGCAGATGCCCATTGCTTGCCGAGGAAGCAACCGCAAAAGGCTATTTGGAAAAGTAAACATGAAATAGTCCATGACTCCGGCCAGGATCCCAAAAAGGTGGCTACTTCTCCCCTTCCTCCTTCGAACGTTCCTTCCCCTTCTAATTCAATGGCGCTACATGCCCCTCCTTTGCAGAGTAGTCCTCCCCTTAATGCCTGTTATTCGCTGCTCGAGGGGGTCATATCCCACCTAGTGGAGAGAGTGGGGAAGATCGCATGGAGTTCCCTATCTTGCGTTGTCTTGTCTTATCCATTCTCTCTCCTTCTTCTTCCACTCCTATGCTTTCCCTTTCCAAACTAATGTCTGAGCTGGAGAGGTCCTCGTCTTATGTAAGAAATATTCCCTCGATTTTATTTTATTCCAGTCAAATTTACCTACTCATATTCTTTTTATTACATATATATTAACATGCTTCCTTAATGACAGAAGCCTAAGAGTGGAAAACCAAACAGGCCACCACTCTTAATCGGGTGGCTAAACTTGAAGCTGACCTTGCCTCATTTATCATTGAGAAAGCCGACCTCATTTCCGCAATGACCAGGGTCGAAGAAGACTACATGGTGTGCCGAGAGTGGGCCGAGAGGGAGGCTATGTTTGTGGTGGAAGCGCTGACTTCAACGGAATGGGAGTTGCAGGAGAAAGGGAAGGAGTCAACCAAGGCGGGAAAAGAGTTGGCCGATTTGAAAGAAGGGCTTAGGGTGAGCACTTCCAACATGGTCTATAATCTATACGCCTCAGCTAAGCTTCAGTTTAAGGAAGATATTGACCTCAGCTTTCTAGGGCATCAGTCTGTGGTTAACTCGGTTTACCGATATTGCCGGGATAAGTGGGGTAAAAAGTATGTTGGGCAAGATGCTGCTCCTTCCACCCCTTCAGAAGCGAATGAGGATAAGGAGAGAGAGACCAAGGAAGATAAGGGGCCCAAAGGTGATGAGGAGTTTGAGAAAGTCGAAGTTACTTCAAATCCTCCTGTAAATATTTAAAACCTTTTGTATCAACCCTTAGACGTGTGTCTACATGGGACTTGCATCTTGATTTTATTATGAATGACCTGTTGTAACTATTTTACTTTGTTACTGCTTAACAAATGATTGGGTCGTTTTTCTTTTGTTTTAGTCTTCTGAAGAAGTTTTGTTTGCTAAGCTTATGAGGGAAAGCGAGGACAGGCTCAAAAACCAGACTTTAGACCGTCTTGGCCTTAGCGCCGTAGCCATTGATAAGCCTGAGAGAGAGTTAAACGAGTCTTATGCCAAACTTAGGGATGAAACCCAAGAGTTGCTATCGAAGTTGATAAGTAGTTAAAGAAAAAGAGGCGCTTAGTGATTTTGTATTGCGTCGATGACAATAAACCCTAGAAAATAGTTCCTTTTCACCTGATAACCCTCACTTGGAATAGTTTAGGCTTAGACTTAGAAATTTGCGTAAGGTTTAATTATGTTTTACTTTTGCTACTTCTTTGTACATGGTTCTATTGGATTAATGTAGTTAACAAGAGAAGTTTATATTGGACCTTTGTTTGGTGTATTTTGGTTGTCTTTAAGACCATATATTTTTCTTTTGTTATTAATTAGGCTGGCTTCTATGAAACTTTTTATGAGCCTCTTGAAGTCTTCGCACCCGGCCTTCCTTCAGCACCTATCATTCTTGGGTCGGATTAGACAGGTGTGTCCATATTTGGGGTTAAGGTAATGGATCCCTCTGCTGCCATTGGAGCAGAGGCTGGCTACCTTAAAGTCGAGAATGTAAGGCTCAAAAAGGAGTTAGAGTGTGTTCGTAAGGAGCTTAAAGAAGTCAAAGATGCGCTTACCCATCGGTATGAATATAACACTAGGTTGAGTACGGAGCCCAACGCTGCTGAATTAAAGTTAAGTGAGATGCAGCAGTTAATGAAAGATGGGGAGAACCTTTATAGGATTATTCTTCAGAGTGAGATTGAACAACAGAAGAAAACCATTGAGGATATGTCTACGGAGATTGCTCGTCTAAGTGGAGAGAGAGAGAGAGAGGCTGCTGAAAGTGAGAGGGTGGTCATTGTACCTCGTTCGGATACGGTTCCTGCTCTTCCTACAGGCCCTAGGTCTTCTTAGATGACTTAATAGACGAGGGTATTAGAGTCGAAGGAGCCTTCCCATTTACAGATCAAGGAACGGAGAACCGACCCACATAGGTTTTTTGGTGCTTTCTCGAAACGAACTAAGAAGACTAAGGATAAGTTAATCGATACATTAGAGAAATCAAGGGAGATACCTGTATTGAAGATTCATGATCTTGAGGATTCGCTGTGTGATGCTCAAAGCATGATTGTTTCCTATGCGTAGGAACTTAAGCGAGAGAAAATTAAAAGCAAGAGGGGGAGGCTTTCCAGCAACGTGTCAAGGATGTCTTAGAGTTCTTCTATTCTACACTGGATCAGAATTTTTTGCGGAATATAGCGGGTTTCAAGATGACCACAGAAGGATCAATAAACCATTGGGTTAAAGTTTGCTATGACCCCTAAGGTCCTTCTCTGTTAGTTCAGCTCTGCCTTTAGCTACTATGCCTTAGGTGTTTTTGGACAGTATTGTTGGAGCCCATGTTAGAGAGTGACTTTGTAACTTACATCATATTCGAGGCTATATACGCGTTATGTGAATTGATGTTTCTTTATGAAGTTTGCGAGTTTATGTACTTACTTTATTTATACTCTCCTTTAATTTCATTTCATGTGGGCTTATTTGATATTCAGCCCGCCACTTTTGACCAAGATTCGAAAGTTGCCATTCTTATTAAGAAGCCGGATTCTGCCCTGGCCAAAGTTGCTGAACTAGAAGCTTTATTAAAGGATGCTGAAAACGCATATAGGATTGTACTCCAGGATGAAACCAAGGCCTTACGACAGAAAATCGAAGAATTGGATGAGGAGATTGCTAGGCGAATTAGCGCCGTAGACGCCTCTTTTGCAACCTTGTCCAGTGGTTCTTCTAGACTAGGTGTCGCTCCCTGCACCCCCTCCTAGGCCGATCGGGATGAGGTTTTGAAGTTAAAGAATGATTTAAAAAATTATTATGAAGCCAAGTTTAATGAACTAGAGGATCATTATAAGAAGGAATTGGGTATGCCGGGTACTCGTGTTTTACCCTTTATTTCTACTGTAGAGGAGCTCTTTGGTCCCTTCTCTAGGAATACTGAGAAAACAAGGGAGCACTTTTTAGGCGAGGTTGAGAGAATAAGAAGGGAGCCATAAAGCTGTGAATGCCCTTGAGAAGAAGGTATTCAACTTAAAATGTGAAGCTCGTATGGACCCCATTGTTGTTTCCCAAGGTGGGATGGATATAGATTCCTTGTTAGAGCAACTTCATGATGAGTATGTAAAGAAGGTAACATCAGAAATCGACGGAGGTGTGCAATCGATGTTTTCAAACGTTTCTTACCCGAACTTGACCTATTTTTTCATACAATCGCGCCGATTATGAGTATGACCCGTAAGATTATGAAGATACTTAGGCATGCGCCAATTATGACCCATGTACGGTTTACGGCAGTACCACTTATGGGCATACTACTTCCGTTCGTTCATTAGTTATTATTACTGAATTGAATGATCCGACTTCTGCCCTCTAATTATCGGGCAGTTCTACTCCACATCCGGCATCGCATTCCCGTGGATCATCCCATCGTAAAATGATTGTATCTAATTTTTCTTCTGAGCTTGAGTCAGATTCTTAACATTGTTTTTGTTTAATTATTTTGTGGATTTCAATGTAGCTCGTGTTGTGATTGTTTTTATCTATTTTTACTTGTGAAGTATGTGTAGATGTATTGAATCACATACAAAGTTTTTGGTAAGTAAAAAATAGAACTGAGGAAGCTTGAGTAAGTTTTTAGTTTCTGATGTTTACCCAACAAGCTTTAATTATTTGAATTGCACATGATCTGTGAGCTTTAGTACATTCCATGCATTGCTTTTCATTGTCATTTTTGAATTAATTTCACGTGCAGTTCATGAATGCTGAACTGAGCTTATGACATGCGTATTCTGCTACATGTGGGGCGTGAACTGCACCCTTTTTTAAAAACAGGTTCATGTTTGTGTGCTTGGCACGATCTACCCTGCTTGTTAAGGGCAGACTGATATTTGACTATGAAGTCGGGTCGCGTGTTTACTACCTTTGCATGCACATTGTTTTTTGTGCTGATTCTGGCTATCTAGTATCCGTACATCGAGTGTGCTATGTTAGCAGAACTAACATAGAGGGGTTTTTATACTGCTTTGGGCGTCTAATATCCCTACGACCAGTTTGTTTGAGAAAGCCGAGTCATGTGTTGTCCAGCTTCGTTTTGATAGCTGGTTCGGGCCATTTGATATCCCTATGCCCAGCATGACTATGTCTAAAAGATCAACATAGAAAGGTTTTTTATACTGGTTCGGGCTGTCTAACCCTACGTCTAGTTGTCATGTCAAAAAGATTAACATAGAAAGATTTTATACTGGTTCGGACCGTCTAATATTCCTATGACTAGTTCATTGTATTACTATTTTACATAATAATTACAATGTTTATCATAAGTAGTGCAGATCGCTTAGAATAAGGTCTGAGATTTCCAGTGCGGTATCGAACACTTATATTCCGTTTTTGTAGTTGTAGTAGTTTCTTTGCCTTTAATTCCTCCAAAAGACTTTTAATATATAGAACTTTCGACCTCGTTTTCTCTTATGACTTCGACACTACTTTTTCTTGAGGCATTTCAAATCGGTGCATCTCAATCACTTCTACTTGTTGCTTTGCCAGGACGATGGTTGGTACTAAAAACACAACAACCAAATCTCCTGGTCTCCGAGCAGGATGTGTGAACACCCTTTATGCCTTGACCGTGGTAATGTTTTCCCAGATCCTTCCACACCATTATCAGAATCGCTGTCCCAATCGATGAATACCCATGTTCTAGTTCAACTGGCAGCCACTAGTTGATAAAGGAGGATAATTGGGGAGGAAGAAGCAGAGATTAAGGAGGATAAGATGTCTAAGGGTGTCGAGGGGTCTAATGAAACCGTGGTTATTCCTTCTTCGCCGCGATGTTATCTTAAAGACATTGGGGTTTCCTGGGCTGCCAAGCCTTCGCTACTTGTTCGTTTTTTCTCTTCTTGATAGCTAGAAACTTTATATCTGAAGATACTATAGGAATTTCTCTAGTAGGATGAGTAGCAGCGTCATCGTGCTTGAGGGCAAATTAAGTTCATCTATCAAGTAGTAGGGGTTAATAATAAGTGACTTGACAATACTCGTGGGCTAGCCTCACTGTTCTCATTTCTGAGAATTCCTTTATCACTCGTTCACTGTATAGTCAGCATAATTAGTGAGTGATGGTGGTGGGCTGTGGATGGTGGAGGTGCAGTTTAGTGGATAGCAGTATTTTGAGTTACCGTTCTATTTAATCCCTTCGGCCGTTGGCTTGCTTGGTTAGAGAAGCTCCAAACCATGGTTGGGATGGGATCTATAAGGGTTTTGGAAACTATGGGTGACCATTCATGAGTGAAGGGAATGGATGGATCAAAGGGATTCATGACTTGTAGGGGAGTGTCGGTAGACTTGCCATAGAAAAAAATAAACGGAGGTCCAGGCCCTCCTTCTAGCATAAAAAAATGTTAGTGATATTTTTTGTCTCACAACATCTCGATTGATTAGGAAAGTAATTATTAAGGTTTATCCACAAATTTGAATCAAAAAACTTAACTTGTATTAAGCATGCCTTTGAGTAGTAACTATGCCGCTGGATGCTTACATAATTTTGTAGGTGCACTCCAACTGTTAGTTATAATGTCAAATCCAATTCACGTTTCTGTAATGAGTTATAATCCAATGCAAATATTAACAGATAATGATGCATGAAAGTAAGAAGATATAGAAATTTTTACATGGTTCGGATTGCTTTGAATCCTAAGTCCACAGGTCAAGTTCTTTTCTTATCTCTTTTCTCTCGATACAAGTGTTTCATGAAAAATAGAAAGACACAATTTTTTTCTTATTCAAAAAGTAGAAAAGAAAGGCCCCATCAACATTCCCCTTCATTTCCTATTTATTGTGTTGAGGATGTACGTGGATTACCACCATTCTTCCTCCGCTATTGTGTTTCCACCTCTAGATCATGCCACGTGTTCCCATCCGTATTGTTGGTTAGATGCATTCGAATTATTAACATATCTTTGGCAAGAAGCCCTAATTTGGGTGGTTGAATTGTGGTATTTGGCGGGAAGTTTGAGATGAAGGCGAGAACTCTTGACATTGAGACGGGAATATCCGAAATTGGAGCGGGAGATCTTATCAGGTCATATATTTCTAATCTGATGTAGCGAAGGGTGTGCATACTGCCTTAGGAGGACACTAAAAGTTACTCGTTGGTTTTGGGGCACTACCGGTATATTTGGGGTGAGGTTATACTGGTTGATGTGCGATACTTGCATGATGCTGCTTTGTTTGCCTGATACTTAGATGTGACCATCCTGAGCTGTTTTGGGCTTCAAGGTGTGTGATCTACTATTTCCTGGGAGTTAGTACAATACATGCACGAATGTGATCTAAGCTGACTGTGATTTGAGTTGCCCTTGATTTTCCCTTGTTGTTAATATGCATGAGTTATTGATAAGTGAAATTTATATCTCTGCTATCTACCTGTAAGTGTGGATCTGTGTTAGAGCATTGTTTGAGTGGCCCTATGTGCAGCCCTTTGGGATGCTTCTAACCTTATGCAATACTATTTAGGTAGACCTCAGTATGCATAGTACAGATCCGTTTTTGAAAGGTTGGCAAAGTATATGTTCTAGGGATGTCGACAATGCAGTTCAATCATTAATTTATTGTGACTCATACTATAGTACTTCATTGCTTGCTTCTTGCGACTATGTCAGATCTTGGTTTTATTACCATAACATAATATTGAAAATAAGGGATATGCCCATATCTGATGTCTTTGTGGCTCGTATTATGAGCGCAATATTTTATTCTGTTGCAACTTCCAGATTTTTGGCTGCGGTTCTTTTGGTTGGATCAAGTTCGCAACTATAGGTCGGTTTTTTGTGCAGTACCAATTTAATTTCTTCAACCTCTTTTCTTTTCATCTTAACTTTTATTGAGGATAGCTTTCTCGACTTTGTGCTTTATTTAATTCCCTTTTAACTTAGTTTAAAGAATATGAGTGTAACATACACCATCCTCAATTCCTTATTCCGAGCTTCTTTACATCTCGGTCCATTATCCGAGTCGGTTTTCAAACATATATCATGTTTGGTTCAACAAAGCCATCCATAGCTCTAGGATTTACTACCACTTTGGGATCTCGTATACACTTCCTTAAATGCAATATGAAACACATTATGGACCTCGACAAAAATAATCAACGACCCAACCATATGGGCCACCTTTTCGATTCTTTCTAGTATCGAAAATGGACCAACATATCTTGGCATCAACTTTTCTACCTTTCCAAACCTCATAGTGCCTCCCATCGGTGAAAATTTTACAAGCAATTGATCTCCCATATCAAACCCCATGTCTTTCAGCCTTATATCGGCGTAGCTCTTCTGCCTTGATCGAGCTCCCTCATCCTTTTCCGAGTTATCTTTATCTTTTACAAAGCTTCTCTTATGAGATCTGGCTCCAACTCAAGCCTATCTCTCATTTCGAACCAACGTACGGGCGACTTACATGGTCTTCCATACAACGCCTCAAAATGTGCCATCCCTATACTGGATTAGTAACTATTATTATATGTAAATTACACTAAATGTAGGTGATCTTCTCAAGATCCAACGAAGTTTAAACTCAATCTCACCACAGGTCCTCCAGTGCTCGATTGACTCTCTCAGTCTGTCCATCTATCTGTGGATGGTATGCTGTACTCATATATAACTTCGAACCCATAGCACTTTATAGGCTTCGAAAAAACTTGCTGGCAAACAACATGTCTCAATCACTGACTATAATATTTGGTACTCCATGTAATCTCACAATAGTCTTCAAATAATTCTCTGCCAACTTCGCTACCGTCCTTGTGGTCTTACTAGGATAAAATTGACACACTACGTTAATGATGGTGTCAAAATTAACCACCAACACCCAGTTGTATGAAAGCACCAATATCTAGTCACAAATCTCAGATAGTATTTAATGTAGAGAATATAATATGAAGAAAAAAAATTAAAAATAAAAGCAAGTAAAAAAAGACAAGATTTATAGTGGTTCGGCTAACTCCGGCCTACATCCACTCTGAAATCATCCTTTTTATTATACTGTAGTTTATTACAGTTACAATCTGAAATCTAGGAATAAAATTGGCGTGTGTAGCCTAGGTCGAAGATAAAGAGAAGAAGAAAGAAGATCTTTTTTCTGATGCCATGTCTGTTGTATTTATAGGGGAAGACGTGCACAAATCAGGCTGAAATTTCAACAGAAAAACCTCCGGGCCATGACGAGGCCACATAAGAATTTTCAGGCCCATTGGGGCCCACAATAGGGATCAGTATCGATCCCTATTTTGGTGTCCAAATGAGAAGCTATTCCTTTGGGGGATTCCCCATGATGTTAGCTACCTGCCTTCCAAAATTTGTCCCATTTCGACTTACGATTTGTGAGATATCGTGTTTTCTGTGAAGTGGAGTTGCACACATTCTGATTTCAGCCGATCCCTTTGGAGGGATAGGGGCCGATCCCTCCAAACTCCTCCAAACGGCTTGCGATACTTAAGGGATCTTCTCCATGTTGTATTATGTGTAGCCTCCAAGTTTCATGCCAATTGAATTTGTAGAACTCGTGTTATTGATCGATCTTTGTTGCAATATGGTGCGAAGGCTGATTATAGCCGATCCCTATGAGGGAAGAGGGTCAATCCCTCTTTCTTCATCCTTTTGAGGTACAATCCCTATGGTAGGCTCCCTAGGGTCCCCACATCTTGCTGACAAAATTCATATGCGTTAGACTTATGGATTTTGAGGTATTGATTGTTTTCCATTGAGTTGTACTTGCTTGGATGAAATATGCTGATCCCTTTTACACGATCCCATTTATACCGATCCCTTTCTTAGGTGAAGTAATTTGCCCATAATTGCATACAAACTCCAAAGGACTTGAGATTTGAAATGTAGCATATGGGGCATTCCTTGTCACTTTATACCGGTCTCACCCACTTTGGGACAAAAATTGAGGATATGTACCAATCCTTGGAGGAAGGGATAGGCCCGATCCCCTACTTGGGGGAGGTACTAATCCATACATAGAGTATTCCAGAGAGTCTATCTCTTGGTCTTGGTCGATCGTTGCTTCATATTATTGCCTACACTTAATTTTTGGACCTCACAATCACCACTCTGGTCTATTGGCCTTGATAATCGTGAAGTCTGTTAGGTTAAATCCGCCTGTCTACTGCCTTGGCAAAAGGTGGGTTAACACTTTGCCCCCAAAACATGCCTTGCGATAGGAAGGTGTGTTTTGAATTGCCATAAATCCAAAATCCATAATCCATTGATAGCCGTATTTTCCAACCCAGAATCCAATCCAAATTCACGGTCTCTTTGGATCGTTCTATCCAAACCCAAATCTATTGCTGTTTGAAACTGATATCCAAATCCATGACCTCTTCGGGTTGTTATCCTAATCCAAATCCTCGATCTCACCAGATCCTCGCCGAGCACAATCCATACTCGATGACTTGAGTAGGCTGATCCATTGCGTTTGAGCGAAGCTACCCACTCCTTGCTAGGCATAGTTCATACCTGACGACCTTGATCTCTCCGGATCCTTGTCGAGTACAATCCATACTCGATGACCTGAGTAGGTCGATCCATCACGTTTGAGCGAAGCGACCTACGCCTTGCTAGGCATATTCCATACCTGACGACCTGTTGAGTTTTATTCTTCAGCCTCGATACCCATTTGAGGACTTGATCCATGTTACACGAGTCCGTTTCGTCGTGTTCGCCCGGCGAAAAGACTCATACCTTGTGATTGTTATCTCGTCTCTTCGGACAAGACCACAACTGCGACGTGTTATCTATTACATTGATCCAAATTTAGGCATTCCTAAGTCCATTTGCCAAAATATAAAATAAGAGTCCGTACAACCAATAGACCAAAATTCAAATAAAACCAAAAAACAAGAGTTCAAAGCAAAAAAGAAGAAAAAACAAATTTCATAAACCATAGCACTACAGTTTATCATCATCTCGGAGCATGCCTAGGGACCATCCTCGATCCCGTACATGTGTAAGTGACTTAGCCGTCCTACTGTGGAGTTTGTTACCTATTCCATGCCATCCCGATCAATTAATAACAAGTTGATGATGATGCCTTGATCCAGTGCCATTTTCATTCGAGGTGGATGGTGGCTGCTCTTGTTCCACCGCCGCAGCTCGAGTCCCTACGTATTATTGTAACTGACCATTTCTCACGTGTTCCTCAATGATATCCTTCAAATGCCTACACTCATTTGTATTGTTCCCATCCAACTCATGGAATAGGCAATGCTTTCCTGATGTCCGTTCACGTTCAGAGGGTTCCCTTCTTGCCGGCCTTCAATACAGAAGGCGTCCTCGAGTATCCAGATATATCCATTCTAGGGTTTTATTCAATTTCGAGTAAGAAGAGAAATTTGGGTTCTCCCCTCTGCCGCTTTGATCCATCGAATCTATTGTCCATGTTCCATTTACCCTTATCCTTTCTTGAGCATTCACCGGCGTTCTCCACCCAGTATCATATTAACTTCCATTGCCTTTCTATCAGCTATCGCATCTTCTTGTCGCAGAAAGCTTTCAGCTTCATGGTAGAATTCCCCAAGATCAATCAGTGGATCCCGAATCAGTGTTATCTTAAAATTTGAATTATCTGCAACTCCTGACACTACCGCCATCAAAACCATCGATGGATCTGGTCGATCCACTGAAACAACTGTCGCATTGAACCTGGTTAAAACATTCTTGAGTGATTCTCCTGCACACTGCTTTATTGATGTCAATGTCATCACATTCTTAGGTCTCGTAATGTGAACCTGAAACTGCTTCATAAATATTTCAACCATTTCCGTCCATGTACTAATAGAACCGCTTTCCAACTATCTAAACCATAGCACAGCTACATCCGTTAAGTACAGGAGGAAGCATCATGTCAAGACTTCTTCCGATGCCTCCAGTACTTCGATGTGCCATTTATACCTCATCGTATGCATAGTTGGATCCGACTTTCTGTCATAAACTCCAGTTTCGGTAGTTTGAATTCTGGTGGACTCTTAGCATTCCTGATATTAGAAGCGAATGGACTTCTATTTACATCCTCTAGATTCCTGTTCATCAATCCTCCACATATAGCTCGCCTGATCATCTCTACAAACATGTCATTGTCTTACAGTGGTAATCTCCTGTCATCATGTCCAAGCTGCCCCTCGAGTCCACGAGGGAATTCTCGAACGTATTCCTCTGGACGAGCATCCAAATTTTGATTCGCACCAAGCTCCATGAGATTGACCATAGGTCCTCCAGCATCACGATCAACCAGACCCGGGGGCATGCCTCATAGCCTTTGGGGATCGGTGCAGATCACTCCGGAGGGATCGATGCCGATCCCTCTAAGATGGCCGGGGACTGCCCCGGTTGCTCTTTTCCATTCCTTTGTCCATTGGCTCCATTTTCATGTTCCCGGTTCTGATTTCCAATAATTCATGTTGCTTCAACTCTTTAATCTAAGTTGTCATTAGCTCCTGCTGCTCTATTCCCTTGGTTCTGTGCTCCAGCTTGCCCAATTTGTCGGAGTAAATTCTACATCTTCTCCTCCTGTCTTTTTAGCATCATTCCCTACATCGAATACATCATCATTTCCATTTCATCCCTGGTGATGCAGGCGAAGATTTGATTAGCTCTAGCTCCCAAGGAAGCCTCTTGACTCCCTTCATGATGGCTCCTACCCATTACCTGTTTTCTTGTAGATTGCTTCACCATTCCTTTAAATCCAAGCTCTAGATCTTTTTCAAACTCTAAATCCGAATTCCAAATCCACAGGGGCTAATTTTCTCAGTGAAAAGCACCAATATGTTAGCGTCAAAATTGGCCACCAACACCCAGTTGTATGAAAGCAGCAATATCCAGTCATAGATCTCAGATAGTATCTAATGTAGAGAATATAATATGAAGAAAAAACAAAATAAAAATAAAAGCAAGTAAAAAGAGATAAGATTTATAGTAGTTCGGCTAACTTCGGCCTACATCCACTCCAGAATAATCCTTTTTATTATACTGTAGTTTGTTTACAGTTACAATCCGAAATTCAAGAATAAAATTGGCAGAGTATAGCCTAGGTTGAAGATAAAGAGAAGAAGGAAAAGATCTTTTTCCAATGCCATGCCTGCTATATTTATCGGGGAAGACATGCATGGATCGGGCTGAAATTTCAACTGAAGAATCTCCGGGCTATGACGAGGTCACACAAGAATTTTCAGGCCCATTGGGGCCCACAATAGGGATCGGTACCGATCCATATTTTGGTGTCCAAATAGGGTGCAATCCCTCTGGGGGTTCCCCATGATCTTAGCTACATGCCCTCCAAATTTTGTTCCATTTCGACTTATGGTTTGTGAGATATCATGTTTTCTGTGAAGTGGTGTTGCATACATTCTGATTTTAGCTGATCCCTTCGTAGGGATATGGGTCGATCCCTCCAAACTCCTGCAAATGACTTGTGATCCCTAGGGGAGGTTCTCTTTGTTGTATTATGTAGATCCTCCAAGTTTCATGCCAATTGGATTAGTAGAACTCGAGTTATTGATCGATCTTTATTGCAATATGGTGTGCATGCTGATTATAGCTGATCCCAATGAGGGAAGAGGGCCGATCCCTCTTTCTTCATCCTTTTGAGATGCGATCCCTAGGGTAGGCTCCTTAGGGTCCCTACATCTTGCTCAAAATATTTCATATGCATTGGACTTATGGATTTTGAGATATTGATTGTTTTCCATTGAATTGTACTTGCTTGGCTGAAATATGTTGATCCCTTTTATAGATCAATTTTAACCGATCCCTTTCTTAGGTGAAGTAATTTACCCATAATTTGAGCATACAAACTCTAAACGACTTGAGATTTGAAATGTAGCCTTGTGGGGACTTCCTTGTCACTTTATATCGGTCTCACCCATTTTGGGACAAAAATTGACGATATGCGCCGATCCCCTAGAGGAAGAGATATGCACCGATCCCCTGCCCGGGGGAGGCACTAATCCGTACTAAGAATATTCCGAAGAGTCCATATTTTGGTCTTGGTTGATCGTCGCTTCATATCATTAGTTGCACTTGATTTCTGGATCACACAATCATCGCTCTGGGCTATTGGCCATGATAATCATAAAGTCTGTTGGGTTAAATCCACTTGTCTACTGCCTTGGCAAAAGGTGAGTTAACACTTTGCCCCCCAAAACATGCCTCGTGATAAGAAGGTGTGCTTTGAATTGCCATAAATCCAAAATCTGAAATCCATAATCCATTGATAGCCATATTTTTCAATCCAGAATCCAATCCAAATCCACGATACCTCTGGATCGTTCTATCCGAATCTGCATCCATCCAAAGCCAAATCCATTGTTGTTCAAAACTGATATCCAAATCCACGACCCTTCCGGGTTATTATCCTAATCCGAATCCTCAATCTCACTGGATCCTTACCGAGCATAATCCGTACTCGACGACCTGAGTAGGTCGATCCCTCACGTTTGAGCGAAGTGACCCACACCTTGCCAGGCATAGTCCATACCGGACAACCTTGATCTCTTCGGATCCTTGCCGAGCACAATCCATACTCGATGACCTGAGTAGGTCGATCCATCGCATTTGAGCAAAGCGACCTACCCCTTGTTAGGCGCATTCCATATCTGATAACCTATTAGGTTTTATTCTTCGACCTTGATACCTAATTGAGGACTTAATCCATGATGTATGAGTCTGTTTCATCGTGTTCACCCGACGAAAAGACCCGTACCTTGCGATTGTTATCTCGTCTCTCCCGGTAGGACCACAACCAAGACCTGTGTTATCTATTACATTAATCCAAATTTAAACATTCCTAAGTTTATTTTCCAAAATATATAGTAAGAGTCTGTACAACCAATAAACCAAAGTACAAATAAAAATAGAAAAACAAGAGTTCAAAGCAAACAAGAAGAAAACAAAAATTTCACAAACCCTAGCACTTCAGTTTATCATCATCTCAGAGCATGCCTAAGGACCATCCTCGATCTTGTACATGTGTAAGTGACTTAGCCATCCTACTACAGAGTTTGTTACTTATTCCATGCCATCCAGATCAATTGATGACAAGTTGATGATGATGCCTTGATCTAGTGCCATTTTCATTCGAGGTGGACGGTGGCTGCTCCTGTTCCATCGCCACAGCCCGAGTCCTTATGTATTGTTGTAACTAGCCATTCCTCACGTGTTCCTCAATGATATCCTTCAAATGCCAGTAGTCATTTATATTGTGCCTATCCAGCTCATGGAATATGCGGTGCTTTCCTGATGTTCGTTCACGTTCGGAGGGTTCCCCCTTACCGGCCTTCGATACGGAAGACGTCCTCGAGTATCTAGAAATATCCGTTCTAGGGTTTCATTCAGTTCTGAGTAAGAAGAGAATTTGGGTTCTCCCCTCAGTCGCTTCGATCCATCGAAGCTATTGTCCATGTTTCGTTTACCCTTGTTCTTTTCTTAGCATTCACCAGGCGATTCTTCACCCTGTATCGTATTAACTTCCGTTGCCTCTCAATCAGCTTTTGCATCTTCTTGTCGTAGAAACCTTTCTGTTCATGGTAGTGATATCTTAAAATCAAAATTATCTGCAACTCCTGACGCCGCCGCCATCCAAACCATTGATGAATCTGGTCGATCCACTAAAACAACTGTCGCATTGAACCTGGTTAAGAAATTCTTGAGTGATTTTCTTGCTCATTGCTTTATTGATGTCAATATCATCATATTCTTGGGTCTTCTAATGTTAACTTGAAATTACTTCATATATCTTTCGACCAATTCTGTTCATGTGCTAATAGAACAGCTTTCCAACTATCTAAGCCATAGTGCAGCTATATCCGTTAAGTACAGGAGGAAGCATTGTGCCAATACTTCTTCCGATGCTCCCAGCAGTTCCATGTACCATATATACCTCATCATATGCAAAGTCCGATCCGACTTTTCGTCATAAACTTCCAGTGTTGGTAGTTTGAATTCTGGTAGATTCCTAGCATTCTGCTATTAGGATAAAATGGACTTCTATTTACATCCTCTTGATCCTTGTTCACCAATCCTCCACGCATAGCTCGCTTGATCATCTCTACAAACCTGTCATTGTCTTCTAGTGGTAATCTCCTATCATCATGTCCAAGCTGGCCCCCGAGTCCACGAGGGAATTCGGGAACGTATTCCTCCGGACGATCATCCAAATTCCGATTCGCACCAAGCTCCATGGGATTGATTGTAGGTCCTCCAACATCGCGATCAACCAGACCCAGCGGCATGCCCCCTAGCCTTTAGGGATTGGTGTCGATCCCTCTAGGCTGGCCGGGAACTGCCCCCGGCTGTCTGTTCCATTCCTTTGTCCATTGGCTCCATTTCCATGTTCCCGGTTCTGATTTCCAACGCTGTTGCTTCAACTCCTTGATCTAAGTTGTCATTAGCTCCTACTGCTCTATTCCCTTGATTCTGTGCTCCAGCTTGTCCAATCCGTTGGTGTAAATTCTGCATCATCTCTTCCTGTCTTTTCAGCATCCTTTCCTTCATAGCATCCATCATCGTTTCCATTTCATCCCTGGTGATGTAGGCGGAGGTTTGATTAGCTCTAGCTCTTGGAAGTGTAACGGCCCGTAATTTTCGACCATTAAATTTGTTAATTTAATACGATTGTGTAATTAAATACCGAAAGAAATAAAAATTTGTGAATTATATTAATGAAATAATAACTAGAATGCAAGGTAAACAATGTTAATTAAAGTTAATAATTGACGAATTGAATGAAATGCCAATTAATGAAAATAAGTTTAAATGTTATACTTGGCTATAAATTGAATATAAGGAAACAAGTGTAGATATTGAACTAATTGATGAATTAGTATATAATTAATGATAATTGGATAAGAACAGTGTTATGTAAGCAATTGTAACATTTGTTAGTTAATAATAACTTATAAGTGTAATTAAACGTTAATGGTAACAATTATTATAAGTTAACCATTTATTTAGTTTATTAAATTAAAATTGGTAATCAATTGCAATAAATCTAAATTAAATGTTATGTTGGTGTAAGTTAAGGTAATAATTGGAAATAATGTTAATTTTATCATATTATGACAATTAGTTGAATTAAAAGAATGGAAATAAAGATTTATCAATTTATTGAAATTTAAATTATAATAATTGGATTAATTGCAATTAAATGAAATTAAGTATTTAAATATTACATTAATGGAGATTAAGATGAAATTTGAGAATATTAGTGTAATAAATCATGAACCAATGTTAATTTCACCCATTTGATAATAATGGATTGAATAATAGAATGAAAGGTCAATTAAATGGAATTATTGGACATTTGATTTGTAATTACTGAATTTATGGAAATTGGAAGTAAAGTTGGAAATTATTGAAATAATTAACATTGAATTAACCTGAAAATTTGTTTTAAATTTTTATAAATGTCTAAGTAACCAAAAGTGATAAAATTTGTTAATTATAGAATCAGAATTGAAAAAGTGATTTAATTAATTTATTATTAATTTATTTAATTAACTGAAATATAGCCATTTTGGCCACTAACTCGGATTTCGACGAAACTTGTTTCAACGGATCCGTAACGGTGAATTATTATAGGATTTCAAGTTTCGTAACGATCGGACTTGTCGTTTGATCGTACGGGCTCGAAACGCCCAGAAATCAATTCAATTGAAATCAATTTGAAATAAGCTGATTTTAACATAACTTCTTCATACAATTGAATTAGGACTTGAAACCTGTTCCATTGAGTTTTAAATTATCGAAAAAATCTATTTTGATATATGGGATGACCCATTTTCGTTCCGGAAGCAGAACGGGCTTTGTGGGTTGTTTATCGTTCCAATTCAAATCGATCTGGTCCATTCTTTTCTATTTCAGCTATTCATATAAATAGCTCGTTATAAACCCTAGGTTATTTCTTATTTCTATTGTCTGTACGTACATCTCCTTCTCAACTCCTCATTCCAATGGCATACAAAACCTAATTCCCAAATTTCAAAATCAAATTCAAATCAAAATTTCAAACCTCACAAACCATATCGAATTATATATCGATTTGAAGCTCTCGACGAGCGCAGGGCAAATCTGTAGTTCGTTTTTCAATTCGATACAAAGTTTGTCCAGAAATTCAGGATGAACCTCGGCCGTTCATAGGCCACTATCTCGATCCAACGATGGATCTTCATCTATTGGACGATCGGGAAGCACCATGATGTAGAAGGGGAAGAGCAGGCTCAGTCGTCGTCGTCGTTGGCCGTAGTTTGCTCAGGGGTCGCCGAAAATCAATGATTTAGGTTGGCGACAGTGAGGTGGCTGGGGACCACCGGACGTGGCCGCTTGGACGATGGAGAAGCGCCTAGATGCGCGCGTGCCGGTTGTGATCTCCGATCGGCATGGCAAGCCTCTCAAGCGACGGCGAAATACATAGTTCGTGGCGGTGCTGCTTCGAAGTAGTCGCGATGTTTGTAGCTTACTAGGGTTTCTCGGTTGAACAGTGTTGACGTGTAATGTTTATTTATTTATTCTATTTAATTTGAAATTTTATCGTTTAACTTCTAATTTCAATAACTTTTGCATACGAAGTCCTGTTCACGCACGGTTTTCTCCGCTAGGTTCATATCGAAATCTGGACATTTTAACGCTGGTTTGGATGAATTCTGAGACCGTTCAAATTTGGGCTTATTTTGAATTTAAATTCAAAGGTGAGTGTTTTAACCCACTCACAACTTCTAAAAATTTCTTATGTTTGTTAAATTAAATTTATGATGTGATTAGAAATTTATTTATGGCTGTTTGGTATATTTTAAATCATCATATCAGTTAATTTGAATATTTGAATTAAATCGTTATTTAATTTATTATTGAATATAAATTGCCAGTTAAATACCTGTTATTGACTATCAGTTCTATATTGATATTTATTGATTGATTTGGATGATGTTTGTGATGGATGTTGATTGTTGATATTGGTGAATGGATGTTTTATTTTATATCGTTATAAACTACAAGTTCACTATGGGTTGAAATGATACATACCCGAATGATCTATAGATCAAGGAAAAATCGTTATGGGTTGAAATAATAGACTCGAGCGATTTTATGGATTTTATTATTAATTTGGGATTGCGGTTTGAAATGATATATAACCGTAACATTTTAAATTGCGGATTAAAATGATAAATATCCGTATCACTTGACCCTAGGGTAGAGAATTATATACGGACACCGGATTGGTTAAATTAAATGATTTTAAAATCCTTAATTTTCGAATTTAATTAAATGATATTTTGAAATAAAATTTGATTTATATGAATTGAATTATTATTGAAAAATCAAGTTTATGTTGAAATGTGAATTGGTTTAAAGGAATTGTTTTAAGAAATTAAGTTGGAAGTTTAAAGTTAAACTTTTAAGTATAAATGAAATTCTATCGAAATTAAGTTATTGAAGTTGTTTGAAAATAACTTTGAAATATTTGAAATTGGAGTAATCCGAATTGATATTTGAACATAGATTGAAACGATATGAAATTAAATAGTTTATTGAAATGTTATGTTGGTGTAAGTTAAGGTAATAATTGGAAATAATGTTAATTTTATCATATTATGACAATTAGTTGAATTAAAAGAATGGAAATAAAGATTTATCAATTTATTGAAATTTAAATTATAATAATTGGATTAATTGCAATTAAATGAAATTAAATATTTAAATATTACATTAATGGAGATTAAGATGAAATTTGAGAATATTAGTGTAATAAATCATGAACCAATGTTAATTTCACCCATTTGATAATAATGGATTGAATAATAGAATGAAAGGTCAATTAAATGGAATTATTGGACATTTGATTTGTAATTACTGAATTTATTGAAATTGGAAGTAAAGATGGAAATTATTGAAATAATTAACATTGAATTAACCTGAAAATTTGTTTTAAATTTTTATAAATGTCTAAGTAACCAAAAGTGATAAAATTTGTGAATTATAGAATCAGAATTGAAAAAGTGATTTAATTAATTTATTATTAATTTATCTAATTAACTGAAATATAGCCATTTTGGCCACTAACTCGGATTTCGACGAAACTTGTTTCATCGGATCCGTAACGGTGAATTATTATAGGATTTCAAGTTTCGTAACGATCAGACTTGTCGTTTGATCGTACGGGATCGAAACGCCCAGAAATCAATTCAATTGAAATCAATTTGAAATAAGCTGATTTTAACATAACTTCTTCATACAATTGAATTAGGACTTGAAACCTGTTCCATTGAGTTTTAAATTATCGAAAAAATCTATTTTGATATATGGGATGACCCATTTTCGTTCCGGAAGCAAAACGGGCTTTGCGGGTTGTTTATCGTTCCAATTCAAATCGATCTGGTCCATTCTTTTCTATTTCAGCTATTCATATAAATAGCTCGTTATAAACCCTAGGTTATTTCTTATTTCTATTGTCTGTACGTACATCTCCTTCTCAATCCTCATTCCAATGGCAGACAAAACCTAATTCCCAAATTTCAAAATCAAATTCAAATCAAAATTTCAAACCTCACAAACCATATCGAATTATATATCGATTTGAAGCTCTCGACAAGAGCAGGGCAAATCTGTAGTTCGTTTTTCAATTCAATACAAAGTTTGTCCAGAAATTCAGGATGAACCTCGACCGTTCATAGGCCACTATCTCGATCCAACGACGGATCTTCATCTATTGGACGATCGGGAAGCACCATGATGTAGAAGGGGAAGAGCAGGCTCAGTCGTCGTCGTCGTTGGCCGTAGTTTGCTCAGGGGTCACCGAAAATCAATGATTTAGGTTGGCGGCAGTAAGGTGGCTGGGGACCACCGGACGTGGCCGCGTGGACGATGGAGAAGCGCCTGGATGCGCACGTGCCGGTTGTGATCTCCGATCGGCGTGGCAAGCCTCTCAAGCGACGACGAAATACATAGTTCGTGGCGGTGCTGCTTCGAAGTAGTTGCGATGTTTGTAGCTTACTAGGGTTTCTCGGTTGAACAGTGTTGAAATGTAATGTTTATTTATTTATTCTATTTAATTTGAAATTTTATCGTTTAACTTCTAATTTCAACAACTTCTGCATACGAAGTCCTGTTCACGCGCGGTTTTCTCCGCTAGGTTCATATCGAAATTCTGGACATTTTAATGCTGGTTTGGACGAATTCTGAGACCGTTCAAATTTGGGCTTATTTTGAATTTAAATTCAAAGGTGAGTGTTTTAACCCACTCACAACTTCTAAAAATTTCTTATGTTTGTTAAATTAAATTTATGATGTGATTAGAAATTTATTTATGGCTGTTTGGTATATTTTAAATCATCATCTCAGTTAATTTGAATATTTGAATTAAATCGTTATTTAATTTATTATTGAATATAAATTGCCAGTTAAATACCTGTTATTGACTATCAGTTCTATATTGATATTTATTGATTGATTTGGATGATGTTTGTGATGGATGTTGATTGTTGATATTGGATGAATGGATGTTTTATTTTATATCGTTATAAACTGCAAGTTCACTATGGGTTGAAATGATACATACCCGAATGATCTATAGATCAAGGAAAAATCGTTATGGGTTGAAATAATAGACTCAAGCGATTTTATGGATTTTATTATTAATTTGGGATTGCGGTTTGAAATGATATATAACCGTAACATTTTAAATTACGGATTAAAATGATAAATATCCGTATCACTTGACCCCTAGGGTAGAGAATTATATACGGACACCGGATTGGTTAAATTAAATGATTTTAAAATCCTTAATTTTTGAATTTAATTAAATGATATTTTGAAATAAAATTTGATTTATATGAATTGAATTATTATTGAAAAATCAAGTTTATGTTGAAATGTGAATTGGTTTAAAGGAATTGTTTTAAGAAATTAAGCTGGAAGTTTAAAGTTAAACTTTTAAGTATAAATGAAATTCTATCGAAATTAAGTTATTGAAGTTGTTTGAAAATAACTTTGAAATATTTTTAAATTGGAGTAATCCGAATTGATATTTGAACATAGATTGAAACGATATAAAATTCAATAGTTTATTGAAATGTTAAATTGATAGGTTTGGAATTTGGTTTGTTGACTTGGAAATTGAAAAGGGTACAAATGCGTTGAAATGAAATGAATGGTTTAATTTGATGTAAATTCCAAATTCATGTTTTAATATAAACTGTTTTAAAAATATATTATTTCAAAATTTCTAATTATTAAGATTTCAAAGTATTAAACTATTTTAACCTGTATTAATTATATTAAATCATTTAACCTATTTTAAACCATTAATTTATTTAAAGTAATTAACCTGTTTTAACTTATTTTAAATCTAATTAATCTATTTTAAAGTTATTTAATCTATTTTAATTATATTTAATCTATTTTAAATCTATATTAACTATTTATAACTATTTAAAACTATTTTCTTCTAAACTCCAAACTAAGTAAAATGGATGAGTTTATATTCAAATTCTCGATTTTTTAAGTGAATATGGTTAATGATGTTATAACCTGAGTTGGGATTTAAATAACATATTTGGTTTAATATGATATTTTGAAATGAGAGTTTAGCCTATTTTGGAAATATGACTTTTGAAAGGAAATATAATTTCAAACTATGATTTCAATGTTATATAATTTCAGAAGTAAGTAATGATTTCGAAAGTGATATGATTTGAATTGAATGTGATATTTTGATATCAATTATGAAATGATTTTGGAAATGTAAAAGAACCATTCGGTGTGTAATAAGCGATTGGTTGTTAAAGAGACCGGGATCAGATATTGTCATACTCTTTGCCAATACCGAAAACCACTTTGACAACTGTGTACGTGGTGGAGATTCCAGAATGAAGTAGGATGGTTGGCGACGATCCTATATGAGGTATATACGTGGACCTGAATCCCATGAGTTAGCTTAAGGTGGCTAAAACAGGAGCAATTGACAGGCTAAGTGAGGTCATTCCTCCGATCGGGCACATTCCTTCGATACTATATTCTGATTTGCGATTTTGGTGGCCACCCTCGATTTTGGATTTGGGAGTGTGTTCCGAGGTGGGCGGTAGTAGCTGCTATGCGTTACCACCGGCCCGGAAGTGTAATTGGTATATCTACCCTTGCATTGCCTAGTTGTGCCGTGTCACCTACCATATCGAGACCACTACGAGTTTGTTTTGTACCATACCTATGGAGTGCCCTCTGACGACGTCCAGTACGGACGGGATTACGGTACTGTATAGACTATGGGAATATATAAAATGTGTTAAGGGGGAAAATGTAACGCCTTAACGCTATTTTAATAGTTTATCTTACTGTAGACATATTATAATAGCGTATTGTACTACATAGTAGATAGTTTAACAGATCCTTAGGAGATGTGAATCCCGAACATCTCTTAAGTTACTGCACTCACGTTAGACACTGGATAGGAGATGTCAAACCCCGTAAACATCTCTGATGCCATTCCACTCATAGTTATTTACTGTTGATTTAACTCACATAAGATCTTTTAGTTCTGACTCGAGTGTTTTGTCTTTTCAATTCGCTCGGGTCAGCCTGAGCATTTCGGGATTTGAAGACCTTATTTCTGGAGGACGAAGACGAAGATTTGTACTACTATTATTTACTATATTTATTCCACTGCATTCATACTGTTCCGCTGCATTATTTGTTTATCTCTGATATGTGTAACTCTGATTTTATATTGTATAAGTATAATCAAATGTTTTGTATACAGCTTCATGAACTGTTATTTGATTATTATATTTTGTCATTCCGCTGCGAGATTCTGTTTTGTTTTTCGTGATTACGGTACTGTATAGACTATGGGAATATATAAAATGTGTTAAGGGGAAAAATGTAACGCCTTAACGCCATTTTAATAGTTCATCTTACTGTAGACATATTATAATAGCGTATTGTACTACATAGTAGATAGTTTAACAGATCCTTAGGAGATGTGAATCCCGAACATCTCTTAAGTTACTGCACTCACGTTAGACACTGGATAGGAGATGTCAAACCCCGTAAACATCTCTGATGCCATTCCACTCATAGTTATTTACTGTTGATTTAACTCACATAAGATCTTTTAGTTCTGACTCGAGTGTTTTGTCTTTTCAATTCACTCGGGTCAGCCTGAGCATTTCGGGATTTGAAGACCTTATTTCTGGAGGACGAAGACGAAGATTTGTACTACTATTATTTACTATATTTATTCCACTGCATTCATACTGTTCCGCTGCATTATTTGTTTATCTCTGATATGTGTAACTCTGATTTTGTATTGTATAAGTATAATCAAATGTTTTGTATACAGCTTCATGAACTGTTATTTGATTATTATATTTTGTCATTCCGCTGCGAGATTCTGTTTTGTTTTTTTTCTTTCTCTGCTTTTTCTTATTCACCCCAATAACAATCCGCCCTTCTGTATGGTTTGAGTCAGCATGTGTGTCTGCTTAAAACATACAAAAAGGCGGGATGTTATAGGAAGCCCCCTGACTCCCTTGATGATGACTCCTATCCAATACCTGTCTTCTTATAGATTGCTTCACCATTGCTTTAAATCAAAGCTCTAGATCTTTTCCAAACTCTGAATCTAAATTCCAAATCCACGGGGGCTAGCTTTCTCAGTGAAAAGCACCAAAATGTTGGCTTCAAAATTGGCCACCAACACCTAGTTGTATGAAAGCACCAATATCAAGACACAGATCTTAGATAGTATCTAATGTAGAGAATATAATATGAAGAACAAACAAATTAAAAATGAAAGAAACTAAAAGGAGACAAGATTTATAGTGGTTTGGCTAACTCCGGCCAACATCCACTCCAGAATAATCCTTTTTATTATACTGTAGTTTGTTTACAGTTACAATCCAAAATCCAAGAATAAAATTGGTAGAGTGTAGCCTAGGTTGAAGATAAAGAGAAGCAGAAAGAAGATCTTTTTTCTAACGCCATGCCTGCTGGATTTATAGGGGAAGACGTGCATAGACTGGGGCTAAAATTTTGATAGAAGAACCTCTAGGTCATGACGAAGCCACACAAGAATTTTCAGGCCCATTGGGGCCCACAATAGGGATCGGTACCGATCCCTATTTTGGTGTCCAAATTGGGTATAATCACTCTCAGAGGTTCCCCATGATGTTAGCTACTTGCCTTCTAAATTTCGTGCCATTTCGACTTACGGTTTGTGAGATATCGCATTTTCAGTGAAGTGGTGTTGCATACATTCTAATTTCAGCCGATCCCTTTGGAGGGATAGGGGCCGATCCCTCTAAACTCCTCCAAATGATTTGCGATCTCTAGGGGAGCTTCTCTATGTTCTATTATGTGCAGCCTCCAAATTTCATGCCAATTGGATTTGTAGAACTCGAGTTATTGATCTATCTTTGTTGCAACATGGTGCGAAGGCTGATTATAACCGATCCCTATGAGGGAAGAGGGTCGATCCCTCTTTCTTCATCCTTTTGAGGTGTGATCCCTAGGGTAGGCTCCGTTGGTTCCCCATATCTTTCTCACAAAATTTAATATGCATTGGACTTATGGATTTTGAGATATTGGTAATTTTCCATTAAGTTGTACTTGCTTGGCTGAAATATGTCGATCCCTTTTATTCCGATCCCTTTCTTAGGTGAAGTAATTTGCCCATAATTTAAGCATACAAACTCCAAACGACTTGAGATTTGAAATATAGCCTCGTAGGGCCTTCCTTGTCACTTTATACCAGTCTCACCTAGTTTGAGACAAAAAATGAGGATATGTACCGATGCTTTAGGGGAAGGGATATGCACCGATCCCCTGCTTGGGGGAGGTACTAATCCGTACATAGAATATTTCGGAGAATCTATCTCTTGGTCTTGGTTGATCGTCGCTTCATATCATTGCCTGCACCTAATTTCTGGACCTCACAATCATCGCTCTAGACTATTGACTTTGATAACCGTCAAGTCTGTTGGGTTAAATCCACATATCTACTGCCTTGGCAAAAGGTGGGTTAATAGTTAGTCTATCAACTATAAACCAGATGCTCTCATTTTCAATCCTAGATCTCTATAAGCCATCTATAACATACATAAATACCATGTCCCATTTCCATACTGTAACTTTCGAAGACTGCAAAAGTCAATTGGCTTCTGATGCTCTGTCTTAACTTGTTGTCATGTAAAACATATCTTCACACACTGTCTAACATCCCTTTTCATTTCTTCTTAGAAGAAGCTTTTTTTTATGTCTTGGTACATCTTAGTACTTCTTGGTTGAATAACTTGCTCCAAACAATGTCATCCATTTAAGACCTCTTTTCAAAGGCCTCCTACATCCCGAAGATATGACCTTCTATTCTTCTGAAGTATACCTTCTCCATCAACACCAATACCTTTCAGCTCATCTACTTCAGTTTTCAACTCTATGCATCCGATTCTTTCGGCATATAGTGGATCTTCACTTTATCTCTCAGCAATCCTTTCCATGAGAGTTGACTGAACTTCTAAGCACGATAGCATACCAGAAGCTCTACTGGAACAACACTTGACCGAAAGTATATATTGTAGGAAGCTAATGTCTCCAAAACTTTCCACTCTTCTATCATTGCCAAAACAAAACTCAACAGCCTTCGGCTTAAGGCATCGACAACATATTTCTTTTCCTTGGGGTATACTCTATCCCAAAATCATAGATGCCAAAAACGTTAACCATCTCTGCCACCTCATATTTAACTCAAGGAAAATAAGTATATTAAGGACTTATGTTTAGTAAATAAGCTAAAACTTTCCTCGAAAAGGTAATGTCTCCAAATCTTCAATGCGTAGATAACAGCTGCCAACTCCAAGTCAATTGTCGGATATCGAACTTCATGGGGTTGCAATTGACTAGATGCATAAGTTATTACTTTTCCCTTTTGCATTAACACTACTCCTAATCCTGAACTTAAAGCATCTGTATACACAATTATATCTTCATTTCCCTTGAGTATAACTAAAACTGGAGAATTCTTCGATTGAAGCTTTAATTCTCGGAACGTTGTCTCATATTCCTTAGTCCAAAAATACTTCTCGTTCTTCCAAGTAAGTCTCAACATTGGCGTCACTATTCGGGGAAAATCCTTAATGAATCTTTCAGTAGCTCGCCAATCCTAGGAATCTCCGGACCCTTGTAACAATCTCAGGTCACTTCCATCGATCCATAATTTCAACCTTCAAAGGGTCTATGGGCAAGCCTTTCTCCGAACTACCCTTCTTTAAAATTGACACTTAATTTTTTTTGCCTTTAACTTATGTTGTCTCAACATCTTCAACAAAGCCTTAGATGAGCCTCATGCTCTTTCTCATCCTTTGAGCACACTAAAAATATAACCTATGAAAACCAGCATATACCGATCTAACTCATCAAATCCACAGAGAAAGCAAGTGCATTATTTACTCCAAATGGCATTACTCCAAAGCAAATACTCTAATTCGCAACTCAGTACAGTCCTTCTTTTAATGCCCTGCCTTGTCGCACTTAAAACACTTCATCTTCCCCTGAGCATTTGAGAGTAGACATTTATATGCATAATGGCCCTTCTGCCCACAATTAAAACAAGTAATTTAGGTAATGGCGGTCTCTATATTTCGGCCCTTCAGAAATGTCTTCTTTCCCTTAGTATAAGGAGTTAACTTCGTCTTTTATACTACTTTCAACTTTTTCTCAACCCACCTCTTCTTATGATACATCCCAGCATTCCTTCGAGTCATGTCCACCATGAACTCAAAGGAGATTCCAAGTGCGCCATCACCTTATGATCTAGACCTTGCTTTAAACCTTGAATAAACTTCTCATTTTTCTCCAATGAGGATATTGATTATCTCCCGGCCATACAGAGCCAAAGTATTGAATTTCTCGATGTACCCCTCCCTTGAAAGGTCTCCCTACTTTAAGTTAATGAATTCCACATCAACACCCTGCTTTAAGACTTGGATATGAACTGAGTCTCAAACCTCTCCTTGAACTTGTTCTAAGTAATATCCTCCTCGAGGGTCTTGACAATCATCGTCTCCCACCAAACCAAAGCATCTTCATGTAATTGCCTCAATGCCAACCTTCTCCTTTGTGCATCATTTAATCCTAGGACTCTGAAGATACTCTCACAAACACTTAGCCAATTCAGCACTTTAACCGCTATCGTCTTTCCCGTAAACACCTTTCCTTCCAAGTTTCAATAATTTTGGTTTATCTTCGAGAAATCTTCCCTCACTACAACCCTTAGCTCAACCGCATCCAGTATGTTCTCTCGCATCATTTGCATCATGAAATGCCAAAACAAGGTATTCATGCCCATACCCATTGCACTTACTTGTGGAGCTGCTTTAGCCTCCACTGCTCATGGCATTTCACCCTTGTTCCTTCAGTTAGCCTATGTCCATTTGGTCTCTCTTCTAGTACTTGCTCCTCCAATGTTAACTCTCCCGCTTCTCATTTCCATCTTACTTTTATGTTAAGAAAGCCTTTATTATAAATGGAAAGAAAGAGAGTGAAACAATAATAGAATGATAGATATATCAAGCTATATATCTATATAGAAAAATACAAATACGTTATACAATACTTATACTCTCCCAAGGTGTTCTTTCTACTATAACTATTTATAGCTCTATTTTACTTAGGGGTCTCATAACCAGTTGTTACCAAACTATAACATCTCCCATTCTGAATCCCAAAGATGGAACCCGAATGTGCTATGGTCGCCTTGGAATAATCTTTTGGTGAAAAAATGAGATCAATATTTTTTTCCAATAGTTTAAACAAATAAAGAAACTAAATTAATTTCTTCATAGATAATTTTCTTTACATATTTCAAATCCCAAATCATGCCCATGTAGGGGAAAATATAAATTATGACATAGTAGCATTAAAGATTTGACATATAATGATGTCGAACCCTTGTAATCCCTTAGGCTAAATATACACAGCGAAATTCAAGCTACTATAAAAATAATAATAAGGCTTCATGCTCGTTTTCATCTTCAGCATAGTCTTGGCAAGGTTCCTATCTTCGACTAATAAATGTAATCCAAAATCCTATAAACTCTACCCACTCAAGTAGATGCCCATGAGTTTATAGCGGAAAACTACAAAAACACCGTCGGAAATAAATCTTTTATGAATAATATTATTTCCTATGTATATTCCTCCGCTAATGGGACCATGCCGCTAAAATATGGAATAGATTTTCCCCTACACCAGAAGCCATTTTAGGTTTTAGAATCTCAAAAAATAGTACTAAACTTGGGATCGCATTCAATTTTTGGAAACACTGTCTACAAAACTGTCCTTTTGGTTTCTTTTATTGAAGTTTCTATACCAAAAGGTACAACCCCTTTTGGCCTTGTTAACTGATTAGTTATTCATATACTAGTACTACAAGGTACAAACCCAAGCAATCTCTTTTTCTTTAAGTTTATACTGGAAAATACAACCTTAGGCAGTCTTGGTTCCTTAATTTTTATACTACAAAGTGCAACTTTAAGTAGTTTTGGTTCTTTAAGTTTTATGCTGCAAAGTACAACCCTAAGAAGTCTCGGTTCTTCAAGTTTTATGTGCAAAGTGCAACTCTAAGCAATCTCGGTTCTTTAAATTTTATGCTGCAAAGTATAACCCTAAGCAGTCTCAGTTCTTTAAATTTCATACTGCAAAGTACAACCTTATGCATTCTTGATTCTTTGTGTTTTATAATGCAAAGTACAACCCTAAGCAGTTTCTTCATCATTTTCTTTAAGATTGAACTCCATATGAGAGTTATAACCACCCTCGCAAAAGCGTACAACCTAGATAGACGTCCCATGCTCCTTTAGAAGTCGAATGTCGAACCCTACCTCTTAAAGTAGGTTCATTCGAGTGAGCGTCCACACTAGGTGTCAATAGCCTACCAAACCCACATTGTTTTTAAGTTCTTACTTATTTACTTCTTAGTTATCTTTAACTTACCAAACTTCACCTAATTGTTCATTTATTAGGTCCCGACTTTAGCTATTCTTTTAGCTTCGCTAGGCTCCCAACCTACCTTTGACTATCTTAAGCCTCAATACTATTTTCACAATGCATCATGCTTTAGAAAACTTTAAGTTCTACCTTCGACCATCTTAAGCTTTGGGTTTCGGTATTAGCTTTCCCCTGAAAGCTAATTGGCCTCGCTACTAACTTTTCTTGAAAGATAATAGGTCTTAGCTATCGAACCACTACTTCCAGGTTTCATCATAAGGAAGCCTAGTTCATTTACATTCGTCCACACCTTCGTCCGACATATGGAACAATCAGTCGTTTCCTTCGGCTATATTCTTACTTAGTTCATTTACTTTGAACTCTTCTTTATCATTTCTTAATTTGTTTTAGGTTTTGGGTGTAATATCCCCAACATATCACCTTTGGCTTAGTCTCTTAGTTAAGTACAAGTAATAAAGCATGCAATACTAACTGCCAACATCTGCATGTCTATGTTAGCTTTCCATGTATCACCTACTCATTCATTCGCCTCCACTTCTATTTATTTGTAGTGTCATTTATTTATTTTTACAATGCTTTTATGGGGTCCTGTATCCTTATCACGTAATTTGTATGTATTAATTAGTTTGAACTGCCTTACTATTTAGTTTCGACGTTCCAATTTATCATCCAAAATGATTATTCCTGATTAAATAAATACTTATATATTTCTAGAAATTCACAATATTTATTTTAACACATTTTTACCAACGTTTCTACTATTTATCCATTTCCCTTACTAGTTGCACGGACTGCTTCAAAAATTAAAAACTAATTATTTTAACATTGGAAAATTCTCCAAATCAAAATCATTACCAAAAACAAATTTTATTAAATTTTCACGGTATCTCAAAACCAATAAAGTAGGGAATCATATAAAAAATTTCCTAAGTAAGGATCTTTAAACCCAAAACATTTATTTAATCTAGATCTATTGATTAGATACACATATTATATTAACTTCATCATAAAATAATTAAGCTGCAATCAATACAAGTGAAAACAACCCAAAAGAAATAATATTAATGATATTACTCACCTAAGTCTTTGGATTTACTAAATAGTTTACTCTTCCTATATTTCCTTAGCCTTTTTCTCTTTTCTTCTACTTCTTGTATCTTAATGGTGGACAGTTTGGTTTTCACTTTTTTTTTAATTTTAAGAGAATGAATGAAAAAATAAGGATAAAAATATGTTTGGTGGTATTTATATTGTAATGGTTTTGATTTACTTTCTTATTTCATTAATTTATTTCCTTCTTTGCAAGATCCTCTCTATTCAAATATTAATTTGATTTCCTTATTCACGACTGCATTTAATTATTTCTCATTCATGTATTTAAATTAAGTTCCATTATATATGGCCAAATTTAATTATATGCAATTGCCCTTAATATAAGATCTCCTTTATTCAATCATTCCTCTCCTAATTTATTTCTCTTAATAAACATATCCTTCATTCAAATGTATGTATTTCCCCTTTATTAATACGATCAAATTTAATTACCTTTAAATATACGATCTCTTTTGTTCGATTATTAAATCTTCTCCTTATATATTTATAGCCAAATTTCTTATATATTTACAGCCAAATTTAGTTATATACCGTTTAAATTAAATTCCCTTAATCTTAATTTAATGATTTCCTATTATTTGTCCTGCATACACAATAAGTAAATAAGCATCCTCAAAATATTTACCTTGTTTAATTCGTTCTTTTATTTTATTTCTTACTTAATTATCCATTAATCTATAGGTTGTTACACAACCTCTTAGGGACCTTGCACTTAGCCATATTTCTATGGGTGTTACTTTTAAGAGTCTTATGGAAGTGACTTAGCTAAACCTATTTCTCAAGGGGCGTCTAAAGAGCAAAAGCTAAAGTGAAAGTCAAACTGAAGTTCTACGGAAAGAGAAAAGACAAATGGAACAAGAATGACCATTACCAAAAGAAAGAGGAAGGGAAGTTGTCATATGTTCCATATGAAGGCGCATGTTGTTAATGATTGTAGAGTCAACCTCTAAGGAAAGAAATGTTTCAATTGTGATCAATCGGGATATTTTGAGAACAATTGTCCATCTCTTCCGAAGGGTGGGAAAATGATCAAAGCTTATGCTATCCAAGCAACTCCTATTTCAAGTGTTGCAACAAAGCTCAACAAGGGGAAAACATTGCCATGGAAGGTGTGCTTTCTTTTATGACTTTCCACTTCTTGTTTTATTTAAAAATGGAGCTTCACATTCTTTTATCGTAAGTCATCTTGTTGATAGTTTGTGTCTAGACCCTCGAGTTATAGATGATTTTCTTGTTGTGTCGAATCTCATTGGGAGATCCGCACATCTTTTTATGACATGTAGTGTAACGATACAGATTTTTCACGCTCGAAAATCGACATCCATACTTTACATCGTACTCGAATGCCGTAGATTTGACCGTTTAAATCCGAGTCGCCAGAGCTTATAACACAGTTAAGTAAATAACACAGCGGAATAAAAAGAATAATACATTGATATACAATATCTGATACAATATCTGATACAACAGAGTGATACAATGAATATCAATATACATCAGAGATGATACAACAAATAGCAGCGGAAAATAAAAATAGATAACTAACATCAGCAGCGGAACAAATAACTCTAAGATAGTCTTCAAGAGTGAACTCCAGCAGTAGCTCAAGCTCCCAATAACGATGCACAAAGATAAGCAAGTGCAGTCTGATCCAAAGACTGAACTATCTCCAGAAAATCTACTAATCTGGCTATCTGAAAAACCTAACTCTAGACTGCTCGTGTAGAAAATTATGAGCACCCAGAGTTTAGGAAATGAACAATAAACTCCGAGTCAGTCGTGGGACTGGTGTGAGCAACAAAAACAGTTTATCTTTAAAACAAACAGCAGAGAATTTAAAGTCAATTCGCAATGCTTTTGGAAAATGAAACTACCATAAGACCTCCCACCACACACACAATGCAAACGCAGAATTGGAGGAGATTTCTTCTTATGATAGTCAAAGATGCTTACTACGCAAAAAATCAAATCTTTTTGATATTATTATTAGTGCATAGTGTAGAAATCATTTCGAAAGTATAATATTAATCTTAGCCAACATACGACCAGTATCGTATGCCTACTATAGCTACCATCTAAACAGTGGTGACCACCGTACGTAAATGGCAGGTTCTACAACTAATACCGTACAAAGTTCGTATTGGAGTTTGGATTTCCAACAAATGGTCAGGCCAAGGAACTTCCCATTGCCACATGGAAACGCCTCTGGAATGACGTCCCGAGAACCTAACCGAATCTCTGCCAACACAAGGCCGGGTTACCTCTGCAAAAATAGGTAACTACTGACACGCGTATGCCATCCCCCGATCGTAACCGATCTTCCCGAGGATCCTCGATTCACAACAAACTACATAATCATAATAATAATGCAGCAACCACATAGGTTAAGTATCTGGGCTCCATACCATGATACCACCTCTATCCAGAAAGAAATGACATACACTAAGGGGCGCTACTCCCTAGAACCTTGCTGCATCTTTCCTGTTTTGACCATTTCCGGGGTGTGAGGTCCGACGAAGTCTCGTCCACAAAGCTACGCTTTGTTCACAAAGCCATGCTTCGGGTCAAACAAATGATCAACCTATGATCACAAAGATATAAGATCAAACAAATGATCATATCGCAAATGATCAAACACTGATCATCACACAGCAACACTCAGCATGTCACATTACCAAATTGGGATATATCGCTGATAACTTCAACTACATAACCTCTGAGCTCGTACGTCTCAGAGAAGGGTGTTAAGCTAAGAGAATAAATTCTCCGCCACAACAGAAATGTATTTGAAAGAAATCGGCTTTATATCTCAAAGTGTAATGTCAGACATGTAACCATACAAGTCTGTTCCGGGTTCGAACAGAACCGAAGGCACTTCTTACGAAGCCCTTGCAATTCTGGGTATTCACAATCCCGTCCGGACTTCCCATCACAAAGGGTGATAAAATCTTTATATCGGGGCCAGTCGATGCAGAGACATTCGACGAGTTGTCCTTTCGTTTTTGAAAATATCCGGTCTTCAACACCGGTCTTCAAATGCTATCCATATACGACGTATCACTATTCGAAATGGGTTATATGACACAAATGTCTTTTCCCGGTTAACCCGAATAATGAGCGCAATATTTAAAAACATATGGATATGTGATTTCAATTAAGTCATAACTTATTACCCAAAACCTTTCATTCAAATGGTTAAAACAAATTACCATTTTCAAATTTTTAAACAAAAGGATTTATTTCACAAAGTTAACCCCATTCACAAAGATTCATTTATAGATTTCAAAACAATTTCCGTTTCAATTGGATTAACTCGTTAAATCTTTAAAACAAAGATTTAACTTATAGCTTTCAAAACAATTTCATTTCAAATGGTTTAAACAAACATCATTTTAAATCTGTTAAAAATAAACAGATTCAATTCATAGCTTTCAAAACATTTCAATTTCATTTTAAATTTGAAACCTTTCAACACAAATTGGAAGTTCACTTCTTATATGAAAGCTGTTATTATTTTGAAAACAAATAGTTTCCGTTTCAGAAAAATCCAATTTTATTTACACGAGTTAAAGCTCTTGAATCACATTCCAAAATCAATACTCTTAAACTAGTTTAACCCATATATAACGATATAACTTCTTTAATCCATAGTTTCAAATTATAGAATTCGATTTCAAATCTTGAATTTAAGTTTTAAATCAAATTATTTAAACTTCCAAAACTTCATCAAGTTATTCAAAATTAAATTTCATCTTTGAAATTCCATTTCAAAAGCTTTTCACTTTAAACCCAAATTTCTAATTTCAAAATCAATTGAAATTAAAATTTCAATTTCAAAAACATCAAATTTAAATTATCTGTGACTTAACCGATTTCCACGTGAAATCCATATTTGTGTGTGTAACAGTGTAGTCTAGGGGTTTTACACAGAAGTGCAACATCAATCATCACAGATCAAAATACAGAAATATAGTTGATAAGCGATATAAACTATAACGCTTATCGTACAGATCACAAATATATATATCACAGATAATCAATTACAGATCATAACAAAATCAGGGTATAACACAAAGCATCATATATCAGGGATATCAAACAGTCAAATCAATAGGATCCAAACATTCATAAGTGAATTTATTAATCAACTGATCAATTTAAATCAGATGTATCAATTATTAATCCGGGTTAATTATCGTAATTTAATTCCAAATTATTTGAAATAAATTCCTTTTCAAATTTATTAGTTAACCCTTAATTATTAACTAATCAATTTTAAATCAATGAATCTTTAATTATTGAATTAATTTTAATTAATCACCGTTATTAATTCAAACCCCTTTAAATTCAAATATTTAAATTTATTAAAAGTATTTAAATTTAAAACTTTTCTTTTATTTCAAAAAACTAAATTTTAAACACTTAATTAAACTCAGTTTAATAGTGATTTTAAATTTAAAAACCCACAGATTTAAAAACTGTCAAAATCTGTACTGTTACACTTGAAACCAAAGCAACCCGAGACCATCATCAGTTGCTTCGAGAAAAATGGAAAATTACCCGAGTAAATATGAAATTTACTCGAGGAAAACTCGAATTAACCTGGACACGGCTTAAAACTTAAAACAGTTCCTACCCGAGTCACCCTATTTTTACTTCGAGGCTTTTATAAAATCACCCGAGCCAAGCGAAGAGTTACTCGAGAAATTCTCGAGTCCATTCCCTGTCATCACCACGAAGGCACAGTCACCAGATCACTCAACCGTGCACGTGCACGCTTCCGATCACCACGTCCGGTCATCCATGACCATCACCACATATCGGCGACCACCTCGACAACCTATTCCAGCCCTCCGATCAACTTCTCTGACATTCGAACGAAATCAAGTTCGATTTCACCTGGAACCCAAAACCAGAAAACATCACCACCTGGAAACTCGCGTCGTACTCCCACTTCCGACCACCAGAAACATCACTGCCACCGGCCACGCCATCGCCTACTCCCCCTCTACGCATTCCCAAGCACCCGTTGAACTCGATGCTCTGTATCATTCGAACGAGATCAATTTGTGATTATGGCAAAAACTAGGTTTACATACAGAATTCCATCGCCGTTGCCCCCACGGTGAACTTCAGCGCCTTCCTCTATTTTTACTGGCCTCTCCGTTCACTACTCCATCACCACAGGAATTGCCAAACATTCCAGTCTAATTGATCACCCAAAATCGACGAAAAACTCATTTTTGTTCTACCTCAAACTGCACCTTAAATACTATCCTAAAAATGGTGATGTTTGTTTTAAAAATCATGTTACAGTGTAGAGATTCAATCTGTGATCCTGAAACAACAATTTAAAAGGTTTGAATTTTCTCACTATTTAAGTTTTCCTGTTGTTTATAAGATTCCAGTGATATATAAATTGTATTTCAGCTTAAATAAACTTTTAAAAACTACACTATGATAAAACAAACAAGTTTTGTTTAAACATTACACCCTATCACAATCTAAATCGAGAGATATGGGTTTTTTAAATCAAAACTGGAAATTTGAAAACAGACTGAGGAGCTACAGATATAATCATGTACACACATACATACACTCAGGTAATCACATAAACATAACTATGCCAGATGTAAACATGTAACCATCTTATACTTAAGTAGTTTTTAACAAAATTGTTACTCACAAGCATCAAGTCATATAACAAATTCGAGGTTAAAACAAAAGGTTGCTCACCTGGTTTAGTTGAAGAGCAGAGCTTTACTTTTTTGTTGAACATGTTGTAAAAATTTGCAAACTGAAGCTTTTCCAGGCTGAAGACATTGCCTTGTTTTGATGTGTTGTTATTTTAGATTTTTTTTGTTTCTCAGTTTGAAAATGAACGAATGGATAAGAGAAGCTGAAGTATATAAGAAGTATACAGCCTACATACTTGTATTTAATGTGTTGATACTTTGTTCCCATGCCTAGCCCATGCTTGCTTTATGGCTGCATTTATGACTTGTACAAAAGATATATTTTGTTGCAAGCTTTATTACTTCGGCTGATAGATATTGTATGTACTTTAGAGATTTGTATTTATCACTTTGGGGCTGCATCTTACATTTGTTTTGTATTATTTTTTCTATGCTTTCCCAGGTTTGTTTTTAACTTTGTATTGTACATAAATTTCTATTTTAATTTTGTCGTTTGAATTTAATTATATGTTACTTTATATTTTAAACCATTTATTTACAATTTAAATTCAAATCAAATGTATATACATATATATTAATTAAAAATCCCTAATTTACTCTTATATGCTCAAATACATAGATATATTCTCGTATATACATATATACACTATTTTTAAATTTAAATGATTATATATATTTTAATTTGGATCGGGGAAACTCGCTCAAATTTTCTAATTAAATTACAAATTTTTATCCAAAAATTTATTAAATTACTCAATTAAATTCAAAAATTCATTAAATTATTAATTTAAATAAATTTAAATTTCGGGGTCGTTACATGTAGAGACATTAGATTATCTTGAGGCGGGTCTGGGTTTCTTGTGATACTTTAATGCTTGGATTTTTGGGTAATGGACTTATACTAGGGAGCATGGTGTTGTTATAAAATGTGATAGTCCTGTGGTTCATATGAAGGACAGTGGAAAAGAGGGGCTAATGTTTATTGTGAACCGGAGAGTTTTATGATTTTGACCTGTTTATACTCCTTTGGATATCTCTTATAATGAATTGATGTAAGTCCTAATTGTTAGTCATTTTACATACCTTAAACCCATCATTTTACGATCTCCTAATGGGATTTACGTAATCCTTGAGCTTACTTAACAAAGTTACATAACATTCTTACTTATCTAGGGATAAAATAAACATCACCTTAGATATTCTATTGCTTGACTTTGCTTAAAAAAGTTATACAACATTCTTACTTACCTAGGGATAATATAAAAATTACCTTAGATATTATGTTGCTTGACTTTACTTAACCACCATGGATATGTAGGGTACTATATATATGTTATAAATGATGGAAAGCATTATTATTTTAAATTCATAATTTAGGAATAATTTTGTAGGGTATTATCTACTATTTAATGAAGGTGAGTATAACGAGTATAACTCACGATATCGTATATCTTTTATATACATCCAATGTGTACTCTCTTAAGTCTCATGGGTTTTATTTATTTAACCTACCATTTTATATATACATATAATATATATAAATGCAAGGGGAATTTCACTATAAGGGCCTATTACCATCAACTAATTATTTTCTAGGACCCGTGTTCAAAAAAATTAGTTTCCAGGACACGGGTCGAAAATAAACCCTCTACTTCTCGCTAATCCATATCTGCCGCCAAACCTCCAAATGAAAAACAAAAGTAGGGTTTAGAAACAAAATCGCCTCAGTTGGATTATCGATTGGCTGAAGAAATCGTACCGCCTAACTTTTCTCAGCTGAACAAGTAAGTAATTGTTTATTTCTACTGTTTGCTATATATCGATTGATTCACTTTTCTTCAGCTGAAGAAACTAAGACGCGATTTCTATTCACTAGTTGCAAGACGTGATTTCTATTCACTTGTTGCTGAACAAGTAAATACTTGTTTATCTTTGTTGTTTGTTGTTCATCGATTGTTTTTTTTTTGCTATATATCGATTGTTTTTGTTAGCTGAAGTAAGTAGTCATTCACTGATTGATTTTCTTTGCTATTTATGGGTCGTTTTTGCTTGTGTTTGACAAGTAACAAATAAGTTCTATTGATTGTGTTTATATATAACAGTTTTTGTAATGCATGTAAGGTGTTTGTTGTTTTTGTAATGATTTAACGTGATGTAAAACTGGTCATATTCAACAGCTTAAAAATATAAATCTGTTTATCTTTTAATCTAAATGATTTAATACAAGAATGTAATGGATTTAACATGTTTGTTTATCTTTGAGTTGCTTTAACATAATTTTAACTTCAGTACTTCAAAAATTGTATGTATTGTGTAAACACAGTTATGTTGTAATGTTCCTATGTTCAACAGCTACGAAAGATAAACATATTTATCTTTTACTATAATTGGTTCAAATCAACTTAAGCCTTAGTTATCTTAAATAGTGACTAGTATATGTTATACATGTTTGCCATTTTTTCATGATTTAAAAGTTATTACAAAAGATATACAACAAATTTACACCCTACTTAAAAAAGATAAAAGCATTTATGTTTTTATACAAAATGATTTAATTAGATAATGAACTATATATGATTCCCCTTTATATAAAAAATCACAATACACAATAACTACCTACACACAATTACTTATTAGAATTACAACCCTAGTTGTGTTTGATAATTACAATTACAAGTACAAAAAAATTATTCTTCACTCTTTCTAACATTTCATTATGTATGACAATTTTTATGCAGCGTAAAAATGCACACCAGGTCATCAAAATCAAAGTTATTCATACAGAAAACAACGTGCATATTTATAAATGAAGCTGGAACCCAATGCATAAATATTAGACCTTTATCTAGCCCATTCTGCGATCAACACAGCCAGAGATCACCTTTATCTTCAACTCCATTGGTAACTGTTTTCCTACTTATGTTATGTATAATATTTAGTTGTACTCTTCAATTTGTATATACATATTAAATTGGAATCTAGATTCCATATACTTCATGTAGTTTGTATTGGGTTGATGTGCACTGAGTTGAGTTGTTGCTTTAAATGCAGTCTGTCATATTGTAGCTTGTCTGCACTTGCATTCTTATCTTGTCGACATGTCTGCGTTGGACTCTGGTTTCAATGTGTATGATGTTGCATATTCACTTGATGTTACACACATGTATATATGTAATATTTGAACACTTCAGTCAGGTTTGGTTGCTTCATTTGCATTGATCTAGATTTGTTTTCATGTTGCATTTGCTTATGTGTATGTTGTGCACTTCTTTGTACTCTCACTTTTGGATCTGACTATTTGTTAATGTTGTAGCTTGATTCTCTGACCATATAAGTCTGCACTGTGCACTGCATTCATACATGTTGTACATGTTATTACTTCAAGGCTATTGTGATGATGAAATTCTAATAACTGATCACTAATTTGTAATGGATAATTTGTTGTTAATGCTTTGTTAAAAAAGATAAAAGAATTTATCTTTTTTATAAATAATATTCTGATGGCTATTTTGTGTTTCATTCTCTTTAAGTTTTTAGATTTCTAAATGACCATTACTTAAACACCTAAAAAAGATAAAACAGATTATCTTTCTATACTTTGGAAAAAAAAATAGCCATCGGTACTACATAGTTACTCAACAAAAGTGTTTATTATACTTTATGTGCATTATGATTCTTGAGCAAAATGATATTATCTTCATGAATATGCAGAAATAAATTTAGGATCCCAATTAATGATATTATTTTCATGAATGTAGGATGAAGCTAAACCAACACAGCAAATCTCACAAATGACTGAAAAAGAACATCTAACAAACTCAGATGACGAAGGAACAATTTCAGAAAAACTAAATGAAGCAAGTTATGATTCTGAAGAAATAAATATTGAAACAGATGAGTCAGATGATGTTGACAAATATGAAATTCAAAACAGGCTGAAAAGACAGAAAAAACATCTGTACAGTGGAACATACAGATGTAATTTAGATGCTGTGTACAAAGTTATGATGACGGTAAAGGAAAAAAACATTCTATCTTCAGAAGCAAAAAGTTATATCAACAAAACGCCATTCAAAAACTTTTTTAATATGTTTCTCACCAATGGCATAGAACGGCAAAACATACGGAAAAGTGCTTCAAATTTAGACCAACTAATTACTTCTTTCAGTATTAAAGAAAAAGCTTTCAAAATTGGAAACAAACTGCTGAAAATCACACCTGAAGAAGTTAGCCTTATATTTGGAATGAATTTATCTGGAGAGGATTTGTTTCCAATACCAACTTCAAATAAGGCCACAACAATGGAGAGTTTTTCAGAGTTTCTGACTACAAATTTCGAAGAAAATGACATAATTAGCCAGAAGACAGTCACAAGAAGGTTGAAAAAAATGATAGAGGAAGAAAACGGGAATGAAGATTTAGTCAAATTGTTGTTGCTCTTGTTGATTATTACTTTTTTCTTTCCTAACAATCAGAACTACATGCAGTGGGGCTTCTTATCAAAGCTGTTAAACTTAAAAAAATTTAACTCAATCTCTTGGCCGAGAGCAATATGTGAAAATGTCATGAAAAATGTACAAAAATACTATGCTAATCCAAGAAGCACACCTGGATGTACTATGGTCTTACTGGTATGATTTAAAAACTTTAAGCAAATATAAATAAATTTATACCAATGCTTTTTACAAAAATGTTAAATGTTAATGCTTATTTGCATGGTCTTATTGGCAGTATTGGTTTTGTGAAAGGACGCAAATCATCGATGAAAAAGAAAATTTGGAAAGCAAAATCCCAAGGATGAGAAAATGGGACTTGTCAAAATTAAAAGATTTGGACCTTGATGAAATAGACAATGATAAGGTATGCTACTTTTAAATACATAAATACATAATGATTTAAGTACAATTCAGTTTCTGCCCAACTCCAAATTTCTTCATTAATTTTACCATGCTTAAAAGCTATAAAAGATAAAAACATTTATCTGTTAATGTAAATGATTTTATAACAACTTAGGCATTACTTATATTTGTTATATAGTTATACATATTAAACATTTTTCTTGATTTACTCATATTTAAATTTATTACAGAAAATATACAACTAAATTAAACCCTAGTTAAAAAAGATAAATGCATATATGTTTTTATAGAAATTGATTTAAGTACATAATGAACTATATATATTTGTTGATAAACAAAATTATATGAGTAATATGTTTATATGTGTCTTATTTAATAGGGATAGTGTTCTAAATTTATGTAGTTTGTAGGTTATTTAATTACATATCTATATTTATACGTAACAACTATTGTGTGTGCATTATAGATTTTCCTAGTCTTCTCTCCTTCCCATATGAATGTGCCTGCATGTTGTTTCCATTTATCAAGTGTCTGAAATTTTTTTACCTGTATATTTTTAATAATTTCTGATTTCTAACTTCATAGAATTTCAAAGATATTACATGTCCAAATTTAATTTCAAATACCTTCCATGCAGATTTTAAAGAAATTTGCAAATGTAACTAAGGAGGAAAAAGACTTTTTTTCAAAAAAAAATATATACTGGGTTGGAATATGACAAATATGCTACAGACTGCTCTAATAACATAAAAGAGTTAGAGAGGAAAGTGAACTTTTTATCTGCTGAGATGAAAAGTATGGCAGAACAACTGAATGAGGAACAACATTCAAGACAGCTGGCTGAACAAAGACTCCACAATCTTGAAATGAAACTTCAAAAGCTGGAAAATTTTGAAGAGCATAATGTGGAGAAAAAAAATGATTTCAAAGAAAAAAGTGAAGCTGATAAAGGTACGAATAAAAGAAAGATAGTTGGTATGATGCATATAAATAGTTCTGCTAACTTTCCATGTTTTGATTTGATGGAAACTCAAGATTGCATTCTAGAAACCAAAGATTGTTTAAAATTTGAAAATATCAAACAACATAGTCAAGAAATTGCTGCAGAAAATCCAATTGTTGTTGAAGATGTCATTTCTAAAGAACAAAAAAAGAAGAAGCAAAAGAATGTTGAAAAGTGTCCACTCATGAAGCATCTAACTGATGAACAGCAACAAAATGTGAAACTTTTTTTCAAAGTTTTGGGAGGAAACAAGTAAGTAATTAAACTACTTTTCACTCACACAAACTATATATCAACAATCTGTTAGATTAATTATTAGTACTGTGTTGGTTCTGTTTTAGTTTGGTCACCTATCAGTACATCTATCAACTACTATACACTCACACACTTGCTCAAAAATAAACAAAAACTAAACAAAACTAAAAAAGCTAAATTAATTTATCTTTAACTTTTAATAAATAATTCCATAAAGGCTTCTATTTTGTTTTACTATCAAATGCAAACAACATAGTACGTACTAAACTTAATTTCTTTTATTAACAACCATCCAATTTTCCAGCGATGAAGCATTTAGTTGTGATGATGAAAACTTCATCACCATAACAAAAATGATGATAGAAGACCTCCTCTATCAACAAAGTATTTGTGGTCAAGTAAGTACAACAAACTAAACTTTCCTTCATTATAATTTATATACTTTATCCATATTATTTTTCAAATGTAGATCATTGATTGGTTTTGGTTCCGAAAAACAAAGCAACTAGAAAAAAGCAATAGCATTATCTATGTTAACACAACTATGACAGTAAGTGAACTATATTCTCAAATTAACATTTTTTTATAAAACATAAATTTTCTAAAACAATTTTTTTTACAGAAAAGCGCAACGGATGGAAGCTTGGAAAATATCAAGAAAAAAATGTTCAATCCTTTTATGAAAAGAACACTTTTAGATCCATTATGTTGCAACATATTATTCCCAATACATGGCAATGATCATTGGAGTCTGCTAGAACAAGTTGTTGGAGAATGCACTTGGAACCACTACGACTCTCTACACTTGACCACGAGATCAAAAACCTGCAGAAGTGGACATACAAAATTTGTCATTAATGTGGTAAGTAAAAATACACAAAAAGTAAAAAAGATAAATGTGTTTATATTTATTCTAATTTTCCTTCACTGTTTGCAGAAATCAGCAGTGAACTACCTAAACAAAGAGTTACAAGAAGAAGGGCACAAAACAATTCTTAGGAAAAATTCAGTGCTTAAAAATGTTGACTGTGCTCAACAAAGCACTGGGTAATTTTGAAGATAGTTCAGAATTTTATATAAAAAATCACAATACACAATAACTACCTACACACATATTACCAATTAGATAATATTATTTTCTCACATACTAGTTTTAGATAAACATAATACTAATTACAATTCATTATCAAAATAAAGAAAAGATAATCTGTTTTATCATTATATTCAAAGTACTAAACTTCAGAAATACAGGTACGACTGCGGAATTTTTGTGATGATGTTCATGGAAAAAATAGCACAAGGAATGCAGACTACAGAAAAAATTAGTCTTGAACAAGTTAATGCATTGAGAGCACAGATAGCTGCACAAATACTATCCGACGAACCATACTGCTGGCTTGACAAGTTTTGCAGCTCTTCTTCAGCCCATAAAAATGTAATGACTAATGAATGAGATGATGAATTTGTAATGGGTGATATTAAAAATTAGATAATGAATTTGGTGATGAATTTGTAAAAGCTGATACTACATTGATCATAGATTTTAGGGAGTATATTTTAAATTACTAATGAATTACATGATGAATTTGTAGTAACTGACATTGAAAATTTGATGTGAATTTGTAGTAATTGATACTGAATTTGTAGTAACTGATATTGAAAATTTGATGTGAATTTGTAGTAATTGATAGTGAATTTGTAGTAACTGATCTTAAAAATAAGTTTCTACTGCTCTTTTAAGAAATATAAATCCTTTTATCTGTTATTGATAATTTCTAGTTTTATATTTATTATTATGTTTTCTAATTCCGTTGTTCTACACAGCAAAAAGATGTAGTATGGGCTACTTTTCCTAGACAAGAAGAAGCTTTAAGATTTGTCCAAACACATGCAAACACTTACGTTTTTTGCTACCAAGATCATTTGACTGCACAAAGAAGGTTCCTTGTTTCTACATATGATGAGTTCTGGAGAAGGTACAAAACCATGAATCCTAAGTTACGCCACCATTATGAGGTTATTCAAGTCGGACTGCCTTGCCACTTGTATTATGATCTGGAGTTCAATCAAAAGATTAACACTGGAAAAAATGCCGATGAAATGGTAGATATTCTGATATCTATCACCTTCAAACTGCTAAATGACAAATACAAAATCCAGGGAAATCAAGATTGGGTTTTAGAGCTTGATTCATCTACTGAAGAAAAGTTCTCTCGACATGTGATCATTCATATCCCAAATTTTGCCTTCAAAGACAACTCGCATGTTGGAACATTCATCTCTGAGGTATGCTCACGCATAATAAATTTAAGAGTAAGTGATCCACAGTTTGAAAAACTGTACATCAAAAAAGATTCAAGCTCATTAGACAATACAGAGCTTCTTTTTGTTGATACTGGAGTTTATACCCGTAATCGTTGTTTTCGTCTTCCTTTCTCATCAAAAGCAGGGAAGAATGCTTTACTCCTGCCAAGCGGACGCTTTGGATGTAAGAATCTGAATGAGGAACAAGTGTTTATCAAATCACTTATTTGCAGAATAGATGCTGATTTTGATAAGCTATTAGAGTGCAAAATGGATCTGGACTGTTGCAAAATTCTTCATTTTGAATCTGAGGTCAATGATAATAGCACCCACACCGAGGGAGATAAGTCATTACATGATTATGGAAGCAATATACCCAATTCCTATTGTTCAGGAAAATCTCCCTTTCCAGCTTTGGATGATAAAATTTCATCTTTTGCCTCTCATGGAAATATTTCGGGTAAAATAAGAAGGTGGTACTGGTTTTCTGCACATGGCTACATAATTTATAGCATGTCCAAAAGTCGATATTGTGAACGAATTGGAAGAGAACATAAAAGTAATCATGTTACGTACATTGTTGATTTCCAGAGAGGTGGCTACTATCAGAAATGCCACGACCCCGATTGTAGAGGCTATCGATCTCCAGTCCGCCAAGTACCATGGGATGTATTGTCAAACTGTTATGATATTGTGAACCAAGAAGGCAAGACTGTCTAGAACCAATGCATCTGTCAAAATGAAATATTAACTACATAATCACTTCAGTCTATGTTGCTTTTGTATATTGTTAACTAGCAAGTACTTACACAATTGATTTTTAATTTGATAATGAAATTATGGTAATTGATAGTGAATTTGTAATGGCTAATGTTTTTAATGCTCTGTTAAAAAGATAAACGAATTTATGTTTTATTGACAGTATGTTTTGGGTAGCAATATACTAGTCATACTGATCTCCAGTTGTTCTGTTTGATTTGTATTCCTACCGTTGTGCGTAAAAATCGTGGATTTACAGATGATTTGGTTCGAAATGGGCTTGTTCCCATTATCGAATCTGAGATTCTTGTTGATGGATCCCATAACATTGACTGGGTAGTTGTCTGTTAATTTTACTTGTTAAACAAAATCAATGGGTCAAAAGCAAGAATGCTACTGTTAATTAGCAATAAATCAACTCATGAGAGAACATGATTTACCTTTTTTTGCTGTACTCAACACTCATTAATGAGAAAAACTTCATGCGTGAAATGCTAGCAAAGAGTAACCTGTTCCTGTTTTTGGATTGTTCATTTGGAACCTTAATATTGTTTGTTCCACAAAGTTAATTAACATATTGAATGGCCTTGAAATTGGCAGGTGTGCAGATGTGACTGAAAGAGTGCTTGTTGCATGCTACAAGGCCCTAAACGAGCACAAAGTCCTAATGGAAGGTACTTTGTTGAAGCCTAACATGGTTACACCTGGATCAGACTCTACTAATGTGAAACCTGAGGTCATAGCTGAGTACACCGTGCGAGCTCTTCTCAGGACTGTGTTTTAAAAACAGACTATACACAACAATTAAAAAGAAATATCAATTTATCTTTTTTAACAGAACTAACAACATTGTATTCCAAATAACGGTTAAACATAAATAATTGCATACAACCAAAAATAATCAAAATCAGATCATAACCAATTCAACATATGCAATTATTCAAATATTCAACTCAAAGTATTCATACAACAACCAAATATTCATACAAGAACAAATCAAATACTTTGGACTAAAAAAATCAACTCAATTATTCAACTCAAAGTATTCATAGAACAACCAATCAAATACATTGAACTAAAACAATCAACTCAATTATTCAAAAGAACACCGCCTTCTGTTATGTCCTAGTTTTTTACACTTTCCACATCTATTTTGCTTAGCATGAAAATCAGCCCCTTCAATCCTATTCATCCTAGGCCTTCCAGCTCCACGAACAGGCTTAGGAGGAAGAACAGTAGATGATTCTTCAGCTTCAATTGCTTCCTTATCAAAAGTTGGAATAGGATTGATCAAATGTGAATATGAAGCTAGATAATACTCAACAGTAAAGTAATTCTCAATATATTCATAAACAGAATTTCTGGTTAAAGAAATACACTTCAAAGCATGCACACAAGGAAAACCTGTCACTTTCCATTGATTGCAACTGCAAATGCGATTTTTAAGATCAACCTTTTGAGATGTCGGAGCATGAACTTCAAAAATATACCTACAAAATGTAAGACCCAATTCATGTGCAGTGAACTAATAGTGAAAAATAAGACTAATAAACCAAAAAAATTAACAATCATACTGTGAACATAAGCTTTAATGCAGACAAAGAGAAAATACGTAACAAGCAACACCAACAAAATGAAATCATAACACAGGCTACATAGCAGGTTGAAAAAAGATAAATGCATTTATCATTTTTTAGAAACTGTGAACATCATGTAAATAAATATAAATACATACCTAGATGATTTAGAAACACTCCACCCAAATCCTTCTTCCTTCAATTTTAACAAACGAGCTTCCATTTTCGGACATAGCACACTAGTCCACTTTAATGCCTCTTCTCTACGATTAGACATTTGCATCATAAGTTTTACCCTAATTCCATCAAGACAAGCAGTAACAGGCAAACTTCTTTCATCCAAAATCCAAGAATTAAAACTCTCGGCTACATTGGACTTATTTTCACCATATCGCTTCCCCGGAAAAAACAAATCGGCCCAATGATCATATGGTTTGTCATTCAAATACTCTATAGCTTTGGCACCTCCAATTTCTTTGTACTTGGACATGGCTTTTTCAAACTCATGATGATTAGAAGCTATAGCACAACGCTCAAGTAAATGAGCTACCCAAACACCCCTTCCACTTTTCACAATGCTATCAATATTATTTTGCATATGATGCAAACAATAAGAATGATGACTATTCGGAAAAATTTTTGGAACACTTAACAATAAACCCCAGTGTCTATCACTTAAAAAAGTTAATATTCTATCACAACTAAGAGCATTCTTTAGGTGATTCAAAAACCAACTCCAACACTCTTCATTTTCTTTGGGAACAAGAGCCATTGCTAATGGGAAAAAACCTGGAAAAAAAACAAAATAATAATAATTCACTGTTTATTAATGTACATTTGAAAATAATGCACTATCTTTGAAACAGTATTATCTAATAGTAAAAAATCACATGAACACTATGCCCTTTGCCCAAATAAAAAAGGAAAAATAAATTTGCTAGAGACAATTCAACCTTTTTTTCTTTTGTTTTTTAAATTTTGCTACTTGAATGTGAAGTCTATGTAGGAAGAGTAGAAATTGCAAAGATATAATACTTAATTCATGCATACAATACAAAGACTTATATTTGAACTTCTAAAAGATATATGCTATTATCTTTTCTATATGCTGTTTAAATCATTTTTATACGTTATGTAAGAATTTCAAATAATGAGAAAAATGATAAATATATTCAACATGTACTAGTAACTATGATATATAAGTACGGCTTAATATGTTATTTAATTCTTTATCTTAAAAGATAAATGCATTTATCTTATTCAACATGTAGTAGTAACATAAATTCATTTTCTGCAATAATTTTACATGCTAAGCCCTAACGCAAAAGAAACTTTAATGAACTGAATCAGTACTATATAACAGTAGACTAATCACTTAACCAAAATGCAGTATGAACATAACAAAATTCACTAGAACAATCACTTAAAGAAACAGTACTATGTTACAAAAATTTATAACAAGAACCTAATGCACACAGTACAAAGTAAATACAACAGCAAAAAAAAAAGATCAAAATTAGTACCTTGATTTCCATTTTTTGCAGTGGCAGCCATCAAAATACCACTTCGCCCTTTCAAAAAGGTAGCATCTAAAAACACCATAGGACGACAATAGCTGAATCCAAATATACATGCCTCATAACATACAAAAACTCTCTCAAATTGATTAGTGTCAGAATCCACATCCATACTTGAATAACTATTTGGGTTATTTCTTTCCAATGCCTTCAAATACCAAACTAAATCATTGTAAGATTTCTTTTCATCACCGTAAATATCATTCATAGCCAATTTCTTACCCTTATAAGCAAAATAATAGCTCAGCTCCACATCATAATCTCTTCTAAAACTTTTAATGATATCCTTCGTTTTTCTTTTTGGCTCATCACGAATTTGAGTGAAGATTAGACTTTTCACAAGATCACTATTAATAGTTGGACTACCAAGTGAACGAAATCCACCACCACAAGTATGATTCAGCTGAATGTTTTTAACAAACAATTGGTCCAATTGCTTCAGTTTGCAAGAAGCATGAATCCTAAATGGACAACTATCTATAGCACATCGAACTGTCAATCGTTCTTTACAATTCTTAATATATTGTACTTTAAACCCATTCTTCAAACAATAAGCACTAACCGTTCTACGGAATCCAATAGCAGAATCAAACTGTTGACCAACCCCAGTAAAAAATTCCATATTTGAATTCTTCTTCAACAACTCATGTAAATCCTTTTGTTGAGTAAAACCAGAATCTAAATCATCATCATAACCTAACATATTATTACTTGACTCAACACCAACAACTGAACCAGACTTGCTACTTTCACCAACAAAATTATCCATTGAATCATTCTTCAGCCGTAGAAAAAAAACCAAAAATTCTTCCTTTTTAAACCAAGACAAAATCAATATAGCTTGAAGATCACTATCCGTTTCAATAAAGGTAGTCTTTGATTCTCGAATATAAAAAATATCAAAGCATAATGGAGTAAAATTATTCCACTGCTCCCAAATCATATTCCTAACATAAGAAATAGAAGCATCCAATCCAAAACGAGCACTAAAACAATTGTTATTGAAATCAAACACAACTATAACAGATGAATCACACCTGCAAAAAAAAATGTAAAAAAAATATTAAAAAAATATAACTATGTGAAACTGATCTTAAATAAAAACTAATAGCATAAGACTATTTAAATCATTTTTTATACCATTTTTTGAAAAAGATAAAACAATTTATCTTTTAGAGATCACTATCACTCTTTGGGATAACCTGATTACAACAATGGAACATGTGGAAGAAAAACATTCGTTGTGATTGTACCTATTCAAGTTTACATTGTTGAAAAATCATAGGTGAAAAAGATGATCTGCAAAAATATACTTAATGGTAAAAAAGAAGAGCTAAAAAATTATCATAACAAACACACACTAAGATCAATATGGTCTTTAAAACACATAATCACATTCAATGGCTGCCAAATTATTACTAGAGCCAGAATGGAATTTTGATACACCATTCTTAAACATCTAAACAATCAGAGTTTAATTGCAAACTAAAGAACAAACGAAGCTAAATACACAGTGATTGTAAGAATAAAACAATACCATTCAGAAGCCATTATTCCAACTACATCAAACAAAACCTTCCTCCAATAGATGAAAACAGCCTCCTGTGAAAAGAAACATACAGTAACATCATAAAAAAAAGAATTGAGAATGAAAAACAGCAAATAAAAAAGAAACTCACCAAATGAAGAAAATCGCCTCACGATTTCCCACAATTAAAGTCGATTTTGATTTGAGAAGAAACTAACGCCTCACGACCGCTTCAATTGCACAAGAAACGACCGCTTTGATTGAACAAGATACGTCTAATTTTCACGACCGCCTAATTTGCAAGATCGGTAGATTTCAGAAGGCACGTAGTTCTTTGAGAAGATGAAGACGCACGCGCCTAATTTTCACGATCAGTAGATTTCAGAAGATACGTACTTGTTTGAGAAGATGAAGTCGCACGCGCCCAATTTCCAAGATCGGCAGATTTCAGAATATACGTAGTTGTTTGAGAAGATGAAGACGAACGCGCCTAATTTCCACGATCGATTTCAGAAGATATTTAGATGTTTGAGAAGATGAAGACGCACGCCGCACATAATTGTCCTCGAAAATAATAGTTTCAAACCCGTGTCCTGGAAAAAAAATGGGCCATATAATTAGGCCCTTCGTACCAATTTCCACTAAATGCAAATACCAATTATAAAATTTATAATTTATTATGTTATATATATTCATATGTATTCTTTTTATTAATTAAACAATTTATTTAATCAAATATAACATTTATATTATTTAATTTTAAAAAAATTTAAAATTTTCATTTTACGACTCTTTGTAAAATTTTGCGAGTACCAAATTTAAACAAATACCCTTATTTGAATTAACCTAAGACTCAAAAAACTTTAAGGTCTTTCACATGGCATAATCTAGAAATATATCATTTCAACGAGCTAGGTAAAAGCCAGGAGATTGGGAGGTTCTTTACATTAGAGTGATCCTTAATCAAAATAAAATTCTCCTTAGTTTAAACATCCTTTCCTCACACACCCATATGGTTAGGCTTTTAGAAAGTAATTTCCTACGTGTTAGTTAATTATTCATATAAGTACAATGTAGGCTCTTACACCATTATTGGATCATATGCGTTGACAGTGGGGTGAAATTTAAAAAAATTGCACAAGGTCTTATTTTGTGATTACGTGAAATTTGTTTTTATCCGTTCTAAATCAAAATCTGTATTTCTCAATAAAAGCCTTTGGGTAGTCTTTTGATTTGTTTAAAACATTCGTTTGTTAAAATCCAAAATAATATTTATTAATAATTTGATTTAAAATTATTTTATTATTTTATTTTAATTTTATATTTTAATGTTTTACAATATTCATATTCATAATACGAATATCACAACAATATTAATGAATAAACTATTTAGGAATACATTATGAAAATTAACCATTTCTGTCCTACTGTCAATAAATTATCAATGCGATGAATCAATGTTAAACTAATGGCAAAGGATTAATATATATTTATGTATAATATTAAATTAAACTAATAAAAATTATTTATTATTCGGCTATCAATATTATATAGGAATACACACGCACACACATATACATACATACATATAAGTATATATCTAATATTGTTTGTTAATATAACTTTAATTTAAACAAAATATGTATAAAACTTATATTTAAAATATTTCGGTTTCATAATCCGAATGGATTTATATGCTTGAATAACTTAAAATCGAAATTTAAATTGTATTTGAATTTTAAACATAATATACAAATATATATATATATATATATATATATATTAAAATATTTAATTACTATAAGTCAAAAAGATAAGTTTTTAATTTTCTACATTAATTTTTGTATGAAAATTGACAACCTACTATACATACATACATACATACATATGTATATGAATACACCCATGCAAATTTTTTTGTTTTAGTAAAAGTCGAAACTAGAATTTTAATTGATTTTCTATTACTGTTTATTTAAATCCCAAAACCATTTTGTTGCTTTAAATAAATAAACTAATTATAATATATATATATATGTATATGTATATGTATATGTATGTATGTATAGTAATCAGGTCAAAACAACAATAATAATTTTTTTTGAAACAAACAGAAGATAATATATATATTATTAGAAATTGTTTCATTTATAAAATATTAAAATAAAAATTTTGGATTTTCTTTATCGATATATGCCTTGGGTGTAGGAACCCGGTCCGTTTTTTAGTGAAAGAAATAGGTAAATTTAAAAAAAAAATCCCTAACTGGATCTTAGTGGGCATACGAAGTCTAATATTTAACACTGGATCCAATCTAGTTATTTTTAATAAAATCTTATTTTATTTTGAAATTAATCTAATTATTTAAATATATTTAATGTTAATATACAATCAAGCGAGGTAGAGGAGAGAGCGGTGGACCATAGATGAAAGGGTAAATTGAATCAAATTGAATTAAATAGAAGAAATGTTTTGTTTCATTTAGAGAAAGAAACCCTTTTATTTTTCTCTTTTAAAACTTTCATTTAATTTTAGATCCAAAAATTTGACCATAACCTTCCATGTGTTACCAACCAAATAATGAATTACATATGGACCACTACATCTAATATGTATACACATGATTATTAATAATATATACAGGGTATGACATAATGATATGACTTACAATGACATAGTCAATAAATACATTTGTGGATACTGAGATTTATATCTACCATGTATGTACGTACGTACGTACATGGTAGGTATAAATCTCAGTATAGTGACTGCCTTAATTTAATTCTTTAGTGAAGTTCATATATATATATATATATATATATAATCTTCAGAAAGCATATCTTAATAAGATAAACATTGAATTGATAATATTTAATATAGACCGATTGAATTAAAGTTACAAAAACAAAACCGAAGATTAAAATCTAAGATTGCTACGTAGAATATATTTAAATTAAAATTTGGATTAAGTTAATTAATGTAAAATATCTCTTTGTATTAATATTATGATATACATACATACACATATGTAATATTATGATTGAATTTTTTTCACATAATTCAGAATACGTATACATGTAATGTTAAATTGTTCTAATCCATTTACAAGTGTATACTATACAAAACACACACACACACACATATAAATTATATAAATGAACCTTTTGCGAAATACATTTTTCTAAGTTTGAAATAACCAAAAGTTTGAAGTCGAAAAACATATGTTAACTTCAATAAGAAATCAACGACTTTTATGATTCTAAATGATCAAAATTCAGAACTAAACAATTGAATTACAAAAATTGTATACTATGTTTATAAAGCCATTACATGTTTATTAAAACCATATTCATTGTTAATAACTTAAATATATATATATATATATATTGATTTTAATCTACCAAATTAAATCAAACCAAAAATAATGAATTAGTTTTTTAGAATGTATCATTAAATCCAAATTAAGATGAGACAACAATACATATATAAGATCGTGATAAGAACGGTACAACTAAAATATACAAATATAAATAGGAATTGCACCACATAGATCTAGCCAATTAGCGACAAATTGGTCCACATGTCCTCGTTGGACTCCTAGAATCAATATCCAAACTTTGCTAGAATCAAGTGAGCTACTTGATTTATTTTATTTGAAGTGGTTTTGGGCGAAATGATGAAAAAATCTCGGTCATAAGAGATGGAGGCCATGGCCATGGATGACAGAAGAAGGAGGAAAAGCTAAATTGAATTATAAAATGAATGAGAGGATTTTATTTTCCGGAAAGAATAGAAACCTTTCCTCTTCCTTCTTTAAAAACTCCCCCTTTTAAGTCCTATTTAATTTTCAATTAAGTGAACCCTTCCTCCCTCCTTTGCATGTCCGACCAAGGATTTGCTCTTACATGGACCAATTTTCCAAAAAGTCAGTTAAGTAATTAAGTGTATTTAAATTCCATTTAAATACATACCGATATCGTATATCGATACATGTATATATAACTATTATACATACATGCAAATAACTACTAACAACACCTTAAACATCAGTTAAATAAATAATAATTAATTTAATTAATTTATAAAATTTTAGAAACTTGTTAAATCATGGATTTTTTTGGATAATTCATAAATGTGGCTGTGAGACACAGATTTGTGAATTCAGTCGGCGATTAAAAATGAATAATCGAAATATTAACATTCACACGTCATCCTGGCTAGTGGTGTGATATTTTGGCCAAATTCACCAACACTATATCACTTTAGGATGTATGAAATTCTTTATTAGTCAAAACTTCAATATTATCTACTTCAACTCGATAAGTTCATGAACAAAGTTCTTGGTTCAATATTAATATTTATTATTAACTGTTTTACTCTAACCAAGGATTTTGACTTTGAGTTGACTACAGTAGATTGTGATACTAACATCATACAATTGAGGACAAATTATCTGCTAAATATTGCTTCACTTCTAATGCTACAACACATATTTAACTATAGTTGCTCGATGGATCGACATGCCATGATTTAACTATTATCAAAGTGGAGTATCTATATTGATGTTCCATGGTATTCTCATGTTGAGCGAACTGCGTAATATCATTACACCGAGATTTCCTATTTAACCTAGCTGTTATCAACCAACAGGAAACTCTTGGACGAGTTATTCCGTAATTATCCAATAACTTCAAATACATAACCCCTTGGTACCCCCAGCAACCATGAGTACTACATTGCCTAACATTTTAAGAGTGTTACATGCTTTGATATGGATGAACCGATACCCTTTTCTCGAAACATCTTGACCGGGAATATTTAAACAAAATGTCATTTTACTTTAATATTAGTTAATCACGATTGCAACCACTTGCAACTATAATCACATAACATTTTATTTAAGGATTATTCTTATTATGTACTTTAAATTAATTACTTAATTAATTAAACAATAATATAACAAATAAAGGAAAAAAAACAACAAGAAAAGAGTCGCAGGTCCCTGTTTTTGATGTTGTTATACAAAAAGTCCCTGCAGAAATGAATATATAAATTTGGTCCCTATTTTTCAAAAATAAAAAAACGCAAAGTGTCTTGCACTTTTCTGACAGAAAATGCAAGATAACTTGCACTTTTCTAATTTTGAAATATTTTTCGAAATTTACGAAAATTTTGAAAAGCGCAAGTTAACTTGCACTTTCATCAAAAAAGCGCAAGCTAGTTTGCGCTTTCTAATTTTGAATTTTTTTTTGAAAATTTTAAAAATTTTGAAAATTTTGAAATTTTTGAAAAGCACAAGGTAATTTGCGCTTTCTATCAGAAAAGCGCAAGCTAGTTTGCGCTTTCTGATTTTGAAAATTTTGAAATTTTAAAAAGCGCAAGCTAACTTGCGTTTTCTGATTTAGAAAAACAGGGACTTAATTTACATACTTATTTCTATAGGGACTTTTCTTGTAACACCATCAGAAATAAAGACCTTTCGTGCAAAGCCCCAAAAAACAATGTTACTATAAACTTGATTGACTTCAAAGTTAGTATATGTAACAAATTACATAATTGTCCCTAAGGAATACCACTAACCCTTTTAGTCTCTCATTTGCACATGTGGTCAGTTAGGGAATATTAATACTATTCCTCCAATCAGTTCAGAACTGATGGAGCCGGTCCCTTAGTAAACGGATCTTCTATACTGTATTATTTCTATTATGTCAACCAACATCTCTACATCGTTGATAAACTGCCTTTATCATGTAAAACTTTCGGAATACGTGTCTAGACATCCAATGAGCCATAGTTTCTTTTACGATCTATATCACAACATTATTTTCACAGAACAATGTTATGGGATTCTTCTCAACATTTGGAATCAGCCCTAGCTCAATTATAAATTTTTTTATTAATATTTTTACTACTTTTATCGCGGCGCTATTCAAGGCGACGTCCTCAACCTTCCGATTGAATAAGCAACCACCTCTAGTTTGGAATATTTCTAAATTAAAGCAAATTGATTGAGGTAGAACATGAATTTAGGATTCACATGCTATATTTGATATCACTTGTGACGTTCAAGTCGGATTAATGCTCCTTCATAAGGAGTTCGTTGTTTCCAAAGAAAATTCTCTACTATTTCATAAATACCCATGATTGCTCATAGCTACAATTTAGCGATATTAATTCAGATTTGTTACTCACTCAGTGCATCAATTACATAAGAAAATAACTATAATAGACACTACAACATATACGTTAATTCCTATTGTCGATGCATAAGAAATCCATTTCATATGCTCCACGTTAAATATTTTAATATGGTGTTTGTGTATATCATTTTGGGACAATCCCAACATCCTTGCTAATAGTTTTAGAAATATTCTATTACCCTTAATATTCTTTCTTGTAGTCACATGATTCATTGCATTTTGACTGAAAATCAAACAATTTGATTTTTTGGTCAAAATATTTGCTTAACTCTGATGCTTGTCAAACGATACTATCATATCAATTCTTGGATCTTATCCAACATTTACAAACTCAGTCATCACTCCCAATAAATGTCATGCATTTTGGTCATTATGTGTAAACGACCTATTTTAAATCATTATTCAAAAATTTTGTTACAACTAAGATTTACCAAAGTCAAGGTCATATTGGGCGATAATTTTACGAGTAGAATCTGAATTAACTTAAGTACGTTGACCAACGAATCTGTTGTGCAAATTTCAAGAACTGAAATTTACAACGTTATTCTCATCGATGTTGCTTGTTATATTCCAACTGCATCAACCTTCCTTTCAAAAATGAACCCAATGAATCATATCCCTTCAGGTACAACTATCAAAATTTTAATTTGATAATGTAGTTGGAATTTATTTTAGATTTAAACATCATGTCATATGTTGGAGTCTATACTCTTTATGGTTTATTGGCAACTGAAGAAATTGTTACTGCTAACAATTTTGTTCTCGACATTGATACGAAAATCATAATTTCACTTTAATGTATGAGAATTCGTATTAGACATTCTAATGAGTTGTGCATATTTTAGCCTCGGTTAATTTTTTTAATATAATGCAAATTGCTTTATTAGTTTAAACTCACTAATATTTACAGACAAGATAAAAAAGAAATATGTACATGAAAATATAAAACAGGTTCTAATATACAACCCATTTTAGTCCTAAACCATTTCAACCCGCACCGCCGCTAGATGCTTTTACTATCCATGAGAAAAATACAACTAAGATCATTTCAGTTAAACCCCCTCTCTTCTTTTCCAAACTCAATAATGGCGGCGCTGTAGAAAAAATGAATTAAAACTTTCTCATTCGTATTTCTTGCAACCGCTACATTATGCTGCATATCCTTTTCTTCTGCATAAGATATCCGAGTATTGTTGGGTATCCCAGTAGGTTCTCTTCAAGCAAAGTAGATCTACACCAGATCCATTCATAGTCTTCAGATCTAGAGCTTTGACCATTAAAAACACCATCAACTTGATTCGTTCTTCTTTTATTTGAGAAATTCAAATAAGTATCGGGAGCAGAGAAAATTGTGATGTTCTCTTATCAAGAGATAATCTTTTGATGATTTTGTGCAGAATGAACAAGCTTGCTTGGACCAGAGTTCAATGAAAGCTCCAGCTCTTACACATGATTGTTAAAGAATTTATCCCTACAATATTATTTGTGAGAAAGAAAATGAATGTAACTAAAACATGTACCTTACCAGAGAACACTAAGGCTAGACGAGAAATAATCTGTCAGTTTATATGATCATAACGACCAACCTTATAGTTCAGTGAGCCTAACTCCCACTTTTTACTTAATTTCTCGGCTTTAATGCTGGTATAATTTTTAAATTTTGATCTGCAGGATCTTATCTTGGTTGCTGTTGATATGAATTTGCAAGTGACTTGGGTATCGTTTGTTTAAATATTGAATACTATTGTTTGTTCACATTCTCATCGGAAATTTATTTTGTGAATATAAATAACTACTTTCACAATATTACCCCTCAAAGTTAAAATTAATTATTCTCCCGTGTAACTGTCATGCAAAACAAACTTAAACATCTTATTTTACGTCTTATATTAATATACAAACAAAAAAACCAACAAACATTCACATGTGCGATTATTATAAAATCTACAAAACACGTCAAAAATAGAAAATTTGAATGTAAATATATTTTATAAGAGTTTGGTTGGGAAGAAAATATTTATTATAATAAAACTTAAGTTTGTTTGTGTTTGGATTATCAACTAATGTTTTCAGCGTTATTAATATATATATGTTCAATGTGTTGAAATAAGTTATTATAAACATATTAGACGATTTTGTCCAACTTTTCGTAATTATGTAATATGTTGATATTCTGTGTATGTATTGCGGATTTTGTTTAAGTTTTCATGTACCTTAAATAAATTAGTATTGTTCAGCTTGTCGAAATTTTTTATTTATAATTCTTTTAGCCGCATTACATATTTCAGTTTATTTATTTTTTCATTTTCATTCTTATTAACCAATTTATAAATTATCGTATTTTAACTTCATATTATATGCGAAAGTTGCGGTAGTTTGACATTAATTTTTTTCGATCGTCACTAGTTTTTAGTATATTCGTTTCTCGTAATTGAAAAATGCACTATAAAATTAAAAACAAAAAATAACCATAAAAATCACTAACTAAAAACAAAATATACGTTATGTTTGAACTTTTCTAATTGTTTGATATAATTAAAAAAAACAATTACATATTATATTGCATATAGGTATAATTGGAAAATGTGGAGCACTAAGTGATCAGCACTTACAATAAGCATTAAAATTTTGCTTACTCAAGTGTGAATAGAAGAGCTTAATGAAAACACTTTTTCGAAAACAAACAGACTAACAATCACTTATCACTTATTTAATTAAACTTTTAGTCCTTTTTTTCTTTAAAACAAATGCAACTTGTTCTGGGTTACTTATGCCGTTGAAAATTCTTCTGTTACGCTTTTCCCATATCACCTCCGCACAAGTTGATAATGTGTTTTAGCTATATTAGCACTTTTGCACTTTTGATAAAACTTGACTATTGTTAGCACCAAAATTGGTCACTAACCTCGTTGAGAAAGATTATGTAGAGAGATTAATGAAGAAGATAAATTAGAACTGAAAAATAGCGTAATTCAATGCCAAAAGAACAACAAAAACGAGAACACCAGATTTATAGTGGTTCGGCGTGACTGCCTACGTCCACTTTGAGTTTTGATCTTTATTGCTTTCACAAGTAGTTGAATACAGATACAATCCATATATTAAAGACTTGAATACAAGTTTGAACTGAATAGAGTGAGTCTTGAAAGCGACAGAGTCTCCCAGTGTTCTCGAAAAAAGATCCCTTTTACTGTGCCCCTGCCTCTCTATTTATAGACGAAGATGGGTTGGACTTCCCTGGTGGGCCTAGTGGCAAGATACCTCGGCCCAAAACAAGTAACATCTGTGTGCCGAACCATGAATTCCAAATGGGAACTCTGTGCCGAGCCTCTCGTTACCAGGTCAAATAACCGGTTAACACTTTGCCCCCCAAAGTACGTCTTGTTGCATACATGACGTGCTTTGAATCGAAGCAAGTTAGAGTCTCTAGAAAGAAATCCATCATATTTTCTTAATAGTCATTATTCTTCAATTTTATCCTCCTAAAGAGTCGTATCTTTCTTTAGTCGTCCCAACGTTTGGTCGATTTCCAATAGTATAAATTCAGGATTGTAGTTCATCAGTGGCCATCTGTGTCTGGTATTTTAGGGCTAGTAAACTTTGGCTATCTAATCCAGTCTTTTCTTAATAACCCTATGTGAAAATCCAAATTCTGTTGATTTCAAGAAGTCGAATTTTATGACTATAAACGTGCACATTCAGGTACATGTTCTTGCCATTGGCTCCCGGACGCGTTTTATATTTTCATGAGTTATCACCAATTCCTTCTAGTTTAATTGCAATTCAATTGCAATTCCTTGTTTATATTTTTTTTTGTAATATTGGTTGTCATAAGCCACTCGATGAGAGGGGACTTCAAATTCTACATATATGATGGCCTTGGAGCCATAAGTAAGGGCGAATGGAGTATGGCCAGTCGCGAACTCATGGGTAGTTCTACAAGCCCATAATGCTGTTGAGAATTCATACACCCATTTACCTCCAGCCTTTTCCAAACCTCTCTTCAGAATAGACTTTATGATGATTTTGTTCATAGCTTCAACCAATTATAATGGATCATGGAAGGTCATAAGGACAGATGACATTAAGGACAATGAAGTTGATTATTTTCTTCATCTTGGTCGTGGTTAATAGTTCTTCATCTTCCCATTTGGTAAAGTAATCAACCGCTATGATGGCGTATTCCACGCCACCTTTAGGATCGGAAAGAAGATGATGATGTCAATGCCCCCAAGTGGCAAACGGCTACGGACTAGCCATTCGAGTAATTTCCATCGGCGGGGTTCCCAGATTTTTTGCAAACATCTTGCACTCATTGCATTATCTAGCATGATCAACCGCATCTTGATTGATAGTTGGCCAGTAACACCCGTAGCGGAGTATTTTCTTTGTCAGGGTTTGCCTTCTAATGTACTCGCCGCATTCTTCTTCATATACTTTGCTCAAGACTCATTTGATATCATTATGGGTGATATACCAAAGCATAGGAATGGATAAATTTATTTCTACACATGACTTCTTCTTGGATGATTTGACATGAAGCTTTGAGGAGGATCTGTCGTTTTCCATTCCTCTATTTAGCAAGAATTTCTCATTGTAGATAGTCTTTGATAGGAGTCAACCATGACCCTTTTCTGGCTCTGTCTCCAAGATCTAGCCGATCTCTATCCATCAATGCTTGGAATACTAAATATTTCAATCGAAACAAAATATGTCTGTTGCACGTCCCTGAAACTGGCCAACATGGCCAATGACCTAAATCTTTTCATTTCAATCACTGAGGATGTGTGTAAGATGTAATACGTGAAGTCGGCTAGTAGCTCTTGGACCTGGTCAAGATAAGGAGCAAGACAATGCCCCCTAGCAAGATCAACTTCCTTAACTTTGCATACTACTAATCAGGAATCACAAAACATATATAAAATTTCCACTCCAAGTCCTCTAGCAAGTTTGAGGCTGGCGGTCGAGGCTTCATACTAAGCATCGTTGTTTTTACAGGGAAATCGAGTTTCAGGACGTAGCAGATCGATCGTTCCTCAAGAGTCATTAACATGACTTATGCGCCATAACACTGATCACTGGATGCTCCATCCACGTACATTTTTCATCTGTTGGTTGGCTCTCTACTACTCGTCGAGTAGTCTTCTGATGCAGCGAATTCGAGTATGAGGTCTGCTAATTTCCGTCCTTGGATAGCCCTTCGAAGGAAATAAGTGATATCGAATTGGCTTAGTTCGATATTCTATTTATGTAGTCTTTCAGATGTCTCAGGTTATTGTATGCCCCGTCGTAATGGCTGGTAGGCATAGACGTTGATGGGGCAGGCCTAAAAGTAAGAGTGGAGCTTTCATGATGAAATTAATAGACATTGCGCTAGCTTTTGTAGCTTCGGGTCGGTATCCAATGCATGGCTCGCGATAGTCGGTGAAATCACACATGCATGTCAGAATGGGTCCAAGGGAATATATCATCATTTATTCAGAAAAATCCAACTAATTCTTTCATCATCCTTGCACTGAGCTGTGAACCGATATTCAACACCCAGAAAAGGTCGCCATGGCTGGTTATAATGTCGACTGTCAGCTTAGTGGGTGCAATCCCGGATTCTTTGAGTTCAGATGTAACTATTTTGCATAACATTCAATGTGAAATATGGTTGGGACGGTCAATGTTGATGGTTACTCTGGTCGAATCCTAGAGTCTTGTCATGAGTTGTTAAGTCAAATAATGAAGGGCTCTGAATGCTCTAATTGATTATCTGCAAATGGCCAAAGATCAGGCTTAAAAGCACGTTGAAGGAAATGTCGAGTAGGGGTCAGCCTCGAGTAGCGTGCAACTGCATAGCTGGATCTTACTATGAGTTTGAATTTGCTTGTACATTCGAGTAACACATTTTCTATTCAATGCATTCATGATCCTTCACTCGCCCTTCGGGTTGGAGTGACAGTCAGTTGCCCACGAGCTTTGGCATTGATTTAATGATTCTATCTCTAGATATTCTTTTGGTCGTAGCCTTGAGTAACTGTAAGCACTATATATAAGTTTCAATATTGAGCTATAGTAGCTAGTCTTTGGATGATCACACTTCTGCTCCCAGTCTCGGGTTGACAAATGTGCTGCGTGGACGGTTGAGTCTCGCCCTAGCTATGTTTATATTACCACCTAAACTCCAAAAACATAGAGTTGATCGGTGAATAGTCAGTTCACACTCATCCTACTTCTCACTCGTGCCCCTAAGCCTGGGGTATATACCAATAAGTAGGAAGGCCAACCATGCCCTCTTTAGCTTTACTCTCTTTCCCCTTGAATTGTGGGATCATGTCAGTTGATGAAAGGCTGAGTCTCGCCTATCCTGGATTGTATTGTGGTTTTTCATTCCAAGGGGAATACTCCGATGCGTCGTCAGTTTATGGGTGTAAGCTGGATATTGGACGGTCAGCCACGTCCACTTTGGTTCATGTTCTGTAATCAGATCTTGGGTAAAGTTGCCTCAAGAGCAGTCGGGTCATGCTCATCCAGTTTCATACTCCTCCTGATGGATCGAAAAAGGGTGCTGGAGAATTAATGACCAAGTCTTCATGGTTTACTCTCCTTTCCACACTCTGGTGGTCAAAGTTTTTCAAGGGACATTCGAATCACATTCGTATGTGCTTGGTTTGGATCGATATTGACCATCGATCTAAGGTATGATATAGTCGGTCGTTCGTAGCTTTGGATGTCGTTCCGATTGGCTTTGTATTAAGGTTTCCTTGCAGTTGTTGCCTTAAGTTGTAAAGAACTCCAAACTAGAGCTACAATGAGCTGTCGTATTCAGCTTTTAGTGATTTGTACTCTTGCTTCATACATTGATTTGGCCAGGCCACAAGTCGGATGGTCGAACTCCATCCCTAGCGATTTTTTGTCAAGTCATTTATACTCTAGTTCGCGCTCCGGGGACTTAGAGTACTCTAGTCCGCTTCAAGAACTTAGATATTTTTCTCAAGCCGTTTATACTCTAGTCCGCTTCAGGGAATTAGATATTTTTCTGAAGTCATTTATACTCTAGTCCGCGCTCTGGGGACTCAGAGTACTCTAGTCCGCTTCAGGGACTTAGAGATTTTTCTGAAGTCGTTTATACTCTAGTCCGCTTCAGGGAATTAGATATTTTTCTGAAGTCATTTATACTCTAGTCCACGCTCTGGGGACTCAGAGTACTCTAGTCCGCTTCAGGGACTTAGAGATTTTTCTGAAGTCGTTTATACTCTAGTCCGCTTCAGGGAATTAGATATTTTTCTGAAGTCATTTATACTCTAGTCCACGCTCTGGGGACTCAGAGTACTCTAGTCCGCTTCAGGGACTTAGAGATTTTTCTGAAGTCGTTTATACTCTAGTCCGCGCTCTGGGGACTCAGAGTACTCTAGTCCGCTTCAGGGACATAGAGATTTTTCTGAAGTTGTTTATACTCTAGTCCGCGCTCTGGGGACTCAGAGTACTCTAGTCCTCTTCAGGGACTTAGAGATTTTTCTCAATTCGTTTATACTTTAGTCTGCGCTCTGGGGACTCAGAGTACTCTAGTCCGCTTCAGGGACTTAGAGATTTTCCTCAAGTCGTTTATACTCTAGTCCGCGCTCTGGGGACTCAGAGTACTCTAGTCCGCTTCAGGGACTTAGAGATTTTTCTGAAGTCGTTTATACTATAGTCCGTGCTCTGTGGACTCACAGTACTCTAGTCCGCTTCAGGGACTTAGAGATTTTTTTGAAGTCGTTTATACTCTAGTCCGTGCTCTGGGGACTCAGAGTACTCTAGTTCGCTTCAGGGACATAGAGATTTTTCTGAAGTCGTTTATACTCTAGTCCGCGCTCTGGGGACTCAGAGTACTCTAGTCCGCTTCAGGGACATAGAGATTTTTCTGAAGTCGTTTATACTCTAGTCCGCGCTCTGGGGACTCAAAGTACTCTAGTCCGCTTCAAGAACTTAGAGATTTTTCTGAAGTCGTTTATACTCTAATCCGCGCTCTGAGGACTCAGAGTACTCTAGTCCGCTTCAGGGACATAGAGATTTTTTTGAAGTCGTTTATACTCTAGTCCGCGCTCTAGGGACTCAGAGTACTCTAGTCCGCTTCAGGGAATTAGAGATTTTCCTCAAGTCGTTTATACTCTAGTCCGCGCTCTAGGGACTCAGAGTACTCTAGTCCGCTTCAGGGACTTAGAGATTTTTCTGAAGTCGTTTATACTCTAGTCCGCGCTCTGGGGACTCAGAGTACTCTAGTCCGCTTCAGGGACATAGAGATTTTTCTGAAGTCGTTTATACTCTAGTCCGCGCTCTGGGGACTCAGAGTACTCTAGTCTGCTTCAGGGACATAGAGATTTTTCTGAAGTCGTTTATACTCTAGTCCGCGCTCTGGGGACTCAGAGTACTCTAGTCCGCTTCAAGGACTTAGAGATTTTTCTCAAGTCGTTTATACTCTAGTCCGCGCTCTGGGGACTCAGAGTACTCTAGTCCGCTTCAGGGACATAGAGATTTTTTTGAAGTCGTTTATACTCTAGTCCGCGCTCTGGGGACTCAAAGTACTCTAGTCCGCTTTAGGGACTTAGAGATTTTTATGAAGTGCAGGTGTATTTCCACCCGTTTGATTTGTATTTCATTTACCGTATCGAGGCTAATGTTGTCGAATGAACGATCAAACCACGTTCGCTCATGGAATGGGACTCTGCCCCCAGCATCAAGGATGAAACTTGGCAAATTGACGGTCAATTCTCGTCCGCTTGGTGATTATAGCTCTTCCAATCAAGTCAAGGAAGGAGGTATATGACAGATGGTTGAATCACATCCATGCTGGGGTTGGATAATCAAGTCTCGCATAATTTGCTTCGTATCTCTTTCCAGAAAACGAGGATGATGGATTACTGGGTAGACAAAGTAAGTTGCATATGTTTCACGGTGTAGTCGCGTCCATGTATTGAGAGCGATGGTCAACGAGTAGGCAGTCTACCATAGCTACTTCAAGTTGGGCTTTCGAACAACCTTTCGTGTTCAGGGTAGGATTTGATGTGTAGATGATCAAATCACATCCACTTTAGACGAATCCCGGCGTCACTGAGCTTCATGAGGGGTATCTGTATTTTGTCAAACTTTGTTCTATGACTCGATTGGAGTGGATGATCGGGCCATATTCAATCCAAGCCTTGTTTAGGTCTCCAAGTCAAATGTGGAGGTCGATGGATGGATGGTCGGTTATGTTGGCTTTGTATTGGGCTCTGACCATGATGAGCTTTTCAATCTCTAGTCCTTGGCCCCAAATCAAAAGCACATGGTTGATGATGAGCGAACGAATCATGCTCGTCTTGATGAAACTCCACAAATCCGATTAAGGTCCGCGTGGATTGGTTGGAAGCCAACTTTGAGTACTTGGTCACCTGCATCGTTTTGGAAGAAGTTTAGTTTAAGTATGTTGCAATTCAAAGCACATTTCAAATTGAAATTGAAAATAATCCAAAGAAGTTTGGGATAAATCTCATTGATAAGTGGAGTAGCATCGTGTGATTGCTATTCAACTCTGCCCCTAGCCCCTTCTAGTGGGATGCCGACTGCCAACGGTTCAATTATTAATTATAGTTCTTTATTGATGGGCATCCGCAGTTCCTGGCTCGCCCTTCTATGAGGCTTGCATGTACTACTGAAGCTTTCTTTTCCGAAAAAGCTTTTCGATCACACCTCGGAGGTGTTTGTAATCGCCAGTGTCAGGATCAGTGTGCATCTTGGAATATACAACATTCCTCCGATTTTCTCTGGACTTCGATGGGCTCTCTCGAGGTTGGTTTCCAGTACCAATTTGAGTCGTGAGCTTCCAAGTAGAGGCTATCGATTGAATCTATCAAAGAGCATATGAGTCAAATTTTGAGATCTTGTTTTGTCTACTAGAATCAATGTCCTTAGCCGACAGGCCTGCATTGTTATTTTTCCTAGTATGCTCCACTCCTCCTCACTTTAGTTCTGATTCATTTTGTAAAAGAAACGATCCATAGTCGTAGGGGGCTCTTTAGCTAACTAGCTGCCAAAATATATCTGGAGGTCGACTTTCCTCAAACGCGATCAATATGATACCCTTGTTAGTATTTGGAATAAATTGCTTAGAGCATTGGTTTGCTTGGAGTCACTAAATTCGAAGTGCTGGGTCAGCGAAGAATGGTGCTTGGAGTCATCTTGGCGTTTGCTAGAGTCATATCATCTATGTTCTCCAACCTTTGGGAGTACCGTTTGAATAGCGGTTGCTTGTCCGTTCCCTTGATGCCGTTCATAAGCTACCGCTAGATCCTCTATGCCCTGGTCGATCATGGGATGTCAAGGAAGTGGATAGAATGTTCCTTTAACAAGTTGAGTTTTTGAATTCACTATTCGGAAATTTGGGTCGTACCCGAAATTATTATTTTTTTAAAAAATAGGGGTCGTACCCGATCCATATTTTTTTGGAATAGGGACCGGTCAGATTGTTTTTTGAGAGAGGGACTGGCATACACTGGGTCGCTCAGAACGACATGGTCCCGCTCGGCATACACTGGGTCGTTCGGCATGAAGTGGCTCGGCCTGGAGTGGATCGGCATGGAGTTGGAGTGGATCGGCATGGAGTGGCTCGGCCTGGAGCTGGAGTGGATCGGCATGGAGCTGGAGTGCATCGGCATGGAGTGGCTCGGCCTGGAGCTGGAGCGGCTTGGCATGGAGCTGGAGTGGATCGGCATGGAGCGGCTCGGCCTGGAGCTGGAGCGGCTCGGCATGGAGCTGGAGCGGCTCGGCATAGACTTGTTTTTCTGGAGCGCTCGGCTATTCTGGGGCGATCGGCATACACCTTTTCTGGAGCGTTCGGCATACCCCTTTTCTGGAGCGTTCGGCATACGCCTTTTCTGGGGCGTTCGGCATACGCCTTTTCTGGAGCGTTCGGCATAAGCCTTTTCTGGGGCGATCGGCATAAGCCTTTTCTGGGGCGATCGGAATACGCCTTTTCTGGAGCGTTCGGCATACCCCTTTTCTGGGGCGTTCGGCATACGCCTTTTTTGGGGCGTTCGGCATACGCCTTTACTGGGGCGTTCGGCATACGCCTTTTCTAGGGCGTTCGGCATAAGCCTTTTCTGGGGCGATCGGCATAAGCCTTTTCTGGGGCGATCGACATAAGCCTTTTCTAGGGCGATCGGCATACCCTTTTTCTGGAGCGATCGGCATACGCCTTTTCTAGGGCGTTCGACATAAGCCTTTTCTGGGGCGATCGGCATAAGCCTTTTCTGGGGCGATCGGCATACCCCTTTTCTGGAGCGTTCGGCATAGGCCTTTTCTGGAGCGTTCGGCATACGCCTTTTCTGGAGCGATCGGCCGAATTGCCTTCAGAGGAGGGTCGGCCTTCATTCAACTTGAGTGCAAACTTCAACGTCCAATCCCCAGATCTTGCGTACATCAGTGAATCCAATCTACGGCTATCAGCTTCCTTTAGATTTCTTTCAAATCTGAGTAGAATAGGAAGTTTTCTAGTAAACAACTGGATCTATCTCGCAAATATGGAAATCCACTAGTAGACGATGAGATCCAATCAAGCTGAGAATTCAATTCCCAGTGAAAGCACCAAAGTGTTAGCACCAAAATTGGTCACTAACCTCATTGAGAAAGATTATGTAGAGAGATTAATGAAGAAGATAAATTAGAACTGAAAAATAGCGTAATTCAATGCCAAAAGAACAACAAAAACGAGAACACCAGATTTATAGTGGTTCGGCGTAACTGCCTACGTCCACTTTGAGTTTTGATCTTTATTGCTTTCACAAGTAGTTGAATACAGATACAATCCATATATTAAAGACTTGAATACAAGTTTGAACTGAATAGAGTGAGTCTTGAAAGCGGCAGAGTCTCCCAGTGTTCTCGAAAAAAGGTCCCTTTCACTGTGCCCCTGCCTCTCTATTTATAGACGAAGATGGGTTGGACTTCCCTGGTGGGCCTAGTGGCAAGATACCTCGGCCCAAAACAAGTAACATCTGTGTGCCGAACCATGAATTCCAAATGGGAACTCTGTGCCAAGCCTCTCGTTACCAGGTCAAATAACCGGTTAACAACTATCATCTTAGTACTTTCTAAATCAATTTTTAATGTTTACTAGCCATTTCAACATAATACGACACCATTTCCATATGAAAACATTGTTTTACAGTGAAATTACAAATGTTCTATGTCTTCCAAACCTTGATTACACAAAACACATGTTGGATCAATGTTAATATGACGTCATATAAGTTTATGTTTGGTTGGCAATAAATTATCGATGATTTTATATAATCATATTGCCACTTTGTGTGAATTTTATGTCATACAAATGTGAAATGCTGCACACACATCATGTTGATATTAGGCGATTGAACCAGTTAAAACATCATTTTGATAGTTGCAAGGGAGAGGTAAAGTTAGAAAATAAATATTGAATAACACAATGAATTTATCGCATTGAAAGTATAGAATGTAACTAAAGCCGAATAATTATATGTTGTGAACCAAATTATAGATATGACATACTTTTATATATAATTAAATTCATTTATAAAAATCCTAAGTTACATTCTTATTTCATGAATGAGATATTAAAATTGTAAGAAAATGAATAGAGTGTAAAAAGAAAAACACGTGCCTTTGTAGAGCATCACATCATAGGGTTTGTTTTTCATTAAATAATGCGATCTCTAACTTTAAGGATTTGTGAAACATACTATAAATTAATAATAATTCTACACTTCCCATTTATTTAACTACAATTTAAGCTTTAGCTGTCAGTATCTATGAGTAAAACATATCTCCTACAAAGATGCATGCCATTATGAAAAGATAAATGAATTTCATTTTTCTACCATCATTAAGCGCATTGAAGTTATACATTTGGTGATTTTTCTGAATAAATGTGTTTCTACTCATAATATTTTTTCCTTATTGAAATCATTGGCAAAAATTCTAGTTTTGGTTTCAATATTAGAGATGAAAAAATATCTAAAGTTATTTGTAATCATGTAAGCAATAACAATGCATGCATAATGTAAATTCATAAATGGTTGATTTATAGTTGATAAAAAAAATTAGTCCACTTAGAGGATCTCATTTATGCTATTACATGTTTTGAAGTGAAATTCATGTATGATTAATTGAAATTTAATTATAAGAGCTAGTAAAAAATAAGAAGAGAAAGATCTAGAAGAAAGAAATTTGTTAAGAAGATATAAATTAACAACTCTTTATTTAATTTCTTTATTTACTTGTATGTTAACCATATTATACATAAAAAGATTTTTTAGTGAAGATATGAGGAAAATCATCAAAGATGCTAGGTTCAACTTCATATTAAATATAATATTATATTAGTTTATTTAACTTTGTATTTTTATATTTAAAGGCTATAAGAAATGAATGAGAGGATTTTGTCTTAAGAAAAGAATAGAAACCTTTCATCTTCTTTCTTTAAAATCCCTTTTCAATTCCTAATTAATTTTTAATCAAGCCAACTCTTCTCCCTCCTTCTCATGGCAGGCTAAGGATTTGCACTTGCATGGACTAATTTTCCAAAAAGCCAATTAAGTAATAGCGTATAAAACCTATTTAAATACATACCGATAGGGATGGGCGCGGGTCGGTTTGATGCGGTTTGGAGTCCAAACCGCTTCCGCACCGCATCAAACGGTTAATCAAAAATACAAACAATTATACTAATCTTTTAAATGGTTCGATTTCGGTCCGGTTTGAATGTAATACGGTTCGGTTTCGGCCCGGTTCGGTTTGAACCCATATTAAATATAAAATAAGAGAATTACTTTCATCAACAATCAATTTACGAAGGCAACTGTGTGAAACTTTTACAGTTAAAGGTTAAACACACAATATTATACTGAAATGAAAGATTAGTTCTTAATTGTATGAATATTTCAATTTGACATTTACCTACAAGTGAGATTTTTTTGGTAGATTAACCAAACATCAACATTAATCAATGCATAATCATTAAGGAAAATGACTAGGATTATGATTAGCATTTATCCAAAAAAATGAGATGAAAATATTACAAAACTATAACTTCTTCCTTTATGACAGCGATTATTATTAATATATCAACAACATACGCTAAATATAGAATGTACATCGTTAGAATCTAAAATAAGATAGGAGTTGTTTATATTTTTATCATAAGATTACTAATGTTAATTTTCGGTTCGGTCCGGTTTAATATGGTTGGTTCAATCGTCCAAACCGCAACCGAACCGTATCGATGCGGGTCGGTCTGGTTTGGGGTATCTGCTTCGGTTAGAAGATTCGGTGCAGGTTTCCGCACCGTTTTTGGGGTCCGGTGCGGGCGGTTTCCGTATAGCGGTGCGGTTTATGCCCACCCCTACATACTGATACTGTATATTTATATATGAATACATTACTTTTATATATACATCCAAATAATTAATAACAACACCCAAAACATCAATAAATAAACTTTAATTAATATTTCTAAAACATTAGTTAATTTTTAACATTTTATACAACTAATTGAACATTGTGGTATTTTTCGAGAATTGACAAATGTGGTTATGAGACTCAAAGAGGCGTGAATTCAGTCACTAATATTAATAATGAGCAATCCAATATTAACATGCACATGTCACCTTAGCTACCAGTGTGATAGTTTAGCTGAATCATCGCTTATAGATCTTTTTGGCAAAAATCCAATTTCACATTTTTGTAAGTGGTCCTTTTAGTAATAATAGTATATAGATAAGTTCTCTTCATCAAACTATATCACTTTTGAATGTATGGAATTTGGCAGTGCTCAAAGCTCCAATTTTATCCATATTAAACTTGATCGGTCCATAAAAAAAGTTCTTAGTTCAATAATAACATTTATTATTAACCTTCCTGCTCTGGTAAGAGATTTTCACATTGAGTTGACTATAGTCGATAGTTATATTAACTTAATACAACCGATGAGACAAATTCTCTATCGAATAGTGTTTCACTTCCAATGCTTCAACTCAGACCCAGTTATAGTCGCTCAACGGAGCTTCATGCCATGACTTAACTATAATCAAAATGTAGTATTCACATTGAAGTTCCACATTATTCTCAAGTTAAGGGAACGATGTAACATCGTCATGCTGAGATTTCCTATTTGACTTAGTTTTTTCAACAACTACGAGTTATACACTGCCCAACGTTTGGAGTGCGTTGCACACCCTAATTTCAACGGATGAATCAGTATCTTTTTCACGAAACATCTTGACATTGAATATTAAATATCATTTTATTTTGTGATTAATCACCCATGATTGCAGCTATTTGCAACTACATTCACATAACATTTTACTTAAGGATTTTCTCATTATATGCTTTAAATTAATTACTTAATTAATTATATCATAATACAACAAAGTATACGAAGGAAAACAAATTCAGTTAGTACGAACACGATTGACTACAGAGTTAGTTATATGTTAGAAATTACATGATTGCCCCTGCAACATACCACTAGCCATTTCAATTGGATAATAGCATGAAGATATCATTATATATATATATATATATATATATATATATGTAAATTTGATGCCAAAACCTTTCGTTGTTGATGTGTTGCCGAAAGTCGACTACGTTGTTTGCTAGTGTTTCATTTTCGAACCTTTAGTTCTCCTCCTTGGATTTAGGTTGGAAGGCTGATTCTTACTAATAGGGACTAATGGGGTAAGACCTCTTTTAGAAAGTGTATTTCAAAAAGTAATGGAGGTTATATTATTTATAGCTAAGGATTTGACTCTTTTCTCCTCATCTTTCTCTATCCCTATAAGACCAAACCCTATCTCCCCACTTAGAATTATACAATCGACCATATCATTGACCAAACATGGGTGATGGACTTTTGACTTCTATTTGAATTGTTGTTTAATTTTTTAATTCTAGCTCCTTAATTGATCGAATAGACATACAACTTTTATAATCCGTCTTGTCCAATTTTAAACTTTAAATGAATAATTAAAAATACCACAAAATATTACTATAACATTTGTACGAATGTATTATTAATTTATAACATTTATAAACTATTTTTGTTTCTTTGGTTGAATTCGAAAATAATCAATAATGATGTTGCATTGAATACTGGCGTGAACTCGATCCTCACTTAATATTTAAATAATTTAAAAATAGAAGCATGTACAGAGTTTGATGTAGCATAGTATCAGACCAAGTTCAATGCTTACAGATCATTTAGGCCAAATCTAATCTCTAATCTAAATAAACTCACCTAGCGACTACATTTTGTACACGTATTCTTTTTGTTATCACTTAGATATCTAGAGTTTGGTCTAAGGTAAAAAACACTATTAATATATGTATTTACTGCATTATCATCTTGAAATTCCTTAATTCAATCAAATAACATTCACCAATTAACTGATTTAATGGTCAGAATTTTGACTTTTTGACTTTTAAGTTGAATACCAATTACGGTGATACTAACTTTCTATAACGAAGGAGATAGATCCTCTCTTAGATAGTGTCTCACTTCAAGTAGTTCAATGTATACCTAACTATAGTCATAAAAGGGTCATCAACCAAGTTTTTAACCATAATCAAAGTATAGCCAAGTTACTTCTTATCAAACCTTCTATTTCAACTTAGTCATATTAACCTATAGAAGACTCTTGTCAATTTCCTCTGTGATTATTCCAAAAAATCCTAAGTACGTAACTCCTTGGTTCTCTCAAATGTCATGAGTAAATCACCGTCCATTGTATGGAGAGCATTACGTACACTAGTCTCAACCGATGTATCAACATCCTTTTCTTGATATATCTTGATTAGGAACATCTAAGGAGTAAGTAAGTGTATGTAACACCCCGCGATTTTAACGCTAATAAATTAAAAAGAATTTAATAAATAAGTGAATGCTAAAAATGGAATTTTTGAAAATTTCAGAATTTGGCTATGAAACTTACACTGTTGGAATCATGGTGATTTTTCGATCAATTTTCATATATAAACTTTTCCGATTGGAGTTCAAACAAAAAAACTATTAACGTTTGAAATTTAAGAGTCGAAAATAATTATACATGTAAATAAGGAAACAAATAATAATTAACCAATGTTAATTACAAACTGTTAAGTTTAATAGTAGCTTAGTGGTTAAGAAGCTAATTAGTGGAAACAAATTATAACGTTCAATTAATAGAGGAAACAAATGCATGAAATTGTTTATACAAAGAAACTAATTAACAAAATCTCTAACACTGTCAAACTTACACAATTAACACACCACAGGTCGACCCCAAGTGTACCTAGGTTGACCGATTTAATTTCGATAGTAAATTATTTTCTAACGGCCTGGATTTAGTACATTTTAATCGGACAGTTGGCATTGCTTTGAACCCCTGTAAATATAGACCTAAACCCTCACTTCCAACTCATAATTTTCTAATGGATGCAGAAGCTCTACCATTTTCTCTTCTCCTTCAAAAACTCTAAATTAATATAAATAGTCTAGTTTGCACGTATACACTATTAGAGGATTTGTAGAAGATGATAAAGATAAAGAATAGGTTCAAATCAAGTCGCTGCAACTAAGGTAAACTATAAATTCGGATTTGAATAGTAATCAACCTAAATATCTCTTCTCTAATCTATAATTCTAATAGATCTGTACGTATATTATATATGTGAATCCATGTAGGGAGTCAAAGTGGAAGATACAGATAACATGGATTAGATCTGAAGATTTGGAAACGCTTGAGGTGAGTGAGAATATGATATACTTTTATATAATATTAGATTATATCATTGCAAGTCTATTCCTATATGCCTGAGAAATTTAATTTGAATTGCAAGTAAACTTTTATAAATGCGATGTTGAGATTTAAAACTTACCTATATATTCTACAATTGAACAATTGAATATTTTCCCGTTGTGAATTGCGTAATGATTAGAATTGGTATTTATGCTATTGATATGAATGAATAAATTTTAATGTAATAAGTAATGATTGGAATTGGTATTTATGTGACGGATATATATTAAATAAATTTTAATGTATTACGTAATGATTAGAATTTGTATTTATGCGACGGATATGAATTGAATAAAATTTAATGTATTATGTAATTATTAGAATTGGTATTTATGTGATGGATATGAATTGAATTAAAGAAGAGTTTATTAAAAATTTAGGGATTTTAGTGATATTTTAATTCGTTGGAATTTGGAGTGTTGCAAGTAGATTTCTATGTATTATCAAGTTTAAATAATTAAAAGTGTAATGTTTGAAATAACCAGGAATACACTTTAAAAGAAAGAGATGTACAAAATACGGATATTTACCGTATTTCGTATTGTTTATTTCAAATAACAAAAAGATAGTTCCTTATAATTACAAACATCACAAATCTCTCTTTTTGGATAAGACATAGAAATTTACAGTGTTAACATTTTTAGAATAGAAACGTAGTTCCAATGCATTAAGACGTAGTAAACCCCAAAAGTTAAACAATAAGAAATGAATGAAGTAAAAGATCTTAAAAAGATAAGATGTGAAATACCAAATAAAATTTGGAAGGAAATGGAAAGAAAATATGAAAGATAGGCAAGAAGGAATAAAAGGATAACATGGGAATAGACATGGAAATAGAGAATGGATAAAAAAGAGTACATGAACGATATTATGAACTTGATAAGAGGAAAGTGGTAAATGAACTTAAAGTAAAGAAAGAGGTGAAACACATAATGAAATGAAGACCTAGGGTCAACTATAAAGCTATAGAGGCATGATAATTAAGTAAGTATGAAAGAATATATATACCCTTGATTATGCCTTTATGATGGGTGTGAACTATTATGATTAAAATATAATTAAATGAATAATATGACATTTGGTCACTAGAGTAGGTTGGAATGCAAGGTCAGTAGTGTTACACAATAGAAGCCTGCCCAACGCAAGGGGCTACCAACAGTTGTGTAAAATTATACTGATGTGAGACATATCCAACTATAGAAGCTGTGGAGTATATATGTTTGCATATAGATAAAGGAATACCCATAATAGATAGAGTAGTCTGCTTCAAATATAGTTTTAGAGGGGTATTGCCTTGATTGCATTAGGCAATCTAAATAGGGTAGTGAGTAGGATCGGGCACTATGCAGTAATGGTTGGTACCAAAATTCAGGGGTAGGGCTGCATAGGGGATACATCATCAGTCCTTAGTGGTCAAGGGGAAATGTTAGCACCAAAATTGGTCACTAACCTCGTAGAAGAAGATTGTGAAGAGATATAAGTGATGAAATCAAATTAAACAGAAAAGACAGTGCTAATCTAAATACAGAAAGTAAGAACACCAAGTTTATAGTGGTTCAGCGTAATTGCCTACGTCCACTTTGAGGTTAAACTTTATTGATCTTCTTTATAGTTGATTACAAATACAATTCGTGAATCAAATGCTTGAATGAAGTTGTTAAGTAGAGAAGATGAGTCTTGAAAATGGCAGAGTCTCCCCGGTGTTTTCTCTCCAAAAAAGGATCCCTTTCACTGTGACCCTGCCCCTCTATTTACAGGCAAATATGGGCTGGACTTCCCAAGTGGGCTGGATAGCCAAACGCTCAAGCCCCAGTGCAGTGGTCGCTGTATGCCGAACCAGGCGTGCCGAACGCTCTGCGCCGAACCATTCCTTCTATGCCGAACGGTATGTTGGTGTCGTGGGAAGTGTAGGACGGTTGTCTGTTGAGGCCGAACGTGCCTCCATCTCAAGCTCTTGAGCGAACGGCGTATGCATGCCGAACGATACCGGTATCCTGATTAGTTGTGCATGCTGAATGTCTTTTGTATGTCGAGTATTACGCCAAACACCATGGGATGCCGAGTACTCCTGTTGCCGAGTAGTCTTGATGCCGAGCAGTCTTGTATGCCGAGCAGCCTTGATGCCGAGCAGTCTTGATGCCGAGCAGTCTTGTATGCCGAGCAGCCTTGATGCCGAGCATTGGTTGACGTTGAGTGCCAGTTGACGCCGAACACTGCTGAGTACTACGCCGAACATTACTGGACGCCGGACACTATGGATGCCGTGCACTTTGCCGAACACTCCTGGACGCCGGACACTATGGATGCCGAGTACTACGCCGAGTACTCATGGATGACAGTTGCTTCGCCGAACACTCCTGGATGGCAAGTGCTTCGCCGAACACTCCTAGATGCCGGACACTCTCTGATGCCGAGCACTTATTGCCGAGTACTAGTTGCCTGGTCAAATCCCCAGGAAACACTTGCCCCCCAAAGTGTATTGCGTGGCCGAACGTGATGCGCTTTGAATCTGGTACAATCTACCTCGGAGGTACCTTCTCGAGAATGCTAGCGAAGGTGGTGCAAGACGAACGAGGTTGGGATGCCGAACGATACGTTCGAAGCTGAACGTACCTAGCGTGCCGAACGTCTCTCCGGTACGATGCCGAACACTCCGGTATTGACCGGCTCTACCGGGTATAGCCACTTCGACTTCTACCTCCCTCTATATAACCGGGTCCTTCCCGTCCCTTTTCCTTTACTTTTTCGTTTCCGTCATTCTTCCAAGATTTCTAACCTTCTCCAGTCGAACAGATTTGCAACTTGAACACTCCTTCTTAGACTCCTAACTGCAATCTAGGTACCGCTCCTCGTATAACTTGAATACGTTTCAAATGAGTCAAGTGTGTTCTGTAGAAAGCTTTCGAGTAGGTTGTTCCCCTTGCCGAACGATAATGTGAGGCGAGGAGGATGGATTTGAGGTGTTTGCAAATATGTGGCTATTGTATTTAGCTCCATCGCGTCGAACCACAGCCAAAAATGAAGGAACAAGGGAAACGTTGGAGGTGGTAAGGGTGTTGGATGGCATAGTTATGGTTCGGCGTACGTTGTCGTGCGCCGAACGATAGCGAAGAGTATCTCGTCTTAATGAGGCCGAATACTCGTTAGAGTGCCGAACGACCACTTAGCCGAAGGGACTAAAGACGAACACTTACAAAAATGCCGAACGATAACTCAGCCGAACAACCACTTAGTCGAACGATAACTCAGCCGAACGAACTAAAGATGGACACTTAAACACAAATGCCGAACGATAACTCAGCCGAACAAAAACTTAGCTGACCAAAACCCAAGCCGAGCATTCTTAGATGCCGAACAGTATTGAGGCCGAACAATACTATTGCCGAACAGAACCTAGACCGAACAATTCCAATGCCGAACAACATTCAAATGCCGAACAAACACATACATGTCGAACGGAACTTAGGTCGAACAGTCTCAATGCCGAACAAACACATACTTGCCGAACAGAACTTAGGTTGAACAATGTTAATGCCGAACAACATTCAAATGCCGAACAAACACATACATGTCGAACAACATAAACGTCAAACTACACTTAGGCCGGTCACTTTATAAATCATATGCTTTCTGAATCAGGAACTGTAATCACCTCAAGGCGAGCTTTTTGAGACGGTCAGCGATGACGGTCTTCGAAGGCGATGATTCGAAGCTAATTATTATATCTTTAAAACCTTTAGATTCTTATTGCCTGTACACAATTGCTTGCATTAGTTCACACACCACACGGGGGGAAAAAATCGTGTTGCTAATTCTAACGTTCAACGTTTTTTAAGTATAGCTTTCTCAAGCATTTAGCCAGGTTCATTATTTATTCGGGATGTCGAGAAAATCTAGTTCTGCCACCATATCTGACAGGCCTGGGCCGTCAGCAAGGCAAGGAGCCGCTGATTCTTCTAACCCGTCAATTTCTCCCGCTCATAATTTGGCGCCTGACGCTCTGGAGGCAACCATCTTACTAGACAATCCGATCGATTCTCAAGCTTCGAAGATCAACGAAGCTGCCCTGAGGCGGATATGCTCTATTCACGGGATTCCTTTCGCCGATGTGTTAGTCCCTTCGAGACACGATCGCCCTCATCTGCCCCCAGTCGGGTACACTACCTGCAACAAGTTCATGTGTTGGATGGGCAGCGTGCCTCCCTTCAACTTATTTCTCCGGGACGTTCTGCAGTACATAGACATGGCTCCATCGCAACTGCACCCGAACGGTCATGCGTTTCTATATGGGACTTACTTACTTTTCATGGCCGTCTTCTCCAGACCTCCAACCCCCGGTGACATCCGATACATTTATATGTTCAAGAGACGGAAAGATAGCCCTTCCTTTATGTTCCTCGAGCCATACCACAAGTGCCAGATCTTGACAGGGGCCTGCAGCAAATTCGCCCTGTACAAACAGGAATGGTTCTATGTGCGCTGCCCGTCTGGTTTCGCTAGGAGATGGGTTGAAGGCAGTAAGTCTCTCTGCCGAATTGCTATTCGTATTTAATTGGAGTCATGTTTTTCCTAACTCTTCATTTCATCTTTTCAGGTATCAACCCACGTCCGGAAGGCCGAGGATATTCTGAGGCCGTTGAAGCCATTAGAGCTCTTCCTGCTGAGGATCGAGACATCCGGACTATCATTTCAAATGAATCGCTGTCGGGGTTTGGCTTGCTAGCCCCTGGTCGTCGGATCAGCCTTCCAGAAGGTGTCACTATTCCCAAGCCTTCGTCTGGTAAAGGGAAAAAGCAGGCCGGACCGTCGTCGCGCCGCACTCCCGATACGCACGGAGAAAGCGAGCGTAGAGAGGATGTTGCTCCCGAGACTCAGGGCGAGAACGTGGGTCCCGCTTGGAATCCGACAATCGAAGTTCAGGATATTGAGACATCATCCTCCCCTTCGAAGGGAAAAAAGAAGCTGAAATATACGGTTCAAAAGGAGAAAGTTGGTGGCACCTCAAAATCTACGCCTATCCTTCCTGAGAAAGAGGCTTCTTCGCAGCATCTGGAAAGTTCTCTGAGGGGTCTGTCCAACTTGTCCATCCTTGATGATTTACTTAATTACGGATTCGATGATCCTGAAGCTCTCAAATTCTCTTCGCCCGCTAGAGGCAATGTAGGAGTTCAACTCCCGGCTCAAGGAGACAATACTCCGAGTAGCAAAGATAAACGAACGGGTTCGTCGGGGGGAACACTAGGACACACACGCACATGCGCATTCCATAATATACTTCAAGTCTTTTTAATTCGTGAATTCTCCTTAACTCGTTGTTATCTCCATTCTTTGCAGGTGATATGGGCCGCTCACACGGACTTGATCGCCTTCAGGGGTCTTCTATATTCCATCACTCCGGACGGGATTCCGGTTCAGGCAGACGCAGGGACCGAGGTGATTATGAAGATAGGGACAATCGTCCTCGCGAGTCGTCTCACCGCAAGAAAGCACACTCTCAATCTTCCCAGTCCCGCGATCTTCCTCCTCCAACTGAGCCGGATAAAGAGAAGTCTTTGCAGAAGGGTTATCAGTCTGATGATGCTCGAGAATAACATTCCAGTTCATCGAGTACGAGGCAAGTTCAAGAGCAACGTAAAAGAACGGACTTCTCTAAGCCTCCTCCTCCTATTCCTGCCGTGGACCCAACTGTTGCGGAAAAGATGGTCGACCTTAAGGCCAAGTTTCCGAAAATCTGTTTTGACGGCTTGAAATTCCTCCCAGCCATTCATCACATTCCTGGGCACGTGAAGCAAAGTGCCATTGCCTGCAACAATGATGTCTATGTTCAACATGACGCATTCGTGCACTTGGTGGAGAAGATCTCGGAAGTATCTGTCGAGCGTCAACACGAGATTGACCGTTTGAATCTGGAGGCTGACAGCGATAAGAAAATCATCAAACTCCAAGACGAAGAGCTCGCTTCGTATAAGTCAAAGCTAGAAGCCGTTGAACAAGGTGCGAAAGGTACTGCTGAGGCAGTTACTCGCTTAGAGGTGTCTCACAAAAAGGAGCTTGACGAAGCAGTTCAGCGCAGCGGCGCCCTTGCCCTAGAAAAAGACTCTGTCCAAAAAGAAAGGGACGCGCTCGCTACTCAAGTCAAAGAGCTGAAAGAACAACTCTCCAAGGAGAAAGAAGACAAAATAGCTGCTCAGGAAGAATCACAGCGATATTGTGATGAGATTGTTGCTACCCGACTCCTGAAGACAAAGCTCGACAACGAACTTGCCGGGGTCGAGAAAATGAAGGATGAGGCCCGTGAGGAGGGAAAAAGAATGGTTGTGGAGGAGCTTGATTCTCGCCTTGAGGCGGCCGCAGAGGCCGGCAGGGAAGAGGTCAAAAGTATGTTTGACCCGTTGATCGCCGAGTACGGAGCCCGCGTCCTTATGCACCGTGACTTAACATTCTTGGGCGACGGCTACCTTGAATCCCTGGCTGAGGCATGGGAAACTCTGATAAAGATCAGGAAAGTCGAGTCGGGCCCCGAAGAGGTCGACGAGGATGCATTGGTGAAGGAGTTCTTGAGGGGGAATGAGCCATCGGACTTATCCGCAGCATTGGCTCTTTATGGCAAAGGCTCTTCCCCTTCGAAAGAGAAGAACGACGAGGCCGGCCCGTCAGAGGCCGACGCTACTACTCCTCACATCGCCGCTCCTTATGCTGCTCAATCGGCCGGTCGGTCGACGCTTGATCCATTCGAGCAGCATGCCAGTTATGATCCCGAAGATCCCGGGCTCGGCGTTCATGTGCTGTCACCTATCCTGGAGGGTGAAACCCCGCGCGCCACCGATAGCCAACCGGATCATGGTAGGAAATTCTTCTTTCTCTAGAAGTCGAAGAGATCCCATCATTTTTCAGCAATGGTTATTCGTTCTAATGCCCATTTCTTATATTTTCGTGCAGGTTGTTCTGACGCCGAGCCAACTCCGAGGAGCGATGACGCCAAGGAGGAAGCAGGGAAAACAAGCGACGTTGCTCACGCAGGGGTAACTCCCGGTCCCGACGCCCAAGTGATCGGGGAGCTTGATGATGACAAACTTGATACTTCGTCTCCTGTCGAAGGAAGCGATGAAATTAAAATCACTGGCGCCTCTGAGCATACTTCAGAGATGAGCATGAAGGACCGTCTTGCCGACGAGGAGAAGAGAAAAGTCAAAGTCAAAGTCGAGTCTGAAATACTGGAACTCACTGACCCGCAGAACAGACCTTTGAAAATCATTCTCCCGGGCAGGTCCAAACCACTAGATGTTCCGTCTCCTACTCCTGACTCCGTTTCTCTAGCAAGCAAAAAGTCCAAGAAAAAACGTGAGGGAGAGGAGTCGTCGGAAACATCAAAGGAAGACAAAAAGAAGAAGTCAAAGAAATAATCGATACACTCGTTCAACGAGTTTTTTGCTTAAGTCTTGTAATTGCTTTTATCTTTCACAACTTGCAGTTTGTATAGAGAGGTCTGAATTTTGTAGGAGTGATCATGTATCCCCATTTTGGACTTATCGAATAAAATTTTAGTTTCTTTATTGCTTGAATGATTCTCTTGTCTTTCTTTGGTTTGTTGACTAATTGTAGCCATAACTCAAGTTCTTATGAGTTGCATTATCTCCCGGTCCATTCTTGTGCTGTTCAAACATTTTTGGACATGGCGTGCCTCCCGTCCCACATCTTTTGAGTACTTGGACTTCTTGCTGACTCTGTGCCCCGGGGACTTGGAGGCTTGAAATAGTTTCTACTCTAGTCCGCACCCTGGGGACTTAGAGTACCCCGATCCGTGCTCTGGGGCTTCGGAGATTTGGAATCGTTTATGCTCTAGTCCGCGCTCTGGGGACTTAGAGTACTCCGATCCGCGCTCTGGGGATTCAGAGTTTTGGAATCGTTTATACTCTAGTCCGCGCTCTGGGGACTTAGAGTACTCCGATCCGCGCTCTGGGGACTTAGAGTACTCCAATCCGCGCTCTAGGGATTCAGAGTTTTGGAATCGTTTATACTCTAGTCCGCGCTCTAGGGACTTAGAGTACTCCGATCCGCGCTCTGGGGATTCGGAGTTTTGGAATCGTTTATACTCTAGTCCGCGCTTTGGGGACTTAGAGTACTCCGATCCGCGCTCTGGGGATTCTGAGATTTGGAATTGTTTATACTCTAGTCCGCGCTCTGGGGACTTAGAGTACTCCGATCCGCGCTCTGGGGATTCGGAGTTTTGGAATCGTTTATACTCTAGTTCGCGCTCTGGGGACTTAGAGTACTCCGATCCGCGCTCTGGGGATTCGGAGATTTGGAATCGTTTATACTCTAGTCCGCGCTCTGGGGACTTAGAGTACTCCGATCCGCGCTCTGGGGATTCGGAGATTTGGAATCGTTTATACTCTAGTCCGCGCTCTGGGGACTTAGAGTACTCCGATCCGCGCTCTGGGGATTCAGAGATTTGGAATTGTTTATACTCTAGTCCGCGCTCTGGGGACTTAGAGTACTCCGATCCGCACTCTGGGGATTCGGAGATTTGGAATCGTTTATACTCTAGTCCGCGCTCTGGGGACTTAGAGTACTCTGATCCGCGCTCTGGGGATTCGGAGATTCGGAATCGTTTATACTCTAGTCCGCGCTCTGGGGACTTAGAGTACTCCGATCCGCGCTCTGGGGATTCGGAGATTCGGAATCGTTCGTACGAGTCTGTATGTCGTGCAGGATAATGTAATTTATCATCCAATTAAGAGATATAGAAACTTCATAGAAAATGTGGCTTCAAGCCTTTATTAATGAAAATCAACTAAATTGCTTGATTACAACTTTAAAAGGAAACTAAGTCATTATTGAATGGAAACATGCAGGAAACAACAGTGCCTACAACAAGAAAGGAAAACATGCTAAATGTAATAGTGCCGCAAATGTTCACTGTTCCATGCTCGGGGGAGTGTCGCGCCATCAACGGTCGCTAGCTTGAATGTTCCTTCTCCAAGCTTCCGTTCAATGGCGTATGGATCTTCCCAGCTGGGATTCATGCGTGATGGTACCGGGAAGACTCGTTTCAGAACGAGATCTCCCACATCAAAGATTCATGGGCGGACTCTGCCGTCGTAGTAACGCTTGACTCGATGTCTGTGCGCCGCCGCCCTTAATTCAGCTTCTTCCCGCTTTTCGTCGATGCAGTCCAGTGATTCCAACAAGAGGTTTTGGTTCGTCTTGGGATCATAGTATGTCACTCGGTGCGATGGAACTTCAAGCTCCACGGGTATAACGGCTTTAGAGCCGTATGCCAAGGCGAACGGAGTGTGGTCGGTCGCGGACTTGTGGGTAGTTCTATACGCCCATAATGCTGTCGGGAGCTCATCTACCCACTTGCCTCCAACCTTCTCCAGACGCTTCTTCAATATGGACTTGATTATTTTGTTAACGGCCTCGACTTGTCCGTTAGCTTTTGGGTGCGCAACGGCGGTGAACTTTTTCTCGATGCCGTACTTCAAACAGAACTCTTTGAACTCTCTACTTTCAAATTGCGTTCCGTTGTCCATAATGATGGTGCGTGGAAGGCCAAAGCGGCATATTATGTTTCGTACAACGAAGTTAATGACCTTCTTAGAGGTGATAGTGGCCAAAGGTTCTGCCTCAGCCCATTTCGTGAAATAGTCGACTGCAACTATTGCATATTTCGCACCACCTTTGGATAAAGGCAAAGAGCCGATTATGTCGATTCCCCAGATCGCAAATGGCCAGGGACTGATCATTTGTGTGAGTTCCGTTGATGGAGCCCTCGGGATTTTTGCATATCTTTGACATTTGTCGCATTTTCTTGCGTAGTCCGCGGCATCCCGGTTTACGGTGGGCCAGTAATATCCATAGCGAAGGATCTTCTTTGCTAGCGTTTGCCCCCCAGTATGGTCGCCGCATTCCCCTTCATGAACTTCCCTCAAGACTCGCTTTGTTTCATCATGAGCGATGCACCGTAATAATGGGACTGAGAATCCTTTTCGATACATGGATCCACCCTGCATTACGTACCGCGCAGCCTTTCGAAGGACCTGTCGTCTTTCGCTTCTTTTTTCTGGTAAAGCCCCGGTTGTCAGGTATAGTTTGAATGGGGTTATCCACGACTCCTTCTCGATTTCTGTTCCGAACACGCGATCGACTTTCATTTCGTCTATGCTTGGGGCATGCAAGACTTCGACGGGATACAATCCCATTTGTTGCGCATCGTCGGTGCTTGCGAATTTAGCCAATAAGTCGGCTTCTTTGTTCTGTTCGCGCGGGATATGTGAGATGTCATAACGCTCAAGATTTGATAGTAGTTCTTGGACCTGAATGAGGTACGGAGCTAGCCTTCGTCCCTTTGCTTGGTAGTCTCCCCGTACTTGGTAAACCACCAACTGCGAGTCACAAAAGATTTCGACTGATTCGATCCCGAGTTCCCTGATGAGCTTCAAGCCAGCGATTAGTGCTTCATATTCAGCTTCGTTATTTGTAGCCAGGAAATCGAGCTTCAGGGCATAACAGATCGATCGGTTTTCCGGAGTTACAAGAACTACGCCCGCGCCGGAGCAACGGTCGTTTGATGCACCGTCAGTGTATAATTTCCATCGAACGGGGGGAATGATGTCGTGATCGTCCGGTTTGGTGGGTATAGTAAATTCAGTGATGAAGTCTGCTAACGCTTGCCCTCGGATGGCTCTCCGTGGTAAGTACGCGATATCGAATTGGCTCAACTCGATGTTCCATTTTAGCAATCTTCCAGAAGTTTCCGGTCGTTGGAGTACCTGCCTCAGGGGTTGATCGGTATAAACACCGATTGAATGCGCTTGAAAGTATGGGCGCAGCTTGCGTGATGCAATCACCAAGCAGTAAGCCAATTTCTCGATTTTAGGGTAATTCTTTTCTGCCCCCGTTAAACGCTTGCTAACATAATATACCGGCTTCTGGACTCGATCCTCCTCACGAACCAAAGCCGCGCTTATCGCATGAGGGGATATAGCCAAGTAAACGTACAACATCTCATGGTCAACCGGTTTTGATAGCATTGGTGGGCTTTCCAGATGCCTTACCAGATTCGGGAATGCTTCCTCACAGCTAGACGTCCATTCAAAATTTCTCTTTCCTTTCTTTATTATGTCAAAGAACGGGATGCACTTGTCAGTTGCCTTGGATATAAATCGACTCAGCGTAGTACTTTTCCGCTCAAGCTCTGTACCTGCTTTATAGTCCTGGGCGCTTGTACATCTCGAATAGCTTGGATCTTTTCTGGGTTGGCTTCGATTCCCCTAGCGTTGACGATGAATCCCAAAAACTTCCCTGATGCAACGCCGAATGAACACTTCAACGGGTTGATCTTCATGCCGTAAAACCTGAGTATGTCGAACATTTCAGCCAAGTCTTGAATGTGGTCGTTTGACCGTCGTGACTTCACGAGCATGTCATCCACATAGACTTCCATGGTTCTACCCAGCTGGTCCTTGAACATTCGATTCACCAGACGTTGGTAAGTTGCTCCAGCATTCTTCAATCCAAAGGGCATCACTACATAGCAATACAACCCGACATTTGTAACGAAGCTGGTGTGTTCTTGGTCCGGAATATGCATTGGGATTTGGTTGTATCCTGAGTACGCATCCATGAATGACAGTAACTCGTGTCCTGCGGTGGAATCGACCAACTGATCGATCCTAGGCAACGGGAAACTGTCCTTAGGGCATGCTTTGTTCAAGTCGGAATAATCTACGCAAGTCCTCCATTTCCCATTCGCCTTCTTTACTAGCACGGGGTTGGAGACCCATTCCGGGTAGAGGGCGTCGCGGACGAACCCATTTGCTTTGAGTTTGTCCACCTCCTCTCCAAGAGCGGCGGACCTCTCCGGATCCATTCCTCTCCTTTTTTGCTTGACTGGGACGTATTTCGGGTCTATGTTCAACATATGACTCGTGATGGCGGGAGAAATCCCACACATATCAGAATGCGTCCAGGCGAAAATATCAAGGTTCGCCCGGAGGAAGTCGCTAAGGTCTTCAGTCATTGCGGGGCCTAGCTGTGATCCGATCTTCAGTATTCGCGAAGGGTCGTCACGGCTAACTGAAATGTCAACAGTTAATTCAGCCGGTGCCGCCTTCTCTTTCCTGGGTTTCTCATCGTCGTCTCTCGGATCTATATCTCCGTAGATCCGAGAACTATGCCCGAGCCAGGGCTCGGGCACTACTTGTCAATTATCCGTATTGAGGATGCGGACGGGATCGTCCGCAACCTTTCCTTTCTCCCTCCGGTGGGCCTCTCGGAGCTCGGCCACATAACAGGAACGACCAGCTGCTTGATCGCCGTGAACAACGCCTACTCCTTTATCAGTCGGGAACTTCAAAGTTAAACACCACGGGGCTAACGCTGCCCTAAACTCCGCCAGGGCTGGCCGGCCCAAGAAAATGTTATATGGAGAGCCCACATCCAAAACTACAAAGGGTAGAATTCGCACTCTCCGACGCTCGCCTTGTCCCAGTTCAACTGGTAACTCGACATATCCCACTACATCAGTTGCAGTGCCGTTAAAGCCGTGGATACGGGCTTTGGATGGTTTCAAGTCTTTTGTTTCTAGCTTCATTTGATCGTAGGCCTTCTTGAAGATGATGTTGACTGAACTTCCAGAATCGATCAGAATTCTTTTTACGTATGCTGGTCCGATCGTTGCAGATATGACCATGGGGTCGATGGTCGGAGCCTCTACCTGATCAGCGTCTCTGCTTCTGAACACAATATCGTCTGTCATTACACGCTATTGCTTAGCAGGGGCTCCGTCCTCCATGTTCGAACAACACTCAAAATCTGCATGCTTCAAGGAACTTGCATATCGCTCCATCTCCTGCCAATTCTTATCCGCGGGGTGAGGCCCGCCGATAATTGTATTTATGACCAGCCTACCAACGGTCCGGGCAGGCTCCTCGGGATGACGTGGAGCCGGTGCACGACCTGGGTTCGACGTTCCCTGTCCTCCTTCTTGTGGATCCTTCACAAATTCTTGCAATTTCTTCTGCCTGATCAACTTCTCGATAGCGTCGTGCAAGTGTCTACATTCTTCCGTATTGTGTCCATAAGTCTCATGGAAGGACAATATTTCCCGGTCCGCTTCTGTTCTTCAGTTGATTCTTTTGGACGTGGTTTTCTGTACTGAAAAGTATTGCAGGTGGATAGGTAAATGTTTTCAAGTGGGGCATTTAGCGGAGTGTACTCGCTGTAGCTTGGAATTCTCGACTTCCACTTTCCTGCTTCTTTCCTTTTCCCTTGGCTTCTTCCTCCGGACTCCTTGGGTTGCCCAGGCTTGTTCTGGACATTAACTTGGACCTTTCCCGAGCTGTCTCCGGATTGCTTCACAGCAATGTTGCTCTTTATTGACTCTTGGACAGGTCCTGGCGCCTTACCTCGTCGTACCCACCTAGCTTCCTCTCTTCTTATGAACTGGTGTGCCTTAGAGTAGAAACGCTCTAGCGTAGCTGGAGGTTTTCCTGCCAGCCAGTCTCCAAACTCAGAGTCTGGATCCACACCTCTCATCACAGCCATCAGAATTGCATGGTCATTTGGGTTACTGACTTCAGTTGCTGCTACGTGGAATCTTTGCAAATATTCCTTCAACGATTCCCCAGGGTTTTGGATTACACTTGACAGAGACATCACGTCTTTTGGGCGCGTAGTGTGTATCCTGAACTGCTCAATAAACTTCTTTGCCAACTCCTCGAAATTTGATACGGATCGCGGAGGAAGTCGGGTGAACCACATAGTAGCGATCCCAGATAGAGTAATCGGAAAACACCTACACTTGGTGGCATCATTCGATCTGGCTGAATCCATCATCCATTCGTACCTCATAACATGTTGTCTAGGGTCAGTCTTTCCTTCATATACAGGAATAGTAGGCATACTAAACTTCCTGGGGTACGCCGCTTGCAACACAACATCCGTGAACGGAGTATGACTTCTTGACACTCCCCAGTCATCATTTGATAAGCCCTAATTCTCTTTCATCAATTGCCTGATCATGGCTGTCAGATCGGGTGTCTGTATGGAAGGCGGAAGGTTGGAGTCTGTTCTACGCGCCTGTCCATGCTGATGCCTCCTCTCTTGGCGATCTACCAATCGTGCATCTTGAGGTTCGACATCGTTAGCATTTTGATGATCTGGGCCTCTATCTTCCATCTGTATCCCGGTCCTGAAGCTTCCAGCTCTTGCTTGGTCGCGGTCTCCAACTGTTCGAACAGCAGCATCTGCTCGCGCAGCATCAGTCTTACGGCGTCTGCGCCTGGGAGGTTCATCAGAGGAAGTTGAGCTGTCAGATGAGGAGTAAGCAGCGGGATTGCCCCCAGCATTCTGTTGCTGCCGTTGAGTGAGTTGTGCCATCAGGTTGGCATTAGCTTGCATCTGTTCTCCTAGTTGTCTTCTGCTTTCCTTAAGTTCTCTCATCAAGTCATTGAACTCTACTCTGGTGACAACTGGAGTCTGTTCTTCAGCGGCAATCCTTGCACTCGGGATCGCTGGTTGATTGCTAGGTCCTGCTTGTTGCACGCTTGCAGTCTCGCGGGCATCCGCATTATGAGAAGCTGACCTGGTACGTGGTCTTGCCATTATAGAGTTATTGGTATGAACTCTGAGTAGAATCAACGGATGTCCTATCAGTGAGTCGGATCTTCTTCGGGGGATTTGTTCAATCCAGTAGCTTCAAAGCAGATCCTTGAGGTCTGAGAATTCGATTCTCAGTGAAAGCACCAAAGTGTTAGCACCAAAATTGGTCACTAACCTCGTAGAAGAAGATTGTGAAGAGATATAAGTGATGAAATCAAATTAAACAGAAAAGACAGTGCTAATCTAAATACAGAAAGTAAGAACACCAAGTTTATAGTGGTTCAGCGTAATTGCCTACGTCCACTTTGAGGTTAAACTTTATTGATCTTCTTTATAGTTGATTACAAATACAATTCGTGAATCAAATGCTTGAATGAAGTTGTTAAGTAGAGAAGATGAGTCTTGAAAATGGCAGAGTCTCCCCGGTGTTTTCTCTCCAAAAAAGGATCCCTTTCACTGTGACCCTGCCCCTCTATTTATAGGCAAATATGGGTTGGACTTCCCAAGTGGGCTGGATAGCCGAACGCTCAAGCCCCAGTGCAGTGGTCGCTGTATGCCGAACCAAGCGTGCCGAACGCTCTGCGCCGAACCATTCCTTCTATGCCGAACGGTATGTTGGTGTCGTGGGAAGTGTAGGACGGTTGTCTGTTGAGGCCGAACGTGCCTCCATCTCAAGCTCTTGAGCGAACGGCGTATGCATGCCGAACGATACCGGTATCCTGATTAGTTGTGCATGCTGAATGTCTTCTGTTTGTCGAGTATTACGCCGAACACCATGGGATGCCGAGTACTCCTGTTGCCGAGTAGTCTTGATGCCGAGCAGTCTTGTATGCCAAGCAGCCTTGATGCCGAGCAGTCTTGATGCCGAGCAGTCTTGTATGCCGAGCAGCCTTGATGCCGAGCATTAGTTGACGTTGAGTGCCAGTTGACGCCGAACACTGCTGAGTACTACGCCGAACATTACTGGACGCCGGACACTATGGATGCCGTGCACTTTGCCGAACACTCCTGGACGCCGGACACTATGGATGCCGGGTACTACGCCGAGTACTCATGGATGACAGTTGCTTCGCCGAACACTCCTGGATGGCAAGTGTTTCGCCGAACACTCCTAGATGCCGGACACTCTCTGATGCCGAGCACTTATTGCCGAGTACTAGTTGCCTGGTCAAATCCCCAGGAAACAGGAAATGCATGGTTACACCTAACTGATCTTCACCGCCTACCAGGGTAGGCCATGTTGGGTTATGTACCGCCATAGTTTTTTGCTAGTTCGTTTGTTAGGGCAAGGCTAGTTAACCCAAAAGGAGTTCTTTCAAAACAGATTGGGTGGTCCGTGAAACCATATCCACGATTGGAAGCAGACAAAGTAGTAAATTTCTAAAGCGAGATAGAGTACGACATAATATTTTGAAAAGCCATCATTAGGCACTATGGGAGTCCCTCGAATTATACGGTGATGAGATCGTGACACGGCAAGGGCGATGGATCATGACAGGGTGCTGATTGAGAGATACTAGCGAGGATATTAGCTAGGTCCATTAGGGGACCATGGTACTCGTATCTATATATTTGTATGTAGATATAATTCTACAGAGGGTAAATGGGAACAAATCATGTGTGGGCATGGAATCGAGACGACTAGTTAAATAATAAAAGACATAATAACTGATATAAGACAATTGGCATAAGCTAGTGTTATGTACAAAGTATATAATTTACCAGTCACCAGAACTTTGTTCTGACCCCCTTCTCATTACAATCCACAAGATAGCTTAAAGGACATGTACTGATGCTAGGCGTGTTCGGCACTGACAAGGACACTAGACTTAGGAAGTATAAATACTGGGTCAGTAGCTGTATGACTTATTACCTTGTTGTTATTCCATTGTGAGTTATATCGTTAGTGCTATGATATGCATTCTTTTGTTTCATTTGTAGGATATCAAACCAATGATTCATACTTTGGTGAACTTTGGTTTTCGATTTACCAAAAATTCAGGCCCACCGGATGTGGGATGTTACAGTGTGTGTGTATATATATATGTATTGATTCAATATTCATGATTACGAATACATTCGTAAATCTAATTGATAAAATACTTCTCCTAAGGATTTTCTACTTATATACATTTACTGTATTTAATTTATATCTCTATGTAACAACATACATAAAAGATATATAAACCATATGCAAAACCATTACGAAGAATATTCTTTTACATGAGTTATGTGATGTAATAAATTACATAATTGTCCTAGGGAACATTCTTAATGTTACCATGATTTGTATTTAGCTGTGTGTTGTCTTGACTATTTTTGTACTAGTACTGATATGTGTTAGTGGATGCACTAATATGTTATGTTGGTATTAAACTAGAAGTTAGTTTGTAAAAGCCCACAAATCCGTACCCCTTTGAGTCGATAATATTTCACATCAGTTCAACCCAAATTGGACGGAAATATGAATCTTCAGGGTAAAGAAGAAAAGATAGAAGAAGAAATAGAGACAACAACACAGAATCTCACAATCGCAGTGGAACAAAATATAATATATAATAACATATTTTATACAAAAGAATCTGTAACTGCTTATACTTACAATCATCAGAGTACAACAATCAATACATCAGTCTGGATAGTTGTAATAACCTGTCCTCACACAGTGGAAAAACAAGTACGTGATATACGTCAGAAATCCTCCAGCTCGTCTCCTGAGCTCCACAGCATCCTAACCTGAATCTGTAATACTCGGTCTGACCCGAGCATTATAATAAAATAACACCTGAGTCAGTCTGGAAAACCAGCGTGAGAAAACACACTCAATTTGAATTATTAAAGTTATCAAAATCCTTTGAAACAAAGGTATCTCGTAAGACCGCGTCACACATAAACACGACGAGTTTTTACATACAAAAAAAAACAATTTTTATCAAAATCATCTGATATTATAATAGTGTCTATAGAAAGTAAATAGAAAATAGCTGAAATGCTTGCATCTCACGTTTCAGCATAGTTGGGCACAATCAAAACAGTGCGGCACTTATTGGAGAATGGATTCCACTGAATGACTGGGCCACTGGGGTACCGCCCGTCACAGTACACCTCTAGAACAATGTACCGAGGACCACGCCGGGATCCCCTGCTACACAAGACCGGCCTACCCCTAACCTGGATAGACCGAATATGTTATCACCCCGGGTGTTCCCACCCATACTATCGAGCGCTTCTTCTTTCATGTGTACCCATATATAAGATAATTAGGGTTTTCCGAAGACATCTATAAAGGTGATAACATACCCTACTTGGGTGCGACACACTTAGCCTTGCTGCATCTCCCCTGTTTTAGTCATTCCCGGTTGATGAGGCTCGAGGCTAAGCGTTACCTTTCAAGGAACGATTCTCTTAGAATGCTCATCGTCCTCCAATGACGATGTTCTGATAGCATTCGTCCATACAAGTTGTCATGAGTATGGACAAACCGAATCACCGTCTTCGTCATCTTCACGATATTCATTCGTAACGTTCAAACCGGATCGAAGTGGTTTTCGGATAATCAAATCCGATCACGGTCTCTTCGAAACGATAAACGAAATTGGCCAAAATTGATAGTCGGTCATTTAATTATCAATAAAACATCCATAAGCAGTCACTAGGCCTAATTTTATAAATCTCCAAAATATTTATTTCCAAAACTTCTTCACCAATATATATATTCAACCACTTCAATATTCTGTACTTGAAAACAATTTCAACACTTGTATCCATAACAAGATATTTTGCCATCTCAATACTTAAAGATATTTCCTACTTCCATTTTTACACACTTAGAAAATATTTCTATTCCAAATCTTTTCCCCTAAAAATATTTCCAAAACCTTCCTTCCCATACTTAGGAAAATATTCATACGTATAATTTCCAAAATCATTTTAAAATTTAACTTGACAATATTCCATATCCTATCTCGTAAGTCTCCGAAATTTTATCAAATCTTCCTACGATTTCCAATCCGATACTTATTTATAATCCCAACAACCCATTTATAACTCCTTTAAATAAATCTAAAATCTTTCCGAGGTTATCGCATCTAACATTGGAAATTTTCTTAAGTCCCTAAAATTCAATTTATAAGATTTCTCTTCTAAAAATCCGATCGTTTAATAAACCCATCTACACATCTTGAGAGAATTTATAAATAAATTTTCAATCATTTAAAAACGATATATATATATATATAACAAGTATTTCTGTAAAGAATAGTAGTTTATTTAAAAATATGTTTAAGTTATTATTTAAAATATTTAAACACTTTTATAACATTTATAACTCATTTTTTAGGTACATAGATAAATTTCCAAAGTTGAATTTAAAAGTTAGAATTTATTAAATAAATATTTAACATTGAAGATCTACTTACCGAAGTATTTCAATCTTAACTAGTTTAAAATTTCATAGCTTTTAAAAATAAAATTTTCCTTTTAAAACAAACTCACTTCTTAAAATTTATAATATATTTTTAAAGTCTCAATAACCAATTTAATTTATAACTTTCTCTCGATTTCACAACATATCGATTCATTGTCGACTTCCTAACCATTCCCATTTCAAAAATAGAATCTGCTATTTTTCTCAACCCTGTTTCCACCTCCTAATATAAATCCCCCTATGAATTTTTATATTTTAAATTATCATCTGATAACGAATTTCTTTATTTATAAACATTGTTTATCAATTTTATAATCCCTTGGTTTTACCTATTTATAAAACAAATCTTATTTATAAAATTCCTTTATATACATTCATTCTTTATAAACTCCTTTTATACTTCCAATCTATTTTAAAATCGACTTTAACTCCTTTTTATATTTCAAGAATATCATTTATAAATTCTTTTATATAATTTTTTTTAAAAAAAAATCTCCATTTACTAATTCACAATAGTTAAGTATAACCAAACTCAATATTTTTTTTCTAATTCAATTTCTTTAAAATAACTCCAATTCCAATATATATATTTTTATTATCAAATTCCCTTCAATTCCATAATTTTTTTTAAAATATTTATAGTATTTAAATTATCGAAATTCAGGCCAGTGCTACAATAGCATCCAAAAATTCCCATCACTACAATAATCTATAATAGATTATTCTACATACATCATATATCACTATATATAAAAAATAAATAATATGTTTGAGGAATTCAGTTGGATCCCTCCAACCTGTTTCCCTGCATCCATAGATGTTAATATAACATAAAAAATAATACCAATCCCACTTCGAGAGGGATATCGCGGTATATAGGGTCATCCGCTATTATGCGAGGTTCATAGGGTCTCATCCGCTATAATGTGCGGGAATATCACTCCAAATACCAATATATATACTACTATATATATATATTATACCATTCATTAGATAATCATTATTAAATCAACCAGGCATCTAATAATAAATTTAACTATTTAAAATTAAAATCTAGCAATCCAAAAAGAGTGAGATTAACTCACCTTGATTTTTATTTACCGAACACCCAAGTTTTTAAATTATTTAAATTTCCAGCCGACTTCAAAATATCTCCAGAAATTTTTTATTTCGCAAACCTCACAACTACGAGCCAAATACGACTTGTTCCATCGGTTTTGGACCTCGTATGAATTTAAAGGATACAATTTTAAACAACTCGAATTTAAACAAAATAAGACTTTTTAAATTAATTTAAATATTCAACAATTATTAACCTTTCTTCCTTGCTCGAACAACACGACCAGAACGCCCTTCGTACGCCATGAACCCCTTCCCAGAACTGCAGCTAAACGGCTGAACCCTAGGTTGACTGCCTCTCCACGACGCCTACCCAACATCTCCGATTGTCGCTGCAGCCCCACGACGATCCAAGAAAACGAAGCTCGACATTCCAGGCACTCGCACCCCTCGTGCATCCACAACGACCTAACCCTAAACTGTCGTCGCCGCAACCACGCTCCATCGCGATTCCTCGTGCCTCAGTCCAATGCGCTCATGCGCCCCCACTCCCATCGCTGACAATGACTCCGACCCTCCACCCTTTGTCTCGCCTCCCCGCGCGTGCCAAGCCTGCACCTGCCCACGAACGTCGATGCAGCACTAAGCCATAAGTCTCTCCCCCTTCGCACGCGACTTCACCAATGCAACTCGATTTCGAGCTCGAGCTCGTAACCCCTAAAACCCGAACGCGATAACCCTAATCGCGACCCTCTATATCATCACAGATCAATACGTGCACTCAAGTCAAGATTTGAGGGATTGAATTCGTGAGTTCCCGTTGAGAGTTTGATTGCCTTTTTGAATTTTTTTTATTCTAACGGGTTTTCATTTGAGAAGGAGAGGAATGAAATTCACGACTTTTTTGATTTTCGAATTGAAAGTAGGAGAAAAAAAGGGAAGGCCGATGATTTCCTCCTTCTTCTTTTTGATTTTTTTCTCTGTATTCGAAAATGAAAGAGGGAAGAACAACAAACAATTTATAAAAGAAAAAGAGAGGCGTGAGATTGAAGATAAAGGGTAGCATTTTTAAAATGTTTTGCGTGTTTGAAAAGGAATGCTACAGTGAAAGGATAGTATATACAGCTGAAGGGAAAAGTTGATATAACAAAATATATATATATATATATATTTCAATTTAAATTTCAAAATGTTCCGTTTTACGTAACTTAAAATCTCGAACCCCTATCGAGGTGTGTTGCTAGGCTTATAATGTTATCCCCCCATTCCAAACACAATGGAAAAGGTTTCTGGTCCTAATTCGATCGTATGGAGAAGATAGCTTTTTGGACCCAAATATTATATTAAACTTTCGATATAAATTTCAGCGCGTTTCTATCCCGTACGACCACACGATAACCCGAAATGCTACGAAATTTGAAATCTGATAATAATTCAATATTATGGATCCAATGTAACTATTTTCGTCGAAATCCGAGACCGTGTCCCGGATGGCTATTTTTAAATGTCAATTTAAACAAGCTATTTTTAAAATTGAACAGATCATTTTTAAATTCAATTTTAAAACTTTTATTATCTCCATTATTATCACTACGAATTTTATAAGCCTTTAAATTATTTTTATCGAGCTTAAACCCAAGATACAATAATCTAGCAAATATTCAATTATAAGAATTCAAAAATTAACTTATCCAATAAATCGCTATATTTAAATTCTGAATTTATTTTATAAATAAAAACCCAAATTTTCCATATTCAAAGGCAATCTATAAATTCAAATTCAATTTTGAAAACCATTTAAATATTCCAAATCAAACGTCGAAAAATCCGGGTTGTTACATTCCTCCCACTTAAAAGAATTTCGTCCCCGAAATTACTAAGGCATAAAAACGCTCCAAACCCATTAACTTATTAAACCCACTTAGTGAAAATTCAATATTTCACATTTTCTAATCTTTTACTTCCAACCCAAACAATTAGTTTTCAATTCTAATTCCAAAACCCCTTAATTCACTTTTAATTTGAAATCAATTTGTCGTTAACAAAAATTTTCCCAAAATTTTCAAAACTTTTTCTAACACCCTAAATTTTCGAAATTTTTTGACAGAGTCCCCTTTTTACGGAGGACCTTTTGCAGTATGACAAGTGAGATAAATATATATACATCGACCCACACGGTCGGAAAACAAAACATATAACAATATTTTATATTTTTGCAGTATTTAATCTGAAAACGTACCTTATTTTAGCATTTTAAGTGAGAGGCTTATTTATTTATGCAATTCGCGCAATCACAGTTAAGCAAAACAGCTCCAGGTACATGTACTTACTCCATTTAAACACGTAAGTAACAAATATATGAAACTCACTAACATTTCATTTATTTAAATGGTTAAAACATCTAAACTTCATAAGCAATACATGCTAAACATTTATTTATAAGCAATTACAGGGTTTTGATGCTAATTTGATTACTTTCAATCAATCCGTATTCAATTTGAAGGATTCACAACTCAATTTTCTTGCATTCAATTTCATTTTTATACCAAACAAACCATATCCACTCCAAATTGATTAAAAATCAATTTTATTCACTTCTATTAATTTGTAGAATTTTATTTACTTCAGTTTACGCCAAACAACAATTTTTCTATGCAAATTCGACGCTATTCATTTAATAGAATTTCCACTTTAGTTTATAGCTATTTTAAATTGATTCTAACTCACTTTATATTTAATTATATTCCATTTCTAATTGATTCTCGATCAATTCATTTTACATTCCATCCATATCTATTTTCAAATCCATTTTATTTGGCTTGAAATCATTCCGTGCTAATTTATTTAATTAGTTCATTCATTATTCCCTTCAAATTCAATTCCATACTCAAATTCATTTTAATTAATATCCCAAGTCATATCAATTTATTTACACTTTGAATTTATTTATAACTTGAGTTATCACCATTTTAATCCAATTTCATTTTATTCGATCACACTTCCAATTATATTTAGTTCACTTACAATCTAAGTTGAATATTGTTTATTACCCAAGTTTCACTTCTAATATTCAATTTTAATCCACACTCCAATTTATTAAACCAGTTAAGTTACATTCCATATTTAATTAACTAATTTATTTAGCTAATTAGTTCACTTTCAATTTATAGTTCAATATCTGATTTCTATTTCAAAAATCACTTCAATAAATTTACTCGAGTTCAAATTTATTTTATAATTCAAGTTTGGATTTTTATTTCATTTTTCTAAATTTTATAAGTTACACAACTATTTTTTTCCATTTCCATCAATCTATGCTCGAATATATTCACCTTTTATTTTTAACTCGAGATTATACACTTATTTATAGCCCAAGTATAATTTTATTCAATTCATTTCAATTTTTATAAGCTATTGAAGTTTGTTTATCCCAATTCAATTTTATTTCAATTCAATCGAAATTTTTATTAACTTAGCTTAAGTTAAATTTAATTCGTTCAATTTAATTTAACTCACTTACGTTAAAACCCCATTTATTATAATCACTTCATTGATTGATTTACTTTAACTTGCTTAAGTTAAATTCCAATTTCATTAATGCACCACATTAATTCAATGCAACCTAATCAATTAAATTTTTAAAATTTATTTTATTCAACTTAACTTAAGTTGAATCCCGTTTAATTTTATATCTCAGTCCCAATCGATATCATTTCCAATACAACTCTATTTAACTTAGCACAAGTTAAATTTCATCCATTTTGACTTTCTCAAGTTAGAATTTATTTCCAAAATTCACTTTCCATATTTTCCCTTCTTATCTAGAATCATTTTCAATTTATAAGTTTGTAACTTATTTCTTGATTATCTCTAAATTCTTTAATTAAGGATTCCAGAATTCAATCACCCGGTATTTATTTTAAATCACTTTGAAATCAATTATATATATAACCCTCTGTTTCAACAAACCATTTCATTGAATTTTTAAAATTTCACTTAATTCCATCCCAAAAGAATTCTCCTTCGGAATTTTCAAAACAACCTGTTTTTCCTCAAAACAATCGAAAAACACGACCACGGTGGCAATCCATCACTTAGAAACTCAAAAATTAACACCGATGATGTCGCGATCATCATCAGAATTATTTTCCAGTGATCGAAGCGATTTCAGTGCTATTATCTTCTTCAAAAATCCATTTAAAAACATCTTTCTATTCAAAAATATCTCAAAATAATAATACTATTATTTATCTCAAAATACGTTGGAAAACATTTCAAAAATCTCCGGGATTAAATTTTCAAACTTTGGTTTCAATCAAACCTTAGTTTTTAACTCAATTGTATAATCCATATTTATGCAATGTCTATTTGGTTATATAAACTATTAATAGTCTTGTTTTGATTATAATATTATCATCCAAACACTCCAATTATACCATAATAATTTCTAAAAATTATTTCCTTCATATAAAAATATAACTTGGGTAAAATTATTTCATTTACCCACTTCAAAACAATATTGTGTCAGTTTACCTGGCTCAAGTGTTTGGAAACCGCTATCGATTTAGTGGCGTCCCACTACTCGACATAATTTATATACCACTCAACAGATAAATTAACCCAATATAAAACCATTTATATTCACTAACAAATACGCGCTCATATCTATTAATACGCTCAAACTCATTCTAGAATACTACTGACTCTATCTCTAACGAGTAATCCCCACCAGAGCCAAGGTTCTCGCTTAACCTTCAGCTCTGATACCAACTGTAAAGGCCCACAAATCCGTAACCCTTTGAGTCGACAATATTTCACATCAGTTCAACCCAAATTGGACGGAAATACGAATCTTTAGGGTAAAGAAGAAAAGATAGAAGAAGAAATAGAGACAGCAACACAGAATCTCACAATCGCAGCGGAACAAAATATAATATATAATAATAGATTTTATACAAAAGAATCTGTAACCGCTTATACTTACAATCATCAGAGTACAACAATCAATACATCAGTCTGGACAGTTGTAATAACCTGTCCCACACAGTGGAAAAATACGTGATATACGTCAGAAATCCTCCAGCTCGTCTCTTGAGCTCCACAGCATCCTAACCTGAATCTATAATACTCGGTCTGACCCGGGCATTATAATAAAATAACACCTGAGTCAGTCTGGAAAACCAGCGTGAGAAAACACACTCAATTTGAATTATTAAAGTTATCAAAATCCTTTGAAACAAAGGTATCTCGTAAGACCGCGTCACACATAAACACGACGAGTTTTTACATACAAAAAAAAACAATTTTTATCAAAATCATCTGATATTATAATAGTGTCTATAGAAAGTAAGTAGAAAATAGCTGAAATGCTTGCATCTCACGTTTCAGCATAGTTGGGCACAACCAAAACCGTACGACGCTTATTGGAGAATGGATTCCATCGAATGACTGGGCCACTGGAGTACCGCCCGTCACAGTACACCTCTAGAACAATGTACCGAGGACCACACCGGGATCCCCTGCTACACAAGACCGGCCTACCCCTAACCTGGATAGACCAAATATGTTATCACCCTTGGTGTTCCCACCCTTACCATCGAGCGCTTTTTCTTTCATGTGTACCCATATATAAGATAAATAGAGTTTTCCGAGGACATCTAGAAAGGTGATAACATACCCTACTTGCATGCGACCCACTTAGCCTAGCTGCATCTCCCATGTTTTAGTCATTCCCGGTTGATGAGGCTCGAGGCTAAGCGTTACCTTTCAAGGAACAATTCTCTTGGAATGCTCATCGTCCTCCAATGACGATGTTCTGATAGCATTCGTCCATACAAGTTGTCCCGGGTCTGGACAAACCGAATCACCGTCTTCGTCATCTTCACGGTATTCATTCGTAACGTTCAAACCGGATCGAAGTGGTTTTTGGATAATTAAATCTGATCCCGATCTCTTCAAAATGATTAATGAAATTGGCCAAAATTGATAGTCGGTTATTTAACTATCAATAAAACATCCATAAGCAGTCACTAGGCCTAATTTTATAAATCTCCATAATATTTATTTCAAAAACTTCTTCACCAAGATATATATTCAATCTCTTCAATATTCTATACTTGAAAACAATTTCAACACTTGTATCCATAACAGGATATTTTGCCATCTCAATAATTAGAGATATTTCCAACTTCCATTTTTACACACTTAGAAAATATTTCTTTTCCAAATCTTTTCCCCTAAAAATATTTCCAAAACCTTCCTTCCCATACTTAGGAAAATATTCATACGTATAATTTCCAAAATCATTTTAAAATTTAACTTGGCAATATTCCATAGCTTATCTCATAAGTCTCCGGAATTTTATCAATTCTTCCTACGATTTCCAATCCGATTATACTTATTTATAATCCCGACCACCCATTTATAACTCCTTTAAATAAATTTAAAATCTTTCTGAGGTTATCACATCTAACATTGGAAATTTTCTTAAGTCCCTAAAATTACATTTATAAGATTTCTCTTATAAAAATCCGATCCTGTAATAAACCCGTCTACACATCTCGAGAGAATTTATAAATAAATTTGCAATCATTTAAAAATGATATATATATATAACAAGTATTTCTTTACAGAATAGTAGTTTATTTAAAAATATGTTTAAGTTATTATTTAAAATATTAAAAAACTTTTATAACATTTATAACTCATTTTTAGGTACACAGATAAATTTCCAAAGCTGAATTTAAAAGTTAGAATTTATTAAATAAATATTTAACATTGAAGATCTACTTACCGAAGTATTTCAATCTTAACTAGTTTAAAATTTCATAGCTTTTAAAAATAAAAATTTCCTTTTAAAACAAACTTACTTCATAAAATTTAAAATATATTTTTAAAATCTCAATAACCAATTTAATTTATAACTTTCTCTCGATTTCACAACATATCGATTCATTGTCGATTTCCTAACCATTCCCATTTCAAAAATAGAATATACTATTTTTCTCAACCCTGTTTCCACCTTCTAATATAAATTCCCCTATGAATTTTTATATTTTAAATTATCATCTGATAACGAATTTATTTATTTATAAATATTGTTTATCAATTTTATAATCCCTTGGTTTTACCTATTTATTGAACAAATCTTATTTATAAAATTCCTTTATATATATTCATTCTTTATAAATTCCTTTTATACTTCCAATCTATTTTAAAATCGACTTTAACTCCTTTTTATATTTCTAGAATATCATTTATAAATTCTTTTATATAAGTTTTTTTTTTAAATCTCTATTTACTAATTCACAACAATTAAGTATAACCACACTCAATATTTTTTTTTCTAATTCAATTTCTTTAAAATAACTCCAACTCCAATATATATATTTTTATTATCAAATTCCCTTCAATTCCATAATTTTTTTTAAAATATTTATAGTATTTAAATTATCAAAAGTTAGGCCAATGCTACAATAACATCCAAAAATTCCCATCACTACAATAATCTATAATAGATTATTCTACATACATCATATATCTATATGAAAAATAAACAATATGTTTGAGGAATTCAGTTGGATCCCTCCAACCTATTTCCCTGCATCCACAGATGTTAATATAACATAAAAAAATAATACCAATCCCACTTCGAGAGGGATATCGCGGTATATAGGGTCATCTGCTATTATGCGAGGCGCATAGGGTCTCATCCGCTATAATGTGCGGGAATATCACTCCAAATACTAATATATATACTACTATATATATTATACCATTCATCAGATAATCATTATTAAATCAACCAGGCATCTAATAATAAATTTAACTATTTAAAATTAAAATCTAGCAATCCAAAAAGAGTGAGATTTACTTACCTTGATTTTTATTTGCCGAACACCCAGGTTTTTAAATTATTTAAATTTCCAGCCGACTTCGAAAAATCTCCAGAAATTTTTTATTTCGCAAACCTCACAACTAGGAGCCAAATACGACTTGTTCCATCGGTTTTGGACCTCATATGAATTTAGAGGATACAATTTTAAACAACTCGAATTTAAACAAAATAAGACTTTTTAAATTAATTTTAATATTCAACAATAATTAACCTTTCTTCCTTGCTCGAACAACACGACCAGAACGTCCTTCGTACACCGTGAACCCCTTCCCAGAACTGCAGCTAAACGGCTGAACCCTAGGTTGACTGCCTCTCCACGACGCCTACCCAACATCTTCGATTGTCGCTGCAGCCCCACGACGATCCAAGAAAACGAAGCTCGACATTCTAGGCACTCGCACCCCTCGTGCATCCACAACGACTTAACCCTCAACTGTCGTCGCCGCAACCATGCTCCATCGTGATTCCTCATGCCTCAGTCCAATGCACTCACGCACCCCCACTCCCATCGTTGGCAATGACTCCGACCCTCCACCCTTTGTCGCGCCTGCCCGCGTGTGCCAAGCCCGCACCTGCCCACGAACATCGATGCGGCACTAAGCCATAAGTCTCTCCCCCTTCGCGCGCGACTTCACCAGTGCAGCTCGAGTTCGAGCTCGAAACCCCTAAAACCCGAACGCGAAAACCCTAGTCGCGAACCTCTAGATCATCACAGATAAATACATGCACTCAAGTCAAGATTCGAGGGATTGAATTCGTGAGTTCCCATTGAGAGTTTGATTGCCTTTTTGAATTTTTTTATTCTAACGGGTTTTCATTTGAGAAGGAGACGAATGACATTCGCGACTTTGTTGATTTTCGAATTGAAAGTAGGAGAAAAAAGGGGAAGGCCGATGATTTCCTCCTTCGTTTTGATTTTTCTCTCTATATTCGAAAATGAAAGAGGGAAGAACAACAAACGATTTATAAAAGGAAAAGAGAGGCGTGAGATTGAAAATAAAGGGTAGCGTGTTTAAAATGTTTTGCGTGTTTGAAAAGGAATGCTACAGTGAAAGGATAGTATATACAGCTGAAGGGAAAAGTTGATATAACAATATATATATATATATATATATATTTCAATTTAAATTTAAAAATGTTCCGTTTTACGTAACTTAAAATCTCGAACCCCTATCGAGGCGTGTTGCTAGGCTTATAATGTTATCCCCCCATTCCGAACGCAATGGAAAAGGTTTCTGATCCTAATTTGATCGTATGGAGAAGATAGCTTTTTGGACCCAAATATTATATTAAACTTTCGATATAAATTTCAGCGCGTTTCTATCCCGTACGACCACACGGTAACCCCAAATGCTACGAAATTTGAAATCTGATAATAATTCTTACGGATCCAATGTAACTATTTTCGTCGAAATCCTAGACCGTGTCCCGGATGGCTATTTTTAAATGTCAATTTAAACAAGCTATTTTTAAAATTGAACAGATCTTTTTTAAATTCAATTTTAAAACTTTTATTATCTCCATTATTATCACTACGAATTTTATAAGCCTTTAAATTATTTTTATCGAGCTTAAACCGAAGATACAATAATCTAGCAAATATTCAATTATAAGAATTCAAAAATTAACTTATCCAATTAATCGCTATATTTAAATTCTGAATTTATTTTATAAATAAAAATCCAAATTTTCCATATTCAAAGGCAATTTATAAATTCAAATTCAATTTTGAAAACCATTTAAATATTCCAAATCAAACGTCGAAAAATCTGGGTCGTTACATAGTTGGTGTATTGGAGGTACCTATGTTGTACATTTTATGTGCTTATATGTGCATTACTTACCGTATTCAAATTTCATGGATGAAATTCTTGTAAGGAGGGAATACTGTAACATCTCATATTTTAGGATTGGTCAAATATGGGAATGTTATAGTAAATAAGATAACCAAGCATGTAATTTAATTTAAAAATAAAAAAGTCAAATAATTGAATGGAAAATTAATTATATAAGTGTAGTGATATTTAGGCTACTCCAAAATCTCAGATCTATGGTTTCCAAAACCTAGATCTATTCCTAATACTTGTTTATTCTCTATTTATTATCTTTTTCATTCCTAGTGCATCTCTATTACTTGGAAGTATGGCCGGAAGAGATGGTAGAAAGCAAAGGAGGAAAAAGGATGGGAGACACTAAGTCGAAAAGGGAAAAGGTCGGAAAAAGGGGAGATTTCCAAGGCTAGATTAGGGATGACATCAAACATTAATAAGTAGCCAGGGCTAGTCAGAATAGCGAGGAGATAAGTCCCGAGGACCATGACTGATAACAAATCAAAATCAATTGATGTCATATTGTGATGCAGTTTGAGGCACTAAGGTTACTGGAGATGGAATGGGTTCACTATAGTTTTTCGAGCCAATCATAGTGAATAGATCTAGGAAGGGAGTAATATACATAGAGGTTATTAAGGAAGCTAAAGGAGGATGAAATAATTATGTAATGATGTATATGTTAGGTCCATGACTATTTATAAGGCAATAGAAGCTTACACAAAGCGTATGTAAAAAAAGACCATAAATTTTACTATCCAGTCCCCAAAAAAATGGTTTCTTCATGGTTTATTTGAAAACGAAAATGATTGTAATAAGGTTATAGAGGAAGATTCATGGTTCTTTGATAAAAATCTAATTATAATGAAAAAACTCAACCCATGTATGGAAACAACCAGAGATTTATTAACAAGTATGCCGGTATGGATGAGATTGCCAAGTCTTAGTTTTAGACTATGTGGCCCTAAGGCAATTAGTGCTTTGGTAAATGCAATAAGGACTCCCCTAAAATTGAACGATGCAACTGTGAACAAATCTGGTATTTCCTTTGCAAGAGTCCTGGTTGATATTAAGGCGGAGTATGGTTTTCTATGTTTAGTTGATATTAAGGCGGAATATGGTTTTCTATATTTAATTGATGTTAAGGTGGAGTATGGTTTTTCAAGTTTATTGGGGGCAGTAGGAGAAGATGGAGAAGTTTTCAAATAAGAGGTAATTTATGAGATCCCGCCTTCCAGAATTGAGAACTATTTTTGTTTTGGACATACTAAGAAACATTGTCCAATGAGTAAAGCATGGGTCCCAAAAGGGTAGAGAAAAACAACAAAGAAGAGGGGGATGCTGAAAAGGAGAGAGAAGACAACAACAAGAAAGATGGGAAGATAGAGGTGAGATCAGATTCAAAAGTGGGAGTTAGTTCCAATAAAGCCTCGGATAGGGGGAGGAAAAGTATGGTATTAGAGGAGGAATCTAAAAATAGCAAGGTGCTGAATCCAAAGAATAACAAAGATGAGAAAGAGGAGGAAGATCCTTCTAAAGCCCTGTAAGAAGTTGAGGAAGCCAACAGGCAACTATGGCAAGTGAAGAAGGTTATCTTGAGTGAATTAAAAGGAGGAAAATAGGGAGCCGAGAATAATGATAGTGAAGGGACAATGGACATTAAGCATGAGCCAATTCCTAGTAAAGAGAACGGGGAGGAGTTGGGGAGTGAATCCTTAATTAAAGTGGAGAGGGCAGCACTAAAGCAAGTCGAACAAATCCTGGTCACTATAACGTCTACTCTTTTGCATCAAAAGGCAGTTAGGGCCATTGGACTCATCCAGACTTACCCAGAACTGCTAGCAGCTCTAGATCGTCATGTAGATGAAGAATCATCGGACTTCCCTTTAGCCATCGAAGGATCTAACCCACCTATCTCTTTATTTAAAATGCACGGTATAGTTCCTCTCTTGTCAATTTGTGTAGTAAACCAAATGTTTCTATTCTGCAGGTTATAATGAAAGAGAGGAGTAAGGAGGAAAACAAGGAGCGGAGTGTAAAGGATTCGCATGAACAGAAAGATAGCAAAACAATAACAAAGAACCTACCTAGGAGCCCCGTCGGTACTGTAAGCAAAAAAGAGGCTGTGAAAAAAGAGTTATTGTTGAAGAAAAACCCAAAATGGATAAAGCAGAATAAAGGTAGAAATGAGGAAAATAAAAGTGCCTTACTACAAGGTAGAGAACTTAGAAGTAGAACTAAACGCTTCAAATGACAATAATAAGTTCGAACATAAGAGGGTTTCATAAGCCCAAGGTTTTCATAAGCCCAACAAAATAATGAAATTAAAGAAGCTTATTAGTAAAATATGAAGTGGATTGTATAGGCATCATGGAGAACAAGCTAAGAGCCTTGGAAATTGAACATTTAAAGTAAAAATTTGAGAGGAAATGGGAGATAGTGAGCAACATTTAAACTTACTATAAATGTAGAATATCGGTGATGATCAATAGAGAGATGTGGGATTTTAATATTATAAGCATGAGTGAGGAGCATAGTACTTTGGAACTACTAAGTTATGGGGGTCTCAGAATTAAGAGGGAATTAGGAAAAAAGACGAACTTAGAAAAAAATTTAGGCTGAAGGATACCAAGTTTCATTTTTGGGCTGAAGGACAAACTTTGAAAGAAAATTAGACTGAAGGACAATGCTAGTTATAACTAGCATTATATTCAGTTTTTACATTATACAAAATGCTAGTTTTAACTAGCATTATATTCAGTTTTACACTGTACAAAATGCTAGGTATATTTAGCACTATTCTTCAGCCTAATTTTTTTCAAAGTTTGTCCTTCAACCTAAAAATGAAACTGATTGTCCTTCAGCCTAAATATTTATCAAGGTTTGTCCTTATGCCTATTTTCCACCAGAATTAATTGCACTTTCATATAGTTTTAGCGACCAAGACAAGAAAAATGCTATGTGATCCAACTCCAAAGAACAAAAGCAGAATCAATGCAATGGTTAGTGCTAGGTAGCCTCACTGCCAATACCAATAGTCATTCACTACTTGCTTTCTACAGGGAACCGAGCACGTTATGTAGTAAGGTATCTCTCTTGTTCTCTGCACTTTAAATTTTGAGTATCCAAGGAACAATTTCTGGATGAACCTAGAAGATGATTCTTACCATATTTTTTATCCATTCGTAATGCTAGGTGACTTTAACTGTATCAGAAAAGTAGAGGAAAAGCTAGGGGTGCACAGGTACCATTTAGTAAGATGAATTAATTGGACTCTATAATGTGTAAGACGAGACTTAGAGGTGAATGGATTACAATTTACTTGGTGGTCGGGGATTAATAAAAATATCTTAACGTAAATAGACAGAGTTTTGGTCAATATAGAGTGGAAAAGAACATTTAATGCATCGTCAGCTATTGCTCTTCCATCAGAGATGAGTGATCATACTCTAATTTTAATCTCCATGATTGAGCACATACTTTACGGGTAGAGAACCATTCAGATACATGAACAAATGGAGTTTACGAAAAGAATATGCCAGTAAGTTTGAAGAAGGATGGAATTTCGAGCTTGAAGGATGGCCGACATATAAGTTATTATAGAAACAGAAGAATGTAAAAAAGTACCAAGGAAATGAAGTGTGACGCCCCACCTCTATACCCACGCTAGTCAAGAACACTACGGAGTAATACTGTCGACTAACATGGAGAATAAGGCTGTTGAGGAGCGACCATCCATGTAACTTCTTTGTGCGAGCACCGATATGTCAGATAGTATAGCATGCATTTCATTTAAGGAGGAAATCTGACATTCCGATACAAACTCAAAGCTATCACACAGTGGCTATATATAATCTTCGGAAACAAATATAGAAATAAACATAACACAAACCAGTCACAGACATCCATATCACAAAGGCGGAAAAAGATATGAATATATAACACATGAAAGTGTACATCAGAGTAGTGGTCAGAAAGATCCACGATAATACAAAAGAATAACAACATGAGCTACACAAAAGAATACATCTATGAGTCGATATCTCAAATGTATACAACAAAAACTACTAATCTAAGTAGTTTGCCATAAGTCAGAGTAATAGATCCCTGGAGAGAAGTCAAGCAGGAGCACCTGTAACATCTCGGTCTGACCCGAGTATTATTTCATAAGAAAATAATAAACGGATTAGTCTAGCTATAAATATCAGATGACATGATATAGAATAAGAGATATGGCATAAACGTATAACAATCATAAAGGCATACTACTATAAGTATGTAAATGATAATCAACAAGAGATTAATCAATATCATAAGAATCTTCTTAAAGATCCAAATCCACAAAAAGGTAATGACACACGAATTCACCAATGCACAAAAATTGATAAAACATATCAATGAAAATCACGAAAATTGGTGAAACACAAATTCCAGAAATCAACACACGAAATCCAGAAATCATAAAAAGGGGGAGGCCTATCACACGAACGGGAGCATGAAAGCTCACCAACATATGTAACGCACGAACGAGAAGCTATCTCATGGAAGCTAACCATTTAATTTTTCGAACACACGAATGGCCCGAAGACCTTTGACACACGAATGGCCCGAAGACCATGGGGCGCTACCCCACATATGTGAGTAGAAACATCACACAAACGGGGTCTAGTCTCCCTCGCAGACAAAGAGACATCGCTCAATCGCTAGTCTAAATAAAAAAAATGATCGTCATGACCATCAAGAAGTGTCAATTACACTAAGCTAGTAAATATATGAGTTTAGCTTCATGTCCCATAACCACTAGCTTAACTTAAATATTTACGAACAAACTGTAGATCTTCACTAGCAAAGTGTCACAAAAGGTTCAGTCGAACAAGTCCAAGAATTAACCGACGGAGTAAACGCAAGCGTTTCATACCACCTGTTTTACTAAGCTGTTTAATTAGATTTCTCATCCGAGTGAAGTAAAGGCTTGTATATACTGATAGATTGGAAAACGGTTTAGGAAAATGAGCTTTGTAATAAAATAGAGTTGAAATCGTTTTGATGAAAGAGTTTTGATATTTACTACTAGTATTGAAACCTTTATATTTTTAGAGTGACAAGTCACAAAATTGATTGTAGAAACAATCGGTCATAAAAATTCACATTCGAAGATGTGAATAAAATCCAAGGAAATCAGCCCAAAATGCATCAAAGTAGAAATAGGTGGTGCGGCCTAATATGCCGAGCGACCTAACAAAATATAGGTCAAAAGACTTAAGTATAAAAAGACGAGCGACCTAACGTCTTAACATGGCCGAGCTAAAGAATGCAAGCAGGTCGAGCGACTTAAGGTGGTGGCTGAACGTGCGACCTAATGAGGTCGACCTAAGTTGCAAGCGACCTAAGGAGTTAAAGCAGGTCGAAACATTGCGACCTAAAGTGATGAGCGACCTAGTGGTTAACGAGCTAGGTAGAAAACAGATCGAGCGACCTAAAGGGAACAGTGCAACCTAATGACGCGACCTAATGAGGTGAGCGACCTAACACGGTTGAATTAAGAAAATGGTGCGACAAAGTCTGGGCGAACGACCCAGTGGACGCGACCTAACGAACAGCATAGGCCTAGGTGGTGCGACCCAAGGGGTTCGCGACATACGAATCGCGACCTAAATGGGAATGGGGTCAAGCGACCTAAAGGAAATAAGGTCTAACGACCTAATGGTATTGGGGTCATGCGACCTAAGGATGTGGCACGACCTATCTTGGTGACATGGCCGAGCGACTTATCAAGGCAATAGGGCAAGCGGCCTATAAGTGATGCGACCTAAGGTGGTGAGGTCGAGCGACCTAAAGGAAGTAAGGTCAAACGACCTAAAGGGTTAGCCAAGAGCTTTGCCAAACGACATAGGGTGAACGACCTAACGTGTCGCGACCTAGCGACCTAAGGACGATCGACCAAGTGGAGCGACCTAGGGCTAACGACCTAGTACAAAGCCAAATGACCCAAGGGTTTACGAGCTAACAAGAACGAGCTAAAGACTCAAGGCAGATCGACCTAAGGCAGAACAACCTAAGGCAGAACGACCTAAAGAGGTGGCGACCTAACTCACGGCCGACCTAAAAGCGACTCTAGCATCACGCGACCTAACAGTATAAAGGCCGAGCGACGTAAAGGCTAACGACCCAACACGGTGGAATGAGCTACAAGCAGGGGCGACTTTTCCTCTGGCCGAACGACCTAAGTGCAGGAAAATGCTAACAACTCAAAAATTTTGGGTTTTCCACCAATTCAATCCACACCAAAAGCAAATGCACACATAATAGTGGTAGGGATTCATACCCAATGATCATAGATAGTCATAGAGAAGAACGTGAGATAAAAATCTCACCTTTTCACGGAATTTGATGAAGATGAAGCTTGAAAGCAAAGCAAGAATCAGCCACAAGCTTGAATCAATCTCTTCACTTTGAATTTGGAGTTAGATGTTGAATTTGCAAATGAACTTGAGCTTGGAATTTTAATTTCACATTCCCTCCACCATTTTTGATGAAGCTTTGCTGTTAGGATTATGAAGAAGGAAGTGATGGAGAGGAGATGGGTTGGGACTGAGTTAGTAATGGTTCAGCCCAAACCAAAGCCCTAAGCGAAAAAGTGACAAAATTCCACTAACTCCAAACATGTCAAAGTTTATACTCAAAAAGATCGCAAACGTCATTTTGAACTCAATGGAGGTGGTCTCGAGTCCTAATTTGACCGTATGCAAAAAGTAGTTTTTCAGACTAAGATCCGACTAACGATTAAAATATTTAAATAAGATATTTAAATATAAAATCGATAAATATGCGGGTTGTTACATGAAGTGTAGATAAGAATGATACCAAGAAGGAAGTTGAAAGAGCAGAACCAAATGTGTAGAAATTAAAAGAAGATTGGAGTGTAACTATGATGTGGGAATAACTAAAGAACTACAGGAGATGAAAATTAAGCTCAAAAAGGCTTTGCAAATGGAATATGTGGATACTTAACGGAAATAAAAATGTGACTGGCTGCTCCTGGAGAATTAGGCGACATCATTTTTCTATAATAGGATGTTAGAGAGGAGAAATATGATGAAATGAATGGACTGTCTTACAGAAGATGAGGGAGAGTCTTTGATAAAGAAGTGTTTGTAGAAGAGGCCATTGAATATTTCAGTAAGCTGTATAATAAAAATCTAGAAGAATTTTTCTGAGAATAACTTACAAGAAGATTCTTTTGGAATTGGGAAAAACTTCTTGAATGATCAAATAGATAAGTTTGAGGTTAACATGGCTATATTCAATGTTAGTAATAGTACCTCCCCTAGTCCAGATGGGCATAATGCTAAATTTTATAAGGAGCATTGGAGTTAATTTAAGGATCTTTTAACTACTGCTCTGAATTTTTCTGGATGACCTTATATTCGAGAATCCATGTGCATTTGTTCCAAACAGGTCGATAGGAGATGAGATTCTTCTTGCTAACGAACTGATGAGGGGGTTAGGGAGAAGCAATAATAAGATTATATGTATAAAGATTGATCTTCAAAAAGACTATGATTTAATAAATAGGAAGTTCACTATTCATTTAATGAAAGAGATGAATTTTACTAGTAAGTGGATGAAAATCATTGAAGAAATGATCAACACCCCAGTTTCTTGATCATATCGAAAGGCGGTCCATATGATTTCTTCAAAAGTACGTCAGGCTTAAGGCGAGGTGACCCTTGATCAACGTTTTTATTTACTATCACAATAGAGTTTTTCAAACTTCTCATGGAGGAAAAAGTAAAGCAAAGGAAAATCACCCCTATTTCATAAGCATGGAAGAAAATCATGCACATAATATACATCAATGATATAGTTTATTTACAAAAGCAAATGTAATGGGAGCTGAATCTATAAGAGACGTATTCATGATCATGAATGATTTTTCTGGGTTAAGATTGAGTAATGAAAAACTGAAAATTTTCTAGTGGAGGAGTAGAAAATAAAGAAGAGATAGTAAAAGTATTGGAAATTGGAATATGCGAACTACCGATATCCATCTGGAAATCCTTTGTCAAGCGTAAATCTTAAGAGTATCGACTATCAAAACCTTATATATAAAATTAAAAGCAGAATAAAAGGATGGGAATCTAAGCTGCTTAGTCGTGCTGGAAGGTTACAGTCTATAAAATAAATGAAATATCCTATGGCCCAATACTTATTGTAGTGCTTCAACCTACCAGTGGCAATCTGAACAAAATCTAGCACTTATACTTGAATTTCTTATGGAAAGGATAATTAAGTAAAATACCATGGGAATTAGTGTGTACATGTAAAGAGGAAGGTGGACTGGCCTAAGGCAATTGGAAGACATCAATACCGCTATGCCAATTAAGAGAATTTGAAAAATAATAATTAAGAGAAGGTATTTGCGCCCGATGGATGAGAGACAAATATATAAAAAGTCAATCCATTTGGGAAACTAACATAAGACAAGATGATTCTGGTGTGTTGAAGAACCTCTTATGAACCGGAAACAAAGCTTTGAAAAGCGTGCAGAGAAGTAAATTTGATGGTCAAACCTATGCGGTTAAATCCCCGCTAATGCCTTGACAAACCCCTACTATAGTGCTTAGCGCTTTTCGATCACTATGCTATTTCAGTTTAGCACTATTAAACAGTAGACCCCCTATAAGCCCTGTTATTTTTCGCTATACCCACTAAATCAAGGCTTTTCAGCACCCACTTTAGCAAAATTAATATATAAATGTTGATTTGACCAGTACCCTTTTAAACTAAATTAACAAAGTTTGAGTAGAGACCTAATTTTAAGGCATCAGTGCTCAATATAAGTTAGAAATATACTGTAGTCACCAAATTTAGTCCATATAAATCAATTTTGGGAATATGCGAACTACCAAAAATTTAGTCGAATATAGGATTAAATAATATATTTTTTTCCTACACCAATGTTGTGAGAATGATAATAAATTAATTCTAAATATTTGGTTTTGTTGAGAAATATATCAAAGCAATAAAATTTCCAGAACAATTGGTTTCAGTGAACTCACTTTATTTGCACAATTTCTGGCTTTTAAATAGTCTTACAACATGAAATTGAGATGCTAAAAGAAAGGCATTAATCGCACTCAGTGATTGAGGCTAAAGACACGTTAAAACAAACTTCACTACCCTAGAAACTAGGGACTTATTTAAACAGAAGCAAAGACCAGGTAATTAGACATGGTGAATACCTACAAACTAGGAACATAACTCTATCAGGTTTTACATATAACGAAGCTTTTTGCACTTCCACTATTTTCTGCTATATTACAGCTTTATCCCCGCTATAACTTTTGCATCTTCCGCTATAGAACCGTTAAGCATTTTAACTGCACAGGGTCAAATTACCTTCTTGTCGCTTGACCCACTGATTAGAGGAGGAAGGTTGATCAATAAATTAGGAACTGAAACTTTGGAGAGAGTGAGAGGGGAGGTGGTTATAGTTAAAGACATAATAACCGATGACAGTTGGAGAACTGAAAGGTATAGTTTCCTTGGAAGAAAAGAGTGAAGTTGAAAGCGTTAAATTCTATAATGGTAAAGAAGAAGACTACTGGGCGTGGACGTGCAGCAAAAACAAAAAATACAACTTTAAAGCTATATGGAAAACTATACGAACTACATATAACCAGATTCCTTAGGTAGATTTTATTTAGAATAAGATATGTATCCCTGAAATGGTAGTCTGTTTATACAAAATATTATACGATTTTTTTTCCACTAAAGTGGTTTAAACATAATATTACATGCAAACTATGTAAACAACATGAAGAAGATGTGGATCACTTGTTTTTCAGATGCAAATTTTGTGCTTACATTTGGAAATGATGTTGCTTAAGTTAAAATGGCTAACTTCACATACAGAATCATCAAGTATAGTAAATGAGGTTGAAAACATAATCTTGTGGTTCAAGCATAAGAGTAAAGGTGGAGATATTGCAAGGATTATGCTTACACCTTGTTTGAAGCATTTGAAAATAAGTAGGTCTTTAACAAAATTTGCAACACGGAGAGAAATGTTTGCCAACATATCACATACATAGTAAGAATCAGAGCATCGATATTGAAATACATAACACAAACATACAACTGAGATGATGAAATCTATAAAGAATGGGAGTAGTATAGCTTACCAACCACCCAGTGAGGGTGGTTTCTTTGAGTGTTTATGCGAGTCCAAAGCCATATTCCATTGCTGAATTCTGGTACTCTTTTCATATATACCTGTATTATTTTACATTTCTTTTCTACACTCTTTAATTATAGAGAACGAATTTGAAATTATATTTAGATAAAGAATAGGTGTAGATCCAAAGTTTATGACTTATCTCGAGCAAGTTCGAACCTGTATACAAGAAGGAGTTTGAATTACTTAACGTAAATTGCTCAAGAATAAAAGCAAAAGTTCGAGGGAGGGTATACTTATCTGAAGACATTCGGACGGCAGATATAGGTGCAAAATACCATGCATGTATATATTTTCATATTTTCTTCAGATTTGAGAACAAAAGGGTAGAGATTACCCAAACAAAAGGAATTAAAGATGCAATAGTACGAAGTCGCATGTAGGACATGAAGCGAGAAGCGGATAAGATTGGATTGGTGCCTAGATCTATATGAAAAGGGGTGCATGCATTGGTTTAAGGAGGAAGAAGAAAGGATTTACTTGAAGAAGGAGCAACGATAGGCGTATTTTCATCTTTATTTTTTTAATGCACTGCCATTAAAGGGAACTGAAGAGTATTGAGGGTTTGGGAGTAGATGAAGTGAGATGCCATAAATGGAGTCGGGAGTGTGTGGAGTATTGTAGACTTTAGTTTAGATAAGGGCATTTGTTTGGGCTATTATTAAGCAGATTGATTTATTTGTATATAATTATATTTATTTTACTTTGTACACTTTTAAGTTTGGAGTAATAAAGAATGAAGTACCAAGTTCCAATTTTTTTTTAAAATAACATAAAGAAAAAAGGATAATTAATGAATTAACGAACATAGCCCATTGCCTATAGCATTAACTCTTAATTCTAAAAAAAACCCTCTCTTTCTCACCACATTCCTCACCAAAGCCAAAACAAAACAAATCCCTAAACATCCATTTTCAAACTGGGTGAGGAAGGACCAAAATAAATTAAAAACAAGCTTCATTTTCAAAGGATTCTATCAATTTTTCTTCATCAAGTGAGTGATATTACCTCTTACCATTTTAAACCCTTATGATATCTCTTTTGAGGTTTTATATTTTGTTTGAGATGGTTGAAATGATTCCATATAATATATGTTTATAATGGCTAAAATAATGACATATTAAAAGAAAAACTTGAGCTAATCACTTTCAAATGATTTATAATTTGGATATGTTGTTTATAATATAGTATTAGGGATGTGTTTTAAGTTTAATAACTTTTTGATGCCTAAATAAATCTCTTTGAATTTCTACAATGAAAATAGGTAATTTTTTACCATAAAATAATATTTTTAAATACTAAAATAAATATTCCAGCTTATATTTTTTACTAAAGCTAATTAAAAGTATTTATGATTTTTTGTGGATGTTTGGTAATTTAACAATAAATTTTCGAGTTGATATGAATTTTTTTCCAAGAAAAATGTAATACATTAAGAAATAAATATGTCTATGTTAGGAGGGAGAAATTTTAGTCCATAACAACCCTTTTGGCACAAAGATCAAAATAAACAAATGAAATAATGACATGTGTAAAGTACGGGGCAATGAATCTTCTTTGTTAAAAAATAAAAACATTATTTATTTGATTACTAAATATCCATCGCGTCCTTATCACCGAGTTATAAGGTGCATCTATAACCAAAATACTAAAATTTTCCTATCACCAAAATAATCTTTTTACCAATATGTTAGGAACAATATGTTAAGGCCAAACTCTTTGAAAAGTTTTAAAGTCACAAGATGAAGTATGATAAGAATGTATATAATGTCCTTATCAGAATAGTGAAATAAATGATGTCCTTAACAAAAGTAGTTAATTAAAAATGGCCTTATCGCTACCCTGAGTAAATCATAATGTTGACTCAAACATTGAGAAATGTCTGAAGTAGTTTACACTTGATGATAAGAACCTATCCTTATCACCTAAATAAGCTTACATTGCGTATGATCGATCTTAAGTTTTCATGAGAACTTGACTAAAGCACTTTCGATAATAACATTTAAGCTAATAAGGCCTTATCTAATAATAAACTAGACCCGAAGACGATATGACCAAGACCTAAGTAGCATAATGATAAGCCTAAAGTAATATAAACTAATCTGCACAAGCGCTATGCGATAAGACCAACATTTACAATAAGGCCTTATTACATATAAAGCAGAAACTAAAAATTGATGTGACTAAGACCTGAAACCAGCATGTGGTAAGACCAGAATCAACAAATCCTTGACATATGTTGTAGTGAACTCCTTATCATTGACCTTATCGTCATTTTAGATATACATTTCGATAGGAACATGCCATTTGTTTTAGTGAGTAGCTGATAAGGCTATTGAATGGAGATAAGTCCTTACCACATACACTCAAGGTGGATCCAAAGCAAGCTCCCACTTAAAGTGACCCTATCATTTTATTTAAGCGCTTATCGACACATAAAGTGTTTTAGCCAATAAGGACATTGAGGGCTTCCCACATTAGACCCAAAGTCAGAGAGGGTAGAACAAAGTCAGAGAGGGCAGAACACGGTGTAACTGAATCTTTTCACAAAGTAAATCATCTCTAACTTGAAGTAAACCCAAGAAATCTCAAAACATGAACTTTAACGATATCGACGATACTAGTTTTGTCGATATGACGTAACCGTGATTAAAATTATTCCTGAAGTTAAAAGTTATTTGATTAATGATAGAATGAGATGGAAACTAGAAATTAGTCAATTAGTTTTTATAAGTGCGGTAATAGCTAAGTTTAAGCTACTAATTTGGCGATAATTAATCCATGGATTAAAATTGATTTATTATGAATTATCGAATCTTTGTACTAGTGGTCATCATTGCTATGTATGAAATTTCAAGATGTGTTTGCTACTCATTATCATTAAGTATATGTGATGCGATGATGAAATAACCCAACTATATATATTTTGTACTCACTTATCTTAATCACTTATGTTTCTAATAACAAGTAACTTATCAATGTTATATACTGGGTATAATTGGCATTGACTCTTCAATGAATATTTGTATTCGTGAGATCAAATGGATCAAATAAAGGGATTAGTTATCCAATTATAATAAATGAAGTGTAACACAAACTATGTTTTCGAGATTAGGACAAGCTACAAAGGCTAATGATAAGGTAGCTTGTTGGGTTTATGTAACCCGGTGTTATGTGAAATAACCAACTCCTAAGTAGCTAAGGGTGGATGTAACCCTTTGAAAATGTTTTGCATGATAAACTAAAGAGTGGTAGTAACCTAGGTGTGAGGTTATCTCTTTACTTAATGAAATAACAAAATTCAAACGACACATATTTATGATGCTTAGGTGTAGACGAATAAACGATGATTGTGGGAAAATTATTGATGCAAATGATATGGGACGTTTAGTGTTGATAGTTTTTATTATAAAGTATTCAAATTAAGTAAAGGGTTAATATGTTATTGTTATCTTTTATACACGATGATATACATGTTATGTTGACATTGATGTTATGTTCAAGTTAGTGAGAGGAAAACTCGTTATGATCTGCGGCGTAATCTCACTATCATATTATTTTATTTGAGAAAGAGGATTAATATTATTCACAGTAGGTCGTAGTCTGACCCATGTTTTTACCATTTTCCCCCATAAACTCATAAATGCTTCCTTGAGTAGGCTGAGTTTATGTTAGCATGTTATCAGGTACTTGAATTAGCAAATAAAGAAGGCGATGATGAGCAGGAGGCTCTTAGTTAGTTGCTTTTATTTTGCTATGTACTTAACTAGGATATATAACTGGTTAGATGAATGTGTGATATCTGCATATGCCGACGAATCATCATTATCTATATTTTTATTGTACTTACCCATGCATGGGAATATATGGGTTTAAAGTTGTTAAAAACTCACAAAATGTTATAATAAATTGTTTAGTTGCTCTGTTTACTTATGTCGTGAGATAAACTAATCTCATTTGGTCCCTTGAAAATAATTAAAGTGATGACTATAGCATCACCGGAGTTCATTTTCAATTCTCAAAATGGGGATGTTACATTGCCCTTTGCCTGTTTCGATATGATCGACTACCAGAGCATGCTCTTTTTCTTCTTTATCATCCCCCACGACGGGGTCTTTCTCACCATCCAATGTTATGACCGTTATTTTTCTGTTGTCCCAAGTAAATTAAAAGTTAGTTCACCATTAAATGTTTTTGGATAGCAAACCGATCATTTTTTCGCTCTCTAGTGTTTCTTAGTCTCCTTTAGTAACCTTCTCAAATAGTGAAGGAGTACTCGCCAAATTCTCACCGTGGCTAGCTGCTGGTAGTTTGGGACTTGCGTAGTTAAAATGCTTAGTGGTTTTGTAGCGGTGGAGGTGCAAAAAGTAATAGCGAAGATAAACCAGGGATATAACAGAAAATAATGGAGGTACAAAATGTTTCATTAAATATAAAACCAAATATTTAAAGTTATTCATTCTTATCTCCCATCATTTGTATAGGAAAAAAAATATTGTTTAATTTTATATAATAAAGTCGAAGAATATCATGATTTACGCAATTCAGATTTGGTGAATATAATAGAATTCTAACTTATATTAGGCACTTATGCTTTAAAAATAGGTCTTTACCCCAACTTTGTTGATATGGTTGAACTAGTCAAATCAACCTTTTTATATTAATGTTTTTAAAGTAATTGCTAATAAATCTTTATTTTGCCATTATAGCGGAAAATAGCAGGACTTAAAGTGGATCTACTATTAGATAGCTCTATACTGAAAAGGCATAACAATTAAAGAGTGTTATGCACTATAGCAGGGATCTTATGGGACTTTAACTATGCTTGTTTAGGGTTACTGGTGTTTTGACATCCCTGCTAGTAGCATCAGCTCTGATGTTGGGTCTATGAGGCATGTATGAGATTCTCATAATGAAAGAAACACAAATGTTTGCATAAAAAACTGGGAAACATCTCCAATGAATGTCATGTAGACTATAAGTACCAAATGCATTCGCTAGTTATGAGTTATATGTAAGGTTATGTTTTGAACAGAATGAATTAAAGACATGTTATAAAATAGACAATGCAAACAATAAAAATTCAAAACAATTTGTAGTGGTTTGGTTGAAAATTGCCTATGTCTGTTCTAAATAATCATTAGTTACCATACAGATCTCGAATGCAATGCCAAAATACAAGATACATTGATCTGTTGATCAAAAGAAATGAAAATTACATCTCTAGAAATTAAGTTCGATATATTTTATTCGCCAACGTCCGAGCTTTAAAACTTTCCACTATTACTATTCATCCATGGGGTATTTATAGGTATGAGGTTGTGAAAAAATTTAGTCGGTACTCCCTGTAAAATAACACTTTCATATGACCATGTATGGTCGGTAGTGTTTGGTTCGTTAGCAAAGGGTTCGACAAGCACACTACTAAACCATTTTTCTTGTTCGGTATCTATCGGTTTGATAAACAACTACCGTGATGGTTTTCTTGTCCGTCACATGCTCAATACCAAACCGATTTTGTGGTCCGACACCGAGTCGATTGCATTTTGTTCACTTAAATTTTTTTGGAGGTAGTTTGGATTCTACATCAACTACCGTAACGTGAAAATGTTTCGGTGGTATTTTGTCTAGTACCAACCAATGATTATGTACGCAACCAAACAAAATTTCATAATTAGCAAACTTTTGTCTTTCTTCCTTGCGTTCTCTTGAGATGGCATTCGATTTTATCACTTCTTCATCTTGCCTATTTCATCACTTGGTGCTAGGTATGTCATGGGTTCCTTGATCATTTATGTGTTTCTTGACGTATTTCCACATCTAACATGTTATGGGTGAAAAAACCCATAACACTTATTGTTTCCAGTGTCATTTAAGTAATTGGAAGCTTATTGATTTCAGGAAGTTGATAAATTATGTGTTGCATACTATAATTTTATAGAACATATTTTTTTTTATTTTTGATGTATTGCCAAAGATTTTTTTGCTCTGGATGTTGATAGGATAAACAAGTTATAAATCAATTTTTATTTTTATTTGGATAACTTATGTGATATATATATATATATATGATGCCTTCTTTTGATGTTATAAATTAGTTATATATTAAGTAGTTGTTCTATATCATTAAATAACCTTTTAAAAATTAAAGAACATAAGGTAATTGTGTTTATTTAACCAATTTAAGTATTATTAATTTTTTTAGATAATTTTTCTAAAGATGATTTTCTAATAAAGTTTTCACATTACTTACTCAAAAGAACTATACGAAAAGGTAATAGAATTTTAGATATATTTAAAGGAATAAAAAACAAACTTGATAGACTTATAATAAACCTTTTTGGCCATGTAATATGATATATAAAAAGCTATAATATTACACTAACTTGGTTTTTTGAATTTGATTCCTATTGGATTTATTAGTTGGATGAAGATTTAGTCAATTTAAAAAAAGATGATTAGTAGTTTTATGTAATAATTATGAGTTGTTACATTTGAGTTTTTTTGGCTAGGAAAAAGGGTTGAATACCTTCTTATATTTTTATAGAACAATAGAGTGGACACATGATATAGACAAATAGAACTTAGTTATTACAATTAACACGATATGACTCGCATGGGATTATAGATACACATTCTCATCACACTAAACACAAAATAATCTAGTAAGGGCACATTTTAGGCCCAAGAATGTAATAACTCTTAATAGATCCTTAGTCTTGAAAAAGTTGGGAAAGAACCATATTGAGATTGCAATCATCACCATAAACATGGATCTCGATAGGTAATGGAGAGACTGGAGGAGTACGTGGTGGAGATGGAGGCAAGGAAGGACAAGAATTTGAGACCTTGAGGAGGAACAAATAAATAACAAGATATGGTTTAAACATCCTTAATAGAGAACATAATCCCTTCATCTAGATCCTTATATAGAGAATGAGGAAGTGGGATGGCAAAGTTTGGAAAGGTCAAGCACACAACATGTGATTTTGAGCTTTTTCTGTCTAATCAAATTCTCTGTAAATGGAATTTTAACAAGGATGGTAGGAGGGGTAGATATGGAGGGGGACCATATCTGAACTTTGTATAGAAGGAGAGTGGATGCATGACAAGGAAACATGGTATAATAGAATAGAGCGTATATCAGGTTTCAATGTATATGATACATTGTCATGACCAATCCTATCCTTAGATAACTTTGGCGGCAGCTAGCTTGATGTCATCTCAACTAAAGCTTTTGCATACTTAAATCTATGTCTATATACCATGGACTTACAGAACAAATTATATCACCAATGTGAATAACAAACTAGTTAAACCTAAGCAAAGGTTGAACCAGGGAAGGGATATGAGAAAGTGTAACCTAATCAAGAATGAAGAGGACATATTATTATGTCTATGGACTCAACTGCTGATGATAAATACTTTCCAAAAATAATGATTGAATAAGTTTAAAGGGTTGGACGTCATCGGTCAGTGCAACATATATCGAAAAAGAACATAGCTTTATCATTTTACTTTCATAGACCCCATAAGATTTCAAGAATGCAACATATGATTTTTAACCATGGTGTATCATAGCCTGGCATTTAAGAAGAACCATACCAAATCTTTCTTCCAAGTAACAATGCCAGCATTGAAAACTCTAAAAGGTGGCACTAAAACACCAGAATAAAAGAATATCAAACTTTCAAGGTATATAGATCCGACATTGCTCGATATGCAAATGAATAAGGAGGTTTGTGGGGAGGGATAAATGAGGAACCCAATATTAATTGACTATATGAAAGCAAGGGGAATAAGGTCGAGGTTTTCTTAAATTGGCACACAAAGGCCATGTGGTTGGACATAGGATAGTGAAGGTGTAGCACAATGAGAGGAGACAAATTCAAACAATGGTAGGGGAAGACACAGATGCAATACACTGTGCGAATATTCCCTATCAACAGGATGGACCAACTGGTGGCATCAGCGATGCTTGCTAAAGAGCAATCGAGGGATGTAGTAAATGTGATGGTAATGAAACATAAGGGTAAGGCAACACTTAGAATGATTTACATAGCTATGTTGAAGAGTTTAATTTGTAAGGTGAAGGATTCTAAGCTAGCATCATCATAAAGGTAACTACATCCAAAATAGGCAGTGCAGAAAAAGGCTTAGGTTGATTCTTGAAGCTATTATCGAATCAAGAATAGGTTGAATTCATGATTGTAAGGGCTATCGATGAGTATAGAACATTGGATGGCAGTGGATTTCTTAGGTGGGATAGTTGACTAGTCATGAAGATATGTATCCCTTCTTCATTACCACTCATTCGACTTGTGGGAGATATTGAGCATAGAAAGAGAGGAAATCAATAATGAAAGAATGGAGAAGAAAGGAGTGACAATGGGGGTGTGATGCAATTGAATGGGTGTTACAACATTTGGCTCATTTTTTTGGGACATTCAAGTAAACAAGATGTCAAATTATGGGTTTAGCATCTATAACATCCCATGGAAGTATGCAATGACCTCATAACACATACTCGAGTACAACAAAGGAGATTATGCCAACTTCTCTATTCTTTTTTGGGTTTGTTTTTTCTGTGAACTGTTTTTGCTAATTACATACATTATTATTATGATTATTTATATATGTATATGTAAATATTAATTAATTAAAAATTTTGTTCTTTTTAGTTATAAATGTTTTGGTTCTAATAAGAAAAATGACTCCATGTCATTGTCACATAAGAGTATTCTGAACCCTGGTTTAGTTGCATGGCAACCCATGTAAACCACGAGGTCACCATGCAACCTTGTGGGTTTCCAAGTAAGCCGACTTTATTAAGGGATGATACTATTTATACCCACATAATCAGCTTCTCTCACCCACTTATTCTCATGTCCAATTAAATAATTCAGTCATCCACCCACATCCATTTTTATATAATTTATTTATTTTCTCAGATCCAAAATATGACTTCTCCTCTCCCTCTTTAAACAATGGAACACAAATTTCTCCATCCAATTTATTCACAAATGATCTTATTTTCCATCTAATACTTCATTAACACAAATTAAACTTATTTAGCTGTGACTAAGTTGTTATAACCTTTAATTGTACATAGATTTTCCTTTTTATAAATTGTTTAACTCCATCTAAGACTAACGTAGTAAAGAATAATTTATAACTCAAATTTGCTACTATAATTTAATTGTAAAAAGCCTTCAATACTACTTTGATAAAAAATATCCAATTATTGTTAATTTTGTTGTTGTTTCAGTAAGAAAACCAAAAAGAACGATGAAATCTATTGTAATAGAAAACATTATAATATAGTTAAATATAATTAACTATCATTATTCTTTCTCTAGAACATTAATTGATTACAATAATATTGATTTATATGCATATCATAAATATAAATAAATATCTTAACGCATCAACTTCTAGTGTGAAACTGATAAAATATTTTTTTACTTACGTTGTTCATCTCATTTTCTTCTACTAATAATGACGTTATCTTTGAAGATTGTAATTCATTCTATGTCTACATTGTTTAATTACACATAACTGCGCATTTACTTCTGGATCCTCTTTAAAGTTTAAGGTGGGTTTTGAAATAAGTTTTATGATTTATTGTTATTAATTGTTTAAGTGGCGTTAGTGTAACACATTATGAGTTAATAATTAATTAATTAATTAAAGAATTAATTAAGAGAATAAAGATTTAAATGATTCAATTATGGAATTAGATAATAACACAAAATGATAAGTATTTGAGTGTATATTTACTTATTATGTTGTTAGTTGATGAAACTAACTTGAATGAATTAAATAAGAAAGATGAGTAATGGGCCGGCGACCCAATTAGGATTAAAGTTAACTACTTTCTCTCTTTTCATTTCATCCTACTCCCTTATAATAAAATATAAGATTTAAGCATCTTAATGGTATGTCAGCTTACGAAATAAATAGAGGGAGGAAGAGGATTAAAGCAAAGGGAACTAGAAAAGTTAACAACCAAGAGATCTAGGTGAGTAATATATTTACTTAATCCCCAGTTTCCTTGGTAATTTGGCATGACCAAAATTAAGTAAGATTATTTCTCATGCTTCTTGGGATTAAAATGATTTGAAAATTTAACTTGAGGTTATAAACACGTTTTCAGAGAAAGGTTATGATTTTGTAGAATATTCCCATAAAAAATAATTATATATTAATTATCCAAGAACCACTTATTGTAGAAAATGGACAGAAATAAGGAGTTTTAGAAATTTTTTGAAAAGAAAATACATAGAAACATTTTTTGAGATTTTTTGGAATTTTTATGAGTGATTTCTGAGTCAAAACACTCATAACCAAAGGAGGATTTATGGATCCCAAAAGGGAAATGTAGGGAATCGAGAATGAGTCATTGATTTAAATAATGGTCTAGGGACCGGATCCACAATTTATGCCAAACAAGTTAGAAAAGTAATGTAATAACTATAAACGGATGAAGTTAGAATGAATTAGATGTTGACATGTATAAAGATGGTGTCAAATGCGTAGAAGGCAAGCTTTTGATGCATGCCGAGAAGTAGTGCCGAAGGTATGGTAACTAATCGAGTAGAAAGGAACCGATGAACACTAAGTACAAAGACTTAAGCTAAAGAAGCTAAGAAATGCTATGTATGAGTCTAGGTTATTAAACCAAAGTTAATAGCTAATGGCCGAAGCCGAAGGAAGATACAATCACGGTAGAGGGATTATAGGTGGAGGAGGTTATTTTCAGACTCTAGAATTGAGATTTTGCATGATAATAGAAACAACTAAATTAAGTCAGGCTTCCTCAAACGAGACCATGGGTAGAACCTATTAGGTTACAGTGGAAAGTTGATAGCGAAGAATAGTGACCTCCAGAGGGTAGAGTTAATGTCGAGGCTTAAAATGGTTGAAACAAGTGCTTAGAACATTATGAAATATAATGATTAGTAAAGTTGATTCTAGGTTTAGATGGCCGAAGATATTTTTGGGACTCATAATAGCTTAATAAATTGCTAAAGCTAAAATCTAATACATGAATGGTTAGATAGGGTATTTGATGTTCGGTAGATGGCATAAGGTCTGTTGTGGCAGTGACAACCACCTTACACATTCGATGCCCAAATAGACTAAATAGCATGCTGCAATGGTACCTAGCCAATGTAGGATGATAGCCAAGGTAAAATAACTAAACTCAAAAATAGAACTTGTCGTATATGTCACAACGCATAGGATAAAATATAATAATCAATAAAGATATAAAATAAGTGAGACAACCATATAACAAAATGCCAAATTAAATTAGAGTGCATTGGTCCACCGTAGTTATACAAAATAAAAATTTATACAATAGATCAAATAAACTATAAATAGAAAATTTTCCTTACTAAATAAGTATTGATAATAGCTTCAAAATACTGCACATCAGAATAACAATAACAGCTCCAGAATATAGTATATGAAAGTGCTAGTCACTATTCGTCTTTTGCACAGCTGCATGCGTTATCTCAAACCTATTGTAACAACCTATCCTTTGTAATACCCTGGAATCAACACGGAAAGACAATGTCTAACTCCCGAATAGTACAAAAGACAGGTTGTTTGGGAATGAAAATTAAAACAAATACTACACCATGACATATCGATATAATCTCACAGCAAAACGATAACATATAATATACTAAATATACATGAACAGAACAGGATAACAATATATATATATATATATATATATATATATGAGACCTCACTGGTGGTAATAACTGATAAGCAAATATCAACAAAGAAAGTTAGAATACATTAACTTCATGTAGACGGAGCCCTGAATATAATATCTGATATATCAAGTCTCATGTATAAATACATACCTGTCATGTACTATTGAAATATAAAGTATATATACGAAGTATAGACATTGCCTCTATAGAATGCTCCAGTTGTCCTAAAGCATATCCTGAAAGGCACTTGACTCCCAAACTACTTAATCGAGTACCCGAGAGTTTGCATGACATAAACAGACAAAGACAAAACGCAGGTCGGACATTAAGCCTGGTATGAGGGAAACTATCTCAAAACACTGTATATTAACACTATATCAAAATAAACAGGAACTATCAAGGCACGGCTGATTCTCTCCTCTAACATGGCTCAAGGGAAATCTGAACTGTCCGTAAACAAGTAAACCTATGCCAAAGATCGAAAATCATACCATAACATTCTCTTCTCCTGTAATCAACGAATCAACACAACTAGTATAATATGACTGGTACATAAAAATGGCATGATAGGGTAACCTAAAACATGAATGTAGAGACAATACATGTCAAGACCCAAAAGTCGACCTTCGAAAATCGGCACCCGTACTTCACTTGTACTCAAAATGCCGTAGATTCAAATGTCGAATCTGGTTCTTGGGAGCTTATAACAACATTAAGTATAACAACACAGCGGAAAAAGAATATATCAATTACATAACATTGATACAATGACAGGTACAACAGAATGATACAACAGATATCAATATACATCAGAGATATGATACAAGAAATAGCAGCGGAAAGAAAATAGATAACACCGACAGCGGATAGAATGTCTCCAACCCATAGCTAGCTCGAAACACCAACCAATGCACCAAGATAAGCAAGATCAGACGTCCAAGGACTGAACTAGCTCCAGATAAATCTACTAATCTGACTATCTGAAAAACTAAACTCTAGACTGCTCGTGTAGAAAAATTTTTAGCATCCAGATTTTAGGAAAGAAACAATAAACTCTGGATCAGTCATGGGACTGGTGTGAGCAACAAAAACAGTTTATCTTTAAAAACGAACAACAAAAGAATTTTAAAGTCAATTCGCAATGCTTTTTGGAAAATGAGACTACCATAAGACCTCCCACCACACACACAATGCAAACGCAGAATTGGAGGAGATTTCTTCTTATGATAGTCAAAGATGCTTACTACGCAAAATCAAATCATTTGATATTATTACTAGTGCATAGTGCAGAAAAACATTTCGAAAATAGAATATCAATCTTAGCCAGCATAGGCATTCCGCACTTATGCCTACTATAGCTACTATGTTCAATAGCAGGTTACCGCCACATTCCATAGCAGGTAATACAACTAAAACCGTACAGGGCTCGTATTGTTTTGTTTGGATTTCCAACAAATGGTCAGGCTAAGGAACTTCCTATTCCACGAAAGAAACGCCTCTGGCGGGACGTTCCGAGAACCACACCGTTCTCTGCCAAACAAGGCCGGCAACCCCTTTTCCCAAGGGATAAAAGAAACCTCAGATATGCCACCCCCGGTCCTTTGGGACCTTTAACCGAGGCGCCTCGAATCCAACATCACACATAATAAATAAGTGTATCCACATGAGTAAATATCTGGGCTCCATACCATGATACTACCCTTTTCCAGAAGGAATGGTCATACCCTAGGGGAGCTACCCCTGAAAACCTTGCCGCACGATTCCTGTTTCGACCATTACCGGGTTGTGAGGCTCGACGAAGTCTCGTCCACAAAGCTATGCTTTTTCAAAAAGCCCCGCTTTGGGTCAACAGATGATCAACCTATGATCACAAAGATAAATGATCAAACAAAAGATCATATCACAAATGATCAAACATTGATCATCACACAGCAACACTCAACATGCCACATTACCAAATTGGGATATATCGCTGATAAATTCAACCACATAACCTCTGAGCTCGTATGTCTCAGAGAAGGGTGTTAAGCTAAGAGAATAAATTCTCCGCCACCAAACAGAAATGTATTTGAAAGAAATCGGCTTTATATCTCAAAGTGTAATGTCAGACATGTATCCATACAAGTCTGTTCCGGGTTCGAACAGAACCGAAGGCACTTCTCACGAAGCCCTTGCAAATCCGGATAACTTTCAATCACGTCCGGACTTCCCGTCACAAAAGAGTGATATAAATCTCTATACCGGCGCGACTCAGTGCAGAGACATTCGACAGGTTGTCCTTTCATTTTCGAAAAATATCCGGTCTTCAACACCGGTCTTCAAATGCTATCCATATACGACGTATCATTATTCGGAATGGGTTATATGACACTAAGGTCCTCTCCCGGCTAAACCGAATAATGTGCGCAATATTTTAAAAACATATGGATATTGGGATTTCAATTAAGTCACAACTTAAACCCAAACTTTCTTTTCAAATGGTTTAACAAATTACCATTTTAATCCTTTTAAACAAAAAGATTCAATTCACAAAGTTCACTTAATTTCACAAAGATTCCTTCACAGATTTCCCAAATCGATTTCCATTTCAGTTTAATTAATTCGTTAAATCTTTAAATCAAAGATTTAACTAATAGCTTTCAAAACAATTTCATTTCAAATGGTTTAAACAAAACATCACTTTTAAATCTGTTAAAAATAAACAGATTTAATACATAGCTTTCAAAAACAATTCATTCATAACTTGGAAAATCATTTTTCCAATCCAATCTTGAAATTACTTTAATTAAACTGGAATTTCACTTCTTAGCTGAAAGCTTTTATTCTTTTAAAACAACAGTTTTCAATTTGGAAATCTGATTCATTCATACGAGTTGAAATCCTTGGGTTAAATTTAAATTCCCAACTTATACTTTTAAATGGTTTAACTTTATATAAACACATTTATATCATCTTTAATCCCTAGTTCCAAATCATAGGATTCAATTTCAAACTTGAATTCAAATTTAAATCAAATTATTTAAATTTTCAAAACTCGATTAAGTTATTCAAAATAACTTTTATCTTTGAAATTCCATTTCAAAAGCTTTCCACTTCAAACCCGAATTTCTAATTTCAAAATCAATTGAAATTAAAAATTTCCATTTCAAAAACATCAAATTTAAATTATCTGTGACTTAACCGATTTCCACGTGAAATCCATACTTGTGTGTGTAAAAGTGTAGTCCAGGGGTTCAACACAATAGTGCAACATCAATCATCACATAACAAAATACAGGATATAGTTGATAAGCGATATAACGATAACGCTTATTTTTTTATTTACAGATCACAGATAAGTAAACTATAGATCACAACATAAATCAGGATGTATCACAAAGCATCATATATCAGAATATCAAACAATTCAACATTCAATAGAATTTAAACATCCATAAGTAAGCTCAATTAATTATCTGATCAGATAAGACATCAATCGTGGTTAATTAACATAAATTAATTTCAAATCATTTGATTGATTATCCTTTAATCATTTATTAATTAAATTAATTAACCTTTAAATTATTCGATTATCCTTTAATTAATTTCCTTTAATTAATTCATTTATAAATAAATCAAACCTTAATTATCTTATTAATTGAATCTTTTAATACCTCAATCATTTTTAAGGTAATCCATTTCTTTACTAATAACTTCATTAGTATTCAAGTGTATTTAAACCTTACACTTCTAAATTTAGATCCACATTTCCTTTTGAATTTAAGGTTCCAAAATGATTATATATTTACATAGGAAACTTATATATGGAAAGCCTTTAACAAGTTTACTAAATTTTATTTAAAAATTTAACCTTTAAACTACATCGCTATTCAACTTGCAAATTCAAGTTATCTAATCCTTTAACTTACATTTAAAATCCTTTTATAAAAGAACTTATCAAAAATCAAGTTTAATTATTTGTTTAAAAACAAATTTACTTTTAAATTCAAAGTTTATTGAAACTAAACTTGGAACTGGGTTTAAACTTGTTTTAGATCTATTATCACCATCTTTAAATTCATTTAATTTTGTTAAAAATTCAAATTCATCAAAAAGAAAACAAAACAGGGACAGGTTTTATCAAAACCTGTAACTCAAAACTATTCGCGTACGAATCCAATTTTTCTCGAGATCACTTCGAGTAAAACACGCTACATTCTCGAGTCAACCTGAGACATCGCTTCTTCCCTGATCACCCAATACCCCCTGTACAAATCCAGACTTTCACCAGAAACGATTCATGGCACCGTGCACGTGCACCGCCACTGCAGCCAACTCCGACCACTCGCGACCACACGCTCAAGTCGACGATCATCCCCCAACGCCATTTCGATATTCAATCCAATTGCAGAGGCTAAAAATCAAAATCGAGCTTGTTGAACGAACTGAAACCCAGCCACGATCAACCAAATTGCCTCGTACCGTTCATCTAAGTCACCAGAATCCCCTCCATTATGCCCACGACCTCCTCGAAAACCCAGCTTCATCTTCCCCTTCAACCGATCGCCTCCAGCTCCTACTCGACGTCGAAATTGACCCGTTTACATCATTGACCAAAATGGGTTTCTAAACCCTATCTTCATCTCGTCCGGCCACCACTGGTAACCAGAATTCCTCCAACCAATTTTCCCAACACCAACTATCACCAAGCTTACTTTAGTCGAAACCCTGACCCCTCTAGTTACGCTGATCACCAGAGATTGACGAGAATGTCAATATCGTTCATCTCATCTTTTCTCACAATTTACTAAATTAAAAATCTTGAAATGATATTCAAAAATCATTATTTTGAAATGCGAATCCGCTCATATAATTGAAATTCGAAATTAGATCATTTGATTTTCCACTTTATTTTGATCATTACTGTAATATTCACATTTCCAAAACAGTTATCCCACAACTATACTTGTGATTATTTTCAAAATTGATATTACCACATTATAATCACTTTACCTTTTGAGATTAATACTTAGTATTGATTGGTTTAAGAGATATGGATTTTTTTTCCTCTTTTTCTTTTGTAATGGGTTTTAAGCTTGTAAATTTAACAGAGAGTATACATTTTTGAATATATAACATACTCACAAACACGCATTCTCGCAGAACAACATAGATCAAAGCAACTTTCACAACAGCTAGAAGTATCCACCACAACATCACATATATAAATAAATTCAACATTAGAACAGGTCAGTTTGCTCACCTGAGTTTCCAGAAAGAAACAAAGTTTTATTTGTGTTGAAAACAGGCTTTGAATTTCCAGGTTGTAGTTTTTTTTTTTGCTTGATGGAATTGAAATGTAAAGCTTTGAACTTTAAAACTGAGAATTTGTTGGCTTTAATATTTTTTTCAGGCTTTACTATGTTTGTTATGAGCGAACTAACACAAAATGAATGTGTATTTACATAAAGGAAGACTTGGTACAGATAGGTGATATCTGGTACAACATATTGGGTCAGAGATTTTTATGAAGTTTGGGGGCTGGTATGCTGTTTTCGGTGGCTAATGAATACATTTGTACATGCATTAAATGCTCAAGTCCTTTGTGTCTTCATATGTTTGCATACTTGCACACATATGTCTATGTTTACTTGTTTGTTTCGGCTGAGATAATTTGGTATTACTTTTCTTTGTCTTCCTATACAAGCTTACATACATATCTATATTTCTTACTTTGACTAACCTGCCTATGTTTTTTGTACTTGCATTTTATTTGTTTGAACACTTTTACTTTGTTTATGCTTGCCTACTTATTATTATACTTTGCATTTCCAAGTTCTACAGGCTACACTTGCTTGAATACTTGTCTTTTATTTGTTTGATTTATTTGTATTTCTTATTTTGTTTACAGTTTATACTTGTTGGCTTGTTTACTTTATATTAAATAAAACTATATAATTTATTTTATAAACTCAAACTATTATTAACCATCAACACTAATATTTATTATTATCAATTATTATTAAACCATTCATTTACGATTTAATTTCAAACCAAATATATATATCTATATATATATTTCAAATTCGCTCATATATGCTCACACATATATATTCACATATATATAATATTTACAATATTTAAATTTTAAATGATTCAACATAGAATACATTTGGATTCGGGGAAACTCGCACCACTTAAATTGATTAAGTTCACAACTTTAATTCAAAAATTTATTTAGTTATAAAATTTAACTCAAAATTTCAATAAATTATTAATTTAAATAAATTTAAAATCTGGGGTCGTTACAATACAAATATCACAATACAATTTTATCCTAGAATACATAATCAATATTATCAACCAAGTAATGTAACACATAATATAACGATAAGCGATAGATAGAGAATATAAATTAATAATCATCATCATTGATGAGTGGAGTCCGCCATGTACATTAACCATTATTCAATGATCCCCATGTAGGGTCCAAAATAAATAAAGTTGGTACCTAATTATGCCATAGACCCCGAGGCGTATCCAGTGCGATCGAACTCGTGTAGTTCTCACCGTACCCCATACTCAGTATATGTGAAATATGACATACTCTAGATATTTGACACCTATATAGATCTCACCGAAATTCAATGGTTCACGTTGAGGGTCCAAAATAAATAAAATTAGTACCTAATCATTATGTGGACCCCGAGCCGCATCATGATTGATCGAACTCGTTTAGATCTCACCATACCATATATTGAGCATAAGTGATATATGACCTACTCTAGATATTTGAAACCTGCATGGACCTCACCATACCTCATGTCGAGTATAAGTGATAAAGATCCACTTGTAGATGATTGTGATCATCCCCCCTTAATCATCATGGATTCCTTAGCAAATTCACATAATGCTTCTAACAAAAGAGAATGATGGGCGTGTACTCTATACGCTATCAGGACCATAAAGGAACATCGATGCCTTATTCAGATATATCAAATATAATATCATGTAATCAAATACACATATCATAAATAAATATCGATATCAGGGCATTAACTATCAATATGTATGGTCACTACTGAAAGAGCAATAATATGTATGGCCACTAATATAAGGCCGATACAATGTATGATCACTGATATGATATTAATACAGTTCATCAAAACATATGTACCCCAAGGTCAAAGCCAAGAGGCACTAACTTACCCCCATTCGATCATACACTCTCGTCGGATGTGATCCTATGACCAATCATCGCACCGATCCCGTGCTTGATCGTCGTTGATCCCATAGGAATCGCTAAACATTCACATCTGGATCTTGAGATTTTCCTTGCATTCCACCTCTCCGAGTAGCCCATAGTCTTTCCCAAAGTTGCGCCAAAGCTCCATAAGAACCCGCACTCGAAATAGGGGAAGAATCCTCGTTAAAAAGGCACACTACTTGGGCTTTACTGGCAAAGAGGGCGCACCATGGGTGCACCAATGGTAAAATACCAGTGGACTATTGGTGGCCTGACCTAGGTAGTAAAGCTTGGGGTAGGGGCAAAGAAGCCACTGATCGTTGATTTGAACCTTGTTTCCTCCAACGCTATGTACAACAAGTCGCCTAGCACCCCTAGACAACTAGAACCCTGTTTCATGCTAGTGGACCTCTTTCAGAATCCATTGATTGATATTTTAGAAGTGGTTTCTTACGTGCTCGAAAACTGATTTCAACGTAAAATCCACTATTTGCACGTATAGAGTTTAATGGGAGAATCTAGTGACACGACCTCCTCTAGTACGCTAAAAGGAACTCAACTGGCCTTCCTACCTTGTGTGTTGCTCACACATGTGTCGAGGCACTATTTATGCACACCTATGCACACACATACGCATAGACATTCATTTACTTTATGAATCATGTTTCAAACTTTGCTGAAGCGATTACTCGGCCCAATATTCTTCTCATGCAACTTAACACACATGATAGTCGCTATGGTTTCATGAAATGCTCATAACGTGCTCTGTAAAAACCCCTAATTTTATCACTTTGAATTAGAATATTTAATTAATTTAAATATTAAGATAATTATTTTAAATCATGAATAATTCACTTTAATTATTATATAATGATAATAAGTTATTTATAATGGTTTTATAAATATATAATTAATTAATTTAAATATTAAGATAATTGTTTTAAATCATGAATAATTCACTTTAATTATTATATAATGATAATAAGTGATTTATAATGGTTTTATAAATATATAAACTTATTTTATAAAGATAAATAAACATCGCCACATTTTGGCAGTTCGACGTCGTATTTTTATAAATGGATCTTTATATTATTTAAAATAGTTTTATAGCTTAAATAACCTTGTTTTAATTATTTAAAGATGATAAGAAATTTATTTTCATTTTTTTTACATAAATAAATTGTTTTGTTTAAAAACTGAAAATATGACCAAGATTCGGATTTCGGATTTTCAACGGTTTAACAAATAAAAGTTATATTTGAATGTTGCAACTTTGAAAGTTAAAATGACTTATATATGCACATATAACAAATTCATAACATATATGTTAACCATGAATAGTTAAAACTGAGTGTTATTAGTAAAAGTAAGCAAGGAAGATATTTTTCACAAAAGTTAAAATGAAAAAGCAAACTTAAAATCAACTCACCATCACTTGCACACCTACTACATCATGAAGTGATGGAAGGCACATGGAGGGGGGGGGTTCGGCCGAAGCTATGATGGAAGGGGAGGGGCATTTTGGTAATTCCATGCACAAGAATTTCTACCCTATAAATACATATGTATATCCACTTCCTTTCTTCACTTCTCTTCTTCTTATTCTTCTTCTTGAGCTATCTAATAGCTCTTCTTCAATGGCTTTCCAAATAGTTAAAAATATTTCAACACCGCGTCAAAGTTCTGCTAAAATTGTTTCCATACACATACGATATCAAATCGCTTTAAAAAGTTAGCCAAGCTCTACCTCTTCCTCACTAAAGTGCACGACCCAGACCACCACCATCTCAAAGCCAAGCTTCCACCTCCACACAAGCTTAGTCAAACATCACTAAGGTCTGGGGGGGCAAGTTCCATAAGCTTCGGTGTGGAGAAAGGGATCGTTTCGTCGATTAAAAAAACACTTAGAGTCGAATATCATGAAAGTAAGAACACTACTTCCATCTTATTTAAATTTATCTTAAAGTTATCTATGATTTGCGCTATGCAAGTATACTTGGTTGATTATCATAGTTTGGATACTAAAATGATTGATTATTGGATGATTGGTTGATAATATGCTTGCTTGATATGGAAAATATTCACGGTAAAATTCACGTCGAATTTATACAAAGGAATCACTTTCCTTTATGAATTATAATGGTATATATAGCATTATTAACTTGTTTAAAAATGGATAAAAATGGTTTAAAAATGTTTTATAAACATTAAAACTCATTTTGGCAAAATTTGAAAAAGATTTGAAAATAGAGTCAAAATAAGCGCGTCGTGTAATGGTAGTTCACGATTTCACGCCTTAAAAAGTTAAATCCATGTATAGAATGGAATATGAGTCAAAATTATTTGGAACAAGAATTTACAAGACCCTTATAACTATAGTTTAATGGAAAAGAAAAATTAAGATTTCATTTAATAAAGTTTGAAATATGTCCAAATAAAGTTTTCAAAATCGCCGCGTTTTGGCAGTGTGAAAAATATTGGTTTCAACACTTTAAAAATCGATATTTTTAATCTTCAAAAATATGAAATAAATTCCATAAATATGTTAAAATGTATTAAAAGGGATTTGAGTTATAAAAATCGATATAAATATATAATGGAATAAGTGTTTTGATTTAGAAAGCTGTAAAATCACTATTCATCGACAATTTAACAACCGAATTTGGCAATTTTTGAATAAATGATTTAAACTTGGATTTCACTTCTCGGATCACTACAAGAAAAGATGTGTTTTATAACGCAAATTGATAATGCTTTATTTTATAGTGCTATTGTTGGATTTAATTTGTTTTATTTTGACAATGGATTTGCTGTGTAACACTTTGGGAAGGCGGGCTTCCTAAACTATTTTCAAGGCCGCCTCTTCACGTTATTCCCTCTTCCCTATTCCCCAAATTAATTCCTCAAGTGCTTAAACAATCCCCTCCCTTATCATCGCCTCTTCCTCAAATTATCTCCATAACTTGGCAAAATTTGAAAAGCGGCAATACATTCTGTGCCAAAACGATTACTCGGCAAAAGCCTTAATCAGGGTTTATGCTTGCTCCAAACTCATTAACTCCTTCGAAGTATATTAAATGAAATAAGCGGAACGCTTGATTTCTTCTATAGAGAGGCTCAGCGCTTAGGATATGTTGCCCGATCCACTTTCGAGGTTTTATTCTAGTAATATGCCTAAATTTTTACTTCCAATCTTGGTTGGGAAGTTGATTTTTTTTCTTTCATATTTGTTATGCTTTCGTCATCTGGAGCTGATGGCGTCATACTGGGACTCGACGGTGGAACAACATCAACTGTTTGTGTCTGCATGAAGGCGTCGATGAACTCGTCGCTCTCCTCACAGACTATTCCTGTTATGTCTCATGCTCGCGCTGGCTGCACCAACCACAACTCTATTAGCGGTACTATTTCATTTCTGTTTTATTACAAATATTCCTAGATCTGAAATTTTTTTGGAAGTAATTTGAATTATGTGGTTTAGCATGTTGGTCCTGCAGCTTTTTTGGTATCAAAGTATAGTCCATTTGTATTATTTTTGGGGTTTTGTAGAAAACGCAGCTAGAGAGACACCGGAAAAGATAACGGCGGAAGCACTTTTGAAGGCGGGCTCGGATAGGTCATCTATCAAAGTAGTTTGTCATTCACTTTCTAGAGTTGATCATTCTTTCGATCAAGAGAGAATATTAGGATGGCTCAGGTTTGGTATACATACATATTAATTTTTTACTCATTAATTTCTTACTTTATTCATATACGACATAGTTTATGACACAACAGTGTTCATTGAAGGTAACTAAATTCATATACAACGCAATTAAGAAAATGTTTCAGCAATATAAGATTACTTAAGTACACAGTAAATAATTAAAAGTAGAACTTTTGAGCGCAAACATGAGTTGAAGTTGTGAGTTAGTTGCAGTAACATGAACCAGAAATACTCATGTAAAAATAAGTACTCTGTACTTTGTCCTGAACAGTCACAAATTTTTTGTCTTATGTCTAGTACAACAATTGATAATCGGCTTAGTCCACGTTAAACACATGCACACATACAGAGATACACAAACACACAATGAAAACTATTACCTCCAATTTTAGTAATAGTAGTGTAAATTAACTCGAAATAAATGAAAATGTATACATGACCATTGAGATTGTCATGAATAAGATATTGTTTGAATCATAGAACAGTGTAAGTAATATATTGGTAATATAACCCAAAAAGTATATATTTTGTCATGTATTTACCACGAAAATCTACCTGATAAAAATTTAAATGCATTCAAATTTGATTGTGAGTAGGCAGTGCAGTAAGAAATTAATGGGGAAAAAAATTTGGATGCTCGATATTTTGTTTTCCATACTTCATCATTCATTTGTGTAGTGCCTGTATTAATCTTTCTAGGTTGTTAGAACTTTAGTTGATTCTCTTGTTTGTAAGAAGAGCAATCGCTGTACACCCATCTTTCAAAGCTCTGTTTTTATAAAACAGCATGTTGTGAACTATCAAAGTCAAGACATGAAGATCATATGATATGCAATAAATCATGTTAATTTACCTTTGAATGCTGCTTTCTTGTTCTGGAATTTTATGCCGGTATACACTTGGGTAGCTTTTATAGAATCCTACGTGAAGGCACCTGGCACGAGTTTCCAAATTAAAACGAGATTTGCAATAGTAGTTCAAATTATACACTTACGTTACCTCTGTAAATTAAAACTGTACTTGACATTACAACAATGGATAGCGAAAACGCGCTAGTGTCAACCACTGCCTTAGTAAGCTAAGGAAATAAATACACATATCTGGATAGGTCTTAGGAAACACTATATTCAAATAAATATATACAAATATACTATTGTTATTTAAGCGCTCAAATGTTCACTAGTGAATTGCATTACTAACTAAGACATGTTGTGTCCACTACTAAAATAAAAGGTATTAAAGGCACATAATTAAGGGCCAAATAAGATAATCGCCTCTAAATAACATGTGGTTAGAGGGAAATTTTAATTTGGCCACTACTATTTTTAAGCAAGGCAGATCAATCCGCCTTAAATATATTTATTATTTTTCAAACACTCAGAAAGTGATGTTCCTCCTACCTCCTCCTACCTTCTTCATGAAAATCCAACTTTCTAAAATTGATTAATTCATTTCGCTATTTTAATCTAACAATGGTTCTGCCAAAACTATAGACAATATTCTCGCAATATCGAAATTTTACTAATGTAGGTTTCCTTGAGGATTTTAATCCATGTCTTCAAGCTTTAAATTATGTGAAAGGTACTAACGATCTACTTTCTCTATATTCTTCTCTTAATTTTAATTTACTTACTCTGCCATCCTAGATCTAGTTTTGATGTATCAATTTGTTATCATTTTGAATCCTTTTGGAAATCTTGACTGTGGTAATCTCTGAAACCTAGACATAGTACTTTATGACCATTATTTTTGCTAGTCTAACTTTTTTTCTGTAGAAACTCTTGATTTTAATGAATCAAATACACTGATTATTTGTCCTTTTTCCATTCTGAGTTAAATTGATCACCTAGAATACTAACCTATAGTTCAATCCAAATCATAATATTAATTAAATATATAGATTGTAACATCATCTCTTAAGGTAATATGTGATAAATCAATTCCTAAACTGCATTGGATGCCAACTAATATTTTAGGCTGATATACAACTATATAACAACAAAGTTAAAATTTTAGTGTCGTACCCCTAAATTTTAGTGCTAATTAATTCTCTTAAGGTTGTAAATATACTGAACTGACCACCAATTACTGCATTATTCAATTCCTTTGCTTTGCTGCATTCATACTTTGTTTGCTCCGTATCTCAAGTTCTCTTATATATTGTTTTTTAAATGTTTTATTTGGTCTTTTAATTGGTGAAATTTGGTGGTTGTTCCTCGGTTTTTGATCTAGTTGTCCGCCTTTTTCTATCTTTGTTCCGAAACAATTATATAGGAATTGCTCACTTAGGGTTTAAGAAAAGCTCTAACTTAAAGAAATCTAACTATATTTACAAAGTGTATTTGAATGTTGAAAGTGGTTGAACTTATATTTACAAACTATAGAGCAATTTGTGAAACATCTTACTATGGTATTTGCTTTTAGGATTATAATCATAAAATAGGAAAAAACTATATGTTTGAACTTATATTGTGTTTATTTTCCCTCAATGATCTTCAATAATCTATAGTGTTATAATAACTCTATTGTTGTGCAGGCATTTTGCTAACCGATTATGTATTATGATTAAGTATATAGTATACCTTGAGTAAGAGAGTAATGTAGTTTCTACAAGAAGTAGAACCAGCCATCCTATTAAATTGTTTGTAATTTAAAATAGATATGATGCCATCCTATCAAAGTTAACTAATGTACGAAGATCAGTCATAATAAATTTACATTAAGACATTACCTCTATAATTATAACTTAGATCAAACATAAAGTATGAGATGTTTGATTTACTGTACTATTATGTCAAAAAGGAAAAAACAACAAACATACACTTGTAAAACATTAACTGTCCCATGGTATATTTTTGCAGAACCTTATTTCAACAGGGTTCTTGGTTATTATTGCAAATTATAAGCTTGCAGTGGCAAGCAAGCTTGCAACTACAAGTTGCCTGCAACTTACAAGCTTACAACTGGAAGTTTCTTGCAAGTTGCATGCTTGCAGTTACAAGTTGCCTGTTGCAATCAAGCTTGCAACATCAAGTTTCTTGTTTGTAGTGGCAAGGCAGCTTGCAACTGTAGGTCATCAATTATCTTTTCTAAACTATGTTTAAGTAGTATGTAGGAACTTGAATTTGCAATATGCAAGGCTTAAAAAGTATTCATGAACTTGATGTAGGTTACAACTCTTTGGCTGGCAAGGTTTGTAATAGAATTAACTATATAGTACTATAAAACCAGAAAGATTTTAAGGTATTAAAAATAGTTCCTTAAACTGAAATTAGAGCATCGGTGCATGCAGGATCAAATCCAAATCAGCATATGGCGGATGGGAGATGTGCTTGTTGTTTCTCATGTATTTGGTGATAAACCTTGAAGCAATATGTTGTTGCAGAGCCTGAAAGTAAGGTATTTTCTTCATCATTTTATATTCTACTCGTGCACATTTTTGCAACTGAAATGCATATATTGCTTATTATTAAGTAATTTCTATGAGTGAATGGTGTTTGAGGGAAGAAGGTCGGAGAGGGGTGCAAGTGTTTGAGGGAGGATTTGCAATTTTTGTTTGGAAGGAGAGGGGTGCAGGAGTTTAGTGCTTTGTTCTGATGGTGAGGAAAGAAGATCAATAGCCCTGTAAGTTTGTCGCCAGGACAAACTCCAAATGTTGTGCCCATTATGAAATTCATGTCCAATATTCTTCATCCATCGAGTGGGTCAAATGCTACGCTAAATCCACCTGCATATGAATTTCACATTAGCTAAGGTTTTTTTTTCAAAAAACTAAAAAAATAGAAAACTACTGCTGCAATATATGCAGCAGCGTGAGAAAAAATTAAAAGTAAGGGTTGTGCTGCCTGTAAGGCAACATTAGGCAACAACAACAGGGCAATAGCAGCTCCTTAAAAAAATCACTGACTTGACTTCAGTTTTAATTTCATAAGCTAGGCCTATATGTATTGTAAATACTTGTAAGAGTAATTGACTATAGGCATGAAAAAAAATGAAATATGAGTTTATACATTTTTGATCTGCATTTTTTTAATTACATCTGTATATTTAGGCCAAATGGGTAATACCATAATTGTTGCAAAGAGTATTAAAGCTTCATTTTGATTCATTTAAATTATTGAACAGGTGTAGGTGCGATGTTGTGTGTGCTTGTGCAAGTTTGGGTGTGTGTGCAGTTTGGTGCATGTGTGTATGTGCACTTGTATTATTAAGAAAAAGCAAACGCGGGCTGTTGTAATGCAACATGCAACAAGACATTATCTTCATCCATCTAAGAAAATTTTGATGTTTAAAAAAGTTATGTAAATCTTCATCCATCTAATAGTAGAAGGTACTACCAGTAACCTATAATTGTCATCACAGTTTTATATAATCACTTTCAAATTTTTCTGAATTTTCAGGAAGTACTACCAATGACCGAAGACATGCATGAAGTAAGGCTTTGAGCAGTTCAAGTTCTTAGTGATGCATTTGGTACTTGGAGACGTTAACTTTGAACTATGTTGTCTTTTGTTATCATGAATATGTATTGAATTTGGTAACTCATGTATTGAACTTATTTTTTGTTAGTTGATACTTTATTTTGTTATCATGAATATGCGTTACATTTGCCGATTATTATATTTTTTCATTCATAGATTGTTCAAATTGTTATCTATTTAAAGAAGATTCATTTTGATTGTTATTATTAAAATGCAATAGTGGGGTGCATCAAATATATAGTAAAATAAAGCATAGCTCCTTAAAAGCATTATAACTATATGACACAAGTGCTATAAAAAGATAATGCAAGGTATGAGGTTACTGTCAAAGGATAGCAGCAAATAGGCGTTATTGTATCTACACATTTTATAGCGGTATATATATGCTGTAAATGGATGTAGAATATACTATAAACATGTTGATATATAGTGCAAAATAGGCGCTATAGAATAACTATTTTATAGCGGCTATACTTTGTTATAAAGATTTTGTTATTTTCGTTAAGATTGAGATGTTTTATAGCGGTAATAGTGAGCTACCGTCTTTATGTAACATAGCGGCTACTTTATGCTATGAAATCATGCTCTTTTATAGTGGTTTTTTGTGTTATAAATGTGCAATTCTATTTTAACATGTCGATATATAGCATTTATCAAACCGCTATAATTGTGTTTAATATCGGCTATATGCCGCTATAAATGACTATTTTTCTTGCCATTGATCTTTTTGAAATGTTTTCCGTATAACCATACAAGTGTTTTAAAGGTTTAGAGTTGATCAACTAACTTGACCGCCTTATGTGTTACAGAGAGATAGTCTCTAGGCTGGAGTTTGGAAAACCCGTTGCGTGCTCCCCTAGCTATCCACACTGGCCCGACGGAGGGGATAATCAATTTGATTTACTCGGACCATATTTTTCCTAAGATAAAAGAAAAAAGATTGGGAGATTTTTTCCAAAAGTTAAACAAGATTTAAAATAGAATTTTGATGGTAAAGAGAACATTCTAGTTAAACTCTGTGTTAAATTCCGAGGAGAGAACCCATACTATCCGTGTGAATTTAAAAAGTGATTTCACTATTATTTGATGAATAATACATGTTGAATACAGAAATTAGTATTGAGTACAATTAATCTAAAACCTATAAATCCTTTTTACTCAATACTAATTAGTTTGGGTCTATAGTAAAGGATGTCTTAAATAACATTGTTTTTTAACCCATTAAAAGATATGTTCTAGAAATAAGTAATCTCTATTAAGATTGAAATTATACCAATAATAAAAGATGGAAATATATTTTCCTAAGTAATTTAAAGGAAATAATTTGGTATTTCCAAAGTTAAAGAAAGAGGTTTGATAAATCTGTATATACCAAGAAGAAATGATTTAATATATCTCTAAAGGTATTTTAATGGATATAAAGATATTAATTGATTGAATGATGATCACTAATCACCCACACACTTAACATCTTTTCTATCGATAATTAGTTCGGAGAGACCGGTACCAGATTTGGGTGATTCCTATCCGAAAACCACTTCGAGCCAATATACTCGTTTGAAAGTGAAGACATGTTGAAGACAGTGATTTTGAAGACGGAGATCTTCATAATGTAGGGCTGCATGTCACTAACCTTGTGATCCCCATATTATATACATATGGTGGCAGTAGTACCTTCATTTTGAAATCTACAATGCAAGGACTACTCACTACTAATCCTAGAGGTGATTCCTAAACATGATGTAGTAGGGGTACCTATGGTTTGTCCTGTTCCTGAACAACTTGTATGGACGAATGTCTGACATTGCATTTCTAAGATCACGTACATTGGTTTTTACAAACGTACATCTGTTTGGTGGTATAGGAGGTAACCCCTCTTATACTTAACACCCTTCCCTGAGATGTATGAACTCGGGGGTTGTACTTTTGTTGAAACCAATTAGTGTGTTGTTAGAAATGGCAATGTGGCATTCAAAGTGGGAGTTGCTATTTTGAGAAAGGTAAAACGTTACCTCAAGCCTCATACGTCGGTAATGGCAAAAACAGGGTAGATGCGGCATGGCTATGTGGGTCGCATCCATTTGGAGATGATCATTACCTTTCTAGGTTTTACTCTATATATCGGGTTTGTTGTGTATGTTGTGGCCACGGATAGGTTGGGAACGACTGGGTGATGACATATTTGGTACTATCTATGGTAGAGGTAGGCCGGTTCTGTGTTGGTAGAGGGCAGTGGGGCTGTGCCTCGGTACGTTCCTTTAGAGATGTACTGTACAGAAGGTAGTCCCTTACCTTGTCATTTTTGGAATCCATTCTCCAATACGTGCCTTTAACGGACTTGATTGTATACCTAAATATGCTGTTGAATTTAAAAATGTAACAATTCTGGCTATTTTAATATGTTATATAAAAGGATTTTCAAAGCAATGTCATTAGAAATAATATCAAATGATTTGATAAAAATGTTTTAGTTATCATAAGGTAAAAGCTCGTCCGTGTTTATATATGGCGTGGTCTTATGAGATACTCTTTTTTCCAAAGGTTTTGTTTGACATTAAATTTGATCTATGACACTGTCATTTATATATTTATAATTCGTGTTCACGCTGGTTTGCCAAGCCCGATCCAGGTATTTTTAATACTCAGGTCAGATCTGAGTAGTTTTAGGATTAGTTGAAGACACTTGGAGTTTCCAGAGGAGAGCTGGAGATCTTCGTCAATGTATGGACGTAGTTTACTTTTCCACCATGTCTGTTGTTTTTTAGCATTTGTAAGGACATATATTTATAACTGTCGGGCCTGAGCTTAGGATATACTCTGATATATGTATTTAAAAGTTTTTCCGCTGTAAAGATTATTGAAATAATATGTGTTATTCCATTCGTGTGAGATTCTGTTCTATCTTCTTTTTCTTTTTACCCTTAACCATCTGCTTTTTCGTTCAATTTGGGTTGGATATGTATAGTTTATTGTCAGCCTAAACTGTATGGAAGTGCGGGTCGTTACACGTGGTATCTGAGTGTAACATCCATAATTTTTGATAACATTATTCAGAAAATTTAATTAGATAAATTAAATAGAATAATGATGATAAAGAGATTGAGATTTGAATAAATACATATATAGGGCCGTGCTTATTAATAAGATAAATGGGCTTTAAATTGGTTTATTGGTTAATTAAATTACACATGGGCATATTAGTAAATAGCCATTTTATATTACACGACTATACACTCCACATCTTTGTCCATTCATGTTCATTATTCTCAAAATCAAAAATAAATACAAGAACCCTAATAGAGCCGGCCATTATCAAAGGAAAAGAGGAATTTTAATCTAAAGCTAGGGATCAAAAGCTAGGAAGGATTAAGCAAAAACAAATCTCAAGTTCCTTATCAATTCTAAGGTGGATAATAATCTCCTACCATCTCTATTTTTGCTATATGATTATATGATTTCGAATTTATGATTTAAATTCATTTTTGTGATAAAATGGATGATGATATGATTGAGTTATATTATGATGATTTGTTTTAATTCATACGCATATGAATTTGAACGGTTTTGAAATAAAATCGAGAATATATTATTTCAGATTGCCATGGAAATTTTTTATGTTAATTAAAACATGATTCTGGAGATGGATTTCAATTTTCAGAATTTTCCAAGCTATGGAAATTTTATTATGAATTTTTATTGAAAAACACGATGTAATTGGGTTTAAAATTCATTTCGAGAGTTTCAGGAAAAAATTAGGTCTAAAATTTTAACATGTTTGATTACATGATGAAATTGAATTTCTGTGAATTTTCCTAATTGATTTACTAAGGAAAATAAATTATTTTTAAAGAAGGACTTTCCTGAAATCATTGGTTTTAGTATATGGAAGGGCTTAAACCTTACGTTTTTATGGATCTAATTTGATATAAATGCGGCAGTTATAAAGGTAAAGTATTTGAAAAGTTTTTATAACAACCAATCAATAGTTTACAAATAGGCAAGTTGTTAGAAAGTAATTACTAAAAGTTGCTAAAATTCAGCCTTTAAATCATAAAAAGGTGTTCTTCCTCTATTAGTAAGGACCTTTCGAATCCTTTGATTCTGCCTCACCCCAGTCAAAACCAACACAGTCGAAACCACCATAGTTGAAACCAATACACAAGATATCACTCAGATGGTATGCAGTGGATTGGAAGGAAGGCGGAAGCCTTGGTGTCGAAAGGGTAGCTTCCGATGGGGTCTTGCCTTGTTTTACTTAATGCTTTCGACATAGTCGAAACGTATGTTTTCAAAAGGGTTTTATAATTAGCTTTCGAAGAAGGTTGTCCTATTATGTTAAGGTATTAGCTTTCGAAGGGGTACCTTTTTCCTTAAATAAGAAGCTTTCGAAAGGACTGGTTTCGATCGAGTCGAAACCAAGCCGCTAATTCCCCTTTCGACTGCATTAAAGTCATCTATGTTGTCGAAGGGGTTACTTCTGTTTTTAACCTAAGCCTTTTTCCTGAATGCTTCTGAAGTGGTTGAGGGTTTCGAAGGAGATGGAGTCGAAAGAGGGTTTCGACTCTGCCCTTCAAAGTTTTTGTTTTAAAGGTTTTTGCTTTCGACTAAGATGATTCCGACACCATCAATTTTTCCCCAAACAAATTTTTGTTGGTTTCGAAAGAGATACTTTCGTATATAACCATTTTGACCCAAATGATGTTTTTAAAGAGTAAACCTAATGCTTACGAAAGGGGTACTTTCATTTGTTTCGAAGCTCTATATTTTAAAAAGATGGTTTGATACCATCGAAAGGTAAAATAGGTTTCAAAAGAGAATGTTTACTAAGGGCTTCGAAAGGTATATATATACAATGTTTTGAAAAGAGGTCTTTGCTTTCGAAGGAGGCTATCCAGAGGTTTCGAAAGAGATGTTTTATGATTTCAAAACATAAACCCAATCTCAATTTAACGTAATAACCATGGCATAAATAAAGATTTTGAAATGTTATTCACATTGTTATTAACCCATAACTGCATTTTAGGGAAAGGCAAGAATAACCAGATAGGTTGACCCAGTAGTGAATATAACTTAACAAATGTTAAAATTTTAGTTAAAGCTATTGGCAGGGGCCAATAGGTTTACAATAAGCCCATGAAAACTGTATGATATTGGCAGGGGCCAATAGGTTCATAGTCAGCCCATGAAAACTATAATTTGATACTGGCAGGGGCCAGTAGGTTTGTGGTTAGCCCATGAAAACTATATCCGGATTAAGATATTGGCAGTCAGCCAATAGGTTCCTAGTTAGCCCATGAAAACTAGGATAAGAAATAAGATATTGGAGTTACCAATAGGTTCTTAGTGATCCCATGAAAACTAAGTAATTGGACAGATAGTCCATAAACATTTAACAGGTTAATAGTAACCCTATAAACTATAATTGAGACAGATAGTCAGAAAGAATAGGGATGGATAATCCAGAATTGATTTTTTTTTTGCATATCATCATAATGTTTTGAAATACTATGTTTTAATCATTGTGGATGCAGGAGCACAATATATGGTTTTATGAATGTTTTAGGATACTAGTGAGGGGAAAACCCGTTCTGCTAAGCGGTGTGGTCTCGCTAGATATCTAAATGGTTTGAGATGGTAAATTATTATTCATACCAGCTTTTGTATGACTCGAAGTTTTTGTTTTCCCCTTAAACCTCGGGTACTCAATTGATTTTGAGTAGGTTGAGAGTTAAGGTTTCCAGGTGTTCTTTTAGACGAATAAAGCTTCTGAGGACGTACATGAGGCAAACTTATTATTAGAGTTCTTTTATTTTCGTTGTGTGTTTTGTTGTAAAGGCAATTTGTTTTCTTGCCTATCTATATACCCTGATCTACCAAGGGGGCATCTTCATATGTCGTTCTTGGCATATTTTTTAATAATTATATATTATCTGAACGTGGTCTACGAATTGGGATTATGCAATCAATTTGGAATATTTTAAAATGGAATGTGGAATTTGTTTGCTGTTTAATTTTTTTCCATATTGTTGTGTTTCTGTGTATCAATGTGTTTAATGTCGCTGTATTTGGTCACCGAGGATTAATAACTATGGATGACTGCTGCATCCGTAGCCGTTAGTTTTGGGCCTCTAAGTAAGGGGATGCTACATAGAGCATAGGTTGAGCGAACACCCGAGCCTGACAGAGGTAAAGTCTCATCAGAGATAGGGTTAGTAATACCTTAGGATGAGTAACTAATTAGAGATAGGTTAAGTGACACCCTAGAATAGGTTGAGAGTATTATATATTAGCACGTATTTGTTAATGCTATATATAAATGATTTTTTGTTTTGGAAAATTGGTAAATGAAATAATTTTACCTATGATTATATTTTGAATATAAAAGGGTCATCTTTTCAAAAGATATAGTTAATTATGGGATAATAATATTCAATTACTACCATGGGTTGGTTAAAAGACATAAATTGGTATAGGAACATCTTGTGATTAGAATCTCACAATTTGACTATAAGATGTTTTATAAAGATGATAGCTTAAGATGTTAAGCTAGTAACAAACTTGTTAAAATATGATATTAGATTCAGGTTAGAACAATTAAAAAGCTTAGTATTTGTTTCTAAGTATTTTGCTGTCTAATGTAGAAGCCTTCCAATTACGGTAGGAATTATCCCAAAGAAGAATCCTTAAGAGAAAATTGAGGAGAAAAGGATGACTTAATAATCCTTTCTAGTGACAACAAGGGAATAGAAAAATGGTCACCAGAAAGCCATATGCCGTAGGTGAAGGAAGAGTTTGATGAACATACCCGTTACGATGAGGATGGGTATCCCATGGCTGCGATGCTAGCAGAACCCAAGACTACAGAACTAGTATTATTATCCAATGACAAAGAGGGATCCAGATGACAGATGATGTCGAAGTAAGCAAGGGATTGCAAGACAAAATGATGTAGGTAACAGATCCAGAAGAATCAAAACCTGAAGAAATTCCAGAAAAGAACCCCAATATGATGGTAGAAAGGATTAGCCTAGATTCAGCAGCATATGATGCATGGATGGACGACATCCCCAACGAGTCAGAAGACAACAACGACGATCATATTATCTGAGAGATGGGCGTTCCCATATCCAAGGTTGATTCACACATTTTAGGTATTCTATAGGATGGAATCTTGAGAATGAAGAAGATGATGGAAATGAAGCAGATGATGAACATAAGGAAGAAGAATTTGAAGTAGTAGTGTTCTCATATTCGGATGGTCCGTCGACCTCTGAGTCTGATTGATTGGATATGCATTTTGGTAGGGTTGGAAGTTGCTAGGGAGTAATAGTATTTTGGATATCCTAAGTATATTAGGAATATATTAACGTAATTATCATGGGAATGTAAAACAATTAATTATGGTTTAAGTATGATTGATTGGCAAATGTAATAGTTCGAATTATGATATATATATATATATATATATATATATCTGTGCATGATCCTTATTATGGCTTCTCTCATCACATGTTTAAATGGCTTAGGAAAGTTTTATACGAATTTTACTTCTTTGATAATTTTCTTTATGAAGTAAAGCTATATCTTTATAGAAATGTTTAAATAAAAGATACATAGTGATATTTTGAAATAATAAAATTGGTATTTGAATTCTTAGTAAAGTTGATTAAAAATAAAAGTTATTTTGAAAATTGAGTATTTTTACAAATAAGTGTTTTGATAAATGAGATTTTGATAAGTTAAATTTGGTAGAAGATTTTAGTAAAGCCTGTTTTATTAAAAGGTGTGTTTCTGTGAAACTTTTTAAAAAAGTATTTAAATAAGAAAATTAGCTTTTAAAGATATCTTCTAAATGAGGGTTAAAAATATTTGAGGTATATGAAAAGGTTTAAAACATTTGGATGGGATTTTATGAAATGTTTTCATAAATAATTTTGAAAAACTAATTTGATATCACTAAGTATGTATGAGATATGTAGATCATTTCGTCGAACGATTTTGATCTAAGATTTTAGTACGAAACTTTGAGGTGCTTACATTGGTCCAAAAAGGATTTATCATCTGATTTTTGACGACGAACATTGATAAGTATTTGTGGTTGGATACTTGCATTTTCTATCATAGTTGATAGCTATGTAAGGGAAGCGAGGGTTTCTGATCAAGAAGCCTGATCAGAATCTGCACTAGAGGATCGAGGGATCAATACTAGTTCGGAAATAAAGTTGTGTATTTGAGTAGAAGATCGAATCAGATATTACAGATAATCTATGTATATCATATGGAATTAAGTTTAAAGTTAATATTTTGGTTAAACTCTTTCGGGCTTTGGGTTGTGGTGAAATTTCGAGGACAAAATTCTTTTAAGAGGGAAGAATGTAACAACCCGTAATTTTATCACTTTGAATTGGAATATTTAATTAAACTTTAAATATTCAAATAATTGTTTTAAATGATGAAAAATTCAATTGAATTATTATATAACGATAATAAGTGATTTATAATGGCTTTATAAATATATAAACTTATTTTATAAAGATATATAAACTTTGCCGCATTTTGGCGGTTCGACGTCGTACTTTTATAAATGGATTTTTATATTATTTAAAATAGTTTTATAGCTTAAATAATCTTTTATTAATTATTTAAAGATGATAAAAAATTTATATTCAATTTTTTTTTACATAATTAAATAGTTTGATTAAAAACTGAAAATATAATCGGGATTCAGATTCTGGATTTTCAACGGTTTAACAAGTAAAAGTTATATTTGAATGTTGCAACGTTGAAAGTCAAAATGACATATATATGCACATATAATTTAACCATAATTAATTGAAACTAAGTGTTATTAGTAAAAGTAAATAAGGAAAATATTTTTCACAAAAGTTAAAATGAAAAAACAAACTTAAAATCAACTCACCATCACTTACACATGTACACACCTAAGACACCATGAAGTGATGGAAGGCACATGGAGGTTTGGGGGAAGGGAGGTTCGGCCGAAGCTATGATGGGAGGGGAGTGGGATTTTGGTAATTCCATGCAGAAGAATTTCTACCCTATAAATATACATGCATATCCTCTTCCTTTCTTCACAAATTCACTTCACTTCTTCTTCTTCTTATTGAGCTCTCTAATAGCTCTTCTTCAATGGCTTCCGAAAAAAAATATTTCAACACTGGGTCGAAGTTCTGCTAAAATTGTTTCCATACACATACGATATCAAAACGCTTCAAAAACTTAGACAAACTCCACCTCTTCCTAACTAAGGTGCCCGACCCACACCGCCACCATCTCAAAGCAGAGTTTCCACCTCCATATAAGCTTGGTCGAGCATCACTTAAGTCCGGGGCTAAGTTCCTAAGCTTCGGTGCGGAGAAGAGATCGTTTTGTCGATTAAAAAAACACTTAGAGTCGGATAGCATTAAAATGTGAGAACACTACTTCCATCTTATTTAAATTTATCTTAAAATTATCTATGATTTGTGCTATGCAAGTATATTTGGTTGATTATAATAGTTTGGATGATAAAATGATTGATTATTGGATGATTGGTTGATAATATGCTTGCTTGGTATGGGAATTATTCACGGTAAAATACACGTCAAATTTACATAAAGGAATCACTTTCCTTTATGAATTATAACACGATATATAGCATTGCTAACTTCTTTAGAAATGGATTAAAATGGTTTATAAATGTTTTATAAACATTAACGACAAACTTTGAAAGATTTGAAAATAGAATTGAAATAAGTGCATCACGTAACTGTATTTTGCGCCCTAAAAGGTTAAATCCATGTATAGAATGAAATATGAGTCGGAATTCTTTGGACTAATAATTTTGCGGACCTTTATAACTATAGTTTTCAAATGGAAAAGACAAACCAAGATTTCATTTAGTAATATTTGAAATATATCCAAATAAAGTTTTCAAAATCGCCAAATGTTGGCAGTTCGAAAAATATTGGTTTCAACACTTTAAAAATGGATATTTTAATCTTTAAAAATACGAAGTAAATTCCATAAATATGTTAAAATGTTTTAAAAGGTATTTGAGTTCTAAAAATGGACATTAATATATAATGGAATAAGTTTTTTGATCTACAATGCTGTAAAATCATTATTCACCAGCAATTTGACAACTGAATTAGGCAATTTTGGAATATATGATTTAAACTTGGATTTCTCTTCCCAAATCTTTTAGAAATATTTTCCAAATAACCATATAAGTATTTTAAAGATTTAGAGTCGATCAAATAACTTGATCGCCTTGTGGGTGACAGAGAGGTAGTTTCTAGGCTGGAGTTTGGAATACCAGTTGCATGCTCCCCCTAGCTATCCGGACTGGTCCGACGGAGGGGATATTTAATTTGATTTACTTGGACCGCATTTTTCCTAAGATAAAAGAAAAGAGACTGGGAGTTTTTTTCCAAAAGTCAAACAAGATTTAAAATAGAATTTTGGTGGTAAAGAGAACGTTCTAGTTAAACTCTATGTTGAATTCCAAGGAGGGAACCCATACTATACATATGAATTTAAAATGTGATTTCACTGTTATTCGACGAATAGTACAAGTTGAACATGGAAATTAGTATTGAGTATAATTTATCTAAAATCTATGAATCTTTTTTATGCAGTACCAATTGGTTTGGGTATACAGGAAACGATGTCTTAAATAACATTGTTTTTAACCCATCAATAGATATGTTTTGGAAATAAGCAATCTCCATTAAGATTGAAATTATACCAATAATAGAAGATGGAAATATTTTTCCTAAGTAATTTAAAGGAAATGATTTGGTATTTTCAAAGTTAAAAAAAGTGGTTTAATAAATCTGTACATACCAAGTAGAAATGGTTTAAAATATATCTCTAAAGATATTAATTGATTGAATGATGATCACTAATCACCCACATACTTAATATCTTTTCTATTGATAATTGGTTCAGAGAGTCCGGGATCAGAATTTTAATACTCGAGTCTCACGCTGTCACCAATCACCCACACTATCATATATATATTTATAATTCGTGTCTCATGCTGGTTTGCCAAGCCTGATCCGGGTATTTCTAATCGTCGGGTCAAATTTGATTAGTTTTAGAATTAGCTGAATACGCTTGGAGTTTTCAGAGGAGAACTAGAGATCTTCATCAACGTATGGACGTAGTTTACTTTTCCGCCGTGTTTGTTATTTTTTAGCATTTGTATGGACATGTATTTATAATTGTCCAGGCCGAGCTTAGGATATACTCTGATATATGTATTTAAAAGTTTTTTCGCTATAAAGATTATTGAAATAATATATGTTATTCCATATATGTGAGATTCTGTTCTATCTTCTTTTTTTACCCTTAACCATCCGCCTTTTCGTTTAATTTGGGTTGGACATGTGTGGTTTATTGTCAACCTAAACTGCATGGAAGTGTAGGTCGTTACATGCTTTCACACAAATAATGATGTTCACACACACACAATAATTCACTTTAATACACACACAGACAAATACATATGACTATTCTATTAACAACACAAGAACTGTCTTGATTATTATATTACTTCAAATACATGTATACGTATACCTGCTCGTACACATATACATAAAAGTATATTTAAGTAAGTAATTCAATTATCACTAAATCAAGCCTTACTTTTATTTACTAAATCTTTTCAGTAAAAATAAAATGTCTTTTTATATTATTTTATGAATTCTAACACCATTTTATACAATAAAATATTATCTTATGAATCCATTGAAGCCTTTAAAATACTAAATATCTTCATTTGGAATATAATTGATCTTGAATATGGAAAAATTCGGTTGAATTAGTAAATCTGATTTAAATTTCAATTATAGCAATTTATCATAATACGAATAGTGTAAATAATTGGAATTGGAGTTGAATGTAAATCGAAACGATTTCTAATGTTGATATAAATTCTATTTGAATTAGAATTTAGTTAATAAGCTTTTAGTGATTTCATAAAATTTTGAAATCGTCGATTTAATCGATGCGTTAAAATAGCGATCCGGGGCACAGTCTCAAAATTTGATGAAACCAGTTCCATTGGATCTGTAATAGTGCATTATTATCGGATTTCTTCGTAACGTTTGGATTTACCGTTTGGTCGTACGATCTGAAAACGCCTAAAATAATTTAATTGAATTTGACTTAAATAGTCGATTTAAAAATCTATATTCTCCATACGATCGAATTGGAACTCGAAGCTTGTTCCATTGGGCTCGAAATAGCGGTATAACACTAGGGACGCCAGGCGGCACACCTCAATAAGAGTCCGAGGTTTCCCCGTATATATTATGGAATATTTGAATGGATAATTAACAAATCAAATCAAAATCAAATCTTGAGCCACCCTATATTCTTTAGAGCCACCTTATACTTTTGATATACATCACCCCTTCACCATCTAAAAATGCAAGCTTCTCTTTTCCATCTCTCTAGTTCGAAAGAAAAAATCCAAGTTGAAAGAAGAAAGGAAAAAAATCACAGATCGAATAAAATCACAGCCTCCCTCTCATTTTTTTTCTGCCATTCAAAATAAACGAAATAAAAATCGAATCAGGCGCGGCGAAGGGTGGCTGGGCAACTCATGTCGAAGTCGAGCCTGGTTTGCTGAAGTCGAGAGGAAGCTTGCCATGATCCTGGAAGCTTGTCGCGATCGATTTCGTAGGCGAGCGTGGCTGCTGTGGGTTGCGCAAGCGAGGGTCTGGTGAAAGGTCGGAGGCAGCCGCGATTTAAAGGGAGTCGAGTGGGGTTTGGCTGCGATTTGGGGGAAGTAGTGGAGGAAGTCGTGAGTCCTTAAGAGCTAGGGTTGGACGTCAAGGAAGATGGAATCGAGTTGGGGGATCTCAGGGCACTGGTGGCCGAATTCTAGTAGAGGGCTGCTCGTTGTTGTGAGGTGCGACAGTGTCGTAGGTCAGTGAAGAGGAGGCGAGGAGGAGTTGTCGATGAAGATGATGTTGTTTCCATCGATGGCGGAAGAGGGATGGGCGTGCGTGCACGAGCAGTAGTGGAGGATTTCTGGGTGCAGGTACGAAGTTAATTTGGGTAAGATGGGTTGGATATATCTGTTTGGGTAATTTAAAGATAATAATATAGTTTGAGTTTTAATTGTAATATATTTAAAAGTCGTTCGACTAAATATTTAACAACTTTCTTATACGATATCAAAAAATCATGAAATCAGTCACGATGTGTGACGCCCCACCTCTATGCTCATGCTAGCCAAGGACACTATGGTGTAATGCCATCGACTAGTGCGAAGAATAAGGCTGTTGAGGAGCGACCATCTGTGTAATTGCTTTGTGCGAGCACTGATATGTCAGATAGTATAACATGCATTTCATTTCAAGAGGAAATCCGACATACCGATACAAACTCAAAGCTACCACACAGTGGCTAAGTGGACCTTCAGAAACAAATATAGAAATAAACATAACACAAATCAGTCACAGACATTCATATCACAAAGGCGGAAACAGATATGAATATAACACAAAGAAGTGTACATCAAAGTAGTGGTAAAACAAGATCCACTACATCACAAGAGAATAGATACAAGTGCTAGGAAAAAGAATAATTATACATCAAGGAGTCCATATCTCAAATGTATAATAACAAAAACTACTAATCTAAAGTAGTTAGCCAAAAGAATCAGATGATAATCCCTGATAAAAAGTCAGGCAGGAGCACCTGAAATATCTCGGTCTGACCCGAGTATTATTTAAGAAGAAAATAATAAACGGATCAGTCTAGTTATAATTATCATATATAAAATGAGATATAACAAAAATGTATGATAAAAATAATGTCATATAGTGACAAGTATACTTTAATCAACAATAAAATCATACAATATCTCAAGAATCTCAAAGCACCAAAAATAATGTCATATTCTTTATTTTATTCACCAAACCACAAATGTATTGACAAACATATCATTGCCAATCACGAAAAGAGGTGAAACACAAATTCTAGAAATCATCAACTAGAAATCCAGAAATCACAAAGGGGGAGGCCTATCACAAACGGGAGCATGAAAGCTCACCAACACATGTATCACAAATGGGTCACTATCCCATGGTCGCTAACCATAGAGCCGGTGCAATAACGTAGTACAATAACGGTACGCCCGATGAACCTGATACTCTAGTGATTCGGAACAACGACATAGTACAATAACGGTACGCCTGATGAACCTGATAAACTAAGACAACGACGTAGTACAATAACGGTATGCCCGATGAACCAAAAAGTCGGGACATCGATGTAGTACAATAACGGTACATCCGATGAACCAAAAACCATAAAAGAAAATGGGTCGCTAGCCCATAAAGAAATGAGACGAAGCTCAATAAAACGAGGTACAGTCCCCAACGTGGACAAAGAGACATCGCACATTGCTAGTCTAAACCACAAAATGATCATCATCGATCATTAAGAAGTGTCGATTACACTAAGCTAGTAAATATAAGAGTTTAGCTTCATGTCCCATAACCACTTGCTTAACTCAAATATTTACGAACAGATTGTAGATTTCCACTCGAAAATTATCACAAGAGTTTCAATCGAACAAGTCCATAAATTAACTGACGAAGTAAACACAAGCGTTTCATACCACTTGTTTTGCTAAGCCGTTTAATTAGATTTTCTCATACGAATGAGGTAAAGGTTTGTATACACTAATAGATTAGAAAACGATTTTATAAACGAGCTTTGTATTAAAAATAGAGTTGAAATCATCTTTGTAAAGAGTTTGAATATTTACTACTAGTATAGAAACCTTTGTATTTAGAAGTGACAAGTCACAAAAATGATTGTAGAAACAATCAATCACCAAAATCCACATACGAAGATGTGAATCAAATCCATAGAAATCGATGCCGAATCCATCAAAATGGATATACCCAAAAATCCCGAAATAGAAGTCATCAAAATCGATAACAAATGATAACAACAAATCGGATAATCACGAATCAATTAACATTTGGAATCTCAAGCAAAATAGGCAAATGGGGCTGAAGCAAGTAGGTCAGTAGACTGAACCAGGTGGTCGGTCAACTGACACAGGGATACGAATTCTGTATCCCTAGGGTCAGTCGACTGACCCAGATGGTAAGTCGACTGATACAGACCTAGGCAATTTCCTGGGTCCTGGTTCAATCGACTGACCCACTGGTTCAGTCGACTGAACCTGCTTCTAAGGCATTTCCTGCCTTTTGGTTCAGTCGACTGAACCTGCTTCTGAAGCACATTCAGTCTAGCCCCTTGTGGGGTAAAAGTTCTACAAATCGCGATCGGACGAGCCACGGGCGCTAAGGATTTACACCAATCGGCAACCCAGCCCTATAGGCTCTTCGATGCTTCACCAAAAACATGTTCAAACATCCGTAAAAGGATTTTCACAAAATTGGACTAAAAACCAAAAATTGGAATATTCACCAAATCAATCCAAATCAAAATCAAATGAACATGTAAAGATGTTAGGAATTCATACCTAACAATCAAAGATAGTTATAAACATAGATGTGAGATAAAAATCTCACCTTTAAACCCAAAACAAAGAGTGATAAGCTTAATCACAAAGGAAAGATCAACACTCTTCACTTCAACCCAAGAAGCTTGAATCTAAGCTCAAAAGAAGAACATTCCCTAAGTTAGGTTTAGGAAATTTCTAAAATTGAAGAAAGAATGAGTTGGAGAAGATGAAGAGGATGCTTACCTAAGCTTCTCCTTGATTTCTAGCTTGAAGTTGATAATTCCTAAGAGAATTAGGGATTAGGATTTCTAATTCTTTTTTTCTCTTCCCCCACTTTTATCTAAAGCTTGAAGGTATTAGGAAATGAAAGTGAATGAAGAGAAGAGGGGGTGGAGCTAGGGTCTTATGTTAGGTTATTGGGCTAAAACCCAAACCCAAAGCCCTAAGTGAAAAATAGAAAAATTCACTCAACTCCAAACATATCGATGTTTATACTCAAAAAGGTCGCAAACACCATTTTGAACTCAATGGAAGTGGTCTCGAGTCCTAATTCGACTGTTTGCAAAAAGTGACATTTTGGACTTTAATCCGACTAACGACGCTATATTTAAATAAAATATTTAAATATACAATCGTAAAATATGCGGGTTGTTACACGATGATTCGTAGTTGCGAAATGGATAACCAGGAATTAGTTTGGGATTTTTCGGAGTCCGCCGGGATTTTAGAAGAATTAAATATGGATATTCGGCAAACTAAAAATCAAGGTGAGAAATTCTCACTCACTTGGATTGCCAAATTTAATTTTAAATTGTTAAAATTAATTATTGAATGTTTGGATGAATTGATATTTTATTATCAGTTGAATGCTATAATATATATAGTAGTAGTGTATATATATTAGTAGTTGGTTAAATACCCGTCGTTGGAGAAAATGAGACCCTATAAGTCCCACATAATAGCGGATGACCCTAAATACCGCGATATCCCCCTCGAATTGGGATTGGTATTTTTTTTGTTGTATTAACATTTGTGGATGCAGGAAAACAGGTTGGAGGGATCCAACTGGATTCCTCAAAATTTATATTGATGTTTTTCATATATAGTAATATATGATGTGTTAGAATAATATGTTATAGATTATTGTTGTGATGTGAATTATTGGATGCTATAGTAGCACTGGCCTGAATTTTGGTATTTTAAATACCATAAATATTATTTTTGAATTTGAAGGAATTAAAAGGAGATTTTGAATATAAAAATATGTATATCGAAGTTTGGATTATTTTAAAAGAAATTGATTTGGAAAAAACGATAAATTGATTTTTGGGTTGTACTTAACTATTTGGGAAAATATACTTTAAATAGAGATTTAAAAATAATTTATATAGAAGATTTTTAAATGATGGATTTTTAAATGACATTTCTGAAAAATATGAAGAGGAGTTGAAATCGATATAAAAAATAGATTTGTGGAATACATGAAATTTATTAAGAAATGGATTTATAAAATGGGATTTTATAAATGAAATTAGTTTTAAACAAGTGAAAACTCAAAGGAGTTTATAAATTTATAGACGTTGTTTATAAATAAGAGTAAAACGATATCCATTGATAAATTGGGAATATAAATTCATAGGGTGAATTTATATCAGAACATGGAAATTGGTTTGAGGAAAATAATGGTTTCTATTTTTGAAATGTGAGAATGGTTAAGGAACGAAAATGAAATCGACGTGTAGTGAATCAAGAGGGATTTATAAATTGAAATTGGACATTGGAATTTTAAAAATATATTTTTATCAAGAAGTTAAATTTGTTTTAAAAAGGAAAATTTTATTCATATTTAAAACTGGTTTAATACGGAAATACTTCTAAAGTGAATTTTTCAAATATCTAATATTTATTGAAATTAAATTCTAATTTTTATAATCGGCTTTGTAAATCAATTTGTTTATCTAAGAATGAGTAATTGATGTTTATAAAAAGTGTTTAGATATTTTAATTAATTACTTGAACATGTTTAAAAAATTAATTAATATTCTTTTAAAAATATTTATTATATATATGTATGTATGGTTTAAAGGTAAGTGATTGAAGTGATTTATAAATACCCTCTAGGTTTGTAAATCAAGTTAGTAAATGGAGATGGTTTTGTAAGAGAAATGTTATAACGGGTTTCTGGAAACTTGAGAAATTTCCAAAATGTTTTAGAGACGGGAACTTTGAAAATGAATCTGGATTCAAAAAAGAAGCTATAAATTGTTAGATGGGATTATAAATAAGTATAATTGGATTTCGGAAATTGTAAAAAGGAATTTAATAAAATTCCTAAGATTTGTGAGATAAGTTATAAAATATTTCGTAAGTGTCGATATTAGAAATGGTTTTGGAAAATAAACTTGCAATATTTTCCTAAGTATAGAAATAGAAGATTTTGGAAATATTTTAGCAACGAAATGATTTGTATAGAAGTATCTTCCTAAGTAATGAATTATAAAGGGAATTTTGAATATTTCTAAGTGCTGGGATGGTTTGAAAAATATCCTGTGATGGATATAGGTATTTCAGTTGTTTCAAATATTGAAATATTGGAAGAAATTTGGACAAATATCTTTGTAAAGATATTTTGAAATAAATGTTTCGAAGACTTAGAAAATAAAGCCTAGTGTCTGCTTCTGGATGTTATTTGATAGTTAAATAACAGACTATCAAATTTGGCCAAATTCGTTAATTGTTTCAAAGAGACCGGGATCAGATTTAATTATCCGAAAACCACTTCGATTCGGTTTGTGCGTTGCGAATTGTGATATCTCAAAGATAATGGAGATGACGATCTTAAAGAAGATTCGGTTTGTTCAGACCTAGAACAACTTGTAGGATGAATGCTATCATTGCATCATTTCCTGGATGGCAGTGTTAGCATTCCAAGTATGAATGCTATTCTAAAGGTAAATGTAGCCTCAAGCCTCATCAACCAGAAAATGACCGAAACAGGGCATGCGGCAGGGCTAAGTGGGTCACACCCAAGTAGGGTATGTTATCACCTTTCTAGATACCCTCGGATATATTATAATTATGGAAATGGTTGTGCATGGGAAAAGAGCGCTCGATAAGAGTGGGAACACCCGGGGTGATAACATATTCGGTACTAGTAGTTAAGTGCTAGGCCGGTCCTATGTGGCAAGGTAAAAGATGTTCTTGTCAGACCTGGGTGCATTGGTCTAGAGATGCACTCATCGGAAGGTAGTTCCTTACCTGGTCATAGTATGGAATCCATTCTCCAATACGAGCCTTACGGTTTTGATTGTAGAGTCTAGTATGCTGAAATTTAATTAATGTAACAATTTCGGCTATTTTAATAAGTATCTGTATTTAGACACTATTATAATATCAGATGATTTTGATATAAAATGTTTTGGTTATCGTATGGTAAAAACCCGTCATGTTTATGTGTGACATGGTCTTACGAGATACCTTTGTTTTTCAAAGGATTTTTATAACAGTAGTAATTCAAATTGAGTGTGTTTTCTCACGCTGGTTTTCCAGACTGACTCGGATGTTATTTTATTATAATGCTCGGGTCAGACCGAGTATTACAGACTCAGGTTAGGATACTATGAAGCTCAGGAGACGAGCTGGATGATAGAGACGTATACCCGTACTTGATTATATTCCGCTGTGTGTGTAGACTGTATAGTCAGCACTGGTGAGGACAAGTTATAATAAGTATCCATATTGATGTATTGATTGTTGTACTCTGATGATTGTATATATATTTACAACAACAGATTCTTTTTTATAAAAATCCGTTATCATATATTATATTTTGTTCCGCTGCGATTGTAAGCTTCTGTATTGTTGTTTCTGTTTTCTTCTTCTATCTCTTTCTTCTTTACCCATAGCAATCGTTATTTACGGCACTTGAATATTCGACATGTTATACAATGAACGTATTTATGTCAATTTTTGAGGGATGAAAATCCCAGGTCGCTACATTTGGTATCAGAGCTGAAGGTTAAGCGAGAACCTTGGTTTTGGTGGGGATTACTCATTAGAGATAGTTACCCTAGAATGAGTTTGAGTGTAGTAATAAATATGAGCGCGTATTTGTTAGTGAATATAAAATGTTTTATATTGTATTGATTTATTTGTTTAGTGGCATATAAATTCTAGTCGAGTAGTGGGACGCCACTAAGTCGATAGGAGTTTCTAAACACTTGAACAACGTAGACTGACATAATATTGTTTTGAAGCGGGTAAATGAAATAATTTTACCCAAACTATATTTTGATATAAAAAGAAATAATTTTTTGAAATTATTATAGAATAATTGTTGTGTTTGGATGATATTATTATAATCAAAATAAGATTATAAAACTGAAATGGTTATATATAACCAAATAGAGATTGTATAAGTACAAATTATACAAATGAGTTAAAAACTAAAAATGGATTCAAACCAGAATTTGGAAAATTAAATCCTGAAGATTTTTGGAAATGTTTTCCAAAGTATTTTGAAATGAATAATAGTAATATTATTTTGGAGATATTTCGAATAGAAAATGTTTTAAATGGATTTTGAAGCAATATAGCACCAAATTCACTTCAGTCGCTGGAAAATAATTCTAATGATGATCGCGACATCATCGGTGTTCATTTTCGAGTTTCTAAGTGACGATTGCTACCTAAATAATTGGATATGGATATTTTATGAGAAACAATGTTGTTTTTAGAAATACCGGAAGGAATTGTTTGGATAAAAACCAGGTTTGGTATAAATTTGAAGGGTATGATTTTGTGTACAGAAATATATATATATATATATGATTTCAAATAAATTGAAATGAAACCGAGTGTTTGAATTCTAAAATTGTTATTCAAGTATTGAGTGGAAATTTTAAGGAGAATAAGTTGTTGAACTTATAATTTGAAAAATGGCATAAGTAACAAAGTAAAATCTAAAAGTTGAGATATGAAATTAAGTGGAATTCAACTTAAGTTAATTAAAATAATTTTTAAAATAAAAATTGATTTGGATTTGAATTGAATTAATGAAGTGCATTAATGAAATGGAAATTAAATTAAGCAAAGTTAAAGGAAATAGATAAATGAAGTGATTATAATAAATGGAATGAAATGAATAGAATGTAATGATGTTAACCAAATATAAAAGCATATGAATGTGAATAAGTGAATGGAACAAATAAATATAAGTAAGGAAGTGTGGAAAAATGCGAAATTGGAATTAATGGAAAAAAAAGATGAAAAAAATAAATACTTTATTCACCTTGCTAAATCAAGTGATCTGAAGGTTCAAGATTTCAGTGGTGAAACTTAATATGGGAAGTTGATGGCTTATTATATCAATTGTTCTATTATCACATGTTTGCTGATTAAAAAATATTTAAAATAAGAGTGCAATCTAACATACGCACTTTTGGTCATCATATGATAGGTTAAAAAAGATAAATTTGTAAATGATAGTGTATAGAAATATTTACAAAGTGTATTAGGTCCATATTCTTTTCAGGTACAAACATAATACATGTATAAAAATTAAGAAAAATGAACTTTGATTACTAATGTGATCAATTGCAGCTCTTCTCATTTAAAACACAAATAGTTCATATATTTGGGTTCCAACAATTTGCAGTTTTAAATACATGACAGTTCGAATATATATAGTATTATATATATGGTTTTAAGTACATATGTGATTTTGGTAAATAAAGATTTTGAATTATGCACAGCAGGCTACGAAAGTGCATGGCCTTAGTTACAAAGATTATATATACATGTTAATTTTGAAATGTGCAGTTTTATATGTACCAGGTGTGAAAAAAAAGCTAAAAGTTTTTGAATATAAAAATATGAATTTCTAAAATATGTAGTTTTGTACATTTCAAATTCATGTCAGTTTTATATAAATTAAGTTTTGAGTATATGTAAGTTTTAGGCATATGTTAGATTTTGATGCAATATATCTAGATATATAATTGAGTTGCTGAACATACCAGTTTCAAATATACAAGACTTTTAGAAGTAAATTGCAAATAAATGAGGCTTCATTTCGTCATGTTTTGAAAAAATGGCAGAGTTTTGGAATATACATAATTTTGTATATATAAAAAGTTCATAAAATTTTAAGTGCATACGGTTTTAATATAGAAAAGGTTTAAAATGTTTATGCACGTTTTAAATATAAATGGGATGCAATTGTATTGTTGTGAATAAATTTAAAATCGAATAAATGGTATGCGAATCAATTTGGAAGTGAATGATTAAATGTTGGAACCTTGAAAATTGTTATAAATACATGCTAGAACATATTTGGTTAGGAAATCTATGTATTTGCATTAGTAAAATGAATTTGAAGCTATTAAATTTCATATATATGAAACCGATGAGATTTATTTAAGTAAGTACATGTAACCAGAGGCTATTTGGCTAGATTTTGGTCACGCAAATTGCATATAAAATAAGCCGCTCGCTTAATAATGCTAAATAAAGGTACATTTTCGGATTAAATAAAACGATAATATAAAATATTGATATATATTGTGTTTCCGACCGTGTGGGTCGATGTATATATTTTTATCATTTCTGTCATATTGCAAAAGGCTCTCCATACAAGGGAGACTTTGCAAAAAAAAATTCGAAAATTTAGGGTGATAGAAAAAAATTCGGAAATATTTGAAATTTTTTGTTAACTAAAGAAGTTGATTTTTGAATTGAATTTGAAATAAGGGATTTTGGTTTAGAAATGGAAACTAAATGTTTTGGATGGAACCGAAAGGTTTAGGAAAGTGTGATGTAGGGATTTAACTAAGTGGATTTTGATAAGTTAATGGGTTTGGAGCATTTTTTCTGCCTTAGCAATTTAGGGGACGAAATTCTTTTAAGGGGGAAGGAATGTAACGACCCGGATTTTTCGACGTTTAAATTTTGAATATTTGAATGGTTTTAAATATTGAGTTTGGGATATAAATTGATCTTGAATATGGAAAATTTCGGTTGAATTAGTAAATCTGACTTAAATTTCAATTATAGTAATTTATCGTAATACGAATAGTGTAAATAATTGGAATTGGAGTTGAATATAAATCAAAACGATTTCTAATGTTGATATAAATTCTATTTGAATTAGAATTTAGTTAATAAGTTTTTAGTGATTTCGTAAATTTTTGAAATCATCGATTTAATCGACGCGTTAAAATAGTGATCCGGGGCACAATATCAGAATTTGACGAAACCAGTTCCATTGGATCCATAATAGTGTATTATTATCGAATTTCAAATTTTGTAACGTTTCGATTTACCGTTTGGTCATACGATCTGAAAACGCCTAAAATAATTTAATTGAATTTGACTTAAATAGTCGATTTAAAAAGCTATCTTCTCCATACGATCGAATTGGAACTCAAGGCTTCTTCCATTGGGCTCGAAATAGCGGTATAACATTAGGGACGCTAGGCGGCACACCTCAATAAGAGTCCGAGGTTTCCCCGTATATATTATGGAATATTTGAATGGATAATTAACAAATCAAATCGAAATCAAATCTTGAGCCACCCAATATTCTTCAGAGCCACCGAATTCTGGTAAAGGGCTGCTCGTCATTAGAAGGTGTGACAGCGTCGCAGGTCAGTGAAGAGGAGGCGAGGAGGAGTTGTCAATGAAGATGATGTTGTTTCCATCGACAGCGGAGGAGGGATGGCGTGCGTGCACGAGCAGTGGGGAAGAATTTCTGAGTGCATATACGAATTTAATTTGGGGAAGATGGGTTGGATATATCTTTTTGGGTAATTTAATGATAATAATATAGTTTGAGTTTTAACTGTAATATCTTTAAAAGTTGTTCGACTAAAAATTTAACAACTTTCTTATACGAGATCCAAAAATCACGAAATTAGTCACGATGGATTCATAACTGCGAAATGGATAACCAGGAATTAGTTTGGGATTTTTCGGAGTCCGTCGGGATTTTAGAAGAAATAAAATTTGGATATTCGGCAAATTAAAAATCAAGGTGAGAAATTCTGACTCATTTGTATTGCCGAATTTAATTTGAAATAGTTAAAACTAATTATTGGATGTTTGGATGAATTGATATTTTATTATCAGTTGAATGCTATAATATATATAGTAGTAGTTGTAACGACCCACTATTTTAGACCATTCAAATCGACAATAATCCACACATGTCTGACTTGAATAATTCAAAATAACAGATTGTAAATAAATTTGGAGCAAATGAAATCAAATACACAGAATCACAGACACAGAACATATCAGAATAACTCGCAGCGGAAATTAAAAATACCATAGTAGTTCATGAAGCTACTATAACAAACTCTCAAAACAAAATACATAATATTTGTTTGAAAACATATACAATAGAAATCTCAAATAAATAAAAGTTTATGAATACCAGAACTGAAATAGAACAACTGAACTGAAAGGAACAGATAACTAGACAAGCAGAATCTCCAGCGATTCCTAGCTCAAGAAAGAAATCCAAAGCTAAGCTGTAAATACTCAGGCTGACCCGAGCGTAAAGTAAAATACAAAACACTCGAGTCAGGACAATATATACTTATATAATGTAAACCAACTCAAGTGAACTGTAGTAGAAATGCATAATAACTCAAAGGATGCTTGGGATCGCCCATCCTTTAAGGATCAGTTAAACTATAAATTAAATACATCCCGTGGTTAAAATTTCAAAATGGTATTTTATACTTCGAAATCAAATATCATTTCAAAATTCAATATCCTTCAAATATCCATTTCAAAATATCAAAATATCATATTTCAAAATAGTTTATATTTCGAAACAAATTACTTTATTTTAAATCATAAAAATGAAGTTATTATATTTAATAATTAAATTATTAAATTTCCAAAATTTTAATCTTTCAAAGTTCATTCATTCACTTAAATTAATTAAAATAATGAAAATTCAACTTTCGCAGCATTTAAAAAATGCTACGGAAAGTCACATTTAAAACAGTTCAATTTAACAAAAGACAGCATTTAAAATGCTGTAATAGGGTTACATTAGTTTCAAATAAACTTAGTTAAATTCAACCATTATAACATTTACAAAAATGCTATAATAGCCTTTAATTAAATTTAGCCATTTTGTTCATTATTATCAACTACAGCATTTACAAATGTTGTATTATCATTTACATTAGAATTAATAGCATTTCAGAAATGCAGTTAATTAACTTCAAATATTCAGTATAATTTCACAAACAATTATATTTTTATATAAATCATTTTTAACTTAAAAAATCATATAATTTCACTTTTAAAACAATCATTCAAATACCCTTATATTCATGATTTTATAAAGTTAAACCTCCATTCAAAAATCAAAATTTAATAATAATTCACTTATTAAATTCCAATATTAAATTATAAATTCATTAAATTAAATTAACTTAACACTTAAGTTTAAATTTTCAAATATAACTTAATTCCATTTTTTATTTACTTAACTTAAAATTCACTTTTAAGCCAAATTCACAAATTTCCAATTTTAGTTATATTTCAAACTTTCAACTTAAATATTCATTCATTTCACATTTTAACTTTATTCAAAATCATTAATATAATATAAAAATCATTTAAATTCACTTTAATCCAAATTATCATGAATTTATCACATTTCACATTTAATTTAAATTCCAATTATCACCAAATTAAAATTTCCCAAAATAACTTACATTTCAAATTTTCTAATTTTACCATTAATTTATTTCACTTATAAATTTTCAAAAAATCAATAATGCTTTACAAAAATCATTTTTATTTAGTTTAAATCAAAATATCATAATATTTACATTTTTAAAATATTTTTAAAAAAATTTATAAGTCATATTTTAACTACGGGTCTGTATTTCATTTCTAGTCTAGGTAAAGTGATACGGGTAATATATCATTTCAACCTGTAATTTACAAAGAAAACCCGGGTTTGATCATTTCAAACCCGCAATCCCAAGGAAATGAAAAAATAATTGAAAATCATTCAGGCCTATCATTTCAGCCCATAATGATTTTCTCCTATTCTAAAGTCCGTTCGGGTATGTATCATTTCAACCCATAGTGATTTTAATCTAAAGGGAACTTGCAGTGTGATAAACTGATAAAAAAAAATAGAACAGCATAATATAACAGTAACATATAATATAATAGGTGTTTAAGCATGGGTGAACATCATAAAATCATAACATAGCAAGTGTAACATGATAATGCATTTTACAGATTCAAAAGGGGTCAATTCACTAGTTATATATGTACATATTGTCTGGTGAGAATAACTCACCTGTTAAGCTGGAGATTTGCCAACAAAGCTCACAACACAAAGATTACGAAGGCATGACAACTCTAATACAATTTGAGTGTGGAGAGAAAATCCAATGATATAGATCTTGTGTTACAACCCAAACAAAAATCAAAGCAAACCATAAATTTCAATACACTAGAAATGAAATAACTTTTAAATAAAAAGAGATACGAATGCCAAATATTTTGCCTTGCTTTCTCTATTCTTTTGTAATGGCCTAGGGATGGTTTTGGCTCTGGTTTGAACAAGTTTGGCTCAGGTTTGGTCATGTGTATGCATGGCCTAGGTAGTAGAATATGAGGAGGAACTTTATACAAAGGAATATGAAGAGTTTAAGGCAAAATAGGTGGGTTTTGTTCACAAAAATGGCTCGGCCATGGGCTTGTGTGGTCAGGTCAGAGGGGTATGGATCAGGTCAGTGGAAGGAAAGGTGTGTGGTGGTCTAGCCAAAGGTGGTGGAGGCGGCCTAAGGTGGTGGTGGTGGTGGAAAATGGAGTGGTGAAGCAATAGTGGTAAACAATCATGTTTTTATGGCTTGTTTTGCAATTTTTTGTGGAGTTTTGGCATCATGGTGGCTCGGCCTTGGTCAAGACCAGAGGAGTAGCTGGTGGTGATGGCAGGGAAGAGATGTAGGGGGTGGTGGCCGTGGATATGGAGTGGAGGCCATTCAAAGAAGCAAAGAAAACAAGGCAAAATACATGAAAAATGAGAAGAAAAGTGTAAAAAGTAGCCATTACCCATAGATTTTTCTTGAAGCCATGAATGAATGAGAAGGTAAAATGTTTTTGGGTGAATGGAGGCTGAAAACTCACGGCTACAAACCAAAAATGCACAGCCAAGATAGTAATTGAGGAGTTATGGCAAATGAAAGGACAAAGGAGATGAAAGGACTTAAGGTAAATAAGCTTTTAAAACTCTTCATATTTCTTTTTCTTTATATTCAAATAAAACAAAAATAAAATCAGTAAATTGACTTTAAAACCGAAACAAAGTAATATAAAATAAAAATAATTAATTAATTTTAAAGAAAATGGAAAAGAATATAAGAAATTGCTTAAAAATTGAAAACAGAGTCCAGAAATTACAAATAAATCACTATTGACTTTGGAAAATTAACAACTTCATTTTAAAAATATTTTAAAACAAAAATGTGAAGTAAAATAATTCATTTATATTTTCAAAATGAAATAAATAATTAAATTTAGAGAAATTAGAAAAAGAACTAAAGAAATTGCTTAAAAATTCAAAACAGGACTTAAAATTTACAAATAGAATATCACTAGTTTTAGAAAATTTCTATTTCACTTTAAAACAAATAAAAGGTCAAATAAATAAAATAAATGAGGAACAAAATAAAGTGGGAATGAGAATCAAATAAGATTTTAAGAAAAAAATAGAAAAATAAATAAAGAATTACTTTAATTAATTGAAACTGGAAATTAGAAATTGCAAGTGTCAATTATACTTTTAAAAAATGTTTTAAAACCAAAATATATGCACAACATGTTATTTTACCCATATAAATATAAATTAGAACATTACATGACCAAATAAAATATTATTTATACAATTTAAAATAAACAATTTGTTAAATACAGCAAATTACACACAATATTGAAAAAGGCATAACTTTCACATTATAAATCAGATTTCAACGAAACGAAAAGCATTATTCTTAAAATTTTATTTAATTTCATAATAAAAGATAAAATTCAAATTTTCAAACTTTCAAATTTCTAAATTAAAAGTCAAAGTTTGACCATATTGACCAAAATTCACTTTTCTGGAAAATATTCTTTTTAGTCATGTTTGGAATTCTAATTCACATCAAAATCAAAATTTATATTTAAAATAACAAAATTTATCCATTTTAATAAATAAAATAAAGTATTTTAATCAGGAAATTAATTAAAATAACCAAAATATACAATTAAAATAATCACAAAATACAGGGTTGTTACACTCCCCCCCACTCAAATCTTTTCGTCCTCGAAAAGGAATAAGGTACGGAAAACACAGAAAAGATAAAATGGAATAGGATTAAGACAAGATGACAAGAAGATTAAAATTATACCTGATAATTGTTGTTATGGGTAAGTTTAATAAGGTGGAGAATAGGAATAGCTAGAAGGGAAAATAGGACGAAAGACAAGGATGAGCCATTAATTTAAAATTGTTGGTTGAAGAGGTAAACAATATTTAAAACACTTTAAAATCTTTTAGAAAGGAAATAACTGATCAAAATATCCTTTATAATATTTTATCAAAATACTTTTTAACTCGATGTCTTAACAAGTTTACTTTCGTTCCTGCAGACTCTGGCCATGCGTTGATCAGGCGCAAACTAGAATTCTCCAGGTGCTTAGTAGACTTGTTTCAACACCCAGTGAAAATACTTGAAAAACCTTTAAAACAGATATGGAAAGTACAATCCAAACAAAAACAAACAAAACCTTTGTCTAACCATGGTTCGCAGATACACAATGGTTACGCCTGGATCCCCCAGGAAACAATCCATATCCGTAAGCTTTCTCAGCCCTGCGAGTTACGCCATGATGACTAGTAGAATGCAGGATACACAATGGTTACGCCTGGATCCCCCAGGAAACAATCCGTACCCCCAGGCAAGACTCAGCCAAGCATTTGCGCTACTATTCGCGACCTACACAGATTGCAGGATACACAATGATTACGCCTGGATCCCCCAGGAAACAATCCGTACCCCTAGGCAAGACTCAGCCAGGCAGTTGCGCTATGCAGTCACGAGAGAACAATAAGACCATGGGTAACGCCATGGAATTCGAAGGACACTCGAGTATCATATCCGGAAAACCAAAAATCAGAGAGAATAATATCGATAGAATGAATCCAAGATGTGGCCACAAATCGGATATCAAGCAGAAGGCACTTTCCATATCTTTACTTCGAAAATATGTATCATATAGTACCTTTTCAAATCACTTTCAAATATCGTACTTATATAAAATCCATTATATATAAGATTTAATTTTCAAATCGAATACTTTCCAAAATCAATAGTATATCAAATCATACTTATATAGACTTCAATTATATAAGATTTCACTTTCAAATTGAGTACCTTTTCAAATCTATAGTTTTCGAATCAATTTCATACTAATACAAATCAATTTTATATAAGTTCGACAACTCCCAAATCAAGTGTTTAGTAACATAAGGTTCTCAAATTTCAATTTGTTTCAATATCAGTTCAATTTCAAAATCATATACAATTTCACCAAATTATTTCTTCTCAAATTAATTATCTTTAGTTTCAAAGTTTCCAAAATAATAGATTTAGAAAATAAATCCAAATTTCCAAATCAATATAATTTAAGTCAACCAATTCATTTCCAAAATCAAATGTTTTCAAAATCATCTTATACTTACGTAAGGTCTATCTTACATAAGGATCAAATTTTCAAAATAATTTCGCTGTATGAAGAGCCATATGGGATTGAATATCTTTGCTTTTATGGGTTATATATCTTTGTAATTTAAATTGGAAATTTTCTTTTAGTAAGCAAAGATATTCTAACTCGACGGCTTTCAATTTCAGCGTCAAAATATATCAAAGATATTAGAATATAAGATGTACATATGTCATCATTTCGCAAAGTCACATTCGATTGCTCGCTCGATCACACAAGTTCGCTTTCGAACTAGTATTGTCCATTCACTTCCCTAATGCGGATTTCGATATGGTTTCTCGACTAGAAGCCATCAGTCTCCTTGCATAGCCATATACTATGATAGAGAATTCTAGAATCGAGCCCAAAATCCATATCAAATATTCGTCATCAAGAATCGAATGAAAAATCCTAACACGAAATGGTGTAATTCACCTCGAACTTGTGTACTCAAACTTGGATCAAATTAATTATGCGAATAAAACAGCATACGTACAACTTATATATTTATTCCAACTTGTTACCTATATAGTTTCATAAAGATGTTACTAAGTTAAAACACTTAAAATTTATTCAAAATATTTTGAAGAACAATTTCTTTTTAAAACATTTCAAATCTAAATTTCATATTAGAAAAAAATTTAAATTGCCTTATTCATTTACTTAACAAAACAGTTTCAACTTATTTAAATCAGATTACTTCATACTTAAACATTCAAAACAAACTTATATACTTTATCAAAATACTTTTCAAATTTCTCAGCTTTGAAAAGTTAACCTTGATTTGGAAGTACTCGAACTTCGAAATAGTTGAAGAAATCATTTTCAAATTCAAGAGTTGGAAATTAGCAACAAATCAGTAAATCAATTTTAATAGATAGGGTTATATCAAATCCAAAACTCGAGGACTGAACACCGGTTCATTTCAAATCGTTTCAAATATATTTACATACATCTTTCGAATATCAAATCATACTTCGGAATTTGAAATCAAAAATGGTTTCACAAAATCACTCGCATAGCAAAGCTATTAAAGTGGCCTCTCCCTCACTCAGAAACTCGAAAATCAATGTCGATGATGCGTGCACTCATCACCGAAATTATTTTCCAGCGACACAAGTGAGTTCTGGACTTCCATTTACTTTGAAAACTTCTTTGAAATTCCTTCGAAATCATTAAAACCCATTAAAATCATTGAAACATTACTTATTCGGAAAAATAATTTCAAATCATATTATTTATTATTTCAAAATCCTAAAACCAGTTCCAAAATGCCGGAGTTCAATCACTTAAATTCAGATTTAAAACCTTCAGTTATAAATCATTTTATATGAAATCATTTCTTATAAAATTTTCACAATTTCAAATCCTTTCAAAACTTCAAATTCTCATTTTTTTTAAAAGGTATATAATCCTTATCAAAAACATTTCATCTTTATATAAAAATATGGTCATCCTTATCAAAATAAAAACTACGATGAATACACAATTTTCAAAAGACAATCAACCACAAACTTTCCAAGGGACGATTCAAGGATGGATTTCAAAGCAAAACATAGATTCAAATTTAGAAGGACTCTAATCAAATAGAATTCTAATTCAAAGATAGGCTCAAACGAAGATAAGATAATTAAATTACCAAATAGAAGATGGATAAGCCTATATGAATCGCGGGCGACCTTAACCGGTCAACCGTGACTTCAGGAATATAATGGATGCGAAAATCTAAGGCAAATCGACCTTCGATTGCCAGAGATAGAATCTAAATATAGCAGAAGATAGAAAACATCGTAAACCGAGGATATAGAAATATCCGATGAATCAATGCCAATTATAATCATTCAAAGATTGGCGGAATCGCCACCCTATAAAGGTCATACAAAGTGGAGTGATGCAATGCTCCAAAATCAAAAGAATACAATTATGGGAGACAGGAATGGATTTCAGAACAAGTGGGAGCGTTCCAAAATTCAAAGGAATCCTATTCGATAAGAATCCAAACGAAGATTAGAGATATATAACCTATATCGATACAGAAAAATTCCCATTCAAAATTTGGAATGACTCGAATTCATTACATACGAAAACAGAAGCATAAATATCTTTAGTTGGACAACTTTAGCTAAGCAAAAGATACAACAGAGTTTACTCAAAACAACCTAACAAACTACAGATTTTGCCATACTCAAAATAGATTCCTATCAACAATGGATCTAGATCAATCAAGAGAGAAGTTCAAAATTTTAGAGGATCCTAATCAAAGAAATTACTAACAAGGTGGATACAAAAGGAATGAAGTTTAAGAAATATTTTACTTTCAAAGCAAGGAAATTTATATCAAAATAATCTTTGAAAATTCTTTAAAAATCATTTGAAAATCATTTTATACTTCGAAAATACGTTCTCTCACAAAGAAATGATTCTGAGATAGATTTCACTCATTCTAGGGAATTTCTACCCTATCTCTAATGAGTTTTTGCTCCGCAGGCTAAGGTTTGCCTAAAACCAAAGCTCTGATACCAACTGTAACGACCCACTATTTTAGACCATTCAAATCGACAATAATCCACACATGTCTGACTTGAATAATTCAAAATAACAGATTGTAAATAAATTTGGAGCAAATGAAATCAAATACACAGAATCACAGACACAGAACATATCAGAATAACTCGCAGCGGAAATTAAAAATACCATAGTAGTTCATGAAGCTACTATAACAAACTCTCAAAACAAAATACATAATATTTGTTTGAAAACATATACAATAGAAATCTCAAATAAATAAAAGTTTATGAATACCAGAACTGAAATAGAACAACTGAACTGAAAGGAACAGATAACTAGACAAGCAGAATCTCCAGCGATTCCTAGCTCCAGAAAGAAATCCAAAGCTAAGCTGTAAATACTCAGGCTGACCCGAGCGTAAAGTAAAATACAAAACACTCGAGTCAGGACAATATATACTTATATAATGTAAACCAACTCAAGTGAACTATAGTAGAAATGCATAATAACTCAAAGGATGCTTGGGATCGCCCATCCTTTAAGGATCAGTTAAACTATAAATTAAATACATCCCGTGGTTAAAATTTCAAAATGGTATTTTATACTTCGAAATCAAATATCATTTCAAAATTCAATATCCTTCAAATATCCATTTCAAAATATCAAAATATCATATTTCAAAATAGTTTATATTTCGAAACAAATTACTTTATTTTAAATCATAAAAATGAAGTTATTATATTTAATAATTAAATTATTAAATTTCCAAAATTTTAATCTTTCAAAGTTCATTCATTCACTTAAATTAATTAAAATAATGAAAATTCAACTTTCGCAGCATTTAAAAAATGCTACGGAAAGTCACATTTAAAACAGTTCAATTTAACAAAAGACAGCATTTAAAATGCTGTAATAGGGTTACATTAGTTTCAAATAAACTTAGTTAAATTCAACCATTATAACATTTACAAAAATGCTATAATAGCCTTTAATTAAATTTAGCCATTTTGTTCATTATTATCAACTACAGCATTTACAAATGTTGTATTATCATTTACATTAGAATTAATAGCATTTCAGAAATGCAGTTAATTAACTTCAAATATTCAGTATAATTTCACAAACAATTATATTTTTATATAAATCATTTTTAACTTAAAAAATCATATAATTTCACTTTTAAAACAATCATTCAAATACCCTTATATTCATGATTTTATAAAGTTAAACCTCCATTCAAAAATCAAAATTTAATAATAATTCACTTATTAAATTCCAATATTAAATTATAAATTCATTAAATTAAATTAACTTAACACTTAAGTTTAAATTTTCAAATATAACTTAATTCCATTTTTTATTTACTTAACTTAAAATTCACTTTTAAGCCAAATTCACAAATTTCCAATTTTAGTTATATTTCAAAATTTCAACTTAAATATTCATTCATTTCACATTTTAACTTTATTCAAAATCATTAATATAATATAAAAATCATTTAAATTCACTTTAATCCAAATTATCATGAATTTATCACATTTCACATTTAATTTAAATTCCAATTATCACCAAATTAAAATTTCCCAAAATAACTTACATTTCAAATTTTCTAATTTTACCATTAATTTATTTCACTTATAAATTTTCAAAAAATCAATAATGCTTTACAAAAATCATTTTTATTTAGTTTAAATCAAAATATCATAATATTTACATTTTTAAAATATTTTTAAAAAAATTTATAAGTCATATTTTAACTACGGGTCTGTATTTCATTTCTAGTCTAGGTAAAGTGATACGGGTAATATATCATTTCAACCTGTAATTTACAAAGAAAACCCGGGTTTGATCATTTCAAACCCGCAATCCCAAGGAAATGAAAAAATAATTGAAAATCATTCAGGCCTATCATTTCAGCCCATAATGATTTTCTCCTATTCTAAAGTCCGTTCGGGTATGTATCATTTCAACCCATAGTGATTTTAATCTAAAGGGAACTTGCAGTGTGATAAACTGATAAAAAAAATAGAACAGCATAATATAACAGTAACATATAATATAATAGGTGTTTAAGCATGGGTGAACATCATAAAATCATAACATAGCAAGTGTAACATGATAATGCATTTTACAGATTCAAAAGGGGTCAATTCACTAGTTATATATGTACATATTGTCTGGTGAGAATAACTCACCTGTTAAGCTGGAGATTTGCCAACAAAGCTCACAACACAAAGATTACGAAGGCATGACAACTCTAATACAATTTGAGTGTGGAGAGAAAATCCAATGATATAGATCTTGTGTTACAACCCAAACAAAAATCAAAGCAAACCATAAATTTCAATACACTAGAAATGAAATAACTTTTAAATAAAAAGAGATACGAATGCCAAATATTTTGCCTTGCTTTCTCTATTCTTTTGTAATGGCCTAGGGATGGTTTTGGCTCTGGTTTGAACAAGTTTGGCTCAGGTTTGGTCATGTGTATGCATGGCCTAGGTAGTAGAATATGAGGAGGAACTTTATACAAAGGAATATGAAGAGTTTAAGGCAAAATAGGTGGGTTTTGTTCACAAAAATGGCTCAGCCATGGGCTTGTGTGGTCAGGTCAGAGGGGTATGGATCAGGTCAGTGGAAGGAAAGGTGTGTGGTGGTCTAGCCAAAGGTGGTGGAGGCGGCCTAAGGTGGTGGTGGTGGTGGAAAATGGAGTGGTGAAGCAATAGTGGTAAACAATCATGTTTTTATGGCTTGTTTTGCAATTTTTTGTGGAGTTTTGGCATCATGGTGGCTCGGCCTTGGTCAAGACCAGAGGAGTAGCTGGTGGTGATGGCAGGGAAGAGATGTAGGGGGTGGTGGCCGTGGATATGGAGTGGAGGCCATTCAAAGAAGCAAAGAAAACAAGGCAAAATACATGAAAAATGAGAAGAAAAGTGTAAAAAGTAGCCATTACCCATAGATTTTTCTTGAAGCCATGAATGAATGAGAAGGTAAAATGTTTTTGGGTGAATGGAGGCTGAAAACTCACGGCTACTAACCAAAAATGCACAGCCAAGATAGTAATTGAGGAGTTATGGCAAATGAAAGGACAAAGGAGATGAAAGGACTTAAGGTAAATAAGCTTTTAAAACTCTTCATATTTCTTTTTCTTTATATTCAAATAAAACAAAAATAAAATCAGTAAATTGACTTTAAAACCGAAACAAAGTAATATAAAATAAAAATAATTAATTAATTTTAAAGAAAATGGAAAAGAATATAAGAAATTGCTTAAAAATTGAAAACAGAGTCCAGAAATTACAAATAAATCACTATTGACTTTGGAAAATTAACAACTTAATTTTAAAAATATTTTAAAACAAAAATGTGAAGTAAAATAATTCATTTATATTTTCAAAATGAAATAAATAATTAAATTTAGAGAAATTAGAAAAAGAACTAAAGAAATTGCTTAAAAATTCAAAACAGGACTTAAAATTTACAAATAGAATATCACTAGTTTTAGAAAATTTCTATTTCACTTTAAAACAAATAAAAGGTCAAATAAATAAAATAAATGAGGAACAAAATAAAGTGGGAATGAGAATCAAATAAGATTTTAAGAAAAAAATAGAAAAATAAATAAAGAATTACTTTAATTAATTGAAACTGGAAATTAGAAATTGCAAGCAAAATACAACTGACACTGGAAAATGTCAATTATACTTTTAAAAAATGTTTTAAAACCAAAATATATGCACAACATGTTATTTTACCCATATAAATATAAATTAGAACATTACATGACCAAATAAAATATTATTTATACAATTTAAAATAAACAATTTGTTAAATACAGCAAATTACACACAATATTGAAAAAGGCATAACTTTCACATTATAAATCAGATTTCAACGAAACGAAAAGCATTATTCTTAAAATTTTATTTAATTTCATAATAAAAGATAAAATTCAAATTTTCAAACTTTCAAATTTCTAAATTAAAAGTCAAAGTTTGACCATATTGACCAAAATTCACTTTTCTGGAAAATATTCTTTTTAGTCATGTTTGGAATTCTAATTCACATCAAAATCAAAATTTATATTTAAAATAACAAAATTTATCCATTTTAATAAATAAAATAAAGTATTTAAATCAGGAAATTAATTAAAATAACCAAAATATACAATTAAAATAATCACAAAATACAGGGTTGTTACAGTAGTGTATATATATTAGTAGTTAGATATATACCCGCTGTTGGAGCGGATGATCCTATATACCGCGATATCCCCCTCGAAGTGGGATTGGTATTTTTTATGTTGTATTAACATCTGTGGATGCATGGAAACAGGTTGGAGGGATCCAACTGGATTCCTTAAAATTTATATTGATTGTTTTTCATATATAGTAAAATATGATGTGTTAGAATAATCTGTTATAGATTATTGTTGTGATGTGAATTATTAGATGCTATAGTAGCACTGGCCTGAATTTTGGTATTTTAAATACCATAAATATTATTTTTGAATTTGAAGAAATTAAAAGGAGATTTTGAATATAAAAATATGTATATCGAAGTTTGGATTATTTTAAAAGAAATTGATTTGGATAAAATGATAAATTGATTTTTGGGTTGTACTTAACTATTCGGGAAAATATATTTTAAATAAAGATTTAAAAATAATTTATATAGAAGATTTTTAAACGATGGATTTTTAAATGACATTTCTGAAAAATATGAAGAGGAGCTGAAATCGATATAAAAAATAGATTTGTGGAGTAAATGAAATTTATTAATAAATGGATTTATAAAATGTGATTTTATAAATTAAATTAGTTTTATAAACAAGTGAAAACTCAAAGGAGTTTATAAATTTATAGACGATGTTTATAAATAAGGGTAAAATGATATAAGTTGATAAATTGGGAATATAAATTCATAGGGTGAATTTATATCAGAATATGGAAATCTGTTCAAGGAAAATAGTGGTTTCTACTTTTAAAATGTGAGAATGGTTAAGGAAACGAAAATGAAATCGACGTGTAGTGAATCAAGAGGGATTTATAAATTGAAATTGGACATTGGAATTTTAAAATATATTTTATCAAGAAGTTAAACTTGTTTTAAAAAGGAAAATTTTATTTATTAAACTATGTAATTTAAAACTGGTTTAGTACGGAATTACTTCGAAAGTGAATTTTTCAAATATCTATTTATTGAAATTAAATTCTAATTTTTATAATCGGCTTTGTAAATCGATTTGTTTATCTAAGAATGAGTTATTGATGTTTATAAAAAGTGTTTCGATATTTTAAATATTTATTATTATATATATGCATGGTTTAAAGGTAAGTGATTGAAGTGATTTATAAATACCCTCGAGGTATGTAAATGAAGTTAGTAAATGGAGATGGTTTTGTAAGAGGAATGTTATAACGGGTTTCTGGAAACTTGAGAAATTTCCAAAATGTTTTTGAGATGGGAACTTCGAAAATGAATCTGGATTCAGAAAAGAAGCTATAAATTGTTGGATGGGATTATAAATAAGTATAATTGGATTTCGGAAATTGTAAAAAGGAATTAATAAAATTCCTAAGATTTGTGAGATAAGTTATAAAATATTTCATAAGTGTCGATATTAGAAATGGTTTTGTAAACTTGCAATATTTTCCTATGTATATAAATAGAAGATTTTGGAAATATTTTAGCAATGAAATGATTTTTATAGAAGTATCTTCCTAAGTAATGAATTATAAAGGGAATTTTGAATATTTCTAAGTGCTGGGATGGTTTGAAAAATATCCTGTGATGGATATAGGTATTTCAGTTGTTTCAAATATTGAAATATTGGAAGAAATTTGGATATATATCTTTGTAAAGATATTTTGAAATAAATTTTTCGAAGATTTATAAAATAAGGCCTAGTGACTGCTTCTGGATGTTATTTGATAGTTAAATAACCAACTATCAAATTTGGCCAAATTCGTTAATCGTTTCGAAGAGACCGGGATCAGATTTAATTATCCGAAAACCACTTCGATTTGGTTTCTACGTTGCGAATTATGATATCTCAACGATAATGGAGATGGTGATCTTGAAGAAGATTCAGTTTGTTCAGACTAGAACAACTTGTAGGATGAATGCTATCATTGCATCATTTCCTGGATGGCAGTGTTAGCATTCCAAGTATGTATGCTATTCTAAAGGTAAACCTAGCCTCAAGCCCCATCAACCAGGAAATGACCGAAATAGGGCATGCAGCAGGGCTAAGTGGGTCGCACCCAAGTAGGGTATGTTATTACTTTTCTAGATACCCTCGGATATATTATAATTATGGAAACGGTTGTGCATGGGAAAGAGAGCGCTCGATAAGGGTGGGAACACCCGGGGTGATAACATATTCGGTACTAGTAGTCAAGTGCTAGGCCGGTCCTGTGTGGCAGCGTGCAAGATGTTCTTTTCAAACCCGGGTACATTGGGCTAGAGATGCATTCATCGGAAGGTAGTTCCTTACCTGGTCATAGTATGGAATCCATTCTCGAATACGAGCCTTACAGTTTTGATTGTAGAGCCTAGTATGCTGGAATTTAATTAATGTAACAATTTCGGCTATTTTAATAAGTATTTGTACTTGACACTATTATAATATCAGATGATTTTGATATAAAATGTTTAGGTTATCATAAGGTAAAAACCCATCATGTTTATGTGTGACGTGGTCTTATGAGATACCTTTGTTTTTCAAAGGATTTTTATAACAGTAATAATTCAAATTGAGTGTGTTTTCTCATGGTGGTTTTCCATACTAACTCGGGTGTTATTTTATTATAATGCTCGGGTCAGACCGAGTATTACAGATTCAGGTTAGGATACTATGGAGCTCAGGAGACAAGCTGGATGACAGAGAGGTATACCCGTACTTGATTATATTCCGCTGTGTGTGTAGACCGTATAGTCAGCACTAGTGAGAACAAGTTATAATAACGGTCCATATTGATGTATTGATTGTTGTACTATGATGATTGTATATATATTTACAGCTACAGATTCTTTTGTATAAAAATCTGTTATTCTATATTATATTTTGTTCCATTGCGATTGTGAGATTCCGTATTGTTGTTTCTGTTTACTTCTTCTATCTCTTTCTTCTTTACCCCCAGCAATCGGTATTTCCGGCACGTGAATATTCGACATGTTATACAGTGAACGTATTTATGTCGATTTTCGAGGGTCGAAAATCCCGGGTTGCTACAATCTCATTCATACTATTTTATAAAATCTATATTTTATACAATATAACATTTTATACTAGTTTATAAAATCTTTATTTTATAAAATACCACCTTTTATACTATTTTATAAATCACTATTTTATAAAATATCACTCTTATACTATTTATAAAGTCACTAATTTATAAAATATCGCTTTTATTTATAAAATTATTTTTTTACATAGATAATATTTATAAATAAACCATTAACTTATAAAAATCATATATTTACTTTAAATTGTATTTATATGTACTAATTAAACTTTATTTAACCTCTAATCACTTTAATAATAAGTATAGAGCCCATAATTCACTTAATTAGCTTAATAACTTTTCTCAAAGTCCATTCAAATGGTTTAATGATTACTAACTAATGATATGCATACAATTATATCATTAAATTAGTCTCTAATCACTAATACCATCATACAAAATCAATTACTTAGCCCAAAATCCAAATTTAGGCTTACTACCTATTTCGAAAATAGCAATCAAGGTCTCAAACAAATAACGAGTTAACATAATCGTGCTTATAACATAAGCATAAGCCTAAATCAAACCCAACATTGTTCAAATTACTTCATATAATACCATAATCATCAATAAATGAAATAATTAAGTTTAACAAGTAAATAGAGTTAGAGAATCATCTCTTCTTCTCCAAACTAAGCTCAAAATCACTAAAATCCATCTCTTTTACTCTCTTAAAATCTTAGATGGAGCTTAAAACACAATTTTAAGCTGATTCCTTGATAGGTTATGTGAGGAATAGGTAGAGAGGTATTGTAGTAATTTTTTTTGAGTTTAGGAATTTTATATGAGCATGATTAAGTGTATTGTGAAGACCCAAATTATTGAGATAAAAATAATTTTGAAAAAAAAATGGAAATCAGTTAATAGAAAATATTTAAAGGATAAACAGTTTGAAAATAAATATCAAGGATGAGTGAAAATAAATAAGTAAGTGGATAATTGTTTTCCAATAAATAAACATGAAAAGGAGATAACTAAGTATGATTGAATTTTAAAAGTCACATATCTTATATATACTGTATATAAGTAGTCAGGGGTTTAAAGTGATTAAATAAATTCTATGATAATTAAAATATAAGAAACCAGTTTAGTATTAATTGTGCATAAATACATTTTTATAAATCAATAGAAAATAAATGGGCCGAAATATTAGCAAGGAATCAATATATGTGTGAACACTATAGGTTTAAGAAAATATATAAGGAAGAGAAGCCACATGAAAATAGTGTGAATCATGCAAATAGCATGTACACAGAAAAACAGTAAAGCAATTGCTTTTACCTGAAATGGAAATCAAAAAGAAAATGGCATAATTAGCCATAAACATGCATACAAACTTCTCTTATTTAGTTAAATGATTTAAATCAAGGGGGAAGCATTAGTTTTCTTTGAGGGAAAAATAGAAACATATTTTCAAAAAAGAATAGAAGGGAAGAACTCACACTGTCTTCAAGCTTAAGCATTCTCGGGGAAGAGAAGAGGAAGGTGAGTGATTAATCACCCATGATATTTAAGGCATTAAGACCCAAGTTAAGGGCAGCCAAATTATTTTATATAAAATCATATTATGTTTTTCTGTTTGATTTCTATTCTCTGAATGAATATATGTTGACCATGGATGGTATTTTGGTTGAACCTTTGATTGAGATTTTAATCTGTTTTGATTTGTTATGGTTGTTTCAATTTTGCTTTGAAATATAATTAATCAAATAAATATCCTGATCACAGAAATGGGTTTTTATAATCCAGTTTTTATAAGAAAATGAGTTAAATGTTTTACTGAAAAATAGGATATAAAAAGGAAATGAAGAAGGCAGTGTGAACAATGAGGTTCATGCTTATGTCTAGTTCATTTAAAAATTGATATGAATAAAGCAATATTATATATATGTGCTGATTTGTTCAGATCATAAGCCAATATGTTTTTATGGGTTTTTCTCAAAAACCATATCCTATGTTCACAGTAAAAATAAATATAGTATTTCATATGACTTCATCAGATTTATGCAAGCAATGGGAAAATTTCTTGAAATAAATATATAAGCAGGTTTTAGAAAATATGATTAAGCAAAAATGACTTTGAAATGAGATGTGCAATTTTGCATGAATGTTTTGTATGTCCGGATGTAATCTTTGAGTGAGTTTAATAATTTTTGACTTATGTAATGAAGGAAAGAACATAAGCATCTTTGGAATTAAAAAGAAAAATTCCTCAGAAAATAAATAAGCATGGTCTCTAAATTATAAAATAATTTAGGAGTAGTGCCTTGATCTATTCATCATCAGGTGGATGATGGATATGTGCATGACTTGCTTAAGTCTTGTAGGCCTCTGTGTAAAGGGTTAACAGAACTGAGCCCCTTTGCAATGCACACATGGTGTTCAATGGCAAGATTTCAGACCAAATAAAATATAAATGAGACTGAGAAATTAAGCTATGGAACTTAGGGAGTTAATCCATAGGAGCATGTGCATGTATGACTGAATGAAGTGAATGGATGAATGCTTGGGTGCATGTTTGTTAGATAAGCTTACATATATACATATACTAAGATTTTAATATGAATTTGAATAGCATCACACATATCAGCTCTCTGCACAGTCATAGGAATTTACAAGTTATTTTAATCCTTGATTTCACTCACACCAGAATTTATTTCTGACCCTATTTGTTGCCTTTGCAATATTTGGGGTGTCTCATTTTTATTGAGACAGCTCAAAACATTGCTGCAGGGAAAGATGCATGAGTAGCTTGCTTGCATGGATATTTGAAGAGCTGGTTGAACTTAAAATGTTTAAGAACAGTAGCAGTATTATTGTAATAAATAAGTTAGGCAAACTCTTTTAGATATTATGTATTTCTCAGAATTGATGCTTGCTTTGTTCACTTGAAAAGGATATGTAAAAACTTAAGTATTATATGTGTGTTTATGAGTTACTGATTTAAGCAACTGATTTTGATGTCCTTTGGTGGATTATGAAGAAGGAAATTATGCCATGTAATCTGATATGTGGACATACTTTCTTTGGCAATGTTTGATTAATTTTAATTATAAAGTTGAAGATGTTTTTTGGAAAATCATGTAATAGAATTGTTGGGTGTATGGGCTGAACCTGGTCTTGGCTAACCAGTAAAGCTTGACCATGTTTTATAATTGATATAAGACCATGAAAAAGCTTGAAGTCCTAGCTCGCAAATCTTACTTAAACATCTGTTTTCCAGTGGAAATTAATATTGCATTGTGTAGTAAAATGAGGTGCATGCTAAATACTTGTAATCTTCTGGGCCACCATATTGAACTGAGCCCTGTTGTCTACTTATTTGATTCAAGTCTGGTTGCATTTTGGTCTTAGACAAGTCAATTGTAGTATGCATTGTCATGTAGTCTTATTTAGGTATTAAGCATGTCCATTATTCCACTGTTTATTGATCACAGTCATTTGTTCTACTACTTGGAGATTCATCAATTGTCTTCACCATATGTTCATATGAAATTTTTACATTGATCTTATTTTTGACATTACTTTGATCATACTGTCTCCATGTATATGCTAAGCCTTCATTTAGTATGTGTGTTTGTGTTTGCACTTTGCTCAAATGTATTGTTTTCTTCTGCTTGGCCTTCAATCTAGTTTATCACCTTATTATTCATATGATCATTATATACTTAATAAACCAGAATAGGAGTATTTTACCTGACATAAAATTGTTTGTGTTTGAAATAAGAATCCTGGGTTAAAACAAATATGCATGAGTTGTTTTAACACCCTTTATTTAATCAAAAATAACAAGTATCAAATTCGAAAATCCCAAAAATCAAGTGCAGGGCTTGTAATCAATCAATTTGGGAAATAAAACAAGAAAATAATAAGGGGAAATATTTGAACTAAATATTAAACAAGTTTGAGTTAAAAAAAGAAGAAGAAGATTAACAGTATAAATGGCTATGTGACACAAATATCTCTCAAGTGTGAGAAACATTGTGTGATTGAATTTTTTTGCTAATTTAATTACTCTGATAGGCAAAGAAACATTTATATATCTTCGTATATATAAATGGCATGACCTGATTTATATACTAATATTTTTATATTGGTAAATTCAGGATCTTGGGGAAAAACTAATTGAAAGAAGTGATCTATTGTTTAAAAAAAAACTCATCTGAAATCACTGAAAATAAATGATAAGAGAAGTGGGTCACTTCAGTTGGTATTAGAGCTATGTTATCAAAAACATAGCATATATATATAAATCTAATCTTCTTATATGGATAAAACTTTAAGGCACAAACCATGAAAAAAATAATATAATATTCTCAGTAGGAATGAATTGCTGAAATAATTAAATTAGAAACAAGACTAACTAGCTATGCAATTTGAATAGTGAATCATGGTAGAAAGACCACCAAGCACTGGAGCAGGACCCTCTAATGCAACACCATTGGTCAATTTGCAAGATTTAGTGAGGGCATTTAGGGAAGGAGCAGTGTAGAGGGAAGAAAATCCTCATAAGGAGTTAGCTAAGCTATTGAAAACATTTTCAAATTTAGGAGGCAAGGATTTTGAAGGCACTGAAGGAGTCATGGGTGTACAAACATGGCTGAGGACCTTAGAAAGAATATTTGCAGATATGCAAATTAATGACCAAAGGAAGAGGAAAATAGCTTCTAGAAGGCTCAAGGGAGCAGCACTAGATTGGTGGGAGGTAATCATAGTAGGAAGGCCAGAAAATGAAATAACATGAGATCAATTCAAGGATATGCTTGAGGCTAGATTTGTTCCAGCAACAGCTAAGGCAACCCTGCTTGAGGAATTTATAAAATTGAGGCAAGGGCCAATGAGTGTGACTGAATAGACTCAAAAATTTGAGAGCTTGTCTAAGTATGGAACCATGCTCATAGGGAATGAGGAATCAAAGAATTCAAGATTTATTCAAGGACTTAATGCTGGTTTAAGTAGAGCAATGCTACCATACAAAGACAAAACATTTGATCAAGTCATAGATCTCACTCTTTCTTTTGAACATAATGATAATGCAAGAGAGAAATTCAGGAATATGAGGGCTAATAACCAAAAGAAGGGGAAAAATAGAGCACATCCCTATGACAAAAAGAATGCAGATAAGAAGGTTGAAGGAGCAACTAGTGGGGAAGCTAAGAAGAAATTTTTTTGCTACAATTGTGGCAAGGAGGGACACATGAGTAATATGGGTCAAGCAGCTAAGAAGACACCATTCAGTTGCTATAATTGTGGGAAAGAAGGTCATATCAAAAGGAATTGCCCGGAGTTCAAGAAAGGAGCAAAGGTAGGAGCATTGGAAGCCAAAGTAAAAGCAAGTGCAGTGGGAAATTCTGGACAATTGGAAGGTATACTTCTATTTAAAAATTATCCAATTTCAGTTATATATGACACTGGGGCTACACATTCTTTAATATCACAAGACATAGTGGATAAATTGGCTCTCACATGCAATTTAGTTGAAAAACCCTTGTTTATTCAGAGTCCCCTAGGTAGCTCTTGCCTGCTAGGATTAAGATGTTTGGGAGTAGAATTAAACATAGGTGGAAATGTGTTTAAATCTGACTTATTTGTGTTGAAATATCCTGGAATAGGAATTATTCTAGGGGTAGATTGGTTGAGTAAATTCAAAGCAATTTTGAATTTAGAAAATTTTACTATTTCTTTGAAAACAGAAAATGGTAAAAATATTATAGTCATGAGTGAAACAGCCATGATAAATTGCCTTAATCAAATATGGAGCATGATTAAAAAAGAATTGACTCTAGAAGATATAGAAGTGATAAAGGAATACCCAGATGTTTTTGGAGAGGTTATAGGAGTTCCAAAAAATGGGCAAGTTGAATTTCAAATAAGGTTAATTCCAGGAGCAAGCCCTATCATCAAGAAGCCTACCAGAATGGGTCCAAAGGAATTAGTGGAATTAAAACAACAATTGGAAGAGTTGGAGCAGAAAGGTTTCATAAGGCCTAGTAGTTCAAACTGGGGTTCTCCAGTGGTATTTGTAAAGAAGCATGATGGTACAATGAGAATGTGTATAGATTACAGGGAATTAAACAAAGTTACCATCAAGAATAAATACCCACTTCCCAGAATTGATGATTTATTTGACCAATTAAATGGAGCAAAAATCTTTTCAAGGCTAGACTTAGCCTCTGGATTCCATCAGATGAAGGTTGAGGAGGAGAGTATTAAATACACTGCATTCAATACAAGGTATGGGCTATATGAATTTTTAGTAATGCCTTTTGGATTGACAAATGCACCATCCTATTTTGTAGATTTAATGAATAGGACATTTGGAGATTTTCTAGATAAATTTGTAGTTGTCTTTATTGATGATATACTGGTATATTCAAAATCAGAAGAGGAACATGCAAAGCACTTGCATCTGGTTTTTTCAAGACTAAGAGCACATAATTTAAAGGCAAAATTTACTAAGTGCACATTTTGGCAAAATGAAGTTAAATTTTTAGGACACATTATATCTCAACAGGGGATTAGTGTAGACCCAAACAAGGTCATGGCAGTGCAATCATGGAGCAGACCCAAATCAGTGACCGAGGTGAGGTCATTTTTAGGAATGGCAGGTTACTATAGAAGGTTCATAAAAGACTTTGCAAGGATAGCCATTCCACTGACCAAGTTAACCAGAAAAGAGCAACCATATGTGTGGACAGAAAAGTGTGAACAAGCTTTTGAATCATTAAAGAAAGCATTGATGGAAGCTCCAGTCTTGCAAGTCCCAGAGGGAAATGAAGGATTAGTGGTTTACACAGATGATAGTGGGTATGGGTTAGGGGCAGTACTCATGCAACATGGTAGAGTCATAACATATGCATCAAGGCAACTCAAGCCAAATGAAACTAGATATGCTACACATGACTAAGAGCTTGCTGCTGTTGTTTATGCATTGAAGCTATGGAGACACTACTTGTTAGGTACTAAATTTGAATTGTTTACAGACCATAAATCACTTAAGTATTTGTTTTCCCAAAAAGACTTGAACATGAGGCAACATGGGTGGGTAGAATTTCTAGCTGCCTATGATCTTGATATATTATATACTCCTGGAAAAGCTAACAAAGTAGCAGATGCATTGAGTAGGCATCAAGAAAGATTGGCAAGCCTAATGATGACTGAATTCAAGGATTTAACAATCCTCAGTGAAGTAGACATAAGAGAAGAGATTGGTGCATCAGACAATGCACAGAATGACATGATTGAATGTGGAAGATTAAGTCTTATCTCCTTGAGATCAACTCTGGTTGATAAAATAGGAAGAATGCAGAGTCAAGATGCTAATTTGAAAGAAAAGAAGGACATGATATCACAAGGTATATCAGTGGAAAATTATGAAGTTAATGATAAAGGCTACTTAAGGAAGAAAAGGAAGCTCTGTATACCCAATGTGGAAGAACTGCAGCAAGAGGTTATGGATGAGCATCATAAAACAAAATACACTATACATCCAGGTGGTACAAAAATGTACCATGATCTTAAAAGAAATTATTGGTGGCCGGGTATGAAAGGGGCAGTGGCAAGATATGTGACAAAGTGCTTAACATGTCAACAAGTCAAGGCAGATTATCAAAGACCCTCAGGCCTACTGCAACCACTAGAAGTACCTACCTGGAAATGGGAAAGTATTTTAATGGATTTTGTGGATGGTTTGCCAAGAACAAGAAGAGGTAATGGTAGTATATGGGTTGTGGTTGATAGGCTCACAAAAACAGCACACTTTATCCCAGTGAACTCAAATAGAAATGCTCATAAATTAGCTTAATTATTTGTGAAGGAGATAGTGAGATTACATGGCATCCCCAAGACTATCATTAGTGATAGAGACACCTTGTTTACTTCAAGGTTCTGGGGTAGCTTTCAAGAAGCCATGGGGACAAAATTAAGCTTAAGCACAGCCTACCACCCACAAACAGATGGGCAAACTGAGATTGTTAACAAGATTTTAGAGGATTTACTTAGAGCATGTATACTTGACTTTGGAGGCAGCTGGGAAGATCATCTCTACTTAGCTGAATTTGCTTATAACAATAGTTACCAGTCCACTATAGGTATGGCTCCATTTGAGGCCTTGTATGGGAAGCCTTGTCTATCTCCTGCATGTTGGATGGAGGCAGGTGAAAGAGTGTTGCTTGGACCAGAACATGTGAAAGAAACCTCTGCAAGGATAGAACTAGTAAGGCAAAGAATGAACGCAGCACAAGAGAGACAAAAAGCCTATGCAGATAGAGGAAGGAGGCCAGTGGAATTTGAGGTGGGAAATTATGTATTCCTCAAAGTTTCACCAATGAGAAAAATACTGAGGTTTGGCAAGGTAGGAAAACTAACACCAAGATATATAGGTCCATATGAAATTATTCAAAGAGTAGGAACTTTGGCTTATAAGCTAAAATTGCCAGAGGAATTGAGTAATATACATGATGTATTTCATGTATCTCAATTTAGAAAATGGGTGCATGATAAGGAGACCATTCTTGAATCTCCTACACATGTTGAAATTCAAGAAAATCTGGTTTATAAGGAACCAGTGGGCATTGTGGCTAGAGAAGAAAAGAAATTGAGAAATAAAATAATTAAATTGGTTAAAATCTAGTGGAGCTTAGATAAGAATGATTGTACATGGGAGGCTGAAGATAGGATGAAGGATAAATATCCTAATCTATTTTCTGCATAAAGGTATTCCTAAAATCATAATAAAATTTAAATATTACTTATGTGTATTTGATTGGTTTTGAATGCATGAGTTTCTGAAATTTCTGAAATGAAATTATACTATGTAATGAAAAAAATAAATAAATATAATAATAATTGTGGGACACAATTCCTTTTAGGAGGAGAGTATGTGAAGACCCAAATTATTGAGATAAAAATAATTTTGAAAAAAAATGGAAATCAGTTAATAGAAAATATTTAAAGGATAAACAGTTTGAAAATAAATATCAAGGATGAGTGAAAATAAATAAGTAAGTGGATAATTGTTTTCCAATAAATAAACATGAAAAGGAGATAACTAAGTATGAATGAATTTTAAAATTCACATATCTGATATATATTGTATATAAGTAGTCAGGGGTTTAAAGTGATAAAATAAATTCTATGATAATTAAAATATAAGAAACCAGTTTAGTATTGATTGTGCATAAATACATTTTTATAAATCAAGAGAAAATAAATGGGCCAAAATATTAGCAAGGAATCAATATTGTGTGAACACTATGGGTTTAAGAAAATATATAAGGAAGAGAAGCCACATGAAAATAGTGTGAATCATGCAAATAGCATGTACACAGAAAAACAGTAAAGCAACTGCTTTTACTTGAAATGGAAATCAAAAAGAAAATGGCATAATTAGCCATAAACATGTATACAAACTTCTCTTATTTTTGTGAGGATAAAATGGGTTTTTCCTCCATTTAAAACCCTAGTTAAATGATTTAAATCAAGGGGGAAGCAGTAGTTTTCTCTAAGGGAAAAACATAAACATATTTTCAAAAAAAAATAGAAGGGAAGAACTCACACTGTCTTCAAGCTTAAGCATTCTCGGGGAAGAGAAGAGGAAGGTGAGTGATTAATCACCCATGAGATTTAAGGCATTAAGACCCAAGTTAAGGGCAGCCAAATTATTTTATATAAAATCATATTATGTTTTTCTATTTGATTTCTATTCTCTGAATGAATATATGTTGATCATGGATGGTATTTTGGTAGAACCTTTGATTGAGATTTTAATCTGTTTTGATTTGTTATGGTTGTTTCAATTTTGCTTTGAAATATAATTAATCAAATAAATATCCTAATCACAGAAATGGGTTTTTATAATCCAGTTTTTATAAGAAAATGAGTTAAATGTTTTACTGAAAAATAGGATATAAAAAGGAAATGAAGAAGGCAGTGTGAACAATGAGGTTCATGCTTATGTCTAGTTCATTTAAAAATTGATATGAACAAAGCAATATTATATATATGTGCTGATTTGTTCAGATCATAAGCCAATATGTTTTTATGGGTTTTTCTCAAAAACCATATCCTATGTTCACAGTAAAAATAAATATAGTATTTCATATGACTTCATCAGATTTATGCAAGCAATGGGAAAATTTCTTGAAATAAATATATAAGCAGGTTTCAGAAAATATGATTAAGCAAAAATGACTTTGAAATGAGATGTGCAATTTTGCATGAATGTTTTGTATGTCTGGATTTAATCTTTGAGTGAGTTTAATAATTTTTGACTTATGTAATGAAGGAAAGAACATAAGCATCTTTGGAATTAAAAAGAAAAATTCATCAGAAAATAAATAAGCATGGTCTCTAAATTATAAAATAATTTAGGAGTAGTGCCTTGATCTATTCATCATCAGGTAGATGATGGGTATGTGCATGACTTGCTTAAGTCCTGTAGGCCTCTGTGTAAAGGGTTAATAGAACTGAGCCCCTTTGCAATGCACACATGATGTTCAATGGCAAGAGTTCAGACCAAATAAAATATAAATGAGATTGAGAAATTGAGCTAAGGAACTTAGGGAGTTAATCCATAGGAGCATGTGCATGTATGACTGAATGAAGTGAGTGGATGAATGCTTGGGTGCATGTTTGTTAGATAAGCTTACATATATACATATACTCAGATTTTAATATGAATTTGAATAGCATCACACATATCAGCTCTCTGCACAGTCATAGGAATTTACAAGTTATTTTAATCCTTGATTTCACTCACACCAGAATTTATTTCTGACCCTATTTGTTGCCTTTGCAATATTTGGGGTGTCTCATTTTTATTGAGGCAGCTCAAAACATTGCTGCAGGGAAAGATGCATGAGTAGCTTGCTTGCATGGATATTTGAAGAGCTGGTTGAACTTAAAATGCTTAAGAACAGTAGCAGTATTATTGTAATAAATAAGTTAAGCAAACTCTTTTAGATATTATGTATTTCTCAGAATTGATGCTTGCTTTGTTCACTTGAAAAGGATATGTAAAAACTTAAGTATTATATGTGTGTTTATGAGTTACTGATTTAAACAACTGATTTTGATGTCCTCTGGTGGATTATGAAGAAGGAAATTATGCCATGTAATCTGATATGTGGACATACTTTCTTTGGCAATGTTTGATTAATTTTAATTATAAAGTTGAAGATGTTTTTGAAAAATCATGTAATAGAATTGTTGGGTGTATGGGCTGAACCTGGTCTTGGCTAACCAGTAAAGCTTGACCATGTTTTTTAATTGATATAAGACCATGAAAAAGCTTGAAGTCTTAGCCTGCAAATCTTACTTGAACATCTAATTTCCAATGGAAATTAATATTTCATTGTGTAGTAAAATGAGGTGCATGCTAAATACTTGTAATCTTCTGGGCCACCATATTGAACTGAGCCCTGTTGTCTACCTATTTGATTCAAGTCTGGTTGCATTTTGGCCTTAGACAAGTCAATTGTAGTATGCATTGTCATGTAGTCTTATTTAGGTATTAAGCATGTCCATTATTCCACTGTTTATTGATCACAGTCATTTGTTCTACTACTTGGAGATTCATCAATTGTCTTCACCATATGTTCATCTGAAAGTTTTGCATTGATATGATTTTTGACATTACTTTGATCATACTGTCTCCATGTATATGCTAAGCCTTCATTTAGTATGTGTGTTTGTGTTTGCACTTTGCTCAAATGTATTGTTTTCCTCTGCTTGGCCTTCAATCTAGTTTATCACCTTATTATTCATATGATCATTATATACTTAATAAACCAGAATAGGAGTATTTTACCTGACATAAAATTGTTTGTGTTTGAAATAAGAATCCCGGGTTAAAACAAATATGCATGAGTTGTTTTAACACCCTTTATTTAATCAAAAATAACAAGTATCAAATTCCAAAATCCCAAAAATCAAGTGCAGGGCTTGTAATCAATCAATTTGGGAAATAAAACAAGAAAATAATAAGGGGAAATATTTGAACTAAATATTAAACAAGTTTGAGTTAAAAAAGAAGAAGAAGATTAAACAGTATAAATGGCTATGTGACATAAATATCTCTCAAGTGTGAGAAACATTGTGTGATTGAATTTTTTTGCTAATTTAATTACTCTGATAGGCAAAGAAACATTTATATATCTTCGTATATATAAATGGCATGACCTGATTTATATACTAATATTTTTATATTGGTAAATTCAGGATCTTGGGGAAAAATTAATTGAAAGAAGTGATCTATTGTTTTAAAAAAAAACTCATCTGAAAATCACTGAAAATAAATGATAAGAGAAGTGGGTCACTTCATGTATTTAGGTTTATTTATTAAGGGCGGATTAGGAAAATAATTAGAGAAGAGGAAGATGAAAATAATGTGGAATGGAAAGTGAATGGGAATAATGAAGGGGTTAGCTAACTTATAAGCTAGTTTATGGGCCGTAGCCCAACATTCAATTTTCATTACTTTCTAGAAATCACTATTCACTCCAAAAACTTATTGAATCCAAACTTAGTCAACTTTATACTCATTTTACTCACAATGGAAAAGCGGCCTCAACTACGGGTGTCTTGAGACCCAATTCATCCATTTCTAAAAGTCAAGTACATGGGCCATTCCATTAATTAATGAATTAATATTTGAATTAATTATTTAATTGCTGAGTTGTTAAAATGTAGGTTATTACATTCTCCCAACCTTAGAAGAATTTGGTTCTTGAAATTTCTGTAAGTAGGATAAAGTAACAATACTAACCAAAATCCTCGATTCATCAACTTTGAAAAATCTCTGGGCATTTTAGCAATATTGTATTACTGGTGTTTAGGCAGTGGTTCGACATAATGTAACAACAGAAGTAGTCATTGCTACAATTTTAGAGTGGCAAAAGATTCAGGAGAAAATGAAAAGTAGCATACCTCTGTGCAAGGGGCACCGAGAGACTTGTGTTGCAAGATCTGTCAAAAAAGTCTGAACAATTGTATGAGATTCTATGTATGTGCTCGTGCTAAGGTATGTAGATAAATTCTATGAAAAACAGTGCAAGTTTGAACTTTTTGTAACTTGTTCTTCATGCTTACTAGGTTGATTATGTATCACAGTTTGCATTATAAATATGTAGTTGGGCTGTTGCCATATATTGAAGCAATTGTCAATTAACTCGCTTTTTTACTTGTACAATTAGTTTAACCAGTTTAAAATTGAACACTATGGCGATTTATCTGTCATTAATTGACACCCACTTTACAACTAGTGGTGCTTATGGCTGCATTGTGTTGCAGTTGATGCGGCCCTAACAAGTGGGTGTAGTTTCTCTCACATAGGTAAACTGAAATATATTTCGAAGTAATTTTATGAACATATGATGTAACGGTATAAAAAAATGACGGATCAAGGAATAGAAAATCATTTTTTTATAATATGTTGGAAAGTTCCCTTGTGCTGCATAATGCTCTAAATTAAGCCAAGGAAAATTTACTATCTGGACATAATATTTTCTTGGACCTGTTATTGTTGGGTTAAATGTTTGCTATCATTTATGTATAAAGTTTTGTTTATATAATGATTTTCTCCACTGTGCGAAGCAGTGTTCTAAATCCATCTCTTGGTAGGGCTACCAAGCAAATCCTATGAAATGTGTGACAAGGTTTAATTTTTGTTTTCTTTTAGGGACCAAAATCAAAATCAAAGGCAAACTGTAATTACTTTAAATGGGCATCCGTGAAATCTAAGCAGAACAGAAACTGAAGTAGACATTGGTTGTTACCATAATTACAGACCAAGCAGGCCGTGCGGACACTAGTAAGTTCACCAACTCGATATGTACTCTTATCTATCAGTATAAAGTCTTGAAAATGAAGGTCCTAGAAAAGATTATATTAATAGCTATTGAGTTCCCATATCTAGTGATTTGCATGTCCCAGATACATGGCTTTCGCGTGGCATTATGGCATCTTGGAATGTTTGACGACCTTTTCCTTAATCCAGAAACCTGGAATGCGTCTAAAAAATTAACAGAATAGCAGCAAAATATTGGGATTTGTACTCTCAAGACACCATCGAAAGTGTTCTACCCGGACATTTCTGGAGCTACCCGATTGGTGTCACACACGAAGGAGTTGTCACTGAACTTCCATGTAAGGAGTTTTTCCCTGATACAAAGGCCAAAGTTCTTGGTACTAGGTCTGATTATCTTCCACCTATTCTTACAAAATAAAATTAGTATATATTATCACTGATACTAGTATTGTGGTTTAGGTAACAATTTGGTATTGTTGTGTTCCAACTTAGTAGGAACTTGTACCTTGAGAACTACTTTGCACCTTCATTCAGAAGGAGCAAAAACTCTTCTTCAACATTATAATTTATTGTCAATGCAACTAGAAGTAAACTTGATATCATATCTGCTTTGTAGTTTAGTAATGGGTTTATTAGATAATTAGCTAACCAAAAAAGAGTAGAATTATTTGGTAATGGGTTACATAAATACACGAACTACATGTGAATAACAATGATCATAGATCAAAGGGTAGAATTCTTATTCTTTGCGATTCAATTATTTGGTATCTACATCAAATTACTATGAGTATCTAACTTATTACATATTTGCAAAAAAATAAAGGTAGATGTGTGATGTACATAACCTTTTTTTATGTTTATAATATTTTGTATTTGAACTTTAGTCTTGATTTTGGCTTGATGAGTATTTTACTTAACTTTTTTTTAATATTTGAATGAGCTTGTTATGGCCTCTAACCCACAGACATTGGACTCTATACTTGCACGGGCTTTAATGGGCAAAACTTGGAAAAATCAAAAGCTAGTAATGATGAGGATTTCACCTAATTATTATTTTTGTTATTTGTAAGTTTCTCAACATTTCGATTATGATAACTTTTACGGTATATATGTTGAAGTTATTCTACTGTGGATTTTTTGAAATTCATACGGATTTTGAATTAAGATACGAATGTTTCTTTGAAATTAATGAAAATATTGTTTGTGTTAATAAATTGTTGACGTATTTTGAATGGAAGCAATTTGGATTTGTGTTGTTTATAGTTTGAATTTACCTGCAATGATCATGTATCTTTTTTCAAAAAGGTAAAAAAAAAAATATACCATAATGTTTTGAAAAAGTATACTACAACGTTTCAAAAATGTTATAAAAAAGTATATTGCAGTGTTTATAATATGTTGTGAAAAAATATACCGCAGCATCTAAAAACAATTGTAATAAGTTTTATTACAACGTTTTATGCAACCTCTAAAAAACATTGTAAAAGACGCCATCCTATTATAACTTGGCCTAATATTATAGTTGCAAAAACATTGCAAAACCCGTATTACAATGTTTTTTTGGTGTTGTAATATGGTATATTTTTTATAGTACACGTTTGGAAAAATGAACCTTCACAGCCAATTGCACAAAGCCATGTGGAAAGCGCATTAATTGCATTGCAGAGTAGTTAATCTGCAAGGTTTGTATGATTTTTCAAGCCTGCATCCACAAGGGATATGGACTAGAAGGGCAAAATATTGCTTAATTTTCTCATAAGTAGTTAGCAGGCTAATTAAAAGGTATCTAGCATAATGAAAGCTAGCTCGAATTGATCTTCCACCAGCCCGTAAAAGTCGAACCAAGCACATTTTGGTCTCAAACCAACCTTTCTACTCAGCAAGATGTCAAAATAAGGCCCGACCGTCTCATCCCAAAGCAAACTTCACACTTAGGCTTGAACTAAACCCGACCCCTCCCGGTCCAGCACGGTCCTGACCAACTCTCCTATATTGAACTTCTTCCAACAATAACTAAAAGCCAACACAATTTGTCCGGCATCACATCAACCGACGACTAGCTCTTGTCCAAGTCCGCCCCAAAAGATAGCATATCAGGAAAGTGTAGCCTAAGCATGGCCCATCTTTAGCATGACTTCAATACAACCAACTCGAGGCCTTTCTTCCGACCGCCTCGTGCACAGTCATTAACCATCTTCCCCGCATGGTCCTTAACAAGACTAAGTCTCTTCCCAATTGTTGATAGTTGGTCGGCCAGCTTAGCCAACTCAGTCATGTGAGTACTCAAGTGAATGACAAAGCTGTCTATCTAGCCATCTGAAGCTCTATAGTTGGACGGATGAACTGATGTGGCTGACCATATGCACTAAATGTGCATTTAATGCAAGCCCATGTCTAGTACATAGAGGCAATGGGTACATTCTCATCCTTCATACATCTTCTGACACACTTTACAACTATCAACCTTCCACCTCTATAGTCAGATCAATGGTCAAGCACTTTTCCCGCCAGCTCTACAACTCGATCTTCCACTGTCCACTTCAACAACTATAAATATCCCCCTGCATCACAACTTTAAGGAGGTTGGAACATTCAAGAATTCTAAAGACTATGCACAATTCAGTGCTCTTGATACCACATAAGTCTTTAAGATTACATAGTTTTAGTAGTCTTAAGCGCCCTCTTATTTTTATTATTCTCTTGTAAATTTCTGTAGTTGTATGAAAAATATACAGTAAGAGAACTTAACAGTGGACTTAGGTAGCTTTGTTGAACTATTTTATATCTTGTGTTATTTACCTTTCAGCTGCATATTTAACTCCTTATTTTCTCTATTTTAATCCTAGTGATTAGCAAGTAACCTATGCTTTTCATACGCATTTGTATCATTTCGAGGTTGGCTTGGAAACTAGTCAACAATATTGTAATTATATGACATTTTATTGCTAAAGATGACACTTAAAACATCCATGTATTCATGTGCCGATCATCTAGGCATCCGAAAGACAAACCGTTGGGGTAAAAAGAAAAGAAAAGATAAGAAGAAAGAAACATAGAATCTCACAACGTAGGGCAATCATATATAAAAGAATATAAGATAATACATATGGTCATTACCAAAATGAAACATCAAAGTAACAACATGTACTAACTTCAGCCTAGGACAGTTATAACTACCTTCCCCCACAACGCTGATACAAAATACACATACATAGCGGATATAAAATAGATAACTAGCTAATGCTGAAGCCATATGCTCCGAGCTCCACCAAAATGCATCCGTCAAAACCTGGACTACTTGGCTACTTATACAAATTTAAATACCCAAGAGTTTTAGGGATAGGAAGAAAAATTCTAGGTAAGACATGGGTTTGGTGTGAGTAAACTCCAAACAATTGAAATATTATACTTATAAAACTCTTTAGAAATAAAGGTATCTCGTAAGACCACGCCGCATATAAATACGAACGCATTTTTACCTTACGATAACTAAAATATTTTTATAGAAAATCCATTTATATTATAATAATGTCTAGGGTTTAAGATAAATATTGAACATAGTCGAAATGTTTGCATTAATTACATTCTAGCATAATAGGTATACAACTAAGTCCGTAAGGCACTTACTGGAAAATGGGTTCCATCGATGACAAGGCTACTGGGGTACCGCCTGCCACAGTACACATCTAGATAAAAATACCAAGGGCCTCACATGGACCCTTGCCTACACAATGTGGTCGATTTACGAGCTGCATCCATAGTGACTATCGCTATATGGGCCATAACTTCTAACTTGCTTTATATACAAAAAAAATCCATTATACCTTTTCCTTTTATATTTAAATTACTTAAATAAATCTGTATAATGGTTTTGAACACCAAAGTAAAGTTTTGGAAAACTTTTTAGAACCATTTATAAAATAAGTTAGTAAACTTGTTTTAAAAACACAAGAGGTCTCGATGTCGAACATAAACAAATTCAAATGTTAACTTTCCATCGACATACAACCATCCATACACATAAGCTCAAACATATATTCAAATGTAAACAACATCTAGAAACAAGTAAAGACCATCACTTGCACATAATCACTTAAATATTTCGACTATATTTTCAAGTCAACAACAAATCATTAAATATAAACACATATATGTATAAACACAAGCAATATTACTCTCCAAACCAAACAACTATTATTAACACCAGTAAAATAGTTTAAAACTTTGTTTCTAAAAGGTGAGATTTACTCACCAAAACCAAACGGATCTAAACCAAAACTGCTACAACTCTTGTAATGACACCTGAACTTAGCATTTCTTTGTAAAAACTTGATTTTTAGGAGCTTAAGGGTTGGAAGTGGGCTCATCCTAGGGTAAGGAGGGGTTGGCCTATGTGGAGGAAAGTGCGGCCTTGATTGGAAAAATGGTTTTTGGGTCTTGTTTTTGGAAGCTAAGAGAAGTAGAGAAGAGAGGAAGTATTTTGGCTATTTTTTAATGTTTTAAAGGGGAAAAGAAAGGAATTTTAACTTAGAAATTTATGAAGAAGCCATGGAAAATAAATTGGGAGCTTAGAATGAAAGAGATAAAGTTTTGAAAATAAATGGACGAAGTAAAATGAGAATGAAGAAAAGAAAGATTGGTTTTACGTAAAATGTCATATAGTAAATTAATTTTTTGCCCTTAACCCTTTACCCTCCATATCTTCGTGCCACATCACCAACCCCACTTTAATCCACACACAATCCATCAAACTCTCCCCTCATTCCATCACTTCACTCATTTTCCATTATGTGAAGTTACCTTTTACACTTTCTTTTATTTTAAAATTTTAAAAGAAAAGTCAACATTTACTATTTTACTTAAGTAAATAATTTAACATAATTTTAACTCTAGCAATTTCATAACTAAAGCATAGGTTACTTAAAAAAATATGTTTATATACAAATTCTCTAGTGTACACAACATGTTCCGACAACTTTTAGATGATGAAAAGTCAAAAATCTAAACAACGATTTTTGGTCACATTTTTTTTCTTCAAACTAATTATATTTGTAAACCAAATTTGAAAACAACTTCACCATCATTAGTTATTACTTAAAAGAGTTTTATTTGAGTTATAAAATCCATTAATTAATTATTTAAAAATATTTCAAATATTTGTATTTAAAGTGATTAAATTTTGGGTCCTTACATTCTCCCCCTTAAAAGAATTTCGTCCCAAAATTAACACGCAAAAAGACAACTCAAAATAACTCAAAATGGCATATATATAGATGATGAAATGCATACAAAAAATACATACTAAGCAACTTCATCATAAACTGTGAGTACACAAACCACACAAGAAACAAATTACTATTCTGGATAAACTTCCTTCATGCCATCTTCTATCACCCACATGCATTCTCTGGAATCTTCACTCCACTAAACCTTAACCAATCTCACTACTCTATAATGCAATTGTTTCACATTCCGATCCAAATGCAAACTGGATGCCTTATCACAGTCAGGTTTGGTTCCATCTCCAAATCCTCTTGAACAAATGGTTCAACAATCAGCGATGGATCATGCACATACTTCCTCAAATGTGACACATGGAAAATATTTTTAACTCCCAACAATCTTTCCGGCAACTCAACTCTATAGGAAAGCAGCCTAATCCTCTCAAGAATTCGAAAAGGTCCAACATATCTAGGCGGCAACTTCCCTGCTCTTTCAAATCGAGCAACTCCTCTAATCGGGAAAATCTTTACAAACACAAAATCTCCAACTAAAAATTCCAAATCCCTTCGCCTCCGATCAGCATAGCTTTTCTGTCGATCTTGAGGTTCCTTCATCCTCCTCTTAATCACAGCAACCTTCTTCTTAGCCTCCTGAGTCATTTCAGGTCCAAGCACCATCCGATCTCCGGTCTCTATCTAACACGATGGTGACTTGCATAGCCGTTCATAAAGAGCTTCATAGGATGTCATGCCAATGCTTTCTTGATAACTATTGTTATATGAGAATTCCACCAAGTGCAGATGATCCTCCCACAATCCTCCCAAAGTCCAAGATACAAGCTCTCAAAAAATCTTCCAAGATTCTATTCACCCTTTCTGCTTGCCCATCCGTTTGATGATGGTATGCCGTGCTCAAACTTAGCTTTGTTCCCAAATCTGCTTGTAATGCCTCCTAAAACCGACTAGTAAAGATCAGATCTCAATCACTTACAATGTTAACTGGAACTCTATGCAGTCAGACAATCTCTGTCATATGAATCTCTGCCAAATTTGTTGTGGTCCTCGTCATCTTTACTGGTATAAAATGGTCACTCTTTGTTAGCCGATCCAAAATGACCCAAACACCTTCATTTCCTTTCCTTGATGTGGGTAAACCATCTATAAAATCCATTGATACTTGCTCCCATTTCAAATTCAGGATCTCATCCTTTATTTGCTGGCAATTTGCACATTAGGTGACACGGATTGAGATATCCCTCTTCATTCCTTTCCACTAGAATACCCTCTTTATATCCCGATGCATCTTTGAAACACCTTGATGTATAATCAACTTGGATCGATGACACATTGTTAAACCTTCTTGCCTAAGACCGTTGATATTAGGAACACATATCCTTCCATTCATACGTAATATACCACGATGATCTATCTCAAAACTTGAACCATGACCTTCCTAGATATCCTAGATGACTTCCACCAAGCGCCTATCTTCTCTTTGTTTACTTGCAATCATTTCCAGAAGAGTCCGAGTAACTTCCAAAAGAGCATAAACCGCAGTCTTGCTCAGAGCATTTGCCACCACGTTTGCTTTTCCCAGTGTATATAAAATATACAAGTCAGAGGCCTCTAGAAATTCCAACCATCGTCGCCACCTTATGTTTAGATCCCTTTGCGCGAAAAGATAATTCAAGGACTTGTGATCCGTGAAGAGCTCGAACTTTTCACCCAACAAGTAATACTTCCACATCTTTAATGCAAACATAACAACCAATAATTGCAAATCATGCATTGCATAATTCCACTCATGAGGCTTTAGTTGCTACTAGCATAAGCAATGACTCTACCATGTTGCATCAAAACTGCACCCAAGTCTACATCATATGCATATGTATACACAATCAACCCTCCACCTTCATTTGGAATAGCTAGAGCTGGAGCGTTGATCAGCCTTCTCTTCAACACAACGAACACCTCCTCACACTTCTAAGTCCAAACAAACTTTTCATCTTTCTTCATCAACTTGGTTAGGTGCGAGGCAATCTTGGAGAAGTCTTGGATGAACCTTCTATAATACCCAGACAAGCCTAAGAAGCTTCAAATATCCATTGGAGTCTGCGGTATCTTCCACTCTTAAACATCCGCTACCTTTGCCGGATCAACCGAAATGCCGTCCCCTCGACACAACATATCGGAGGAACCTTACTTTCGACTGCTATAAATGACACCTAGAAAATTTAGCTTTTAAAACATGCTTCCTTAATGTCTCCAACACCATTTCCAAATGGTCTTTGTGTTCTTTCTCAACCTTAGAGTAAATAAGGATATCATATATAAAGACTAACACAAACTTATTCAACACATCTCTAAAAACTCAGTTCATAAAAGCTACAAATAAGCGGGTGCGTTGGTTAGCCCAAAAGGAAAAACCAACCACTTGAAGAAACAATCTGGTGCTCTAAATGCTATCAAGGGTATATTATCCTCCACTAACCTTAACTGGTGAAATCTTATAGCAAGGTCCATTTGGAAAAATACTCGAGCACCATGGAGTTGGTCAAACATGTCATCTATACGGGTAAGGGATACTTGTTCCAAATTGTTTGCTTGTTCAGCTCCCTATAATCCACACAAAGTCTCAAAAAACCATCAGACTTTGCAAAAAAAACTATAAATGCTCCCTAACTTGAGCGACTTGGTCTAACTAGCCCTTTTCTCAACAAATCATCGTTCTGATCTCTTAACTCCTTCTCTCCCAGAGCCATTTTATGAATAGGTTGAATAACATGCTTCCAATTAGGAATCAAGTCTATACGAAATTCAATCTCCCGATGTAGAGGTACACTGTTAACTTCTTCAAAAACATCAAGAAAATCCTTAACTATTGCTATTTATCCTAACTCTTTTTGGGACGATTTTAAGGCATAAAGGAAACTACTCATTCGCTTGTCTGGATCATCATATGACACTTTAACAAAATTTCAAAATTTGGCTTTCAAAGATATTGTTCTTTCAACACAATCTAAGATAGCTTTATTCTCAGACAACTAATCCATACCGAGTATAACGTTGAACCCCATAAAGTCTAGGATAAACAGATCGCATGAAAAATTGTGGGTAAGGTAAGTAATTTACACATTCTCACAAACCATGAACATATTAGTTACACCTCCTATGGGGTTAGACATACAAATAAGGATTTCTTCAATTCTTGGGGAAAGTTGTAATTTACCTACCGATTCTATATAAATAAAAATATGGGAAACCCCGGTATCAAACAATACTCGAACAAAAATTCCATTGACAATTAAAGTACCTTTAAGAACTCCTTTCCCTTTCACATCCTTTGAGGTTGATGGTTCATCCTTGATGGCATAAACTTTGGTTGCTAACCCTTCTTCATTAGCGACTAGTCCTTCACCACGTGCCCTAGTTGCCGATAGTTGTAGCAAAGTGTCTTCTGAACGATTAGAGAGATAGGTCCTGCTCGAAGCTTCAAAATTCTTATAGAACCTTGCCAAATGGCCCTTTTTCTTACACTGAAAACACACATCATCCTTGAACTTGTTCCATTGATCTCCTCCCGACTTTCCCTTCCACTGCTTCTTCCTTTGCGGGTTGAACTTCCTCTTGTTCGGGTTGCTGTTATTGTTGCTTGGTGCTGTTGGAGGCTTCTTCTTCTCCAGAACTTCATACCCCAAAGCCATATCTATCAAATCCACAAAGATCCCTTCAAATGGGCGATCATCTTCTCCTGATATCCTTTCTTCATTCCCATCACAAAAATCTCATTCATCTTAACTGGGGTATTAATCAACTTTGTGCCAAACACGATAGCTCATTAAACTTGGTTTCATATTCATCTACCGACAAATCTCCTTTCTTAAGCTCCAAGAAACTCCTATACATACGGTTTTTTCATGCAGTGGGCATAAACTGGTTTTCAAACACCTTCTTAAATCTAGGCCAAGAAAAATCATCCTCCATAACATTCACCGTAACGGAGTCCCAACACGCTGCCGCTCCATCTTGTAACTGCCAAGAGGCTAAGATACGCTTCTTCTCATCCTAAATATCCAACCCCTTGAAAATCTTTTCGCAAGAACGAAACCAAGCTTGGACTTCGATGATGGATTCAGTGCCCTTAAACAGCTTTCCTCTCAGATCAATATAGTCTTTGCACAAAGTTGCAAAGTTCACACAGGGCTGCACTGGTGCTGCCTCTTCAACTACTCCTACTCTTCCAACATTCGAAGCTCGACCATTGGTGGTCATGGTGCTACTAGCCCCTCTACCTTGTCTTGCCCTATTGCTCACTCTTACTACCTGGATATAGAATGATAACTTTATAATACTTAGATGAGATAATCCAAGGAAAAAGGGTATTTAATCAAACATATCAAAGCTAATCAAAATAATTCGAATATATATATATATACAGACAAAATTACAAATACATGCTCTTATAGACTAAACTCATTCTAGGGAATTACTAACTCTATCTCTAATGAGTTGACCCCAACCAAGGCCTAGATGTTTGCTTAACCTTAGCTCTGATACCATGTGCAATGATCAGATTTTTTACTCCTAAAGACGACACTTAATACATCTACGGTATTCATGTGCCAATCATCTAATCATCCGAAAGAAGTGTTGTTGTGGTAAAAAGAAAAGACAAGAAGAAAGAAACAAAAAATCTCACAACGCAGGGTAATCATATATACTAGAATACAAGATAATACATATGGTCACTACCAAAATGAAACATCAGAGTCACAACATGTACGAACTTCAGCCAGGGACAGTTATAACTGCCTTCCCCCACAATGCTGATACAAAATATACATATACAGCGAAAATAAAATAGATAACTAGCTAATGCCAAAGCCACCTGCTTCATGCTCCTCCAAAATGCATCTGTCAAAACCTAAACTACTTGGCTACTCATAAAAATTTGAGTACCCAAGAGTTTTAGGAAAAGAAAGAAAAACTCTGGGTCAGACATGGGTCTGGTGTTAGTAGACTCTAAAAAACTGAAATTTTATACTTATAAAACTCTTTAAAAGAAAAGTATCTTATAAGACCACGCCGCACATAAACACGGATGACTTTTTACCTTACGATAACCAAAATATTTTAAAAGAAAATCCGGTGATATTATAATAATGTCTAGGGTTGAAAATAAATATTAAACATAACCGAAATGGTTACATTAATTACATTCCAGCATAATTGGTATACAACTAAGTCCGTAAGGCACTTATTGGAAAATGGTTCCACTAATGACAAGGCTACTGGGTACCGCCTATCACAGTACACCTCAAGATATTTGTATTGATGATCTCATATGGACGCCATGCCAACACAGGACCGGCATACCCCTTACTGGATAGTACCGAATATGTCACCACCTGGTTGTGATTAACTACCATACCTGAGTCACTAGCATACAAAATCTAGAAATATCGATCTGGATCGGGTGATGACCATTCCATAATGTGTGCGACCCATATAGCCCTACCGCATATTCCATGTTTTAGTCATTCCCAATTTTGAGGCTTGAGACTATGTTTACTTTTTATATAGCAATCCTACTTGTAATGCTAACACTGCCCTCTAGGCGACAATGCAATGCTAGTAATCATCCATACAAGTTGTTCAGGATATGAACAAACCGAAGGCACTACTTCTATTACATCCATTTTGTAATCACCCTCAGGATTAGTAGCACGTAGCCCTTGCACTTCAAAGATCTTCGTCTTCGATTTCGGCATTTTCACGATGTTTCCAATTCGAATGCTTACGTTGGTTTGAAGTGGTTTTCGGATAACTCATGTTATCTAATTCCGATTTCTTCGGACCAACATTCGATAATTTTAAAACTGGAAAAGTTATCGATAGTGGACAAATCCACTATCTGGGCAAAGTTATTGACAGTGGAAAAATCCACTATCTGGGGTGAGTATAGATTTGCATATGAAAAATAAGACATTTTGTACTTATCTCGACTTTTCGATTTCAAACATTTCTATCCCTTGATTAACAATGAATCAGACAAGTTAGAAAACTATCCTTGCCTTGATGTACATTCTTACTTCTTGGGATAGAGACGAGTTTCCATACCTTAGAATTTGGTGTTAAGTATACAATAAAATATCTTCCGTATACTTAATTAATCATGGCCTATTTATCGAAATTAACTCTTTTATATTTATCACGTTTTCGACATTTCGACTTCTCTATCTCTTGCCTAGAAAATCAAGTTCTAGATCTCATAGATAGAGGAAAGTCTACTCATCGGTTTTAGTGCTAAATATAAGATGACTTACTTTCAATAAAACGTGTCAACGTTTTTACCATAATCTATCATATTTGTTTGGCTACTTTATGGCACAAACAAAAAGATCCCTTGTATTTAAAACATTCTTTATAAAAAAAGTTGCTTTTAAACAAACCGACTCTTGGAAATAAAGTGATTTAAAATTAGAAACTTTATTTAATTAATTAATAATAAATTTAAACCTTTTACTTAATTAATAATTAAATAATAATTAAACCTTTACTTAATTATCCTTTACTTAATTAATGATTAATTAATAATTAAACCTTTACTTAATTATCCTTTACTTAATTAATAATTAAATAATAATTAAACCTTTACTTAATTAATTAATTAAACCTTACTTAATTACTTGACAATTAACTAATATATTTTTAATATTTTAAAATACCCTTTTAACACTTATAATATATTTTAAAATACTTTTCAAAAATATTTAAAGTAAAAACTCTTTTTAATTTACACAAAAATGATCGATTTAGAAAGTACATCCATAGCGACTATCACTATGTGGACTATAACTTCTAACTTGCTTTATATATCAAAATAGCTATTAAACCTTTTCCTTTTATATTTAAATTACTCAAATAACTTTGTATAAAGGTTTTGAAAATCAAAGTAAAGTTTCGAAAAACTTTTATATAAAATAAGTTAGTAAACTAGTTTTAAAACACACGGGATCGCGATGTCGAACATAAACAAATTCAAATGTTAACTTTCCATCGACATACAACCATCCATACACATAAGCTCAAACATATATTCAAATGTAAACAACATCCAGAAACAAGTAAAGACCATCACTTGCACATAATCACTTAAATATTTCGACTGTATTTTCAACTTAACGACCAATCATTAAATATAAACACATATATGTATAAACACAAGCAATATTACTCTCCAAACCAAACAACTGTTATTAACACAATAATATAGTTTAAAACTTTGTTTTTAAAAGGTGAGATTTACTCACCAAAACCAAACGGATCCAAAACAAAACTCTTACAACGGCACCAGAACTTAGCCTTTCTTTGTAAATTTAATTTTTAGGAGCTTAAGGGTTGGAAGTGGGCTCGACCTAGGGTAAGGAGGGATTGGCCTATGTGGAGGAAGGTGCGGCCTTGGTTGAAAAAATGGTTTTTGGATCTTGTTTTAGAAGCTAAGAGAAGTAGAGAAGAGATGAAGTATTTTAGCTATTTTTTCAGGGTTTTAAAGTGGAAAAGAAAGGATTGTTAACTTATAATTTTTTTGAAGATGCTATGGAAAATAAAATGGGAGCTTAGAATGGAAGAGATATAGTTTTGAAAATGAATGAATGAAGTAAAATGTGAATGAATAAAGAAAAATTGTTTTTATGTAAAATGTTATATAGTAAATTGTCTTTTTGTCCTTAACCGTTTACCCTCCATATCTTCATGCCACATCACCACCCCTACTTTAATCCACATGCAATCCATCACCTCCCCTTATTCTATCACTTCACTCCTTTTCCATGACGTGAAGTTACTTTTACGCTTTTATTTTAAAATTTTAAAAGAAAAGTCAACATTTAATATTTTACTTAAGTAAACAATTTAAACTTCTTTTTTAACTCTAACCATTTCATAACTAAAGCATGGGTTATTTATATGTGTGTATACATTTTCTCTAGTGCACACAACATGTTTCGATAACTTTTAGACGATGAAAAGTCGAAAATTTGAAAAACGATTTTCGATTACATTTTCGATTTTTCTCCGAACTAATTATTTTCGTAAACCAAATTTGAAAAAAAATTCACCATCATTAGTTATTACTTGAAAGAGTTTTATTTGAGTTATAAAATCCGTTAATTAATTATTTAAAAATATATTAAGTATCTATATTTAAAGTGATTGAATTTCGAGTCGATACAAATATCCTATCTCAAAACATCTTATTAGGAATGCTTAAAATAATATATTATTTTAATATGATAAATTTCTAATGATTAAAACATATTGTAATTACTATTACATAACATATTATTTAACGATTTTCTATTTAACATACTTTAAATTAATTATATCAAAATTTAACAAATATATAATAGAAATAAACACCTCTTATTTTGAATAAGATTGGTTATCGAGTTAGATACATGTAACAAATTACATTATTGCCTTTGGAGCATAACCCTAACTCTGCCAACGCCATTGGGTACCACTTTAACAATTTGCACATGAAGATTGATAATGAATAGAGAGGTATAAATAATTGAATCAAGGCGGAGTAATGAATTTGTGCGATTCAAGTATATTCATATATCACCTTGAAGAGGAGATTGAGAGCTTTGAAACAGTTCATAAATTAGATTTAGGGTTTGTAATATAGGAATGCTAAAGATTGTATGAAGATTGGACATAGTTGGAAGGGTATTCATTGCTCACATAGTACCCACACAAGGCGATTACTCATACCCCAATGGTTGACCATCAAAAAATCTAACACCTCGATTAGTTGTTTGAAACCCACCCCCTCCCCCCTTTACACAAACATAGTTAATTGAGTAATTTGATTCAGGTTGGACCTAGGTCGTGATTCCAAACCATGTTATGGTTTATGTTCAATTTTCTATAGTTTGGTTTGTAATTGAGTAATTTTCGATACCTTTATCGTAGTTCGTTGCATTTAATCACAAAGAAAGATCTTAGTTTTACAAAAATATCATGGTACATCGTCCTTTCCAACAATTGAACTTGAATGCATGTTCTTGCTCCATCATTCAATTCGGTCTATTACGACCAACGCGATTGTTCGTATTTCATTTCTTTCAGTTGAATAGAGTAAAGTCACTACACTAAGTTACTTACAAGATATCAAAATTTTTTGAACTTGTGCTCAAGCTCTCCCCTCAATAAGAGAGGGGTTTTTTTATTTAAAAAAAAGAATTGGAACTATACTAAAAATAAAATAGAAAATATGCGGAAATAAAAGACCTTAGAGATCCCAACTGCACCATGCCAGAGGAAAGATCCGAGGATCTAGTCAATAACCTTGCACATTTCCTTCGGCAAACGAAAATGCTTCTTCAGTAGACCTAAATACTAAACAACATTGATTTGATAAGTTGAAGTCTACTTGCATAAGAAAGCCGTCTGTTGGTCATCGATCCTTTTCGTATTCTTCTCAATAAAAAACCATCTAATAGTCCAAATTACGGACTCTCCAAGATATTCGATGGGATATAATAAAAAATAAAAATAAATCAATTGATCTATGAAATGATTGATTAATCAGAAGTGATGTGATAATCCGACCTAATTAAGTACTGGACGAAGGAATGGACTTTTTTTTTACAAAATGATAATCAAGGAATTAAGGTTTTTTTCTTTTTAAGTTTAAATCCTTTTTACTTATCTTTCAAAATCGGTTGATAAAGATGAAAGGAAAGAATGAAAATGGACGATCACAGTCAGAATCTGGTAAGCACGACCACACCACCAATCTTTTTGTTTTCTGGCACCAACCAATCAACATCAAAGTGTACAAACTTTACTGGCCAACGTAACAAATCAAAAAAAATGTCAGTAAAAGACACAACACACCACACCCTATAACATTGTGGTTACAATACTAGTACAAGAACATCACGCCTGAAAATGAATTATTCATTACTTTGTCATGAACATCACGTTTGAATAAATGAATTATTCATTACTTTGTCACTTTTCTGATGCAAGGAAATCAAATCTACACCGCAGGTGCACTGATACCTTTTTTTATAGAGTTATGTCAATAGATTTGGAACCAAACAAATCACGTTGAACACACAGTACACAGCGCTTCTTACATATCAGGTGAAAGGACAAAACACATTCAACTATTCAAGCGATAACACTAAATATCCCCATGAGTGCACTGCTCGTTCTTACGTTGCTGCTACTCTATTATTATTCTTAAAAGATAACAGCATGTGATGCACAATTCAAAAGCAACAATGATTAGGACCACAGCGATTCATTTTATTCCGTTTACGCTCTAACAAGGTTGAATGACATTTCAAAATAATAATCTACCTGCCTCTTCCTTCAACCATAAATCTACACCACACACGGTTAACGCACATTTAAGGCGTGTCTAATTCCGTAACAATCAGAAGTTTAATGATTAGACAGTAAATGATATACACACATACCCACTTGAGTGCTAGTTCTTTTTTTCTTCTTCTTCTAGTTACTAATGTTATAGTAGCACTCAAGGACCACAAAAAGGTGATATCAGGTGCACAGTGAATCCCTGAAAGAAAAAGGGGAAAAAAAACCAGTAAGGGACCATCGATAATCAATCACAGTACTTTCCTAGTACTCTAAGCGAGCAGAAAGTACTTATATATACGTGTACAGTTCTTTGAAAACTAAATATCAGGATATCAGAAAGAAGTGCTATGGAAAAGTGCTGTTGCTTTGCATACATTGTCTTGCTGCTCCTGGTGCTTAATCTTTCTGGAAGCGTTGCAAACAATGTTAGAATTGTAAGGCAGATAACGAGAATGGCGAATGAGGAGGAGATGGTAAGCTGGATGAAGAAAGTCAGAAGGGAGATACACGAGTATCCAGAACTTGCAGATGAAGAATTTAGAACAAGTGAAGTTATAAGAAGAGAACTCGATGAGATGGGTGTTGAGTATAGATGGCCAATAGGGGGAGAAACAGGTGTTGTTGCTACAGTAGGTACTGGATTGCCTCCTTTTATTGCTTTGAGGGCTGATATGGATGCTCTTCCTATCCAGGTGCTTAATTAACATGGATTTTCAGTTATTATTATCTTAATTTTGTCAGTTTTGCACATAACCATCCTTATAAGGTTCCAGTTTGCCCTCGATTCTTGCATCCTTTATTCAACCATACAATATTTTAGCCAGACAATTTACCATTTGAGCTACTCAAAGTGAACCAGCAAAAACTTTTGAACTGGCCTATTTCAATTATTTCGGTTGCAAGGAATCAGTTCTCGCACTTTTTGATTTGTGGCAATTTATGTTGAGAGTTTGAATTATATATATTTTTTGCTGCTCCAAGTAAAATGGCAAAGGATTTCGATCGAACTTTTACTAAGATTTGAGTAAATGTGTAGGAACTTGTTGAGTGGGAGCACAAAAGCAAAGTAGATGGAAAGATGCACGCTTGTGGGCATGATGCACATACCACAATGCTGCTTGGAGCTGCAAAAATATTGCAGAATCTAAAAAGCTTATTACAGGTATAGTTATCACAATATTATGCTGCAGTTTGTATCGTTTACTTTATGCTTTCTGGAACAATAGGGAACTGTGAGTCTGATATTTCAACCAGCCGAGGAGAATGGCAAAGGAGCGATGCAAATGATAAAAGGAGGGGCACTGGACAATGTAGAAGCAATTTTTGCTATGCACACAGCTTATATTTACCCCACAGGAGTTTTGGCTTCGAGGCCTGGAGAATTTCTAGCTGGTTGTGGAATTTTCAAAGCATATATCAAAGGGAAAGGAAGCAATGTAGCTAATGTTAACCCGATTTTAGCAGCATCTACAACTGTCATCAGTTTACAAAGTCTTGTTTCCAGAGAAGCTGACCCTCTTGATTCCCAGGTATATATCTCAGTTCATTAATGAAGCAGCATAACAGGAACAAAGTAACGTAGAAAATAGAGCATTGCAGGTGCTGTCAGTTACTCAGTTTCATGGCGGCAACTCACAAGGTGAAGTTCCTGATACAGTTAGTATAGGTGGTACGTTCAGGGCCATGAACAAAAAAAGCTTCGACAATCTTAAACAAAGAATAAAGCAGGTAAGTATGATTTAAAAGATTTGCCTGTTGTTCCATATTAATTGATACATTTTAGGAAGAATCAATTGTCTGTTCTGATTTAAGACCAATACAAGATGTCAATGACCATTAGCTCAGTTGTTAACTGGTACTATGATTCTAAAGTTCATGAGTGCTTTCGTTGAATAAAGTACCACTCAGAGTGCAGATCAAGTTTCTTTTTATTTATTTTTAATTACCTTGGAATGAAGCTTCGCTTGTACACTATAATGACTACCAAAATCATATTTGGAGTACCTTATTCATTTTATTAGTTGTGTAGTATTATAAAATTTACTAAAATGAAACAGTTGACATGAACCATTAAATCTTTTTCTAATGCAAAGTTAATAAACCATTTCTTTAGGTTATTAAAGGGCAAGCAACCGTGCATCAGTGCACAGCTGACGTGGTGTTCTTTGAGCAAGAGCATCCGCCGATTCCACCTGCAATGAACGACAAAAGAATGCAGGAAAGAGTGCAAATGCTGTCAGAAGTGATCGTAGGGAAGAATAACACTAGACTGGCTCCACAACTAATGGGGAGCGAGGATTTTGCTTTCTACTTGGAAAGGGTGCCCGGAATATTTATGTTCATCGGAACGGCTAATGAGAAGGTTGATTCAGGCCACCCAGCCCACAGCCCGTACTATGCGATCGACGAGGATGCGCTCCCTGTTGGTGCAGCTATGCATGCTGCTTTCGCTCTTGATTTTCTTTTCAATTTTGGGTATGAAAGGGGAGGTTAGTGTATGCACCACCTGCTAGATGCATTGTAATTTGTAATGAGTTCTAACTTCTAACCTGTAGGGTAGTTTAAATGTTACTGTAAAAAATTAATAGCTAGAAAATGATCGTCTGTTATTCACCAATAACTTATTCTCACACAAAACCAAATGTTGTTTTAGCGAGTTAACTGCATTGTGTAGAAATTGAACAGCATAAGAGGTGTACCTAGCTAGAAACTCCAGCAGACTTACAGTATATCTCAAGACTTAAAACTACAATTACAGGTACTGAATTTTGAATAAGATTTTGCTTAGACGATTGTAACATAGACTAAACATAAGGTCATAGCTCTCTCTCTCTCTGACGATTCAACAGGCGTTCTGGTCAGCTCTTTTTTGTTGCTGCTGCTGCTAGTGTTGTTGAGAATTGAGGTTAGAGACAAAATTTAGAGCTAAAATTGTGGAATTCAAGGGGATCTCTACTTTTTCCACTTTTAACAACATTTTTTAACAAATAAATCCATTTAGGTTCCATAACTTGTTATTCTATTGACTTTTAAAGTAGAAATTAAGCTATACTTTAAAATTATCTGGACAAAAAAAAATCATTTACGTTTGATAATTATGATGGCGTCTTCTTGCAGCTTTCTCCCTCGGATAGCTCTTTTATCCACGTTGTCTATTATGTGCAAAAGATACGTGGAAGAAGCAGGTGCTATTATATTGAAACAATGAATTAAGTTGATATTTACAATATTCTCTGATTATTGAGTTGGAAACGCGTCAAGTGTCAACAACTACTTTGAATACTGGAAAACGATATGATGGATACGTACGTGTATTACTAAGAAAGATATTGCATTGTCGTTCAAATGCATATATACGTCTGTCATGCGCTCATAATACCAACAAGGAAGAAGATAATGAATTTCACCCACGTGTTTTAGCGGGACCAATTGTCCTATCTTCAAATTCCATGTTCTCATGTCTATCCATTTATGGGCATCTGTTTTAGTTCCTCAAACCACACATTATAACATGGTACATAAGCATTCGAGAACTACATCGACCTTATTATATTGGTGTGCCAAGGATAAGAAGTCCTCAAATGCAGCTATAAAACCAAGTCGATTGCTACTCTTTTTATTTGAGGAGGAGGAGGTATTCATGAATTATAAATAATAGAACAATCAACTTAAGCTCATCCTTGTCAAGCCTGATATAAGATTGTATAAATGAGTTATGAATGGCGAAAGAATGGATATCACCCTCCCTAATATGCCAGTAATAACTCAAGATTCACACCTCAAAAAGTTTCGAATGCATGATCTAAGGCAGCAGCTTAAGATCTCTTGAAACTATGCGTTGTTAAAAATGTTGGGGAGAGAAATAAGAAAATGAAACAGATTACCGCTGATGATTACATTATTGTTAATAACAGAATTCATATAAACATAATAGATGCCCCTTATGAATTTAATAATAAAAAAAATAACTGACTAATATACCATTATAATATAATAGAAAGGTTAAATAATAGAAAATATCACAAGTTAATAGGCAATATTTCGAATATTCCACCTCAAATTCATGGTGCAGCATCTATGAGCATTGAGAGTTTGTCAAATGAAAAAAAGAACACAAACGAAACCATGAATCCGCAATTCGGGGTTTGGTGAGCGAACGAATATTCGTTCGTTCGAACGAATCAGCAGCCACCGAATACGTCATTTTCATCCTTTACTTTAATCCGGTCCCTCTGTTTCTGCATCCGATGGCTCCTATTCAGTCTATGACGTGGTTGTATCCTATTCAATCTTCAAATCCAACGATCGAGATCCACTTCTACACTGAGAGGATTTTTGAACTTTGGAGGAACTTGGGAGGAGCATCTTCTGTTGGTTAAGTTTGCGTACAATAATAGTTACCAAACAAGTATAGAAATGGCACCATTGAGGCTTTATATGAGAGACCTTGCAAGTCCCCATCATGTTGGGTAGAGTCTATGCAGTAGCAGGCCGATCAAAAAGGGTAGAATTAGGGTTACATCCTAATTACAGGATTAGAAGTTCGGTCTAAATAGGACACTAGAGCATATGCATATATTTTTTAAACATGAATGCAGCCTATACATCAGATACTAACTCAAATCTAATCAAAATGAAAATATCAAGTAGCAACAGTCTAAATGTCAACAAGAATCAATTGATATCAAATAGTTAATTCAAAAACAATCTGATCAAACCGTTGTTCAATTTTCTCATAAGTAATTAGTAGGTCAATTTAAGACAGTCTAACCCAATCGAAGTCAGTGCAACTATTCTGTAACCAGTCCACATATGCTGACCCAAGCTTATGATGGTCTCAAACCATCATTTCCATTTAACAAGACATCAAGGTGAGTCATGTCGCGTCCTCCCTAGCGCTACAAGAAATAATGGTATTTCCGACGACTTAGAATCGTCGGCGGCCGTTGGATTAAATCGACGGAGCCGTCGGAAAGAACATTCTTCGATGGCATACATTCTAACAGCTTCCGACATCCCATCGTGTACACGTGAAAGAACACGGCTTGTACAAATTGGTGTCGTAGCCATCGGAATCCGTCGGTTAGCCTGGAAAGTAAGCCGTCAGAAGTCATCGGAAATCTAAAAGTTTTTTTTATTTCTGCAGCCTTTTAATCCCTAAACAATAATATATATCAATATATATCGCAACTCAATTTTACATATATAAATCATATATATCAAAGCCCAAATCACATGTATATCATCAATAATAAAAAAAACATTAATATTTACAATAAATCTAACTCAAGCAACCCACAATATACTCAAACATCCAACAACATATCAAAATACATCACAAAATGTATCAAACATATCCAACAACATCTCAAATCAACCTCACCCATCTCAAACATATCCAACTCTCAAACACCATAGCAACAAAATCAAACTATCTCACTCATCTCAAAGTGCATATATGTACAATATTTCAACACAAAAATAAAAATCATACGTATCAATCCTGCTAATCGCCTCCAAATCCACCGGATGAGGGAAATGATCCATGCTCCTACACATATGCAGCAAGGCACTCGTCCAACTTGGTCAACTCCACAGCTCGTCACCTATCTCGTTCCTCCAACTCATCAATCTTAGGTCTCAACTCTTGAATTTCCGTGTTTTCCTGGACTTTCTGTAACATTAGTTAACAAAGTGCATGAGTTTCATATAGTGTTATTAATAACATCAATATGCTATACGTTATTCATAAATATAAAATAAATAAGCATTACCTCTTGATTTTCGAAACCATAAGCTATACGTTATGCCATCTTCATTTTAATGCTCGATGGCATGAGTATGAGCAAACACGTCCATGTACAAAATGAGTTGCAACGCTCCCTTTCCTGAAATAATTAGTACGTATTATTATTATATATATAATTACACAATGTAATAACTATTTATAATCGCAATTAATAAATTTACCAGATCTAGACGGTAACTGTAACATCCCCTATCTTGAGGTCCAAAGCTAAGCGCTATAGATGCTGCAGTCATCTATATTATTAACTTCCAGCGACAATACACGGTAATGTTAATGTTATCCATAATATCAGAAGCACATGAATATGAAACAAAATCACAAATTCAAAACAACTTTTCTGATTACATTTCACAAAACATGTTTCATATCCAATTACATAATCCCAAACGTTTCGTAGGTTAAGATCAAATATAATTATTACATAAATATGCCAAAAACGACATATGAGGATGCACCCTTGGTGACCAGAGTACTAAATAGTCATATCAGACGTAATACAATACAGCGGAAATAAAACAAAACAACTCCTAAATATAGCTAACATCAGCCTCCTGCTCGTCTTTGGAAGATTTAATTGTCCACCTACTAAAACCTGTAAATCCTCAACTCTCAACCTACTCAAATCAATGTTGAGCAACCGAGAGTTTAAGGGGAAAATCATAAACTTCGAGTCAGGCATAAAGCCTAGTGTGAATAATACTATACATCTCGGTTTACTGATATTTAGTGAAACCACGCCGCTCAGCGGAACGGGTTTCCCTCACTAATATTGTAACGACATGCTATTTTGAACCATTCAAATCGACAAGCATCCACTTATGTCAGACTTAAATTGCTTAAAATAATATATTGTTAATTTATATTTGGCAAAACTTAGCATTTACAGTAAATAAATCAATCATAGAATCACAGACACAGAGTAATATAACAATAACAACGGAATAGATAAATAGTAGTTCATGAAGCTACTACAAAACGATAGAGTCTTAAACAAAAATACAACAGATATCTCAAATACAAAGCAGTCTTGAATACATAAGCAATGACAAGTCTGAACGAAATAAATGGAAATAACTGAAAGCTGATTAGATAAAGATGGATCTCCAAGCAAAGCTCCAAGCTCCAAAGGTGAGTCTCAAATGCTGTGACACTTAGTCTGACCCGAGTATAAAGCAAAACACAAAACACTCGAGTCGGGATTAACATTCTTATAACAGTAAATCAACTCAAGTGAAATAAAAAATAACTTAAAGGATGTTTGGGATTCCCATCCTCTAAGGATCCGTTAAACTATCTACATGCATAGTACAATATGCTACGTAGATAATGTCTATAGTAAAGTAAGCTATTAAATAGCGTTAAGGCGTTACCCATATCTCACTTAACACATTTTTATATAAATGTCATAGTCTATACAGTACTGTAAACTCCAATAAACCGGTTGGCTATCAGGGAGCACTCCATAGGTACGACACAAACCAAACTCGTAGAGGGCGCGATAAGGCATAGACAAGGCACGCGAGGCATTGCCCAAGGTAGGATACTACCGTTTTGCGGATCCAGACTGGTGGTATTGCATAACAGCTACTACCGCCCACCTCGAGACACACTCCCAAAATCTAAGGTGCACCCAATCATATCACAAAGTAATAGAATGGTATCGAAGAAATGTGCCCGATCGGAGGTGCGACCTCACTTGGCCCGGCATGGCTCCTGTTTTAGTCAGATCAAGCCGACTCGCAGGAGTCAGGGCTGCGTTAATACCTCATACAGAATCGTCGCCAAACCATCCTACTTCATTCTGGAATCTCCACCATGTACATAGTTGTTAAAGTGGTTTTTGGTATTGGCAGAGAGTATGACAATATCTGATCCCGGTCTCTTTAACAACCAAAAGCTTATTTCACACCGTGGTCATTTATATTTCAAACAATTCATAGTTCGTATCAAAATATCATATTCATTCAAAAATCATATCACTTTCGAAATCATATCATTTTCAAAATCAAATTCACTTCTAAAATCATAACCATAAAATAATTTAAACCATCATATCAAAATATTTGCATTTAAAACCATTAAATCTAAATCATAACAGTTCCAACTTAAACAGTTTAAATATTGAAATAGTTTATATATTGAAATAGTTGTAAATTAAAAATAGTTTATATTTAAAATAGGTTATAGATTAAAATAGTTTATATATTAAAAATAGTTTATATTTAAAAGTAAGTTATAGATTAAAATAGTTTACATGTTAAAAATAGTTTATATATTAAATAGTTTATATATTGAAAGGAGTTTATATCGAAAATAGTTTCGAATTAGAATTGTCTCTTCCAATTTCACAAATCAATCCAAATCAACTTTAGTTCCACAATTCAATTCAAATCATTTTTAGTCCAACAATTTCAACTAAAATGTTAGAGGTTCAATCCAAATTCTCATTAAAAATCATTTTTAATTTATATCGATTTCAAATCCAGGTTTGAACTACAAATTTAAAACGCTTCCAATTCAACAGGTTTCAAAGTTTAAATACTCAAACAAATTGTAATAACTCAATTTGATAAATTTCTTTTATATTTCAAAATTCAACCTTTAACTTTATTTAAATTTGAAATATTCACTTAATAATTTTTAATAACCATTTAAATAAAATCTTAGATTACAAATTAAATATCTAACTTCAATTATATTTAATTTGAAATTATTCACTTAATCACCCTTTTATAAATATTTAAATAAAATCTCAATTTACAAATTAAAATTAAAATTTAATATTCAATTACAATTTTATTTAAATTTGAAATTTTTATTAAATCACCTTTATAAAATCAAGTTATTAAATTATAAAAATCATATCTTTAAAAATCTTAGAATCAATAAGTTTCAAATTAATTCTTATTTAAAATAAATTACAAATTAATTCTTATTTAAATTCAATTATTAACCAATTAAAATGTCAAGTCAACTTTAATTTATCTTTCCAACCTCTATTTATTAAAGTTATTACAAAATCTATTTTAAAATATTAATATAAATTTTAAATAAATATCTTAACATATTATATATATATATTATTAGTTAAATTAAATTATTAATAAATTTTATTATATTAATTATTATTAAATTAAATCTTATTTTATTAAATGTATATTATTTTATATTAAATTATATTTTATATATTTAAAAATAATAAAATTACATGTAAAATCATAAAATTTACATTTTTCAAAACTTAACTTATAAATTTAAAATTTCCAAACATATAATTTAAAATCTAAATTTTACACATATATCAAAAATAAATCTTTATATTATATCTAAAATCAATATTTATTAAAACTCATATATTTCCTTCAAAACTTTGGAAATCATTTTCAAAAATAGACCAACGGTGTCCGCATAAAATTTTCTATTCTATGGTCAAGTGATATAGATATTTATCATTTCAATCCACAATTATTTATATTTATGGGTATATATCATTTTTAACCCGCAATCTCAAAATTTCAAAATCAATAAAATCGCTTGGATTTATCATTTCAGCCCATAACTATTTTCCCCTAATCTATAATATCGTTTGGGTATGTATCATTTCAACTCATAGGGATTTTCCTAAATAACAGGGAACTTGCAGAGTGAGAACAATAAAATAATAATATAAAATGACATAGCATATCGATGGCAAATATGATCATAATTATCAAATTGAATATATTAGATATACACTAACAGGTTGCTGGTGTCAATGTTGTCAATTTACATAGGTAAACAAATGCAAATAATAACATATCAGATTTTAACAGTTAAATTTCTAACTAATTCAAATTTTAACAACATATTTCAATCATCATTTCATGTGAATCAAATTCAGTAAATATAAGAATGTTAATCGTGAGTGATTGCTCACCTTTCGAGGCTAGAGAACAACAGAAAATGAGAAGCAACGGACAAGGGTACGCACACGGATACGGACACGACACATTAAAGAGCTGCGACAAGCACAAAACAAATTTATACGACAAGATTCAAAAAAAGATCAATATATATATATAAGTAACTTATATATATAAGCTTAGATTGAAGGAAACGAAAATATATTGAAGGAACAAATATATATATATATAAGCAACATATAACTTTTCCTGCCAATATGCATATACAACATATATATGTTTTTCACATATAGATATTTGTTCTCTGTTTTTTTCAAACAAAAAGAAGAGTTTGATGGAAACACACACACACACAAATATATATATATATATACATAGATATATATATATATATATGTAATATATATACCAATATATATATATATGTAATATAGATATATATATATACCTCTTTTGACCTGAATCGGTTGCTGCTAGGACTGACAGGATGTGGGAAAAGGCGAAGCAACGGTCGGTGATAGATGGTTTCGGAAAATAGAACAAGCAGGCTCAAAGCAAAGAAAATTTACAAATTCTCTCAGGCGGTATATATATATACATATAAAATTATAGAGGAGGAGGCAGAGGTTTTCTTGGAGAGAGAGAGGTGTTGGGTTATCCGAGCTGCTATCGTGTGTGGCGATGGGAGGGCGTAGGGCTGAAAGTCGATGTGGAGGGGCGGGAAAAGCTGTGCGAACATGGCTCGAGAGAGAAAGGGGAGTTGCGTGTTGGCTACATGGTGATGGTGGTTGACGGTGTGAGGCAGAGGCATAGTAGATGGAGCAAGGAATATATGGTGGGTTTCGGTGGTGGGTTAGCTTACTTCAGCAAGGGGAAAGGAGCAGTGAGTGGCAAGGTGGAAGACGTTGTGTGGTGAGTTGGAGGATGAAGGCCAAGTCGTGGTTAGTTGCTTGGTGGGTCTGGCGATGGGCAGATCTGGAAAGTGAAGGGGATGGCTGCTTGGGTGATGAACTGGAGGAGGGTGGTCGGGCAAAGAGTGTAGCAGGCGGTTGGTGGTGAGCGGGTGGAGATGGCAAGGCTCAGATGGAAGGTGATGGGAAGGGTTCGACGTTCGGGTTGGTGGTGATAGAGGGGAAAGGCGGCGGGTACGGTGGTTGAGGGGGTCTGGCCGCACGTGAGGCCGGCGTTTGCTGTAGCAGGGCGGAGTGGAGGCTGGAGGGTCAGGTGGCGGTGAAGGGAAGGATCAAAGGGCAGCTTGCATGGAGAATGGTGCAAGCAGATTTCTGGAGACTCGAATTGGAGGTCGAGCATAGTTTTATATATGGCTTTATACATATTTCTATGCAAACGAAGATGAACGGTAGGAGATGCAAGCTCTCCGATATATATTTTATATTTAATTTTTTTCTTCTGAAAAGCATGAAACAGAGAAAAGAGAAAGTGGAGATAGCGAAAGGTGGAGTGGCAATATATATTGAAAATAGGTAATAGTGAAGGACATCGGTTGAATTCAAAAATTATTAATAACAATGGCTACTGGTTTCTCCAGGACAAATGAAAAGACACAGAACCAAAAAGGCTAAAACGGGTACCGATACAGCTAACCGTTTCGCAGATTCTGCCGTACACCGGACGTCGAAATAAACAAGTGAATATACTGTGGAGATCGGCACGACGAGACGAACAGAATGGTACACAGATATGAGAGATACGACCATCCTATCAAAAATCAATATCCTCTACCAAAAATGCTGCTAAAACGCCAAAAATAATATAAACGGAGCTGGAACAGTCTAAATTTGGCGAAACGAAATATGACGACTCACTCAGAAAATGATTTACATTTTTATCATATAAAAATATTTAGATTTCAAAAATAATTTATTTCCATCAAATTTCAACTGATTTTAAATTGAAATTGAAAATTACACAACAGAACTAACTTTCATATTTTCTAATGAAAATCCGACAATTGCTATGTTTAAATAAACGCATACCAAATATCAAATTTTCATTGCTAAAATCAATAGTTTAAATTTCTACAAAAAGATATTTAGTTAATTATGTTATAAAAATAATTAAAATTTACGGGTTGTTACACTCTCCCCCACTCAAAACTTTTCGTCCCCGAAAAGGAACGAGATAGGAGAATAGAAGCAACAGAAAGGAAAGATAGATTCGAAATACACAGTACCGGATATAACAATTAATTCAAGACCATATAAATTTCATTTTTAATTAATTTATATCCATTTATTATTATCATTTTAACTAGCTCACTTTTAATTAACTTACATTCATACCCAATTTATTTTCAAATTTTATTTATGTTCATTTATTTTATTTCATTCACATAATATATCCTTTAATGTCAATATTATTTAAGTTCATTTTTAAACACAAATTTTATTATTCAATTTATTTTACTTACATCTTTTATAACATCAATTAAATGTATAAACATTCATTATAACAACTCAATTTTTATTTATAAATTTCCTTAACAAAATTTAATTTTTTCGAACATCTTATTACTTACATTTATATTGTATATTATTCAATTATATGTTCACATTTCATTCAAACTTTTTCCAGGTAAGTTTTATTAATGTTTCTGAGTGTAATTGAACACTATACAAATTTACCTTTTATTTACAACATTTCTATTAAGCAAAATTTAGTTTGAACATTTTTATTACCGAAGTTTCTCTTGTATAACCTTCAATTACATATTCACATTACATTTTAAGTTTTGAATATTTCGGGTAAGTTATATATGTTTTAGAATGCAATTGAGTATTTTACAAATTAATTTTCCTAGTTCAACTGTTTCAAGTTGTTTCAATCCCATTTCTCATTTTGGACACTCCAATTATTCAAAATTTTGCTTCATTTTAATAACTTGAAAACCATCACTTAATATACAACTTAAGAGTTAAATTTTCGATTTCACTTCAAACCATTTTGAAATAAATATTTACATACATATATATATATATATTGTACATCAAATCATACTCAAGAAATTCAAATCAAATCTATTTTCCAAAACAAAAGTGTAGCAAAGCTACTAAGTGGTCTCTCCACTTTGAAACTCGAAAATGAATGCCGATGATGCTGCAGTCATCATCAAAATTATTTTCCAATGACAAAAGAGGAGAGTTCTGACTTACTTCTTTTAAAATCCTTTTAGAAACAATTTCCATTCAAAAATACTTTCAAATAATATATTTTTCAAAACTTTGAAAAACAAATTTTGAAAGGCACCAAATATTAAATTCTCAAATCCTTAATTTAAATTCATTTCATTTGCAAATCAGATTTATAAACCATGTTTTAAAAATTTCAACTCCTATAACATACACAATAGTTAATGGTTTAAGAATGTTGACAAAACAATAAATGATAATCTGGCATTATCATTTCTAAAACCAATTCATTTAACTATCTAATTTCAGAGAATTATACTTTTATATAAAATATAATCATACAAAATTATTTCATCATCAATTTCAAAAACAATATTATGTTTGTTTGCTCTGTTCAAGTGTTTTGGAATTCCTATCGATAGTGTTGGCCAGACGAATCGATCGAAACCCAAAATTCAAACTTAACAACTCAAACAACACAATATAAAACATTTTTATATCAATTACAAATACGCTCCCTCAGGATGATTCAAGAATGGATTATAGAACAAGGATAGAGATTCAAATTTTAGAGCGATCCTAATCGAAGAGAATTCTACTAAGAAGATAGGCTTAAAAGGAAAGTAAGATAATAAAATTACAAAAGAGGAAAGATGGATAGACTTATATTAATCGTGACGACTTTAACCGGGTCAACCGAGACTTAGAAAAATGAGAATATCATCAATGAAAACCAGGACAAACCTGTTGAGAACATCGTGGAAACGTGATTCACGAGATCGACAAAGAAGGCATGAGCATTAATTAATCTAAAGGGCATGACTAACCATTCATAGAAACCATTCGTCCGGGAGGAAGGACAACAGGTCGAGCTCCAGGAATAAGATCGATGCAGAATTCAATTTCCCGCTTAGAAGAGAGAGAAGTGACTTCACCAAACATCAGGATAATCCCTGACTACCAGGGTGGAGTCAAGATTACAAGGCTGAGACTCAAGCGAAAAGATAAACTGCGTGCATAATCCTGAGGCAATGGACATTCGATCCCAAGAGAATTACCCTGGTCATCTACTAAAAGAAACGATTCGGGCTTTGCAAGAGGTAACAGCATCAAAACTGAGGATATAGAAATCTCTGGTGAATCGACGCCTATTGTAAAGTAGTTTCACCCCTTTACAAATCATACTAAGGTTGGCGGAACCGCCGATGGGATTAGTCACACACAAGGACAAAGTTGCAAATTAAGGCTGCAAGATGTGTTCAAATTTATTACAGAGATCAATAGAAATAGAGCTATGGGTTGCTCCAGTATCAAGAAGAACATGAACGGGAAAGAAAAGAATAGATTTTAGAACGAAGGGAAAGTTCCTAAAATTCAAAAGAAATCCAAACCAAAGAGGATCCTAGCATAGAATTTCCAGCTCGAACGAAGATGTTATGTAATTAATTCTACTCATTCTAGGGTATTACTACCATATCTCTAATAAGTTTTTACTTCATATGTTAAGTTTTGCCTAAACCAAAGGTCTAATAGAACTTGTAACGACCTGCTATTTCGAACTATTCAAATGGATAATCATCCACTCATGTCAGACTAAAATTGCTCAAAATAACATATTGTTAATTTATATTTGGCAAAACTTAGCATATACAGTAAATAAATCAATCACATAATCACAGACACAAAGTAATATAACAATAAGCAGCGGAATAGATAAATAGTAGTTTGTAACAACCCGCTATTTTGGACCATTCAAATAGACAATAAATCCACACATGCCAGACTTGAATGATTTAAAACAATGGATTGTAAAATAAAATTTGGCAAAACTCAGCATATACAGTAAATAAAATAATCACAGATCACAGACACAAAGTAATATAACAATAATGCAGCGAAAACAAAAGAATAGTAGTTCATGAAACTACTATATATATATAACAGAGTTAAACAAGATACAACGGAAGTCTCGATAGATATCTCAATACAATAGTCAAATAAAAGATCAGAATATATCACTGGAATCAACTGAATATCTGAAAGCTGGATAGATAGCTGGATCTCCAAGCAAAGCTCCAACTCCAAAGGTGAGCTTTGAATACTGGTACACTCAGTCTGACCCGAGCGTAAAGAAAACACAAAACACTCGAGTCAGGATTAACATTCTTATATCAATAAATCCAACTCAAGTGAAATAACGACTAAAATACAAGTAACTCAAAGGATGTTTGGGATATCCATCCTCTAAGGATCCGTTAACTATCTACTATGTAGTAGTGTACGCTAAGTAGATATGCCTATCAGTAATATAAAGTATCGAAATAGCGTTAAGGCGTTACCATTATCCCCCTTAACACATTTTATATAAGCATCATAATCTATACAGCACTGTAAACTCCACCGTAAACTAGTGGGCTATCAGGGAGTACTCCATAGGTATAACACAAAACAAATCGTAGTGGTCGCGTATAGGGATACAAGTATGACAAGGCACATGAGGCAATACCCAAGGTAGTGAAACTACCATTTGCCTGATCCGGACTGGTGAGAACGCATCGTCGCAACGATCGCAACACCGCGAAACAACACTCCCGAATCAAGGGTGCGCACCAATCAAAAACAAGTAATGAGTAGTTTACGAAGAAGTGTGTCCGCTAGAGGTAGCTAACCTTACTGGCCCGGCACGGCTCATATTTAAGTCATTTCCAATTTGACACAAGTGTCAAGGTCATCCATTATCGTTCTCTTTCTTCAAATCCAGCAACGTCATCATTCCAACCACTTCATTCTGGATCACACTCCGCGTATAATAGTTATTAAAGTGGTTTTCGGTTTGGATAGAGAGTATGTCCCAAACTGATCCCGGACTCTTCAATAACTACGTAATTATTACACCGATTGGTCATTTAATAAACTTTCAAAATAGTTTATATTTCAAAATCAAAATATCGTTGCCATTTCAAAACCATATCAATACGATATCACTTCCATTTCAAAACCAAATACGATATCATTTCCATTTCAAATATATCCATCTCAAATATATCCATTTACAAAATCTTAGTACTTCAAAGTTATAACACTTTCTAAATCAACACTTTGGAAATCATAATTCTTTGGAAATCAACATTTAGAAATCATGGTGCTTTGGAATCATAACACTTTCCTCTTAACCAGTTTAGATATTAAAATTTGTATATATAATAAAATAGTTTATAAATAAAATAGTTTATATAAATAGCTATAAGTTTAAAATAGTTTATAATAAAATAATTTATATTAAAATGATTTATGTTAAAATATCTTATATTAACATAATTTGTAAAGTAAAATATCAATAGTTTTAAATATAATTTAAAATTACTTTATAAAATAAAATAGTTTCCTCGACTTTCATAAATCGATCCAAATCAATTCGAGTTCCAAATTCCAAATTTAATCAAATCTAAATCATCAATTTCAATTCCAATTCAATTAAACATTTCCAAGTTATATCCCAATTCAAAACTTCAAATATTCCACATTTCAAAAACTAAATTCGATAATTCCATTTATATCTCAATTTAATTTCATTTCATTTAGTTTCTGAGATATTTCTTTAATCATTTCAATACATCTAAATACAACTTCAATTTACAAATTTATATAAACAAAATATCCCCTTTAAGTTTATATAAGTTGAAATATTCATTTAAGCCACTCTTTAATCAAATTCAAGTTATAAAACATATCTTAAAATTTCAAATTTAATAGATTTCAAATCAAACTTATTTAAGTATACTTCTTAAATAATTAAGAATTCCAAATCAATTTCAAATTATCTTTCAACCTGAAACATTATAAACTCTATATTTGAAAATATAATTTTACATAAATACTTAAACATATTTCATATTGATTCAAATCAACTTTAATAAATCTTTAAAATCAATATTTATTAAAACCATAAATTTCTTTCAAAACCATAGAAATCATTTTCAAAATATTTATATATATAGACCAACGGTGTCCGTATAAGATTTTCTACCATATGGTCAAGTGATACGGATATTTATCATTTCAATCCGTAATTTAAATTATATACGGGTATATATCTTTTCAACCCGTAATCCCAAATGTAATTCAATGAAAATCGCTTCGGTTTATCATTTCAACTCATAACGATTTTCTCCTATTCTACAGATCGTTCAAGTATGTATCATTTCAACCCATAGTAAATTCTATACTAACAGGGAACTTGCAGAGTGATAACAAATATGATAATAATATAACAGACATATATCATCAATATAAATAACAGATAATGGTGTCAGATGTCACAAGTGAACAGATACAGATAATGACATATATATAGCAATATAAATAACAGATAATGGTGTCAGGTGTCACAGGTGAATAGATACAGATAATGACATATACATAGCAATATAAATAACTAACAGCAGCATATTTCAGTTGACGTTTCAATTGAAATCAAATTTAATAAATAAAAGAACGTTAATCGTGAGTGATCGCTCACCTTTCGAGGCTAGATAGATTCGACAATGGAATGAGTTTTCGGATCTAAGCACGAATTCCAGAGTGAAGAAAGATTGGCACGAATTCGCTGAATAGAGCTGATAACAGGAATTGGTGAAAACAAATTAAATCAGTTTCGATCTAAACTGAAAATGTATACATTATTATCATATTATATATATATATATAATTTTCAATATTTTAAATTTAAGACAAATATTAAAATAATTTAAAATTTTAAAAAAATCATTATTCTTAAAACACATAGATTTTAAACACATAGATTTTAAAGTCAAAAATAAAGTTAAAACACATATAACTTAAAGTCAATATACTTACAAATGCATAAACATAGGTATAAACGTGCATACATACTATTTTTAAAAGTCAATAATTATAAAAGAAATCAACATAACTTGATATACTTAAATATATATAAACTGTAAAGATCTAAAATATGCTACAGTCTTTTCAAACATTGTATATATATAAACAGGACAGAGATAACTTTTATATACCACCCGGATTCCATATAAAATTTGTATATACAAAAAAAATCAACAAAATATATAAACGTATAGACACAGCTTTAAACAAATATACAAACTCATATGTATATGCAGGTCTGAAACCGAGCAAAAGAAATATATATAAACATACCATTATTAATATAACAGACATATATATAATATGTACTGAAATAACAAAATCAATGATCCCAAAATATACACATATATATCACTGTGTATGAGTATATCATTGTAAATATATATATAGTACTTCCTTACTTTCTTATGCAATACATACAAACCACATAAAATTTTCACTGTAAAACAGATATTTTAAACAACACATACTTTAAAATAACTCAGATTTCTATATATATACACTTATTTATTCATTTTTGAAATGGTAACATCACCACAAACACCATACACTGTATCCACTTACAAAGCAAAAAAACAAACATATCCAACAGATTATATATTTATAAACAAATATAACTTATACAATAAACCAACAGATCGATCAATATAAAACAACTTATATAATTCCTTTTATGTAAACATGACATATACATCTATAACATATACGCAAACTTTATATAACAGATAAATATATATCTAGTTATATATATATATTCTATATATAACATATATAAAATTTAAAGCAATATACTGTTAACAAATATACTATATACCTTAATAAAGAAGATGGGCTGTTGAGTTGAATGACGAGGGTGCAACTATGCGACTGTTGTTCGACGGAAAACGATGCAGAGGAGGAGAAGTGCTCGGCTAAGAGTTGCAGGAGTGGGAAGGTGGCTGCGAAGGCTAGGAATTGGTCGGGAAAAAGAATTTTGGTGGAGGAGTGCTACTGGAAGGGCATGGCCGATGCGAGATCTTGTGGCCGAAGTGGCGGAGAGGCTGGCAGAGCTGGGTGCGCGAGCTGCTCGCGGCGGCTGGAGGAAGGGAGGATCTAGTGGGAAGTCTCGGCTGGGCTTGGATTCTCTGGAGGCGGAGATTGGTGGCGCGGGCGAGGTGAGGCGTGGGTGGAACGGCGGGTTGTTTGGTGGAAGGTGCAGAGATGTATTGGGTGAAAAGGGAGGAAGAGTTATGAGGTTGCGACAGCCATTTATATACATATGTCTTTTTTTTTTAAAATCTGAGAGTGAAGTGAGAGCTGGAGGAAGAAAAGAAAAGGAGAGGAAATATGAATAGCAGCTATAATTTGAATACGAGTGGATGAATGGAAATAGTATATATTAAAATATATATTTTCTCAATAGAAACAACGAAAGAAGACAGAACGAGGCAAAAATATTGGGACCAGCAAAAGAGAAAAAAAATGAAACGACACATATTGAAACGGTAAGAATATCAAAATTTAGACATCGATTACGGGGAAGAAATAAAAGCTAATGTCTATTCGTATTACACAATGGAAAATGAAAGATCACAACGAAACAAAAGACGTACCGTTATGGTTTAACTGTTCCGCGTGTTTCACTGCGTACCGGACACCGAAGCATCCAAATGAATATACTGCGGGGATCAGCACGACGAGACGATCAAAACGGCATACAGATATCAGTGGTACAATTGAATTATAAAAATTCGAATTTTATACTAGCAGAAAATGCAGTAAAAACGCAGAAAAATAAGATCGACGGAGCTAAAGAAGTCCGAATTTGGAAAAACGAAAAATGACGTCTTGCTCAGAAGATGATTTACAATTTTTCTATATAAAAATATTCAGGTTTGGAAAACATTTTATTATCATCGATTTTAACTGATATAAATTGGAATAAAATTACACTAGAAAATAAACTTCCAAATTATCTGATGAAAATTTACCAGTTGCTATGTCTGATTAGACGTATTCCAAATATCAAATTTTTATTTTAAAATTTTATCATTTAAAATTTCACAAAATTTCAACTAATTACGTTATTAAAATAGTTAAAATTTACGGGTCGTTACACTCTCCCCCACTCAAAACTTTTCGTCCCCGAAAAGGAATGAGGTAGGAGAATAGAAACAACCAGAAAGAAAATAGATTGGAATATAAGTAAAACAATTAATTTAAACCATATAAATTTCAATTTAAATTAATTAATATTTAACAATTTGGTTTAATCCCTCTGAGTTCACTTAAGTTAAATCAATCTATCTATTTCTAAATTCATTATCTTATTATCTAGTCATCCTTAATTAACAATTTCTAGATCATCAATTTGTATAATCATTTATTGTACTCATATTTTATTCAACAAATTTAATTCTTTTATTCCAAATTATTATTAAGTTTATTCCACTTAATATATCTTATTACGTATATTTAAACCATATAAATTTCAATTTAAATTAATTTATATTCAATAATTGGTTTAAATTTAAGGTATTTCCATAAGTTGATCTAATTTCAATTTGTTAATTCTTTCAGAACAAAATTTATTATATTCATCTCATTCAATTAACTTATTATTCTATCATCTTTATTAGCATTTTTTTAAATTAAAATCTAAGTGTATAACATTTATTATAAACACTCAAATTTTATTTATAAAATCATTTTATATTGTATATTATCCAATTACATTTTAACTTCTGAATAATTTAGGTAAGTTATATTGAAATGCAATTTAGTACTATACAAATAAAATTTCCAAATTCAATTATTTCAAGTTTAAATATTTATCCAAAATTTTTGACTTCGATTTATAATTGAAATCATCTTTAAATCATAAACTTAAGAATTTAAATCTCCGATTTACTTCAAACAATTTTGAGATAAATATATATAGTATATATCAGATCAAAATTAAATCTTTATATATATAATAAATCAGGTCATACCACAGAAATTCAAATCAAATTAAATTTTCGAACAAAGTGTAGCAAAGCTACTGAATGGTCTCTACATTTCGAAACTCGAAAATGAATATCGATGATGCGGCCGCCATCACCGAAATTATTTTCCAGCGACAAAAGAGAAGAGTACTGATTTATTTAAACATTAAAATTCTTTGAAAATCATTTATATTCGAAAATACTTTATATAATATACATTTAAAATTTTAAAACCAGAGTTTGGAATCATCGGAAATTAAATTCTCAAATTCCTGATTTAAATTTATTTAAATTCCAAATCAATTTATACCATGTTTATAAATTCATTTAGAACAATAAATGATAATCAAATATTATCATTTCAAACAACCAATGTATTAACCTCTTTTTTTCAGAAAATTTTACTTATATATATATATATTATATAATCATACGAATCTATTCAATTTACCAAATTTGGAAATAATATTGTGTCGGTTTGCTCTATTCAAGTGTTTTGGAAATCCTATCGATAGCGTTGATCAGACGAATCGATCGAAAACCCAAATCAACATCAACAACTCAAACAACACAATATATAAAACATTTTAATATTAATTACAAATACACTCCCTCACTTGATAATTCATGAATGGATTTCAAAGCAAAGATGGAATTCAAAGTAGAGGAACTCTAATCAAATAGAATTTAACTAAAAGATAGACTCGATAGGGAGATAAGGTGATTGAATTTCAAATTGGAAGATGGATAAATTTATATAAATCGCGGGTAACCTTAACTGGGTCAACCGTGACTTCACAAATACGATCGATGCGGAATTATGAATCAAATCGACATCAGATCCCAAGAGATAGAATTCGGGTAAAGCAAAAGATAGCAGCATCTAAACTGAGGATACAAAAATCTCTGATGAATCAATGCCTGTTGTAAAGGAGTTTCACCCCTTTACAAATCATTCAGAGAATGGCGAAACCGCCGATTTATTATAGAGATTATTCGAAGTGGAGTTATGGGATACTCCAGAATTAAAAAGACATGAATAAGAGAGACACGAATGGACTTTGGAACCGAAGGGAATGTTCCAAAATTCAAAGAAACCAAGTCAAAGAAGAAGGAATTCAAGCTCGAACGAACGTGATTCTGTAATCGAATCTACTCTATATGCTGAGTTTTGCCTAAAACCAGAGCTCTGATACCAACTGTAATAACCCGCTATTTTGGACCATTCAAATCGACAATAAATCCACACATGCCGGACTTGAATAATTCAAAACACTGGATTGTAAATAAAATTTGGCAAAACTTAGCATATATAGTAAATAAAATAATCATAGATCACAGACACAGAGTAATATAACAATAATGCAGCGGAAACAAAAGAATAGTAGTTCATGAAACTGCTATATATATATAACAGAGTTAAACAAGATACAACAGAAGTCTCGAATAGATAGATATCTCATTACAATAGTCAAATACAAGATCAGAATATATCACTGGAATCAACTGAATATCTGAAAGCTGGATAGATAGCTGGATCTCCAAGCGAAGCTCCAACTCCAAAGGTGAGCCTCGAATACTGGTACACTCAGTCTGACCCGAGCATAAAGAAAACACAAAACACTCGAGTCGGGATTAACATTCTTATATCAATAAATCCAACTCAAGTGAAATAACGACTGAAATACAAGTAACTCAAAGGATGTTTGGGATATCCATCCTCTAAGGATCCGTTAACTATCTACTATGTAGTAGTGTACGCTAAGTAGATAATGCCTATCAGTAATATAAAGTATCAAAATAGCGTTAAGGCGTTACCATTATCCCCCTTAACACATTTTATATAAGCATCATAGTCTATACAGCACTGTAAACTCCACCGTAAACTAGTGGGCTATCAGGGAGTACTCCATAGGTATAACACAAAACAAATCGTAGTGGTCGCGTATAGGTATACAAGTATGACAAGGCACATGAGGCAATACCCAAGGTAGTGACACTACCGTTTGCCTGATCCGGACTGGTGAGAACGCATCGTCGCAACGATCGCAACACCGCGAAACAACACTCCTGAATCAAGGGTGCACACCAATCAAAAACAAGTAATGAGTAGTTTACGAAGAAGTGTGTCCGCTAGAGGTAGCTAACCTCACTAACCCGGCACGGCTCCTGTTTAAGTCATTTCCAATTTGACACAAGTGTCAAGGTCATCCATTATCGTTCTCTTTCTTCAAATCCAGCAACGTCATCATTCCAACCACTTCATTCTGGATCACACTCCGCGTATAATAGTTATTAAAGTGGTTTTCGGTTTGGACAGAGAGTATGTCCCTTACCGATCCCGGACTCTTCAATAACTACGTAATTATTACACCGATTGGTCATTTAATAAACTTTCAAAATAGTTTATATTTCAAAATCAAAATATCATTGCCATTTCAAAACCATATCAATACGATATAACTTCCATTTCAAAACCAAATACGATTTCATTTCCATTTCAAATATATCCATCTCAAATATATCCATTTACAAAATCTTAGTACTTCAAAGTTATAACACTTTCTAAATCAACACTTTGGAAATCATAATTCTTTGGAAATCAACGTTTAGAAATCATGGTGCTTTGGAATCATAACACTTTCCTCTTAACCAGTTTAGATATTAAAATTTGTATATATAATAAAATAGTTTATAAATAAAATAGTTTATAAAAATAGCTATAAGTTTAAAATAGTTTATAATAAACTAATTTATATTAAAATAGCTTATATTAACATAATTTATAAAGTAAAATATCAATAGTTTTAAATATAATTTAAAATTACTTTATAAAATAAAATAGTTTCCTCGACTTTCATAAATCCATCCAAATCAATTCGACTTCCAAATTCCAAATTTAATCAAATCTAAATCATCAATTTCAATTCCAATTCAATTAAACATTTCCAAGTAATATCGATTTCAAATACCGATTTGAACCACAAATAAACCATTTTAATTTCAATATATTTCAAAACTTCAAATATTCCACATTTCAAAAACTAAATTCGATAATTCCATTTGTATCTCAATTTAATTTCATTTCATTTAGTTTCTGAGATATTTCTTTAATCATTTCAATACATCTAAATACAAATTCAATTACAAATTTATATAAACAAAATATCCCATTTAAATTTATATAAGTTGAAATATTCATTTAAGCCACTCTTTAATCAAATTCAAGTTATAAAACATATCTTAAAGTTTCAAATTTAATAGATTTCAAATCAAACTTATTTAAGTATACTTCTTAAATAATTAAGAATTCCAAATCAATTTCAAATTATCTTTCAACCTGAAACATTATAAACTCTATATTTTAAAATATAATTTTACATAAATACTTAAACATATTTCATATTGATTCAAATCAACTTTAATAAATCTTTAAAATCAATATTTATTAAAACCATAAATTTCTTTCAAAACCATAGAAATCATTTTCAAAATATTTATATATATAGACCAACGGTGTCCGTATAAGATTTTCTACCCTATGGTCAAATGATACGGATATTTATCATTTCAATCCGTAATTTAAATTATATACGGGTATATATCTTTTCAACCCGTAATCCCAAATGTAATTCAATGAAGATCGCTTGGGTTTATCATTTCAACCCATAACGATTTTCTCCTATTCTACAGATCGTTCGGGTATGTATCATTTCAACCCATAGTAAATTCTATACTAACAGGGAACTTGCAGAGTGATAACAGATATGATAATAATATAACAGACATATATCATCAATATAAATAACAGATAATGGTGTCAGATGTCACAAGTGAACAGATACAGATAATGACATATATATAGCAATATAAATAACAGAAAATGGTGTCAAGTGTCACAGGTGAACAGATACAGATAATGACATATACATAGCAATATCAATAACTAACAGCACATATTTCAATTGACGTTTCAATTGAAATCAAATTTAATAAATAAAAGAACGTTAATCGTGAGTGATCGCTCACCTTTCGAGGCTAGATAGATCCGACAATGGAATGAGTTTTCGGATCCAAGCACGAATTCCAGAGTGAAGAAAGATTGGCATGAATTCGCTGAATAGAGCTGATAATAGGAATTGGTGAAAAAAAATTAAATCAGTTTCGATCTAAACTAAAAATATATACATTATTATCATATTATATATATATATATATATATAATTTTCAATATTTTAAATTTAAGACAAATATTAAAATAATATAAAATTTTAAAAAAATCTATAACAACCCGCATATTTATCGATTGCATATTTAAATATTTTATTTAAGTATAACATCGTTCGTCGGATTATAGTCCAAAAATCCACTTTTTGCAAATGGCCGAATTAGGACTCGGGACCACTTCCATTGAGTCCGAAATGACGTTTGCGATCTTTTTGAGTATAAGCTTCGATATGTTTGGAGTAAGTCAAATTTGGCTACTTTTTCTATTGGGTTTTGGGTTTGGGTTCAACCCAATGTACTATCTTTATACCCTAGCCCAGTCCTCTCTTCATTCATTAGCTCATTCATTTTTTCTCTCTATCAAAACTGAAAATGGGGAGAGGAATGGGAAATTAGAATTGCCAAACCCTAAATCTAATTTCAAACTCCAAATTCTTGCTCCAAATTGAAGTAGAAGCTAAGGTAAGCTTCATCTTCATCTTCTCCATCTCTTCTCCTCTTCAATTTCAGAAATTTCCTAAGCCCTAATTTAGGAAATGCTTGTTTTGATCTAGATTGAAGCTTGTAGAGTTGAAGTGGAGAACGGTTGGTCTTCTCTTTGCAATTGAGCTCCTTCTTCTTTGTTTTTGAGTTAAAAACGTGAGTTTTGAACTCACATCTACTTCTCTTGATATCATTGATGTTAGGTATGAATTCCTAACACTTAATGATGTTCATTTGCTTTTGATATGAATTGGTTTTATGAATATGCCGATTTTTGGTGTTTTGAAGTCAATCTTTAAAAATCCTAGCTTTGTTGTTTGAACATGCTTTAGGTGGTGTTTCGGAGAGTCTATAAGGCTGGGTTGTCGCTTGGCATAAATCCCTAGTCTTCGTCGCTCGTCCGATCGCTTCCGTTTTAGATTTTCGCCCTTTTTGGGCTAGGCTGATTTTTGCCTACCAGGAAATTTCAGACGTCTGGATGGAATTTCAGACGTCTGGATTCAAATTCAGACGTCTGGTTGGAAAATCCAGACGTCTGGAATTAGTTACTGGAAAACGCAAAAAGGCAGAGGAAAAATCCAGACGTCTGGAAAACCAACCAGACGTCTGGCAGACGTCTGGTTGGAATTTCAGACGTCTGAAATGTGCAGTTTTGCCTATTTTGGGCCAGAACTTAGGGCCAGACGTCTGGATCAATCCCCCAAACGTCTGGAACTGTTCACTTAGCCTATTTTGGGCTGTTTTGAGTTGAATTTCCATTGTTTAATCGATTCGTGTTGATCCAATTAGTTGTTATTGCATTCCTTGACTTCAATGATTCTTTTTTAGATTTCGTACATGGGTTTCTATATAATGATCTTTTTAAATTGTATTAAAAGCTCGTTTCCCCAATTTCTAATTTCTATTTAAAACACACACATAGTTTTGCACTCCGAGCGAAGAGGGAGGAGAATTAAATGATTAGATAAAACGCGTGCTATGAACACGTGCGTTCATCTTTTCAGTTAATTCCTAATCTATTCGTTTGATCGTTTTGACCTTCGGGTCTGGTTTACCGATGAGATGAGGTGAACTTTGTACTTCTTTGAGTGTGAAATTGACTAAAGGGTAGTAAACCATTTAGTGCGAACGTGGGGTATGGGACTCACATTAACATTTTCCAGGTTCCTTACTGAGAGTTGTGACACATTCCGCCGGACAGTGGTGTCCAGTACCGCCACTACGGTTTGTTGCCTTCGGGCGTTGCCTTTTTAGCGTTGCCTTTTGGCGTTGCCCTCGGGGTTTGTTGCCTTCGGGCTTGAGCCTTCGGGGTTTGTTGCCTTTTGGCGTTGCCTTTTTGGCGTTGCCTTCGGGCGTTGCCTTTTGGCGTTGCCTTCGGGCGTTGCCTTTTGGCGTTGCCTTCGGGCGTATGGATCCTTGTACTGAGCTCGAGCATCTTTTGTTTCTTTGACTATTACATTTCCCTAGTGTATCGCCCTTCGGTGTAGGTTCTTTGAACCGCACGATATATAGCGATTACCTTATGGAAACTTGTGTTACCTTTGTTGGTATTTGTTATTTGCCTTTTGGCTTGTTTGGGATATGATATCCTTTGTTTATTTGAGTTGCCTATGATATGAGGCTTGTTATTATTCATCTTATGTTAGATGGTTATCTCTTTTGGAGATATTTGTGGTACTTTATGATCTTGTATGTTCATTATCATTTAGTTTATCTGACTGATTTGTTTAGCTAGAGTGACCCGTGTATTTTATACTCGGGTCAGACCGAGATGTTTCAGGTTAGGTACTTTGGACTTAGCCTATTTTGCTTCCGCATGGACTACTCCGCTAGCTCCTTTTTGTCATAGCTTTTTATGTAGTCCTTATCCGTTGTAACTCTGATATGTATTCTTGTGAACACGTCTGTATATTGTGGTTTGCTATACCACTGGATATGTATCATTTTGTATACTCTGTTTTGTATCAGTATATGTGTTTATGATGATCAACTGTTCTGTGATGTATATTACATTTGAGTTGTCATATTCTGTTCTGATAGATCCTTCAGCCACCTATGGCTTTGTATTAAGTATTTATTGGATATGTCGATCCATTTAGGTAAGAAGTGGCATCGTCAGCGTATTCAATAGATAATTAAGACGAGGCTATAGATGGTCGCTCCTAACCAGCTCTATTCTCCGCATTAGCAGACGGTGTTACCTCATAATACTCTTTGCTAATGTGGGTCTCGGAGTGGGGCGTCACAGCTTGGTATCAGAGCTGAGTTCAGAACAAAATATGATAAACATAGAACAGAGACACATATTACGGTACATTAAAGTGTGCACGAATGTTACGAATTTTTGAATCATCGTGCCTTGAGTCTTTATAGTGACTATTATGTCATTCAGTTTGTTCAGCTTATTTCATCCATTTTATGAATCGAGTATTCTATGAATATCTCGATGACTCCATTTTTGTATTTATTGATTTTGGATGGAAAACAGCAATTTAAAATCTTTGCAAATCTTTTTCATAAGATTTATTTATAAGTATAATTGGATTTTGTTCTTAAACGAGCAAAGAATATTCTCAAAACTTTTAAGAGATATTTTTATCATATAGAAGATGATTTTGTGATTGTATTGCCCATTAAGTGCTTTAAGAATTCTGGTCGAAGCGCTTGATCAACGTTATCGATAGGAATCTCCTAAACGCTTTGATGAGACAGTCAGGCACGATATATTGACTTGTAAAAATGTAAAATTTTTCTAAAAAGATGTTACATAGAGATAATTGTAATTTTTGAAGTTTTAGTTTTTCGGGAAAGAATATTATTTAAAAAGAACTCCTTCTTTCCGGTGCTCTTATCCTTGTGACTCCCGAAAGGGAAATCGTGTCACCAACGCCTTTTGTGTAAGCAACAAGCGGTTGTTTCTTTGTTTATGTCCGAATGGAATGACCTTTTTACCTAGTTCATCGGACGTTTTGTTATACATCGTGTTGTTGAGCATCGGTGCATTTGACGTATTGTTTGTACCACGTCGGTGTTTCTAAAAAGATGGAGCTTACCTTAGCTTCTACTTCAATTTGGAGCAAGAATTTGGAGTTTGCAATTGGATTTAGGGTTTGGCAATTCTAATTTCCCATTCCTCTCCCCATTTTCAGTTTTGATAGAGAAAAAGAAATGAATGAGCTAATGAATGAAGAGAGGGCTGAGCTCGAAAGGATATCACGTCGGTGTTTCGAATTATTTGACGTATTGTTTGTACCACGTCGGTGTTTTGATCTAGATTGAAGCTTGTAGAGTTGAAGTGGAGAACGGTTGGTCTTCTCTTTGCAATTGAGCTCCTTCTTCTTTGTTTTTGAGTTAAAAAGGTGAGTTTTGAACTCACATCTACTTCTCTTGATATCATTGATGCTAGGTATGAATTCCTAACACTTAATGATGTTCATTTGCTTTTGATATGAATTGGTTTTATGAATATGCCGATTTTTGGTGTTTTGAAGTCAATCTTTAAAAATCCTAGCTTTGTTGTTTGAACATGCTTTAGGTGGTGTTTCAGAGAGTCTATAAGGCTGGGTTGTCGCTTGGCATAAATCCCTAGTCTTCGTCGCTCGTCCGATCGCTTCCGTTTTGGAATTTCGCCCTTTTGGGCTAGGCTGATTTTTGCCTACCATGAAATTTCAGACGTCTGGATGGAATTTCAGACGTCTGGATGGAATTTCAGACGTCTGGATTCAAATTCAGACGTCTGGTTGGAAAATCCAGACGTCTGAAATTAGTTACTGGAAAACGCAAAAAGGTAGAGGAAAAATCCAGACGTCTGGAAATCCAACCAGACGTCTGGTTGGAATTTCAGACGTCTGAAATGTGCAATTTTGCCTATTTTGGGCCAGAACTTAGGGCCAGACGTCTGGATCAATCCCCTAGACGTCTGAATCAATCCCCCAGACGTCTGGAACTGTTCACTTAGCCTATTTTGGGCTGTTTTGAGTTGAATTTCCATTGTTTAATCGATTCGTGTTGATCCAATTAGTTGTTATTGCATTCCTTGACTTCGATGATTCTTTTTTAGATTTCATACACGAGTTTTTATAAAATGATCTTTTTAAATTGTATTAAAAGCTCGTTTCCCCAATTTCTAATTTCTATTTAAAACACACACACAGTTTTGCACTTCGAGCGAAGAGGGAGGAGAATTAAATGATTAGATAAAACGTGTGCTATGAACACGTGCGTTCATCTTTTCAGTTAATTCCTAATCTATTCGTTTGATCATTTTGACCTTCGGGTCTGGTTTACCGATGAGATGAGGTGAACTTTGTACTGCTTTGAGTGTGAAATTGACTAACGGGTAGTAAACCGTTTAGTGCGAACGTGGGGTATGGGACTCACGTTAACATTTTCCAGGTTCCTTACTGAGAGTTGTGACACATTCCGCCGGACAGTGGTGTCCAGTACCGCCACTACGGTTTGTTACCTTCGGGCGTTGCCTTTTTGGCGTTGCCTTCGGGGTTTGTTGCCTTCGGGCTTGAGCCTTCGGGGTTTGTTGCCTTTTGGCGTTGCCTTTTGGTGTTGCCTTCGGGGTTTGTTGCCTTCGGGCTTGAGCCTTCGGGGTTTGTTGCCTTTTGGCGTTGCCTTCGGGTGTTGCCTTTTGGCGTTGCCTTCGAGCGTTGCCTTCGGACGTATGGATCCTTGTACTGAGCTCGAGCATCTTTTGTTTCTTTGACTATTACATTTCCCTAGTGTATCGCCCTTCGGTGTAGGTTCTTTGAACCGCACGATATATAGCGATTACCTTATGGAAACTTGTGTTACCTTTGTTGGTATTTGTTATTTGCCTTTTGGCTTGTTTGGGATATGATATCCTTTGTTTATTTGAGTTTCCTATGATATGAGGCTTGTTATTATTCATCTTATGTTAGATGATTTGGTTATCTCTTTTGGAGATATTTGTGGTACTTTATGATCTTGTATGTTCATTATCATTTAGTTTAACTCACTGATTTGTTTAGCTAGACTGACCCGTGTATTTTATACTCGGGTCAGACCGAGATGTTTCAGGTTAGGTACTTTGGACTTAGCCTATTTTGCTTCCGCATGGACTACTCCGCTAGCTCCTTTTTGTCATATCTTTTTGTGTAGTCCTTATCCGTTGTAACTCTGATATGTATTCTTTTGAACTCGTCTGTATATTGTGGTTTGCTATACCACTGGATATGTATCGTTTTGTATACTCTGTTTTGTATCAGTATATGTGTTTATGATGATCAACTGTTCTGTGATGTATATTACATTTGAGTTGTCATATTCTGTTCTGATAGATCCTTCAGCCACATATGGCTTTGTATTAAGTATTTATTGGATATGTCGATCCATTTAGGTAAGAAGTGGCATCGTCGGCGTATTCAATAGATAATTAAGACGAGGCTATAGATGGTCGCTCCTAACTAGCTCTATTCTCCGCATTAGCAGACGGTGTTACCTCGTAATACTCTTTGCTAATGTGGGTCTCGGAGTGGGGCGTCACAAAATCATTATTCTTAAAACACATAGATTTTAAACACATAGATTTTAAAGTCAAAAATAAAGTTAAAACACATATAACTTAAAGTCAATATACTTACAAATGCATAAACATAGGTATAAACGTGCATACATACTATTTTTAAAAGTAAATAATTATAAAAGAAATCAATATAACTTGATATACTTTAATATATATAAACTGTAAAGATCTAAAATATGCTACAGTCTTTTCAAACATTGTATATATATAAACATGACAGAGATAACTTTTATATACCACCCGGATTCCATATAAAATTTGTATATACAAAAAAAATCAAAAATATATATAAACGTATATACATAGCTTTAAACAAATATACAAACTCATATGTATATGCAGGTCTGAAACCGAGCAAAAGAAATATATATAAACATACCATTATTAATATAACAGACATATATATATAATATGTACTGAAATAACAAAATCAATGATCCCAAAATATACACATATATATCACTGCGTATGAGTATATCATTGTAAATATATATATTACTTCCTTACTTTCTTATGCAATACATACAGACCACATAAATTTTTCACTGTAAAACGGATATTTTAAAACAACACATACTTTAAAATAACTCAGATTTCTATATATATACACCTATTTATTCATTTTCGAAATGGTAACATCACCACAAACACCATACATTGTATCCACTTACAAAGCCAAAAACAAACATATCCAACAGATTATATATTTATAAACAAATATAACTTATACAATAAACCAACAGATCGATCAATATAAAATAACTTATATAATTCCTTTTATGTAAACAGGACATATACATCTATAACATATACGCAAACTTTATATAACAGATAAATATATATCTAGTTATATATATATATATATATTCTATATATAACATATATAAAATTTAAATCAATATACTATTAACAAATATACTATATACCTTAATAAAGAAGATGGGCTGTTGAGTTGAATGACGAGGGTGCAACTATGTGGCTGCTGTTCGACGGAAAACGATGCAGAGGAGGAGAAGTGCTCGGCTAAGAGTTGCAGGAGTGGGAAGGTGGCTGCGAAGGCTAGGATCCGGTCGGGAAAAAGAATTTTGGTGGAGGAGTGCTACTGGAAGGGCATGGCCGATGCGAGATCTGGTGGCCGAAGTGGCGGAGAGGCTGGCAGAGCTGGGTACGCGAGCTACTCGCGGTAGTTGGAGGAAGGGAGGATCTAGTAGGAAGTCTCGGCCGGGCTTGGATTCTCTAGAGGCGGAGATTGGTGGTGCGGGCGAGGTGAGGCGTGGGTGGAACGGCGGGTTGTTTGGTGGAAGGTGCGGAGATGTATTGGGTGAAAGGGGAGGAAGAGTTATGGGGTTACGACAGCCATTTATATACATATGTCTCTTCTTCTTTTTTTTTAAATCTGAGAGTGAATGAGAGCTGGAGGAAGAAAAGAAAAGGAGAGGAAATATGAATAGCAGCTACAATTTGAATACGAGCGGATGAATGGAAATAGTATATATTAAAAAATATATTTTCTCAATAGAAACAACGAAAGAAGACAGAACGAGGCAAAAATATTGGGACTAGCAAAAGAGAAAAAAAATGAAATGACACATATTGAAATTGTAGGAATATCAAAATTTAGACATCGATTACGGGGAAGAAATAAAAGCTGATGTCTATTTGTATTACACAATGGAAAATGAAAGATCACAACGAAACAAAAGACAGACCGTTATGGTTTAACCGATCCGCGTGTTTCACAGCGTACCGAACACCGAAGCATCCAAATGAACATACTACGGAGATCAGAACGACGAGACAATCAAAACGGCATACGGATATTAGTGGTACGATTGAATTATAAAAATTCGAATTTTCTACTAGCGGAAAATGCAGCAAAAACGCAGAAAATTAAGATCGACGGAGCTATAGAAGTCCGAATTTGGAAAAACAAAAAATGACGTCTTGCTCAGAAGATGATTTACAATTTTTCTATATAAAATTATTCAGGTTTGGAAAACATTTTATTATCATCGATTTTAACTGATATAAATTGGAATAAAATAATACTAGAAAATAAACTTCCAAATTATCTAATGAAAATTTACCAATTGCTATGTCTAATTAGACGTATTCCAAATATCAAATTTTTATTTCAAAATTTTATCGTTTAAAATTTCACAAAATTTCAACTAATTACGTTATTAAAACAGTTAAAATTTACGGGTCGTTACATAGTTCATGAAGCTACTATAGAACGACAGGGTCTTAAACAAAAATACAACAGATATCTCAAATACAAAGTAGTCTCGAATACATAAGCAATGACAAGTTTGAACGAAATAACTGGAAATAACTGAAAGTTGATCAGATAGAGATAGATCTCCAAACAAAACTCCAAGCTCCAAAGGTGAGTCTCAAATGCTGTGACACTCGGTCTGACCCGAGTATAAAGCAAAACACAAAACACTTGAGTCAGGATTAACATTCTTATACTAGTAAATCAACTCAATTGAAATGTAAAGTGAAATACAAAATAACTTAAAGGATGTTTGGGATTCCCATCCTCTAAGGATCCGTTAAACTATCTACATACATAATATAATACGCTACATAGATAATGTCTATAATAAAGTAAACTATTAAAATAGCATTAAGCCGTTACCCATATCCCCCTTAATAAATTTTTATATAAATGTCGTAGTCTATACAGTACTGTAAACTCCACCAAACCAGTGGGCTATCAGGGAGCACTCCATAAGTATGACACAAACCAAACTCATAGAGGACGCGATAAGGCATGTGACAAGGCACGTGAGGCAATGCCCAGGGTAGGATACTACCGTTTTGCGGATCCGAACTGGTGGTAACGCGTAGCAGCTACTACCGCCTACCTCGAGACACATTCCCAAAATCAAAGGTGCACCCAATCAAATCACAAAGTAATAAAATGGTATCGAAGAAATGTGCCCGATCGGAGGTGCAACCTCACTTGGTCCGGCATGGCTCCTATTTTAGTCACATCAAGCTGACTCACGGGAGTCAGGGCTGCGTTAATACCTCATACAGAATCGTCGCCAAACCATCCTACTTCGTTTTGGAATCTCCACTACATATACAGTTGTTAAAGTGGTTTTCGGTATTGGCAGAGAGTATGACAATATCTGATCCCGGTCTCTTTAACAACCAAACGCTTATTTCACACCATGGTCATTTATATTTCAAACAATCCATACTTCGTATCAAAATATCATATTCATTCAAAAATAATATCACTTTCGAAATCATATCATTTTCGCAATCAAATTCACTTCTAAAATCATAACCACAAAATAATTTAAACCATCATATCAAAATATTTGCATTTAAAACCATTAAATCTAAATCATAACAGTTCTAACTTAAACAGTTTATATATTGAAATAGTTTATATATTGAAATAGATGTAAATTAAAAATAGTTTATATTTAAAATAGGTTATAGATTAAAATAGTTTATATATTAAATAGTTTTTATATTAAAAGGAGTTTATATCGAAAATAGTTTCAAATTAGAATTGTCTCTTCCAATTTCACAAAACAATCCAAATCAACTTTAGTTCCACAATTCAATTCAAATCAGTTTCAGTCCAACAATTACAATTAAAAGGTTAAAGGTTCAATCCAAATTCTCATTAAAAATCATTTTTAATTTATATCGATTTCATATCCAGGTTTGGACTACAAATTTAAACCGCTTCCAATTCAACAGATTTCCAAGTTTAAATACTCAAACAAATTGCAATAACCCAATTTGAAAATTTTCTTTCCTATTTCAAAATTCAACCTTTAACTTTATTTAAATTTGAAATATTCACTTAATCATTTTAACCACTTAAATAAAATCTCAGATTACAAATTAAAATCAAAATTAAACATCTAACTTCAATTATATTTAATTTGAAATTATTCACTTAATCACCCTTTTATAAATATTTAAATAAAATCTCAAATTACAAATTTAAATCAAAATTTAATATTCAATTTCAATTTTATTTAAATTTGAAATTTTCATTAAATCGCCTTTATAAAATCAAGTTATTAAATTATAAAAATCATATCTTTAAAAATCTTAGAATCAATAAGTTTAAAATTAACTCTTATTTAAAATAAATTACAAATCAATTTTTATTTAAATTCAATTATTAACCAATTAAAATGTCAGGTCAACTTTAATTTATCTTTCCAACCTCTATTTATTAAAGTAATTACAAAATCTATTTTAAAATATTAATATAAATTTTAAATAAATATCTTAACATATTATATATATTATTATTATTAGTTAAATTAAATTCTTAATAAATTTAATTATATTAATTATTATTAAATTAAATCTGATTTTATTAAATTTATATTATTTTATATTAAACTATATTTTATATATTTAAAAATAATAAAATTATAAGTAAAATCTTAAAATTTACATTTTTCAAAACTTAATTTATAAAATTCAAATTTTCCAAACAAATAATTTAAAATCTAAATTTTACACATATATTAAAATAAATCTTTATATTATTCTAAAATCAATATTTATTAAAACTCATATATTTCCTTTTAAAACTTTGGAAATCATTTTTGAAAAATAGACCAATGGTGTCCATATAAAATTTTCTATCCTATGGTTAAGTGATACGGATATTTATCATTTCAATCCACAATTATTTAAATTTACGGGTATATATCATTTCAACCCATAATCCTAAAATTTCAAATCAATTAAATCGCTTAGGTTTATCATTTCAACCCGTAACGATTTTTTCCTAATCTATAATATCGTTCGGGTATGTATCATTTCAACCCATAGGGAATTTCCTAACTAACAGGGAACTTGCAGAGTGAGAACAATAAAATAATAATATAAAATGACATAGCATATCGATGGAAAATATGATCATAATTATCAAATTAAATATAATAGATATATACTAACAGGTTACTAGTGTCAATGTTGCCAATTTACAGAGGTAAACAAATGCAAATAATAACATATCAGATTTTAACAATTAAATTTCTAAATAATTCAAATTTTAACAACATATTTTAATCGTCATTTCATGTGAATCAAATTCACTAAATATAAGAATGTTAATCGTGAGTGATTGCTCACTTTTCGAGGCTAGAGAACAACGGAAAATGAGAAGCAGCGGACACAAATATGCATACGGATACGCAAATGACACGTTAAAGAGCTGCGACAAGAACAAAACAAATTTAAACGACGGGATTCAGAAAAAGATCAAAATATATATATAAGTAACTTATATATAGGCTTAGATTGAAGGAAACGAAAATATATTGAAGGAACAAATATATATAAGCAACATATAACCATTCCTACCAATATGCATATACAACATATATACGTTTTTAACACATATATATTTGTTCTCTTTTTTTTCAAACAAAAAGAAGAGTTTGATAGAAACACACATATATATACATATATATATATATATATATATATGTAATATATATACCCTAATATATATATACATATATATGCAATATAGATATATATACCTTTTTTGACATGAATTGGTTACTGCTAGGGCTGACATGACGTGGGAAAAGGCGAAGCAACGGTCGGTGATAGATGGTTTCGGAAAATAGAACAAGCAGGCTCAAAGCAAAGAAAATATACAAATTCTCTCAAGCAATATATATATCTTCATATATATTTAAAAAAAATTATACAAGAGGAGGCAGAGGCTTTCTCGGAGAGAGAGAGAGAGAGAGGTGCTGGGTTACTTGAGTTGCTGTTGTGTATGGCGATGGGAGGGTGTAGGGCTGCAGGTCGATGTGGAGGGGCGGGAAAGGCTGTGCGAACACGGCTAGAGAGAGAGTAGGGAAGTTGCGTGCTGGCTACATGGTGATGGTGGCTAACAGTGTGAGGCAGAGGCATGGAAGATGGAGCAAGGAATATATGGTGGGTTTTGGTGGTGGGTTAGCTTACTTCGGCAAGGGGAAAGGAGCAGTGAGTTGCAAGGAGGAAGACGTTGTGTGGTGGGTTGGAGGATGAAGGCCAGGTCATGGTTAGTTGCTTGGTGAGTCTGGCGATGGGCGGATCTGGAAAGTGAAGGGGATGGCTGCTTCGTTTGGGTGATGAACTAGAGGAGGGTGGCTAGGAGGAGAGTGAGCAGGCGGTTGGCGGTGAGCGGGCGGAGATGGCAAGGTTCGGATGGAAGGTGATGGGAAGGGTTCGACGTTCGGGTTGGTGGTGATGGAGGGGAAAGGCAGCAGGTCCGGTGGTTGAGGGAGTCTGACCGCACGTGAGGCCGGTGTTTGCTGGAGCAGGGCGGAGTGGAGGCTGGAGGGTCAGGTGGCGGTGAAGGAAAGGATCGGAGTGCAGCTTGCGTGGAGAATGGCGTGAGCAGATTTCTGGAGATTCGAATTGGTGGGTGAGCACAGTTTTATATATGGCTTTATACATATTTCTATGCAAGCGAAGATGAACAGTAGGAGATGCAAGCTCTTCGATATATATATATTTTTAATTTTTTTTTGAAAAGCAAGAAACAGAGAAAAGAGAAAGTGGAGATAGTGAAAGGTGGAATGGCAATATATATTGAAAATTAGGAATAGTGAAGGACATCAGTTGAATTCAGAAATTATTAATAACAATGGCTACTGGTTTCTATGGGACAAATGAAAAGACACAGAACCAAAAAGGCTAAAACGGGTACCGATATGGCTAACCCTTTTGCAGATTCCGCCGTACACTGGACGCCGAAATACACAAGTGATTATACTGTGGAGATCAGCACGACGAGACAAACAGAATAGTACACATATATGAGAGATATGACCATCCTATAAAAACACGATATCCGCTGCCAAAAATGATGCTAAAACGCCGAAAATAATATAAACGGATCTAGAGTAGTCCAAATTTGGTGAAACGAAATATGACGCCTCACTCAGAAAATGATTTACATTTTTATTTTATAAAAATATTTAGATTTCGAAAATAATTCATTTCCATCAAATTTCAACTTATTTTAAATTGAAATTTAAAATTACACAATAGAACTAACTTTCATATTTTCCAATGAAAATACGACACTTACTATGTTTAAATAGACGCATACCAAATATCAAATTTTCATTGCTAAATTCAATAGTTTAAATTTTTACAAAAGAAAATTTAGTTAATTACGTTATAAAAATCTTTAAAATTTACAGATCATTACAAATATCCTTTTAAAAACATATCTTTTGCAAATCTAAATCCTGCAACCAAACTGGTTAAAACAATATTAGCAATATCATGTAAGCATGCAAAGCAGTTAATCAATGGACTATCTGTTCGAACACTATAGTTTTGTTTGGCTAACTACTAACCTTTGGTTGACTCGGGCCTACTAGACAAAATAAACAAGTAGTATAACTTCTGTTCTATACTCTTCTGGATGGTCTATCGCTAACTTACTTCTCCCAGGGTCAACTGACCCTAATGGTTTTGCAGGCTCACCAATAACCTATCTCTACTCTGTATATTCCTTTCTGTGTGTAAAATCATTTTAGTCTTACCTGTAACAAAGCCCTACACATTAGAATTTTGTACTTATATTAGCTAGGGGCTACTAGCTAAAGTATAGGGCATGACCCCATACTAATTACATGCGGTATTATAATATCTGAGTCATTTTACTTCGGGTCATCTACCTTTAAAGTTTTCCTTAGAAAAAACCTTTTAAATTGATTTAACCTTTTAAATCATTCTTAAACAAGGAAAATATATTCTATGCTTTACTCAAATCACTTTTCCATGTTATATATACTTTACACAAAACATTGTTGATGGAAACATTCGAAACCTTTTAAAGTACCTTTTTTGAAACTGTTGAAAGTACCCTTTTCGATATAGGTAAACTAATTTACTTTATAACCTAGGCCAAAGGCCAAAACATACCTTCTGAAACCACTTACAATAAACCTTTCGAAAACATTGAAATCATCTTTTTCGAAAGCTTTATAAAACCATAGACATCTTCCTTTCAAAACACTTTAAACAAGCCTTTTGAAACCATTGGAAACTTTCCATTAAAAACCTTTCGAAAACATTGAAGAATCACCCCTTCGAAACCTTTATCTTAAACATTTCGAAAGCATTAAGTTTTTTCACATAAATCAAACCTTTCGAAAGCATTTAGGTTCAAGTAAAACATGTGGAATAACCTTTCGAAACCATTTAAAACCATTCCTTTCGAAACCTTTGGGTTTAACTCAATAGAACAAAGGGTCTTGAAACAACTAAGTCAAAAGCACTCTTTCGAAAGCAATTTCCTAAGTAAAAGAAGTGGATGGTGTCGAAACCAATCCCTTCGAAAGCATTGGAGAAGCGGCTTAGGTTTTAAAACAAAGAAAGCCTTTCGAAGGATTGCTTCAAAAGGAAGGATGCGACAGCTAGGAGTTTCGACCCCTTCGAAGGTTTTTTTATAAAACAAAGGCGTAACCTCTTTCAAAACCATTCTTTAAAACAATTTGACCAAGTCGAAAGCTATCTAAGTCGAAAGCTTTCTTTTTGAAAGCAAAGCAGGCGCATTTCCTTTTAAAAGCAAAACAAGGCTTCGACCCCTTCGAAACCTCGGTTTCGACTCTATACCTTTCGCCTATGTCCAATTCACTACGTACCAAATCTTTAATACCATGTGCATCAGTTTCAATAGAGATGGAGGCAGAAGTGCCTAGTCGAAAGGTTGGTTTCGAAAATGGAGAAACAGCAAAAGTATGGTTAAAACTGAATTTTAACTTTAAAATGTAATTCTTTTCAACTAACCTGCTTTGTTTGTCAACATATGATTGGTTGCTAATTTCTTTTTTGAATTCTTTTGTAAAAGTGCTACCGAAATTTCAAAAGTAAATAAATTAAAATGTTTACAAAATGCCCCTTCTCCTTTTATAAATATATAAAAAAATTAAGTCCCATACCTTACATAATTTTATATACTTATTAAACAGTTAGGAAAATTCTACAAAAATTCCATAAATCATTTTTAATATGTTTTCAAACATATTTAAATTTCTGACCCAAAACATATATAAAATAGCCGTAATTAATTTTAAACCCAATTAACCATTTTCTTTACTAGAAAATAAATAATAATTCCATATTGATTCAGAAAATTATGAAATTTGAAACCCATCTCTAAAATATATTTTCTGATCTTATCTCAAAATCACAAGCCATTAGGATGTCATTTAATAGGGTTTTCACATTAAAACTTATCATAAAATCCATATGAAATAACCTAAATCATCAACAAGCATATATATCCATTTTAACAATAAAAAACATGGTAATATACTTTGCAAAAATATTCGGATCTGATCTAGAAACCAAAAACATCAAAAATATGAGATATAACCTATTATTCACCTTTAGCTTGTGATTAAGGAGTTGAGATTTAATCTTGGATTAAGTTGCCTAAGCTTCTTCCTCTTATCTTCTTCTTGTTTCCCTTAATGGTGGTTGGCCTCTTTGGTATTTGATTTTGTTTATGAACGTATAAAATGAATGTGCATAAGGTTTTAGGGTATTAGAATAGGTCTTATTCCAATCTTTCCCTTATCAACTACCCTAACGTATTTTATTTCATTTTCCCTTAGTTCATTTGTTTAAGTTGGCACGGCTACCTCTATTAACACAAATCTCAATCCCTTAACCATTTCATTATTTCATTTAATTTAACTAATTAAATATCCTAAATAATGTAAACCAAAATTAGGGTCGTTACAGACTCCCCTCCTTAAAGAATTTTGTCCTTAAAATTACGATAAGGTACACGACAAATCAATCATAAAGGTAAAACATACCAGAAACAATTCAGGTTAAGCGTATCTAATCCCGCTCTCAGTTTCCCAAGTACAATCTCTCTCATCGTCGCTCCACTTGACCTTAGCTAATCTGACTGTCTTGTTCCTTAGCCACTTCTCATCTCTCGCGATTATACAAACTGGCTTCCTAACTATAGTCAAGTTTGGTTCCACTACTAGGTCCTCTAACACAGTCGGTGCTATAGCAGTCTCTGGATATCGAATACACTTTCTCAGACGAGAAACATGAAAAACATCGTGAACTCCTTCCAAATTGTTCGGTAACTCCACTCTATATGCGAGTTTCCCAATCCTCTCTACAAGAGGAAATGATCCGACGAACCTCAGTACCAATTTTCCTGATCTCCCCAATCGAATTACACCTTTCATTGGTGATACCTTGACGAAAACGTGATCTCCAACTAAAAACTCTAAGTCCTTCCTTCTTCTATTAGCATTACTCTTCTGCCTGGACTGAGCTTCCTTCATTCTGATCAAGACTAAAATATTTCAAGTCATCGATCTCTGTTCCTTCCCTTAACTTTCTGATCCATTCAACTAGTATGGATCCTCCATCTGTTTAGAAGCAATCTTTTCGATCATCACCGGTCGAACTTCTAAACATGACAACATAACCATTTCCCTACTAGACCTAACTTCAAATCTCTACTGCACTCTGCATGTCGTCAACGCTTCTAATTCTATTAACCTCATTTTTTTAGTAGAATGCGTAATCCGGTGCTTCCGAGTGAAGTTCACGTATTAACCTCATTTTTTGGGAAGAGTTTGAACAAGTTTATTTTTTCCTTCTTTAGTGTGATATTTATTAGCACAGCCTACTTTTTCTAGTTCTCTATCAAATAGCATTTAGGTTCTTACCCTATAAATATTATTTCCTATGGGTCCAATTTCATATTCTAGGAAACCTGTCAGTACATCTTTATTTATTGCTTTTCCTGTACATCAAGGTACAGCTTAGTTTTATATTATTTTTTTTACTTTGCATTTTCAATGCAAGCTAACAGACAACATCATTATATTATATTATTATAGCTAGTACTTCTATTTTTCATTTCATTTCAAGATAGCAATATCTATTGGTAAGAACGTATCATCCATGGACATCAGTTTCATGTCTAAGTTTTTTTTCTTTCTTTCTGTGTTTTTTCCCTTTTTTCATGGCTAAGATTTTTGGTATGCAAGTCTAAAAAGTTCAAATTTATTTAATGCTATATGTCCAGTTTTTATTCTGCATATTATATATGGACCGCAAATATAAGTTCCTGCTTAAATACGCATGGCATTGCTTTATATATATATATATATATATATATTTGTATTTTGTTACGTGTACCAGTTATTTGCATAGCTGTCGCTTTGAATTTAGCTATCATTTCTTTTACGGTACACTTTATTTTACATTAAAATTGTACTCCAGGTTCGATTTTATTTATCATTGTATACACACCACAAACTATTTTTTTCCTTTTCTTTTCTGTTTGGTGGGAGACCCAGTTTATAACATGGCAACATAGCTAAACTTGAATTCAAAGCATTGGACATATCTGGAGACAACTATTTGTCATGGATATTGGATGCTGAGATCCACTTGCAATCTCAATGCTTAGAAAATGCCACTAAAAATGGTAATAATATGTCCCAGCAAGATAAAGCAAAGACTCTGATATTTTTAAGGCGTCACATCCACGATGATCTAAAAACAGAATATATAACTGAAAAGGATCCTCTCCACTTATGGAACTCCCTGAAGGAGCGTTATAGCCACCAGAAGACGGTCATACTTCCAAATACTACGCAATAGTGGTTGAAGCTAAGGTTTCAAAACTTCAAAACTGTAAGGGAATATAATTCTGTTATATTCAAAATTACTTCAATACTAAATTTATGTGGAGAAAAAGTAGATGATGCACAAATGCTTAAAAAGACATTTTCAACGTTTCACGCCTCAAACATACTCCTACAAAAAAAATATCAAGAGCATCATTTTATAAAATATTCCGAATTAATAGAATGTTTATTAATTGCTGAGCAAAATAATGAATTGCTTATTAAAAATCACTCCTCAAGACTAATTGTTTCGGCTGCATTACAAGAATTTAATGTTAATTTTGCCCACTCCGGAAGAGGCAGAGGTCGAGGTAGAGGATGTGGTCGTGGACGTGGATATAGCTCCAACAGAGGCGGTTATGGTGGTTTTAAAGGCAACAAAACTACCAACTTTAATAAGCAACAAAAGAAAAATGAGCTTGAAAAGAACAATGATTCTGCACCAGAAAATAAAAAGCACTATGAGGAAGTTTGTTATAGATGTGGACGCTCTAGTCATTGGTTGCGTACATGTAGATCATCAAAGAAAACAGTTGAAGAATACCAACATTCGAAGAATATTGAAACAAATAATACTAAAGGATTATTTGATAACACTAACTTGGAGTTAGATGATTTCTTCGAAGATAATGATGGAAATATCATAAATAATGAAAATCTCAATGCAATGTTTAATAGTATGGCAAATCTTTATAACAGCTCCTTTTCAAGCATATACAAACCAATAATCATATAGATAAGCATACATAATATTTCATCCATAAAATCCATATCCAAATCCAACATAATCTACAAACTCAACATCCAAATCCACAAACTCAACATCCAAATCCACATAAAATAATATACAATCCATCAAAATGTATCAACACATCCTCACCCACTTGAAGCGTATATATGTAGACAAAAAAACATAATAGAACATACCTAACCACCCGACGAAGGAAAACTCCCATGATGCTCCATATACTCCGCTAAGCATTGGTTCAGCTGCTCCATCTGCGCAACACGACGGCGATAATGCTCCCGCAGCTCGACGATCTCGGCTCGTAGCGCTGCAATTTCTTCTTTGTCTTGAGCCATCTTATACGCCTTCTACGATGTCCTAGCCTGCGAATATAATTAAATTGTTATCCTGCCTCCAACATCATAAACGTAATTTGCATAACTTTAACTGAAAAATATGCAATATTTGAATTTAGTTTATTTTCTGAAAATTACCGCTTGGTTCTCAAATCCATAGCGCCTGCTGCAGGATGGTGGATCCATGACAGACTCAAAAATAGTGTCCTCCTCATCAACTATCAAATCATCCCGTCCTGTCTCAGCCAGCAGCTGTGCCCGTGCTTCCTGAAACTTTTGCTGTAATGCAAAATACAGAATACAATTTAGTAGACTAATCGCTATACTAATTGACAAAAAGTTGAAATGGTCACTGGTATAAATAACACTGATTAATATATCTATAAATGTGTACTTAATTAATTAACTGATGACTTTAAACTTAATTATACTATACTTACATAGTCAACGGTCGCTTTATCATCATGCTCCCATGAGTATACGACTGAGCCCGAATCATCGGTCTGTTTCAGGGCATGATTATGAGCAAAAACATCCCAATACGAAACAGCACCTCCTCGCGCTCTTTCTTGAAATATGAATATATATATATATATGTAGTTTTATTAACTATCTATTAACAAATTATAACTTAAAATATAAAAACATGAATATAAAATTTTACCAAATCCTCGCGATGATGCTGGAACGACTTGGAACCACCGCGATGTGTGACGGGATTCTTATTTCTATTTGCGGAGTTCCTATCCGACTCCCCTTGCAAATTTCAATTGGAAATAACATTACAATTCTAAATTATGTATTAAATACACACAACAATTTAAAGTAATTAATATGTGGTAAACTTACATGGAACACCTCATTGCCCCACCATGCGACCCAGGCCTCCCAAACGCTAGCACTCATCCAGTTGAGTTTTTTCCCTGCTCTTCTCATTGCGGACACTGTATTCCTATAATTTTTGGTGATTTTTCTATTCCAATGCCGCTGCACCAGGGATACGTGGGTCTCTTGTAGGTTGACCGAACCCTGCACATTTAGAAAATGAAATTTATACATTTTTATAAATAGTCTATTACATATAATGTGATCTATGATCAAAGAGAAAGTGCGAAATATAAATTTACACTTACCAGAAAATCCTGCCAAATGCTCTCCCGGACGTTATCCGGTATCTTGCTCCATTTAGGCCAAGAGGCAGCCATCCTGCATTTATATGCCTGTCTTGATATGGAGAGAACTGTGGCTAATGGCTCGAGCGCGAAGCCACTGTGTCAAAAAGAAACAAGCATTTAATAAAACAAGACTAATATATAATAATAGATCGTGCAGAAAAATATTGTTAATACTGAAATAAATTTAATACTTACGATCCATCGGCTTTGGCTTGCAACCAGACCGTATGAAGAGCTGACTCCAGTGATGGGCCGGGGACATCATCAGGTGGAGGCGCACCCGTCCCTTTCTGAGAAGAAGAGGGAGATCCTGCATAGGACGAGCTGCATCTACGGAAAAACGACAAGTATATATAATACCTGTTACAGACATATCATATCTGAGAAATATATCATTTAATTAAATGAAACATAAAACGATTATGTGAAACAGATTATGACTAAACATATCATTAGCAGAACACATCATTTTTAATGAGATAACGTAACATAAATAAACACAGAAATTACCTTCTACTGATATGTAGATTATTAATCAGCTCTCGTCGGATTCTGATTCAGACTCCATTTCGTACTCTATGTTTTTTTCCTCTGTAGTCTCAAATGCTTCTATTAATGCATTTGATTCATCGTTTAGAGGTCCAAAAATGGTTTGATCGTTGGTTATTATTATTAAAGTATTTTCCTCGATATTTGCTTGATAGGCTTATTCGTTTGGAATATTCTGTCCATCAAATGTAAATCTTTCCTTTGTTTTAAAAACAGCCGACCAATCTACTTTATCTCTTCGTAGAGATGGGAACGGAGCGTAATAAACGTGAAGAGCTTGTTTGGCAAGTATAAAAGGATCGTACTTATAATAACGCGAGGTATGCTTTATTTCTATAAGATTATACTTTGGGTGCACGTTGATTCCAAAACCTGGAATGTTGTTGAACCAGTTGCATTTAAACGAAAAAACTTCTTTTGCAGGTCTTGTGAAATATGTCAATTGCAAAACCTAAGTTAACATGCTACAAAAATCTTTTACATGATCATATGGATCATCACTACCTTTAACAAATACACACCGGTATTGTTAGTTAATTTTTTAGCACCGTATTCTTTGGTGTTAAATTTATATCCATTAATAAAGAATATTGGAGAGGTCTTGACTTTAATTTTTGGTCCCATAGCTAATGTTGTTGAATATGCTAGTATATGATTTTTGTTTGATGATAATAAACATATATATATTCATTTAAATGTATTTGTTAATGTACTATTTTATTTTTCATATAATTAAATAAATATTTGGTGAATAAAATAAATGACACAGAATTTAAATTCAAACAGATATTTTATTCAAACAAATATTTTATCACAATTTTGAATAGTACAAAGTTGAGCTCTCACTATATATATACACAATTTCAATTACAATATAAATTCGATTACTTTACACTTTTCAATTTACATTTGCACCGCACTGCATATCACTCATTCACTCGTATTCATCTTCAATCTATTCCAGATTGAATCCAACATCTGAGTTAATTGCAAAATAAACATCGACCCAGTAAAATTGAAATCAAAAGAAATATTTTTGCAGTGTAAAATAAAATGTAATTTTTGAAAATATTATTTGCCTCAGCTATTTGGGTTGTTCGTCATCATTTTAATTTGAATTCATCATACACGAACAGCTTGTGACATGCATAGTGTATCACTGTACATACCACAAGGCCGTGCACACCAAATGCACACTTGATAAAATTACAGGGACAGGTGAGCACAAGGTCAAACCCGAGCCGAGGCTGGATTCAACTCAGGTGCGATACAAATAACATCACAAGGTCAAACCCGAGCTATAATCTAGATTCAACTCAGGTGTAATACGAAAAAACAAATCCAGATGAAAGTGTACACAAAACTTCAAACTGTAAACAACACGGGTATAAAGTGATGTACACATGAATGCTATGTTCAAAGACCAGACCCAAGTCAAGTAGGATTCAACTCGAGTACGCGTGAAGACACAATGAACCAGTACAAACAAAGGTGACATCAATATACAATTTCACCAGTGAAACAAACATCACATATACATATGTACTCGAGGCAACCGGTTCAATATGCAAGTGAAGCAACTAGACCTGGCAACCAAACAGAAGACTGCAAATACCAACCTGAACACACACACACACACACACATATATATATATATATACATCTGTAGTGAAGGCCAGTGATCAAGCAACATAGAAACTAGTTCATATATATGACAACAATGCAGACAAGTTCAGACATGAAAGAGAGATAACCAGTGGTGAACTCTAAGAGAAACACAATGAAGCATGGTCAAATCTCAAAAAGACATAGTACAACAAGCATATATATATATATATATATGTATACACAGAACCAGCTGCAGTAAAAATCAAACGATCAAATGTTCCAGGTCAAAAACACTATAGAACATTCAATAGTTTCTAACAAAGGGACAGTGCAACCAAGGAAAATATATATGAAATGCAGCAGTGTATATTAGTCAACATGTATGCAATAGTGACAACAGTGCCTGCAACAAGACTCACAAAGTATACACGTGAAATCAAGTATGCAGTGAAGCAGGTAAAACACAGATGATCAAATGTCGTAGGAGTTTCAAATTGAACAAGTAAGTGCTGAAGTTAAAAAATTACCAAAGTCAACAAGTACAAAGAAAGGAACCAAAGTCAATATTAAATGCCAAAAAATCAAGCCGTGGTAGCCAAGGAATCAAACAAGTCAGAATCGAACCGTGATAATCAAGTAACCATAAAAAATACGAATTTGAACAAGTCAGTAAAATTCTCAAGCATTCAAACTAAATCAAACGGCCGAGCAAATATCAGACTAACGAATATTTAGGGAAATAAACCCTATTTAACCATTAACATCATCGGCATGGATATCATCGAGTTCAAGAAAATTAACCAGTAAACCAAAGAGAATAAATCACATACCATATTAATTCGAACTCGATCGATTCGAAGTAGCTGAAAGCAAATCAGAGATAGTGAGTCGACTGCCGAAGCAAAATAAAGCAATATCCACTATAATCGACAAACATTCAAGCGGCTTCTTCGAAATTCCAAAGCCCTAATTTCAGAGCAAAGAGGAATTAACGAGCAAACTAGGCAACCATTCTTCAAAGAAAAAGGATTACAGGCCGAATAGAGAAAAAGGAAAAAGGGGATTCATTTTTAATTTGTTAATTGGGTCGGTCTTAATTAGTTTTGGGCTTAATATTTAAAAATTAGGGTTTTGTTTTTTATATTGTTTTTAAATTTTTATTTTCTCTTTTAATCGTTTGTAATTTTCTAGTCGTGTAACTAGGGGACGAACTACGGTGGTGTCGTTTGAGAATTCGCAACCCAGTGGTTGAGTTGTGGCAGGGTTTTGAGTGTAGAGTTAGGTTAGTCGATAGCGGGTGTTGCGAGTTTACGTGTGTAAGCGTTTGACTACTTAATTTCTAGTAGAAACCTTGGGGGCAGCACGTAGGCAGGGTTTTGCCGAAGCTGGGTAAATCGGTGTTGTTCTATTTCTACATTTATTATTCTGCTATTATCTATGCTGCCAAAATTCTGCTATATCTGTATTTTAATTATTTTATATAAACTTCCACAATAATTTTTATAATTAATAGTATCACTCTATTAACCCCCCTCTAGGGTGAAATCAATCCTACAAGTGGTATCAGAGCCAAGAACAAAAGCCATTTTTGTTTTAAAAAATTAATTTTTCAAAGACCAATTTTTGTTTTACAAATTTGAATTTTTAAAATGGCTTCTTTTAATAATGCTTTTGCTGAGGGTCAGTCCAGTATTATTCCTCCTACTTTTGACGGAAGAGATTTTTTAAATTGGAAATTAAAAATTGGATTTTATTTAAAATCTGTTAATTCTAAATGTTGGGATATTATTGAAAATGGGTATGATATAACAGATGAGAAAAATATTTCGATTAATGCTCTTGCTATGCATATATTGTATTCTCATATTAATCACGATAATTTTAACTTTATCTGTCATTGTGAAAATGCACAGGAAATCTGGAATACTTTTGATGCAATATATGGTGCAGAAGTCAACAACCGTGAGAGATCCCCCATAATCGACTCAGTTAAAGAAATGTGCTTGACAGGATTGGCAAAATGCAGTAGTGATGAAGATTCAATAGCCGATGAGATAAGTGATTTTCCAATCAATGATTTAGTTCTCTTGTGCCAAAAATTAATTGAAATAATAAAGCTCTTGAGTTGAGAAATAATAAGTTGGAAAGGGAACAAGCTAAACTTCATCATAAAAATAATGATTTGGAAAATGAGCTTAAAATTATTAAGAAAAATAAAAATTCTAATTGCAAAAGGTGTTTGAACCATGAGAAAGAATTTGTCTGTTTTCGTGAAAACTTTCAAAAGTTAGAGAACGAAATTTTAATGCGAGAGAAAAACAAAACTAATTTGATTTGTAAAAACAACATTTTGCAAAAAGAGTTGGATAGCTTTAAGAAGTTGGAAATTTCTAAATGTGCGATTTTTGAAAATAAATTAAATGAGATCAACGAAAATTTCAAAACCCTTGAAAAAGAAAACATGATTTTGAGCAAATCTGAAATTAATCGATTAAATCACGAGTTTGAAAAGGAGATTGAAAAAATCAAGGATTTTGAAAAAATTGAATTTAAAAAACTCCAACTCTTTGAAACTGAGATGCTTGAAATTGAGAATAAAATTACAGAGCTTCAAAATTAAAATATGCAATTAAAAATGAATAGTTTTGAAAAGAGAGATAGTACCATTAGTTGTTGTTCCAAGCTAATAAATGAAAATAAACTTTTAAAATCCAAAGTTAATAAACTTGAGTTGGTTACTCAGAAATTTTTCACTAGAGATAAATCATTTAATACACTCTTAGAAAATCAACTCTTCGAGAATAAATACATTTGGATTTGCGAAAGTGTCAAAATATGAACAAACAACTAATAACACTATTAAAGGGAAAAGTGTGATACCCAAACACGTGAAAACCATATCAATTTGGATTCGAAAAGGCACGAATATAAAATCTCTTAAAGTCAAACAAATCTGGGTTCCAAAAGGAACAAACATAAATAGTTTTGGGTCTCCACAAACATATTTTTCAAAATCATTTGCCACTAACAACCATGGACCTATAAAAACAAATAGGTCACAAAAATCTTTTCTCGTGTAGGTATGGTGGCAGGCTAAGGAACAGCAATAGTGCTACCAGGATTCTGGCTGTTCCAGGCACACAACGGGCGACAAATCAAAGTTCCTTAGCCTAGTACAAAGGTGGCAAAATCACAATGAGCAACAACGAACAATTATCGACAAAGGTAAAATAGGTAACAGTATATATATCTTGAACGATTAATTAAATGTGATAATCTGCACCTTAATCTGAATTAAATCAGCCAGTTATGTTATAAAGAAATAAATGTTGATTTTGATTCTGACTTATTCTTATTTGATATGCTCTTAGTGGACTTGTTCTTATTTTTTATTTGTGCAAAAATGTTGACCGATCATCGTTTCATTTTTGAACTACTTCATTTGTTTGGATTAATGATGGCGTTTTATTGATTGATGATTACTCTCGGTTCACATGGATATATTTGGTTACTTTACAGCTGACACTATAATCACTGATTGTTTATTTACACGGCTTCAATTCAAATTCAAGAGAATTTCATTTAAAAGCTGTTAAAAAGGATTTTAAGGTATTTTGTTGCACACTTCACGGTCTGGTCTATAACATTCAACTAATGATAAAATTGAGTCAACAAGAAATTCAGATGAAGATTACACTGGTAATCTAGTTGATAGAAAAATTACTAGTTGAACGTGATTTATGTTGAGACATTCAGTAGTTGCATTGTTTCAAAGAAAATATCTGCATATTTTTCATTTCAAATAATTTTCAAATAGCAAGCATTTTTCTTATAAAACCCCTTCTAGAAAATCATTTTTGTTGACCTTGTTTCAGATTAGTCACTTTGAAAAATTTGATTTTATAATTATTTTTGGATTTGATCTTAAATGATTACATTAACTAATCTGACTCCCTACTGATTATCAAAAAGATAAATAGTGATTGAAAAAGTGATGAGTATTGATATTGATCATATATTATAACTTGAGACAGTATAATTAGTAAAATCCTTTAGAAATTTAAACAAGAGTTATAAAAACATTCTGTTGGTAAAAAATTCCATAACCATTTCTATTTCTATCATATTTCTAACGACCATCACTCATCATAATCCAATATAGTATGTCAATATGTGGTATTTTAAACGGGAAATTATTCGTTCTTCATTTTATTATATTTTTAGCAATAAAAACATCCAAAGTATTCACTCTCATTTAAAAGTCTTCATGGTTATGCATGGGTGAATTACTTGGAATTTTTGATCATGTGCTTCCATGCTCATTTAAAAGTCCTCACGGTTATGCATGTATGGAACACATATCAAAATTGATTGATTAAATAGACAAGTTGATTCTAAACCCATTTAGAAGTCCTCACGGTTATGCGTGGTTAGAAGATACTTGAATTCATTTTAAAAAAAATTGGGAATACTACTAATCTCATTTAAAAGTCCTAACGGTTATGCATGGTTAGTAGATATTCAAATTCCTGATATAAATATACCACAAATAGACACAACTATATGATTTTATATGATGACATCATCCCTATCATTCTAAAGTGGAATATGCGTCAAACAGAGTATTTATGATTTTTGTTTGATTTTTTATTGAAATTTAATATTTATACCCGATTTAGTATTAATATTGTATTAATGTCAATCACTTTATCTCTATTTTTCTAACACTATTACTCTTTTGCTGATAACAAAAGGGGGAGAGAAAAGTTAAGATTTTGATAAATAAAGGTCAAATAATTTATTTATTTACATCAAGATTAATTTGCATATTTTTATTTATTTTCATGCATATATGAAGGGGGAGCTTTGTGTAGAGAGGGAGCATTCAAATAAAGGGAGCAAATAGAGTTCATAAATGATCAAATACATTTAATAAATTCAAAATCTTAAATATATGTTTGTTATCATCAAAAGGGGGAGATTGTTGAATATGCTAGTATATGATTTTTGTTTGATGATAATAAACATATATATATTCATTTAAATGTATTTGTTAATGTACTATTTTATTTTTCACTTAATTAAATAAATATTTGGTGAATAAAATAAATGACACAGAATTTAAATTCAAACAGATATTTTATTCAAGCAAATATTTTATCACAATTTTGAATAGTACAAAGTTGAGCTCTCACTATATATACACAATTTTAATTACAATACAAATTCGATTACTTTACACTTTTCAATTTACATTTGCACCGCACTGCATATCACTCATTCACTCGTATTTATCTTCAATCTATTCCAGATTGAATCCAGCATCTGAGTTATCTGCAAAATAAATACCGACGCAGTAAAATTGAAATCAAAAGAAATATTTTTGCAATGTAGAATAAAATGTGATTTTTGAAAATATTATTTTCCTCAGTTATTTGGGTTGTTCGTCATCATTTAAATTTGAATTCATCATACACGAATAGCTTGTGTCATGCACAGTGTATCACTGACATGCCACAAGGCCGTTCACACCAAATGTACACTTGATAAAATTACAGGGACAAGTGAGCACAAGGTCAAACCCGAGCCGAGGCTGGATTCAACTCAGGTGCGATACGAATAACATCACAAGGTCAAACCCGAGCTATAAACTGGATTCAACTCAGGTGTAATACGAAAAACAAATCCAGATGAAAGTGTACACAAAAATTCAAACTATAAACAACACGGGTATAAAGTGATGTACACATGAATGCTATGTTCAAAGACCAGACCCAAGTCAAGCAGGATTCAACTCGAGTACGCGTGAAGACATAATGAACCAGTACAAACAGAGGTGACATCAATATACAATGTCACCAGTGAAACAAACATCATATATACATATGTACTCGAGGCAACCAGTTCAATATGCAAGTGAAGCAACTAGACCTGGCAACCAAATAGAAGACTGCAAATACCAACCTGAACATATATATATATATATATATATATATATATATACACACACACACACATGTGTAGTGAAGGCCAGCGATCAAGCAACATACAACTAGTTCATATATATGACAACAATGCAAACAAGTTCAGACATAAAAGAGAGATAACCAGTGGTGAACTCCAAGAGAAACATAATGAAGCATGGACAGATCTCAAAAAGACATATTACAACAAGCATATATATGTATACACAGAACCAGCTGCATTAAAAATCAAATGATCAAATGTTCCAGGTCAAAAACACTACAGAACATTCAATAGTTTTTAACAAAGTGGACAGTGCAACCAAGGAACATATATATGAAATGCAACAGTGTATATTAGTCAACTTGTATGCAACAATGACAACAGTGGCTGCAACAAGACTCACAAAGTATACACGTGAAATCAAGTATGCAGTGAAGCAGGTAAAACACAGATGATCAAATGTCGTAGGAGTTTCAAATTGAACAAGTCAGTGCAGAAGTTAAATTATCACAGTCAACAATTACAAAGAAAGGAACCAAAGTCAAGATTAAATGAAGAAAATCAAGCCGTGGTAGCCAAGGAATCAAACAAATCAGAATCGAACCGTGATAATCAAGTAATCACAAAAAATACGAATTTGAACAAGTTAGTAAAAATCTCAAGCATTCAAGCTAAATCAAACGGCCGACCAAATATCATACGAATGAAAATTTAGGGAAATAAACCCTATTTAACCATTAACATCATCGGCATGGATATCATCGAGTTCAAGAAAATTAACCGGTAAAACAAAGAGAATAAATCACATACCATATTAATTCGAACTCGATCGATTCGAAATAGCCGAAAGCAAATCAGAGATAGTGAGTCGACTGTCGAAGCAAAACAAAGCAATATCCACTGTAATCGACCAACATTCAAGTGGCTTCTTCGAAATTCCAAAGCCTTAATTTCAGAGCAAAGAGGAACGAACGAGCAAACTAGGCAGCCATTCTTCAAAGAAAAAGGATTACAGGCCGAATAGAGAAAATGAAAAAAGGGGATTCATTTTTAATTTGTTAATTGGGCCGGTCTTAATTAGTTTTGGGCTTAATATTTAAAAATTAGGGTTTTGTTTTTTATTTTATTTTTAAATTTGTATTTTCTCTTTTAATCATTTGTAATTTTCTAGTCGTGTGACTAGGGGACGAACTACGGTGGTGTAATTCGAGAATTCCCAACTCAGTGGCTGAGTTGTGGCAGAGTTTTGAGCGTAGAGTTAGGTTAGTCGATAGCGGGTGTCGCGAGTTTACGTGTTTAAGCATTTGACTGCTTAATTTCTACTAGAAACCTTGGGGGCACCACGTAGGCAGGGTTTTGCCGAAGATGGGTAAATCTGTGTTGTTCTATTTCTGCATTTATTATTCTGCTATTATCTATGCTGCTATAATTCTGCTATATCTGTGTTGCAATTATTTTATATAAACTTCCGCAATAATTTTTACAATTAATAGTATCACCCTATTCACTCCCCTTCTAGGGTGAAATCGATCCTACAAATGTTTCAATCCTTCGTCGACCACACAGTTTGTCGAGTCGTAAACGTAATTTGAAAACCAAGTAGTGAAATCTTTGCCAATATCGCCATTTGGATGTTGTGATTCGTAAACACTGCAATTATAGATGAAATATTGCATTATAATGGAGAAAACACCGACGACAATCAAACCACGAAATTTTCCTTCCATACGGTAAAGAAAATGCTCTTGTTTTCTCCATGCAATAAGGACAAGCCAGGCGACCGGCCGTACTCCAACCTGAAAGCATTGTATACACAGGAAAATCGCTAATATTCCACAACAAAGAAGCAAACATACGAAAATTCGTTTTTTTGAGATTTTGTATGTTTCAACTCCTTCATACCACAATGTTTTCAACTCTTCCATCAACGGCTATAAACAAACATTGATTCCTTATGTCGGATCATTAGGGCTGGGGACGACAATTGTGAGAAACATATATAGAGTTTTTATACACATTCATGGAGGTAAGTTATAAGGTGTAACGATTATAGGCCAAGATGAATATTTAGAACCAAATTGAGAAAATGGTGAAAATCCATTCGTACATAAACCAAGTCTAACATTACGGCCCTCCATTGCAAAATCCGGATATTTCTGATCAAAATGCTTCCATGCTTCCCCAGTAGTTGGGTGTGTTAACGTAACTTCTTCCTGCGTCTTACACTGTGCCATCTCATATGATGCGCGGTTACAGAAGATGCATATAACATTTGAAGCCTAGGAGTAATAGGTAAATAATGCATACGTTTATACGGGACTTCCTTTCCTTTCTTCTTTCTTGGTTTATACCTTTTCCGATTACATATTTTACAATTCTTAAGATTGATATCTTCTTTCCAAAACAACATGCAACAGTTTAAACATGTATCTATTTTTTCATACGGTAAACCAAAAGCGACATAAGTTTTTTCACTTCATAATAATTTTCGCACATTAAGTTGTCGGGAGGCATATGTCACTTCGCAGCTTGTACAACAGTTGTAAATCCAACTTCTATGAGGTTGTATTTAGATTTCATCGCAATGTATTCTGCAGTTACTGATAATTGGGTGTCGCTTGTACAGCCTTCCCAAAGGGGTTTCTTCGTGGAATCCAATAAATCATAAAAAAAAATTGCTCCAATATTTGGTTTTTCTTCAACATTAACATCGTCATCAACAAATTGTGTAGTAGGGAACATTGAACGTGTTGCATCTTCAACCATATGTTCTACGAGATCCATCGTAACAATTTCATTACTCGCTACCTCCTCTGACTGTACAGGATTAGGTGCTACAAGTTCTCCGTGCTGATCCCATACCAAATAGTTCGGCACGAAACTGTACTGACGCAAATGAAGTCTAACCATTTCTGGTATCAAATGCTTCAACAATTTACACATACTACATGAACAACGGATTTCTTCGTCGTTTCCATTATTACTTAAAGCAAAATCAATAAATACTTTGTTGCTGGGTCATCCTACTTCCCATTACAAACACAGTAATGTAATTATATCTCGTAAATTATTTCATTTTAAACGTTTCAACAAAATTTCGGCAGCACTTCCCTTTTGTTCTCTGAGTCGTACATGATTGCGCGTACACAAGGAACATAAAGGAAGCGCTCTCTAAATTTTGTGAACCATTTAAAATGAAATGACTTACAAGATGTAATTACGTTATTGTGTTTGTAACTTATCCAGTACAGGGACAAATTCAACAAATATTGTATATGATGAATATAGATGTCCGTTCTGTCAAAAAACGAATACCTACATAATGATCGTATACAATACTTATCAGACGGGGCCAAAAAACACTCTAAGGGTTTTATGAATAAAATATATTACATATTTTATATTTTAAAAAAAAAATTGGCTTTCGTCATTTACATAAATTGATTAACATTTAACTTAAGTTAAACTACCGTATACGATGGTTTATCACATATGCACAGTTTAAAACTTTAATTAACTAACTTTACGTATATAAAATTAATTATCGTTTTCGACGTTTTAGAAAACGTATAAACTAAATTATGCTCATCCACACTAAATAACCCAAGTAATGCGTAAAAGCACTAAATTATTCAACTAATACACACTAATTTCTTATCGCACAAACTAATAAATTAAACTATACTAACTAACAAATCAAACTAACAAACTAACATTCAATAAACTATACTACAGAATCAATGAGACAATATAAACAATTAAACTAACAAATTAACCCTAAATTAACAAATTCATTAAATTAGGGTTTAGGGATAATACCTAAAATAGAGGAGATTAGGGGTTTGGAAGAGATGAGATACCGATTTGATGAAGTTGGAGTTGATTTCGGCAGAAATTCGTTGCTTGGAGCTGGAGGGGGAAATGGTGGATGAGGGTTTTTGATTTGGGGAGGTAAGAAATGGTTCAGGCTTCGGCCTGAAGAAGAAGATACACGCGACTTTCCGACGGCTATCAACGGCCGCAAACGGCATATTTCCAACGGCTAATTATTTTAATCGTAACAAAGTCAAGAAAATATATGCCGTTGGAAGCCGTCAGTATTCTGCCGTCGACGGCCGTCGGTAATGGTTGTCGGAATATACTGTAGTTCTAGTAGAGTGAGTTTTTGTTAGTAAGGTTTTGATGAGATATTACCTTGATCCAAAAGTATTATCTAAAGGTGAAATAAAACTGCATTCTTTTCCTTATTTATGATTTTTCTCGCTGGGTTTTTCATAATATAGACTTTTAATGAAACAATTATTCTTATGAGACGAATATTTAAGACGGTTGTTGTAGTATATATTAGTGATAATAGCGAATATGCTAAATGTCAAAGGACATTATTGCAATCTCCATTGAATATGAAGTCTATAAACAGAAAACTTATTTGTATTGTACTTTTATGTGAAGTGAATAAAAATGTCATTCTCAAGTGAATAAATCCTAAATCATTTTATAACAATCTGCTTTTATTTCATTTTATAACACGCTCTAATTTTTTACCCACCGTCCAACCCTTTAATTTTCCTTCGAACCCTAAATCCTAAATCATCCCCAAATTGTACTTTTCCAGTATCTTGCTGTTTGCTATTGCATTTTTATATATTGTTAACTAAGCTTGGGTTTGAATAACATTTTTATATATTTTTACGAACAAATGGATGTATCCCCGTTAGTCAACGATTTAGTTTTTATCTCTCCTAGTTCTTAATAATAAGTAGATCCAGCTCTTTGTTATTTATTTTCTGATTCTTGTGTCTGTTTATAACACACACACATCTGTTTCTACTAAGCACTAATTTAAATATTGGCGACCGTACTATGTTTAAACACAACTTATCAATAATTGGAAATATTATGGGGACCGTCTGTTCAAAAACAGATGGATGTTTTTTCAGTAACGGTCTGATCCTCTTCAACCGATTGGCATAGAGCATTGAGTAATCTCACTGATTTGATTCTCTTTGCACTTATATTATATAATGTAACAACTAAATTTTCTATTTGATTGTAAGAACCATATAATCTAAATTCAAGTTTATAAACAAGGATTTGTAAATGATAAATTCATGCTGTGTAAATGGCACCATTGAAATACTATAAAAATATGTATTTTTCTTTAGTAAAAATAGTTGATATCACAAAGTAAAACTATATATATTTCAAACAACAGAATTACAAATTGAAAAAAAAGTCTGTTGCCATGTGCGTCTTTTGCAACAATGTTAATGGTTAGACTGAGTTCCCAAATAAAACTTTTACGGCGTTGATCTTATACGTAGCTTGTTATTAAATCTTATGCTATAGATATTTACAACTATCATAAACGGTTTACAATCTCATCCTTCTATTACTACTTCGAATCTCATCGTTCTATTACTACTTCGCATGTATGACGGTTGCAAGTCCGTTGTTAAACACCTATTACAACTGACATTACACTACAAGGAGAAGGCTGTTTAGCGTCGGCATATAACCGACTCTAGCCGACTCCGGCCGACTCGAGCCGACGCTATATAGCTCGTCGCCAAGTGATATGGTGACGGGAATGAAGACGGGTCCGTCCCCTAGTTTAGCGTCGGCTAGTCGACTCCGGTTAACGCTAAACTCAGTCCACGTGTAAAATAATAAATGACCCATAACCCGACTCGAGCCGACTCCAACCGACGTTAATCTGGGTAAATTTTTCTGCATTTCCAACAGCCATTTCTACCTTCCATCCACACAATCATATATATTCCTCAAATATACTTCACCAAACAACAATATACATCACATATATGCCCAACTAAGAACCACAAAACATCAATATACATCTCCAAACGTCCATCATCACAAATATCCATAATATTTACAAAATTCAACCAAAAGTTCATCAAATATACAAGACATTCAAAGTTCATTAGAAAACATATATAAAAACATACTACCACTCGCTCCAATCATTAGCAGTGCGAGATCCCTGTGATGGCGGCATATTCGTCCTGTACTCTGCCAAGTAAGCAGCAATCGCATCGTCTAGTTGCTGCTTCAATCCAGTCTTCCTTCAATCGTTCACTCGGCGACTTGTGCTTGCAGGGCCGCTATTGTTTTTTCAGCCTGTTGTTTATTGTAAGTGGCTTGCGTCGCGGCCTGTATATTAATAAATTCATAGTTATAGTTTATACGTAATATTCAATAAAATTTATAAATTGGTTAATGAATTAATTAAATTCAATAAATATTACCGCTTGATTGCCATATCCATACTGTCTATTTCTGGTCGGCGGGTCAGTAATACGAGCGAATATCATGTCCGTCTCTTCAACGGTCAACTGCTCCCTGTCAGACTCTGCAAGCACGCGAGCAATCTCCTGGTCGCATCTCTCATGTGTTTAGAAATATAATTTTGAGAAGATGAATATTCAATTTAATGTATTGTTAAATAAGAGAAAAAATTTATAGTCTTTATACCCGGATATTCGCTGATTTGACGTCTGACCATTCATATGTTACCACGCCATCTTCATCTGTATGCTCGACGGCGTGTGTTCGAGTGAAGACGTCCAAATGAGACGGTACAACACCACCTCTCTCCCTCGTATGAAATTACATATGATTAAAGAATGTATATATACACACATATATACATATATATAACTAAACAATGTTATAAGTAAATTACAAATAACAATTTTTATATTTATCATTTCTTCTCTATATTACTGAAAAGACTTGGATCCACCGCGGTGCGTTGCAGGATTCCTAAGCCTGTTTGTGGAGTTCCTCGATGCTACCGCCTGTATAATTTAACTATAATATAAACATTTAAACGAATTATAATTACAGACATATGAAAGTAGAAAATTTACCTTCGCGTCTTCGCTTTTCCAATATTGCACAAACCGCGCATACAAATTTTCACTCATTCAGTGTGGCTTTTTACCGGCCTCTTTCATCTTGAAGAGTGTACCTTTATAGTTTTTTCTCATCTTCCTCTCCCAGTGCGTCCCGAACGTCCCGAGATCTTCGGGATCCATAATAAAGGACGTCTGTACATTGAAATTTAAATGAATTATATAAATTGTATATTAATTTTCAAAGATCAAATATGCCAATCTCAAATTAATTAGAATTTTATACTTACCTGGAGGTCAGCCCATATGGCATCTCTGATATAAAGTGGGATCCTATCCCACTGCTCCCACAAGTCCGTCATCCTATTACGGTAGCTGTTGCGAGACACAGCTAGAATGGACTCAGACGGCTGTAAACAACACTCGATGACCAAGTCGTTCTCACTCAATCCAAATACAAGGCGCACAGGCCAGTCAAACAACACTCGACGACCAAGTCGTCCTCACTCAATCCAAATATAAAATATAAGGGATCGATCGGGAATAAATCTCCCGAAACGCGGTACTGTAAGTAAAATCCCAACCCGCATGCCAAACTTCTAAATATATTTCTTATATTTAGTCGATTAACAACATGCATCCAATTATTCCCAATTCACACTTTCACACTTTCAAATTCCCAATTCTCAATTCACACTTTCAAATTCTAAATAGCTATACCCAATTATTCTCAATTCACACTTTCAAATTCAACGATTTCATACTAAAAATAACCTAATACACTAAATTAGCAATACCTACACCCAATTATCATCACAATAATAATGTACATTTAAACCTAATTAAACAATTTAATTTGAAATTAGGGTTTAGAAAATTACCAAATTCAAGAAGAAGAGGAGATTCCGACGAGTTCTAGGCTTCTACGGCGACGACGACGGAGGGTGACGACTGGAGAGGGTCGGAATCGGTGATGGGGAAGGAAAAAAATCGTTTTTTTATTAAGCAAAGAAAGTGAAGAAGAAGATCTCGGATGAAACCTGTATACTCGATATGGAGTCGGCTGGCGTCGGCCCGATTAGTGACGGCTTGAATCGTTTAGGGTCGTCCCGTATATATATTTTATTTAAATTCTTCTTTTTACACCTATTTCGTTTAAAAAAATAAAAAACACTACTACAATATAAAAAAAAATTGATACTTATTATTATTATTATTGACCCAATGACGGGTCATGATAGGTTAAATTGGTATTTCTGATGATATATGTTCGTATAATTCGAAAATTTTCGTTGTTGAAAATCTAACTCGCACGACCAATCGATGCAACTTTTAGTCGATCCGTTATACAAATTCGATAAAGGTAGTTATATGTAACATTTTAAAGAATTAAAATAATTTTTTATGCCGTTGGGTAATCAATTATGAATTTTTAAATGTATTTGGTATAATAAAATTATATAAAATAAAATATGCGGCGTAAAAATAAATTCTTTGAATCTTATGTCGATCTAAGGTATCTTGGACATGTTTCCAGAATATGGTTTAAAAATAAACGAATCTAGGATGTCGATCTTGATTTTCAAATTTTTAGTCGTTCGTGGACTTTCGGACAAAAAACCCTTCGTTCGAATGCCGAACGACCTTCAAACGAGACCAAATTTGAACCAGTGATCCTTTGTAGTGTTTTAATCGAATCCGTGTTGGATTCGCAAAAAAATCATCAAAAATAAAATTATTCAAGAAATATGTCATTTTGTAGGAATTAGCTATAAACTTCAATAGAATTTTGCGTCGTCCCCAGCCGACTCTATAATGGAGACGGAGCCGACTCCGGCCGACTCCAGGCTCCGTCCCATTTTAAAGTATTCTAGTAGTGTTGCTTGTTGTGAAAAAGTTATTTTGTTGTAGTAATTTCACGTTCATCTTTATGTGATTTCACATTTGAAGTTAGTATGATGTTAAAGTGTTTTATAAACATGGATGTTTTTGTTATCTTATTAGCACTAACATATGAAATGAGGAATATGTTGAGAACTATGAAAGTTATTAAAATACTTTAGGTATAACGTGAACATATGAACTTCAATCATATCAAAATTTTGAAATGATTTGGTGAACAAGTTTTGAGAAATGGGTATTTAATTTGAGAATTTTCTACCTTCTTATAAACTATTATTGTTATGGATTTTTAAATGCGGAATATGATAATTTTTGGAAATTAAAATGGCATATAAACATGAAAATGTTTGTATTGGTCAAAATATAGAAATTATGTTGAGAATATGATTTAGGAGTTTTAAATCACAGTGGAAATAAAGGTTTTGTAGTTAACTAGGGGGTTAATTAACTAATTAAGCAGTCAGTTAATGGTAAAAATTCTCCAAATTTCGGAATAGTAGAATGCAAAACTGTAGAACCAATAAAATGAGGCAAGTATGCAAACTAGATGAAAACAACTTGGTCGTTTGGACTTTACTACAAAAACTTCCATTTTCAAAGCATACGATAGACTTAAGGGAAATGTAACATGTAACATCCTCAGGGGAAGATAACAGTGACAACCAGGAAGAAAATAATGATATGCGATAGCCTATGACTATGATAAAGATATGGGAAGATAACATTCGACAGCCTAAGAGAAAGATAATTTTATCGGTATATGGGAAATATGATATGCGATAGCCTATGACTATGATAAAGATAACATATGAAAACAAAGAGGCAAGATAATTGTTGATAGCCTGTGGTAAAGATAACATGCCATAACATAGGGGAAAGATAATTTGCAACAACATATGGGAAAAATAATTTGCGATTGCCTGGGGGAAAATAATTTGTCTATATATGCAAAAAATAACATGCGACAGCCTAGAGGGAAATAATTTGCGGTGATTTTGGCATATAATCAAGCTTGCGACAATTACCATATGTGATAGTTTTGATGAATTAAACGTAGGTCTGTCAAACGGGTTGGGTTGGGTCAAAATGGGTTGGGTCGAGTTTGACCCAACCCATTTATGACATATTCTTTTTTATCCATTTATGATCCAACCCACTTAATAAGCGGTTTACCCATTTAACCCATTTAAAGATTTAAAATTAATTTGACTACTAAAAAACAAATAAATATAAAATAATTCTAATTCTAATTTTTATGTTTTGAGTTCCGATAAAAAATTTAAATTTTAATTTTCATCAAAATTCAAATATGAGGATGCGATAGCTTATTATTTTCTAAGTACAACTATCATTCTCTTTGGAGAACTACAGTGTGCGTTCACACGATGAAGTATCCGAGTGTTCTATACTGTCCGTAATTTAGGTGGGAGATAATCGGTCGAAGTCTCGCCTGATTCTCAATTAGAACGAAGGAGTTATTGCAGTCTGAACAAAAAAATAGCGGCTTCTGCACTAGGCGGAGTTCAAATATGAGGATGTGGTAGTCTGTTATTTTCTAAGTACAAATGTCAATCTCCTTGGAGAACTACAGTGTGCGTTCACACGATGAAGTATCCGATTGTTCCATATTGTCCGTAATTTAGGTGGGAGTTAATCGGTCGAAGTCTCGCCTGATTCTGAGTTAGACCGAAGGAGTTATTGTAGTCCGAACAAAAAAAATAACGGCTTCTGCACTAGACGGAGTTCAAATATGGGGATGTGATAGCCTGTTATTTTCTAAGTATAACTATCAGTCCCCTTGGAGAACTACAGTGTGCGTTCACACGGTGAAGTATCCGAGTGTTCCATACTGTCCGTAATTTATGTGGGAGTTAATCGGTCGAAGTCCCGCCTGATTCCAAGTTAGAACGAAGGAGTTATTGCAGTCTGAACAAAAAAAAGCGGCTTCTGCACTAGGCGGAGTTCAAATATGGGGACACGGTAGCGTGTTATTTTCTAACTACAACTGTCAGTCCCTTTGGAGAACTATAGTGTATGTTCAAAATTCTTATTTTTCAAATTTATATTAAAATTTAATGTTTTTAATAAATGGATAAATGAGTTACCCATTTATAACCCTTTTAAAAATGGGTCAACCCAACCCATAACTCATTTAATAATATCCATAAATGGATTAATCCAACCCATTTATAAGTAGGGTAAATGCGTTGGGTTAATGGATTGGGTCATATTTTGACAGGTCTAATTAAATGTGATGGTTTTGAAAGTGCAGCTTATTGGTGATAAAATAGAGAAGACAACCAATGAAGGAACCATTTTTAATGGCCATGAAAAAGAAATACGACTGTAAGCTTAAATGCGATAAATTTAAAAAGAAAAGAAAGTGATAATACAATAGTTAGGATACAACTTGTTGGATCATATGTAATGGCAACGAGGTAAAAAGGGGCAAATTTTAAAAAAAAATTGTTAATTATTGCACTAGATTTTTAACTCATGTTATCACGAATATTTTTTTTACATTAAATCATATTTAATGTTAATTTGATATTAGAAGAGATTTGCTATTTAAAATTCAATTTAATTTATACTATTTTATGTTGTATTCATTAGCAAACAATGCATTTACATATATAATATAAGAACTAATAGTACGCAACTATATATAGTGACCTAATCAATACAAAATAAAATGACGTAGTGTACATGTATATACCTGATCATCGTGATTCATGAATACACACACATACAAATATAATCTATTGTTTTAAGTAATATAAGTATGTATGTACGTATTAGGCTCAATCCATAATTAAATTTTGTAAAACATATAATATTTATTTTATAAAAGCCCCATTGTCGAAACTTTTTAAAAAATAAATTGAATATATATATAATCAATGAAATTTTTGTTCTCACAACATCAAAAGAAGTAGTTGTTTTGTTGTACACTTACACAACTAGGAATTCACAGGTTAACGTTTATTAAAATGTTGTTAAGGGAAGTGATTCTGTTGCGGTATGCTTAGTTCAATTTTTTATATTCTTTCTTAGTACATGCACATAAATATATGAATATATAGTTTTGATTTATACAATATTAATTCTCTGAGTACCAGAAGTTGGATTCCTTTCTTCTGCTACAATCCTTTTCTTATAGATGAAATGTCATCACATGGATTATTGACATCATTTCTCGTATTTGATTGCTGCAATTGTTTCCTCAAAGTGTCCTTCATCTGTGCACCTTTGATTGCTTGTTATGGATTAATGACTTGGATTTAGGTGGGATAACTTGATTTAGACGAGATAATTTTGGCTTCACGGGGATAATTTGTTTAGGTGGGATAATTTGATATTTGAAATGTTGAAATGGGCGTAATGCCACTAGTAGCTTGCCATTTGTCTAGGGAATGTGTTATTCGTTGAAGTGCCTTGATTTGCCTTTATGACAACCGCTCTACAGCACCGATGCTCATATAACCGAATAGTGTTTTACTGGAGCATCCGACCGATGTAGGACAATGGTCAAGGGAAAGAAAAAAAGAAAAGAAGAGAAATAGAGGAGAAGAGAATAGAATAGAAGAGAAGAAAAAGAAAACATCATATAATCACATAACCTTTGTATATCTCACTGTGCATCAGATAAAATATAATAGTCATCACAAATATAAAACAGACGAGACAGTAATAACCACATGAACCACATAATCAGAGTACATAGGCTCATACAGCTATACAAAAAAGCAATAGAGTTTATACAACTAATAAATAAACTCAGCTGATAAACTGCCTCTAATAATAGTAAGTCAACACTGTCAAGGCTCCACAGTGTCACACAGTGGAATAATAATAATAAGCCTAAATATAAGTAAGAGAAAGCATCGCCTCCTGCTAGTCCATCTGCAGAGCTCCATGTACCATTTATTCCTGCTTTCCAAACTACTCATTTAAGAGTACCCAAAGGTAATAAGAAGCAAAACATAAAAAAACATAAAACTTCGAGTCAGACAACACTCTGGTATGAGCGATAAATAATCTCAAAACATTATAAAAGTCGGTATAGTATATGAAACAGAGGGTATGAAGAATCATACCTGACATGTCCCTACATCCATAGTGTTAGCATATAACATAGGATACATGCTACTCTATATCATAGTCGTCATGGGTGTACTATACATCAAAGTACTAATAGTGTCTAGATATCTACATCGATAATATATGTATCATGATTCATGTGACATCCCTAAGATGATAAACAATCAAGCAAACATAACATCCATCCTCACATTCACTCACTTAGTACATTGGATATGTGATACTCGTATGACCTCGTCAGAAGCTACTCAACGTCTTGGTTTCCTTGTACTCGAATTCATGCCACTTAGTGGGCCAGGAACAAAACTGTGTACTCCATAATAGTCCAGGGTAAATGAATCAAAACATCGTGGGATCCAAGGTATACTCTGTAACCCAACGAATATTATCACATATACCCTTGCTTCACGAGTAAACATCGGAACCTACGAATATCAATGATCCCTTTACACACGTTATTCATAGTAGAGTTCATTCAGGAACTGTCCTTACGACTCCCGTCTGAAGTTGTTGTGGTTGTAAACTATTCTAGATAGTCATCATTAGTTGTAGAATACATCGTTTGTCCCGTAGCCTTCCTCCAACAGTTCCTTCAATCCGGCTAATCTGCATCTGATGTATAGCTGTCCATCATCGAAGCCATCACCTCCCATCATGGAGTCATCATCATCGAATCACGAAGTCATTGTGTGGAAACATCGTCCTCGCTTCAGCCTTAAAATCACTCGTCAAAGAGCCATAGCATCAAATCAAATGTCAAATAATGAATGAAAGAACGATCACATCATGCCCTTCGAAGCTTCTTCATCATCCACGTCAAATTGGCCAAATCGGCCATCATTAATAGTCGTAGATATCGACCACTCCAAAGTAGTCGATAACAGCCACTTTGATCATGTACTTAACCAAAAGTGGTTACAAACCAAATAAAAACGTCTAGCATCCATTCTGAAGTTCGAAGCACATCCCCAAGTCCATACTTCGTCTTCAAATCAATCAGCATGCATGATACACTATTCATTAAATCCTATCGTATGGTATATTTTCTAATATTATATGTATCACCTTCGATTGGCTTTTTCAATCAAACTAGCAAACAAGCATACGTGCAACTAATAAGCATACTAACATCTGTAATAACCTACTTACATCTATAATATCGAAAAAAATACATCCAAGTAACCAATGTGGGAATAATGTCAAAAATTGCCTAGGTCTAGCAATATCGTCAAAGTAGTGCGATAATAGGAAAAATGTGATATTTAATTTAAAACCTTTTAAAACACTTTTAAATTCTTTTATGTAAGATACATGTTTAAGTACTTTAGAAATCACATTTTAATGTTAGAAATCATCTCAATACATCGTCTTAATATTATACTAACAATCACAATATGTTGAGAGATAATATCACCCACCTCAACAAAAGCTGTCCAAACCAACGTCAAGTCGTAAAGCTTTCCATCACGAGCGCAATGCAAGAAACAACATCCAAAATGGATCTCATAGGCAAAAGATATGAATAATATAATAAATCGGATTATATAAATAATTAATTAACCTATTTAATTAACAATTGCTTTAATTACCTTTGTTAATCCTTCTTCTCCAATATCTGTACACCCCATGCACAATGAAACCCAAAATCCACTTCCTTCTCTCATCGATTTCTTGCTCCAGAGTCAATGAATCAACGCACCGTCTTCGCCGATAGACTTCACTACACGCCTTCTTCACAACGGACCCGGTGTTGTCGAACTTGATCGTACCTATAAAAATGGGACCGACATGCATCGCATGACCCCAGTTTGTTGTCGTCCACTCCTCTTCGCACGAGAATCACAATGCCACTCTCGAATCTTCCTATCGTCATCTCAATCTCCATCTAAGTGAAACCCTAGTTGTCGAGCTATGTATGGCTATCACCAAAATTGTCGCCGCACCCAATTCTTCCATGGTCAATGCGAAGCTCTTCTCGATACGAGTTCAACGAAAATGGTTTCTTTATTCTTAGTGGAGCGAATTGGTAGATTTTATTTTTTGAATGAATTTGAGAAGGAGGCGGCTATTTTTCATGTTTCAGGCAATAGAACGATAACTAGATAATGAGAGAGGAGGGTTTGAGTGATAACTTTATATTAATAAAATATTCCATTTATTTATTTTCTCAAATAAACAATCATGCATTTTGAGACCGTATGATCACACGGTGCGTTCGATCGCAATTAAACTCATTTGCGTACATCATCTCATTTTTTGGTTCCAATGGTATAAATTTCGTCGCTACGGGAGACATCGCTCTGGGATGATAATTTCACCCTTGGAGAGATCATTTCGGCCATCGGATCGTCTAATCCCTAAATATTATGATGCTTATACTCGTTTTAATTCACAACGTCGGTACAAACTCAACGGAAGTGGTCTCGAGTACTGATTCGATCATATGCGAAAAATCATATTTTTGGGACCTTCGATTAATTAACAATTCAATATTTAAATCAATTATTTAAATATCTTATCATTAAAAATACGGGTCGTTACATTCTCCCCTCCTTAAAAGTATTTCGTCTTCGAAATCCCAAGGACGAATCAATAAAACCCAACACCCTCACATAAGCAACGACAAAAGAAAAATCATCATTTGTCAACTCATCGCAACAATAACTAAAAGCGATCGCAGCAAGGGGAATATACTCGAAATTAGCTGAAGCAATCATCCTCATCCCTATGTACAATCACAATCAGACCCAAAATTAATGTGGCTAAACCAAACTTCTAAGTTATGCACTTATTTTTAGGGAAACAGACAATGGAAAACTAAAGCGCTAACTCACTAATCGAAAGGAAAGTCACTAAATATCATACATTACCGACTCTTTCAACTATCGGCAACATCTAATATCATATACATTGACTTTTCTCTCAAATTTAGCTCATGTCATGGAAAATATCGACAGTACCTTCGATCCTTTACGTGTCTAAGTCTGGGAAAAATACCAATACAACATAGAGATATATACATCTCATATCTGAGGTATCTCATACATAAGGCATCTCGTTTCTGAGAACATCCAAACATTAATAGCCAAATCTATACTACAGATGTTATGTACGTACCTCTTTTATAGCAAGAGCGTACCATTTAGATGCGAATAAAAGTGAATAAGCATCCAAATAGCCAATACTTACTTCCATGTACCTGAATATGTACTCAACAAAGAGGATTAAACATAATAGTAATATCATCATGTAAATAAGCATATTAGATCATATATATAGTAATCGTCTCAAATAAGTATGCCATATCAAACCGTAACTATCCAGCATGTCTAGCAACCATCACACATCAAACATGCATACATAGAAACAGGTGAAAAAATAAAATACCTGTCTATCCTAGCATGCATGGTACTAAACTACCCAATATGATACCGAAAGTGAAAACAAATACGATAAACAGAAGTCTCACTTCGCCCTTACCCTCACCAAGTATCACATTATCACCAAAATGCTTCTTTATCCCAACCACCACCAAGGTCTCACTCCACTCGATCATCCTCGAAGCCTCGCTCCACTATGACCTTCTCCAAGTCTCTCTTCATCTTGGCCTTCGCAAGGCAACCCCAAAGTCTTACTTCTGTATGACCATTTTTAGAGTCTCATACTATCATGATCATTCCCAAAGTCTCACCTCGCTATGACTTTTGCAAAATCTCTCTTGGATAAATGATAACTCACTCAACAACCTCTCAAGTCAGCGGCATCTCATGCCACAATTAGATCCATGGTTCTTCGAATACCTATCTCATAGGTATTGTCCTCTCAGGTCAAGCCAAACTGTCTCACGGTCCAGGGCACACAAGTAAGCATCCTCACATACCCCTGCCCCTAGGAACAACCATCATATCCAGAGTTATCGCTAATCCCTTTAGCATTTGACTCGATCCAAAGCATCTCATACCCCTCTGCATCACTTCACCTTGTCGAATGTGCTTCCTCAGACTACTTCAGTCCCATCCCACGCTTCCTACTTGAAGTACTTGATCAAATGCCTCATGTTGTCAAACAAGGCTCCAAAGCCATCTCAAAGAATCATTTGGCCACTATTCCATAACCCTTCAGCCAGTCCGTTCCCAGACTATAATACTAAACCCAAAACAAATCAATAACAAATAAATAAACATCCATGACTCAATAAGGCAAAATCTTGACAAACCATGTATAGGTTGGCTGAGCCACCACCAAGCTTGTCACAATTTAAAAGGCCAGTCAAAAATTTTGGGTCTCAATCCCAATTTATCTAAAAATCACTAGATATGTAGGAATGTGAAACCTCGAATAAAACACATATGGAACACGTTAAGTGGAGACCATACATCAAATGGTAATTCCCGTTCCCTTCTCTTTCGCTGATGGAGCACTTGATGAAATAGGAATGGCAATCAATGCATATGCCTCCACAGTTTGTCTCTGCTTAGCTAGTGCGGGACAATCCTTCTACACTAGATACATGCTCTCACATCGTAAAGCCTTCTCGATCATCTTCTCGAAGCTCTCGTCAATATGACCAATCAATTGCTTTCCAAGATGATCACCCAACCCAATGATGAATTTTTTATTCTTTCTGAGTGGAGTATCAATGGAAAATAGACATATTTTGATAGAATATCGAATTTGGCAACACACTCCGCTACAGACATATCGCTTGCTTCAAACCGGTGAACTTCCTAAACGACACCAACTCTTGAAAAGTCGAGATAAATTTCTTCAAAGTGAACTATGAACTATTTCAAAGTAAAATGGTCCTTGAGAATCGAAGCTATAAGAACACTCCACCTGTTCATTTTTCATCCCCGGAGTCATCTAAAGGTCAACTTCTACCTCATTTCAACATATAACTCTAAGTCATCGAAGATCCTTTTGCAAATGTTCATCCTGTCTTACACCTCGATAGTCGACACCGTTCCAAGGAATGGTCTGCCTCATAGACTGTCGTAGTCTTTATACAACTCGGCAAAGTCGACTCTAGGCATTTGCACTTGAGCACCATAATCATTTGCAGCAATTTAAGCATTCCAAAATAATGTTTCGCACCATCTCAATGAACATATTTTGTGAATCAGGGTTAGTGGCCCTCAATTCTACCCACTCCTCAACTCCGGAGATAGAGTCAATAGCAGCATTTCTTGTATGCTATATCACTCTTAATACATAATAAGAATAATCAGTCTCTCATGAAGAAAACTTGCATCAATGGTACTCGTGTGTGCAATACAACTTATATACTATATATACTACTATGTAGTTTTGAAAATCAAAATATATAACAAATACGCACTCTCTCGTATATAAGTATACTTCTAGATCCAGTCTAAGTTGATAACTCCTACCTTATCTCTACTGGATCATGGTATCAACTCGGGTTAATAACGTAATATAAGATCTGATACCAAATGTGATGATTGCCCTACACCACCGATGCTCATATAACCGAATAGTGCACTACTGGAGCATTTGACTGATGTAGGACAATGTCAAGGGAAAGAAAAGAAGAAAAGATGAGAAATAGAAGAGAAGAGAATAGAATAGAATAGAAGAAAAGGAAAACATCATATAATCACATAACCTGTCGTATATCTCACAGCGCATCAGATAAAATATAATAGTCATCATAGATATAAAACAGGCAAGATAGTAATAACTACATGGACCACAGAATTAGAGTACATAGGCACATACAGTTATACAAAACAACAATAGAGTTTATACAACTGATAAATAAACTCAACTGATAATAATAGTAAGTCAACACTATCATGGCTCCATAGTGTCACACAATGGAATAACAGTAATAAGCCTAAATATAAGTATGAGAAAGCGTCGCCTCCTGCCAGTCCATTTGTAAAGCTCCATGTACCGTTTATACCTACTTTCTAGTCTACTAATTTAAAAGTATTCAAGGTAATAAGAAGCAAACATAAAATATCGATTCAGACAATAGTCTAGTGTAAGCGATAAATAATCTCAAAACACTATAAAAATAGGTAAAGTATATGGAATTGAGGGTATAAGGAATCATACCTGACCTGTCCCTGCATCCAAAGAGTTAGCACATAACATAGGATACATGCTACTCTATACCATAGTCGTCATGGGTGTACTATACATCAAAGTACTAATGGTATTCAAATATCTACATTGATAACACCTGCATTGTGTGACATGCATAAGATGATAGATAATCAAGCAAACATAGCATCCATCATCCATCCTTACATTCACTCACTCACTACGTTGGATATATGATACTTGTATGACCTCATCAGAGACTGCTCAATGTCTTGGTTTCTCAGTATTCGAATCCATACCACTCAGTAGGATAGGAACAAAACTTCATATTCCATAATAGTCAAGGGTAAATGGAACAAAACATCATGTGATCCAGGGTATACTCTGTAACCCAATGGATATCATCACACATATCCTTGCTTCCCGAGTACACATCGAAACCTACGAATATCAATGATCCCTTTGCACACATTATTCATAGTAGATTCATCCCGGAATTGTCCTTACGACTCATATCTAAAGTCGTTGTGGTTGGGAACTATTCTAAACAACCATCATTAGTCGTAGAAGATAATCATTCATCCCGCAGCCTTCCTTCAACAGTTCTTTCAATTTGACTAATCTACATCTGAAGTGTAGCTGTCCATCATCGAAGCCGCCACCTCCCATCATGGGATCATCATCGTCGAATCAAGGAGTTATCCCGTCGAAGCATCGTCCTTGCTTCAGCGCCAAAACTGCTCGTTGAAGAGCCATAGCATCAAATCAAATGTCGAACGAATGAAAGAATGAACCATCACATATGCCCTTCGAAGCCTCTCCATCGTCCACGTCAAATTGGCCAAATCAGCCATCATCAATAGTGGTACATATCGACCACTCCTGAGTAGTCGATAACGACAATTTTGGTCATGTATTTAACCACAAGTGGTCAAGTGCAAACTAAATGAAAAAACGTCCGACATCCATCTTGAAATCTAAAGCTCGTCCCTAAGTCCATCCTTCGTCTTCAGATCAATCGGCATGCACGAAATGCTATACTTTGGGATATTTTCTAATAATATATATCACCATCGATCAGTGTTTTCAACCCAACTAGCAATAAGCATACGTGCAACCAACAAGCATACTAACATCTGTAATAACGTACTTACATATATAATATCACACAAACAATACATCCAAGCAACCAATGTGGGAATAATGTCAAAAATAGCCTAAGTCTATCAATATCATAAAATAGTGCGATAATAGGAAAAATGTGATATTTAATTTAAAATCATTTAAAAAAATTTAAATTCTTTTATAAAATAAGATATAGGTTTAAATATTTTAGAAATCACATTTTAAAGTCAGAAATCATCTCAAAACATTGCTTTAATATTATACTAACAATCGTAGTATGGTGAGAGACAATATCACTCACCTCAACAAAAGCTATCCAAACTAACATTAAGTCGTAGAGCTCTTGATGACGAGCACAACACAAGAAACTGCGTGCAAGACAGACCTCGTATGCAAAAGATATGAATTATATAAGAAATCAGATTACATAAATAATTAGTTAACCTAATTAATTAACAATTACTCTAATTACCTTTTATTAGTCCTTCTTCCCCAATATCTGGACATGTCGTGCACAATGAGACCCGAAACCCTCTTCCTTCTCTCATTGATTTCTTGCTCCATAGTCGACGAATCAACGCGACTCCACTACACGTCCTCTTCGTGATGGACCCGATGATGTCGAACTTGATCATACCTACAAATTTGTGACTGGCAGCAGACTTGTTATAGACATACGAACGCATTTTGCCTCGAGTCACCGTACGACCCTATTTCATCATCATCCACTCCTCTTCGCACGAGAATTGCAATGCCGCCCTTGAATCCGCCTATCGTCGCCTCAATCTCCAGCTAAGTGAAACCCTAGTTGTTGAGATATGTACAACCATTACCAAAATCGACACCGCACCTAATTCCACCATGGTAAATACGAAGCTCTTCTCAATACGAGATTAACGAAATGGATTTCATATTTTTAGTGGAGCTGATTGCTAGGTACATTGAATGAATTTGAAAAGGAGGCGGCCATTTTTCATGTTCCAGGCAATGGAATAGTAACTAGATAATGAGAGAGGAGGGCTTGAGTGATAATTTTATATTAATAAAATATTCCATTTATTTATTTTCTCAAATAAAGGTCATACGTTTCGAGCTCATACAATCAATAGTGCGTTAGATCATAATGAAACTTGTTTGCATACATCACCTCGTTTTTCCGGTCCTAATGGTATAAATTTCATTACTATCCAATACAGCACTCTGGATGATAATTTTGCAATTTTAGAGATTGTTTCAGCCATCATATCATGTGATCCCTAAATATAGTGATGCTTATACTCATTTTAATTCGCAATGTCGATACGAAATTCGATCACATGAGAAAAATCATATCTTTAGGACCTTCGATTAATTAATGATTCAATATTTAAATCAATTATTTAAATATATTATCATTAAAAATACAGGTCATTGCAGCCTTGGTAGTGGATGATGATCCATTGCACTGCACTACATAGATATGGTACTTCTATTGTTGCTTTGGATGTGCATTGTTTAAGAATATTGTTAAGGAATACTAGTGCTGGTCTTAGTTTGTACAACTTAGTTAGGTAATGCATTGGTTGGTAGCTTGTGGCCTTTAAGTATGGAGTAGCGTGGTGAAGGGTTGGGGCCCTGGACGTTGTATTTGGCACAAGTGCAGTTCCTACGTGATGCAGCTTTAGGCCCGGTTCACCACGTATTGTGCTAATCCTTATGCTGAAGAATCTATGTAGCTATAAATTTACTAATAGTGTAACGCAGTTGCGGAACACCTTTACTTTTTTCCTTTCTAAATCTAACTATTTCTACGTGAAAAATGATGTGACACTTTCTTCCAAGTATGCACTGATGCATATTGGAGTAGACATGTAATCTCGCACCTATTTTTTTAGTGGCCTAGTCACCCTCTTTAGCATTAATGCTATTTACATGTGTCATGCCATGTTTGTTCTTCATCTATTTTTGTTGTCGGTTATACCGTTTCATTTCTATGAAATTTACTTTGTGTTTCCAGAATTTTTAATGCCAGTATTATTTTTAGCGACTTGGATTTTTGTACAATTTTGATCTTAATAGTTGAGATCTCTTTCCATTTCCTAAACATACTTGCATCCTCTGCATTTTCCCTTTTACTGTTTTGCTATTTTACAAAGATAGTCTTCTCCTAGCTTTCCAACTTTGCCTTCCCTTTCTCGACTTTCAAACAACAAAAATTGAATGTATATTTTGTTTTGTTTTTCTTGGTATAGGTATTGGCTATTTCTTCGTTACTTCCTATTTTCCTTTTTCTTTTATATGGGGGATCCCAACGTAGTCTTCCTCAATTCTTGATATTGCCTATAAAGTGTTTAATTAAATGTTTAATTCAATATTGTCGATTGTGTGTTAGATAAAATGCCTATGTAGAATAGATTAAATGTTTGTAGATAGTTTACTCACGTAGGATTATATTAGCGACTTGCGATATTAATTTAATTTCATTATATTTCCCTTTTATTTTAATTGACTATATCGTCCAACAATTCACCTAGCTCTTCGGGTTAAGTCATCACTTCCTATAACGAAGTCACTTCTACCATCTGCATCCATAGACAAATCGCCCATATCCTTGATAATTTTGGCATAAAAGGTTACCCTTTCGAAGTTCCTTCCACATACAAACCTATCCACCTTCCCTGGGAAGGTTATATGCCTTTAACCTCTAAATATCTCTATTGTGGTCTATACCTGCCTATAACCCGAGGAATGGTTAGATAGTTTGAGGATTTCCCCTATCCAACTGGCTCTTGTCCGTTACTTTCTACTATTATGTACTATAGTCTCTATGGTGAATATTTTTCTTTCCACCTACTTCTCATAAGCTTAGTTTTCTTTACTCTTTATGGAAGAACTTGCATCTTGATGTGAGCAGCTTTACTATATGTAGGCTTTTAAGACCATCCTTAAGACTTTGCCTTAAAAAATTCATCCATGGATGGACCAATATCCATTTGAAATGCGATACGAATTTATTCCTTCTTTCCAGAATGCGGATATGGCTTGTCTTTTTTCGTTCCTTCTCTTTTTCCTGCTCAATTTCTCTATGCTTCCCTTGCTCTCTTTTCTCTATTTTAGCCCCCTCAACCTTTACTATGGAAGAGAAGGAGTTGTTTAGGGAATTTAGGACTTTAGTTTGTGCTTCAAATAATATCATTTGCAAATGCTTGAACTTATTCATAGAAACACTACTGCACAAACACAAATTAATGCAAGATTTCCATTTTTTTCATGATTCGTTTTTGTCTTCCAGTTTGTTTCTACTACAGAGGAGGCGTGCAATTCCTCTTTAGCCCATGAACAGGGTGTTGACTCGCTTTGAGATTAACTAGTTTGTTTATGTTACACTTTCCTTTAGTTATAGAAAATTTATTTTCATGAATGTATGAATATGAGTTACCTATTTATATATTTTTGTTCAAAATTCATAGATGGCATGTCATCCCAAAATAAACCTAGGTTGAGTGTTGTCTTCGCAGTGCCTCCTTCTAGTCTAGTGAAGCCCATTAAAGAAAGCAAAAAACAACTTAAGGAAGGGCCTTTTGGGCAGGGTAATAAGTAGAATCCCTTTAATAAAACTATGGTTCCATAACCTCCTCGGCACGTGGTGCCTATTTCTATACTCCCCACTACATCATATCCCTACCCGAAGAGACTACAAGGTGGATCTTGATGATTTCATACCTCTCCATGCCTACTCTTGCTTTTGTGTTGACCTTTCCTTCTGCATCTTGCCCCAATGTTGCACTCTTTGAAGGTTTCATAGAGGCTTTTTCCAACTAAAAAGAAGTGCACATATCGTATATTAAATTATTATACTTATAATTTCAACATTTGTTTAGTGTCGTTTCACCACGACATCTTTGTTTTAAAAATGTAGTAGCATTTCGACTGGTGTCGGGGTGAGCTGGATTTGTCTGCCCCTAACGAGGAGTTGTTGAAGCTTCCCAATCGTACTTAGTGAAGGACACAAAGCAGTTGAAGGCCGACCTTTTCTCCTAGAATGATAATGAAGCTGCACAAAATTCCAAGGTAGATGGAGCCGAGTAGTCACCAAAGAAGACCGAACAATCTACTAAGTGGGCTACAAAGGAGCGTGTGGTGGAAAGGAAGATGTGGCTAATGTAGTGGCAAAGTGAGGGCAGGCCATGGAGGATGCCACATATGTAATTCTCGACTGCATTTATACATAGGTAAAAAGGCAATTTTTGCGGGCAGTGAAGATAAGGAGAGGTTAGAGATCAGCTGCTCTCCTAAGTGATGACAATATTATCAAGGCTATATGCGATTACCGTGCTCCAAGTGGTGAAGGAGAAAGCCAGAGAGAAGATGTGACACTATCCGTTTCTGCCGTAGTTTCTATTGCTCCCAAAAAGATGTATATGATACCATCACTTATACTCTACACGTTGCTAAACCCATTCTGACTACCCAAGAAGAGCAAATGTAACATCCTAAACTTCACCTTGTTCTTCCTCTTTTTTGTGTTTATGGAGAAGGGGTTAGGCTAGGTGTAACATCCCCTACTTGAAACCCGAAGATATACGATGATGATGTTGCAGTCATCATCAGAATCATCTTCTGGCGACTAAAGTGAGTTTAGTATATTATGAATACATATCTAAATAAACAGAGCAAACCAATAAAATTCCATTACACGACAATCTCTTTTAATATTCATTACATTATTTTAGTCAATACTATCCAATTGCCGTGCCCACGCAGGGGTAAAAAATAATAGCAATTAATGTAAAAACTAGGAGATGGGTCCATAAATGAGGATGCGACCCATACTCCATCATACAACGGAAAGAAAATCTGTGTTAGCTAAAGAGCCCCCTGCTCCATCTTCAGCCCATGTACCACGGTCATTATTCCAAACTAGCCTAAGCCCATAAACTCAGCCTACTCAAATGAGTACCCATGAATTTATGGAAAAAACAATAATAAAAACATAGGTCAAACATAAAGTCTGGTGTGAATAATAATATCCTCAAAACAAACATATAGTGAGACCAATCTATACTGCACAAATTAGATTTTTCCTTTACTATTCAAACATCATGAGAAAAAGCAATACAAACTTCTGACACTATTATTTCTTATTTTACGTCCTCAGTTGATGCTTTCCTAAGCAGCTTTTCTTTACTACTGCGCACCCTGCGCTGACCCCACTCGATTCTCGGTTTAGATTACTATAAATCTAAGTATAAAATACTGCGCTTCCTGCGCAGACTTCCCATATCCCTTAAAGTATGCTTTAAGGTATTTCAATACTACGCCCCGCAAAGTTACTTATTTCATTCTTCTTTAGAATTTTATTCCTTTTTGGAATTTAATATTGTGCCTCGTGCAATTTCTCCTTCCGAAGGTGAATCCTTACTAATTCTTCTCTTTATGTATTTATACTGCACCCTTCATAGTTAAATATTTTATTTCACCTTCCCAGGGTGAAGTCTACACCCCGCGCAAGTGAATGTCTACCTTCCCAAGGTATATATCCATTTATTTTATTGGAATTGCTGCGCAATCCTTGGAAGTTGAATGCCTCTCCTCACCTTCTCAAGGTGTGCATTCGAGTGAGCGTCCTTACCTGGCGTCAATAGCCCTTCTGATTTTGTCCTTTCCTTTTAACGCAGGATCCCTTCACCATTCTGACCTAGCCTCTACCCAAGTCCCATTAACTTATCTCTTATAAGCATTATATATAATTCTCCATACAGCGCAGAACCCTCTATTCCCATGCAGAACTTCCTACGCATACCCTGATAGCTCTGACAACCCTGTTATCGTCTTTACACGTGTCGTTATCCCATTGGATCTTATTTCATTTTCAGTTATTTACAGTATTCTTTTAGCAAACAACTTGGATCTTGTCTCCCTTTTTTTCCATACCCCTGCTATTTTCCAAGGATTTTATTCCATTGCGTCCCCCGTAGTACTCAAAATATCCAATGTAGTACTTAACTGTTTGACCCTATATTTTCTTATAGAAAATTCAGATGAAATTTTCTTAAATTCCCGAGCTTCTATCCTTTCACAATTTACATATATTTGGCTTTTTTTTTATAATATTTAAATTGTATTCTTAAGTTTAACAACTTCAATAATTCGTATAAAATTAGATAAGCCTAGGAAATTCCTCCAACTGAAAACCCACTTCAGAAATCATGATTTGAACATTATGTAAAATTTCCATTTAGTTTCAAAATCACTCAAGTTGGGAAAACACCTGTAAACATCCCATGTTCACTCATTCTTTCACCAAAACATTCATTAAACTTTAGATCTTTACATGAAACTCATATGCACCCCATCATACATAAAACCATATAGATCTAAACCGAACCCATACATAAGGAAATCAATTTAGGAAGGTTAAGTATTACTCACTTAGATCTTTAGGATTTATTACTTTAACATTCTTTAGTTTCTTCTAGCTTGTGTTTTTGCATCTTTCTCATATTCTCTTTCTTATGCTTCCACCATTAAAGAGTTTCTCTAGCGCTTTATTTTATTTTGAGTACAATGAAATGAATGAATAAAAATGAGTAACATATATTGTTCCACAATAAGTTAGGCCTGGGCCCTATACCCGCTTCTATTGATTCATACCCTTTTACCCTTTTATTAACCCACCATTTCCCCCTTAATTGTCATTTAGTTAATTATTAATTTTAGGATTGTTACAGTCATCCCTCCTTAAAGGAATTTCACCTTGAAATTTAGTTAAGCTCAACTAGAGTGTAGTCCTCTCTTTCATGCTTACCCTAAGCATTTCCATGAATTCCCAATCCACGCATACAAGATACGTACTAGCATGGTTTTAAATCTCGGATTTCGGTCACGTTTCGTCTCGGGAATTTTACACACAATATCCCGTATCGGACGAGATCTCGGGTGAGATGAGTGTATATCGGATGTATATCTCGAATTGACATCTCGGATTCAAAAGTCAATATCGGGACTATCTCGGAGTAACATAAGTCTAAATTTGATATTTTTAAGATTAGTGTAATAATTGTTATATATTTTTTTTTTTAACATACATAATCTATATAAAACGATAATATTAATTTTACATTTTAGATCAGAGTGATAACACGATCAATTTGTTATTAACTGAATGATTTCCTGCTCATCTGAATATTAAAGTAAAATAAATAAATAATAACTTTTTTGCTCACTCATTAAACGATAAAAAGAAGAATTAGAGTGTAAGCAAAAAGTCATTAGAGTGTAATTTCTTATGGACTCACATAAAAAGTAAAAAAGATATAAATGAAAAAAACTTAACTTCGTATGAGATCTTCTATTAACATCTTACCTCAAATTTCACTACCTTGGACGAGATGAGTGTGAATTAATATATAAACAAAATTTAATGTCTCGTTTCGCTAAATCTCGTCTCGTTCAAGTTCGAAAATGAGATCTCGGGCGAGATGAACGAGATCTGAAACAGTGCGTACTAGTACTACTTACTAATACAGCAACCAACCATAATATCATATATATATGGTCTTCATCAGTATAACTCAATACATAGCATATCTGCTAATTAGTGACAAACAACTCTGGATAGATCCTTCTAACCTTATCCTCTGTTTTCTATGTGAAGTCCTCCCAATCTACGCTCCACTAAACACATACAAGCTTCACTACCTTATTCTAAAGCTGCTTCTCATCCCGCTCCACTATCCGAACTGATCTACGCTCGTAAGTCATATCTGTTTAATAACTAGGTCCCCTACTGCCCTCCGACCAACTACTGCTCCCGGATCCCTAATGCATTTCTGAAAACATGATACGTGAAATACATTATGAATCCCTACAAAAACACTAGGTAGATCTACCTTATATGCCACCTTCCCAATCGTTCACATCATCGGAAACGCCTACATATCTGGGTGCTAACTTCCTAGCTTTTTTAAAAAGCATCACATCTCTCATTGGAGAAACCTTCATGAACACTTGATCACCTACTGCGAACTCCATTTATTTCTGCTCGTGTCGGCATAACTCTTTTGCCTAGGCTGTGCTGCTCTCATCCTAACTCAGATTAGCTCAAATTTTTCAATAGCATCCTTTACCATATCTGGTCCCAACACAACCCTATCTCTGCTTCCAACCAACATACAAGCGATTTACATGGCCTTTCCATACAAAGCCTCAAATGGAGCTATCCTAATACTACTTTGATATACGTTATTATATGAGAACTCTACCAGATGTAGATAATCTTCCCTATATCCACCAAAGTCTAAAATACATGCTCTCGGCAAATCTTCGAGGACCTTGTTGACCCTCTCAGTATGTCCATCTGCATGTGGATGGTGCGCAGTACTCATGTGCAGCTCTGTACCTAATACCTTATGCAGACTTCTCCAAAATTCACTAGTGAACAACTAATCCCGGTCACTAATAGTAGTGCTTGGCACCCTATGTATTCTTAATATCACCTTTATGTATATTTCTACTAAATTCGGCGCAGTTCTCTTAGCCTTCACTGGAATGAAATGGGCACACCTAGTTAGTCGTCAACTATGACCCAAATGCCTTCGTTCTCTACCCTTGTTCTTGGCAACCCAACTATGAAATCCATAAATACTAAATCCCATTTCCACATTGGATCTTCTAATGGCTGCAGGAGCCCACTCGGCTTCTGATGTTCTGCCTTCACTTACTGGCATGTAAGACATCTTCTCACATACCCTCCTACGTCTTTCTTCATTCCTTTCCAGAAGAATCTCCTCTTCATATCTCAGTACATCTTCATACCTCCAGGATGTATAATAAACTTTGAACGATAGTACTCGTCCAATACTTCCTTTCGCAGTTCCCCCGTACTTGGAACATAGAACCTGCCATTCTTCTACAGTACTCCTTTCTTATCCACACTTAACCCCTTCAATTATTCTAACTTGACCCCTGAGTCTAAACTCCTTACCATGTTTACTTGGAACTTATCATTCTTCTGCAGTTTAACTATCCTTTCTACCAACGCATGTCTAACTTCTAAGCATGCTAATATCTTTTTTGCGTTGCTTGATCCTACACTAGACCGATATTGCATATTACATGAAGACAACTTTCAAACGCAGCCCATTCTTCTAACATAGCCATAACACAACTTTGCTGTCTTCGACTTAAGGCATCAGCTACTTTGTTTCCTTTTCTTGGGGTATACTCTATCCCAAAGTCATACGACACTAGAAACTCTAATCATCACTGTTGCCTCATGTTTAGCTCCTTCTGATAGAACAAATATCTCAAAGACCTATGATCGGTATATAACTCAAACCTCTCACCCAAGAGATAATGTATCCATATCTTCAATGCGAAGATAATTGCCACTAGCTCCAAATCATGTGTTGGATACCTGACTTCATGGGGTCGTAACTACGTAAATGCATAAGCAATCACTCGACCCTTTTGCTTCAGTACTATGCCTCACCCCAAACTGGATGCATCTGTATACACCGTCATACAATCATTCCCTTTAGGGATTACTAATACAGGCGCACTCATCAATCCGTGTTTGAACTCCTGGAATGCCTTCTCACACTCCTACATCCAAACAAATTGCTCTGCTTTCCTGATCAGTCTAATCATTAGTGCTGCTATGCAGGAGCAATCCTTAATGAATCTCGTATAATAACCAGGCAATCCTAGAAAAGTTCCCAGCTTAGTCACAATCTTTGGTCTCTTCCATCCATTTACTGCTTCTACCTTTTCTGGATCTACGGCTAATCCTTCTTTCGAAATTACATGGTCTAGGACTTTAACTTATCTTTTCCAAAAGTGATACATAGAAATTTTCACCTTCAACTTATGTTGTCTCCACGTCTCCAGCAGAAGCCTTAGGTGAACTGTGTGCTCCTCCTCAGCCTTAGAGTACACTAAAATATCATCTATGAACACAAGCACGTACCTTTCCAGCTTATCTTGGAATGTCCTATTCGTCAAGTCCACAAAGAATGCAGGTGCATTGATCAGCCAAAACGGCATAACCAACCACTCATATGAACCGTATCTTCTTCTGAATGCAGTCAAAGGAATACTTTCCTCTGCAACCCTTAGTTGATGAAACTCTAGAGCTAAGTCCAACTACAAAAACACTTTAGCCCCACTCAACTGATCAAAGAGATTATCTATTCTTGGAAAAGGATATCTATTCTTCATTGTCCTTTCATTTAACTTCTAGAGCTAAGTCGACTAAATAGTTCAGTCCCTAGTAGTAGGTCAATGCGGAATTCTACCGCTCTCAAGGGTGGCAACCCCGAAACTGGTTCAAATACATCCTTGAACTCCTTTACTACCATTACCGATCCCAGCTCCTCTTCTTCTAAAGCTAACACATACAAAGCACTCATGTGCACTTCTCTCGATTCTTTTAAACTACATACACTCTTCCTCTTTGGTCCTGATGACTCGGAGTGATGATTCTTTTGGCGCAATGCACCCCTGCAGTATGCCTCTCCAACCAATCCATCTCTAAAATAAATCCAAATCCTATAAAGTCAAATACACAAGGATCATAAGCAAACTTACACCTACACAACTCGATATCTAGGTTAGTACATCTCAATTCAAGAGTGGCATATCCTCCTATTGAATTAGCTACACGTATGGATGTGACTAAATAGGAAACCCTTAACACAAGTGTATCAACCCAGTCTTTAGCTATAAATGAACGTGTATCCCCAATATCATATAGAACTCTAATTGAAAAGATAGAAATCAAAGCCATACCTTTTAAGATTTTTTTTGCCTTTATCCTTGGCAGATGGTCTTTCTCTTGGTCCCTTCAAAGCATACACCTACGCTTAAGCTTTGACAATCCTTCTTCATATGTCCTACTTTGTCACATTTGAAGCACTTCATCTTCCCAGTTTTATTGGGCATAGGGCACTTTGAAGCATAATGCCCTTTATGATCGCAGTTAAAGCGCACAACCTCTGTGTTAACAACTACACCCCTATCCGCCTCTACACTCCTTTCTTTCCTTTCGTATATGGGGGTAAACTTCTTCTTCTACTCCACCTTAGGTCTCATCTCTAACCTCCTATGCTCTTGGTACATCCCATCGTACTTTCTAGTCATGTCAACTACAAACTCAAAAGGAGATGCTAGATGAGCCATCACCTTATGATCAAGACCTTGCTTTAAGCCTCTAAAATGAACATCTCATTTTTCTTCATAGGAGTGTTGATAATCTCCCTTCCATACTTAGCCAATGTAGTGGACCTTTGGATGTACCCCTCCATTGTAAGATCACCCTGCCTCAATTCAATGAACTTCCTCAACAACATACTCTGATATGATCTGAGGCTCACACCTCTCCTTAAACTGTTCCAAGGTGATTCCTTCCTCTGGAGTTTCCTTAATTACGGTCTTCCACTAATCTAGTACATTTTCCTATAATTGCCTTGATGCTAGTCTCCTATTTTGTGCATCGTTCAATCCCAAGTCTCCAAATATGTGCTCACAACTTCTCACCCAATTCAGAACTTCTAATGCATACTCTTTCCCTATGAATACCTTTCCTCCCAGATTTTTGAAATCTTTGCTCCTCTTAGGGAAACCTTCCCTCACTACAGCAGCTCTTGGATGTACTGCCGCTAGTGCAGCTTCCTTCACCATATGAGCCATGAATTCCCTAAACAAGACATTAATATCTAAGTCTGCCTTATTTATTGACGGTGCAGCTTCCTCCCTACTACACTTGGAATTGTTTCCTCCCTTCCTCCATCCATCTATGTTTCCTCAGTCTCTCTTCTTGCACTCACCCCTCCTATTGTGATTTGTTTGCTTCTCAAATCCACCTTGCTTTTCTATTAAGCAAGTCTTTATCAGAATGAAAAGATTGAAAGTGAAATCACAATAGAAGAATATATATCTCCATATATATATATATAGAAATATAAAAATATGACATATATGTATGTGTGTGTATTAGCGCATCCCATCTCGAAGTGTTTATTCATATTTTAATTACTGCTTTTATCATTTATTAGCTCTATTTTATTTAAGTGTCCCTAGCTTATGCTTTGATACCAACTGTAACATCCCTTACTTGAAACTTGAAGATAAACGCTGATGACGTTGCAGCCATCACTAGAGTTATCCTCTGGTGACTAAAGTGAGTTCAGTATATTATGAATATATAGTTAAATAAATAAAGCAAACCAACAAAATTCCATTACGCAGCAAATGGTTTTAATATCATTACATTATTTCTGTCAAACTACCCAATTGTTGTGCCCACACAGGGCTTAAATATAAGGTAATTAACATAACTAATAGACGGGTCCATATATGAGAACGCAGTCTGCACTCCATCATACAGCGAAAATAAAATATGTGTTAGGTAAAGAGCTTCCTGCTCCATCTTCAGCCCACGTATCATGGCTATTATTCCAAACCTGCCTAAGCCTATAAACTCAGCTTACTCAAATGGGTATTCGTGAGTTTATGGGGAAACCAATAATAAAAACACGGGTCAGACATAAAGTTTAGTGTGAATAATATTATCTCCAAAACAAACATATGGTGAGACCAATTGATACTGCAAAGATTAGGTTTTCCCCACACAATTCAAACATCATAAGCGAAAGCAATATAAACTTCTGACGTAATTATTTCTTATTTACGTCCTTAATTGATGCTTTCCTAAGTAGCTTCCTTTACTACTGCGCACCTTGCGCTGATCCCACCCGAATCTTAGTTTGGATTACTATAAATCTAAGTATAAAATACCGCGCTCCCTGCATAGGCTTCCTATATCCCTTAAAGTATGCTTTAAGGTATCTCAATACCTCGCCCCGCACAGTTACTTATTTCATTCTTTTTTAGAATTTTATTCCTCTTTGGAATTTAACACTACACCTTGTGCAATTTCTCCTTCCCAAGGTGAATCCCTATCGATTCTTCTCTTTAAGTATTTATACTGCACCCTTCATAGTTAAATACTTTATTTCATCTTCCCAAGGTGAAGTCTGCGCCCCGTGCAGGAAAATTCCTACCTTCCCAAGGTATACATCCATTTCTTTTATTGGAACCGCTCTGCAGTCCTTGAAAGTTGAATGTATCTCCTCACCTTTCGAAGATGTGCATTAGAGTGAGCGTCTCCATCCGGCATTAGTAGCCCTTCCGACTCTGTCCTTTCCTTTTAACATATGGTCCCTTCCCTTTTCTGACCTAGCCTCTCTCGAGTCCTATTATCTTATCTTTTATAAGCATTATATCTAATTCTCCATACAGTGTAGAGCACCTTGTTCCCATGTAGAACTTTCTATATGTACCCTGACAGCTCTAACAACTCTAATATCATCTTTACACATGTCGTTATCCCATTAGATCATATTTCACTTTCTGTCACTTCCAATATTCTTTTTTGCAAACAACTTGGATCTTGTCTCTCTTTTTTCCCTAACCCCTGTTAATTTCTAAGGATTTTATTTCATTGCATTGCCCACAGTACCCAAAATCCCCAACGCAGTACTTAACTGTTTGACCCCATATTTTTTTTATAGAAAATTCATCTAAAATTCTTATGCTTCTGTCCTTCTATGGTTTACATATATGTAACGACCCTCAAATTTATCAATTTGATAAATTATATTTATTTTTACAAACATAGATTACGATGTTTTGAACAAGAATAATGGTGATCTTATTTTTTTAATAAATATTTAGAAAAATATATACTTTGGAAAAATATCGATAAAATGACCGAAAACCGTTTTATCAATAAATAGCTTTATAATTATCAAAAGTCGCGCATGGAGTTAGATACATACACTAATTTATCTATTCAAACAAGAATATGAAATAAAATTATTTATTTTATTTTTGAGAAATAAAATGTATTTATGACATCATTAATAATGACATCTTATTTAATAATTGATTTATGAATTTAATTTGAGATTTAATGATTTAATAACTATTATAATTATTCAAATAATTGATTTTAAATGATAATAATTTATTTTAATCAATTATGAAATGATAATAAATAATTTATAATAGTTTTATAAAGATATATATACTTGATTCAAAATTATAAGGAAAATTGATTACTTTATCGATATAACAACACTTTTTGTAAACAATTATTTAATATTAATTTATATGGTTTTATAAATCAAATGTGATTATTTTAATTAGTTAAAAATGATAAGAAACTAGTTTTCAAATTTTGTTTACATTTATATGTAAGTTAATTAATAAGTGAAAACGTGACCAGAAATCGGTTTTTAGATTTTCAATGGTTTAATGAATGAAAGTTGTTCAAAGTTGTTGCAACCTTATTTGTGTGTCTTGTGCACATATATAACATGCAAATGCACAACCTAACTTATACATGAACACATATATACATACAAATACACACACACACACACACACACACACACACACATATATATATATATTACAAAAGATCTAAGATATTTTCACACTTAAAAAATAAACTTCACTTCACTCTTACACACATCAACTCACACACATGGCTACACATATTGGGGGGTGGTGTTCGGCTGTGAAAAGTGATGGAGGAGGAGAGTGTGGTGGTGATGAAATGGTGATGCATATGCACATAAATACATGATATTTTAGTTCACATTTTTTCCTATAAATACCACACTCCATCTTCACTTCATTTGTTCATAAATTCCTAAGCTTCTTCATCTCTTTATACTCCTCTTTATTGGCTTCTCTACTTAGGAAAATTATGAAGAAAAATTAGCAAAAAAAAGAAAATAAATTTATATAAGCATATATACATTAGTAATCCACTTCAAAACAAGCTCAAACCACTCCTCTCCTCACTCAAAAGATACGGCCACTACATCCTACCACCCAAGGTCGAGCCACTTCCACTAGCAAGCTTAGGCCATGGATTTTCGAAGGTTGTAGGCTTGATTCCATAGGCTTTGATTCGATCGTAGCGATGCTATAACGAATTTTCGTAAAGTTAGAAACCAATGATGGTGAGAAATCTATTTATATTATCATATACTGGATGATATATGTTTGGTTATGCTTGGTTGTGATGATTGTGATCCATGTTTGGATATGAAAATATGTTTGTTTGGATGTGTTAACAATTCACATTTAATACACGTCGAATATCACAAAGGAAATCACTTTCCTTTAATAAATGAAATGGTGTATATGAGATTGTTAAACCCCTTTAAAATGGTTTATAAATGTTTTATAAATACTAAAACCCAGTTTAGTGAAGTTTTGACAAGTTATGAAAATTGAGTTAAAAATAGGCGCGTCGCGTAATAGTAGTTCGTGATTTCACGCCGTAGAAAATTAAATCCATTTAAACGATGGATTCAGAGTCAAAATTCTTTGTAATAAGAATTTTCTGAACTCTTATAACCATAGTTTTCAAACAAAAGAAAAATATCGGAATTTCGTTTGGTATATTTTGAAATATGAGCAAATCAAGTTTTAAAAATAGTCGCGGTTTGATAATTCGGAAACCAAAGCGATGAATTCTTTAAAATTGATATTTTTAACTCTTTAAAAATATGGAATAAATTTTAAGTATGTTAAAATGTTTTAAAAGAGCTTTGAGTTATAATATATGGATTTCTAAATGATAGAAAAGTTGTTTTGATCAAATAAGCCTTAAAAGCACTACTCAGAGTACTTTTAATAACTTTTGAAATATGACTTTAAACTTAAGTATTCTTCCTTAAATATTTTATAAATTTTTTAAAATAAATAATTAAGTATTTTAAAGATGATTTGGAGGATTTATAGTTTATTTTAAAGAGTTTAAATAAATAATTTAAAGAAAAGCTGTTATAATCAAGTGATTCAATCATGCCCCTAAAAGCCGATAAGTAGACTTGCTTTTTCTATTCGTGAGATCTGGATGTGAGGTGCTTAAACTAAGGAGATGTTCAGAAGCAACCAATGCATTGGCTCACATGGCCTTTTTACTAGGTGAGGAATAGATAAGGTCGAAATGTCGAAAACGAGGCAAGTATACAAAGATTCACACTTAATTTAATACAACTTGGATTGTATAGAAATAATCTTCTTATACTTGGTATTAAATTCCAAGGAGGGAACCCGTACTATCCATATGAATTTAAAATGTGATTTCACCATTAGTCGATGGATAGTAAAGGTTGAATACAAAAACTGATATGGAGTAGAATTAGTATAATTTCTATCGACCTTTTTTACTCAATATGGTTTTGCAATGAGATTTATGAGAAATGATTATGGTTTGGTATTTCCAAATTTAAAGAAAGGTTTAATGATTTCGTACATACCAAAAAGAAATATTTTAAAAATATATTTCTCTAGAAGATATTTTTGATAAAAAGAAAGTAATGAATTAAATAATAAGCACCTATTCACTTAAAATCCTTTTATCGATGATTGGTTCGAAGGAAACAAGATCGGGAAAACCACTTCGAACCAATTTACGTGTTCAAAGGTGAATACATGAAATGATAAGATGGAATGTAGGGCTGCTTGTCACTGACCCATAGGGGGAAATTTACCATACCGTTTATATATGGCAATAGTATCTTCTTTTGATCTTCGATGAAAGGGCAGCTCCCTACTAATCCTAGGGATGATTCTCGACATGACATGGTAGGAGAGTTCATTTGATTTGTCCTATTCCTGGACAACTTGTATGGAAGAATGTCTGACATTGCATTTCTAAAGTACATGTACATTGATTTTTACAAACGTACATCTGTTTGGTGGTATAAGAAGTAACTCTCTTACACTTAACACCCTTCTCGGAGACTTACGAGCTCAGAGGTTGTACATTTGTGGAAATCAATAGTGTGTGATGGCATTGGCCATGTGGCATTCAAAGTGGAATGTGCAATGTTAATGGTAACCGTTACCTTAGGCCTCATCACCCGGAAATGGCTTAAACATGGAATGTCGTAAGGTTATGTAGTTCGCAATTATTAGGGTATGGTCACCACTATTCTAGATTTCCCCTACATATTGGGTGTGTTGTGTATGCTATGAGAGCTCTCGGATAGGTCAAGAACGACCGGGGTAATGTCATATTCGGTTCTATCCCCCACCAGATGGGTCTACGGCTAAGTCGGTCTTGACAGGTGTAGAGATTTCAAAAGTGTTAATCCTCGGTACATCCCTCTAGAGATGTACTGTACGGAAGGTAGTTCCTTACCTACCATTGTATGGAAATCCATTCTCTAATAAGTGCCTTCGGACTTGATTATAGAATCTATTATGCTGGAATTTAATCAATGTAACAATTTCAGCTAAGATTATATAAGTTTACTTGAACAGTGTTTTCAAAAGAATGTCATTAAAAATAATATTTCCAGATTTTGCATAGCAAATGTTTTGGTTATCATAAGGTAAAAATCCGTTTCATGTTTATGTGTGGCGTGGTCTTATGAGATACCCTTTTTTTTTCAAATATCCGTATTTTGAATTTCTCGCACCAGTCCCATGACTGACCCGGAGTTTATTTTTGTTTTTCCTTAAACTCTAGGTGCCTTGTTTTTCCCGGGCAGCCAAGTAGTTAGGTTTAACTTAGAGCATTATGATGGAACTTGAAGTTTGGAGCTGAAGATGTTCTTGTAGATGTTCTCCATTTTCATTTCTGCTACATTAGTTTACTTGTTGTATTCAACATTTATAGGACAGAGATTTATAACTGTCCAGGCTGATTTATAAGATAGACTATGGTAAATGTATTTAAAAATTTCCATTGTAAAGATCATATATATTGAAATAATATATGTTATTACATTCATGTAAGATTTTGTTCTATCTTTATTTTCTTTTACTCCATGATAATCTGCCACTCCAGCACTTGGATTTGCAGCACGTGAATACCGAGGATGCATTAGTGTCGATTTCTAAGGATCGAGGATGCAGGTCATCACATTTTGTAACGATCGCCTTTCTTGCATCGAAAGACGAGCCATTAAGGGTAGAAGAAAATGAAAGATAAGAAGAAACTACACAATCATGGAATCTCACCATGAATCAGAATAACATATAATAGATAACATAGGATATTACATAGTTATTTCCATAATATTTAATACATCAGAGTTCATTACATTACAATTTCAAATGGACAGTTATAACTACCTGCCCACACAAAAATATAGGTCATACACCAAACACAATTGAATAAGATAACAATTAGCTAACGGTGAAGCCACATGCTCCAACTCCTTAAAAATGCTTCCATACGAAACCTAGATGACTTGACTACTCATAGAAATTTGAGTACCCAAGAGTTTTAAGAAAAGAAAATAAAACTCCAGATCAGACATGGGTCTAGTGTGAGTAAACTCAAACAACTTAATTCTTACTTTATAAAACATTTTTAAATCAAAGGTATCTCATAAAACCATGCCGCACATAAACACGGACGGGTTTTTACCTTACAATAACCAAAACACTTTATATAGAAATCCAATGATATTATGATAATTTCTAGTGTTTTCAAGTAAAATAGAACATAGCTGAAATGCTTGCATCTCGCATTTCAACATATTCGGGTACAACTAAAAATGTACGACACTTATTGGAGAATGAATTCCATACAATGATTGGGCTATTGGGTACTGCCCGTCACGGTGCATCTCTAGGTAAATAACACTGAGGTCAAACCTATCGACCCCTGCTAACACAAGACCGGCCTACCCTTTACTGGATAGTACCAAAAAAGATCAACCCTCGGTTGGGATCAAAAACCGTATCGAAGCATAAATGAGTTGATATTAGGGACTCTATATGGGGATGACCTTACCCTCATGGGGGCGACCTACCTAGCCTTGATGTATCTCCTCTGTTTTAGTCATTCCCAATTGATAAGGCCTGAGGCTACATTTACCTTTATTATAGCATTTCCACTTGGAATGCTAACATTGCCTTCCACATATTGACACAATGTCAGCACTCATCCATACAAGTCGTTTGGGAGATGACCGAACCGAAGGCACTATTTTCACTACATCCATTTTGGAATCACCCTCGGGGTTAGTAGCAAACAGTATTTGCACTTCAAAGTCTTCATCTTGGACATTGCCTTACTATTTCCAATTCGAACATTTACGTTAGTCCGAAGTGGTTTTTAGATAACAACTAATATCTAATCCCTGGTCTCACCAAACCAACATTCGATAATTTCAAAGGGTCAAGTTGTTTATAGTGGACTATTCCACTATCAGGGTGTAAAGATTTACATACGAATATACGTTTCATATGCTTAGATTATCATCACCCGCTTATCGAAATTAACCCTCGTGTATTCATCACATTTTCCGAAGTGCGGTATATTGTGATAAGTACAAGTCGACTTACTTTCAATAGAACATGTCAACGTTTTATTACAACTACTTTAATTCATTCGGCTACTTAATAGCATGGACAAGAGATCCTTTTTTTTCCAAAATAATTTTCTTATAGAAGGAAGTTTGTTAAAAATAAACAACCGATAGAATTTAAAAGAAAACTTTAAAACAAATAAATTCCCATTTTAATCATAAGTTTAAACCCTCAATTAAACCTTTGTTAGTCTTGATTAAATCAAAATTAAACATAAATAACTCTAATTTTATTTACGTTTAAACGTTAATTAAACTTTAATTAAATATCATTTATTTAAAATTAAATCCAAATTAAGTGGATAATTAACCTTTGATTAAATAGTAATTAATTAAATAACTAACTCCAACTATATAATTAAATAAATAAAATAAAATTAATTAAATAAAATTAATTCCCTTTTATCTTAATTAATCATTATTTAAAACTTACTTAATTAAAAATAATTAACTTAGTTAATAATTTCTTAAACTCTAATTATTTAACCTAATTACTTAATTAATTAATCAATAATTACCCAAATTAGTTTAAATTAAATAAATAAATTATTAAATAATTAAAAACTTAAACTTTTGACTTAATTAATTCCAAATGAGTTTTCAAAAACAATCCAAAAGAAAACACTTAAAACTTGAAATGAAAATTTCCGAACTTCATCCATAGCGACTATCGCTATAAACGTAGTTCGCTAGAATTAATCTCTAGGTGCAATATTAACTTTAACTCTAGCTACTACATCTTTGAAAACACAAATGGGAAAGTTTTGAAAACTTAAAACAAAGGTAAAAACTTGGAAAACATTTTCAAAAATTCAAAGCTAGAAAATAGCTTTCATTTTCAAATCGGATCCTAAGTCCTTTGCGACTTTTCAAGGTGAAAACTTCACAAACATTTACATCATATACACATGGTGTTGTTTTCATAAACATAATCTATATAACAAAATTCCTTGGTTTTAACGGAATAGACAAAGGAGGGTTGAGATTTAACATGGGAAAAGATATCGGATGGCTATAGTTTGTCCACGTTAGGATAAAAAAATAACGTCGTTTAACTTGCTAACTCCGTCTATCAGTTCACACAAACCCACTATGCACGATCTTTCAAAACTTCCTCTTCCAGTTTCGCTTTAGAATCGCAGTTTCTCCATTTATTCCTCAAAAAACTTCTTCAATCCACTATACACGATCTATTTCAATCTTCACTTCCCATTCTTTTCCAAAAATCTTACCGTCGCTTTCTCCTCTCCAACCCTAATTTGGATTCGTCGCAACAATTATAATAGACAAGGCAGTTTCCTTTTCCATTCGATCCTTCCCCAAATTCATAAGTATATTCAATTTTACCAAAATCATTTTCCTAGAACTATTTACAAAGCTTTATACTGTTATTTTTGTATAGATTTCTAGGTTCTTGAGATGAAATTTTTTAACTGGTGCCGAATCTGTTGTTGGACAAAGTGAAAGTGGAAACGTCTACATTAGTAATGTTTATATTTTCTTCTTTCTTTGGGTTTTAATGTGTAATCAAAGAGCTTTATAAACATCTACGAAATATGAATGCATATATGTTTTTATTAATTTTTAGACATGAATTTTGAAGTTGAATGATTAATCTAACATGACAAAAGGATTAAGGGTCATTCAGATATTTCTTAGTTTTCATTTGGTGAATTTATGGCCAGTAGATTAAGTCAAAATTCATAAATGATCAAAGTCTTACAATAAAAGACACTACAAGAAAACCTTATGTAAGTTTTAAAGGTTAAAAGATTCGGACTTTGGCAATACTCACCATGCTTCCCATTTCTGCTTTTCAGTACATTGTTAGCTCTTCATTTATATAAACACTCTTGCTAATTGTTAGCTTTTCAGTACATTGTTAGCTCTTCATTTTCAATACCAAAGCTTTTTCCTGCTACTTTTAAGCTCTAGGTAACTTTGAATATGAAGAAACTCCATCATCATGTTAACTCCTATACATAGGTATCATTATTGATACAGGAAAGCTCTTTTGGTCTAATTTGCATTACATGTTAAATTAAATAAATAAACGTCATACTGCAAAACTGATTTCATTCTGCTATGATTTGAGTATGTTTATATTGCAATTCGCTTAGGTGGAACTAGATTACACAGGAAGACATAGGAACTCTGTTGGTGTGACAAAAGAGGAAGACACAGGAACCATGTTGGTGTGACAAAAGCTCCTTTTCATGTTTTTTTTTCATTAGTAAGTCATCCCACTTCCCCTTTTTGTTAATTTCATGTAGCTTAATAATGATGTAGAGTCATAAACTTCCTATTGTCTTCATTTTTCCAATTAGCATAATTTTTTCTCAATTTTCAGTTTTTTTTCCAACAATTTGCTCATACCGCTTGAGTTTTTATTAATTCTACTGTTTATACTCATAATTGTTTGATTAACTCTCAAACCTTGCTACATATTAGATGGGTTATGTTTTAATCTTGATTTTATTCTCTTTTTTGTGGTGCATGATAGACAGCTCCTGAAGTTTCAAAAAATTAGTCGATCGTGGACATTTATGTATCTTTTCTCAATAACCAGTGAGTTTTTTTAAATTAATTTTCACATGAATCTTATGGGGTCATATTAGAATTTAGTGGTTGAAATATTAAAATGTGATTTGATTTGGTTACCTAAATGTTTGACACTTGAAATTATTGACTCCTTTATTTATGAATGCAGAAATTACCTTTAAATTAAGAAAGTAAAATTTGTCATCCTTTGCATTTCTCTTTCCTGAAGTTAATGTTTTTCCAAATAACTTGGTTATTTTCTATTAGTGAGGGATATGAGGAAAAGTTGCATGCTTTCACATATGCTTAAGCAAGTAACGCAACATACAACTCATATAGATATAAGCATGTATTTCTATTGGGTTGATATTATAATTGAATGATTCCTCATCATAATTGTTTTACTTTACACTCTATTAAATGCTTTTAAATTAGTCGAGCAATGTAAAATTATAAGTATATTGAATTAGGTTGCAACTTCTTATTTTAGTATAATTTATATACTGCATTTGTTGACAGATTGAATTTTATAATGACATGTAAATATATAGTTTACAAAAACCATTGCTGAAAATAAACAGTAACAACAGTGGGCTAATAATAACAACAATAATCTACTAGAAATTTTAGATACATGAACTTATAAACTTGTATATGGTTTAGATGATGTAGATATAACTTATAAGAAACATACAGACAAAATTTTTATTTCAAAAATTATGTTCAATCAAGGGTATGCATACACATTTGTTGTAAAGTGTGCATGTCCATCAAATAAATTCTACCAACCCATTCATACTAAAAAATTATAGCGCTCGATAACCTATGAACCTGTGCAACGCATGGGCTTCCACTTGTGTTTATATAAGGTGAAGTTTATCTAGTGTTGCTGTTGTTTATATATATAAAGTAAAGAAATTTTTTTGTATAATGTAAGTGTTGGGTTCAAAGAAGAAAAGATATATATATATATATATATATATATATACACACACACGTATACTTCAACCACAGTTTGCTTCAAGCTTTATTTTTGTTATATTACAAATATATATGCTTTGGTTTTAAATATATAAGTAGTAGAGTAAATATATATAATCTACATATGCTATAGGTATTTGTCTACATAGACATTCTATTCTGAGATGTATCTGAGGAGTTTGAACGAAATGAGTGGGTTTTTGTTATATTTTATATATATAGAGAGCTTTAAATATAATATATATATATATATAAAGATAGTATTTAAATATGGGTTGGCTTTAAAGGATGTATGTTTGTTGTATGTTATATTATAATAGAAGTTTATATTAGTTTGTATATATATACTTATATATTAGTATGAGTATACGTAAAAAAAAAACTTTTTCCATAATGAGTTATATTTTGGCATTCCCAGATCTTAGTACTTAGTCCTCAATCACCTTATCTATATAGATTATTAGTTCGTTGTACTTTTGCTGTTTGTATTGTATAAAATTTTATCGAATCTGTTTGTGTCTGTATATTTATTAAAGCAACTATAACATTGATTTCAATATATAAGAATATATGTTTGATAAAAGTTGATATTTTGAGACGCAGAAATTAAATGTGTTTTTATTTTTATTTTGGCACATATACATATTTATATGATAAGTTGTGTTTACATTAATATTAATATTTTAGGTAGTATATAGTGGTATATGTGGTTCTTTATGTTAGCGTTAACATTTAAAAATGGATTTAAGGAAATTTTGAAAGAAAATGTATGAATTTTATAAACATTGATTTTTGAATTTAAATATATAAATAAATAAATAAATATATATATATATATTTGATTGGATATTGGTTTTTAAGATATATGTATATATATATATTTATCTTGATAAGTGTTTTAAGTTGACTATTTATTTTAAGAAAATATATAATATTATATAATGTATATTTTCAGTTTATATCAAAACTGATTATCTTGTTCTCATCGATTCTTATCTATCAGCTTTGGCATCAATTCGTGCCAATCTAGCTTTACTCTGGGATTCGTGCTTGCATTTTGTAACTCAACTTCATCGTCTATCCTCTAACCTCGAAAGGTGAGCAATCACTTACGATTAACGTTCTTATATTTATTAAATTTGATTTCAATTGAAACGACAATTGAAATATGCTGCTGTTAGTAATTTACATTACTATATATATTTGCTATTATCTATATCTGTTCACCTATGACATCTGACACCATTATCTATTATTTATATTCATGATATATGCCAGTTATGTTATTATTATCATATCTGTTATCACTCTGCAAGTTCCCTGTTAGTATAGAATTCACTATGGGCTGAAATGATACATACCTGAACGATCAGTAGGATAGGAGAAAATCGTTATGGGTTAAAATGATAAACCCAAGCGATTTTCAATTGAATTGTATTTGGGATTGCAGGTTGAAAAGATATATACCTGTATATATTTAAATTACGGATTGAAATGATAAATATCCGTATCACTTGACCATAGGGTAGAGAATTATATACAGACACCGTTGGTCTATATATAAATATTTTGAAAATGATTTCTATGGTTTTGAAAAGAAATATATGGTTTTAATAAATATTGATCTTTAAAGATTTATTATAGTTGATTTAATAAAGTTGATATATATTATGTTTAAATATTTATTTAATATATATATTTTTAAATATAGAGTTTATAATGATTCTGGTTGGGAAGATAAATTTGTAATTGATTTGAAATTTTATGTATTTAAGAATTATACTTAAATAAGTTTGATTTGAAATTTATTAAATTTGAAATCTTAAAGATATGTTTATAACTTGAATTTGATTAAAAGTGACTTAAATGAATATTTCAAATTTAGATAAATTTAAATGGGATATTTTGTTTATTTAAATTGTAAATTGAAGTTGTATTTAGATGTTATCGAAATGATTAAGTAAATATTTCAAAACTAAATAATAGTGAAGTGAATTTGATATATATATAAATTTATTGAATTTAGTTTTGAAAATGTTGAATATATAAAACTTTGAAATATATTGAAATTAAAATGGCTTATTTTATGGTCCAAACATGTATTTGAAACCGATAATTTGAAATGGTTTATTGAGAAACTGAATCGAATTGAAGAGGATGATTTGGGATTAGATAAAATTTAAATTTTGGAATTCGAGTTGATTTTGAATCGGTTTGTGAAATTTGAGGAAGCTATTTTTATATAAAGTATTTTAAACTATATCTAAAATTATTTATATTTTTACTTTATAAATTATTTTAATATAAACTATTTTAATATAAACCATTTTCAATATAAATTATTTTAATATAAACTATTTTAATATAAATCCTTTTCAATATAAATTATTTTATTATAAACTATTTTAACTTATAACTATTTTATACAAACTATTTTTATTTTATAAACTATTTTATTATATATACTATTATTAATATCTAAACTGTTTAAGGGTGGAAGTTATGATCTCAAAGTTAAGGTTTTCCAAAATATTATGATTTCAAAGTGATTTGGTTTCAGAAGTGTTATAACTTTGAAAGTACTACGATTTGGAAGTGAATATATTTGAAATGGAAATGATATCGTATATTGATTTGGTTTTTGAGATGGAAATGATATTTTGGTTTTGAAATATAAACTATTTTGAAATGACCGCGGTGTTATAATAACATTTAGTTGTTAAAGAGACCGGGATTGGATATAGGCATACTCTCTGTCGATACCGAAAACCACTTTAACAACTGTGTATGCGGTGGAGAATCCAGAATGAAGTAGGATGGTGGCGACGATCCTATATGAGGTATATACGTGGACCCGACTCTCGTGAGTTAGCATAAGGTGGCTAAAACAAGAGCAATTGACGGGCTAATGAGGTAGCTCCTCTGATCGGACACACTCCATCGTATGTCATTCTATTACTTTGTGATTGATTTGGTGCGCACCTTCGGATTTTCGAGAGTGTGGCTCGAGGTGGGCGATTGCTGCGGCTCTGCGTTACCATCGACCCGGAAGTGTAATTGGTATATCTACCCTGGCATGGCTATGTTTAGAATTTAGAATTTATGAAGAAGTGGCCATGGCTATGTTTTCTTAAGCTATCATGAAATTGAAATGAAGAAGGAGGTTTGTAAAATGAAAAACATGAAGATAAAGGGGTATATATAGGCTTTGGAATTGATTAAAATAATAATTAGTGTTTTATATTTAAAAATACATATGCATGCACACCATACTCCCTCCTTTCCTCATAACCGTCCACTCTAACCACCCCATACTTTCAACTATTCACACCATGTCATGAGTCCTTGTGTTGAAAAATGTGTGTTTTTATATGTATATATATATATTTTCCTTTATAAAATATTTTCTTTTATCCTTATATGTATGCACATAAAAGAGAGCATACTCATGCATATGTACACATATATTTATCATGTTAAAATGATTTATACCGTGTGCATGTATGTTTAACATAGTGTTGTGACCTTTAAAACAACTTTTAATCAATGAAAAATTAATATTTTGGAAAATAACTTCCGGTTACATTTTCTATTTTTCTATAAACTATATGGTAAACAAATTTGAAAACGATTTTATGATCATTAATTATTATTTAAAATAGTTTTATTTGTTAATAAAATCCCATTTATTAATCATTTAAAATATAATTAAATATTCATTCAAATAGCGATAAAATTCTGGGTCATTACACATTTGGTATCAGAGCTTAAGTTGAGCAAACACCTAATCCTGATATGGGTAAAGTCTCATCAGAGATAGGGTTAGTAATTCCATAGGATGAGTAACTCATTAGAGATAGGGTTATTAACACCCTAGAATGAGTTGGGCGTATTATATAAGAGCACGTATTTATTAGTGATATATATAAATAATTTGTTTTTAAAATTGGTAAATGAATAATTTTACTTGAGGTCATATTTTAAATATAAAGAATATATTTCGGAAAACATAGTTAGTTATGATATTAAAGTCATAAATTGGATAATCGTTTTAAAAAAACAAGTTATTTAAATCAAGAATAATCATCTTATGGTTAGAATTTCACAGCTTGACCATAAGATATTTAATAATATGGAAATTAGCCACAAGGGCCTCTTTAGTAAGTGAAATTAGTTTCTAGGACACACAACTGAAATAATTACTTTTAAGGACAAAACGTAAAATAATTAGTTTCTAGGGCCTAAAATCCTATGAAATTATGTCCTTGAAAGTAATTGGACGGCTGACTTTGTCCTTGAAAGTAATTATTCTGCTGACTTTGGCCTTGAAAGTAATTTCTTTGAATATGTGTCCTAGAAACTAATTGGACTGCAAAGTTTGTCCTTCTGGTGAAATGCCCCTTTAATAATATTATTGAGAGGATTAAGAATAGGGGAAAACCTAAGATTTGGATAATGAGAACTTTTATCTAAAGTTTTTTCCCTTAGAAAGGATTTTGAAAGTCGGTGATAATAATGTTTGGAAAACATTTTCAAAGAATCAAAAGAATTTTTGCAAAGGGATAAAACATTTTGATAAAAATCTCGATTTTCTTCCTAAGTATTAATCAGACCTTGATTTGAAAAACAATATATTTGTTAAGTTAGGATAAATACTTAGTATCTACTTCTAAGTATTTGTGTTTATATTTGTAGAATACATACGGGGGTATTCAAAAGGAGAGACCTCAGGAGAAAATTAGGGTGAGAAATATGATCTAATAATTCTTTCAAGTGATGAGGAAGAATCCATATAAGAGGAGTATGATCCATATACTCATAGAGATAGAGATGGTTACCCGATAGCGGGAATGCTTGTACCTCTCCTAACTTCAGAACTAGTCATAATCTCTAGTGACGCTGAGACTGCTCCAGCCTCGGAAGGAAGGGGTATCACTGAACCCGCCAGTTCGGAAGTCGAACTTGAAGAAGAACCAATGAAGGAAGAGTCTGAATCAGAGGAGGACCCTAATGATGTAATGCCAAATGAATTAAACCACAGTAGTGAGGGCAGCAACATCGTATGGGAGATGGATGGGGATCATGTTATTTGGCACGAGGAGTCATCAAGTTCATACATTCAGTAGGATAATATGGAAGATGATGAAGTGGAAGCTGAGGAAGAAGCCGTGGAGGAGTTTGAGAACCCCAAGGAGATTGGAATACAAGGATCGGAGGATTGGAGGAAGAAGAAATGTTGTAGGAAGTACCAATTGGACTTGCACATGTTCCATGGAATTAGCCTTAGCTACCGTATGGGGAAAATGAAGACGGGAATGAAGCTGACAACGAAAAAGAGAGTGAGGATGAGGATGTGGAGGAAATTTCATTAGAGTTTGAGTATTGGAGTGCACCATCAGTAACAGATTCAGAATGATGATTGAGAGTGGGGTTGAAGACTAGTTATATCTATCTAATATTAAGTATTTAGTAGTATTTTATAAGTATTTAGTAGTAGTTTATAAAGGAAACGAAGCTTAAATGGAGAATTATATTCGTAAGATAAAAAGTAATAAAATAAATTTTGGAAATTAAAATGAGATTTATTGACAAAGATATTTCAAAAGAAGTTTGAAATAAAATTATAATAGTATTATTTTAAGTAAAGGATAATTGATTTCTTTTGAAAAGGAGATGGAAATATTTTGGAGCAAATATTTTGAAACGATTACCAATGAGTAATAATAAAAGATGGTTATTATAAATTTTAATGGAAAAGGTATTTATCTTCTTAAATGAGATGTTTCCCTTTAAGAAGAAATATTTGGAGAATAAATTTATATATAATGAAGTGTCTTTATAAAAGAGTTTGAATCAAAGTTAATATTTTATGAAATGTTTTCAAAAAAATATTTTGGAAAGGTTAATAAGTACGTTTGAGGACATGTATTATTTCGTCGCACGATTCTGATCTAAGATTCAAGTACAGAATTTTGAGGTGTTTACACCTGTCCAAAAAAAAATTTATGACTCGATTCTTGACCACGAACATTGATGTGGGTTTTGGGTTCTCTATCATAGTTGAGAGGTATGCAAGGAAAACTAAAATTTGATCAGAAAGCCTGATCAGAGTCTGCACCAAAGGATAGGGGGTTCAATGCTAGTTCGAAAGTGAAGTTGTGGATTCGAATAGTAGATCGAATTAGATATTGTGTACAGATAATCTATATACATCGTACGGGTGTAATATTAAAAATAAATATCTTGGGCAAACACCTTTGAGTTTTGCGTTGTAATTTCAAGGACGAAATTCTTTTAAGGGGGAAGTATGTAAAGGCCCGCAAATTTATCAATTTGATAAACTATAGTTATTTTTAAATATTCAAATATAAGTTTTTTTTAAAACATAGATTAATATGTTTTGAACAAGAATGATGGTAATCTTATTTTTGAATAAGTATTTACAAAAATTATACTTTGGGAAACATCGATAAAATGACCGAAAACCATTTTATCAATAAACAGCTCTATAATTATTAGAAGCCATGCACGGAGTTGGATACATACACTTACTTATCTGTTTAAACAAGAATATGAAATAAAATTATTAATTTTATTTTGGGAAACAAAATGTACTTATGACATCATCAATAATGACATCATGTTTAATAATTGATTTATGAATCTAAATTGAGATTTAATGATATAATAATTATTATAATTATTCAAATAATTGTTTTTAAATTATAATAATTCATTTTAATTAATTATGAAGTGATAATAAATCATTTATGATAGTATTATAAAGATATATACCAGATTTATAATTATAAGGAAAATTGATATCATTTTATCGATATAACATCACTTTTTGTAAACAACTTTTTAATATTAATTTATATGGTTTTGTAAATCAAATGTGATCATATTAATCAGTTAAAAATGATAAGAAATTACTTTTCAAATTTTGTTTGTATTTATATTTAATTTAATTAAAAAGTGAAAATGTGACCAGGAATTGGTTTTCAAATTTTCAACGGTTTAACGAACGGAAGTTGTTCAAAGTTGTTACAACTTTGGTTATATGTCTTGTGCACATATATAACATACACATGCACACCCCTAAAATATACATGAACACATATATACATACAAATACACACACACACACACACTCTTATATATATATTACAAAAAATCTAAGATATTTTCACGCTTAAAAAACAAACTTCACTTCACTATTACACGCATCAACCCTCACATATGGCTACATACCTGGAGGTGGTGTTCAGCCATGCATAGTGATGGAGGAGGAGGGTGTGGTGGTGATGAAATGGTGATGTATATGCACATAAATATCATGATATTTTAGTTCACATTTTTTCCTATAAATACCACCCTCCATCTTCACTTCATTTGTTCATAAATTCCTAAACTTCTTCATCTCTTTATACTCCTCTTTAGTGGCTTCTCTAATTAGGATAATTATGAAGAAAAATTAGCACAAAAGAAAATAAATTTATATAATATATATACATTAGCAATCCCTTTCGAAACAAGCTCAAACCACTCCTCTCCTTACTCAAAATCCACAGCCACCACCTTCTACCACCCAAGGCTGAGCCACTTCCACTTGAAAGAGTAGGCCGTGGCTTTTTAAAAGGTCCAGGGCTTGATTCCATAGGCTTTGATTCGATCGTAGCGAAGCTATAGCAAATTTTCGTAAAATTAGAAACCAATGAAGGTGAGAAACTCTATTTATATTATGATATATTGGATGATATATATGTTTGGTTATGCTTGATTTTGATGATTGTGAACCATGTTTGGAAATGAAAATATGTTTGTTTGGATGTGTAAACAATTCACGTTTAATACACGTCAAATATCATAAAGGAAATTTGTAACGAACCGGCATTTTGGAACCTCGAAAATCGACACTAATACGCCACTGTATTGCATGCCTAACAATCGGGTAACAATCGAATGCCGGAAAACTCGATTGTTAGGGGAAAAGAAGAAGGAAGAAGCCAAGAAGAAAGCTAAGCAACACAGAATCTCACAGCGGAATGAATAATCTTTAATATAAACATAACTTTACAAAAGGAAACAACTGTTATATATATACATCAATTAGAGTATATTATCCTATTTCAGCCTGGACAGTTATAACATTCCGTCCTTATAATTTGCTGATAAATACAACAAGGAATGCAGCGGAAAAATAACCATGTATGTGGATACTTTTCCAGACCTCCAACTCATTTCTTAAACCTCCAAAACATCCAAACTAATATGTAAATATGCTCGGTCTGACCCGAGCATTATATTAAAATAACACCCCAATCAGTCTGGTAAACTAGCGTGAGAAAAACACACCCAAATGGAATTCAATGTTTATAAAAAATCTTTCAAATAAAGATATCTCATAAGACCACGCTACACATGAGCATGGACGGGTTTTTACCTTATGATAACCAAAACATTTTCTATAGAAAATCCATTGATATTATAATAGCGTCTAGGGGTCAAAGTGTAACGACCCAGAATTTTGGTTATTTGAAATTGGAGTATTTAATTGATTTTAAATATTTAAAAGTTAATTTCTATGGATTTAATAACTTGAATTTAAAATGTAACGATTTATTTAAAAATTTAATTGTTGAATTTAATAATTAAAAATCATTTAGTTAATTTAAATCTTGGGTTTTATTTGGATAAAAATGATTTAAAGGCTTATTTAATTTCTATTAATAAGAATAAAGGTAATAAAAATCATAAATTTGATTTAAAGGTGATTTAACTAATTTTGAAATTTACTCGTTTTAATTAACATATAAAAATAGCCTTCCGGGGCACGGTCTCGGATTTCGACGAAACTTGTGTCATTGGGTCCGTAATAATGAATTATAATACGCCGTAAAATTTCGTAGCGATCAGATGCACCGTTTGGTTGTACGGGATAGAAACGCGTTGAAATTAATACCGGAAATTTAATATAATAATTGGGTTCAAAAAGCTATCTTCTGTATACGATCGAATTAGGTCTTGAAACTAGTTCCATTGTGTTCGGAATAGGGGTACAACATTAGGAACGCTAGGCGGCACGCCTCGATAGGGGTTCGGGATTTTAAGTTACTATAAGCGAGATATTTCTTTTAAAAAACTCAACCCAGAGCCCTGATGAAATAAGCGAGATATTTTGAATTTAAATAATATATATATATATATTGATTTGACTTCTACCTACCTTAATCCTTCAGTATCAGCCACCCTATCGTTCCTTCAGCCACCCTATATGCATCTCCCATCCCTCTCGTCTATTTAAATGCTTCCAGTTAATATAAAAAAGGAATAAACATTAAACGTTTAAAAATTAAAAAAACTTAATTCTTTGAGTGTTATATGGGGGTTCGAAGATGGTTTGGAGTCTGTGATTTCGTTTGGTGGGATGGTCAGTGAGCAGCGTGAGGCCTTGGCTAACTAGGGTTGTTTTCTTTCAAAATCGAGGAAGAGTTGGGTCAAACGAAGCCTGGAATCGAGATCGTGAGGGTGTGTAGCACCTTGGTGCCGAAGATAGGAAGTCATGGTTCATGGGAGAAGAGGCTGATACCTATATGGGCGGAAATGGATGGGGTTCGATCGCTTTTTTTTTGGGGGCTCGGGTGATGAGTGGTGGTGACGAGCTTGTCGAGGAGGAGGAGAGAAAGTCGATGGCATCGTCGGATTTTCAATTCGAGTGGCGGGACTCCGTGTCATCGAGGGACGTGCACGTCCATATGCTTTTGCGTGTACATGAAATAAGATTAGGGAAGAAGAAGGAGTAAGGGTGTAAATGTAATTAGTTAAAAGTTATATTAGTTTAATTTATTTTAAATTAAAAATGTGTTCGATAACTTATAAAATTCATAACTTCTTTATACGAGGTCCGATCGAGACGAAATTTTTTGCGTTGTGATCATGACGATGAAAGCTTCACAACGGATCTAGTTTGAATGAATTTGGAGATAGTGGAAATATGGGCTAAAATCGGACGTTGTCCGGTTTTAGTTCCAAACTAGAATGCCTCGGCGACAACAGAAAATAAAAGTGAGTAAATCACACTCATTTGGATAATTGATTTTATTTTAAATAGTTAAAATTATTTATTGGTTGATTGGATAGATTGATAAATTATTATCAGTTGGATGTCATATTATATATATATATATTATAGTTTGTGCTAGTAGTTGGGTATATTTTCCACCGATTGGAGCGGATGAGACACTATGCGCCCCACATAATAGCGAATGACCCTTTTTATTACAATATCCTGCCTCGAAGCGGTGATTATATTTTTGTGATTATATAACATCCGTGGTTGCAGGGAAACAGGTTGGAGGGATCAAACTGGATTCCTCAAAATCGTTGATTTTAATATCATATATAGTGATCTATGATGTGTTTTGAATAATCTATGATAGATTATGATATGATTTGAATTTATTAGATGCTATAGTAGTACTGGCCTTAATTTTGGTATTATAAGTACAATAAATAATATTTTTGTATTTAAAAAGGAAAGTCAAAGGCGATATTGGAAATGAAGATATTTATATTGAATTTTGGAATTATTTAAAAGGGAATTGATTTGGATAAAATAAATGATTGGACTTTGGATATTTATTTATCTATTTCGTAGAATGGTTTCAAATAGAGAATTTAAAATTGTGGATTTTAAAACAATGGATTTTTAAATGAGATTCTCAAAATACGAAATGGAAGTCGAAAACGAGATTTGAATAGCTTTGGAATATAGTTTGGTTTATTTACGAAATAGATTTATAAATGAAATTTTAATTAGAAATCGATTTATAAATGGATTTTAGTAATATGAACCTATTATAAAACTGGAAATGTGTTTACGAAATTTAAAAACAATGTTTATAAATAAAGTGGAATGATTATCATTTGATGCATTGGGAATATAAATTCACAATGTGAATTTATAATGAGATATGGAGATCAGTTTAGAAAGAAATAGAAAATTCTATTTTTGAATTTGGGAATAGTTATGATATTGGAAGTGTAAATCGATTTGTGATCAATCGAGAGAGATTTATAAGTATAAAAATGGATGTGTTGAATTATTAAAATTGTTTTTCACAAGAAGTTAAGGTTTTTTTTAGAAAAGGATTTTTATTTATTAAACTATGTTGTTTTAAAAACTATTGATTGGATTGAAATCTTTTAGAAAGTTAGTTATTTAAATATTTAAATTTGTTGAAGTGAATTCTAAGTTTTAATAACAAGTTTTGTAAATCAATTAGAAATTTTATAAATGAATTGAAATTAGTTATTGACGTTTATTTTAAAAGTGCTTTGATATTTTAAATAATCATTTAACTATGTTTTCAAATTTATTATTATAAATATATATAGTTTAAAAGTAAGTGATTACAATTTATTTATAAATGCTCTCGAGATTTATGAACCGAGTTTTATTTAATGAATGTGATTTTATAAGAGAAAATCTTATAATGGAACTCGGGAACTTAAGGAAATTTAAGAAAAATAAATTAGATACGGGAACTTCGAAAATGAATCTGAATTCATTAAAGGAGTTATAAATTGTTAGTTGAATCATATACAAGTATAATCGATAATTTTTGGAAATTATAAAGGGAATTAATAAATATTCTGGAAATTTATGAGATAAGTACGGGATATTTCCTAAGTATGGATATTAGTAACGATTTTGGGAAATAGACTTATAATATTTTCCTAAGTATTGGAATTAAAGGTTTGGAGATATTTTAGCGACGGAATGATTTAGATAGAATTTTTTTTCTAAGTAATGAATTATAAGTTGGATTGGGAAATATTTCTAAGTATTGATATGGGTTGAAATATCCCATTATGTATTTAAGTATTTGAAATCGTTTTCAAATATTGAAATACTAGGAGAGATTTGAATATATATATCTTGTTGAAGATATTTTGAAATAAATGTTTGAGAGATTTATAATATGGGCCTAGTGACTGCTTATGTGTGTGATTTGATAGTTAAATAACCGACTATCAAATCTACCCAAATTCGTAGATCGTTTCGAAGAGACCAGGATCAGATTTAATTATCCAAAAACCACTTCGATTCGATATGAGCGTTGCAAATTGCGAAATCATGATGATAATGAAGACGGAGTTCTTAGAGGTTCGGTTTGTTCAGTCCCAGAACAACTTGTATGGATGAATGCTATTGTTGCATTGCTTGCCTGGAAGGCAATGTTAGCATTCCAAGTATGAATGCTATTCTTAAGGTAAAACGTAGCCTCAAGCCTCATAAACTGGGAATGACTGAAAATCAGGGGAGATGCAGCAAGGCTAAGTGGGTTGCACCCATTAGGGTATGTTGTCACCCTTCTAGATACATCTACATGTTTATGGATTGGTTGTGCATGAGATCTCAAAAGGGTTGCAAAGCAACCGGGGTGATGACATATTCGATACTATCCAGGTCAAGGGTAGGCCGGTCTTGTATTGGCAAGGGATCCAGGCGAGGTCCTCGGTACATTTTCTAGACGTGTACCGTGATAGGTGGTACCCCAGTGCCTAGTCATTGTACGGAATCCATTCTCCAATAAGCATCGTACGGTTTTTATTGTGCTCAACTATGTTGAAATGTGAGATGCAAGCATTTCAGCTATTTTAATAAGTATTTGTACTTAGACACTATTATAGTATCATGGGATTTTTATATAAAAGTGTTTTGGTTATCGTAAGGTAAAAACCCATCGTGTTTATGTGTGACGTGGTCTTACAAGATACCTTTTGATTGCAAAGATTTTCTTATAACTTAAATCCAGTTGGGTGTGTTTTCTCACGCTAGTTTTCCAGACTGACTCGGGTGTTATTTTATTATAATGCTCGGGTCAGACCGAGTATATCACAGATTAGTTTGGATGCTTGGAGCTTCAAGGGACGAGTTGGAGGCCAGAGATGTATCCACATAGATGGGTATATTTTCCGCTGTATTCATTGGTGTGTTATCAGCAATTGTGAGGACAGACTATTATAACTGTTCAGGCTGAGATAGGTTAGTATACTATGATTGATGTGTGTATATACATATATTACAATTTTGTTTTTGTGTAAAGATTTATGGTATATTATAGATTATTCGTTCCGCTGTGAGATTCTGTGTTGTTTAGTTTTCTTCTTATCTTCTTCCTTCTTTCTTTTTCTCCTAACAATTGGGTTTTCCGGCATTCGATTGCTCGGCATGTGATACAATGAATGTATCAGTACATAAACAATAAAAATCATTCCTCTCATAAAGTACCAGTACATCCAAAGTCAAATGAAAAGAAACTGAAAAGAAGAAGAAGAATACATGAAGGACTTCCAGGAATATATCTTTAAGCGGTCTGAATCTACTGTCCTCAATTTTGCTGGCCTATGGGGGAAAAGGGGGAAATAGAGGAGTGGGTCAGACAATAAGTCTGGTGATTGAAAGTAATTACTAGCATTTTAAGCAAGATAAAGATAATAGACTAAGTAATAGGTCTAGTATGGAAAGAAATACCGAGAAGATAAAACTGGGGTAAAATACTATTTCTGATTCTTTTTGGCTGTTTAATAGTGATTGTTTGCACTTGTCTTACCGTGATTAGGCTGAAACCCTAATCATATTTTAATAAGGCTAAAATCCTAATTCTATCCATTGATCGGCCTTCTATCTCTATTGTGCCACTATGAACCAATCCTTATGGTCACATCAAAAGACACCTATTTAGCGCTTGGAATGCAGTAGCGAATTATTTACCCTAATCGATGTCGCACGCTCGGTCATCGCCGGTACACACTAATTATCGCCCCCTATTTTGACCTCTTATTTACCCTAATCAGCATAAGCGTACCCAGCCTCATCTAACTGCTATGAGACCATCAGTTCTAGTCTGTAAGTGAATGTTGCCTAGCCTCACCTAAGTGTTATGAGACCATCAGTCCTAATCTGAAAGGGAATGCTGCCGGTATTGTTCCTAACAAACAAATTCTATTTTGCACCCCTTACCCAAATCCCCAGAGTTGAGCTTATATCTATTGGCCACTTATGTACCCTAATTAGCATAAGTGTGTCCAAACCTCACCTAACTATTGTGAGACCATCAGTTGTTGACAGAAAGGGAATGGTGTTGGTACAGGCCCTTCTTCTATGTTTGCTTATTAACTTAGTGTAAGTTTTAAAATAAGCCTCTTCTATTATTTCTGCTATATTTTCTTATTAACTTAATCTATGTTTTAAAATAATTCTTTTCTGTTCTTTCTGCTTAATTATAACCTATGTTATAATTGTTACTCTTATATTCTTTCTTTTTACTTATAACCGCTAGTTATAAACATGCTTGCAAATGTCTCAAATTTTCCTATTTTAGTCTATCTTCTTTTTATTACAGTTCGTTCTTACTTTACATCTAATTTTTGTAAATTCAGTGTTTATTTCTATTTAATCCATATTAGCGAATTATCCTCTTTTTAATATTCTTATATTTTATTCACGTAAAGAGGAATAAAAAGAAACTAACATTTACATGCTAAATTTTAACATAAAACAGATGTAAATAAATACAAATAACTGTAAATAACTGAATGAAATAGCTGAATAAAATAGACTAAAAAGAACTTTAAAAACTAACTGTAAATAACTTATATAAAAAATGTCTCAAAATTGCAGAAAAACTACAACTTTTAAGAACCCTATTATTTTAAATTACATAGAAATCTAAAATAATTACAAAACACTCACCTGTGGTCCTTAGCTCTATTCCGTAGCCTTCTCGGATCCACTTCTAGGGCGTAGAATATTTTTATTAAAAAGATATCCTCCCAAGAAAAAATTTCTTTTTAGGGTCCAGCCCCAGGCAATGAACCCAATTGGGAGAAAATCTGAATGAGAAAAATAGCTAGGTCTATGGTCTTATTTATAGTGTAGCTTAGGGATCTCAGGCCGTTGGATTTAAAGATTAAATCTGGTGCAACCACGTCATAGGCACGCTAGGAACCGTTAGATGGAAGCACGAACACATAGGATTGAAGAAAAATCAAAATATAACGTGTACAAACGAAACAGCGTTGAAGAATTAAGCGGGTCGACCCAACTCCTATGGGGGTTGACCCTAGGGTCGACCTGGCCTAGGTTTGGGTCGACCTTACCCCTTATTGTTATTTTTTCGTTTTACTTTCGATTTCTTATTTCTCTTATATCTTCTCCATAATGATGTTAGTCCCTGAGAAGTTGGTTTTGATGACAACAACCTTAGAATAAGATTATAAAATATAAATACTAACATTATTGTTTAGATATATATGTATATGCAGGATATATATACAGGTACCAAAGAATGAAGACTGTACAGTATAGAGATTCAAGAACTGATGAACTCAAGATCAAAGACATCAAGATTCAAGGCTCATGAGTATCAAGATTATCAAGAGTTCAAGATTTCAAGATAAGTAATTTAGTTAGGAATTTTGTTAAAACTCCTAGAAAAGCATTGACATATTAAAATCCATTTTATTTATGGAATGGAATCCACTTCGAGCCCGTTAAGGGGAAGGAACCCTAAGTAGGATGGAACCTACAAAAAATCTACCGGAAAATTGTTTTGTATCCACTAACTTTTATTCAAATATTTTACAAAATTATATCTTGTTTTCAAAATGATTTCAAAATCTTCCTTTTTAAATCAAAAACATCTATCCTGGTTTTAAAATACTTTTAGCCTCAAAATAATCTTTATTTTCAATATCAAATTATCCTTGGTTTTAAACTATCTTTTAATTATAATATATTTAACTTTTAATATTTATACTTAGATTTAAATATAAAATTATAGTAAAATTATATATATACCAAAATATTATTCTCTATACTTATTTATGTATTTTAACTATAGTTAAGTATATTTGTAAACTTTAAAATAGTTTTAATACAAGATAGAAGTTATTTTCAAAGAAAAACAAATTACCAAAAATAACTTAGGCTTGTCGACAACCCCAAGGACCCCTTGTCGACAAGGTGACAGTTTATTTCAAAAGTTTGAATTTCAAAGGAAGTGTCTATTCGTCATATCCTTTCACGAATGGACATGGCTGTTGTTCTACTATAAATAGGGGCTGTTTTAAACGAATTTACAATTATATTTTCTTTGATTTCACTCCTCTTCTTCTTCCACATTTCTTTATATACATTTTTACCATTACTCTGCCGAAATCACCATTGAATCTAACTAGATCATCTCTGGTTTGATTCTCTATCACTATCTCAACAAGATCCCAGTGCTATTCAGAGTTATAGACTTCTTTGTATTCAATCGAGCGAGAAAAGGTGTGATTGTAGCCTGGAAAATCAATCGGGTGAACTTGTTGCCCATAAAATCAAGTATCTCTACCCAAAGGATTGTGAATCTGGAGCGGTGTACCTCGTGGCCTTGAAATCGAGGGTGTAATTGTAAGAATTGATTTTGAAAGGAAATCCATACTTATGTTGCGGGACTGGATGTAGGGTAACTCCGTTCCAGTATAAAATCCGATGTGTTCTTTCCTTTATTGCTTTTACTTTATATCTGCATCTGTGTTTGATTCTGTGATCATATCTGTGTCTGAATATTGCAAACATTTGTGTTCAAATTAATATAAACTCAAAAAGAATTAGTAATTCCTTAAAACACTATTCACCCCCCCTCTAGTGTTAATTCTAGCCTTAAGATCCGTAATCCGCATTTCTCACATTTGGTATCAGAGCCAGGTTTTCAAAGTTTCATAATATGAATTTTGAAAAAGCTTTTAAAATGACTATGTTTGAAAAACTTGTTAATACTAGTTTAGAAATATTCAGATCATCACTGTCTCATGAGTCTGTATATAATCGATATTCAAATTCAAGTTTATCTACCAAAATTATATGATGTGCAGGAAACATGTTTTATGGGTTTTGAGGAATCAATCCACAATGGACAAATTGTGCAGATCAAAAAGAATAAATGGATACTCGATAGTGGATGCTCTAGACACATGACTGGTAATCCAGATATGCTAAATGATATAATATACAAAGACGGAGGACTAGTTAACTTTGGAGACCACTCAAAAGGATATGTGATTGGCATCGACAATGTCGGTAACTCTGAAACTCCTATTATTACTAATGTTTTGCTAGTTAAGAATCTGAAACATAATCTGCTAAGTATTAGTCAACTTTGCGATAAAGGATATAAAATAAATTTGAAAAAGATAAGTGTCACATTGAAGATAATAATTCAACCATAATATTTGAGGGAATTAGGAAAAAGAATATTTATATTCTTAGTATGAAAGTTTCAAGTGATAACCTATGTCTTTTGGCAAATACAAGTGACCCTTGGATTTGGCATAAGAGATTTGGGCATTTGAATTTCAAACTTTTATCTAGACTGTCAAAACATGATCTAGTAAGAGGTCTCCCTAAAATGAATTTTAAAGTAGATAGTTTATGTGATGCATGTCAATTAGGAAAACATAGAAAAAGTTCCTTTAAATTAAAAGATATGATTTCAACTTCAAAACCTCTTGAATTACTTCATCTTGATTTATTTGGTCCATCTCAAATTCAGTCAACAAATCACAGTAAATATGTTTTTGTAATTGTAGATGATTATTCTAGATTTACATGGACAATATTTTTGAAACATAAAAGTGATACTTTTGAAAGTTTTAAGAACTTTACAAAAAGAATTCAAAATCAACTTTCTATAAAAATTATAACCATCCGTAGTGATCACGGTGGTGAATTTGGAAATGAAAAGTTTGAGGAATTCTGCAATAAAAAGGGAATAACTCACAATTTTTCATTTCCAAGAACTCCACAGCAAAACGGAGTAGTAGAACGTAAAAATAGGACGATTCAATAGTGTGCGAGAACTATGCTTTCAGATAGTAAATTACCAAAACATTTTTGGGCAGAAGCAGTTGCTACCGCCTGTTATATTTTAAATAGAATTTTAATTAGACCTTTAACTGATAAGACATCTTATGAACTTCTTCACGGAAAGAAACCTAAGGTATCTTATTTTAGAATTTTTGGAAGTAAATGTTTTATTTTAAATACAAAAGATAACTTAGATAAATTTGATCCTAAATCCGACAAAGGTATCTTTATCGGATATTCTAATAGAAGTAAAGCATACAGAGTGTTTAATTTAAGAACTAACACCATCGAAGAAAGAATGCATGTTTCATTCGATGAAAATCTCAAAAATTTTGAAGATACAAATGATGAAGAGGATTTAATTACTCAAAATCAGGAGTCAATTGAAACTAATAATGAAATTAATCATCCTAATAAAAAGATTAAACTTTTAAAAGATCATCCTATAGAAAATATACTAGGAGATATGCAATCTGTTGTTACAACTAGAAATCAACTAAGTAAAATGAGCAATGTAGCCTTTACATCAACTATTGAACCCAAAAATCCAAAAGAAGCATCAACCAATGATTCATGGATTTTGGCTATGCAAGAAGAACTAAATCAATTCACTAGAAATGATGTTTGGGAACTTGTTCCTAGACCTGAAAATAAAACTACAATTGGAACTAAATGGGTTTATAAAAATAAAATGAATGAACAAGGTGAGGTCGTTCGAAATAAATTCCGGTTAGTCGCTCAAGGTTATTGTCAAGAAGAAGGAATAGACTGTGATGAAACCTTTGCTCCCGTAGCAAGATTATAAGCCATTAGGATTCTACTTGCTTTCGCAAATCATAATAATTTCAAATTATTTCAAATGGATGTTAAAAGTGCCTTTTTAAATGGATTTGTAAAAGAGAAAGTATATGTTGAACAGCCACCACTTTTTGAAGATGAAAAATTACCAAATCATGTTTACAAACTTAAGAAAGCTCTATATGGTCTAAAACAAGCTCCTAGAGCCTGGTATGATAGACTAAGATCTTACTTATTACAATCAAACTTTGAAATTAGTAAAGTAGATAATACTCTTTTTACTAAAAGAAATAAAAATGATATTCAACTAGTACAAGTTTACGTAGATGATATCATTTTCGGATCAACTAATTTTGAAATGAATAAAGAATTTTCTGAAATAATGTCAAAAGAGTTTGAGATGATTCATATGGGTGAATTAAACTTCTTTCTAGGATTGCAAATAAAATAATTAGATAATGGTATCTTTATCAGTCAAGAAAAATATGCTAAAGACCTAGTTAGTAAATTTGGTTTGACTACTGCAAGTGGAAAACCCACTCCCATGGCAACCAATGAGTACCTAAGTAAATAAGATCTCTCGAAAGATGTAGATCAAAAATTATATAGAGGAATGATTGGATCACTACTCTATATCACTGCTAGTAGACCTGATATCATGCATAGTGTTTGTCTCTGTGCAAGATATCAATCCCAAGCTAAAGAGATCCACTTAAAAGCTGTAAAACGTATCATAAGATATGTTAAACACACCTTTGATTATGGCTTATTTTATCCTAAAAATGATTCTTTTGAATTAATATCTTCCTGTGATGCTGACTATGCTGGTTGTAAATCAGACCGAAAAAGTACAAGTGGAACTTGTCACTTTTCGGGGCATTCTCTGGTTTCCTGGTTTAGTAAAAAGCAAAACACAGTTTCTTTATCAACAACCGAAGCAGAGTATATTTCTGCTACTTTGGCTTGTTCTCAAGTAATATATATGCAACAAACTTTAAAAGATTTTGGTTTAAATATCTCAAAATCACCAATTTTTTGTGATAATACTAGTGCAATAAATTTATCCAAAAATCCTACTCATCATGCTCGAACTAAACATATTGATATCAAGCATCATTTTCTCAGAGATAATATAAGTAAGGAAGTAATTACTCTCGATTATATCAATTCCGAGAATCAAATTGCTGATATCTTAACAAAACCCTTAAATGAATCTATATTTACTAAATTAAGAAGATAATTAGGTATTTGTTCAATAACTGAAATACAAAATATAAAAAAATATAACAAGTATAATTAAAATTAAATTAAAATAAATCAAATAGCAAAAATATAAGTACCTTGTCGACAACCCTCCTTTACCCCTGTCGACATATAACGATTTTTTTTTAAATTTTACCACCAAAATTCAAATGGGTGGTTATATATTCTTCTTATTTTGAAATTTTGTTCATTCTTTCTGTTCTTTCTTTGTTCTATCTTCTGAAAACATTAAAAGAATGGTCTCCTCCTCCAAATCAAACAAAAATTCAACCTTTTTGTTTCCTTCTCCTTCTACCGGACCATTTCAACGAACTACGCTTGCACGAGTGATGAAAATGGAGGTTTCCTTGAAGGATGCACTACAACTTATGACTGAAATTCAAGTGGTGCAAATCAGAATGGCCAAAGAACAATAACGGCAAGGCAAAATCCTTAGAAACTTTCAAAAGTTTCGAATGGACAATCACGCCAATCCCATCTTGATCGATGAAGAATCCTCAAGTGTTTAAGTGCAAGAGGACAGCGAGGAAGAAGAAGAAGAAGCCCCCATGGAAGAAGAGCACGCTGAAGATGATGACAAAGTTGTTTGTGTTGGCAAAGTGTGCTTTGACAAGGATGGAAATCTAGTCGAACAACGTGGAAATTTCTGTTTCCACTACCCAAATTGCTCGGTTCATAGATCTCCCACTGTCAAGGATACACATTAGTTTTTTTCTCTCCCTTTCTTATCGTTATTTGTATATGATCTTACTTACGTTTTCTACGCAAATGTAAATATAACATTATATAATTAATAAATGATTTGTGTTCTCATATTTGAATTCTCACATTATCATTATTATAAATATTATCATATATGGATTCTTAGTTAGGAGAGTTAGTTATTAAGGGCTAAGTTTTAGTTTCAGAATTAAGTGTTGATTATTTATGATAACACTATCATTATAATCACATGTAATACAGTATTAGACTAAGGGGGAGTTGTATAGATTTAAACTTTGTTTTTGTTGATGACAAAGGGGGAGAAGTATAAAATAGGATAGTTAGGCATAGATTAAGGGGGAGTTATTAGTTTTAGGGGGAGTTATTAGGATAAAAGTAATATTTTATAAACAAAGGTTGTCATCATCAAAAAGGGGGAGATTGTTAGTCCCTGAGAAGTTGGTTTTGATGACAACAACCTTAGAATAAGATTATAAAATATAAATACTAACATTATTGTTTAGATATATATGTATATGCAGGATATATATACAGGTACCAAAGAATAAAGACCGTACAGTATAAAGATTCAAGAACTGATGAACTCAAGATCGAAAATATCAAGATTCAAGACTCATGAGTATCAAGATTATCAAGAGTTCAAGATTTCAAGATAAGTAATTTAGTTAGGAATTTTGTTAAAACTCCTAGAAAAGCACTGACATCTTAAAATCCATTTTATTCGTGGAGTGGAATCCACTTCGAGCCCGTTAAATGGATGGAACCCTAAGTAGGATGGAACCTACGAAAAATCTAGTGGAACATTGTTTTGTATCCACTAACTTTTATTCAAATGTTTTACAAAATTATATATTTTTTTCAAAATGATTTCAAAATCTTCCTTTTTAAATCAAAAACATCTATCCTGGTTTTAAAATATTTTTAGCCTCAAAATAATCTTTATTTTCAATATCAAATTATCCTTGGTTTTAAACTATCTTTTAATTATAATATATTTAACTTTTAATATTTATACTTAGATTTTTTAAAAAATTATAGTAAAATTTTATATATACCAAAATATTATTCTCTATACTTATTTATGTATTTTAACTATAGTTAAGTATATTTATAAAGTTTAAAATAGTTTTAATACAAGATAGAAGTTATTTTCAAAGAAAAACAAATTACCAAAAATAACTTAGGCTTGTCGACAACCCCAAGGACCCCTTGTCGACAAGGTGACAGTTTATTTCAAAAGTTTGAATTTCAAAGGAAGTGTCTATTCGTCATATCCTTTCACGAATGGACATGGCTGTTGTTCTACTATAAATAGGGGCTGTTTTAAACGAATTTACAATTATATTTTCTTTGATTTCACTCCTCTTCTTCTTCTTCCACATTTCTTTATATACATTTTTACCATTACCCTACCGAAATCACCATTGAATCTAACTAGATCATCTCTGGTTTGATTCTCTATCACTATCTCAACAAGATCCAAGTGCTATTCAGAGTTATAGACTTCTTAGTATTCAATCGAGCGAGAAAAGGTGTGATTGTAGCCTGGAAAATCAATCGAGTGAACTTGTTGCCCGTAAAATCAAGTATCTCTACCCAAAGGATTGTGAATCTGCAGCGGTGTACCTCATGGCCTTGAAATCGAGGGTGTAATTGTAAGAATTGATTTTGAAAGGAAATCTGTACTTGTGTTGCGGGACGGGATGTAGGGTAACTCCGAACCAGTATAAAATCCGGTGTGTTCTTTCCTTTATTGCTTTTACTTTATATCTGCATCTGTGTTTGATTCTGTGATCATATCTGTGTCTGAATATTGCATACATTTGTGTTCAAATTAATATAAACTCAAAAAGAATTAGTAATTCCTTAAAACACTATTCACCCACCCTCTAGTGTTAATTCTAGCCTTAAGATCTGTAATCCGCATTTCTCACAACTGACTCGGATTTCGACAAGTTATATATGGAAATTGATCAAAAAATCGCCACGGACACAATTGTGTAACTCCCGTAGCTCGATTCTGACAATTTCACAAACTTATTTTATTATTTAATTAATTATTATAGCTTAAATTTTGGGTTTGTTACATTCTCCCCTCCTTAAAGGATTTCGTCCCCGAAATCTGTAAGGGCAAAAGAATGAAATAAATATTTTCATCAAAATTCTACAACCACATATTCAACCATCAAATCTTACATCCATTGTCCTTAAGCTTTCTAATGCAATTTATGTTATATGCAATAGTGTGGTGTCAATGTCCCTAACTAATGCAAAAGATTAGGCGGTCTACTGATTCAGTCGACCTCCTTTAATGCAATCATGTTTGTGCCATGTATCAAAATGAATGCAAATTCCCTAATGATAACTGATAGTTCTATATGCGTGCTACAATCATCATCCAAATGCAATAATTATATGATAATCATCCATTTAAAGCAACCATGGAAATAAAATAAAAATGCAAATGCACACACATCCATATGCATATGTTTTAGTGACGTAGTTAGGCCGATCCCTAAGAGATTATAGTGCCTAGTGTATATATGCGTTCATTAGCATCCACTAGCAAACATTTGCAACCACTAGCGTCCAACATATATAACATGTTCTAGTAACATGTTTACATTCATTCCTACCATCCATAGGTTAAATCCTAAGATCTACCCTCCCAAAGGATACTAAAGGAAAGAACCTATTCAAAACTAAAGACGGAAATAGGAAATTCAAGACGTACCATCGAAAATATGTGGATAAGAGGTACGTATTTTCTCCTCGGCCTCCTACGTAGCGTCCTCAATGTTGTCTACCCAATGCACCTTAACCAAAGGTACTTCCTTATTCCTAGGCTTCTTGATATCATGTCCAACGATCTTGGTAGGAATGCGACGAACCGATGCTTCTCTCTCCACTTCAACTTCTTCAAGTTGGCTAGGTTCCACTACTTCTGCTGAATCATGTAAACACTTTCTCAAGTGCGAAACATGAAAAACATCATGAACTCCCGTGAGCCTCTCTGGTAGCTTTATCCGATATGCCATCTTCCCTACCCTTTCCACAATGGGGAACGGTTCTACGAATCTGGGAGCAAGTTTCCCACTTGATCCAAACCTCACTACCTTTCTTAGCGGAGACACCTTAATGAAAACCAAATCTCCTATCTCAAACTCAATATCCCTTCTCCGCTTATCTACATAGGATTTCTATCTATCTTGGGCCGTCTTCCTTCTCCTTCTAATCAAATCAATCTCTTCTGAAGTCTCTCTAACCATGTCGGGACCTAGTAGCAATCTCTGTAGACCCCAACCAACACGAAGGCGACTTGCAAGGTCTTCCATAAAGAGCTTCAAAAGGTGCCATCCCAATGCTAGCTTGAAAACTATTATTATATGCGAACTCCACTAAAAGAAGATGCTCCTCCCAAGTTCCTCCAAAATCAAGAATGCACATCCTCAACAAATCCTCAAGAACTCTATTAACTCTCTCCATTTGGCCATCCGTTTGAGGGTGATAGGCCATACTTAATCTAAGCTGCATCCCTAAAGACTCTTGCAAGCTTCTCCAAAACTCGCTAGTAAAGATAGGGTCTCTATCGCTCACTATGCTAGAGGGAACTCCATGAAGTCGGACTATCTCACGAACATATAAAGATGCCAAATAAGGTGTCGTCCTCTTACTCTTGATCGGAATGAAGTGGGCGCTCTTAGTCAAACGATCTACAATCACCCAAATACTAGTATTCCCCTTCCTAGATCAGGGTAAACAATCTATGAAGTCCATCGAAACACTATCCCACTTCCATTCGGGTACATCCAATGGTTGAAGCAATCCGTCGAGTTTCTACTGCTCCGCCTTAACTCTTTGGCACACAAGACACTTAGCTACAAACTCTGCCACATCCTTCTTCATGCCGCTCCAATAAAACACTCTCTTCATGTCCCTATACATCTTATCACCACCCGGATGAATAGTCATTTGAGAATGGTGTGCTTCTTCTAGAACTTCTCTCGTCAAATCACTAGTGCGGGGGACACAAAGTCTTCCATCTCTCCTTAGCCACCCTTTACTATCAGTGGAATAGCGTTGGAGATGTCTAGAGACCACTCCTCTACTAATCTTATCCAAAATATCCATAAGCTCTGAATCCTCTCGCTGCCTTGAGCCAATCTAATCTATGAGGGTAGGCTTAACCTCAAGTGCTACCAATAATCCAAGGGTAATGTCCATAGAGGGCTTAAAATCAAAGGTGGAAATAAACTCTAGGCTTTTCCACTCAACAAACATTGGACTAAGGGTTGCTCTCTTCCTGCTTAACGCATCCGCAACCACGTTCCCTTTACCAAGGGTGTAAGCTATCTCAAAGTCATATGATGCTAGAAACTCCATCCAACGCTGCTGCCTCAAGTTTAAATCCTTTTGTGAGAATAGATACTTCAATGATTTATGGTCAGTGAAAAGCTCGAACCTCTCTCCTAGCAAGTAATGTCTCCAAGACTTGAGCGCGAAAACAATAGAAGCTAACTCCAAATCATGGGTGGGGTAGTTCTTCTCATGATTCTCATCTGTCTACTTCCATAACATACTACCCTCCCTTCTTGCATCAATACTGCTCCAAGACCCATCCCACATGCATTAGTGTATACTATAAAAGGCTTAACTCCGTCAGGTAAAACTAACACTGGTGCACTAGTAAGGGCCCTCTTCAGCATCGTGAAGGAATCCTCACAATCTACGTCCCATACGAATGTCGTATTCTTCTTAGTGAGGCGAGTAAGCGGTGTTGAAATCTAAGCAAAATCTTTGATAAGCTTCCTATAATAGCCAACCAAACCTAGGAAGCTTCTAACTCGGGTAGCGTTCTTGGAGGCCTTCCAATCTTGTAATGCTACTATCTTAGTGGGATCCACAGCTAAACCCTCTCTTGAGGCTATGTACCCCAAGAAACGCACCTCCTCATGCCAAAAGTGGCACATCAAGAATTTTGCTTTCATCTGATGAACACGAAGTGTACGAAGAACCTCCTTAAGATGAATAGCATGCTCTTCCATATTCTTGGAAAACACCAAAATGTCATCCACAAATACTACAACGAACTTATTTAGGACATCTCAAAAAACACGGCTCATCAAATCTACAAAATAGGCTGGGGCATTGGTCATCCCAAACGACATAACCAACCACTCAAAGAATCCATAGGGTGTCCTAAATGTTGTCTTATTGATGCTATCGTCTGCGACCCTAAGCTGATGAAATCCAGTTGCTAAATCAAGCTGAGAAAATACTGAAGAGCCAACCAACTGATCGAAAAGATCGTCTATCCTAGGAAGTGGGTAACGGTTCATCTTTGCGAGCTTATTCAACTCTCTATAGTCTACGCAAAGTCGAAGGGAACCATCCGCCTTTGTAGCGAAGATGACTGGCGCTCCCCACTCAGATATGCTCTATCTGATGAAGCCTTTCTCCAATAGCTCACCAATCTGCTTACTTAACTCCTTCCTCTCCCTAGGAGCCATATGTCTCATGGGAAATGCCACTAGCTTAGCATTGTCATTCATATAGATCCTGAAGTCAATTTCTCTTTTAGGGGGTAGTCCCCTAACCTCTTCAAAAATGTCTGGGAAATCTCTAATGACTAGAACAGAATCTAACTCTCATAGTGATGAATCAAGGGAATAAAGGAAGCTCAACATGACTGACCCTTGTGGGTCGCAAGAAACCTCGAGAGTCCTTCCGCTACATGTCTCTAGTCTGATAACTCTCCTCTTGCAGTCTAATATCGCTCCATAAGTGGATAACTAGTCCATCCCCAAAATCATCTCATATCCCGAAAATCCCAGTACATAGGTGTCACAATCAAACTCTACGCCTAGTATAAAAATTTTCAAACCCCTACAAATCATGGATAAATGTGTCGATCCTCTTACGGGGTTTGAAACACTACTAGAGAAATATCTAAATGCAAACAATCAACCAAGGAACTAGAAATGAAAAAATGCGATGCTCCGGAGTCAAAAAGAGTCCGAATAAGAAAATCCGAAATAGTGATCAAACCTTCTACAGAGACTTTCCTACCTCGATCTGGTCCACTACTAGAAGGTGCTACATCCAAAGCCTGTATTTGCGCTATAGGTGCGCCTGCTCTCTGCCCTGCCCTCTGAGGACAAGCTCTACTAAGGTGCCCAAGCTGCCCACAATTGTAACACCTCCCCTTCATCGTGTCCTTCTTATAGTCCTTTGTGAAATGCCCAACCAATCCATAATTTTGACATTTTTCGTCCTTCTTGATCTGCTTTCGAGGTCCTCCTCCTTTATTCTTGTCCTTATCCCTCTTATTCTTCCACCACTACAAGAAAATGGTTTATTGATAGCATGAGAGGATTGCACCGTAGCATGACTTGCTATGGTTAGCTATTTACTAGTTGTTGATATTAAAATTATAACCCATTCATGCAGTATTGATTAAAAAGAAAACGTTGGCGCCTATATTTTTACTCTCCCGGTGATATTTCATTCTCACAGCGAATATCCATTTCACCCTAACTCCCAAATCCCTAAATTAGTCTCGCCGTTCCTTAACTTCGCTGCGCGTCATTCCTCAAATTTGTAGCTCGCCGCTGCTAAGATCCCTCAACCTCGCCTGCCTCGACTTCCCTAGCTATATATCCCTCGACTTCCCTACAATCCCTCGACCTCGCCGCTGCTACGATCCCTCGACTTCGCCGCTGCTACGATCCCTATGTAGTGCTTCGATTCCTCAACTACCGTGAACTTTGACCATTTTTTAGGTATATATTTTTCAACTTTTACGTATATCTCCATGTTTGATTTTACTCCGCCTATGAATAATTGATTTTCTGAGCTGAAAGTTACTTTTGTTATTAGTGGATGAATTATTGTTTCTTATTTTGTGATATTCCTCAACTGCCGTGAACTTAAAGGTTATATATGTTGATAAGTCCTTGTCTTACTGACATGATATTTTGATGAAGTAAGGATATGGATGTTAGTAAGTGTTACAATATGGATGAAATATAAGTGATAGTTTCATATTTTTTATTTAGATGCACAAAATATATGAATGAAATATACTGACATGATATGAATGTACATGGTCCATATGTAATTAGCATGTAATATATAAAAGAAATATACTAATATGATATGAATATAAAAGGTCTATACAAAAATTAGTATAAAGAGCTAGGTTCCATGTCAAGATTCTAGGAAAAATTAGTATAAGGAGCCAGGTTCAATCTTAAAATTTTGGATAAATAGTTATGAGTATACAAGGTCCATAAGAAAAATAGTGTAAAGAGCCTAGTCACATGTCACATTTTTGGTGTATAAGTGATTTCTGAATAAGTTATTGGGTTTATTGTTTTTTTTTGAAATTGTGGAGCAAAGCGTGAAACCAAAGCTATCAATTTAAATAAACAAGTGAATTTGTGTATCATTTTTTGGGATATAGAAGTTATTTATAAATCTAATTTGTCCAACTAAATCAGTAGCTAAAATTAAATTGGTCTTTATGATTCAGGCTTTTGCAAAATATGACCAAACTTAGAAAATTTGATACTAGGTTTTATTTTCTAAATTTTGTAAGATAAAGTTTATGTGTGTATACAAAATGTGGTAATAAAGGGGATAGCCCAGATGCAATTGTGTATGTATACAAAATACGTAGTTGTGTAGGTTTGTTCTGGTAATACACATAGTATGATACCTTGCTTTTGCGTTTTCTTTTAAAAAATTTAGGTGATTGACAATAAAGGGGATGACCCAGATGCAATTGTTCCTAGACTTATAGCTGTAGGAGAAGCAACTTATGCATCAATTGATGGAGCAAACCACCTTGGTGCAAATTCTCTTCTTGGTATTGTAGTCTTTTGAAGAGCTTGTGCAAACAGAGTGTCAGAAATTAGTAGGCCAGGTAATTTTTGTTGTTGTTGGCAGTGCTATTACATGTCTAAGCATATGTGTGTATACAGATATTATTCACATATAACACCTCACTCACACACCTACTCACACCCACCCACCAAATGCAGTTTGCACCAAGTCGATAACCCAGTGCATTGCACCGAGTCAGAAACTATTAACTAACGACTTTGCAGTTGTTGACAAGATATTTTCAATTTACAATTAACTAACAACTTTGCATTGTTGTGGTTTCATCTAATTACAACACCCAGTAAATTTCAATGTGTAAAATCAGGGATGCATTTTATTACCGAGAAATCAGTATTTACTATTCTGGCAGCATATATTTAAATTTGTATAATCAAAGTCTCTTAACGTACTTTGGTCACAGGCTTACCTTAATCTTTCACTAAGCTTGATTTCAGACCCAATATATATCCATAATGGAGATTTAATGAACTCAAATAAAAGCCTGTCAAACTAATCTATATTCTAGACATATTAAAGTACGATTATTTTTCTAAGGGATGTTGAGTAATTATAATTGTAACGTAGGATGAGTTGTACATTGAGAGAAATGTGAACGTATTACAAGTATCTTTATAAACGAACATGACAAAGGAATGCATTAACATCGTTCTTTGATGTAACAATCGAGGAAGTTAAAAGACATTTCAAAATTGTATATTTTCACAATATTATTTCAAATGCCTTTGGATTATGCTTAAAACCTCACTTTATGGATTCAGTTCATTGTACATGAGTTTTCGACTCAGTGCAGTGCATTTTGTTTTCAACTCAATGCAGTGCACCAAGTCAAAAAAAACAGGGCAGCTGCACTGAGTTGAAGACTAATTGCTCCTGCACTGATTTTTAGACTAGGTGCAGTTGCACTTAGTTTAAAACTCAGTGCAAGAGCACTAAGTCAAAAAACTCATTGCAGTTGCATTGAATCTTCGACTCGGTGTAGGAGCATCGATCTTTTACTCAGTGCAGCGGCACTGAATTTAACTCAGTGTTACTGCACTGAGTTTTAGGAGCATCGATTCTTTGACTCAGTGCAGCCGCACTTGGTCAAAAAACATAATGCAGGAGCACTGAGTTTTTTTGACTCGAAATCGAGATAAAAAATTTAAAAAATTAATGTTGAGCATATTCATATTCAATATAATTTATGTGAAATTTCCATTAGGCTATTTGTCTGTTTAATAATATCCTCTTTGTTATGTGATAACAATTGATGCTGAGTACAAAATAGGGGTACAATGTTTATTACTATAACAACTAATGCGCAAAACTATTGTTAGTATGGCTGCATTTTTTATAACTGTGTTTCTTCCTCAAGAGTTATATTGAATGTTTTTAGTATATAATTTACTTGTTTTATATGATCAAAAACCTTAAAACGACAGTTTGGACTTAAAGAAATAAACAAATAAAGGAGATGTCTTGCTTGTTATATATATTCACATTTTATAATATAAGGACCATGTTCATTTCTTGCCTCTAAACAAAAACCATGTTTATTTCTTTTATCCATGGTGCTTTTTAGCCTATAGTTGTATTGACTTTCTAGTGTGGTTTGCACAAAATTGTTCCTTTTAAACCTTAAATTGATGTACTATTTTGAAATACAGGATGACAATCTTGTGACCGTGTACCGAAAGATCCATCAAGGCGACTTCAATGCATTTCATCTAATTTCTCTTTCACAAAGCTTCGACCTTTCTCCTCTATTCTAAGCCGACTCAAAAGGAGAAGATATAAGGTTTGCAACTGAGGAACCAGCTAGTGGCATAATATCGATATTAGAAGGAGTGGCTGCTAGGGCAGAAGGAAAGGTTAAGGTGGCCAAAAGCTCGAGTGCTAGAGTTAGACTAGAGAGCAATGAGGCAAGGGGTAGAATGGGAAAATTGTCCATGGCTGCTGATATATTCTCAATTGCGCCATCTGTTTTAGTTGTAGAGGTCAGAAAAGGAGGAGATACACTAGAGTTTACGAGTTTTTGCAGTAATGTACTAAGGCCAGCGCAGAAGCATATTGTGTGGACTGCTGCTTCTGATAGCAAGAAAACAGCTGCTGCATAGCACATAGATTGAGAGGTATGGATATGAATTATTACTGTCATTGGATGCATTTTGAAACTGCTGTTGTTTAATTGTACAATGATTGAATAGGATAATTCTGTTTCTATTGATTTTGCCCCTATTTTCTTTTTCTGAATGATTTTTGTTGAGTTATTTGTTGCACATGTTAGAGGGAAAATGTACGTGTTTTCTGAATGATTTTTGTTGAGTTATTTTCTGAATGATTTTTGTTGAGTTATTTGTTGCACATGTTTTCTGAATCGAAAGTTTATATTGGTCTGGCAATTCAGCTGATCCAACATGAACGTGTACTTTTTTGTGTGTGGACAACTCTTTCCCAACAGATTATATGTGAGTTACTATTTTGATTTCAATAAAAGGCTTTTTGTTCAATTTTAATCTATTTTCATTTCATTTGTATATATTTTAAATAGTGGAAATTAGCCACAAGGGCTTCTTTAGTAAGTGGAATTAGTTTCTAGGACACACAACTGAAATAATTACTTTCAAGGACAAAACGTAAAATAATTAGTTTCTAGGGCCTAAAAATTTATGAAATCATGTACTTGAAAGTAATTGGACTGCTAACTTTGTCCTGGAAAGTAATTATTTTGCTGACTTTGGCCTTGAAAGTAATTTATTTGAATGTGTGTCCTAGAAACTAATTGGACTGCAAAGTTTGTCCTTATGGTGAAATGCCCCTTTTAAATACCGGGGTGCATCTCTTTGACACTTCAAGTGCTTTGACATTATTCATAATGTTATATTTTATATGTATTGCAGGTTAAACAGATAACACAAATATAAATATTCCTAACAACACTAAATTCATACCGGATTTGCTACGAAATTCCAAAAAAGTGGAAGTGCAGGTAACTACATGATTGATTTTGTTTTAACTTTTATTAGTTATCATAACAATGGGTATGATGTTGATGTTGCAGGGTGAGAAGATAAGAAGGCATGGTGATTGGAAAACTTGAATCAAGTAATATGTCTAATGAAAATTATTGACCTCACTTTTGTGCCTTATATTTATTGCAGTCTGATCATGGTTACACAAATCACACTTTGTGGACCATTTAGCCTGTTTTTATACAACTTCATGAGTGTGTCTTAACTAATTAAATTTCAAATTTGCAAGCAGTTTTGTTATACTGCATAATTTTAATACCGAAGGATACATCATAAAGTGTTGATGGGTACAAATATCAATATATCATGGTTTCAAAGTTAAAATATTTATTTTGTTTTATGGAGAAAATGCATTTGGAGAAAATGCATTATCTAATCATACTACTGGAGAGATTGAGTCTCCTGTTACCAAGTATAGTACATTTAGTTTAGCCACTGCTACAACTACACACCTTCACACACCTTCACATAGTTTGGGCACTGTCACATATATTTATACAGTACATTTAGTTTAGGCACTGTCGCAACTTCACACCTTCACATCTTCACATAGTATTAACAGAAACATCATCTTCACACCTTCATAAAAATTAAATAAGTTTTAAAAAATTAATGGTATCTGTACTCGTTTAAATACAATAGTGGTTTAGAATTGAATAAGTTCATAAACATCATATATTGTTGTTCAAAAGTGTCACTTTATATGCAAAACATCATATCTTTACTGCATTTGTTGCGGATGATGTTTAGGTTGAAAAATAACCTATGTGCTTCGTTTTGACAGGTGCTGTATGATGATACCGGGGTTACTACAAGTTGCAAGGGAGGAAAAATTATTTTGCTGCATTCATTCTCTTTCAAATCGGTCTAAAGCTTGGATTAATGTATTTTGTATTGACGTATATCTTTGCTTTTAGTATGTATCGTTTTGGTTAGCTACGGTTGTTATTGTTTTTTTTGAGATCACAAATATTTAATGTTTGAAACTTTGTTTACGAAATATTATGGATATATATATATATATTGTGGTTTGGCTTATGTCTCCATTTGATTACGGACATCACAATGTGATAATTGTGTTTTTTTGAAATTTTATAATATATTCGTAGAATTGTAAATTGTAAGCTGGAATGTATGTAGCAGCAATGATAAAAACTTATAGCGTTTTAACTGTGCTATGGAAAGATGGTTTTTCCCAGTTTTAATATACTACAGCATTATGATAGTGCTATAAACAGTTTTCATAGCAAATAAACAATGCTATAAAAGACATCTAAACGCTATAAAAAGTAGCAAATATATGTATGGCAACTTATTGTTATATAGCATTCATAAAAACGCTATAGTTTTACTTCATAGCGATTTTTCAAGGCTATTACAAATCATGTTTATAGCACTTTTAAACCGCTATGAAAAGTCCTTGTCCATAGCGTCTCTTATAGCGTTTTTTATGTTACTATTATAGGTCACTGACCTATAACAACATGTTAATATACAACGTACCAAAACACGCTATAGTAGCCTATAATAGCATTTTTTCAACGCTATTAAAGGGTGTTTTTATTGTAGTGCACCACTACTTCTTAGAGTTGTCTGATTTAGGAACCTCCTTAACCTATTCTTTCTTAGCAACATCTGACATGAGAGCCATCTCCATAAGTGACTCATACGTCGCTCATAGGTACGTGTGTCAATGTCAACCCTTGGAGGGGCTAGTTCAAAGCCTTAGCAAACTTGATGGCCTTCTTATGCGGTGTATTAACAAGCTCCATTCCGAACCGTGATAGCTCATTAAACTGATTTATATACTCCTTCACTGGAAAACTCCCTTGCTTCAGACTAATGAACTTCTCCAACTGCATACTTTCCTTGGCTTGCGACAAGAACTTTTTCTCAAACCTTTCCCGAAATCCAAACCAACTAATGTCTCTACCTTCCATCTCTATGATCTCCCACCAGTAAGAAGCTTCTCCCTTCAGTTGCCAAGATGCAAGCTGCACTCTCTATCGGTCCTCCAATCCTAACAGTCCAAATATCTGCTCCGTATTCCTCAACCAAGCTCGTGCCTCTATGAAATCCTCCATGCCGAAAAACATCTTGCCTCCTAGATTAGCGAAGTCCTTGCATAGCTTAGAAAAATTGGTTGCTATAAGTGGATTAATGGGATCTCCACCCGCTAGTGCTGCATTGGGCGCTTGCTCTTGCACCTCTGGTGTTGTAGCTTGAAGGTATCTACGAAACCACCCAGGGACTTGGAAACCCTCCGGAAGATTTGGGGCGTCCGCCATTCTATGCAAAGAAAAGAGAATTTAGGCTCGAAAGAATCGAAAGATGGTTGAACTGGACTTTGAGGGGACTTTTATAAAAACACTCATATACTTAAAAAACCATTTCTATAATAAGAGTTTCTTTATGAAAAACACTTTTAGTTTGAAGATATGTTACTTTTGAAAAATACCTTTCTTTTAAAACAAGTTTTTAGTAATCTTGTAACCTTAGGCTCTGTTACTAAGTGAAACACCCCACACTTCTTCGTATACCCAAAAAGGGCACACCAAAGAATGTGATGTGTTATAGGTATAGCTAAAGCATCATAGAGACTAAGATTCACAAGACAAATAAAAACAGCGGAAACATTTAAATAATAACTAGACATTTAAAATTAAACTGAATTTCAAAACAGAATATGTCTTGAAAACCAAATACACATGTCTCGTGAAAAATACAACCTCGGTCACATCATCAAGGTACATAAACAATAAAAATCATTCCTCTCATAAAGTACCAGTACATCCAAAGTCAAATGAAAAGAAAACTGAAAAGAAGAAGAAGAATACATGAAGAACTTCTAGGAATATATCTCCAAGCAGTCTAAATCTACTGTCCTCGATTCTGCTGGCCTATGGGGGAAAAGGGAAAAATAGAGGAGTGGGTCAGACAATAAGTCTGGTGAGTGAAAGTAATTACTTGCATTTCTAAGCAAGATAAAGATAATAAACTAAACAATAGTTCTAGTATGGAAAGAAATACTGAGAAGATAAAACTGGGGTAAAATACTATTTCTGATTCTGTTTGGCTGTTTAATTGTGAATGTTTGCACTTGTTTTAAACTGCTGTGATTAGGCTGAAACCTTAATCCTATTTTAATTAGGATGAAATCTTAATTCTACCCGTTGATCGGCCTTCTATCTCTGTTGTGCCACTGTGAACCAATCCTGTTGGTCACAGCAAAAGACACCTGTTTAGCGCTTGGAACGCTGTAGCGAATTATTTACCTTAATCGATGCCGCACGCTCGGTCATCGCCAGTACACACTAATTGTCGCCCCTATTTTGACCTCTTATTTACCCTAATCAGCATAAGCGTGCCCAACCTCACCTAACTGTTGTGAGACCATCAGTCCTAGTTTGAAAGGGAATGCTGCCCAGCCTCATCTAAGTGCTGTGAGACCATCAGTCCTAGTCTGAAAGGGAATGCTACCGGTATTAGTCCTAACAAATAAATTCTAGTTTGCGCCCCTTGCCCAAATCCCCAGATTTGAGCTTCTATCTATTGGCCACTCATGTACCCTAATTAGCATGAGCATGTCCCAGCCTCACCTAACTATTGTGGACCATCAGTTCCCGACTGAAAGGGAATGCTGTTTGTACGGGTCCTTCTTCTATATTTGCTTATTAACTTAGTGTAAGTTTTAAAATAAGCCTCTTATATTATTTCTGCTATATTTGCTTATTAACCTAATCTAAGTTTTAAAATAAGCCTTTTCTGTTCTTTTTGCTTAATTATAACCTATGTTATAATTGTTACTCTTCTATTTTATTTTTATAGTTATAACCACTAGTTATAAACATGCTTGCAAATGTCTCAAATTTTCCTATTTCAGTCTATCTTCTTTTTATTACATTTCTTTCTTATTTTGCATCTAATTTCTGTAAATTCAGTGTTTATTTCTATTTAATCCATATTAGCGAACTCTCCTCTTTTTAATATTCTTATATTTTATTCGCGTACAAAGGAATAAAAAGAAACTAACATTTACAGGCTAAATTTTAACGTAAAACAGATGTAAATAAATACAGATAAATGTAAATAACCGAATAAAAATAGCTGAATAAAATAGACTGAAAAGAACTTTAAAAACTAACTGTAAATAACTTATATAAAACATGTCTCAAAATTGCAGAAAAACTACAACTATTGAGAACCTATTATTTTAAATTACTTAAAAATCTAAAATAATTACAAAACACTCACCTGTGTTCCTTAACTCTATTCCTTGGCCTTCCTGGATCCACTTCTAGGGCGTAGAATATTTTGATTAAAAAGATCTCCTCCCAAGAAAAATTTTCTTTTTAAGGTCTAGCCTCAGGCAATGAACCCAATTGGGAGAAAATCTGAATGAGAAAATTAGCTAGGTCTAGGGTCTTATTTATAGTGTAGCTTAGGGATCTCAGGCCGTTGGATTTGAAGATTAAAACTGGTGCAACCACGTCATAGGCTCGCTAGGAACTGTAGGTTGGAAGCACGAACGCATAGGATTGAAGAAAAATCAAAATATAAAGTGTACGAATGAAACAACGTTCAAGAATTAAGCAGGTCGACCAAACTCCTATAGAGGTCGACCCTATCGAAAATAAAACGAAAAAAAGAATAACAAGGGGTCAGGGCGACCCTAGGGTCGACCTGACCCCTTGTTATTCTTTTTGTTTTATTTTCGATTTCTTACTTCCCTCATATCTTCTCCATACTGACTTGGATTTCGAAAAGTTATATATGGAAATTGATTAGAAAATCGCCATGGACACAGTGGTGCAACTCCCATAGCTCGATTCTGACAATTTCACAAACTTATTTTATTATTTAATTAATTTGTTAATTAATTATTATAGCTTAAATTTTGGGTTGTTACATAACCATAAATCCCAATATTTTCACTACTTAGAAAATATCCATATACTTATCTCAATGGTATAAGTATATTCACAAAATGAAGGAAGATTCCTTTTTTACACAATCCTAGAACCATATTTAAATTCTTTTAAAAATTTATAAAACCCATTTATAAGTATTTTATAAAACTCAAAAACCATTTATAAACGTCTCTAAATCATGTCGAATCATTTATAAACTCTTTATAAACCCATAAAACCATTTATAATACTCCTTTTATAAATCTATAAACCCATTTCTAAAATTCATTTATAAATATCTAAAACCATTTAGAAAACTCACTTTACCTTATAACTAATCTCCTTTAAGCCTTTAAACCATTTCATAAGATTCCCCTTATAATACCCAAGTCCGTATATAAAAACTCTATTTATAAGCCTCGAAAACATTATAAATAAATAAAAATAATTTACTTCAAAAAGAATATTATACAATAATAATTAACAATAAACATTAAAAATAAATATTAATTATTAACCTCAAACTTCTTAAAAATAATATTTAATAATTTCAAAACATTATTAAATAAACAATAATTAATCTTTACCATTATTATAAATAGTAATAATTTATTTCCAAAACATTATAAATAAATCCTTAATATTAATTTCAAAAACAGATTAATTATTTAAAACAATTAACTTTTCAAAATCTTAAAATATTGATAAATAACCTTAAAATGACATTAAATATAAATAAATAATCTTTAAAACAATATTGAATATAAATAAATAACTTAGAAAAGACAGAAAAAAGGTTGGAGCAAAATAGAAGTTAAATCCTTTAAACAAAATATTTCTGAAACCCAATTCAGACTTAAAATCATTCCTGTCTCAAAAAACAATTCCAACTTAAATGGTAATTTATAGTATTATTAATACTAATTTGAGTCCAATAGCTACCCAACGTTTAACCAATGTCGATATTGATTTTCTATCACTACAGGGTTTAAGTTTTGAACATATAATAGTGTCATAACCAATAGTGTCAAACAATCAGGTTTAATATCCAATGATTCATATAACAGGAATATTATTGAAAAATATCAACAATGGCGAGGAAACCCGTTGGATCCCTCTAACCGCTCCCCATGCATAAGAACTTATAAATATCAGCATACATACATACATATATATATATATACAGTGGTGAGGAATCATGTTGGATCCCTCCAACCTGCTTCCATGCAGCATAAACAATATATATATAATATGGGTCATTCACTACTAGGTGGGTATATATGTAAGGTCATCCGCTCCAAGGGTGGGAAATAAATCCAAACCAATTAATAAAACAGTAAATCATTCAAACATCCAATCAATAATTTTTATCAATTACATAACCTATTGGTTAGCCAAAAAGGTGTGTTTAGCTCATCGAAATTCCAGTTGTCGCCGAGGCGTTACGGTTTGGAACTAAAATCGAACGACGTCCGATTTTAGCCCAAATTTCCACTAGCTCAGAATTTGACCAAACTAGTTCCGTCGCGAAGCTTTCATCGTTACGAGCGAATTGCAAAAATCTGCACATTGATTGGACCTTGTATGAGAAAGTTATTGAACATATAAGTTTATGATTTTAAATTAAAAACTAATTGCTCTGGTTACATTTTTATTTTTTTTTGAATTACCATATCAACAGTAAATCCTTCTTCTCCATTAAATAATTCCCGCTCTCATCCTATAGTAAACCCACCATGACCGCTACCGTTGATCTCCCTTTGCTCCTTCTTCCGACCACGAAACCACACGCCGCCTTCACCAAACTTTATCGCTCATCACTCTCTACCCGACGGTGACAAACTCCACTGGCCTGCACCACTGCCCTAAATCGCAACCAAGACCTACAGCCCCCTCCCTTTATACAGTTGCGATGACCTCTTTTGCACCGCCTTCCACCAAACTCCGTCCAAAGGTTCCATTTCGTCTCATCAATCCAAATACAACCTCCATATTACAAATCAAAGACCTATACTTAACGAATCACAAACCCTAGTATACCCAATGATTGCGACTTACTATCAAATTCCTCAAACCCATCGCCACCTCCTAGAACCCATCTACATGAAGTTTTGCCCTTATGCAACTCAAAGAAACAATAATTTCAATTTTTCGTGGAGTATTTCTTTTTTACTTCAATTTTTTTAAAGTTTGATTTAAAGAAGAAAGCTTCACTTTGAGATATAGGAAAAATACATATAGAAGGAGGGGTATGGGGCAGCACGTATGGGGAGTATGAGCCTGATGTATTGGGTATGGGTGAATAGTAAAGAACATATTATTTAGTTTAATAAAATCCGATATTATATATCTGAAAAACCTCGAACTCCTATCGAGGCATGCTCACTAGCGTTCTATATATAATACCCCTACTCCGAACTCAGTGGAATTAGTTACGAGACTAATTCGATCATATATAGAAGATAGCATTTTAAATCGAATTATATTAATTTAAATTCCTTACATTAATTCCTACGCGTTTCGAGCTCACACGAATAAACGATATGCCCAATCGTCATGAAATTCGTTAACATACAATAATTAATTATTACAGTC